>OX376074.1:5230028-6480028 GCA_947361185.1 Charanyca ferruginea | reverse complement strand
CCTATTATGATATCAGATGTGGCAACAGATTTTATTTGTAAAGCTTTTAACAATCGGAATTTTTTCATTCGTCACAATTTCCCATTTTACAAAGGCTGACTTAATGCTGACTTTGTCTACCAGTCAACCAAGAGTGGTGAAGAGATAACATGGCAGATGCATAATAGAAAAAAAACCAGACAAGTGCGACTCGGACTCGCTCACCGAGAGTTCCGTACAAATTTGTGGGTACATATCCATCTACTTATACTAATATTATAAATGAGAAAGTAACTCTGTCTGTTACGCTTTCACTATGAAACGGCTGAACTGATTTTGATGAAATTTAGTATGAAAATAGCTTGAACGCTGGGAAAGCACATAGGGTACTTTTTAATCCAGGACTTCGTCTGCATCCACGATAACCGACATTCACGCGGACCAAATTGCGGGCAAAAGCTCGTTATTAATAAAGGATATATTTTTTATGATTTAATTACAAATGTATAGTTTTCGGACTTTACCCTGTATTTATAGTATAAGACGATATTACTTGCCAAATTTCATAGTTCTAGGTCAACGGAAAGTACCCTGTAAATTTTGATTCCTTGAGAGTGTCGAAATGTACGTCTTTTGTGACATAAACGGCCGTATCTTTTTTTCACGTTAACTTAGAAGTTTGATTTTTTTACAGCTTCAAGGGACCGTAAACCTAAGTATATGGTTTAGTAATTTCAACTCGATACCTCTACGCGTTCCCAAAATAAAGGGTCTTGAGAGACGGACGGACAGACAGACAGACAGACGGACAACAAACTGATCCTATAAGGGTTCTGTTTTTTCCTCTTGAGGTACGGAACCCTAAAAAAAGATACAAACTTCCCAAAATAGGTATAAACTACACATACTTAATTATACACACAACATTCCCATTTATCATTCCCTACATATTCAACAATAGTAGAAATAGTAATAACCGTCGTTGGTAGTTTATGCCATTACTAACTAAGCACGTTGTATTTGACCCATAACCTATTTTTTTATGCCGCTTCATTCAATCGTCTTGATTCAAAGTAATAGTGAAGTACGTAATGGTCTGAGAACACGACATATTATTTCATACGTTCAAATAATGGGGTCAAAGCTACCATAAGGTATAATTTACTTACACAGGTGAGGGTCCCTTATTAAACCGCGTTAGCGTTATTATTGAAATGGGTTTAGGTGATCACATCGGTTTTAAGGTGTTAAATATGAATAAAGTTCTCACTATCGGCCTTCGTTGTCGGTGTGAATTTTTTCTTTATCCCTAATAAGTATTTATGATAAAATAATAACCTACAGAACTCAGAGATATCGAAGCTTCCTTTTAATGAAAGATTATTTAGAATCGGATCAGCAGTTCTGAAGATTAGCGCTTTCAAACAATCAAACAATGTCTTCAAATTTATATTATTAAGCAGTATGGTTTCATTGTTACGTTTACCTATGTTAAGACTGTTCGTGCTACGTACGTATTGATCTTATATCTTAATACCAAAAGCCCTAAAGTTATAAAACACAAAGCTGTCAAGAATTAGGTACTAAAAACTCACTTATTTTAAAACAATTACCTACAACAACACCTTTCACCGATCATTAATTACCATTTATAAGATAAAGCGCCACATCCTAATAAAAGGGTCCAAACCCTTAATAAAAGCATAAAATATCGAATAATAAAGGTAAACGGTGTTGGATCGCAGAAATTATGGCAGGGTAGTTATTAATTGTCGCTTGTCGTGGTGGCTATCAGCCATCGGTTATCGCCACCATCTTGAATATACATCATTTGTCTATGTGCATGACTTTATTTTAACTTTTTTTTGTAATTATGTTGTTTCGCATAAACACAGTAATTAGGTTGTGCGAGCTTCCGTAAATATTAAAAATATAATTGAGTTTACGCCTCATCAATCTCGAGAGGGTGGATGCTTGAAAACATTTATTATTTAATATTTAAGAAATCTGTTTAAATTGGGGCAGCCTTACGAGTCACGTCTGCTATTCCTGTTTTAGAGCGCAGTATAGGTTTTCGAAATCGATTCGTTAATTTAACACCTAGTGTACTGCGCCCTATTGCTCGTTGGGTCTTCTGGGAATTAGTCAAAGACCAAGTTTGTGCGCCATAAGGTTAAGACTACGTTAAGGACTTGGCAAAACATGTTTGCCCCAAGCCGGATAAACTGTGGGCTCAGGTAACACAGAACTGGTGGCCTGTGACAGTAAGACAGGCCACGAAGGAGATGGCGGGACGAACTGGAAGGATTCCTTCAAAACTAGAGGGATGAAGCACTGAATCGGGAAATGTATGGAAGGCACAGAGGGACGGCTTTGCCCAGGAGTGGGACAGAATAGCTTAGGCTAACAAAAAAAATCATGTCTGTAATGTGCGTGATTAGATTGAGATTACCAAATGTCTATTCAGTCGAACTACCCATTTTGGCCTGTGACAGTAAGACGGGGTCGCGGCAGGCCACGAAGGAGATGGCGGGACGAACTGGAAGGATTCCTTCGAAACTGAAGGGATGAAGCACTGAATCGGGAAATGTATGGAAGGCACGGAGAGACGGCTTAGCCCAGGAGAGGACAGAATAGCTTAGGCTAACAAAAAAAATCATGTCTGTAATGTGCGTGATTAGATTGAGATTACCAAATGTCTATTCAATCGAACTACCCATTTTGGTCAAAGGTGATTCGAACAAATTGCCTAGCCCTACCCAACTATGTTAGGGTCAGCTTCTAGTTTAACCGGACGCAGCTGAATACAAGTCTTTTATATGGAGCCACTGCTTATTTGATCTCTAAAATCCAATTACTGGGTAACACCATGCTCCGTGGTAAAACTGGTTGTTCGTCTTTCGGGTATCTGACAGTCTTCTGTCTATATGTAAGGAACGACTGTCAACGATCTGCGAATGGTACTGGGAACAACGGTTTTACGTGTTCGGCGAGGCAGGGCAAGCTTAGCTTAACATAGATTCGATTATCTTTTACTTAGCCACGAACGCATCCATTTTGGTCAAAAATACTGGCACAAAATAAGTGGCTTATCATGTATGTAACAACAAGTGCTTATTATCATTAAACTAGCATACAAATGTATTCACACATCATTTACAAGTCCCAACATTGATTAAGCCGACGTTCCATAAATACATATTAATGTCGATACTTTCACACGAAAAATCGAATGACAAGCGGACAAACCTAACTCGTGTTGACATGATATATGATAACCCGTACTTTTTGTTCGAAAACCTTTTTTTTCGCTTATGTAAATAAATTCAATATATTCAATAACTTGGTCCCCTGGACACTACGATGTCAACCGTCGCTCGGTGGGCTCGATAATTCAATTTATGCTAGTACATTGACGCGACGTATCCCTCAGGACGGAACTAGTATTCGTAAACAAAAGATATAGCACAATATCACACCGAATATAAATAATGTATGTGTTCCCGGAAAGAATATTTCTTTTACAGAAGTTTTGCGATATCGTCGGACAGTTTACGGATCCGCTCTGACGGATTCTCCGTTCGATTTATTATTATTTTTTTGGGACAATCATTTGGTTCTCGTGTGATGTCTTTGTGAAGTAATAAGTAGTTGTTTTCGATGTATAACAAGATTTGGGTGTGACATGGTACAAGGGAAACTTTTATTTTTATAGGATTCCTAAAGTACACAATTAATTTGGGTCCGATTTGTATGACAGTGAACTGAGGAAGGTCTAGTTGATTGATTGATTATTTATTAGGAAAAGGTAACCTACCTATTGTCAGAAGACTGGCGGCCTGATATAGGTATCTACGTAGGTACACTTAATATTTGTGATGAGACGTCTATGGATTTAATATCAATATTTTCACCTTAGTCATTATAGTGAATGATAAAGATAAAAAAAAATGATATGTTATTTGTGAAAACATGAGTATATAGCGTAAGATGTTGGGATATAACTTGGCCAACATGTTTTGCCATAGAATAAGGCGTATAAAGTAAAATAAGTACATGCATGAGTAGCATTCCTAATTTCTTTCCAAAGGAGGAATAAAAACAATCTTAACACACTAAGGGCGGGTTGTTTCAAACAGTCGGTTAACGTTACATACGGACGGTTAAAAAGTTACTATGACGTGCGATGTTTAACGTACGTTAAATGTAACGGGTTGTTTCATGACATAAAAATCCGTCAGTTAGTTATTCAAAAAGAGATTCCATAATATTTTGACGTTTGAAGTAGCTGTTTGACAGCACAAAATTACGTTGACTGGTCTGATACGGTAATAGTAACTTTTTGACGTATGATTTTGTGAAACAACCAATTTTTTTGATTTGACGATAGTTAGCGCCATTTTTGACCATTACTGTTGTGTGGTGTGTTATTATTTAATAAATTTATGGATTAACATTATTATGACACTTGATCGATTATGACGTACGTTAAACATCATCAGTCATAGTAACTTTTTAACCGTCCGTATGTAACGTTAACCGACTGTTTGAAACAACCCGCCCTTACAATCAATACAGTATACAATTGAAATAAACGAAAACAAATGAAATAATACAAACCTTCACTCTAACACATAGGTATCACCAGTTCATAACAAAGGGTCCACAATATATTATAAAATAATACCTAACCCTAAAATTCCACCGTGAACACATTATATCATCGACAACCACTCCACAAACTAATTTATGTGACATTTATCCACTTTATTCCAGTGTTTGGGGGTTATTAATTGAATAAATTTGGCCGTTATTGATTCGCGGATCCAATTTCAGTGGAGTTAGTTAATTTTCATATTCATTTGAAACGGTGCAAATCAAACAGAGAGTAGTGGCATTGTTTTAGTTTGGTCTGGTTTTTGTTATGGCCTTATATCATTATTAATTGTGGGAATAGGCATGAGAGGACAAACAAATACCGCGTCGAATAGGTATTTGTTTATGCTTTCATGTGGAATTCAGTTCAATGATTTTCGGGAAAATTAAATGTTTAGGGAAATTATTTTCACAAATGTTTTGAATCAAACATCGTAGGTCCTTTGTCAATAAGTACTCTGGTGGAAATATATGAAATGGATAGTTTAAATATATAAATCGTTTACCTAAAACCTATGAATAGGATCACACCTGGATGGACAGTGGCGTAGGTAATTGCGTAACATACTTGCTTTCTCAATCTTCTCTCAATCTCTCAATCTTTCAATTTTAAACTACAAAAAGGTTTTGAAAACCGTGCTTTCTATGTAACTATTGCAACTTTAACTTTTAGTTTATAATGTAATTTATAATAACATTCCCATAATCCCACCCCATAATTGAAGGAGCACACGTAACTCAAACAATTTGTAACTGCTTCAGGCATTGAATGGCATGTATTGTGTATCCTTTGTTGGAGATCCAAATAAATAAATAAATAAATCCGAAGGATTTTGACGGAAATAATATGTTTGCGATGTTTACGTGTTCAACAATGTGAATAAAGCAATAAATATGTTTTAATTGCCATTGACATTAATTGTGTATTACGCAAATAATCTCCAGGTTAGGATCACAATATTCACAATACAATCCTAAAGCACCTAAGCTGAGAGGACGGTGGAAATGGAAAAACATTAGACAATCATTTAAAAATGTACCTCTAACATACCTGTATTATTCCAATCCAACATCAACATAATTTTATACAAAGAAATTAAATAGAGACACTGAATAATTAAAAAATTAACGTAACATAAATACCATTTAAAACTTGACCATTCAAAACATTCTAAAACGTTGTAAAACAAAGTTTAATTAACAAAAAGTAGGAACGTACTCAAACCGCGAAACAAAAAGCGGGTCCCTATTACAAAGGTTAATCAAGTTCCCAACGAAATAATTAACCTGTGCTACTCACAATCTTCAATACCTTCGCGTAATGTATACAGAACCCAAATGAATGTCTCGAGTCCGCCCCAGTGGTCACAGAACCAACAAAAAAAGGCCCTAATTTATCTTTTGCAAGAGCCTGAAGGGACAAAAAGGAAGGTACAATTTGGATAGCGAATTTTTCGGGACCCTATCTATATGTTAATGAGACGGTTGATCAAATGTATGTTAAAACGGGTGATATTATTGAGTTCGGATACGAAATGGAAATGGTATAAATTGAAATAACAAGGGTCATGGTAATTGTCAATATGTATGGATCGTATTACATTGGTAGGTGTGTGTCGCAGATTGATTTCGTGTAGGTATTAAATTAGGAGAAAGTATTAAAAAAACAATAATTTGTGCTACAAAAGTTAGTGACAGTAACGAATTGCTTCAAAACCGACTCCACGAAGTCTTTTCTGCCCTACACCTAGAGTGTAATCTAAGCCCACGTAGGCGCGGAGGGGTGAGGCGGCCCGCGAGCTGAGGAGCAGATGGTGAGCGTAAAACAAATCTGCGACGATAAGCTCGCGTGGGACCGCGCGCCGGAGTCTCGCAGCGCCGGAGCCGTGACAGTAACCATGCTTGCTGCATGTTGCATGCTGCATGCTTGCTTGCTGCATGCATGGTGTATGCTTGTTTAAATGTTTGCATGCTTGCTGCATGCATGGTAAAAATATGTTTTAATGTATGCTAAGTTATATTAAGTCTTAAAATTTCATGCAAATGGATAGAGAAGGTTTATTTTTAGGTTTCCTTGTGAATAAAAAATCTGTATCTGATAACATGATCATAACGTCATCAACATTGCAGGCGGTTGTACTGAACTAGCGTTGTTGTACTAGTATGGGCAAATCAATAATATGGTGAATAAATAGGAAAACGAAATTATTGAAAATGAAAAATATCATTCTTCTTTATGGATTAACATTATTATGACACTTGATCTATTATGACCAATGAAATTAGTGATAATGATTTTATGTAATTTAACGATTATAGCAACTGTAGCATTATTTGTAATGAAAAAAAAATTGCAAAACAACACACGTAGCGCAGCAGCTTATATGCTACGTGTAGTAAATTAAAATTATCCGTAGCTTTAATAGATCATGTTATAAATATCCCGAATGAAGCCACTGAAAACGGGGAAATTATATTCTTAGCGTGTGTTAAAGCTAATAATTAGAATAGAATAGAATAGATTTTTTTTATTCAAATAGGTAACCAAGACTCATTTAAGATAGATAAAACTTACGACAAAAAAACCGAAACAATACAAACTGAAACTTAACGATCGTTGTCCTTAGATCTAAGGACATCTTTATTTTTTTTGTCAAAATAATAAAACTGTATATTCAAAAAAGTAAAGCTGTAAAACTTACCTATGCCTAATCAGAGGTCCCTACCCTAAAGGCAGAATGTTGTTGGGGACGTCTTATCTGAATTACACGTATATCTCTATTAGCATCCAGAGTGTTCCGTGATCGCCATAAAGGTACCTAAAGGTGCCTGATACATGGCAAATGCATGCAACCTTTTCAGTACCATAATGAATGATACTACCGTCCGTCTCGCTACATGCCCGCGTCTGGGCGCTCCATGCGGGGCTCCGCATCGCTGTCAGTGTGGTGATGCTGTCGACTGCCTCGGACATCATGGCCTATCCCACAGTAGGAGTGCAGGCTGAATTGCACGGCATGCCAGCATTAATGACATCTTCCGTCGTGCTCTTGCCACCGCTGGGTGCCTGCTATTTTAGAACCAAATGGTTTAGCACGCGACGATGGGAAGATATCAGATGGGATGACCATAATGCTTTGGAAGTTGGGTAGGCCTTTGGTGTGGGACGCAACTTGTGTCGACACCCTTGCGCCATCTCATCTTTCTAGCTATTATGTACGACACCTAGGAGATGACGGGAAATGTAAATTGGAAAAAAGAATGAGTCGTAAATATTTCTAATGTCTTATAAATATATTCTAGTCTGCCATCAAATACCTAACCCGTGTCATTGACCTCAGAACCAGTACCTACCTACATAGTTTCAGAATATTCTCTGTGTCACAATTCTCAGAGGTATAAAGTACTATGCCACCGATAACTGTATTAAATATTAATCTGCGAGTGTCGAGGTGACGGGAGCCTGGTCCCGATGTTATTTTGATGGAAACTAATGAAACTTTACGTAGTTTCGTACTGGTTGGGATTGGCTTGTCATTTACTACTGGAACATCAGTTTTAGATTTATTTAGTCACACTTCTGGTTCTGATTGACAGATAGAGAACAGCCTAAAGTAATAAAAAAGCAAGAAAATTCGGAAGATTCCTAAGAGGTGTACGTGACCAGAGGGCTGACCTTTTATTGGGCCAAAGAATTAGCATTGCCACGCGCCATTGGCAATGCTAATTCTGTATGCCATTATCACGTTAATGCTGCTAGCCTTTTGGGCACTTGTTCCATTGAGAGCGATGCGGGCGAGTTTTTTTACGCCCTGTGAGCTCAACCTACCTATAGGGACAAAATATTGAAATAACTATCAACAACTATAACTAAATCTGTTTCTTAAGAAGTGCGTTATTTTTTTCTACACTTTCGATACCGGTCAACTGCTGTAACATTGCCTACGTGCCCAACATTGCCTACATTCTAAAAAGTTAAATTATTGCCGCTGGGAAATGTTTTTTTGCCATATAGATAGCCGACTTGCTTTTAGTAATACTTACAGCAAAAACATTTCTCAGCGGCAATAATTTAACTTTTTAGAATGTAGGCAATGTTGGGGACGTAGGCAATGTTACAGCAGTTGACGGTAACGGGGTGAAGTCAATTTTGTGTTTTCCTTTTCCTTTATCTATATTTATTTATATACGACTAGCTGACCCGACAGACGTTGTCCTGTCCCGATCGACCTAATGGGGGATGAAAAAGGGGTGAAAAAAGGGGATGAAAAATAGATGTTGGCGTATTCTCAGACCTACCCAATATGCACAAAAAATTTCATCAGAATCGGTCAAGCCGTTTCGGTCCTCCGAAACGGCTTGACCGATTCTGATCACAGTTCCCGTGTTCGTGTCACAGTTTTCGTTCCCGTACTCCTGTACGGGAACGAAAACTGTGACACGAGAATTTTATATATTAGAAGAATTTTATATATAAGATAGATTAATCTATATACTTACGATTGGTGTCGTAGTTAAATAAAACAGTTAAATGTTGTTGCACAAATAAAGCTATGAACACAATCAGCAAAATACTGCTTCGTTACCATTATTACGAAACCAGCATCAAAAGTTTAGAAGCGCTCTGCACTGGACTGTTTCACGTCGACGGAGCGCCGTCATGTGATAACACTGCGGTCTCCTGGTGTGCACCTGGGCTCTGACGTCATAATATCAAGATGGTCGCAGATTATTAGTTCGTGTTAATACTACAGGGCAGGAAGATACAGAAAATCAACTATAACATAGGTATAGCAGACAACGATTATAGAAAAAAAAAATAGAGCACCGACGTTAAATTATTCTTGAGAAATTTTGACTATCAAATAGACTGAGTGATGCCCTCTGCAACTGCTTTTCGTAAAATTGATCCGTGAATCATCAATATATTTTAACTAACTTTTACTACGTCCGAGTGGTACACAAATATACAGCAAAACAATAAAAAAAGCAACAAACTTTACCTTTTGAGAGTAGATATAAATGAGTAGCATAAAATGTGATAGATATTTAGTTTCACACAAGGCATTTCTATTCGGTAACGTAATAATTGATGAATTACCAGCAGCAGGCTGCAGCAGTGCAATAGGTACTGTAAGAAATCACCCGCGAGTATGAATCCCATCTCATTGCCGATTTCACTTATCTGAAGTGAAAAGTATTTGGTATTCGCTAAAATAGTTACGTAAAAATAGTTCGCTTCAACTATGTTCTCACTTAGTGGTGCTAACGTATTTTTCATCGAGTTACAGCAGTGCAATTCTGTAAGAATTCACTCGCGAATTCGAATCCTATCTCATTTCCGATTTCACTTACCTGAAGTGAAAAGTATTTGGTATTCGCTTAAATAGGAACAAAATAATAGTTCGCTTCATCTATGTTGTCACTTATTGGCGGTAGCATAGTTTTTATCGAGTTACAGAATACCTAATACAGATTTCACAGAATTGCAGAATAGCATGCGGGTATGTTTTGTGTGTAATGGATTTTCTGGTGAGGTCCCTGTCTAGTCTATGCACTTACTGTTAGCACTGTAATTTCTTAGCAGAGTAGAAATGATGTTTGATGGTATACGGTGCCCAGTTGCTGCAGTGGAGGTCTTATTCCTACGATTCACATCTGAGAATCCAGCTCCATCTTAAATGGCAGACTTTGTTATAATTATGTTTGTTAATTAACTTGTGTGTTTAGCTGTAGGTAATATAGAGGTGCTAGTTATTTGAAGTTAGTATAATTAGGTTATATAATGAATCAACTTCTGATGCAAGCAAAAAATTGCGTACAAGAAGGTATTTTAATTAATTTACACTTGCTTTTTAATTTCTAATTTGGTTGTTTTACAAAACAATAAGCTGCGCCTGCCATGTTATTTCTTCATCACCTTTGGTTGACTGGTTGGGTATGCCTAAGGCGTAAAGTCTACCTGTGTACTTTTACTGCATAAATAATTGAAAAAAATATGATATGATCCTCAAAATTAAAATCTAAACCTACCTAGATATAATATGAAAACTATATAAATAAAATTCATTTAATTCTGATAATAAAATCCATATAGGCTAAAACTTTAAAATTAAAATACAAATAACACTAAATTACTCGTTTGATGTTGGATATAAAAGCAGGTTGTATCTTAGTCACAGACCGGCTACCAACCATCCAACAAACTACCACACAATGAAAAATACATTTCAAAACCCTATTACATTGGAATGTACTTACTGCATCTACATATTCCTTTGTAATTCACAAGGAGTAGGCAAGAACTCGTCCGGAATGGCGCTTTGTCGGATCGTGACCGTCTGCTGTATTTCATTACTCTGTGGCAGTTTTTATTGCCTTAAGTAAGATGGTAACTAGTACGTCTTATGTTGTCAACTTTAAGGATGTCATTGTAGTTTAAGATAGGAATACGTGGTGAGGTTAAAATAAATAAGTAAGTTGGTGTTCAGTAGTGCTTTAGGGCCTAATTGCTACGTTGTTATATTTAGATATCAGTCAATATTGTGTAATGTAAGGTTCAGCGCAACTAGAGCAGCAATATGCTTAACCAGTTTTCATTTCTTGATTGATAATAATAATAATAATAAGCCCCCTAAAATCCAACCTTACGTCCGAGCTGAACATCTAGCACACGTGGGGGGCGGACACGCGTACTGTACAACTGTACAAAAAACTTACGCGGCTAACAAGGCAGGGTATCCCTTTATGGAGATGAGTAATAAAAGAATGTATAATTTACGGTCGCTTCCCGGGGAGCGCCGGGGCGCATCCAGAGCCGATGCTGGATGCCACAGCATGCGAACCATCGGCGGTGAGGAGTTGAGCAAGCGGGCTCCTACCGAAAAAATTGTTACAGCTGGTCGTAGTGAGCTGAACAGGCGGGCTCACTACGTGGATGCTACAGCCGATTCCACGGGCGATGATACTATTTCGTTATTTTCATCCATCCCTTCGACTCGCCCCTCCTACATGACAAGAAGAAAAGCTTGCTTGTCTACCACCAGCACGCTTGATAGTGTTGTGCGAGATGTCATCCTTGACAATGAGCTTGCACCCGCTACAAACGCTCCTAGTAAACGCAGGCGATGGACACCTGAAATGAATATGTTCATTCTGCGCACTTACTTTCAATTAACCTTATTAGACTCAGACAAAAGAACCTACCTCGAACCACTCCACCTAAAATTTATAGAAAAATTCCCAGATATGCAGGTTAGCCGACAGAGAATAGGAGATCAACGTAGATCCATCATAAATAACAAACTACTACCACAAAAAACAATAGACAACATACGAAACGAAGTAGAAAAAGAGTTAGATCAACTGCAATTCAATCATTTTACCCTACAGACACAAAACGCTATAGATTGTACCCAATCAATATTCACACCTGCACAAATGCCACCTTCAACCATAGAAGCACATAGTACACAAAATAAAACACAGACTCGAATGAGATGGACTAGTGAACAAAATGAAGCTATAATGCGATCTTATTATCGAATTACAGATTTAGGTACAAACGAAACGACATATAGAAAACGTATGTATGACGATTTTGTTAGCAATTTCCCATCACTTGCTCACCTTAGCGAACAAAGAATAGCTGACCAGAGGAGAGCAATAATAAACAATAAATACAACAGTAATGATAAATTAAATTCATTAAAGACAGAGGTAGCTGAAGAACTCAGACGACGAACCCTCAACGCACACAACAATAGAAACCCGTTCGCAAGCATTACTAGTATAAACAACACCAATACCCAATTAACAGATAACATTGAAATAACCTCCATAGAAGAACCTACACTTTACACTCAAACATCAGATAACATCGAACTAAATACTTTAACAAATATTCTACCTAATCCACAAATAAACCTAGAAAGAGATTCATTGATAGACGATACTTTTCAACAAGCCTTCGAATTTTTTAAAGAAACTAATCCTACTAATAGAATTTATATTCCAAAACAGAAACAGTCTAAAAACCTTGCAAGAATAATTAGCTACGTAAACAAAATTATTCTCCCAGAAAATGTCGATAGTGACACCGACTTCAATACATTACAAACCGTCATTTATTGTTCGGCATGGACCGTTGCTAAAGTAAATGGAGCAAGGATAACACTTGAACTGCGAGAAAGTACCCGAGTACCAAAAACAGAATATAAGCCGAAATGGCAAAGACGACTGGAAAACAAATTAAAAGATTTAAGGACGAAAATAGGTAGAATGACTCAATTTATGAACGGCAATAGTAGTAGAAAATTAAGGAAACATGTTAACAAGATAATAAAACAATATAAAACTCACACCATACACGAAGAACCTAACACAAAAGCAGCTCACACACTCGACACACTGAAACAAAAACTCTGCGTCGTAAAAGGCCGACTTGAAAGATACAAAGCATGTAGTTTAAGAAAACAACAAAATACTAATTTCACACACAACGAAAAACTTTTTTATCGCAATATCAGACAGACAACAACAAATATTCAACATAACACCCCACATGACGACGAAAACAACACACCTGATCCAGAAACATTAAAACAATTCTGGGCAAGAATATGGGAACAACCTGTTTGTCATAACTCTCAAGCTGATTGGATACAGTCAGAAGTATCAAATAGCAATAGTAACATCCAACCAATGGTATATGAGCACATTTCCCCGGATATCTTTCATAAAGTTCTGTCAAGGTTACATAATTGGAAAGCCCCTGGATCAGACCACATACATAGTTACTGGTACAAAAAATTCACAGCAATTCATTGTTATCTATATCATTACATTAATAAATTTATCCAAGATCCAAAATCAATACCCGCTTTCGTAACGTCTGGCACAACTTTTATGATACCCAAAGATCATAGTGATCTCTCAAATCCGGCAAAATACAGACCCATTACATGCTTGCAGACCTTGTATAAGATCATCACATCCTGCATATCCGAACTGATATACGAACACATAGACGCTAATAACATCTTGGCCGAACAACAGAAAGGATGTAGAATGTTTAGCCAAGGCTGCAAGGAACAATTAATAATAGACTCCGTTGTTTTAAGAAAAGTCCAGAAGTCCAAATCTGATTTATTTACCATGTACGTAGACTACAAAAAAGCTTATGACTCAGTTCCCCATTCATGGCTAGTTCAAGTATTAGAAATATACAAAATACACCCATCACTAATAGCATTCCTTAAGACCGTAATGACAACTTGGACTACTGTACTGAGACTCACTACCCCAACCGAAACAAAAGACACCAGTCCAATTAAAATACAGAGAGGCATCTTCCAGGGAGATGCACTTAGTCCATTGTGGTTCTGCCTTGCTCTTAACCCATTATCAAAAATATTAAACACAACCTCACTAGGAATCCCTTTAAATTCTATTGTTGATGGGCAGGAGGAGACCCATGGTAGTATTTTAAACCATCTAATGTACATGGATGACATTAAACTGTTCGCAAAATCGGAGGACGAACTTAACGAGTTAGCTAACCTCACAGAGAAATTCACAAACGATATTAAAATGGAATTTGGTATAGACAAATGCAAAATAAATTCAGTAAGAGCAGGACAGAACTACCAACACCAATACACCTTAGCAACGGGTGAACAAATAGAACCATTGGATGAACAGGATACTTACAAATACCTAGGGTACATACAATCAAATCAAATACACTATAAAGATATCAAACAGAAACTAAAACAACAATTCCAACATAGATTAAACACAATTCTTAAAACACAACTCTACTCTCGAAACACAATAAAAGCAATTAACACCTTTGCTATCCCTATCCTCACTTATTCATTTGGGGTTATAAACTGGACGAAAACAGACCTGAAAAACTTACAACGGAAAGTTAACACTACAATGACTAAATTCCGTAAACACCACCCTAGATCATGCGTGCAAAGACTTACACTACCGCGGAAAGAGGGAGGCAGGGGACTTATTGATATTTTAAATCTTCACAATCGACAGATCACAACTCTTAGACAATACTTTTTCGCTAAAACTGAATCTTCCACACTCCACAAACTAATAGCCAAAAACGACCAACGCTTCACACCCCTTAATCTAAAAGACACAACGGAACAGAAAAACGAAAGATTGACTGATGACAAAACGAAATGTCTAGAATGGACCCAGAAGTCCCTACATGGAAGACATCGCCAAGATTTATGCCAACCAAATGTCGACAAAGAAGCGTCGAACGCATGGCTTAGTCGAGGCGAACTCTTCCCAGTGACTGAAGGGTTCATGCTAGCAATACAGGACCAGGTAATAGAGACCAAAAACTATAGAAAGCACGTCATAAAAAATCTACCAAACGACACATGTAGAAAATGCAATAGTTCCTCAGAAACAATTCAACACATAACTGGTGCCTGCAAATCAATAGCTCAAACCGACTACAAACATAGACACGACCAAGTAGCCAACGTAATCCACCAGAAATTAGCTCATCAGTACAAACTTGTAGATACTGTAGTACCATATTATAAATACAACCCTGAAACAGTACTAGAGAACACCGCCACGAAATTGTACTTTGACCGAGCTCTCTTTACCGACCGCACAATTCATTATAACAGACCAGATATCACATTGATTAATAAAGTAAACAAAACTGGATTCCTAATAGATATAGCCGTACCAAACACTCACAATTTACAGACTACAATAGCCGAAAAACTATCAAAATACACCGAGTTAAAAGACGAAATTACCCGACTTTGGCGCCTACAAAAAGTAATAATTGTCCCTATAGTTATTTCTTCAACGGGAGTCATCCCCAAACAGCTTCACCAGTCCCTGAGTTCTCTAAACTTACCAGCTAGCACCTACCACTTACTGCAAAAGGCAGTGATCCTAAACACATGCAGGTTAGTAAGAAAGTTTCTACAGTGTGAGCCGGACAATATTATACAGTCTGCGCACAACCACGTGGAATCTAATATTTCCATACCCGCACTTAACCCAACTGATGAACACTTGGCTTTATCAAAAAAAAAAAAAAAAAAAAAAAAAAAAAAAAAAAAAAAAAAAAAAAAAAAAAAAAAGGCCCGTGCCACCAGAACTTCCCGGGTAGCCGGAGGAACAAAAATATGATAACAAAAATAATAATAATAATAATATGTGGGGACATTTTCACACACGGCCATCTGACCCCAAACTAGTGAGACCCTGTACTATGGGTGTCAGACAGCTGATATACATACACAAATACATTTTTTTTTGTAAATACATACATATATAGATAAACAACACCCAGACACAAGGCAAACACAAGTGCTCATCACACAAATGTTTACCCTGGGCGGGAATCGAACCCGCAACACGCTGCGCAGCAGTCGATCGCTCAGCCACTGCGCCAACCGTGTCGTCATAATGAACTAAAAACTATCACAAATAATTCATTGTATTCCTTTATTGCATTCAAAAAATTAAGTATTTATTATATACAAAGCTTAGAAATAAATATAAACACATAATATGTACAATGCTCACAGGGCATCAAAAAGACATCTCCTCTCCTCTCCGCTTCAGTGGAGTCCGGCCTTACGTGCATAAAATGAGCTGAAAGAAACTGTTAATAAAATTGACAAACAAAATAAATATAATATTAACTTACATTCGAGGGATTTCAACAATATTTCCACAGAAGCATCATCCAATAAACACGTAAGTCGGCATCCGCACGGGAATCGCAGTGCATCGCAAAGAATCGTCCGTTAAGTTAGCAGAGTGTTAGTTGTTCCCGCGTGACCGGTAGTTAAGTACACTGCGGTGGAACTTAGTTCTATGTACCTAGTGCTGTTTTGCGATCGATTTGAGAGGTATTATTCATTCGAAGTTTGACCTGTAAAACTTCGTTTTATATTCTGCCGCTATTATGCCCAGTATTCACTATTCACTGGAAAACAACATCGCGTAACATTATTTTAATATGTACATTAAGCTACCCCAAACTGTCAAATATATTTGATAGATATTCAACTTTAAAACAAAACATTAAGGATCATATTTAATTGTCAAAATTTGGCAAATTGGTATGGCTTGATATGCTGGCGTACTGGCCATTTTTCAGGGGTGAAAAGACTCATAAATAAAAACAACTTTTAAGATGGAAATAATCTTGAAAAAATAAAAACTGTAATACCTCACGATCAAAATCTATAGAACAGCTGACGATATTGCACTAACGAAGTTGCGCAATTATTTCTCAACTTAGTTTTCTACGAATACTCAGCATTATCCTAGTTCTAATAGCACCTGCCCTTTTCAGCATTCGCCCAGAAACTTTTATGAACCAATTTCTTAGTTCAAAAGGTGCTCCTAACGAGCAATATGAAGCTATAAGATATTGGAGTATGGCCCGGCAATACAGCAATACTTAAAAAGCAAAAAAATCAAACAATCACATTAAAACAGTGTAGTATTTCAGCCTCATTATATAACTTTTAATTAAAACTTGTACGTATCTAAAAATAAACACCACAAACTTAAATGATACACCAAAACTTTACACAAACGCCCTAATCCCATCATTTGCAATAAATCACATTTAAAGTCGCTAAAATAATCTTAAACAAGATAAATTCGTCCCGTACTAATTAGTGGGCGAACGAATAGGGTTATCCAAAAGGATGAAATTCAACTCCAATTAAAGTGACTTGCAACATCAAGGGTGGTGTTGTCTTAATTATTGTGGCCATCCCTAGTAATGGTAGACCATAAGGGTGTGTGTGTGTGGGTGTACGGAGGGATGTATGGTTATGTTTTCCTTTACGATGTGTTTAAAACTTGGAATGCAAGCTTTGAAACTATGTACGTATGTGGCTGGAATATTGCGGGTGATATATTTTGTTTACGTGTATTTTTCATGAAGTTATAATAAAAATGAGTCTGTATGGTGTGGGACGTAAAGAATAGCACCATCCCATATCTTCCCGTGGGTGTCGTAAGAGGCGACTAAGCGACTCACCAGAGAATGGGCAGCAGCGTTCTCTGTGCCTTTGTAACAACCATACTGCGATCGCCAACTCGCCTGCCAAGCGTGGCGATTATGGCAAAACCCCCCATTTCTTGGGGGAGGCCTATGTCCAGCAGTGGACGTCTTTCAGCTGAAATGAAGAATGATAATACAATTTAATAAAACTTTATTGTCAGACACAGTTTTTTTTTTTTTTTCAGAGACAGTTCCATACAGCAAAATTATCTTCAACACATCACATTATTTTGAATAGGAACACAATACACACATGCTAATACACATTTTATAGATTAACATGATAAATCTAATATATAAAAATATCGTGTCATAGTGTTTGTTATCGAAGTCCTCCGAAACGGCAAGACCAAAAGCTGTATTTTTAGGGTTCCGTAGCCAAATGGCAAAAAACGGAACCCTTATGGATTCGTCATGTCTGTCTGTCTGTCCGTCCGTATGTCACAGCTACTTATTTCCGAAACTATAAGAACTATACTGTCGAAATTAAGTAGATGTGTTCTGTGAACCGCAAGATTTTCACACAAAAATAAAATTTTTGGGGGTTCCCCATACTTAGAACTGAAACTCAACATTTTTTTTTCATAAAACCCATACGTGTTTTCCAAAATGATATTGAGGTTTCTTATATCATTTTTTTCTAAACTGAATAGTTTGCGCGAGAGACACTTCCAAAGTGGTAAAATGTGTCCCCCCCCCCCCTATAACTTCTAAAATAAGAGAATGATAAAACTAAAAAAAATATATAATGTACATTATTACCATGT
Source organism: Charanyca ferruginea (assembly GCA_947361185.1). Lineage (NCBI taxonomy): Eukaryota > Metazoa > Arthropoda > Insecta > Lepidoptera > Noctuidae > Charanyca > Charanyca ferruginea. Next base: position 6,461,542 of record OX376074.1, on the reverse strand, counting down.
AAACTTCCAACCGAAAATTGGTTTGAACGAGATCTAATAAGTAGTTTTTTTTTAATAAGTCATAAATCATTTACCGCAATTTACGTTTCATTCAATCAACTCAAATATAAAACACCGATCAAAGTTACAACGAACTACAAGAACTTTTATATTATGTTACTTGCTGCTACGGAACCCTTCATGGGCGAGTCCCACTCGCACTTGGCCGCTTTTGGCCGCTTTTTTGTGTATATTTTGGTCTGAGAATAGGTCGTATATTTAAGTATCGTATATACTTTTATATGCGTTTAGTAAAAGGCAGTTCAACAGACACTTCAATTTTATTCATTTGTATTTGTTTATTTAAATGATAGGGACTTCAAATTTTTAATATTTTTATACAATGTACAATATGCGCGGCACGCGAATATTAATGACATAATCCGTCGTGCTCTCGTCGCCGTCGGCGTTCCGGCTGTTTTGGAACCCAACGGCTTGGCACGCGACGATGGCAAGAAACCGGACGGCATGTCATTATTTCCATGGAAGTTGGGTAGGCCCTTAGTGTGGGACGCTACGTGTGTCGATACTCTTGCGCCATCCCATCTTCCTAGTACAGTGTGCTGTGCTGGTGCTGCTGCTGCGGCTGCATAAAACCTCAAACGGCGAAAGTATAGTATCCTAAGCGATAACTTTATTTTCGAGCCGTTTGGGATTGAAACCCTCGGGTCGTGGGGTCCAAGTGCTCATCTACTTTTTAAAGAAATTTCCAAAAGGTTGGTTGACACTTCCCGTGATCCAAGGGCTGGTTTTTACCTCGGACAGAGGTTAAGCATTGCCATCCAACGTGGCAATGCCGCCAGTCTCTTGGGCACATTCCGAGTTGACGACGATGCGGGGGAATTTTTTGATGCCTTATTGTCTTAGCTTTTCTTTTTGTTTTAATAGTTCCTTTTTTATTTTTTCGTGTAAATAATGATAGGTAGGTAATATAAAAGGCACCCATCGACTCCGTAAACACGGCAGTGAAACAAGAACATGAAATTATTTTTTTAATTAACAAACCACTGAGTGACAAACAATTTTCTGTTTATGTCAGACATTAAGTTGTTAACAAAATTCATTAAAATCTCTAAGATTTACCGAAGCGTTATCTTTGAAACATGTTCAATTTCCCTCCCGATATTAGACGCGTAAGCAAGGACACAGTGCTTCGGGAACAGTAGTTTAGTAAAAATATGACGACACAGGCCCAGTGGCTGAACGATTGACTGCTGCGCAGAGTGTTGGGGGTTCGATTCCCGCCCAGGGTAAATATTTGTGTGATAAGCAAAAATGATTGTCTGGGTGTTGTTTATCTAAATATGTGTGTATTTAAAAATGTATTTGTGTGTGTATATCAGCTGTCTGACACCCATAGAACAGGGGCTCCCTAGTTTGGGGTCAGATGGCCATGTGTGAATGTCCCCACATATTATTATTCATTATTTTATTTTTGGAAATAATGTAATTTAATACAGAATAATTCAAGTTGTTAAGGAGCTCGTGGCAAGTAAAAGCCATACAAATCGATCGGTCAAGATTAAGCTATGTTTGCCGCGGTCGATCTATAGATGGGTGACCATCCATTTCGTACCGAATTTCTTCCGTGCCTCAAAAAGTATGTAAAGCCGTTAGTCCCGGCTGACATTCGTTGTAGTAGTCAGAAGCCAGAAAGTCTGACAACTAGTCTTACCAAGGGGTATCGTGTTACCCAGTAACTGGGTTGTGGAAGTCAGATAAGCAGTCGCTCCACGTAATAAACTGGTATTCAGCTGCGTCCGATTAGACTGGAAGACGACCCCATCATAGTTGGGAAAAGGCTAGGCAGATGATGAATTGAAGTTGTCATGTGACAAAAACTACCTCTACTGATTATGTCCCGTGGAGCCCAATACCATACGTACCGCGATGCCAAACACGCCGGTGTACATCTCCCGCCTTCACTACACCACTACGGCGGAGGACATCGTCGAGTACGTGCGCCGTAAGACAAACTACACGCCGAGAGTGCAGCTGTTGGACTCGCATCGCAACGTCAACTTCAGGGCGTTTGTGGTGCGGCTACCAACGTGTTATCTGCAGCTCGTCATGGTGGAGGACTTTTGGCCGAAAGGTGTGGTGTTCCGTCGCTTCCGCGGACAAGTGCCACACGATCGCACAGTGAAGTGAAGTAACTAACATAGGCATCAAGTACTGTAATTTAGTTATGTGTGTCTATAAGGTATATATTGTATGGGTCTTGTTACCTGAATTAAATGATTATTATTATTATGTAATCAGTAGAGGTAGTTTTTGTATTTCACCCAAGTCTGAAGCTATGTCTGGCTATGTCCATCACCTGTGTTACTCGCTAATTTGATTTGGAATATAATGAAAAATTATTAAACGCCCCAACGACGTCGATAATTCTAGTTAGAAGAGGACGGAAGAGGAGAATATCTTTGACTGTCTATTTTAAGGCGCCTATGACGAATGAGAATCGCAGTAATATTTTCACTAGTATAAAAATTCTGGAATTCGAACTTCGTACGAACTTAACTTACCGCCGCCGCGGCACTGTGGCGTGGTTGACAGGTACTTAAAATAATGAATGTACCTTCTAATTATACAGCACAATGGGTTTTATTAAAGGGCGCCTGTGAAGTGAGCAGCGTATATTAATTATAGAGAAAATGTATAATTAGGCTAATATTTACACTTCCAATGTAAACAATACGAAAGGCGCTTACTATTGTCCCAAGTCTGGGACACTCACAGACTGTGGTACTAATTATATTTTATGTTACCATATAAACGTTTTAAGGTAACAAAGTAAATTAGTCGTTTATGTACATAACTGTCTTTGAACATTACTGAGTAGAATGTGGATCAAAACCGTTGTGTGTTGCTACGGCGTAGCAGCTACGACGTAGCAGCTACGGCGTAGCATTGCTACAATGATTTTAAATGTTAATTTTTGCCCATTTTTCCATGTTCCATAGATTTTATTTCTTAAACATATCTTATATATTTAGGCAGCTAAATTGAAAGGTATGAAATTAGATTGTTTACCTACCTTCTAAGATTTCGCTTCACTAACAACGTAAACAACCTCATTGTTCACAATACGTTGTTCAATAAACAATTAATTTATTTTTTCTTTGTTGTTTATTCTTAGAGGTCACATAAATAGCTATTACATCCACGAGTGGGTATCTAGGCTAGTTGTTCTCATTGCCAAAAATACCGTCAAGAGAAAATAAATGAGTTACTACACAAGTTTAGGACAAAGGGCTTTCCATAGCTGAAGTAAAAAAAGAAAATAATTTGTCCGACATTAAAATAAAACACAAAAAGGTGGGTCTTTGTCTTATTTATAACTAGCTAATGCCCGCTACTTCTTCCACGTGAACGTCGGTTATCTGTGAGATTTTAATGTTTTTTTTTTTTTTTTTTTCGGTTCGATTCCCGCCCAGGGTAAACATTTGTGTGATGAGCACTTGTGTTTGGCTTGTGTCTGGGTGTTGTTTATCTATATATGTATGTATTTACAAAAAAAAATGTATTTGTGTATGTATATCAGCTGTCTGACACCCATAGTACAGGGTCTCCCTAGTTTGGGGTCAGATGGCCGTGTGTGAAAATGTCCCCACATATTATTATTATTATTATTATTATTATAAACCTTAAAGTCTTTTTCTAGTATAAAAGCTCAGATTATGAAACAAAAGGCGGATAGACCGTGCGGAACACTGAGAGTGAAGCCACAAAAGCAAATACAATTTTTATATGTGGGGACATTTTCACACACGGCCATCTGACCCCAAACTAGGGAGACCCTGTACTATGGGTGTCAGACAGCTGATATACATACACAAATACATTTTTTTTTTCCTTTAAATACATACATATTATAGATAAACAACACCCAGACACAAGGCAAACACAAGTGCTCATCACACAAATGTTTACCCTGGGCGGGAATCGAACCCACAACACGCTGCGCATCAGTCGAACGCTCAGCCAATGCGCCAACAGTGTCGTCAAAAAAAAAAAAAATACAAATTCAAAAAACGAATACCTACAATTCGCTTCGCGCTGTACTGACACGAGTCAGTACAGCACGAAACGAAGCATTGTTAAAAGAAACTAATACTGATACAAATAAAAAATCAAAAGCGAATACAATCACGAGATTGTAGGTATTCGTTATTGAAATTGTATTTGCTTTTGTGGCTTCAGTCGCAGTGTTCCGTGCGGTCTATCTGCCTTTTGTTCGATAATCTGAGTATAAAAGTATGTGAAATATACTATGTTACTTCTTATTACATCAGTTATCTAACAGTGAAAGGCACGTCAGAATTGGACCAGACCTTTCGGAGATTACCTAGCTGAAACAAACAGACTGAATTTTCTTTTTTTTTGTATGAGTACGGTACTGAGCAAGTACTCATATGTCGGATCAGTCAGGATTTAGTCCGTTTGATTCAGTCATCATGTGGGCAGAAGTTGGGTTTCGTGCAATGCAAACACACTGGGTATAGGGTACAATACACGGCGTTTATTAAAACCACAATTTAACACAATTAATTTAAAATAAACTCAGACACTATACTTAACATAGACATAGGTTCACTTAGACATAGACATAGGCACTTCACTTCAACAACGAATCGAAAGTACAGTTTCGGGACGTATTAGGTCCGTTGCGATCAGACACTGGATTCTGATTCTTCGCTGTCGGCTGAAAACATCACGACTCAGTAGAAGCGCGCCAAAATGGTGGTGGTTGATCACGTGTTCTCGATAATGGCACGCTTGCGATTCGTCGTTCCATGTTCGTACTATTGACCGGATACGACAAATATATACATTTAGTAAAAACCTGTTATTTTGACACCACAAACAGACACTTAAAGAATCATGGCGAGATTTGTACAATAAAAATTTAGATGTTTAGAGAAGTTGAAATTCTAATTCTTATATTCTTGGGTACCTAAAGAGTATCTTCAGGCATTTACAAAATTTTTAAAACCCCGCAAAAAAAAGTTAATAGTTTAACAAAAAACTCATTATTTCAGAACGAAACGGCGATTGACAGTAACAGTGACACTGACAGCTGCCGTTTCGCAGTTCTTACATTGAAATTGCATCGTTTTATGAGAAAAGATATCACAAAATAATGATTATTTTATTCCACACACTTGTCACATCACTTGTCTGCCAATTTTATAGATACGTTAACATCGCTTGTCACTATCTTTTTTTTAACACAAAATGGGCATCGAGATGAAACGAAAAAGTGTTATTTTCATTTCGTAATATTTTAATTATGCGGGTGTTTAAAAATATGCTAAGTATATCAATCTACTCCTGGTAATGTATTCTTCACATTGGAAAATATTTTAAACCCTCTAAATTACTTTTTTTTTCATACAAATGAATGTATGAATCTCGCCATGATTCTTTAATTTATTTGTATGTATGAGAACATAAAAGAATAAGTAGGTAGCTACACTATGCTCCAATTTATGGTAGTCCGGGATTTAAATCGGTATTATAGAACGGTAAGATAAACTTAGAAAGTGTATATATGAATTGAAAAAGTCTCTTTGGTACTTGCCCGGTATCGAACCCGTAACCCTAATGTATGGAGGCGCATTAACCACTGGACCATCACACAAGACGCTACCTAAGAAGCTACCTTATGGGCTATATTTTTTTTTTTAATATTAATAACTAGCTTTTGCCCGCGACTTCGTCCGCGTAAATGTCAGTTATCGCGATTAAATAGTAGCGTATGTCCTTCCCCAGGGTTCAAGCTAGTTTCATACTAAAGTTCATCAAAATTGGTTCAGCCGTTTCATCGTGAAAGCGTAACAGACAGAGTTACTTTCGCATTTATAATAATTATTAAGTATAGATTATCAAAAAAATTAGGGATCCTTAGGAAGTTCACGCGGAAAAAATCGGTAGCAAAATTCTAGTATTATTTATATTTTACTAGCTGTTGCCCGCGACTTCGTCCGCGTTTATGAAGATATCAAGTTTAACGGTGTTTATCGCAAACTATTTTTATATTTCAGTCAACAGAAAATGGCTATTACAATAAGCAACATTTTTATGGCACTAAATAAAAATAAAAACTTTGGTTATGTTTGTGTAACCTCACTATACACCACATGTATAGTTTTATTATCAGACTGCAGTATATGAAAAATAGATGGTCTTTGTGATTATGATAGAGTGGTGGTGGCCTTCGAAAATTCAATTTATACTTTTATAGAAAACTATGGTTAATGTGGGATAAACAAACATGTATAAAATACTGTCTGGGGTTTGGTATTTAATTTGGTGATATGTGAATACCAGGTTCAACATAGGTACTATAAGATACTTTTTACTACGAAAAAGTGTCACGGAGGTATCCAAGAGAAAATATAAAAAAATATTCGAGCTATAACTTAATGAAACAACCTACCTACGTAAATATTATTGTAAAAAAATACAAAGAACTATCTTTGTTTGAATTTTCTGTTTTTTTGTATTACAATGTCATCAATAACATGTCATCAATAATGTCATCTTGACGACACGGTTGGCGCAGTGGCTGAGCGATCGACTGCTGCGCAGCGTGTTGCGGGTTCGATTCCCGTCCAGGGTAAACATTTGTGTGATGAGCACTTGTGTTTGCCTTGTGTCTGGGTGTTGTATATCTATATATGTAAGTATTTACAAAAAAAAAATGTATTTGTGTATGTATATCAGCTGTCTGACACTCATAGTACAGGGTCTCCCTAGTTTGGGGTCAGATGGCCGTGTGTGAAAATGTCCCCACATATTATTATTATTATTATTATAATAAATGTTTGTGAACACACGGTTGCGAAAGCGATTATATTCCCTTAAACCGACCCTGTCTTAAAATCTGTTCCTACCTGTCAACTCTTAACTATAGGTATTCTATCTATCTACCAATTTTCAGGTACAAAAAGCCAAGGATTTCATATAAACTTGCGAGAGCCCTTAGTGCAGGCTGTCACAAAATTCTTTCTAAGCGAACGTCTAGGTACTAACTATAAACAACCTCTCTGTCAAATTTCAAGTTTGTAGCACAAAAAATGAAGAACTTTCATACAAACTTGCGAGAGCCATCAGAACTCCTTAATCCGGCCCTGTCGCAAAATTCGTTCTTAGTGGATGATTACTAACTGTAAACCACCTCCCTGCCAAATTTCAAGTTTGTACCACAAAAAATTAAGAACTTTCAAACAAACATGCAAGAGACATTAGACCTCTTTAGTCTGATCTTAGCGGACGTCTTCTAACTATAAACTACCTTCTTGCCAAATTTCAAGTTTGTAGCACAAAAAATGAAGAACTTTCATACAAACATGTGAAAGCCATTAGACATCCTTAACCCGGCCCTGTCGCAAAATCCGTCCATAGCGGACTTCTACTAACTATAAACTACCTCCATGCCAAATTTCAAGTTAGTAGCACAAAAAAATTAAGGACTTCCATACAAACTTGCAAGAGCCATCGAAACTACTTAATCTGACCCTGTCGCAAAATTCGTTCTTAGTGGATGTCTACTAAGTATAAACCACCTCCCTGCCAAATCTCAAGTTTGTAGCACAACAAAAGAAGGACTTTCATTCAAACTTGCGATAGCCTTTAGACATCCTTAATCCGGCCCTGTCGCAAAATCCGTTCTTAACGAACGTCTATTAGCTATAAACTACCTCCCTGCCAAATTTCAAGTTTGTAGCACAAAAAATTAAATACGTTCGTACAAACTTGCGTGAGCCATTAGAACTCCTTATTCCGGCCATGTCGCAAAATTCGTTCTTAGCGGATGTCTACTGACTATAAATTACCTCCCTGCCTTTCAAGTTTGTAGCACAAGAAATGAAGGACTTTCATACAAACTTGCGAGACCCATTAGACCTCCTTAATCCGGCCCTGTTGCAAAATCCGTTCTTAGCGGACGTCTACTTACTATGTACTACCTCCCTGCCAAATTTCATCTTAATTATTCAAGCGGTTTTCGATATTTCGTGATGAGTGAGTGAATGACCTTTCGCTTTTATTAACGCAATTCACGCGAATGCTTCAAATTTACAGATTGTTTCGATAAAACGGCCAAAGTGCTCAAATTCAAGTCAGATTCTAAAATTTTATTTTAACTGGTTAAAGTTAAAATAGAAACGTTAAAAGGACTTTCCACGCCATCTTTAAGTCAAGACTGCTCAAAAGTAGACAGTAGACACGAATGTTTTGGTATTAGCGCCTGAATGTTATGTGTTACTAAAATAAGAACATGCAGTAATATTATTTGTTATTAAATAAAAGTAGGAGCCGTTCATTGGCGAATTTTAGTGTTCGACTTACGAGGGCCTGCCCTAAATTTTTTGTTTCATTCAAGGCAATATTCGAAAACAAATGAGTGAGTGAGAACACTATGACATCGCACGAATATTGGCACGCGGAGATTTCACAAAACTTGTTCCAGGAAATGCGTGTTTTAGAAAAGACACACAAGTTTTTGACGCTTTTTGTAATTTAAAATCTCAATGACTTTTTTCGATTTTTTCTTGACTTTTAAAAAATATGAATACCTACATTATAAACAAAATTCAAATAAAATTGGTGCAAATAAACTGTTTTTCAGACGTCTTTACGGAATTCGTTTCTCAAAAAAGTTTTTTACTTTTAAATAGAAACCTAGATATAAGTGACCATAAGATACGTGTGTGATCGAAATATCAGGAGGAACATTGGTTATAAAGCGTTTGTATGAGAATTCTGATGGGTTAGCCGCGTTGGTCAATTTCTGGCCGAAGCCGAATCCGATTAATCGCTTATCACCACAACCTTTCGCCGAAACCGAAGGCGCCAAAATTCCTAAGAAAATTAGTTTAAGGTTTGCTAATATTAATAATGTAGGTAAATTAGTTTAAAACTAAAAACTACAGGTATCTGTATAATATAAAAAAAAGCAATTTGATGCTGAAACTGATGGTTTCGCCGAAGGTGGTTTTTTGACCGAAAGTGGCCGCGGTCGGATACTAGTGAATATACACTTTCGGACTCCAGAACCAGGCTATGCAGGCAGGTTCTGTTTTCCTTGTTAAGTTTTAATGCAATTTTCATGATCTTTTAAAATGTTTTGCAATGTAATGATTTAGGAGTCTGAAACTGTAGATTACCTTAAAAAAATAAGCTTAAGATGCAATGCGTTCATTTGTTTCCTACCTGGGGTGTGAGACCTCATTCTAAACTTCGAATCTGAATCTGTTGTGAGTTTCTTGATTGGCATTCTAAAAACTCGGTTGATAATTCGAATTTACACTAGCACCACCCTGGCGAGCGTGTCAGCGAGTTAAACTAAATTGACAGGGAGATTTTGACAGATAAAGTATGAGATGACATAAGAAGTGGCATTCTGTAAGGTAATTTCCCCGTCACTTCGACGCTCACTTTGCACTCGAACCCGATTCAAAGTGTTAAATATATCAAGGTCATTTTGAACCTTATAATAATAATAATAATAAATTTTATTGTCAGGCAACTGAGGCCCATAGAAAAAATACACAAATAATCATAAACAACCATAAACTAATACATATAAAAAAAGAAAACCTTATCAACTAAACGTTTACTAAACTTAACACTTTACGTTGTCGGCGTCGTGTTTCGCTGCGTGGTGTCGCGTAACCGTCCTCGGAAACGTCGATATACGACACCTTTCGGCCAAAAGTCCTCCTTCATAAAGGTCTGTAGATGTTGGGTTGGAACTCGTACCACGAACGACTTAAAGTTGACGTTGTGTCGCGATTCCAACGCTTCAACCCTCAGAGTCCAGTCGGTCTTCACCCCCAAGTACTCCACTACTTCCTCAATCTTCGTGGTGTAATGCAGCCGCGAAATGTACAGCTGCGTCGTAGGCACAGCAGGACGCAGCAGCATGTTGGGTCCACACGGTGCGGTACCGCACTGGTTACGAGAATTGGGCCTCCTCTTCTTCTTCTCCACTTTGATGAAACCCTCTTCATCAACTTGGCCCGCTCCTGGCAAGGAACTACGGACCGCAGTCAGGGCAGGTTGGGCAGCACCCTTCTTCGATTTTTCCCCTATTTTGCTTTTTCGCTTAGGTTGCGACGCAACAGATTTGCCGTTCGTGACAGAAGCAGCGTAGGTACGTTTAGGGGTCGACGTACCTACGTGTGACATTTCCGCAGCCGGTGTTGGATTGCGGGCGACGGCGGCGGCGGGCGGCGCTTGGTCAGCACTATCGGTAGCTGGTGACGCACTTGTGTTCGGCGATTCAAAACTGCCGACTGATGCTTTTTGCGCCTCTCGACGTGTGTTCACCTTTGAGGCCTCAGATGACCCAATTACTGAACCCACATTGCGCAATAATTCTATTTCCGCACGTAGTTCAGTATTCGTTTTTTCTGAGACTTCCATTCTGGTCTGCAACTTGGTCACCTCCATTTTTAAGGTAGTATGTGAAGTGAGAGTGAATAGCGATGTGAGATGCGAGTTGTTGTTTGAATTTTACAGAATCGACCTACTGATCATTTGAGAACTTTCTTTTCGATCTTTCATTCTTTATGATTTTTTTATAATTATATTACTTTATGTATAATTTACATGCGGTTGTAATTAAGTAAATTGTAATCCGTGGTGCTTAGCAACTGGTCTTCTCCCAGTCATAAACGTCCTTTTCTGCCTGTTGGCCTTGTTCTGTTCTGGCTTCTGCTTGATATTGGGGGAAGTGGAAAAAATGTCATTTTGTCATATTCGTCCGCTGTTCTTTTCGGATTAATTTCGTTGCGGGATCCAAGACAGTTTAATCGTTTCTCTGGGAGTCGTCGAGCTTCATTGTTTGTGCGCTTTTCTGGTGGTCACCACTGTTGATTCTGGCTTACAGGATTTTTTTTTTTTTTTTTTTTATCTATTTATAGGCATACGTTTGACCACTATCTCACCTGATGGGCAGCGATGATGCGGTCTAAGATGGAGCACGCTTGCCTAGAAGTAACCTATTCACTCTTGCCTTAAAGACTCCCAGGTTGTAGCTATCAGGAAACACAGACTCAGGCAGGGAATTCCACTCCTTAGCAGTACGCACAATGAATGTATTCCCAAAATGTTTCGTGCGTGTGGGTGGGATGTCCACCGTGTGCCGGTGGCGCATCGCCGTACGTCTTGTGGTCCGATGATGGAACGGGCTTGGCGGAATTAAATTATGCAATTCCGTCGCACACTCCACAAAATGCAACCGATAGAAAACCGACAGGCCAGCAACTCGGCGTCGATGCTCAAGACTTTGGAGCTTTGACTCGACGAGCCTATCATTGCCAATGATCCCCTTGGCTCGTTTCTCAATTGACTCTAGGGCATCAAGCTGGTATCTAGCAGATCCGTCCCAAAGATGAGAGCAGTACTCCATACACGATCGAACTTGCGCTTGATAAAGTTTAAGCAGCTGTTCCGGCGTGAAGTACCGTCTCACCTTTGCTAGGATCCCCAGCTTTTTGGCAGCCACTTGAGCCTTTGCCTCTATGAAAGGGCCAACATTGAGGGTTGATGTTAACGTAACACCAAGAAGCTCAAGTCGGTCGGTTATCGGCACGGTTACACCTCGGAAAGATGGAGCTGGGTGGAATTGGCTCCTTTTAGCGGAAAAGAGACACGCTTGGGTCTTAGCAGCATTGAACTTGACCAGATTGGCGTCGCCCCATTCAGAGACAGCCTGTAAGGACAAGTTCAAGCGCTCAACCATCGCCTCCCGGAGAGACCGGATCTGCGACCCACCAGCTCGTGCGTCGGAAACGTATCTCTCAGCGACAGTGCTGTCGTCTGCATACCCAAAGGTACCGGGTTTTAGCAGATCATTAATATGCAGCAGGAACAATGTTGCTGAGAGCACCGACCCCTGAGGAACCCCGGCATTAATATCCAGCAGTCCGGACGAGCAGCCATCTATGACCACTCGAATAGACCGATCCCTCAGGAAATCTGCAATCCAATCACACAATCCAGCGGGCAGACCGAAGGAAGGAAGCTTATTAATAAGGCTATCGTGCCAGACCCTGTCGAAGGCCTTTGAGATGTCAAGGGAGACTGCTAGTGCCTCTCCATGCTTCTCGATGGCCTCACTCGAGATGTGAATGGCATACGCTAGTAGATCCCCAGTTGATCGATTTCGGCGGAAGCCGTATTGTCGGTCACTGAGGATATCATTCGCTTCTAGGTATGCCAGGAGCTTACGATTCAGCACCCGTTCCATACTCTTACAGAGTATGGACGTCACCGAAATGGGTCTATAATTCGACGGGTCAGCCCGACTACCCTTCTTGGGCACGGGCTGCACGTTAGCTTGCTTCCAAGCCATCGGGCACTTTCCCAGTCTCAAACGACAGGCGATATAAGCGCGTCAAGATCGGAGACAACTCAGGCGCACAAGTCTTCAGTACAATTGCTGGAATCCCGTCAAGGCCACTAGCCTTGTTCACGTCTAGGTTACGCAGTACCCTAAGAACGTCCTTCTGATGAATGCTTATGTTCAACATACTCGACTCGCATCCAACAGAAGAAACAGGGGGCCTCGCGCCACCCGGATCCAGACGTGACGATTCCGCAAACATAGAGGCGAACAAGTTAGCTTTCTCCTCAGCGGAGTGGGCCAACGACCCGTCGGGTCTCAGCAGTGGTGGTAGTGAGGGGCGGCAGAAGTTCGATTCGACCGACTTAGCCAGGGACCAAAAAGCCTTACTACCTGCTGGGTATGAAGCAAGTTTGTTCCCAATTCGGCTAATGTGGTCAAACCGAGCTCTCTGCAACACCTTCTTGCAGGACTTGGCAGCCCTGTTAAAGGCTCTCTTCTTCCGGCTCACGTCACTTGCTTTGCGAGTGCGGGCGTCAACCCATGCTAGGTACGCTGAATGTTTTAGCGCATTAGCACGAATGCACTCAGCACCAAACCATGGGCGAGCTTCGCCAGACATTGTTACGTCTGAGAACGGAATATAGTACTCCATCCCCCTCCGCAACACATCCGTCACGGCGTCCGCGCACAACGAAGCATCAGTCGAAGAAAAGCAAGTAGGCTGCCAAGGATAACATGCGAAGAAAGATCGCATGCCATCCCAATCTGCTGACCTGTATCGCCATACCCGCCGGGTGCCTCTAGGGCAAGGATCGGGCGGGGAGTAGACGGACACAGACTTCACCAGACAGTGGTCGGAGCTACCCAGTGGAGAAGAAATCGACACTGAGTAGCGGTCTGGATCTGTTGTCAGCAGAAGGTCCAAGCAATTGGCTGTGTGCGAATCAACATCTGGCATCCTTGTTGCCCCCTGGACCAACTGGGTGAGATTTAGCGCTAGCAAACGATTTGCGATTTGCTGACGTTTAGGAAAAGTGTGCCGAACTTTTCTCATAAAAAAAAGGTTTTAAACTTCACTGCCTTCTGCCATTTTGAAACATCATGTCTACCTGAATTTCAAAGGGCTATTACTTGTTGTGGGTTAAACCACAACAAATCAAATCCCTTTGATATTCACAAAAAAGAAAGGATGGCTTATCCTTATTACGGAAAAACTCCGCTAAATACCTTTGCAGTGTACCTAATAATGGTATGGTACAGTCAACAAAAAAGGCTAGTACTACTTACTTACTTGTTTTTTGGTAGTTAAGTACAGTTGAGTTTTTCATAGAAACTGATGAATGTTTTCGAATATTAATATTATACATGCGAAACTGAGTCTGTTTGTCACGGCTAAATCACAAAACCGATTTTGGTGAAATTTTGTACAGACTAATCTGAACGTCAAGGAAGGTAATTTTAGTTTTATAAACATTCCATTTTTAAGAAATCTTCAACTATATTTGAAAACCCTAGTTACTTAACTATATCTTTTGTTGACCGTACCTAATCATCATCATCTGCCTGCCCTGTTACTTGCGGTCGGCGTAACACGTTTTTTTGTCTTTTTTTTTGTTGACCGTATCAGACGGTAGCAAAATAATATAGGGTACTCCTGAAACCTATTAGATGCCAGATCAAAGGTGCCACGTGGAGCCGATAGCGAGAGGTCAGCCAAAAGTTGGATATTATTTAACAAATAACCTATACACGTGTACGATGTAATGAGGGGCAACTTAAGGCAGGTATACACACAATGGATATTATTACTGGGGCGAAATATCATAGTCATTTAATTTATTGCATTCTACAATGTTTTCAGGAGGACCTGTACGGATCGATCGGTAAGATCGATGAAATAATTTAAAACAAAAAGTTTTTAACAAAAAAGACAACTTTAAATTCGCAAGTAGGTGGCTTTGGTTTTGCTTGTTATTTTGTATTGCCACCGACTTGCGAATTGAAAGTTATTTTTTTCTTTTTGAAGGCGGTTGTCGTTTTTGGGTAAAAAAAATTTTTTTCGCTTTTTAGCTCATACAAGAAGTATCATACAAATTAATTACGAAACGGTGACACCCAAAAAACATCAGTCATCCCTATATTCTACCGGGGTGGAATGTTTTCATGAAATTTATATGGGAGCAAATTTGAGGTATACACTATCAATTAAAAAAGAATCATCGTAATCGGACTACATTGAAAAAAGGTATGCGTGGTCAAACATAAAAAATAAATAAAAAAAATTATTAAAAAATTATATTTTTTTATGGAACCAAATGGCAACTATTCCGCATCAAACTAAAGAAGAATCACGTAAATCGGATCCTAAATCTCAGCGTAATCGGTATACTGTACATACATATAAAAAAATAATAGAATTGATAACCTCCTCCTTTTTGAAGTCGGTTAAAAATACAATAAAGTTGAATACAGTAGAACCTCGACTATCCGAACCCACAATTATCCGATTACTGACTTAGTTTATCCGAACGCTCAATTTTTCGAACGTTGGCGCGAATTTGTTGCTCGCTGCATCTGCGTGTATAGGTAGGTATCGAGCGTGTTGAAATTGAAACGCGATTATTTCATCGAACGTTGTTAGTTCGATGGGAGATTCGGCGCGCAATTTTATACATCGCGCAGATAGCAACGTGTATTTATGTAAAAAGTTGTTGTTTTGGTTTGATCTTGTCCCAAAAACACACACATTTCGATTATCCGTAACTAGTCTCGGTCCCAATCAGTTCGGATAATTGAAGTTCTACTGTAACTGAAAAATTAAGTATCTTATTGTCATTTTTTATAATTATCGTATCTAATATCTAATCAGCAGCCCGCCCCAGTTTAGCACGGGTGAAGCGCTGTGCGTTTATGTGTGGTGGACTCGGACTCTTAGTAAGGAAACCAGCCAGTTCCTTAATAAGGAAGTATATTCTCCCCAATTCAGTCAATTAAGGGCCAGAAGCAGGAGCACGTGTCGACCTGTCGCGATCCGACCCGTGAGGAAAGTGAACGAGACATTCAAATAATAAAATGGCTACCGAGAGCGCACGCTAGTGATGTCCGTATCATTTAGTAACATTTAGTGTTGGGATTCCAACAACGGGTGCAATTTATTTTTCGCATGTCGAAATTTTTCTTTCATACAAACCTTGTCCTGGCAACACCGACACAATAAAAAAAATTATCCAATATGTTGCAGTCATTCGGAAGTTTTGACTTTTCGGCGACTGTGTTTTATAATCTGTATCAGGATATCGCACCCATAATATCCGTAAAACTGTTTCAATTTTGCTGACGTCCTTAGCGTCCCGATATGTATTGCTCGTGTGTGCTCCCCCCTTAAGCTGTCCAAGTGTTTACAAAGATATCAGTTTTCAGAAATGTTTTTTGTATTACGGGTACGAAAAACACTAACAATATCAAGTAATAATGATATAACATAAAGGTATTGTTAGTCTTAAGGCGTTGGTACCTAATGCCCGTCAAATGGCCCAATGGTTAAGGAGCTCTCCCACCTTTCATGCACTAGATTGTGGGTTCGCTACCGGGCACGGGCAAATGTAAAGGTGCGTACGAATTAGAGGCAGCCTCGCCTGAGGCACGCACGGCTCGCCCTGTTGCCTCAAGTGCGTACGCGCCTCAACCCGAGGCGTGCCTTCACGAGCCGTGCGTGGTGAGGCTGCGCACCCCGAGGCTGCCTCTAATACGTACGCACCTTTACTCTTTCAATTTCATAATTATGTAGTCTCTTTTTTTTTCTTGAACATCACTGATATCGGTGAGAAAAAACATCGTAAGGAAACCTGGACTTATAATTAAAATCGCCAATCCACTTCGAGTAGGAAGTGTGTTGTAGACTATTTATTATAATAATAATAATAAATTTTATTGTCAGGCAACTGAGGCCCGTAGAAAAAATACACAAATAATCTTAAACAACCATAAACTAATACATATAAAAAAAAAAAAAAAAAAAAAAATTACATGTATCACATAAAACTAATTTCGATCAATAAAATTACACTAGCTTTTAATAATGCGAGAGTTTTGATTTGGAATCTGTAATACTACCCCTTATTTCGAAGTCAGTTCAGTATTTATTGATTCGGTATTTCGGTAGGACTTTCAATTGAAATTTAAGGTAATTTTATTGTCAAAGTAAAGTGTAAGCTATGAATTTAAAACTCCTCCATTACGTGGGTATTTGTTTCTTTTGTTTCTTTTGTGGTAAAACGTGGGTTGTGTTTACTACTCAAACTGAAAAACCTTTACGAAAGGTCAGTAACACCCACAATAGGAAATTATTTGCAAATGACCTTCAAGTTCTACAAATTATGTAGATTACCACAGTAGGTGCTCGCCGCCTGCTCAAAACCTTTTTTGTTTCAATAGGCTATGATTAGCATAATATAAAATAGTAAGGCAGGTACCTATTAGTTTGTAATAAAGGTCAAAATGCCGTAAATCGAATAGGTGGTTTTCAAACAATAATAAAAAAAAATATAATGTACAGAGAATGAACAAGCAGTGAACACCATCTTGTTCACTGGCTGAAAGGATGGCCGCGCGCTGCAATTTATTAGCACGATTTTAAAGTCATTGTGTAATACATTTTCGTTAGTGCATACTTCCAAAGAATAAAATACAATAGAATGTTTATTAACGGATGCCCCTCAAGTTAAAGGGGAAAATCTACAAGTCCGTGATAAGACTTGTCGTACTGTATGGATCGGAATGTTGGGCCGTGAAGAAGATGGATGAAAAAAGATTGCACGTAGCGGAGATGAGAATGTTGAGATGGATGTGTGGAGTTACCAGAATGGATAAGGTGTGAAATGAATATATTAGAGGAAGTTTGAAAGTGGCGCCAGTGACAGAAAAGTTGAAAGGGAATCGTTTGTCTTGGTATGGGCATGTGAAGAGAAGAGACAAAACTCATGTGACCAAAAGAGCTATGAATATTAGTTTGGATGGATGGAGAGGGAGAGGAAGGCCAAAGAAAAGATGGGTGGATTGTGTGAAGAATGATATGAATGAAAAGGGAGTCAGTGAAAGCATGACATTGGACAGGACGGAATGGAAGAAGAAAACACGTTGCGCCGACCCCAAGTAACATGGGATAAGGGCAGGAAAAAGAAGAAGAGAATGTTTATTAAGCCAAGACTTAAACTAATTTGGCAAACAAACAAGGAAGTTATTATAAATTAGCAAGATACTAGAGAAAGTGCAACTGGGTTTAAGCAAGAAACTCCTGTGCTTTAAGCACCAATTTTATTAATTACTGGTTCTCTATGGTCATTTTACAGTTAAACACAACATGTAATAATATATTTAAAAAAAACCGGAAAAGTGCGACTCAGACTCGCCCACCGAGGGTTTCGTACATATCTGTAGGTACATATCCATACTTCTATAATACTAATCCATACTTTATTCTACTTAATATTATAAATGCATTGTTTGCGACATACACGGCCGTATCTCCTTTTCACGTTAACATAGAGAGTTGATTTTTTTACAGCATCAAGGGACCGTACTCTTGAGTATATGGTTTTAATTTAACTCGATACCTCCACGCGTTCCCGAGATAAAGGGTCTTGACAGACAGACAGACAGACGGGCAACAAAGTTTGAGGTACGAAACCCTAAAAATAGGTTAATATCTTTATCTTTAAGTTAATAAAGTATATAACAAAGCGGCTCTCGCTGTCTGTTCGCTTAGATGCTGTCTTCAGCACTAGATTGATTCAAGAGCACAGTATAAATAGTAGTACTACCGTACAGTAGTGACACGCTCCGCCTCCCTCTCCGCACCTCACCTCTCCCCGCGTCGAACGACTGCTCTGGGAACTGCGTTTTTGTTCAAACGGCGCGTAGACACGCACACACACGCACGTATTTGTACAGTCTGTTATTTTAGTATTAGTGTAGGCAGTTATATAGTTTCGTTTCTATGGAGAGTCGAGGGTGTGTCAAGAGGAAGGTTTATACGTATAGTTTAATCTAACTACATTACACCCGTGTGAAGCCGGGGCGCGTCGCTAGTAGTTTTAGAAAGTTTTTAATTTTCGCCGAAAATACGTCGCCTTTCTACGATAAAATTATTGTCTGATACAAAATCGCAGTGTACACTCGCTGTTAAAGGTTGATTTCTCAATAATCAAATAACTTGAATCTGAACAATAAATATGACAGTTTGACATATTTATTATAAAAAATCTATCAACCTGTGATATTTGTTTCTCTCCGTTAAGAGTCGTCTGATGTTTAAAAAATCGACCCCTAGACGCACTTGACGTATTTGGAGCATACCTATCAATTTTATTTGTTTGAAGTTGACGGAGTCAGAAATTTATTTTAATGCTTTTGTTTAGTGATGTTGGAAGAGGCCTACTACGTAAAGATTACCTTTGTCATCTCTACATTTATATAAATAATTCTTCTTTGCGTGTGCATACGTATAGTTTGATCTACAGTGCACCCGTGCGTCTTCATTTATGGTTACAATAAATAAAATATTTTTATTAAATCATATTTTCCTAGCTATGAAAATGATGTACACCAGTGCACTACCAGTTATTCAGGGAAAAAATCCGGCTAGAGAGAAAAAAATCTAAGATCTCAAGGCTGTTTATATAATACCACTTATCCCAAGGTACATTTAGTGGTTACATCCATCATAATTTTGTTTGACAAGCACACATGTTCCCAGAACCTTCGAGAAAAATGATGTAACATCTCTTTGCCTCACGAGGGTATTGTTTTAAATCAATGCGATCGGTTTGTCTTCGGTTGAAATAAAGTTCAAAATATCGAGATTTACGGACTTTATTTATTGTTTAAACAATTTTACTGAGCCATTTGGAGAATTATTGGTGGAGCTCGTGGCTATGTTAAAGCCGTACAGATCGATCGCTCAAAGGTTAAGCTACGCTAGCCGCGGTCGGTCTGTGGATGGTTGACCATCCCTTTTATACCGAGTTTCCTCCGTGCCTCGAAAAGCACGAAAAGCTGTTGGTCCCGGCTGGTATTTGTAGATCTTTGGCAGTCGTTACGGGTAGTCAGAAGCCAGAAAGTCTAGTCTTACCAAGGGGTATCGTATTACCCAGTAACTGGGTTGTGGAGGTCCGATAGGCAGTCGCTCCATGTATAACACTGGTATTCAGCTGCCTCCGGTTATACTGGAAGCCGACCCCAATATAGATGGGAAAAGGCTAGGTAGATGATGAATTTGGAGAAACTGTGAATGCTAAGTACTTAAAAGAAGAAAGGGTACCAAGTTTACAGAAAAAAATGAAGATTTGAAGATTTTCGTAAACATTTTTGTTTTGCAATACTAATAAAACCGGGGGTCAGGCAGGCAGTCGCTTGATGTAAAACACTGGTATTCAGCTGTGTCCACTTAGACTGGAAATCAACACCAACATAGTTGGGAAAAGGCTAGTCATTTAGTAATTATGTTGGCCTCATCATCTGCCTGGTCAGTGAGAGTTGTTTGAGTAGGTACTGATAAGACCGACGAAGTGCAAACAGGACTCAAAAACACTGGGTTTAATATCATCTAAATTGTTGTAACTATGCCACAACTTAACGGATATTTATAATTAAGATACTTACAGCCCTAGGACATACAGACAGACAGCGTGGGCTTGGCAATATTGTTTCGTTAGCACCCTAATGATTATGAAACCCTAAATAGAACAAAAAACAATGGTTTGAAAAATTTAATAAAATTGTTTTATAAAATTTATAAACAGCGATGTTATTCTGTAGAAATGTATATTCGTGTGTTTAGGTACAACAAGCTAGAGGAGAGCTGTAAATACCTATAAGTGTCTGAAATATCTCACCTTAAGATCACTTAACCTAAATTCATCAACATCAGCTGGAAGACGTCCACTGTTGAACAAAGGCTTCGACCCCCTTAGTACGTCACAACGAGCGGCAACCTGGGCCTCAAGTCTGCTAATACAATAGTGTCAGAATGGTCTATCATTGATTTCATAATTGTTGATTTTGACAAGTTTGGTAATCTACTAGTATAATAGCGTCATTATAACTTTCCAATGGTCAACCACTGACATGCCATTGAAGGAAATGATATAGAATGGTAATCTCGTACAAAATGGCAACTGAATGACTGACTCAGGCGGTAATCCGCTAAAATTTTGACAGTTCCTTTGATCAGTGACCTACCATTAGAATGTCATTGTGCAGTCAATGATCGACCATTATGAATTTAGCAGATTACGAACTTTTAGCAAAATGACAATGGGATCGTGTTGGAATGACGAAATTATGAAAATAGCAGACTTGGCCCCCTGGCCGCTTGCATCCACCGGTTACCCGCGACCTTGACGATGTCGTCGGTCCATTTGGTGGGAGGCCTACCAACGCTGCATCTTCCCGTTTGTGGTCGCCACTCGAAAATTTTTCTTTCACATAGGTTTGCCACTTCTACTTGCATAAATGATATTGAGAGCTATGTCAGTGACCTTAGTTCTTTGGCGAATTTCCTCGGTTTAAATTTTATCGCGCAAAGAGACTTCGTGAATAGCTGTCTCCATTTCTCGCTGCGTAACTCTGAGCTTGTCTAGGAGGCCAGCAGTTAAAAAGATCACGTTTATGTGCCTTATGTCATCATTGGCAACATATAGCACAAAATATTTACAAAATAGCTGTGCAGTTCCTTAAAACCTAAACCCAGTCTAAGCTACTTAAGCAAACTAATAAAAAAAGCAAACAAAATACAAAACAGCCATCATTAATCACAGGAACAACAAGTACTTAGTACCTCAGAGGACCAATTTCCAGAGGGTGTCGTCTGCCTCCAGATAAGAGCTCGTCTTGAAGAATACCGTCCGCGCTAATTTGAATTTAATTCCTAAGGATTACGAAGAGTCTCTCGTCTGTAGATTACGCCGCCGGCTGGCGCCACCTGTATTATGTTTGTAGTGATATAATTAAATGTTGCGTTTAGGTAGATTTTTGAAAATATTTTTTACTTAAGTAGATCGTCAACAGTTTCAATATTTGTCAATATGTGAACATCACACTTCACTTCAGCCGAAAGACGTTCACTGCTAGACATAGGCCTCCCCCAAAAGGGGGGTTTTGCCATAATCGCCACGCTTGGCAGGCGGGTTGGCGATCGCGGTATGGTTGTTAGAAAGGCACAGAGAACGCTGCTGCCCATTCTCTGGTGAGTACCTTAGTCGCCTCTTACGACACCCACGCAAAAGATATGGGATGGTGCCATTCTTTACGTCCGACACCATACGGAATATGTGAACACTGTGTATCTATGAACATAACTTAGCTGTCATTTCTTAACTTGTAATATTTTGTACCTTTAATATAATGGTTTTTATGTAAGGTTCATCGTATTCGTTATACTTATAATCACTGTAATTATACAAAATATTGTTTTCGATTATTTTAAAAGAGTAAATATGGAGTTTCTTGCCCAAACTTATCCATATCTTTTGGAAGGGCTCTTTTGGAAGGGCAGCTCGATTCAATTTTTCTTTTATGACGCACAAATAAATGGTCTAATTTATTTATTTATTTATTTTATTTTATTTACATTCATTAACACATACATTAAATAAATAAATGATTTGATTTTCAATATAATATGAACGGTTGATGTTTGAATGAACTATTTGTACAAGCAGTAATCACTTAATTGTTAGTTAGTATCGTCAGAGTTACCTGTGTGGTGCCGGCCGTGAATAGCACAACCCCATTTTTATTCATGGGTGTCGTAAAAACCGACGTAGGGATATTAACCAGAGAATGGGCAGCAGCGGCCCTCTGAGTACCATACCACCTACTACGATCGCCAACATGCATCGGCCAAGCATGTCCATTACGTCTGAACCCCCCCTTAGGGGAGACAGGGCGTCTAAAGGTTGACATGATGATGATAATGAACGTCGGATTCAAAAGCAATAGGCACAAACCCGTGGCACTATCGCAAAAGGACTGCTTTTGGTACTAAGCATTTAGTTTAATTTGCAGCTAGCCTTTTGGGCAGTCCCATTGACAGCAATGGATACGATTTTTTGTTGCCCTATGAGCCCCTTCCCTTTGTTTTTAGGGTTCCGTGGTATATTTGGAAGATAACCTAACGGGACCCTATTAGTCCATTGACTGTCTGTCAGCCGACTGTACCTACCTATCTTATGAACCGTTATAGATAAACACCTGAAATTTTCACAGAATGTGTATTAATATGGTCGTAATACCAATAAATATAAAAATAAAATAAAGTTAAAAATTAAAGGTGACAACAAGAAACATGTTTGTGTCGGCATATTTTGCATGATCTTGGGGTGTCTATATTTCGTTCGCGTTAAGAAAATAGTGAATTATCTGACATTGAGCTGTTCACGCACGCAAGGCGTGATCATGGACCGCGCCAGGGGACGCGAGGAGGGCGCGGCGCGGCGCGGGACGACACCGCGGCAGCGGCGGCTAACGGCCTCCCGCACAACACTCCAGCACCGAATACGGTCGACGACGCGCGCGCATACTTGTTTTGTTGAAGTTTAACCCAACATTGTATTGTCCTTTAGAATCAGATTATAAGTTTACAGTCACTCTTTACTTTCATTTTACAACCTTTAGTTAGGTCATTAACAGACCAATCACTCTCCAGTTGCACTGATGACTCAATATTTGCTTAACGCGAATGGACTATAGGTTTTACGATAGTAGGGAACTCGGGTTGGTTGGCGATCACTAGCGGAGACCGACGATCGGCAGTGGACGGCAATAGACTGATATGATGATGCTGATATAAAGAGGCCACCCTCTGCGAGTTCGACTTGCACTTGGCCGATTTAATATTATTATAATTTACAAGTTTATTATCGATTAAAATTGAATAAATAATGATCACAGTATGTAGTGTAACATACATATTCTTATAGAAAAATAAACCGATCACTTCTTTACTTTTCGTATATACCCTTACAACACCGCAAATTACCATAACGTAAGTCCAAGAGAGTTACGCTGCAATAAAACATATTTACTTACCCATAATATTTGCTAACACATTTCTTGGCAAGCCACAGGTATATTTTACTTAAAATAGTTATCCTCTAGAGTAGCAATTCTCAAGCAAGACTCAAATACAAGGCAGCGCCGAGGTTGCCAGCCACAATGGCGTTCGCTTCAAATATTTATCATGCAATTCCCGCCGCTCTCATTCATCTATGCTGCAATTTATTTTTCAGCGAGCAACCCCGTAAGCCGTGATCCACTTAGGATTAGTGCACATTGGCCACATAGAGTGGACGAAAATGTCGGAGGGAATATTCAGACGGAGCTGCTATTCAATGTGTTGGGATCAAAACCAAATTCCGGTTAAGAATTAACCTTACCTCAATTATGTTACTACGTACATTTTGCGTCCAAGACTGAAAACAATAATAACACGCATAATAAAAAAGTAAACCTATGTATTAGTATAAAACTAATAAACACGCATAATAAAAAAGTAAACCTATGTATTAGTATAAAACTAATAAACAAATACAAAAAGGCATCAAAAATTCATTCACACGATGTGAATGAATTTTTATGCTTAATGCTCGCAAAACATTGTGTTGCAATCACGGATATCGTCTATGGTTATAGAAGGTACAGAGACTGTATTTTTTTTAAAGTTTATGCCCAACACACTTTTTCCTAACTAGTGCCACTTCTGAAAGCCAGAATCAACAGTGGCATTCTAAAAATTCGGTTGATAATTTGAATTTACACTAGCGCCACCCTTGCGAGCGTGTCAGCCAGTTGAACTAAATTAACAGGGAGATTTTGACACATAAAGTATGAGATGTCGTAAGAAGTGGCATTCTGTAAAGTAATATCCCCGTCACTTCGACGCTCACTTCGCACACGAACCCGATCCAAAGTGTCAAATATATTAAGGTCATTTTGAACCTTAAATGAAGTGAGAGTGAATAGCGATGTGAGATGCGAGTTGTTGTTTGAATTTTACAGAATCGACCTACTGCTTAGATACTACAGTGTCCTCTGTGTGATACTGTGTGTAAAGTGATCCTCGGTCGTCTCGGATTGCCGTCCCATCGAATTTATGAGAGTGAATGAAGAGGGAGTGCATCTGTGTTTGCTCACATTCTACTGACCGAATTTCGGTCAGGAGAATGTTTTTGTAATACTGACCAGATTTTTTTATGCCTTTTTTTTAGATTTTAGTTTAATTGCCATAGTTTATCGTCGTGACATTTTTAAATCGTCGATCCCACAATCCCTTAAAACCAGGGTCTTTAACCAGTGCGTCCTACCCGTGATGACTTACGGAGCCGAAACGTGGACACTCAGCGTGGGCCTGGTGCACAAATTAAGGTTGCTCACCGTGGAGAGAGCGATGCTCGGACTTTCTCTGCTGGATAGAATTCGCAATGAAGTCATTCGCCAGAGAACTTAAGTCACCGACATTGCGCGTCGAATTAGCACGCTGAATTGGAAGTGGGCCGGCCACATCTGCAGACGGACAGACGGTAGATGGACCGGACACGCTCTAGAGTGGAGACCGTGTTTGAGCAAACGTAGTGTGGGACGCCCTGCGGCACGATAGACGATCGAACGCAACCCCCACGACGATCTAAAGAAGGTGGCTGGCAGCGGATGGATACGGTTTGCCCAAGATCGGGTTGGTTAGCGATCTCTGGGGGAGGCAGTTCAGCAGTGGACGGCAATAGGCTGAGTTTATCAATTTTTTTTTTGTTTTTGTTATGTGTGTTAATATCAAATGAATATTGTATCGTTATTTTTTTTTCTGTAGGTAAATAGAGCAACTGCATATTTGTAAAGTAAATGTAAAGTCAAGATTACAATTGCTTTTACCATCTGCATCCAACATGAAACTCGTTAGGAACATTCTAAACACTCAATTCAATAAAATCCCGAGCACACAGAAAGCCGATTAAGGTTTAATCGATGGAGTGTCGCCAGTGTGCTTTAGTCCTAAACCCTGATCCATTTAGGGACGAGTTGCCCGTTCTGTTGGATTTGAGCAAAACAAGTGAATGACCTTAGCTATTTTATCTGTAGTACTTTTGTTCAAATGGATATATGAACCAAACACATGGATACACACACCATGGATATATGTACAAGAAGTAACGGATATTTTTTTTTATTCTATACTAATATTATAAAGCTGAAAAGTTTGTATGCTTGTTTGTTTGGTTGAACGCGCTACTCTCAGAATGCACTGGTTCGAATTGAAAAAATCTTTATGTATTGGTTAGTCCATTTATCGAGGAAGGCTATAGGCCCATGCGAAGCCGGGTCGGGTTGCTAGTCTCATATAATGAGATAACAGATGTTATCTCTGATAGTAATGGTTCTATTACAACAATTCTTTTATCAATAGAAAGCTACACTATTGTCTAGTGTTATAGAACTATATAGTTGACTTCGACGCGCCGCGTCCGAGTTGCGGGTCGGAGCTGGTGATAAATAAGTGAAAAAGGTGTACCTAACTAATATTATCTTTTCTTCTATTTTGTTATAATAATAATTCCTTTATTGCAGGCTACACAGGTCCATAGATAAATACCTTAACCTAAACATTCATATTTTATAAACACGGTTTAAAACCATGTAAGAGTATGTGAGTAGCACTTCACTTTGCACTAAATTGTCTTTTTTGTGCTGTCTTGTTACACTTGTCCGCGGAAGCGACGGAATACCACGCTCTGCGGCCAAAAGTTTTCTTCCATGACGAGAGGCAGATAAAAAATTCGGTACTCGCACCACGAACGCCTTGAAGTTGACGTTGCAGTAGGTAACTGCACCCTCGCCGTGTACTTTGTCTTTCGGTGCACGTACTCAACAATGTCCTTCGCCTTAATAGTGTAGTGCAGGCGGGAGATATACACCGGTGTGTTTGGCTTAATGGCACGCAGACTTACGTCGGGCTCTGTTGGTGCTTTGCCGCAGCGGTTCTCGATCACGAAACGATCACCATTATCAGTACTATTCGGCGCCTTTTTTCGGCACAGGCTTCACACTAGCAGCGCCAGAGACGTTCGGAGTGACGCTAATGAAATCCCCCTGTTGAGGTTTCATCAGCTTGGAGGAACCCCGGTTACGGGCGCGAGGCTGCGGGGGGCGCAGGCGGGACGCTTTACTAGCTCCGCAAACGACGGCTGCGCAGGCGACGGAACTGCTGACGCGGCTTTCGACGACGATACATCGAGGCCGGCTCCGCGACGCGTGTTGACTAATGACGCATCAACCGATGACTTATTTACTGCCACACTATTGCGCAACTTAGTAACTTCTTTGCGCAAATCAGTGACGGTATTATAGGATACGTCTAATTTAGCTAGCACATCAGCGGGGCTGGCCTTCAAAAAGAGAATTTCCTTCAGAAGGCTCGTTACGTCGACGTGGTCGAAGGTAACGCGGGGAGCTTGTGTAGCTCCTTCGCCACAAACGACGGCACGTCGTCAGGGTCGGTCTCTTTGAACAGCCTCATTATATCCTGTAGGCTTCTCTTAGTACCGTCACGTCGCACGTCGCGCTTATAAAGTATTTACCCCACGTACTAAAGCAAATATGTAAAGTCGTTGGTCCCGCCTGTCATTCGTAGATCTTCGGCAGTCGTTACGGGTTGTCAGAAGCCAGAAAGTCAACAGCCATACCAAGCCAAGGGGTATCGTGTTACTGGAAGCCGACCCCAATATAATTGGGAAAATGCTGGGCAGATAATGAAGTCTCGCGTAATAAGGTGGTACGTATCTATACACACATACATAATACTATGGCATTTAAAAATACTTGTAGGTAATACGTCTAGGGTCTGTTCTTGGTTTACAAAATATACATAAAACAAGAGAGGTCGGACGCGGATCACTAAGGCGGGTCTATTAGCCGATATTTAAATGGAAGTCAGTAGGTACAGGAATTTTGTGTATTTTGCGCATTTACCGTGTCAATCACCAATCCTCTTGCCAATTTTGGTGATTGACAACTGACAATGTTGATTCCAAGCAATTCTGTCTACACTTATATAAAACACACCCGTGACGATATGAATTACAATCCATTTCCGAGTATTTTATAAACATTCCACCTTGATAATGTAACCGAATTTCTCTTCGTCTTCGTATAAAACAAGCACAAACCGATGATTCGAAATTATTTACAGAAACATCGAAACAATATACATATATCTACATTATCTGAGAATCTCACCTATTTCGAGTATTTTTCCTTTGAGAATATTCTCACAAGAAATGTATTTAGATATTTGATTATGTTATTTACCTACGTAAACGAATATTTAAATGAAGATGTTTTCGCGATTTCTTGTGAAATGGTAATTTTTGGATTAAGGAGGTGAAAATGTGAAATTAACTTATGTATTATTTGTTTTTTTGTTGTTAATAATGGGTATGAATATCGATAGAATTTCGCTGTTTGTATGATTAGAAGCGATGTTGTACATAACTACCTATTTTTATTTCTTTTTTTATTTAGGAACATTTATAATCGCAATGCGTGTGTCAGCCCCATCGTACCCTAAATACCACATTGGTCATATCTGGAACTCCCTAATTATTTATTTAAATAATAATTTCCCATATTGATATTTATGAGTAGGTATCTAACACACATTAAAAAGATAACACATAAATTAAAATAAAATGATAACCTGATCTATGAATATATAACCTCGTCCTTTTCAAGTTGGTTAAAAACTAAAACAAAAATTCATCCACAAGTCCGCATTGCTGTGTAATAAATAAATAAATAAATGAGATAAGTATTTAAAAAAATATTACATTTGTTTATATTAAGAATAAAGATTCGAAATTTAAATAACTTTCAAAATTTTAACATTTTTAAGAACTCTCCACCTTGGAAAAACTGATTTGTATAAAATAATCAGCCAAATAGTTTTACAATAACTTGCCTGAAGGTTGTGTTACATGTGTACGCCCTTAAAATGCAAGTATGTACTTAACCAAAACAAAAGAGAAACGTCAAATAATTAAACTGTCATCACTTAGGGCGGAACTTGATCGAGAACTAACAGCGGTACTTACGGAAGTATGTAAGTTATAAGACTTATTGAAGTATAAGTAAGTACTTAGGTAAGTAAGGGGCGGAAAACTTTAATTCTTTACTGATTGAACTTGACACGTGGAAATATTAACTAGATGTGACACTTATCAAGAATTTATAGATATGTAGCTATTTGAATCGTATCTATTAAAATCTTCGATATTTTGGTGAAAGGTACACATAAAACATTAATAACGGTGAACATCAAGTAGGTTGCCAAAAAAAACAAAAAAAAAATGTGTCTGTGTGTGTGTGTGTGTGTGTGTACCTTGTCTGCGGCATCGTAGCTTCGATGAACCGATTTAGATTTTGTTTTTTGAAAGGTGAATTAATCGGGAGTGTTCTTAGGTATGTTTGATGAAAATCGGTCCAAGATGGCCGCCGCCACAAAATGGCGGATTACATATTTTTTCACAGTTCCCTCAATAAGGGTATCAAATGAAAGGGCTTGATTAGTAGAATACTGTGCACCATGACAATTTCAAATTCAAGATGGCCGCCCCCACAAATTGGCGATTTACTTTTTTTTTCCCCACTACTCCCTCAATGAAAGGGCTTGATTAGCAGAATAATGTACACTATTTTGAAAGGTAATGAGAAATATTCATTAACGAAATGAAAACTAAAAACTTGAAAAATATTTATGTAAACTCTTACACAAAACCAAACTAAATTACGTGTAAAAAGTTTAAAATCAAAATTAAATTAAACATTAAAAAATAATCGCTTTAATGTTTTGCGATGGGGGTGTTAACTAGCAACACACATTAGTTAACGTTTGTTTTTCCCCACATGTATATAAACATTTTAGGTAATTCAATTTCTACTACTATAACTTCTAGTACCAAAAACTTGAGTTGTAGAAAATGCAAGTAGGTATGTACTTTTTAGTGTATTTTAAGGGAGGAAAAATGTATAATGTACTTACATTATTTCGTGGTTAGGTTATATAATAAATCTGGCCTAAATCCCAGACTTTTCGTGAAGCTATATAACGAGTGAAAAAAAGGACAAGAGAAAGAATACTTTTTGAAAATCAACTAGATTGAACCTCTTTATATAAAACTTTTTTGCTTAGAGTTAAGTTGTCACTGAGAGCGATAAGTGGAAAGCAAAAGATACGAATGTACACTATTACCAAAATAACAGACTGTACAAATACGTGCGTGTGTGTGAGTGTCTACGCGCCGCGAGAACTAAAAGCAGTTTTGAGAGCACGTTCGACGCGGGAAGAGGTGAGGAACAGTTTCGGAGGGAGGTGGGCGTGTCGCTACTGTACGGTAGTACTAATACTTATACTGTGGTCATCACACCTTTCCCAAAAGGATTTGTGTATAGCTGTACACCCATGTCTATACAGTTTTATGGATACATCTTATTCATAGCACATAAATAAGCGAGTGCACAAATCTAGACTCCGGCCAGTAGAAAGCGATGAGATCCGAATGAAATATATATAATTATGCATTTTTTATTTTTTTGGGACAAGCCTGCCACTTTATTTTCAAACCACTGCCTCTCCTCTAAGCTTCAATCAACAGATGGCGACCACCAGCAAAGCGCCGAAGCAATGAAACTCGACGAGTCTCGGAGATACCATTAAGTAGCCCTTACGAGGCAATACAAAAATAAGTACTATAATATGGAGTTTTTTTGCCCATTCTTCTTAATACGAAACTACTTTTTGGTGAGGACAAGTAAATTCCGTTTCTTTTTCTTGTGAATAACTTTTAAAATTGCCTTTTACTGGTCTAAATAAATAAATAATTCGACTTTGACTTTATGTGATTCCGTTATTCTAACGCAATACCCAAAA
Source organism: Charanyca ferruginea (assembly GCA_947361185.1). Classification (NCBI taxonomy): domain Eukaryota; kingdom Metazoa; phylum Arthropoda; class Insecta; order Lepidoptera; family Noctuidae; genus Charanyca; species Charanyca ferruginea. The sequence goes on along the minus strand of OX376074.1, from coordinate 6,431,168 downwards.
TCGCTACCGCTTGCATTCAGGCAAAGCCTTAACAGTATACACATACGCTTCAGATTGGATTGCCTAAAATGTATACATTTAAGGCAATACGGATATCTGGAGCCGCGAGATATAGCAGTAATGATGCTCTCGAACAACATTACGGTTATCTATTGATATACTCTGTTTATGTATATCTACTTAGTAGGTAAATAAGTAAAGGTATGTAATTTTGAGTGCTTATGTAATGTAATGTGTGTTTATCTTCTCTGAAGGATTCAAGCGGATCAAATTATAAACGTTTACTTACGAAAATAATCATATCATATTATATCAGCCTATTGCCGTCCACTGCTGAACGTAGGCCTCCCCCAGAGATCGCCAACCAACCTAGTCTTGGGCAACCCTCATCCATCCGCTGCTAGCCTTCTTTAAATCGTTGGACCATCGTGCCGCAGGGCGCCCCACACTACGCTTACCCAAACGCGGTCTCCACTCTAGAGTGTGTCTGCTCCATCTACCGTTTGTCCGCCTGCAGACGTGGCTGGCCCACTTCCACTTCAGCGTGCTAGTTCGAAGCGCAACGTCGGTGACTTTAGTCATCATCATCATCATTTCAGACGAAAGACGTCCACTGCTGGACATAGGCCTCCCCTAAAGGGGGTTTTGCAATAATCGCCACGCTTGGCAGGCGGGTTGGCGATCGCAGTATGGTTACAAAGGCACAGAGAACGCTGCTGCGCATTCTCTGGTGAGTCCCTTAGTCGCCTCTTGCGACACCCACGGGAAGATATGGTATGGTGCTATTGGTGGTGACTTTAGTACTCTGACGAAAATAGTAACAGCTCACATTTTTAGGACCCATTTAGTAATGTTGAATGTAATCCGTGGTGCTTGGTTGCTGGGCTTCCTCAAGTTGTAAACGTCCGTTTGTGTCAATTTGGCCCATTGGCCCAGTTCTGTACTGTCTCCTACTTGATAAGAAGGGAAGTGGAAATGGAAAATATGTTTTTCTTACTCCCCCGCTGTTCTTTTTGATTAATTTCGTGACGGGAACTAATAAACTTGTAACGTTTCGCCGGGTCTCGTCGAGCTTCATTGCGTGGGCGCTTTTCTGGTGGTCGCCACTGTTCATTTTGGTTTTCAGAAGTTGCAATGGTTTGGGATTGTAACAGGTTTACGAAAACAATGGTGTCCATTTAAGTAAGTATCGGTAAATCCGTTACAAAAAAAAATGTGTTCTACTGGACTTATAGGTTACAGTTCTGGCCTATTTTCAGCAAAAAACCGGGTTTCGGCTTAGTTTAGGTTTGAGCTGCCATCCGGCCGGAACTAATACGTCCGAAACCGAAACTACATTCGGGAGGTTTCGCGCTACAATCGTACATGTTCGGGGCACTGAGCTATGAGAGACGAAGTAACGTAGTAGTCGAGTCATGACTTACTTTGCTTTACTTGTTTTGTTTGAGTTAACTTGATTGGTGTGAAATTGCGAGTGAATTATAACATTATTTCGAATCAGGTGAGTTTTATTTCGACAGCAACACGAATTTCGGTTTCGGCTGTAGAATCAAACCTAAAGATATTATTAATGTCCGTTCGTTTTTGCAATTTTAAAAGAATGTGGACTTTTTAACACTACCCAAAAAAAAATTTAAAGTAATTCACATTTTGGACTGTAAAATTAAATTGGTAATTAAGCCTTTTTATGAGTCTCTATACGGTAATTTCCAAAGTAAAAACTTAATCGCATTTTTAACGGCAAACAATAAAATTTACTTGACTATAATGTTACACCCAAACAGAGGGTTACCTATGTATGTTTGTTCAGCTGTTCTCTGACATCTCCTAAACTATACCAAGTATTTTGAAAAATAAGGTTTACAATGCCGATACTCACAATTTGCAAGAAATATAATTCCAGCCTCATAGTTTAGTATAATTATTATTCAAAGTCAAAGTCAAATCATTTATTTCAATTAGACCATTAAAAAGGCACTTTTGAACGTCATAATAAAAAAATATAAAGTTGATTCTAGTTGCCCATTCCAAAAGGTAGCTTCGTATGGAGAAGAATGGGCAAGAAACTCCATACTCACTCTTTTAAAAAAAAATGTGTAACTACAATATTTTGCATTTACAGTTTTCAGTTATATAACTATACGTGAATACGATGGACCTTGCATAAAAACACTATATTGAAGTATGTACAAAGTATTACAAGATAAAGAATGACAGCTAAGTTGTATACATAGGTACATAGTGTTCACATATTATTATTTACAATTATTGTAAAAGTAGACCACCACTCCATACATTTCAACAAACTATGAACCTATGAACCAGTGTGTGACCCAAAGCAAGAATTAAATATAATGTATATACTAAGTATAAATTAATTAGTTTTAATTAGCAATCCGTTTGATTTTGTCTAGACTGTAGATTGTCCTATGGAGCCCGGACCAGCATGTTTCCAAGCATTCTTATCATGGATATAATCCTCTAAACTGTAATATGCTTGTTTACAGAGTGTACTTTTAATATATGTTTTAAATTTTCTTTCATTTAGTTGCAATATATCACTAGGAATTTTGTTATAACACTTAACACAGAACCCCATAAAAGATTTATGAACTTTAGACAATCTAAAATATGGTTGAGCTATTTTGTCTTTGTTTCTAGTATTAATATTATGTCTATCACTAACCTTATTAAATAAATGTAGGTTTTTTCTTACGTACATAATATTTTCATAGATAAATTGGCAAGGCACTGTCATTATATTAATATTTTTAAATAGTTCCCTAAGAGAATCGCGGCGACGTAGATTATAAATGGCTCTAACAGCTCTTTTTTGTAAGATAAAAATGGATTCAATGTCGGCAGCCCGACCCCACAGTAAAATACCATACGACATAATGCTGTGAAAGTAGCTAAAGTAGACCATACGCGCAGTTTCTACATCTGTCAACTGTCTTATCTTTCTAACAGCATAAGCCGCGGAGCTTAGTCGCCCCGCAATAGATGTTATGTGAGGTCCCCATTGCAACTTCTCGTCTAGCGTGATTCCCAGGAAAACCGTTTGACTATTAAATTCCAGTTTCTCTCCATTTAGAATGATGTCACAATTGCTATTCCTAACATTTGGTAAAATGAATCGAATACATTTGGTTTTTTTTTCATTAAGTACCAAATTGTTTACCGTAAACCAATTTTGAACCTGAAGAATAGCGTCATTTACGTCGTCAAGATGTTGTGACCGTCTGTCTACTTTAAAAATCAATGAAGTGTCATCGGCAAATAACACCATCTTCGGTTGGTTTTGAAGTAATTGGGGTAAATCATTTATATAGACTAAGAATAGAAATGGACCTAATATTGAGCCTTGAGGAACGCCCATAGTCATTTTTGACCCCAATGAGTTCACACCGTTAACCTGAACTTTTGCCTGTCTATCCCTCAGGTATGACCTTAGTAAATCAAGAGATACTCCACTAATCCCGTAGTGCTCCAGTTTCAGCAATAGTGTTTCGTGGTCAACGCAATCGAACGCCTTTGAGAGGTCGCAAAAGATTCCAATGGCATCTTGCGATTCCTCCCAAGCGCTAAAAATGTTCTTTATTAGGGTGACACCGGCGTCAGTTGTACAACGCCCTTTGGTGAAACCGTATTGTTGTTCATGAAAGATGGAATTTTTATTAAAGTGATGTAACATTTGATTGAGCATTAACTTTTCAAACACCTTACTGAGAACTGGTAGAATCGACACAGGCCTATAATTGTTGGGGGTCTTTACTATCACCGGATTTGAACAATGGTACTACTTTACTGTGTTTCATCAGATCCGGAAAGACTCCTTGGTTTACACTGGTGTTAAAAATGAGAGCTAAATAGGGCGCAATTGTTTCGATAATAGATTTACAGACTTTTACAGACATTCCCCAAAGATCTTCTGTTGATTTAATTTTAAGATCTTTAAAGGCTTTTATAACAGCCTGGGGGTTTGTATGTTGAAACCTAAACTCCAAAGGGCATTTCTTAACATTTTTCCTAAGTAAGGCAGCAGAGAGAGCGGGAGAGGAATTTAAGGCTTCAGTGGTTCTAATGGGAATGTTGCCAAAAAAGGTTTCAAATTCTTGAGCTACTTCTATATCTGAATTTATGGGACCATGTGCAGTCTCTAAATTAAATTCAGTACTACGCTGCTTTTTCCTACCTGTTTCATTATTTATTATTTGCCAAGTAGTTTTTATTTTGTCATCAGCTAATTTAATTTTATTTTTAATATAGAGAGATTTGGCTATTTTGCAGACACTTTTAAAAAGTTTCGAATATTTCGCAACATACTGATGAAAGCTTGTATTAATTATATGTTGCTTTAGGCCATAAAGCTCAAATAGTTTTTCCCTGCGTTTACGAATACCTGGAGTCGCCCAGTCGCTAAATAAGAACTTAGTGCAAATACTTTTATTCCTTAGTGGAAAAGCTTCATTAAATTGCATGTTTAATAGTGAAAAAAACTCGGCGTAGAACTCATTTGGGTCACCTATATTATCAAAGCACTGAACACTCAATTTACTTTCCAATGAATTATCAAATTTCTCTAAGTTTTTACATGTGATTGGCCTAAACCTTATTTGAATTTTTTGTAAAGGTATGTAGGCGCAAAACGTTATTGTCTGTCCACTATGATCAGATGGCAGTTTATTTATAATTTCTTTATGAAAGTAATCACAATTACAAAATATATTATCAATACAGGTGGCAGAAGAAGCTGTCACTCGAGTGGGTTCCATGAAAACATTGGACAAATTAAATGACCTAAAAAGACTCAATAATCTGATACTATTGGAGTTGTTTTCTAACAAATTAATATTAAAGTCACCACATATAATGATAGATTTACTACTAGTACTAATTTTTTTTAACACATCTTCCATTACCGAATCAAATATAGATAAATTCTGGTAATTTGGAGGTCTGTATACGCATACTATAACATGCTTATCCAGCTCAACACAGGACAATTCAATAATGTGTTCAACTGATAATCTAACAATGTCTTTTCGTGCTTTACATTTAATAGAATTTTTAATTAAGATTAATGACCCGCCGTGTACCATATGTTTCCGGCTGAAATGGCTAATTACACAATAATTTTCATAATTAATAGACATCACTTGATTATCTTTTAACCAATGTTCTGTTAAACATATAATATCATATTTGGTTATTTCTAAAAACATTTCTATTTCAAGTAATTTGGAAGAGCAACCTTGAATATTTTGATTAAATAACTTTAACTTATGTTGCTTTCCTTTATTTGTTAGGTTGCCAGAAGATACCTTTTTATTATTCAGTAATAATAAATGATTATTTGAAGGGGTAACTTCTGTTGTCGTACCAACTAGTTTAAACAGTTATCCGGAGTGCCCTCCACAACCACAAGTGAAGAGTTCAAACTGTCTGTATGTATCCCAACAGGAAGAGAATACTCTAACTGACTGGTAGCGGCCTCCAAGGATGTTGGTGTTGTAGGTGGACCCTCCTTCGTACAATATGAGGATTCACAAAGATCAATCACTATGTTGTTAGTGTGACTAGACAACATAGATTCGTCACTTATACTACAGTTCGTTATATTATTAGCTATAACATTGTTAATATTATATGCTATCAACATAGCAATTAAATGTCTACATTCTCCAGACAGAGATAAAGTTCCCTGAGTTAACTTAAAACCACTAACAAAGTTATTAGTGTCAAAATAAAATAATTTGTCACTATGACATGTCAACATATGAATAGTACTATTCAATTTGTAAATTCAATTTGTAATATTATTCAAAAACTAACCACATTTTAGTAAACACATAGGTTAGCTACTAGCCAACTAATACTTAGCAAACGGCAGGTACATCCCTTGATTCTAGAATTTATACGAATGATTATGATAATATTTAGTTCGTAAACAGACCTTAAAATGACTAGCAATAAGACTCATTATTAGATCCCTGGTTCAAGTAGATTTCATAACGTTATTACAGTATTTCCATGTTAATTAGGTATTTGATGCCGAGTTTGCTCATTATAATAATACCTAGGTGGGTTGTAAGTTACCTGTCTAAGGAAAATGGGTTGTTCGAAAGTACTAGGGTTGCAGAATTTCACAAAACGTGCTCCTATTTGATGAGAATTATCTAGACGTGGCTTTAAACTTATAATAACTGTTCTAATCTGTAGCAAAAATCAATGCAGAGTATGTAGGCATGAATCACGATGAATACATAATTTTATTAATTAGGGACATGACCTCTTAAAATACAGGTTCACCTAGCTTAAGAGGTAGAGTATCATTTTTGAACAGAATTTGCAACAGAAACTATAAAAATATGTTCAAAACAATATTTATCTGTATTTCAAACTCTGTATGTTTTTGGTAAAATAAATATGATTTTTATTATCATTATTAAGTGCGCAAGTGATAAAAAAATAAATGAAAAACAAAAAAGTCGCTGCCACAGTAATGTCATGTTGCTTAGCATAATTTAACTTAAATTGCTCGTTACACTAAATATCCAGAGCCATTTTCTAAAATAATTGCTTAGGCAAATAAAATATATCCAATTCCATAAAATAGGTGTTGTAAGAATCAACAAGGCGACGAAAAGGTACTCGTTCCCCGGCGTTACTCCTGTAGATGTCATTGACAATAATGATCGTCTTTATCGCCTTCGTCAAAAACAAAACAATGGCGTTGTATGTAACAATGTGTTGTAGTAATTTTTTTTAGACAACCAAGGCCCATAAAAGCACTATACATATATATAAGTATAAAAACAATAACTATAAACTGATACATATTTTAAACAATAGACTTAAAATTCAGGAATTAAAGACCTTACTTCAATGGTAACTTATTAGCTATATCGAATCGTGCTGTTATATGGAGCGATAAACATAAAGCCTCCCCAGAACGGGTTTTGAGATATAGTAGATTACGACCAATGTTCACAACAATAAGTGTTGATGACCTAAAAATCGTCAAAAATAAAAAAAAGATCGTTTCGGGAAACCTTCACTCAAAACAAAACACTGCCGCTGTCAGGGAATTCAATTGTTTTTAGTTTTTAAATGTAAAGCGTTGCTCGGACAAAGGTGGTGGCGATCATCGTGAGTACATATTTCATTCGCTCGTTTCGTTTGAATTTCGAAGTGAGATTTATATCTAGAAATGGTTAAACCATGGTAGATGATACATCATCATTATCATCATTATTTCCGCCGAAAGACGTCCACTGCTGGACATAGGCCTCCCTCAAAGGGGGGGGGGGGGGGTTGGCGCGTTGGCGATCGCAGTATGGTTGTTACAAAGGCACAGAGAACGCTGCTGCCCATTCCTTGGCAAGTCCCTTAGTCGCCTCTTACGACACCCACGGGAAGATATGGGATGGTGCTACTCTTTACGTCCGACACCATACGGAACCATACTAACCAGATGATACAATAACAACTCTATTGGGTTATTTCTTTGAAGTAAGTTAGTGATTTGATGAAATCCCTAAACTATTTCAGTGAAATAAACAAGTCAGGACTCGCAGAGCTCTATCATGTTTTGATCAAATCATTATATTTTTTCAGAGATGACCCAACTGAGTTATTTTTGTATAATTTGCCGAATCCCTAATTGTATAGTTTTCCTGCTACATAAATAAAATCAAAGGCCCGCATGTAGGTATGAAATATCACTTGAGAACGTCTGGACAGATTTGGGAAGTTTTTTATTGTGTTCATAATTGTCAGGACAATATATATATATTTTTTTACTAAGATCATTTTCGGTCAGAAAGCACCTGTGCGAAACTGGGTCGCTTATATCGGGTCGTTCGTATTTACTAAAAAAGTTCTTTCAAAAAAAAGAAAACCGCCTTCAAAAACTAAAAAGTGATAAATAACTTTAGCACAGAACACACATTAGGTACTTTACTTTCGGAACTCTTTGGCGGTGGCTTTGTGTTTGTTGTTTTGTATTGCCACCGACTTCCGAAAGTAAAGTAATGTGTGTTCTGTGCTAAAGTTATTTATCACTTTTTAGTTTTTGAAGGCGGTTTTCTTATTTTTGAAAATACTTTTTATTGTAAGCTTTTGAGTATTTTAACATTCAAATCCATTAAGAAACGGCGACACACTTAAAAGCCCTCCAAAGATTGAAGAAATTGAAATGTCGTTTAAGTAAGTTTTTTGGGATTTTGTTGATTTTCTCAAAAAGGGCTGGATCAATTTTGGTAAAATTTATATGGGACCATTTCGGAATGAACCCCTTTCGAACAAAAAAAGAATTTTGCAAATCCGTCTATATGCGCCAGAGTTATGCCCGAACATACATAAAAAAAAATACAAACATTCGAATTGATAACCTCCTCCTTTTTGAAGTCGGTTAAAAATTAATATATTGCACTAAAATTGAAAAATACTAGCAAAAATCTTCGAAGACTCGAACTCCCAAATAATATGATCAAACGACATAAGTACTTCAAAAATGTAAAATGTCTGAATATCCTAAACCACAATAACGAATCGTGTCACCTCATTCAACAAAATCGAATAAGTAGTTTAGGTGCTTCGTCCGTAAATAAGTACAAACAGTATGTCTATTCTGTCACAATCTCCCTCGGTGAACACCTAGGTGAAGTGAGCTGTCATTCGTCGCGATGCTAGGGATTTACAAAGTACTACAATCGGATGACAGCTCACTTCACCTAGGTGTTCACCGAGGGAGGTTGTAACAGAACAGCACTGCAGACGTACAGACGCCAGCACATCAAGCTACTACAATCTGTCACATTTCTTTAATTGATTTTCAACTTTATGGTTAAATTATAAGGTTCAAGATTGATTGGGAAAATGTGACAGTTTCGGGTAGGTGGACCTGCTGGCGTCTGTACATAGACTGGCAAAATCATAACTCTACCCTTTGAATTTGCCGGTGACTTAAAATTTCGTTTAAGTTACGTTTGAGTATTCAGGCGAGTACATTAATATTCTTAATGTAAATTATATAGGTAGGTACTACCTATATAATTATACTGCTTCCAATAGCCGATAAGCCGATGGTAGGTCAAGAACAATAGTTGAAGTTGTGGTGGTTTGAATAGTTCTCCTATGTCGACAGTCTCGCAAGTTTCCTTATGTTGGTATGGCATCTTTGGCGGTTAGCTTTGATGTTACCTACATTTACTTAACCATATTATTATGTAGCCACTGTTGAAATTCTGACTGGTTTAGCCATGTTCAACCCTAACATCACTAAATACACGGGGTTAGGCTCCAGTCCACTCCATTTATTTTAAATAATGCCTGTACTGTGTTCTGATTAGTGTGGAAAATAAATAAATTTTTACTTTTACTTTTCTTTTATTTAAATTAAAATCCGCTGCGTCTGTCTATCTGTCTGTCCGCGATGAACTCAAAAACTATAAAACGGTTTTTCATGCGGTTTTAGACAGTGTGATTCATGAGGAAAGTTTAGTTGTTTAATTTGTTAAGGTTTTGTTTAAATTGGCAAAATATAAACGTTCGAAAATAAAACAATAAGGGCTTAGCAGTGAGCCATAAGGACTGACTGTTTTTTTTCATAAAATATGGCAGTCTATTGAATTTTTAAAATATATCACAAAGTTAGAAGCCAGTCGGTGTCTTTTGGATGTATGTAGTTTGTACTAAGAGATATAATTATTTGTATATTTATAAGTCGTTATCTTTAGAAGTACTGCAATTACAAGAATCCTTTCACTGCCGCTATTGCCAAGAGTTATAGGATATGTTTTTCTGTATACTTGTCTTCCACGCAAGCAGAATAGTATCTGCGTAGCCTTTTCCCAAGTATATTGGGGTCGACTTCCAGTCTAAGCAGATGCACCTGAATACCAGTGTTTAACATTGAGCGCCTGTCTGTGTGATCGCCACAACCCAGGTACTGGGAACAAGATACTCTTTGGTAAGACTGGTTGTCAGACTTTCTGACTTCTGACTACACATATTTCTGACTTCTGACTACACGAATGACAGACGAAACCAACAGTTTTACATGCTTACCTTAGTACCTGGTGTAAGTACTGTAAGAGATCCTTATGGAGGATTCTTACTGGTACCGGGATATGCGTGATCGTAATAGGTTTATTCTATAAATGAAACTCGGTACTGGATTATATTATCAGATACTTGTAGTGTGCCCGTGACAAGATCAGGCCAGGAAGTCCTAATGTCAAACGTAAAACAATACAAGTCTACTATTCAAACTAATTCTAGAAGTTTGCTGAGTGTTCCGTCATAGAGTATAATATCTCATGGCTATTACCTCAGAAACACATCAGATCTCCACAGTACTTTATTACAAAGTGGAAGAAAATATAACAATAGTTAGGTATACCATTTTAGTATAAAATCCTATAATGGGAGTCCGCCCTGAATGACTATCAAAGATCTACGAATGACAGATGGGACCAACATCTTGACGTGGTTTCCGAGGCACGGAGAGGACTCGATATGGCAGAAGGCTAGAAGATACTAAATTAAATTAACAATTCACATCCAGTCCCTAAACATCTTTGCATCCAGGTACCCGATACAATTTCATAGAAACTTCGCCGAGGGAACTCTCAGAGCGATTACCGGCATCCGTCCCGCGATGCGTTCCTCTTAATAAATCACCTCATGTTATTAACCTCACTTCTTCTTTCATATTATAACTTGGTTATACCGTAGTTAGGTAGTTGGGTTGCAGGAGTATATTTTCGCACTATATTTATGAGGGTACCTACGGTAAATAGTTTGGTTTATGTTATAACCAGAGTGAAAGAGCATTACCTTTCCTCTGAATTATGATTTGTTATATACATATATGTCGGATCGTCAGGATTTAGTCCGTTTGATTCGGTCATCAAGTGGGCAGAAGATGGGTTTCGTGCAATGCAAACACACTGGGTATGGTAAGCGTGGCGATTATGGCAAACCCGCCCCTTGGGGAGGTCTATGTCCAGCAGTGGACGTCTTTAGACTGAAATGATGATGATGATGATGACAGCATCACTGTTCAACAAAATAATAACTTTTTTATTTTGTTTTATGCAGCCTTTAAAACATAACACTTTTGATACTTCATACTTCATACTTCTACTTTAAACAAAAATCATCAAAGAGAACTATAGATCATCTGCCTAGCCTTTTCTTAGTTATTGTTTTTATGCTTATGTATCTATTGTGTTTTATAGGCCTTCGTCTTAGTTGCCTGAAATAATGGATAAATAAATAAAATTTCCCACTATGTTGAGGTCGGCTTCCAGTCTAACCGAATACTGAATACCAGTGTTTTAGATGGAGCGACTCGTTGTCAGATTTTCTGGTTTCTGACTACCAATAACGAGTAACTTAAACAAAAATATTTCACGCTAAACAAATCTACTGGTACTAAATATAGGTACAGTAAATGCTCGGAACGTTATCGCCAAAGTTTTAACGCAGATTCGACTTACGGATAAATAGATTTAAATGTATATCCATGGATTACCTAATGGATAAAGTTGTTGAAACCCCAGTTATAAATTCAATTTGGTTAAATTGATACTTGTGTTTTAAAATCGATTGCACGCTTAGGCTGAACATACGCGAGTTTTTAATTGATTTGTTTTTTTGTCTGATATTTGTTTGTTTTTATTAGACATTTCGTGTTGAGTCGAAAGTCAAGGGTAAGAGCGTGTATCCTAGCTAACTAGTAGGAACTAGTGGAACATTTTTAGCATAGGAAGCTTACCCTAACTGACTTGGGAAAAGGCTAGTCAGATAATGGGGTGAGCAGGTTTTCGATCACTTGTGTTAAACGTTACATAATGATTTTGTTTGGAAATGCTATAAGTTATGGTATATTGGACCGGTTTTATTGATGGTATGCTCTTACTAATTGATAATGTTATAACGCACCGCACGTTTATTATTATTATTGAAAAAAGTGAACTTAACAACTTGTGAGCGGCTGACAATTCGAGCAAAATGGATTGAAAATATTAAATTTAATTTTAAATTGCAGTTCATTTATTGCTCGATTTTATCGGGCCCTTTAGGTAACTGGTATTTGTGTTAAAGGTTTTTTTATTGTAGGAAGAGCTGTAAATAAAATCTATTCTAATGCTATAAAGTGACAAAGTTTGTATGTTCGGATGTAGGAGGTAAGCTGCGAAACTATTGATCCGATATCAAAAATTCTCTCATTAATTAAAAGCCGTGTGCCTATTGCCGAGTGTTATCGAATATGTTTAAGAGCGCGTATTCGATTCGTGACGAAAACTTCATGTTTTTGCGTTTTGCCCAGAGCAATATCGTAATTATGTGAGCAGATTTTGAAAGACATTTTACAGTTTTAGAAAGAATAAGTCTTGATTTAGACAGCTACAGAGTAAAAGTATAATTTTTAATTATGGTTTTTTTAAGCGAAGACAATTCTTTCATATCGTTTTTCGAAAATAGACGTCAGAGTTAACTTTCAGGACGAATACAACCATTACAATATGCCGAAATATTTTGTTTTATGCGTTTTCCCAACAGTATATACAGTCATAAAGACAGCTACAGAGCCAAAATTACAAAAGTATTACCTACTATTATGTATAAAAAAACAATGTTGAAAAAGTGGAAAATCGGTTCACTTAGGCAATTTTTTTTCACCAGTTTTTGAATAAAAACATAACTAATATATTTATTTTATGAAATTAAATGTTATGCTTAATATACAGAATATTTTTCAGTCCATTATATGAGCTTATTTATTTTAGACAATTATTTTAAAAAGCCCTGTAAAACATCGCGCGCTGTCGTTTGCCAATCAATTTCAATGATTCGTGCTTATTTCGTGCGTATTTCTTTTTCTGATGCACACAAACCGACCATTGTGTTGTACTAGTGTGTATTGTGTGTGTACTAGTGTGTGTTGTATTGTGTGTGTGTTTAGTGTCAATGCTGCTACGCCATTCTAGCAATCATTTAGATTTTGAGTTGCGCTAAATCGAATACGCGCCCCGACTTCGTCCACGCGAATGTCGGCGATCAAAAAGTAGCCTATGTCCTTCTTCAGGATTCAAACTTCATCAAAATCCGTTCAGCCGTTTCGCATTTTTAATATTAGGAAGTAAGTAAGTATAGTAAATATGTGAGTTCCACACGGAAGAAGTCGTGGGTAGAAACTAGTAACAAATAAGATGATAACAATCACGTACTAATGCGAAAGTAACTCTGTCCGGCTGTTACGTTTTCACACGAAACGGCCGAACCGTTTTTGACAAAATTTGGTTTGAAGATAGCATGAACCCAGGGAAAAGACATAGGCTGCTTTTCAATCCGCGGATTCGTCACGTCACTATTCACGCATACGAAGTCGTGATCAAAAGCTATTATGATATAAAACCTTAACCAAGGTAGCAAAATAACTCAATATGGGTACCTATCTAAACTAATATTATAAAGAGGAAAGGTTTGTTTGTTTGTTACGATTTAACTCAAAAACTACTGGTCCGATTTCTTAAATTGTTTCACCAATAGAAAGCTACATTATCCCTGAGTAACATACGCTATATTGCATTATTAAAAAATTAGGAGTTCTTAAGTAAATTCAGGCGGACGAAGTCGCGGGCAGAAGCTATTATGATATAAAACCCTAACCAAAGTAGCAAAATTACTGAAAGTAGGTTTCTATGTTTGTAGCTGCTACTCAGGACATACTTTAAACGAAATCGTGTTTATGTACTGGTCGACAACATTCATATTAGTGAATTTAAAGCAAAAACATTCCACTACTGAACCAGACAACAATTAATCGTAAGCTTATCCCCAAGGACATGCGTGATACATTTTAATTCCAAAATTATTACCACTCCCACTTTAAAACTAAAACAAAAACCAGGCATGAAATATAACACATTGCACGCTACACCTGCTTATGACGGTATGAAACCCCCGCCCCTCCTCTCCACCCCTACGTGATCCGAATGTACAAAATAACTATGTTAAGCAAGTAAATAATTTCACACATAAGGATGAACACAAAATTCTTCAGAGCTAAGAACAAAATGTCGTAGGAGCTTAAATCTGAATGAAATAAGAATTCTGGGAGACGACAGACACTTGGAAATCAGTGGTACGACGTGCTAAGAATGTTTTACGTGCCAATTTTTTTTGAAGAAGTTTTGTCTGCTTTGTGGTGTTGAAGGCCGTGTGGTACCGGCCGCGAATAGCACCACCCCATTTCTGCCCGTGGGTGTCGTAGAAGGCGACAGAGGTATATTGACTAGAGGATGGGCAGCAGCGTCCTTCTGAGTATCATAACACCTACTCCGATCGCCAACATGCATCGGTCAAGCATGTCTACATGTTTACATTACTCATATTATGTACTATATGATGACAAATAAAAAAAAAATTATAATTAAAAAAAAAAAATGTCGTGATGGACCAGTGGTTTCGACAATTGGACCTGCCTATGTGAATGTCGTGATAAACCAGTGGTTTCGACAATTGGACCTGTCTATGTGAATGTCGTGATGAACCAGTGGTTTCGACAATTGGACCTGCTTATGTGAATGTCGTGATGAACCAGTGATTTCGACTATTGGACCTGCCTATATGAATGTCGTGATGAACCAGTGGTTTCGACAATTGGACCTGCTTGTGTGAATGTCGTGATGGCCTAGTGACTTAGACGCCCACCTCTTGTACGAGGTTGTGGCTTCGCAACTGGGCACGAGCAAGTGGCAATATGACTTCAAATGTAGGTTCTTTTTAAGTTTATCTGGGACATAAAAAAGGAAAACATCGTGAGGAAACCTGAACTTATAATTAACTAGCTGATGCCCGTGACTTCGTCCGCGTGATAGTCGGTTATCAGCAGGGTTTATATTTCGCAGAACCCAATTTTTTTTTTCTAAAATAAGTTGTTACTCCAAAGTTACTCCTTATAACATCAGCTATCTACCAGTGAAAGTTCCGTCAAATTCTGTCCTGCTGTTTCAGAGATTAGCCGGAACAAACTGTCTGACAACAATATTAAAAAGTGTTTTTTTTTTATTTAAGTAGGTACATACATTTCACGCAGCGAGCAATGGAGTTCTAGTTTCTTTGCGCGATAAAATCCGGAACGAGGAAATCCGCCGAAGAACACTCTCACTGCTCACATGCACATGCACATTGTGGAATGTAATAAAGTATTGAGTATAGAACTAAGGTCACCGACATAGCTCTTAAAAATTTGCAAGTTAAATGGGCAGGCCACATTGCTCGAAGAACCGATAACCGATGGGGAAGAAGTTCTCGAGTGGCGACCACGAACCGGAAGACGCAGCGTTGGTAGGCCTCCCACCAGATGGACCGACGATATCGTTAAGGTCGCGGGTAACCGGTGGATGCAAGCGGGAGGTTTCCGCTCATTGTGGCGTTCTATGGGGGAGGCCTTTGTTCAACAGTGGACGTCTTCTGGCTGATGATGATATGACATACATTCAGTAAAAAGCTGTTATTTTGACAATACATACAGACACTTCAATTATATGTACCTGTTTTTTCTTAAAACTATCATTGTGTGGATTGGGCTCTGTTTACATTAGTAAGTCTAATTTGCCCCGATTGTTGTAGCAATTTCAGACAGCGTAGAGTAGCGTAGCGTTGCGTAGCATAGACGTCTCAGTATGTCTGCTACGCCGTAGCAAGTAATGTGTAAAACGTACTCATTTTTTTACATACAACTTACTATATTTTCACATCTAATACGGATATCATTATAACTTTACATAAAAGTCAAACATTTCACCGTTTTCATTACTCACAATAATCATTTCCAAACCACTTTGATTAATAAAAGACAGAATATTATATGGCATTTTAGAATTAATTACATCCAAGTACAAAGCTGAACACGTGAGATGAAAATATTTCAATGAACATCTGTTGTATTCACTTCAAAGGCCCCTAATAACTTGCTAGGCTTCATGGCCGCATTTCTGTTAAATTAATGCATTTTCACCGTTCAAAACTGTCGTCGTTATTTCGCGTTCCATACATTAGTCGAATTATGAACACAACACCTTTTAATAAGAGCGTATTGTAAGACGGGTTACACACTCGCGGGTTTTCCGTAACCGTGACAGGTAACGTGACATATGTCACGTGGTGTGACACAAACCTGTCACAAATACATGTTTTCCCGTTGTGGAAATTCGTGTAATATTTGTCGTGTCATTTCACACGAATGCTGTTTGCATCACAATAGTTAGTGTAGTTTACAAATGTAGAGCGCCATGACACTTGTCACAATTTATTAATCTTGTTGTGGTTAACGTATTTGGGTACTCTGTGAGTAGGCAGTGTATCTGTTACAGATAATAAATTTTGTAGGTATATTTTGATTTACGAATATTGATTACGATTATACAATTATTTTCGAGAAAGGTTCTACGTTTGGATACCTTTAGAAAATGGGCGACAAAGAATGAAATCATTCTACAAATGCATTAGTATAACAACATGAAATATTGTTATCAATTGTTGATCTTCTAGGAATAGGGACTTTAAGCTAGATTTTTTTTTTTACGTGACAAACCCTCTACGCTATTCCCAAACCATTGCAAATCCTGTAAGCCAGAATCAACAGTGATGACCACCAGAAAGCAATGAGCCCCGGAGAAACGATTCAACTATCTTGGATCCCGAAACTAAATTAATCATCTTGCAGGAGCAAGAAAAAAAAAAAATTCACTCTAAGCGGAGCCATGATCTATAATGAAAAAGATGCCTTGTAGGAGAGTTTCTGCCTTCGACTTGGTCTGCATAGACCAAAGTCAGCCAAGTTCAAAATTAATCCACGGGAATACAGGATACTCCGAAACTGTTTACAACCGCGTTGGAGGACGTTTTCAGTCGCTTAATTGGAAAGGACAGGGCATAAACATTAACGGTCAGTACATCTCGCACCTGCCTGATTTGCGGATGACATTGTCATCATGGCAGAATCTCTGCAGGAGCTGGAAGTGATGCTAAACGGCCTAAGCGATTCTTCGAGACGGGTGGGTTTCTGGATGAACCTGGATAAGACCAAAATCATGTACAATGGTCATGTCTTCCCGAGACCCGTAGTCGCAAATGACGCTATTCTCGAGGTTGTGCAAGAATACATATATCTTGGCCAAAGTATACAACTAGGGCGGGTTGGTTGGCGATCTCTGGGAGAGGCCTACGTTCGGCAGTGGACGCCAATAGGCTGATATGATGAATACAGGATAAAAATATCCTATGTGTCAAACTAGATTAATATCTTTTTAGATATTAACACACATTATTGTGTGTCAAATTCCAGTTAAGTCATATGTTTAAGCGTAAAAGACGAAGAAACATCCATCCATCCTCACAAACATTCACATTTAATAATAGTTGCAGGATAAATTGAAAATTTCAATTAAAAGTACTTACCTAATAGTTTTGATAAATTTCCGAAATACAGAACTAAACGTTGTCTTTTTGATACGAAAGTTGACTGGCATCAAATGTCATAAGTCATTAATTTCACTTTGAGTAGATACCACACTGTATGTACAGAAGCCAGCACATCAATCCATACCAAACTGTCAAATTTTCACAATTGAATATGATGCTTATCCTTTTGTATTAAAGTTGAAAATCTATCGAAGTAATTTGACAGATGATTGTAGCTTGATTGTCTGTACAAAAAAGAAAACGCATTTTCAGCTAATTGCATCTTTCAACAATCAGCTACAACCAACTAGTACATACCTAACTTTCCCTATTTTAGTTACATAACTTCTCAACTCCAAGCAAAATCGTAACAATAGTCAAAATTGCTAACGAGTCGGAAATGTGTTCTCGTCCTATAAAATTTTCGTATAAACTCATGAAATTCTCAAGTTAACGCTCTGAGGTCGACGTGACGTGTTAATGTTTGTGAAACATTATTGGTGACGCATGTGATGTTGGCACAATTAATATTAATGCAAGGCGAGATTTTACGGTTTTATTGCTTAACGTCAAGATTTATTTCCTTGTGGTTTTCGTACGGTGACGATACTACTATAAACTTAAATTACACCGTACCAATATGTACGGTGTAATTTAAGTTTATAGTAGTATCGTAAAGGATTGGTTTACAGTTTGCAAATTAACGAAAGGCATTTCCTTGACACCATTAATAGATTCAAAAATATATATAAAAGAAAGAAAGAAAGAAAGAAAAATTGTATATTTGCAACCTCGAACAGGTAAACACAAACATAAAAAATAGTTATATATAAAACAATAAAAAAAAGACTTATGAAACCGTTCGAACGTCCGTCTGTCCGTATCAGGATAAAAAGAGTATAATAAAAAAACAAAAATGTACATAGTGTTTCTTCAACGTATTTGATTTTGTATGACATTTGAGGCTCTCCCACACAGGCGCGTTATTATCGGTCGATAAGACCGGATGCGTTTTTGCGATAATGCGTCTCGATTCCTCGTACTTCTATTCCGTTGTAATTATCGTAGCATTGTGTAACTTCGTAGCCATCCTAGTACAAAATGTACTGAAAACAAATATTGCAATAACGCAACCGATATTATCGGCCGACAATAACGCACATATAAGGGAGAGCCTATAAAAAGATTTATTTTTTATTTTTGATAGGAATATTTTTTTTTGTGTCTATGGACGATGCAGTATTACTGGTTAATTGTAACGCATTTAGTTAGTTAACATACTGTATATCGACGGTGAAGTGGCAATACCTACTAACTGACATTTTTAATATGGGCCTTGGGAGGTATTTCCACATTTAATATGGTGTTGCAACTAAAATACGCTTAGGAGATTTCACTAAAACATGAGCATTACATTTGCATTACCTTTAAAAATCACCTTTAAAATCAATACGATCAAAAAGTTAATTTCTCAAAAAATGTCAGTTAGTAGGTATTGGCACTTCACCGTCGATATCTGGCGATATCTGGTATACTTGGTTTATTTGTATAATTTTACTAGCGTCTGCGTAGATTTCAGAATTAAGTAAACGTCCGAATTTATTCCACGCGAACTTAAAAACGGTATTGAAGTTATTTTTATACTGTGTTAGGTTAAATTAAAATCTATAATTAATAATAATAATTTATTATCTATAATTTAACAATAACTATTTATTATCTATAATCTAACAAAAATAATTTATTATCTATAATTTGGTGATACAAAAAATTTTACAATAATTTGGTACAGAGATGTGAGACTAATTTATCTCCTGGCTCCCAAACTAGGTTTATAGCCTGTGACTTGGGAGTCAGTGATCCCAAAAACTTATGCTAACCTAAAATGCGTCAATACACCAATAGAATTAATAACTAATTTACAAAAGCATTAGGAAAAATATAAGAGAAGAGAAATGTGTGTGTTAGCATGCGTGTGTGTGTGTTTGTGCGTGTGTGTGTGTGTGTTTATTATGTGGGGTACACATAATAAACACACACACACAGCTTACTCCGTTCATCCATTCATTTATCTACTCTCACAAACTTTCGCGATAATAATAGTAGGAGGATTGTATAAGATTAGTTTTTCTATAATCTTATTATTAAGGCCATAATTTTGCTTCTGTGGCGATTTTAAATGCTTTCCCTTAATAGTCGGCCGGTCAGAAGCCAGAAAGTCTGAGAACCAGGCTTACCAAGGGGTATCGTGTTAACCCTGTAACTGGGTTGTCCACACTCCATCTGAAACACTGGTATTTGGTATTCAGCTGCCTCCGGTTCGACTGGAAACAGACCCCAACAGGGTTGGGAAAAAGTATAAGCAAATGATGATGATGAATCGGCCTCGCTACTGTTCTCGTTGGCTGGTTTAATTTTACCACCATACAACTTGTGCTGTGGTCGTAAGTAAGTGCCTATATAATAAAATAAGGAGCGTATTAGTATAATATAAGTAGTAGTTGTAGTTATAAGAGATAGACTATCCACGATCTGTCACCAAGGAATTCTCAGCTATTTTGGTCACATTGCCAGTCACCTAATCGCGCCGGTCACACCAAGTAAGTGCCCTCACTAGACTCTCTGTTACCCCTGAGAAAGGCAGAGAACCGAACGAAGTCGCAAAATGTCATATTTAAAGTCACGAAGGCCTTCCAGGGACACGACTTTCAATAACGAATAACGCGATTTAGAAGAAGAATATATTGTTGTAAAAGAAAAGAAACTTAGAACTACAATACATACCTACTCTTTGTCAGCGCTTCTATAGCAGCGTGACGATGTCCGCGGGGAATAAGAGGAGAGAAGGAGGTCAATATGGTCAAAAGCCCTACTTTTCTATACAACGCCCACGCACACGCACTCGTCGATAGATGAAACGATGTTCTATCGTTTGAGTCGCCTATTATTTATTATGTTCCTGTACTGAACATAAAGTGGCGACCGTGACAGGACAAACAGTATATTAACAGTTATAAATTGACAACATTGGTTGTGCAAAGGAAGGCGATCTATCGACGAGTGCGTGTGCGCGGCGTTGTATAGAAAAGTAGGGCCTATGACCATATTGACCCCCTTCTCTCCTGTCAGTCCCCGCGGACATCGTCACGCTGCTGTAGAAGCGCTGACACTCTTAACTACTTAAAACTTACTTAGTACTCAAAAACTCTCACTTTAGTTCAGTTGTAAACCTTATCTGCCCAGCCTTTTTCCAACTATGTTGGGGCGGCTTCCATTCTAACAGCATGCAGCTGAATACCAGCGTTTTGCGACTGCCTACCTGACCTCCACAACCCAGTTACTGGGTTACACGATACCCTGGCTTCTGACTATTCATAACGACTGTTAAACAGTCGATTTAGGAATGACAGCCGGGACCAACGGCTTTACTTGCTATGAAATGGATGGTGCTCTTTCACGGACTGACCGTGCCAAGATGGATTGTTCGGTTGTTAAAATATATAGGTACTACCATATTGCAAAAGTACCTACTGTTTACGTGGTTGAAGCAAATTTAGCGATTGGTTTTTTGCAAGGAAGGAATAATAAACTGCGCAAGAGAGGGACGAGACAGAATGCAGTTTATTTTATAAAGGTGGATTGCATCGTAGTAGAACAAGCTATTTGGTTTACAGGCAAAAATATTCATCATTTTACTACACTAATATTTCATTTATTTATTTTATTTTTTTATCTTTAGTACGTAGGTACCAAGGATACCTACGTGCTCGAGATAAGAAAATGGAATAAAATAAAATATTGTGAGTGACTACAGGCAACAATATTCATGTTTCTACTAAGAAACATGAATATTTTTGCCTGTAAACAGCTTTCTCCACACTTCACGATTATCAGCAACTAGTACCTTTTACATATTGTCCAAAACGATTAATGCAGAAACGACTAGACGACGCGTGATCTTGATAAAGCGAGTTCGGCCATATTGCAAAGTTCTTCAAAGGTATGGCAGTTGTCACCACAGTCTATGTCGCAAATATGCTTCTCACTCGCACCCGACACGAAAGCAAGTGCGGGAATGAGACAGAGGTAGGGATATGCATACAACCAATCAAAATCACGATTCAACTAATTAAAAAAATAGCTATTTGACGCGAACACCTACTATATGTATATAATACCTACATTCATTGTGAACCAGACGAGACTTTACGCGTGGAAGCCACTTCGATAGTTCAATATTTTATTTCGAAAAGAAAAGATTTTTTAGACACATGACACGTAGTCAATTTTCCTAGTCAGGAAGAGTAGGCTGGGGGAAGGGGAATTAGAGGGGGGACGCATGATCATCCATCATATTCAGTTTGACAAGCACATGTGTTCTCTGAATTGAACAGTTTCTCTTCTCCGAAGGCGTAAAGTTGGGCCAAGTTAATAAAGATTCGCGGGCGGTTATTTTTTTTTGCAATATTCTTTTAATGTGTTGGGTTACTAGATTTGTACATTTACATCGTCGTCGTCTGCGTCTACATTTTGTTTTATGGTTTACCTACTAGTTTTTTGTTGATGAGAAAAAATGTTGGTTTGATGACAGATTTGTTTTTTTTTTTGTTGATTTTTGTCAACACAAGTACAGAGGCCAGCACATCAAGCTACCACAATCTGACATGTTCCTTTAATAGTTTTCCAACTTTATTACAAAAGAATAAGGTTCATGTTCAATTCATGTGTTGCGGGTTCGATTCCCGCCCAGGGTAAACATTTGTGTGATGAGCACTTGTGTTTGCCTTGTGTCTGGGTGTTGTTTATCTATATATGTATGTATTTACAAAAAAAAATGTATATGTGTATGTATATCAGCTGTCTGACACCCATAGTACAGGGTCTCCCTAGTTTGGGGTCAGATGGCCGTGTGTGAAAAATGTCCCCACATATTATTATTATTATTATTAATTAGGAAAACTTTGACATTTTGGGATAGCGCTTGATGTGCTGGCGTCTGTACAAAGGAAGCTCGGACCACACTTAGTACAAACAAATGTCTACAAAGTATGGAATCATCCTAGTACGTTGACACTAATGCATTTAATTAAACTTTTAAGATTAAATCAATTTATTTTAAGTGTATTATGGGGGTGTCCCCTTGTTTCGCAGACAGAAATTTCATAGGATTTCGTTTCCCAGAAAATGATTAACATAATATTTGGTTCTCGTATTTTTATTTCGACTATTATTGTTCCAAAGACTATTTACTTCAATGAAAAATATTTCACAGAAACACAATTCAATGAATTTTTATTCACATTTATTTGTTTAACAAACTTATCAAAAAGTAGAATTCTTTTTCAACGAATATTGTTTGTATGTTGTATTTTTCCATGGAATTTATTTCAACGAAAATGTATAGATGTAAATAGACAAAAACAAAAATGTTGTCTTAAAAAGAGAATATGTTGTGCTACCAAAGTTAATGACAGAAACGAATCGCTGCGAAACCGACTCCACGTAGTCTTGTCTGCCCTGCACCTAGAGTGTAATTTAAATCTGCGTAGGCGTGGAGGAGCGAGGCGGCCTGCTCGCGTGGGACCGCCGGAGCCCCGCAACGCCGGAACCGTGACAGAAACTATGCCTGCTGCATGTTGCATGCTCGCTTGCATGATGCATGCTTGCTTACATGCTGCATGCTTGCTTGCACGCTGCATGCTTGCTTGCACGCTGCATGCTTGCTGGCACGCTACACGCTTACATGCACGCTGCATGCTTGCTTGCATGCTACATGGTTGCTTGCACGCACGCGCTGTAAGTTTGGTTAGAACTGAGAGTCCCATTCTTGGGAATACATTTTATATGAAATACAAAATACAAGGATAAAGAACATTTGATTTGTTATTCTATGATGTGATAATTCTAACAATATACTTTATGTGAAACAAAAATCAATAATTTGAAAATCTTGTAAGTAAGTATTCTGCGTATTGATTATTCTATGAAACGATATTATTAGAAAAAATGTATTTGAAACGAAATTTTATTAAACTATTAGCTATGAAACAACGTACAACCGTATTATGTGCCACTCTGCTGGGCAAAGGAAATAAGTAAAAATTTTCAGAATATGGAATTCTAGAACTTTTTTGAAAGTATAAATCGCTTACGCTTATAGCTTGTACCATTCACCTATATCTATAGGTTTGTTTGCTTGCAATTTTTCATAGAGCATGACGGATTTGGTTTTTTTAATAGGAACCTTTTATCTTCATTGCTATCATAACCATTTACCTCAAAAATAATGCAATTCACTGTTTTTCAGGCGTGTCTTGCCGCGTTTGCACGAGCGATTGTTTGGATGGAAGTTCAGAGGCTCAATGTCGAGCGATGAAGTGCTTAACATGTTTAGTTCAAACTAGATGTACTTATTATCATATTTATATTGTACTAGCTTTTGCCCACGACTTTGTCCGCGTGAATGTCGGTTATCGTAGATGCAGATGAAGTTGCGGTTTAAAAATTAGCCTATGTCCTTCCCCAGGGTTCATACTATTTTCATGCCAAATTTCATGAAAATCGGTTCAGCCGTTACATCGTGAAAGCGTAACAGACAGAGTTACTTTCGCATTTATAATAATAAAGTATAAAGTATGGATAACAATGATTTTAAAAAAAAGGTGCCCCTTGTGTTTTCCTTCTTTATCTCTTTCCCCTTCTGTATCTCTTCTTTACAAACATAAACAAACAGCAAGACCCGCAACCTGTAGACCAAACAAATATAAACCACGTGCGAAAACCGAATCCGCGACATTCAGCGCAGCAGCCAATCACTCAGCAACTGCGCCAACATAAAGCAGGCTACAATGGGAAAAACCGGAGTCGACATAATGCATGCTTCACACTTAAGAAAAATCAGAAACTTGCATGAAGCGGGCTACATACCTACTTAAGAAAAACCAGAGTCCACATAAGGCATACTTCACACTAAAGAAAAATCGGAAACTTACATCAAGCGGCTACATACCTACTTAGGAGAAACCGGAGTACACATAAGGCATACTTTATACTTAAGAAAAATCTGAAACTCACATAAAGTGGGATACGTACCTACTTAGGAAAAACTGGAGTCCACATAAGGCATGCTACTCACTTAAGAAAAATCTGAAACTCACATAAAGCGGGCTACACAATTAAGAAAAATCTGAAACTCACATAAAGCTGGCTACATACCTACTTAGGAAAAACCGGAGTCTACGAAAGGCATGCTACACACAAAAGAAAACTCTGAAATTCACATAAAGCGGGCTACACACTTAAGAAAAATCTGAAAATCACATAAGGCGGGCTATATACCTACTTAGGAAAAACCGGAGTTCACAAAAGGCATGCTACACACATAAGCAAACTCTGAAATTCACCTATAGCAAGCTGCATACCTACTTAGGAAAAACCGGAGTCCTCATAAGGCATGCTACACATTTAAGAAAAACTGAAACTCGCATAAAGCGGGCTACATACCTACTTATAAAACAAAGACGTTTACATAAGGCATGCCACACACTTGAGAAAAATCTGAAACCCACATAGAAACTACACATTCAGGCATGCGGAAAAACCCAAAAAGTAACAAAGCTCAAAACCATTCATTTATGTCATAATTTTCAAAAGCAAAGGTGTAGAAAGGTAAGAATGCAGTAGGTTAGATATTACAAAACATGAGAATATAAATCTCGCGGTTGTTGAGAAGTACTCGGAAACTGCAGATAAATGAGCGTTCCGTTGCATGGTTATAATAAATATTGTTTTGTGGGAATTGTTACTATTATTGTGTTGTAGTTCTACATTTTCTCAGACGAGAAAAGGAGGTTTTTATGCGGCGGTTTATATCTACAGTAGCATTTTGTTTCATTTCATTCGCTTGGATTTTTATACGAATGTCTATTTTTTTATATATACAGGGTGGCGATGACAATAGCACAAAAAAGGAGCATGGCAGGATTTGGTAAGTAAATCAATTACACCATAATTGATTTTATTGAGCCTTAATCATATTAAATTATGGCGCTACAAATTGCCGCTCTTCTCACAAGTTAGTAAACTAATATTTCAAATAGTGTTCTATTTTGGTTACATTTATATGTTCTTTAGTATGTTTGATTTTTCATTTTATTTCGGTGATAGTATTTATTTTGTAATTTCTAAATGTTCTTAAGAACTAGTATTACCAGTATTTTCATTTTTTGTCGTATCATCGTCCCCACCTTGTATATATATATTTATGTGAACTATAATAATTATAGACTATGTCATTCGATGATAATGAAGCTTTCGATAGGTGAAATACTTTTTAAAATCGATTGCGGCGGTTTATATCCTGAACTAGCACTTTGCCTTTGCAATTTTCGTACGGACAACAATATTTTTGTGATAAAAAAATTTAGCCTATATTACTCGCTGATAATGTAGCATTCTATATAGGTGACTGAATTTTTTTTTTTTTCTAGTTTAGCCATTACTAACATACAAACCAAGGCGAAGGCCACTTCTCATACAGAGAAGGCACCAAAAATTGATCACCACTCTTGTCTAAGGCGGATTGGCGATTTTAGACTTAATTAATAATAAGTCCAGGTTACCTCACGGTGTTTTCCTTCACCGATGTCAATGATATCCAAGATAAACTTAAGTACATATGAAATTGAAAAATTCACATAGGTATTTCCTCATACTCGGTTGCGCCTACCCACAATCTCAAGCAAGAGAGGAAGGTGTTTTAACCACTGGGTTGTCACGACATTTTCTCTAATATTCCTCTAACTGTTCTCAAAATCTTTGCCATATTTAAATGAACTCAAACTCAAATAATTTATTTCAAATAAACCATTTACAGGCACTTTTGAATTGTCAAGGAGTAAGTCAGTCAAAAAGTTGCAGCTAGTTGCTCGTTCCAAACAGTAGGTTTCTATGGAGAAGAACGAGCAAGAAACTCCATGAAAACTCTTTTAAAATCAATAGAATATTACAAATTTAGAATACATCATTCATGTTGAATCTAGGGGTACAATGTGAGAACAATGTAACAAGTTGTGCACGTTAAAAGAGGTCTAGTGACAATCAAATTAGACAATTCAAAATAAATTTAAAATAACCGAGGCAGCTAAGAGATTACCAGTCTCAACTGACGGCGCCCGTTCACAAACATGACACACGGATCGGCACTATTTAGCTCAACCATTTTGAAGGGAACCAAATGATTCAACACATGCGCCACCATCAGCGAGACATTCAAGTGAGCATGACAAACTCTCAACCGCCAGGGCATATTCAAGTCAACGAAACACATATCTCGTAAATGGTAGCTTTAAAGTACATAGTGCTCATATGTATGTGCTATGCCAAATTATATAATACTAGTAGTTTGAGTTTATACAATGCAAAGATAATGTAGTTCTACATCTTTAGCAGCTCTAGAAATAGTTACCAATGCTAATCAATAAATCTATGAACCCTTATGGCTGTGGAGCTAGACCAGCATCCAGCCAATCATTTTTATCAGTGATGTATTCATCCAATTTATAATATGGTCGGCTGCATAGTGTGACGTGGGTAGCTCTGACGGCCCTGGGATCTTGGACTATACCGCATGTCAAATTGTACAAGTTCTGAAACCTAAATTGTTAGGTGCCACACGAACATAAGTAAAAGCGAAATAGTTAAAAGAGTTATAAAACTTTCAGTACTATCCCGATAAATCGGTTAGTCCGCTGTCTCATGCTGTCGTAAATCGACAGTTAAATTGGATTCGGTTAAGTGGTGAGAGGAACTAAGTAGAACTTATTTATCGCTTCTCGAAATCTTTTAACTTTATAAACGTTTTTGAAACCTGGCTTAGGATTCATTGCATGTCTCCCTACCTTTAGACATTTACTAAAGACAGGTAAATAAACTGGTAAACAAATTCTTTTTAAGGCGCTTCCCTGATCGAATTACCTTAACCATACATTTCCTCTTTGCCGCAGAATCGAAATTCGCACAATTTTCGTTTTTTTTTGTTATAAAAAAAGAGAAACGATTTTTGAAATAAAATAAAACATGAATAATAAAGATTTTTAAGTTACCTATCTGATTGATTATAATGAATTAATATCCCTTGAATAACGAAGAAAATCGCTCTTTTGGTAGCTCCTTAATGCTATCTGGTAGATAGTGAGTATCCAGAGGTGGTCTTCTTCTTATCGAGTCGAGTGCAAACAGAACAGAAATGTACTAAATATGTGTGGGTATGTGTGGATGTGTATGTGTGTGTGTTGTGTTTGTTCTTGTCAGTTTACTTATTTGGCCCAGTATTCAGCCACGGCAACGCCATCCACTGATGAAGTCTTAGGTCCTCACATGAGCAGGTGACACATGCGGCGCAAGATAGAAGGTCGACCATGGTCTGAGGAGAGACGCCGTGTAGGCACTGAAGATAGGCATTTGAAAACCCACTCCTTCGAAGATTCTCTTTGGTGACCAGGGTGCAGAGTCTGTTTAAAGTTTTTCAGGTCGGTCACGCCAACGCATGCCTGTCTGCAAAGCTAAGTAGGTAATTGATAGATATATGTCAAAACTATCATGTGGTATACAAGAAAATACATAATATATTCTTAGCTTTGCTTATAGACAGAATTGGTTCACACTAGTTTAAGATAGAGAACATTGGAAAGGAGAAAGAGAGGCCCTTGCCATTTAGTGGCACAGAAGTATAAAAAAGAACCGTTTAGCGAAACTTGGGACAAGTTAAAGCAAAAAAAATAATAATATCATAATTAAAAAATCACAGTTAGAAATTGAGTCAGACGTCGAAGTCGGCTGTTAGCGTGGACCCGCCGCATTCAATGTTTCACATAAAAACTTGCCCATTATCAAACTTATCTATGTTCCACCAGTCTTTACCCACTTTCATAATTCTAGAAACACAACACAGAACTGCACCATCTAAACGAAATAATACATCACAACAATCATATAAGTCGGTGCTGTAACGTGGTGTGAATAACAAAAGAATGGGGGTGCGTTAGAGGCGTGAGGGGTGGAAAGGCGCGCGAATACAACCACTTATCAACTGTGTCCAGGGGCGACCACTTACCGCTCACTAGAGGTTTAACTCCATAGAAAGCTAGTAAAAGGACAGTTTAAATAGGGAGTAAAGGGATGCAAAATAATTTAATTACATGAACCTAATAATAAACAGATGTTGTTTTATTTACTTCTGTTACCTATTTATTGAATAACCTTATAATTCTTATTTTTGTGTGCACATGGTCTGTGTCAATAAACATTTTTTCTTTCTTTCTATCTAATAAGGGTCATCCTACTGGAACGCACCAGAGTTGTATTACTGAAAATAAGGAGAAACCCACTGGAAAGAACCTTGCTAACTGTTCATTAATAGCTTCTGCTCGCAAGTTCCTCCACTTGGAAGTCAAATCTGCATAAATACCTAAAAATAAAAGTTTGTCTCTACACGTTCCTAAATCATTAATCTGATTGTAATGAAACTTTCATGGGTTGTTTTGGGTACAGCTATTAAGGTCCTTTGCCCAAGAAAAAAAAGATATAAAGTGAACTTCTTAGTAAAGTACATCTGTAAGTGGAACATTCACACCCCCATTCGACGGCATGTGGTACCCCTACAAGTGAAATAAATCTCTTAGCGGTACTCATCCCGTGCGAGGTGACAGAATCGGGAGCGAACACTCCCCACAACTTTATTATTTAAAAACTCAATCCAACAACTTATGGCAGTTATTGTTCGACAGATAAGTTATTGTTTTAAAGTGTGACAGTTTTACTGAAGAGAATGGTTGTGTTGATAGCTTTGTGGAGATCAATGTACTGGTTTGTCTGGTTTGCCAGACTTGTATCTGCTATAAAGTACGGCAGTACAGGCGTATTTTTAATATATTTTGACAATTGTCTGCCAGCCGCCCTGGGACTTGAACATATAAATTTTATTAAAACTATTCTGAGTATTTCCGTCTTTTCAACCGACTTAAAAAGAAGGAGGTTTTCAATTCGACTGTTTGTTTTTTTTTGGATACCTATTTGTTGCGCGATTTCATTGGCAAATAATATTATTAATATGTGGGGACATTGCACACATGGCCATCTGACCCCAAACCCTGGGGAGACCCTGTACTATGGGTGTCAGACAGCTGATATACATACACAAATACATTTTAAATACATACATACATAGATAAACAGCACCCGAACACAAGGCAAACACAAGTGCTCATCACACAAATATTTACCCTGGGCGAAAGATTGAAGAAACAAATCGATATCCGTGGTCATCAATGTTTTTTATTTTGGGATTTAGTAGATTTTTTCAAAAAGCGCTGAATCAATTTCGATAAAATTTATATGGGACTACCTATTTCGAAATAAACCCCTTTCGAACAAAATAAGAATTTTGCAAATCCGTCTAAGATGGAGTTATGCCCTAACATACATAAAAAAAATACAAACATCTGAATTGCCATCTCCTCCTTTTTGAAGTCGGTTAAAATACACAACATCATTTTAGTTTCGTTATCAATTACAAAAGCGATATCAGAGATACTACGGTCACAATAAATCAAAGCCCGATAATTGGAAATTGGCAACGAAAACAAATGTCTAATTACAGGCATTTCGGTTACACGATACACAAGCAATTTAAGTACTTGAAATGCTATAACATTATAATAACGGTCAACTAAGCGTATCAGGTTCAGTAATTATGACCTTTATTGTGGAACCTGTAAGGGCTATGATTAGATGCTCTTAAGTTGATAAGTTTATTTTGTTAGAAATAAATGAAGCACTCGTAATTGATACCTGCCTATTTAACTATTGCAAGCACTAAGAAGGAGTTTTTGGAAACTTATCCTTTAGTCTGCCTGTCCATTTACGCGGAGCGAGATAGTGCGGAGTGAAATTGAGGACTGTGCAGAGCTATACTCCGTTTACAATAAGATTAGACATATTCACCTTTTTTTACAGTCCGTTCAACCGATTTTGACTTATATTGCGTTGGAAGCATGACAAATGGCAGCTGCAGTAAACAGTTGTTATTGTAACCACTTTTTTTGTCTTTAATGTCATCCTTAAGCCAACGGAATAGAAGTCAAAATCGATTGAACGGACTGTAAAAAAGGTTTGTGATTATGTCTAATCTTATTGTAAACGGAGTATAGACTGAGTCGACTGACTTCACAGTCGTTTTTTCCGCTTCCCCACACTGCTTCTCCACTGCGTTTCGCTACTCCGGTCCCTGCTCCACTTTTCAGTTATATATAATTTAACTAGTTCGCAAATCTTTGCCCCTGAAGCTCTTCTACTCCTCGGTAAAGTGGATAGTCTAAAGGAGCTTCAAAATAAAATATAAAAATCATGGCCTAGGAATAATATTTGGTACTTAGTTTGGGTAGTTTCCCATTCCTAGCATAGATACGGCGAAGCATCACCGCTTCACGGTTGAAGTCGAACCAGGTGCTTTGATTCCACATTTATTGTGCGAACTGTCAGACTGTGGAATTCTCCGTTACCCTATAAATATAATCAGGGTATCTTCAAGACACGAGTGAACCGGTTTATCCTAAAAAGCGGAATATTCGAACGTGATTCACCTTATGACGCATTATCACTTACGATCAGGTGAGTTGCGGCCAAATGCAAGCCTATTAGGTTCTTACCTAATAGGCCTTAAAAAAATACTTGTTAAAAAATTGCCTGTAAGGACCAAGCGCTAATTCTTCCGCAGGTACCCAATTAATTAAAATTATGGGTCCTTCGGACATTTACGTTTAATTTGAGCTACAACGAAATTATTATAACCAAAAGGGTCTTTAGTTTGAATTTGAAACAATCATTGAGAATTGAATTATTTAAATTGTAAATTTTAGGAAATCCTTTATCATGAATTTACGCGGAAGATTGTTCATGAAAAATGAATTAACCATAATGTCAAAATCGTCTTCAATCTTATTGAAATTCCGCCTTTTGTTGCGCTTGAGGATTCGGTATTTTCCTTAATTTCAAAGGAATATGATTACTTATAATGTTTCACGAATTGAAATTCAAGTACAGTAGATATGTATTTACCCAGTTTTCAATTATTAAAAGTGTAGAATTTCAGCATACTCGAAAAAAGACAACATCTCCGTTCCGCACACTTTTAATTTACCATATCCCACCACAACTCACAGCGTAGGCCCCATAATATGTATATAAAGAGCAACGAAAGAAACAAATGACAAAAAAATAAAACATAAAGCAAAACGAAAAATAAAAAAACAATATGGCCGCCCGAATGCCATGTAATTCGGCGATAAAGTTGGCTGCCGGCATCAAGCCACGATTAAAACCTGCCCGTGTTCTTTTTTTAAATTTTCGTAGGAAAGAATTAACTCTTTTTAGTGCCTAACGATACCTAATGGCGGGCCTAAAACGGGAATCATTCCTTTCGTTGGACGATGGAGATTTTTAAAAGAACATTTGGTAGCAATTATCGTTAGAGCGCGCCAAGTAGGAAATCCGTTTTTAATCCTTTCAATTCTTAATCATTTTGCATATTTTTAACATTTTACTTTGAATTTTTTTGCAATAGCCTTAACACTTGCGCAGGAAGACTTTAGAGAGATTTTCAGTCAATTACTTTTACATACATTCAGAGCTTTCCATATAATTAAAATTATAAAGTACTAGTTTCGCCTGCGTCTTCGTCCGCCTGAATGTCGGTTATCGTGTTAAAAAGTAGCCTATCTTGCAGCCTTAGTCTACACCAAATTTCATCAAAATCGGTTCAATTGTACCTTATAGAAAGCGTAAAAAACTACAAACGAATTCACTTTAACATTTGTAATTTTGATTTTTAATTCGTTTGGTAAGGAAATAAAAAGGGCTTTATTAACATTATTATTACTATAATTTGGTTTTAAGGACCATTTTCGTTAGTTGAAGCTAATTTTAAAATATGTATGTACACAAAAGCAAAGACATTTTTATTACGAACGAAGCTACAAAAAATATCTCCAAAAGTAATAGCTACCTACGAGCAATAAAAAAGAAATTAGGAGCAACTTTTTTAATAACACGTCAGTTGCGCCTAATAAATATGAAACAAACAAGCATAAACCTTGGTTAACGACAGTTTGCAACCAATCTGACTAACGTACTTTATACTACAGGAATTATATGCTAACACATGTAGGTATTTTTTCAGCATCCGTAAAAGAATGTTTAAACTGGGGCGTGTTATTATTATATTTTCGTTTATTATGGGCTGAAAAAACAAAGCTTTTTTATTTGTTTAATTGCTAGAAGGTACTGGTTGTTTCGAGGGTTGAGTGTTTTTTTTTATTATGGCAAAACAACGTTTGCCTAGTCAGCTAGTCTTTATATATAAATTTTTCTGTGCGTGTATATGAAAGTGATCTCCTCCTAAACGGCTGGATCGATTTTGATTAAATTTTTGGTGTGTGTTTCAGTGGATTCTAGAATGGTTTAGATTTACAATCGGACCTGGTAGATGGCGTAGTCGGGTTCTAGGACTTTTGTTTATTTTCAGGGTATTACAATGTCTACCGGGCCCGCTAGTTAATATATAAAATTCTCGTGTCGCGGTGTTTGTAGTTAAACTCCTCCGAAATGGCTTGACCGATTCTCATGAAATTTTGTGTGCATATTGGGTAGGTCTGATAATAGGTCGTAGGCAATTTTTTATATCCTTAGGTGATAAGATTAGGTACTTATCAAATACAAATTATTAAATTTATATGGCAAAACAACGTTTCAGTCAGCAAGTTAAACTATGACATGTTATTTTGACAACAAAGTTTTTTTTAATGGTTTTAAAGTAAGCTTGTAAACTCTTTTGAATAATTTATTATGACTAGGGGCCAGTTCCTTAATATTATACACTTTGATTTTATACTTGTCTAGATGACACATTGGCCGTACCTAACGGCTCAAATAAAGTCTACTATATTTGGTAGACTCGCTTCTCACCTGCGTCAGTGTCATTTGAATTACGTAGCGATAATGTGCTCTCGAAAAAGTTCTAATTATGCCGGTTTTTGCTGTCATATTGTGTCGCAATTATGTGGGAAAACCGTATAATAACACAAATATCACTTTTCATTGATAAGTTTTGTTATTGAACCACTATTTTTTAAGAACTCACGATATTTTAATTCGATATTTTGTAGGGCATTTTGTAATCAAAATGCTAATGCTAGGCTAATGCCTGTGTTGCCAGTTTATTACTAGGGAGATTTGAAGAAACTATGGGAACTATGGGTGGCTATGGGTTTATTATTTATCGTAAATCATGCAATATAGTTATTAGCTGTATTCAGGCAATTAAATCAAACAGAATATTAAAATGTCATAAATCAGTTAGGGTTCGAGATGAGAGCTTGGGTTCGAGGAGAGTATTGTATAAACTTCGTATTTAATTAGAGACTGTTTATAAACAGATATGTCTTAAAATAATTAGTCAGTTTGACGGTCATACATTACAAAAATATCGTGTTTTGATCTATAAATTACTGTATTTCTTTTTCACTGTGTTTATGGTTGTAACTATATTAAATAAAAAACTAATAGACAAGATGTAACTTTATTTAACGTATTTTGTGTAAGCACCTTCTTGTTAATTAATGGAAGAAAGCTAAGCTAATAATTTGGAGTAGGCATCCCTAAACACGCACACTTTGACAGTTTCACTACAATAAGTACACGGGGCGGTACTCACACAAGTCGCGCAAACGGAGACGGATTTTGCGAGTCGTTTGTCTGCATTGCTCTATTTAGACAGGTATATAGGGTGACTGGTAATTAGTGTTCGACACTTAAACACGTGATTGTGTTCATGATAACAAACAACTTTCCCGAAGAAAAAAGTTTTTTGTACTGGTTCACTTTTATCACAATAACACAACAGCCGTATGAAATTCACGCGCGCGCACGCCTGTGACCTAAAGTGAACCAGTACAAAAAAAATTTTTTCTTCGGGAAAGTTGTTTGTTATCGGTTTAAAGAAATTTTATTCCCATAAAAAACAAACAGTCACTTACATGAGAAAATAGTTTAGAAAAGTGCTTAATGGGATTGTCGTTCATTTTAATTATAATATGTGGGTACTTCTTTAGTACATTCAGAAGTAATTAACCGCTATTGTTAATATTTTTCGACTACATGGCGAGCAAGTTTTACTTTGAATGCATTAAAGGAGCTTACATTTTTAACCATGAACACAATCACGTGTTTAAGTATCGTACACTAATTACCAGACACCCTATATAATCAAAGATTATACAATAATATTAAACAACTGCTAAAATGTTGCATAGCGCAATACACAACAGAGAACTCCATAAAAACCTCATAATTCACTTCTTTTTTTGTAATTCAATAAAACCCTTCTAATATAAAAAACGAAACAAAAATCAAAACCCTAAAATACCGCCGTAAAACAAAAACACCTCTCATGTTAAAGCGGCCGTAATAAAAACCGTTTTAAAAACGTCCTCTTTTAATAAATAAATGGTACATATGTCGCAAAACAATGTACGCACATTACCATTGTTTTCGATTGTGGCCCGTATTAAAACCGGTCCGGTCGGAATATCTGACGCGCTTCCGCGTCCGGCCGGTTATTATCGCGGACATTACAATCAGGATGCCTTTGTTTGGTCATCAGGAACTTGGTAAATTGCATTTATTTTTTGGAGTGATTATTTAGCCAACTAGTACCTACTTACTTATTTGTGATTAATAGCTAAATGAAAAGACAGAAAGTGTGTGAAGCGAGTGAAGCTGAACCATTTCTGGCTGTCTTTTCGATATTTATTTAGGGCATCGCGCGGCAAGCGGGAGTAACAAATATGCATTTACAGAATTGTGATAATTTAAATAACAATTGGACCTAAATAGTCAAATAAATAAACGTATATTATTATTATTCACATTTATTCATTTCATTCATATATTAGTAAAAAAATATATAAAAACATTTAAAAATAGTAGCCCACCATGCTACCGGTAGTCAGGGCTCCTGAGAGAGGAATCTCCTAACAATACGCGCCGTGTCCAGGAGTAGGTACTGCTTTCTGAATCAAGCCCTTGCTCCAGCTGCCTAACGAGACACTCCTGAGATGTTGGTCGAGGCTCTTGGAAATTACTCTATTGCCATTATTATTATTATTATAAAAATCATCAATATAACTTTCCAAGTTACAACAACAACATAATCTGTTACGTCATATATTTTTTTATTAAAAAGGCACGTTTACGGATTATGCTAACTTGGTGAGCTATGTTATGCTCCTGCGTTTAAGTTTTGTATTAATAATAAAAATAAACATATTATCAGGCAACTGAGGCCAGAAGAGGATAGAAAAAATACTCTTAAACCATACTACCAGAGACTTGGCTGAAAATTGCAAAAAAAACAAAAATATTTGAATGGCGCGGACTACCCTGGCGCTTTCAAAACCTAAGGGTGTTGCCAGACCAATCGATCGATCGTCGATCGACTGCATCGATCGATTGTAGAAGGGATTAATCGACGCCGATCGATAGTTTCTACCAGACCAATTGATCGATTGGTGATCGACGATCGATCGATGGTAGAATGGATTAGTCGACGTCGACCGACCTGCTTGATTATTATTAGTGATGGATTATAGCCGGAGTTAATCGATCAACGTCGACCGATGCCATTGACCGGCAATCGATCGATTGGTTAGTCGAACTGTGTCCGTCAATCAGCCAAAGCTACCACACCAATCGATCAAAGTCGATCGATGGTATCGATCGATGGTCGATCGATTGGTGTAGTAACACCCTTAAAGAAATTTGTTACTTGTGTGTACTACTTTTCTTCTATTATCGATTTTCGAACTCCTATTACAGTAACTTTACCGTACAACAGTACCTAATACCAATACAGTACGTTATTACAAGATATTTGTGTTATTATCTTTCAGCATTAAGCTCGGTGCTGGCGTGTATCTAAGAATGGAAGCAATACGATTGCAGTATACAAGCTATTTCACGGGCAGTGGCTTGTGTTGTCTTTGTAGGATCGCATCCATTGAGAGAGTTTGCTTATGTGAAAATTTGTCTGAAATCTAATCGCTGTGTAGTTGAAATTAAGCTGATTATTATCTATGCTGATTATGCTTTTGTTGATGGTATTTAGAATCAGAATCAGAATCATTTATTTGTATAACATAGGTAATAAAAAATAAAAAAGTTGTTACCTATATTGAAAGCTTAGTTTATGAGTGTAGTAAGTACGTGTCCATTGCAGCTTTGCAACCAGGATTTAATTGATAATATAACTGAACAAAGAGATTGCTTTGATAGATTTTAAGCTGTCAAAGTAAATGCGTCAGTAAAGAATATGATCATCAAATTATGTGATAGTACTTTAGGTGATACAATATTTAACGGGTTCTTTGACAAATCATGAGTTTATTACAAACTCTCAATCTCAGATTATGAAACAAAAGGCAGATAGACCGCGTGGAACACTGCGAGTGAAGCCACCAAAACAAACACAAATTCATAAACAAATACCTGCAATCTCGTAATTGTCAATCTCTTTGTTCAGTTATATTATCAATTAAATCCCGGTTGCAAAGCTGCAATGGACACGTACTTACTACACCAATCCATCATCCTTACTTAATACGAAAACAAGACAGTTCCTAGACATCACCCAATTCTCCCAATGGATGCGCACCTAACCGCAGACGATGGCAGCTCAATCCGTACATTAGCAGTCCAGTCACGCGGCCCAATCGCTGCACTCAGACAGACTAGAATAAATACTGTAAGATAACTCGGCCGGATCCGGGGAATGGAGCATGTATAGTACCTATGTGCTCTTTAGACTATAGAGCGTCTAAATTGGTATAAATTTTAAAACCTAGTATTGTTGTCGACGAAAAAGATAAAGATTTTAACGTGGTGAAAGGGCATGAGATTTTTTGATATTTCATTGTAGATGGAAGATTTATCAACAGAGAAAGAAATGTATTAAGTAGAAACCTACTTAATACATTTCTTTACAAAGTCAGACTTTTTTAATGTAAATCTAAACAGATTCGCCGTAAAAAGTCGGAAAATTCCTCAGTATTAACATACTTAGACTATAAAAAAATGTAGGCTAGGATAAAGTGAAACATTTACAACAAATTACTGCAAATAAAACCGCTAGGAACGTGTAAAAAGTTCGATAAGAAGAACGCTCTGAGAAACAGTCCTTTCACCTTAGACGATATCATACATTTATAATACAAGCCTTATAGTGTCCTATAATTGTACGACAAAAGTGTCTTCTCATAAAGACAAGACACGAGCATTAATCACTATATTACTTCATTTTTAACCGACTTCAAAAAGGAGGAGGTCCTCAATTCGATTGGTATTTTTTTAATGTATGTACACCGATTACGTTGAGATTTATGATCCGATTTACGTGATTTTTCTTTAGTTTGATGTGAAATAGTTGCCGTTTGGTCCCATAAAATTTTAACATAGTTTTGCCCTAGTTTTCATTTTATTAAGATTCATTTTATTTTTTTTTATGTTTGACCACGCATAACTTTTTTCAGTGTAGTCCAATTTCGATGATTCTGATGTTTTAATTGATAGCGTATACCTCAAATTGGTCCCATATAAATTTCAAGAAAATATTCCACCCCTAATGGTAGAAAATTAAGGGATGATTGATTTTTTTTTGGTGTCACCGTTGCGTAATTAATTTGTATGCTAAGTAGGCACTAAAAAGCGAAAAAAAAAACTTTTTAACCAAAAGTACGACCGTCTTCAAAAATAACTTTCAATTCGCAAGTCGGTGGCAATACAAAACAATAAGCAAAACCAAAGCCGACTTGTGAATTGAAAGTTATTTTTTACTCTTTGAAGGCGGTTGTCATTTTGTAATATTTTGTTTTCACTATATTTATATTCATTGCAAGTTTAGGAGGAGGATGAGAGTGCGCCCAATAGTGGACCTTTAGTAACTTCAAGTGATGATGATGATAAGGATAGGTTTCCTTACGATGGCACAAATACACGACAAGATGACATTATTGCTTACTACAAATATAACCTTAGGAACGTGTAAACAAAAACGGACTGACTATACGATTTCAAACGCTACAACTTCACTTACACACTGCGTAAATAAGGTTCAAAATTGAAAGAACATTAGGTATCTGGTGTTGACGATGCGATTACTCTGCGAATGGCAATTTATTTCACGAATTTTCTTTAGATTATTTAGAATAAGTATACACATTTAAATTAAATATTTATTTGGCTAAAGTTTAAAAAAAAAGTCTATTTTGGATTAAAAAAAAAAATGAAAAAAGAAAGAATGTGGACAAAGTTTATTTTTGTGAAGCAATTTTCCCATTTTTTTATTGGAAACATTTTCTAGTACAGAGGCCAGCACATCAAGCTACTACAATCTGTCAAATTTCTTTGATAGATTTTCAACTTTATTACATAAGCATAAGGTTCATATTTAATTGGGAAAATTTGACAGTTACGTATGGCTTGATGTGCTGGCGTCTGT
The DNA here is from genome assembly GCA_947361185.1 of Charanyca ferruginea. Classification (NCBI taxonomy): domain Eukaryota; kingdom Metazoa; phylum Arthropoda; class Insecta; order Lepidoptera; family Noctuidae; genus Charanyca; species Charanyca ferruginea. Next base: position 6,392,077 of record OX376074.1, on the reverse strand, counting down.
ACATTTTTTGCGTTGGATAGTTTCATTGCGTTATGTCATACTCGCCTATTTAAGAAACCATATTTTGAGAATATTGAGGTACGACCGCGCCTTAAGGGTGCCAGACCAATCGATCGATCGTCGATCAACGGATCGATCGATGGTAGAATTTATTAGTCGACGTCGATCGAGCTGCTTGATTATTATTACTGATGGATTATAGCTGGGGTTAATCGATCAACATCGGCCGATGTCATCGACCGGCAATCGATCGATTAGTTAGTGGAACGGTATCCGCCGATCAGCCAAAGTTACCACACCAATCGATCAACGTCGATCGACGATCGATCGATTGGTATAGCAACACCGTTAGAGTAGTCGGTACTGTAGAGACTTGCCCGCCAACGAGGCTTTATGTGATGAAGCCATAACTATTTAGTCTATGGTTAGAACCTTCTGGATACCTTAGGAACAGATTTGAATGATGTAGAAGATAGTTTTTATATACGATGACATGTGATGTCAGTTAGTCCCAGCTAAGCTCAGAGCTGCGGGCTACCTAAAGTTTTCCTCTCGCTTATCTGATTAATATAATCTTCTACAAGTCGATAATATCTTTCATTTAACGTAGCTTAGACCTACAGTAATTCATACATATGGTACAAGTGTAGTCCAGATGCTACAGTACCTACATTCACCTTACATGATGTCAGACACACTCACATAATTCCGGCCTTACTATTCCAACGTGACGTAATTCTCAGCGCCCAAACCCGTAACAAGTACTATTAAGTATTCTGTGCCCGTAATCTACAGTTCTACATAGTACTATTAAGTATTCTGTGCCCGTAATCTACAGTTCTACACCATACAGAAAAACAAAAGCCCACCATACAAAATTCACAACTCACCTTCCTCCTACGCAGTCGGTCAAAACACTTCTGAGTTTCGCAATGAGCTACATCACACTCGGTACTTAAAATGAGATTGCATTAAATATTTATAAGGTACCAACATTTTAATATCAAAAGGCTCGGAATAAAACCATATGACGTATTCTTTGCAGACGTCTGCGGAGAGACTCGAGAAAAAAATGCTCTGTTTTATGTAGTTAATGGTGCCGATTCCCTTGTTCACAAACTAAAGTAAAAATAAATAATTGGCATCTCTTACTGCCAGGTAGCTGAAGAAAAAGAAGGCGACAGATAAGAACTAAGTTAGAGATGTCAAATTAGTTTGTTCCTTGAGCTTTGCCGATCAATTAATTATAAAATTATTATGAACATTTTAGATAAACTTAAATTGACAGCTCTTATTAATATCTGTCTCTTTCTTGTTTTATTGGAGAGAACGAGATATAAATAGCTTCGCTCGTGCACAACAGAATTGGCTCCACTGGGTATCTTGGTTAGTTGGCGACACTTTCCAACCATCAGGTTTCTCACTTTGAATTCCTAATTACTGTCCAGCTTGGGTCCACCTTACTTCGGGTGGAGCACTATTTTTGTACACAGCAATTTTTTTTATAGTACATTTTTTTTAATTCTTTCTAGAAAAACCTACGAATTCAGATTATGAAACAAAAGGCAGATAGACCGCGCGGAACACTGAAGGTGAAGCCAAAAAAGCAAATACAAATTCAAAAGCGAATACCTACAATCTCGTGATTGTATTCGCGTTTAATCCGCGCGGTCTATCTGCCTTTTGTTTCATAATCTGAGCCTACGTAAAAGAATATGTAAAAATTATAGAATGCCTACTGAGGAATATTTTCTAAGGAATTAAACCCTCCCTCTATAGGTAAAGTAAAACCCCTTTGAGTCATCATAATGTCAAATTTCCTAATTTGAAGTCTCAAAAGGTCAGCTCCCATTTCCCTCTGACCTCCAAACGTAAGATACTATTATTAAGATATTTGAACAACGCTCCGTTCAACGGCAATTTGTCAAACAGATAAGTTCTTACGTGACCCGAATTATCTTAAACAGCATTCATCTTTTTGAATAATTACAGACATTTAGCTTAAAAAAGAGAACAAAATGACTATTACTTTTATTCATGGTTCAGTTTCCCGTTGTTAAAGTTATAGGGTTTTACACGGGTCGATTTTTTCGCCTGGTCGCCTATCAAATCGCAGAAGGTCTCATTGCTACAACATTTACACAGGCGACTCCAAGGGGCCATCTCCACGAGCGAGAGAATCGCGGCGATATTATCGTCGTGCCACGTATTTCTGTACACTCTCTTAGAACGTGTCTACACACGGCGATGTTATCGCGGCGATGCGACGAGAGGCTTAGTGCGAGCGAAATGTCATCGTATCGTATCGTATCGTATTGCCGTTTATTAAGACCGAGATTACCCGACGATAGAAGCGCAGAATCGTCGCGATTCTCTCGCTCGTGGAGACGGCCCCTAATCGCTTGCGATTTAATAATTAAATTGATCTAATAGAACTATTTAATAATTCAAGCATCATTGCAATACTAATTCAATAAATAAATAAATTGTATGAGCTGTAATCTATGGGTGTATGTGAACTTTGTTGACTTGCCATAAAATAAAAAAACAGCAATTTATTTTATTATTTGTTTATAAGGTAAATTAGGTATTTCTATTTTTACCTACTTGCACATTTAGTCTTATATCATTCATTCATTAATTTTATCTTATTCTTGACCTTTAGGTACTTACCTTTGTAAGGTAACATTTCATATACTTATTCATATTGATCAATAACATTTACTAAAATTTCTATCTTTATTAGTCATTAATTATTTAACTATTTGTAAGCGTATTGCGTAAAAAAAGCTTTTTTACAAAAAGACAACCGCCTTCAAAATCTAAAAAGATAAATAACTTTAGCACATAACACACATGAATTTAGTTTCGGAAGCCGGTGGCTTTGTTCTGTTTGATGTTTTGTATTGCCACCGACTTCCGAAACTAAAGTCATGTGTGTTATGTGCTAAAGTTATTAGTTATTTTCGCTTTTTAGTACTTCCTTATCATCAAAAACTGCTGACTCAATTTCGATAAAATTTATATGGGACCACCCTTGAGGCATACCCTATCCATCAAAAAAAAATCTTCAAAATCGCTTTACATTTCGTAGAAATCGCGTAACAAATATACAAAATAAAAAGAAAAACAACATACAGACGAATTAAGAACCTCCTTCTTTTTGAAATCGGTTGAAAAGCAATACAATGATTGATGTGTAGCTAGAAAATCGACCCGTATAAAGTCTTTAAAAGGAAGCGAGTTCAATCTTTAGAAAAGTAATCGTATAGCCCTTTGAAGTACCAGGAAATTAATAACTCTCCTGACTTTTTCTATTTCTATGACGGTGGTGCAGGACGCAGTTTTTATGTACAGTTAGCAAAAGAGATAAGTATCCATGTCGCCGGGAATAGTTGAAGTTTACATACAAACCAATGGAGGCTTATAAATAAAATTTAATTAATAATAATAAAAATAATAAAAATCTTTATTTATACCATAACCTTTAACATTGCTTAAATACTAGGTCACATAAGCTTCAGTGAATTAAAGGTCTTACTAATAGAGTTAACCCTGACTCCCAAACTAGGAGATCCTGTGACTTAGGAGTCAGTGTTCTGCTGTCACTATGTTACCAAAAAACCTTTTAGTAAAAAGTGTGTTATATTGGCACTTAAAATGTTAGTGGAACAAAATAATAGGTTTGAGTGTAGAATAAAAATTATTATAAACATTTTAAACTAGGATTAAAAGAAATTATTTTAATTAAATCATTGAACTGTTTATTCTCTATGAATTGTATTTTATATTGTTTTTATTTTGTATTAGTCATAAATACTCATGGGTTTCTAAGTAAACTTCAACCATTTCCGATGACCTGCATACCTATCTCTTTTGCTGACTGTACCTAACTCATCGTGATGGCCCAGTGGTTAAGGCGCTCGCCTCTCATGCACGAGGTCATGGATTCGCAACCGGGCAAGCACCAATGTGAATTCTTCAATTTCATGTACAAATATTTTCTAAGTTTATCTTGGACATCAATGAAGAAAAACATTGGTGCCAGAATTGGCACCATTGTGCACGAACTAAACTTATTTTAAGCTATTTATATCTCTTTCTCTCCGATAAAACAAGAAAGAGACAGATAATAATAAGAGCTGTCAATTTAAGTTTATCTAAAATTTGTATACAATTATAGTTGTCATTTTAGAACGTATTGATTAAAAACACGACAAAGTTCTAGGAAAAAACTAATTGGACATCTCTAACTTAGTTATTATCTGTCGCTGTCCTTTTCTTTAGCTGCCGGGTAGTAAGAGATGCCAATTGTCTAATTTTAGATTAGTTTATGAACAAGGGAATCGGCACCATTGTGTGGAAACCTGAACTTATAATTAATACATATTATGTCGGATCAGTCAGGATTTAGTTCGTCAGATTCAGTCATCATGTGGGCAGAATATGGGTTTCGTGCAATGCAAACACACTGGGTATAAGGTACAATACACGGCACCACAATTTAGCACAAACTAAATTTAAAATAAACATTTTCAAAGGCACTGGTCTACACTTTAACAGAACGAATCGAAAGTACAGTTTCGGGACGTATTAGCTTCGATGCGATCAGACACTGGATTCTGAATGTCTTCCTCGCTGTGGGCGGAAAACATCACGACTCTGTAGAAGCGCGCCAAAAGTATCGGTAGAGCACGTGTTCTCGATAATGGCGCGCTTGCGATCCGTTTCACGTTCATACTATTGACCGGATACGACACATATAAGTCTGAAATCGCCAATCAGCCTTGAGGAATCATGATGCTATGCTCGTGCCTTCTGTGTATCAGAAGAGGCCTTTTCCTTGTAATGATTTCGCGTAATTGGCTTCGGCGACTTCTAAACGGGGGATGCCGCGTTTGATTCCTAAAGTCTAATTGGGTTGTTCCATTACAGGGATCCCCCTAGTTTGGAAATCAGGGTTTCAATGTATTGTGCATAGCATAAGCCTTTTAGTTATAACATAACATTGTATAGTACGAAGGCTTTTCTTCAATAAACATTTTATTTATTTATTTATAAGGGGCAGTAGCAACCCAGAGTTTTGAAGTTGGTGGCGTGACACTCCTGTGTCTCGGAAAGCACGTAAAGCTGTGATGTGCCGGATCTCTCCCCGGTCGTGTCACATTGCCGTTCCATCGGACTGTAAAAAGAGATTTACCTATGGTGCCTTAAAAGTGAATTTAAGGTCTCCAGGCAGGGCAAAAATCTTATGGGTGAGGTCCTTATGTGGTATGGGCCTCGGCTTAGGGTGTCGCTGGGAGATAGCAGCAAAGGGCAGGCTGGATTGAATCTCGTGAGAATGAAGGAAGAGAGAGTGACACCTACATTTACGCACACACTAATATCCTGTGAGAACATAATTACCATGAAATGACTTAGCAGTGATATCTGTTAAATTATTTCCAATACAAACTAAGCTCTCCATATCTCAAATCCAATTTCCATACGAAAACGACCTCATAGATCTAGGTACGCAATCGAGAACTCATTCCGCTATGACACGTCGTACCCGTAGATTAGTTATAAAATCAAAACGAAATCCCAATTGTGTTCCCGCGTCGTATTTACAAGAACGGAGGAAGCTATGAATAAATTTCAGAGTTCGTTACTGAAGGATCGGCTGCAGTGACTGCCTGTAAGAAGGCGTCAAGTCCCGACGCAAAATTATTATATAGACTACCCTGCTACCATAGATAAATACGCGGTTATTGCGTTGTAGGAAAAATGGAGGCAATCGAAGCTAGTTTATTGTGCTACTGAATTTTTGCATCTCATTGATTACGACGGGGTCGAAAAGTTCTCAATTGGTGATCGATCGATCGATCTTTAAACGATAGACCGACTATTAGAAATGCAAGCTGCGCAGGGCTGGCGGTGTGTACGGTAAAGTTTGGGACTGCTCTATATCCAACAACTAGCGAACCGACCCGGCTTCGCATGGGCCTATAGCCTTCCTCGATAAATGGACTATCCAACACAAAACGAATTTTTCAATTCGAACCAGTAGATCCTGAGATAAGCGCGTTCAACCAAACAAACAAACAAACAAACTCTTCAGCTTTATAATATTACTAGCCACCCGACCCGGCTTCGCATGGGCCTATAGCCTTCCTCGATAAATGGACTATCCAACTCAAAACGATTTTTTCAATTCGAACCAGTAGATCCTGAGATTAGCGCGTTCAACCAAACAAACAAACAAACAAACTCTTCAGCTTTATAATATTAGTATAGATGTACATAAAACAGGTGGTTCTCTGTTTTTGTCAAAGACTACTCATCTGATTTAGATGAGATTTTCACTATTGAGATTTACATTATTATGGTAGGTACCTATAGGTTATATAAAGTGTTCCTAGATTATAAGACACCAGAGCTATAGACTAAACATACTGAGTAAATCAGTGAAATTTCTACTATTCGGATGACCGAATGGAGGAAATTTACTATCAAGCACATGAGTGCTTGATAGTTTTCCTTTGCTTTTTTTAATGTACAGTCACCAAAAGAGATAAGTATCCATGTCGTCGCGAATAGTTGAAATTTACTTAGAAACCAATGGAGGCTTTCATATGAAATTTAATTAAATCATTGAACTGTTTATTCTCTATTAATAAAAAAAAATAAAACTATACTATTACTTGTATATTATCTTTTTCATAAACACCCATCGGTTTCTAAGTAAACTTCAACTATTCCCGGCGACATGGATACTTATCTCTTTTGGTGACCGTACATAACCATGTCCTACTGGATTTGAATGATAAGAACTAGACACAAATAAATAAAAAACTTAAAAACAACGTTGGTGGCATCATTTCAATACAATACAATAATAAACAGAAACGAAGCCATCGACTTCCAAATTTTTCAGTTTGTAGTTTCGACCGCCATCAGTATAGTAAACCATTTTGTCATAGGGCCACTACGTACCTACCCACACAAAAACTAAGGACCAAAACACAATAAATCGAGAACTGAATTACTGAACTTACGATACCTACGATGTCGCTTTGCAGTTTTATGATTCGGTCCTAACGCCACTGCGTTCCGAAAGAATATTACCAACTAGCATAACAAGATAATGCTGTAAAAACCTATTAAACTAATAGACGTTATATTTTCATAATATTTTTGCTACGGAGAGATAAAATGAACGTGGCTCCCGATTCCATTAGCCTACCAGTAATGAAATTATTGCGCCGGTAATTTAAAAATGCATTTTCATGTTATAACTTTTTTTGCTTCGTGGTAGGTATTGTATAGGATATCCATGCAATGCGAGGTCAGTTTATACTGGAAATGTATAGCTTGATGTGTAGTCGTGTGTACCTATTTATTAAAAACGGTGGAAGCTTTTGCTTTGACGTCAACAGAATTATTATTATTATTTATTTATTTGATCATGTTACATATAACAACAGCCCCACAAAACCGTGTTATCGGTTTGACTGTGGGATCGAGTCTCCGTACAATATTCGAACCATAAACATAACAAGAAACAATAACAAAGTAACCCTATACAACAGTGATTTACATCAATAAATATTATTATTATTATAAATATTATTATTATTGTGATGGATATATTTATATTTACCTATTTAATTGTACCAAAGATGGGCTATATGACTAAAGTAAACCCCCAATTGATGAAATCGACGTCGTCAAATAATACAGTAGACATCGTTGTATGATTTTTGGTAAAAACAATAGAAAGTAGATCATACTCAGTTTACAGACGTACACAATAATAATACCAGCCTATTATTAGCCCACTGAAGGGCAATAAATCCCTTCTCATAAAGAGAAGGCACGGGCATTAATCACCACAATAGGGTATTTTACCAAAAAAATCTAATTAGTCCGTCAGTTACATTATCGAAAAATATTTGGATACGTATTTTTTTGTTATATCAAATCAATAAAAACTGACAAAGATAAAACGCATCATAGATCATGATTGGGGGTTTGTGACGTCACTTCGCCAGTAAAAGTGTACTAACATAGTGATGTCACATGAGTTTTCGACGCACTGTATCGTCTTCATTTTTTGTTTACATGAAAAAGAAAAAAAACGTGTCTAATATTTTTTGGAAATATATCTGACGGCCTAATTAGATTTTTTTGGTAAAATACCCTATTGGTCAAGGCGGATTGGCGATCACAGACTTATATAAATTGTAAGTTCAGGATTCCTCACAATGTGTTCCTTCACCAAAGCCAGTGACGTCCAAGATAAACTAAGAAAGTATATATTATATAATTCAAAAAATCACATAATTACATGGTACTTGCTTGTGCCCGAGAGGTGGATGCCTTAAGTACTGGGCCATCACTACATTACAACACGAAATACATACAAAACAATAGAAAGAAAAACAGTTATTATAAATAAAAAGGTTGGTATGCATTAATAATCAATAATTAAGATTTCAAAAACCTTTTTGTTTTACCTTCCATTCCGTTACCTTCAGTTCGTAAGTAAACTAAATGTAATCTTCACAAAAAGTACCATTTCCTAAACTAATAACAAAATACTTTAACACAATCTTAATACGAATCTCCGTCAAAAACTGGTCAAGAACACTCCATATCAGGTCAAACCATTACATCAAGTCCGGGGTCTATTTTGGTCGCAAAATGGACCTCACCGACAGTTCCGAACTTGGGATGCGGCCAATACAATCTCATTCAAAGTTTCTCGTTCCGGAAAAGCTGGAAATCGTTTGATTCTTCGCGAGAACATCTCTATACATAAAATGTGTTATTTTGTACGGATGTCTGTGTATGTTATTTTTATATTCTTGGTTGGCAAATGGGCTGTCTAAAGGACTGAATTAGTCATCACCATTTATAAACATTTGCAGGACAAATACAGTTTATTTACTCATTAGAAACATACAGTTATTCACAGGCTAGACCCAATGAGATCCAGCCTGTCCCTTGCAATTATAGAGTTCGTATGAGCGGAGCACCAACTTGACCGCACACGGATTAAGTAGATAAAAGTAGTCATTGTCAGGGTTAAGTTGAGCCAATCATGGTACGGCTCTACTGCCTGGCTTACTGCTGGTGCGTGTCGTTTCTTAACGTATAAATGTTTGACGACACGGTTGGTTGAGCGATTGACTGCTGCGCAGTGTGCTGCGGGTTCGAATCCCGCCCAGGATAAACATTTGTGTGAGGAGTACTTGTGTTTACCTTGTGTCGTGTGTTGGTTGTTGTTTATCTTTATGTATGTATTCAAATGTATTTGTGTATGTATATCAGCTGTCTGACACCCACAGTACAGGATCTCCCTAGTTTGGGGTCAGATAGCCGTGTGTGAAACATATTATTCTTATTAATGGTTACAGATATACTTCTTTCATCATTGCTGATATGAAAGTAAAATAATCTTACACTGCACAATACCAATAAGGTTCTATTCATTTTTATATCTATTTTATTCCTCTGTAAATAACGTCAAAGCTTTGTTTATTTGTTGTAAGTCCCTATTTCTGTCTGTTTTTTGATATCAGCAATAAGAAAAGTTGAAGAGTAAAACTTTTGTGAGATAAACATTTTATGCTTTTGCCGATTTCAGAGCCTTAACAATGTTTGGTGACGAGAAAAAGAAATGTAAGAGTATAATAAACATGGAGAAGCTAAACTTTGTTTTATTTGAATGTATATTACTTGAGATATCTACGAGAGAAATATTGTGTTGATTATTTGTACGGAATAAAATTATCTAACTTATTAGGAGCGATATAGAATATATATCAGTGTAATTAAAAAAGGTTATTTTAAGTAATTAGCTTCTGTACATATACAGGGAGGGGACGACGATACGACAAAAAAATAAAATACTGGTAATACTAGTTCATAAGAATACTTTGAAACAATCAAATCAATCCTAAAAACGAAATTAAAAAGAAAAGTGCACATATACTAAAGAGCATTAAAATGTAACCAAATAAAACACCATATGAAAAATTGGTTTTCTAACTTGTGAGAAGAGCGGTAACTTGTGGAGTCATCATTTAATATTATTAATGCTTAATAAAAACAATTACACCAAATTATCAAATCCTATCATGTTCCTTTTTTGTGCTATTGTCATCCCCATCCTGTATATCTGATGATTTATGGTTAAGATCGTCAGATCAGAAGAAATATGGCAGTTTGACACATTTTGCATAGAAAAAATGTCAATTTAGCTCAATCTGACTTCTGAAATTATTTCTGAAGTAAATCCTAGATTAAATTATGCATCAGGAGTGCCTTTGTGTTAAGCTAGATCAATGAGTGTGAATCACACACACGAGTGCTAAACTTCAGCTAGTGTTCAGTCGTTAGCGTGCAACAGTAGTAAACATCTTAAAATCTTTTCGCGGTTATAATAATCATAATTAAAATAATTTTGTGAACACTTAAGATACTGAAAACAATAAAACATATAAGAAAAACACAAACTGAGCGCCATTAAAACCTGTTACGATAAAAAAAACTAAACAGAAAATTAAAAAAGAAGCAGATCCGCGGCGCACCCTAGTATAAAGTAAAACAATTTGAAACAGCGAGTGATTGATCATCGTATAAAAGTTTCTAATGCCCAAGACGTCATACTTTATCCATACGAAGCAAATTTAACTTCGCACGATATTGTCGTACGATTGTTTGCGATCAAATGCGATACTTTTGAACGATCGAATCGTAATCTGATATGAAGGAACGTGATGGTATAAGAGTACTTTTAATTTCTTTTGTACTTTTTGAGATCCATGTTGATTTCTTCGTGATGTTTTAAGAATGTTTTAACTTTGTAGGAAGTTTTTTTTTAATTTTGTAGGAAGTTTTTTTATAATGAAGGAGGTGTCTAATTTCTATTGCTATTACGTACGGAACATTATAAGAACGTCTGTTTTGAGTTACGTAATTGGCTCATAAGTTCATACTTATTTAATTTAGGATTGCGATGTTTAGTACCAGTATTTCTTCGGCGTCTTTAATCATCATCATCAGCTGGAAGACGTTCACTGTTGAACAATGACCTCCCCCATCCCATAGAATGCCACAAGGAGTGGCAACCTGCCGCTTGCATCCACAGGTTACCCGTAACCTTGACGATGTCGTCGGTTCATCTAGTGGGAGGCCTACCAACACTGCCCCTTCTAGTTTGTGGCCACCACTCGAGAACCTTTCTTTCCCATCGGTGACCGGTTCTTCAAGTTTCCTGCCCATTGCAACTACATACAGGGTGTCCGGTAATTAATGGATAACCTTGAAATGGCTTATAGTAAAACTTATGGCCATTCAGAAAAAAAAAAACAAAAAAAAGAATTACGGGAAAAAAATGTATTCTAGTCGTAGGTAGTAATAATAATAATTTCATTTAATCAGACAACAAAGATCCATTGGGTTAGTAATAATAGACTTAACCTATGTTAGTATTTAATTAATAACACAGACAGTGTACAGGTAACAAGTGACCTCACCAACGGGCTGTCATGTCTCTCGGCTATAGATCGTAGAATGCTACTGGGGCTGCCACGGAGCCTGTTTAGCAGCGGGGCCGCTTTCTTACGCCGTACAGCATTGAAACAGTCGGTACGTGCCTCAGCGAACATAGATGACGCGCTACAGTACCGAGGCAGCCGCAGCAGCACTCTAAATGCGTTGTTATACTGGATCCGCAGAGCATTGTAGGCCTTTTGGGTGTAGCTGAACCACAGGCTCCCCGAGTACAGTGACATGCAATACGCTTTAAACAGCGTTATTTTGACCGCGGCTGTACATCGGAAGAACCGGCGGGCCAGCATATTAGCCCGAACCGACAATGATCTGCGCTCCCTCTCCATATCTGCGTCGTCCTTCAAATCGTCCGTCACCAAGTGACCCAGGTACTTAAAAGAGTACATCCTGTGTAACCCTAGGGTAGGGTAGGCTAGGGTGGGTAGTGTTCAACAAAGTAAATTAAGGATTTTTTTTAATACTTATCTTAAGTACTACTTATGATAGATTTCTTTTCGTATTTTTCTCTGAATGGCCGTAAGTTCTACTATAAGCCATTTCAAGGTTATCCATTAATTACCGGACACATATTAAATTAACTATAAAATATTGAGTTTTTTCATTTGTACCTGTTGTCCTCGTGGTCTTAAGCTACGAGCTTAGGCCACTGCGTTACACAGCATTGAGGCTTCTTAAAGTGTGTTTTAAATCTAGAAAATATGGTAAAAATATTTAAGACTTTATCTAAAGACGCTCCACATAAATCGTAGTCTGGTTATACTTTGGGTTAGTATGAAATGAAACTCGATTAAAGGAGTTGTTTCTAAATGTATGGAGCCTGGGCCCACTCTTTGTACATCATACTTAAAAATAGGGAAACAGTTCTAAATAGTTCTCAATTGTCCAATTACCTTAAAATGGCTTTGTGAGCACCTGCTAAAAAAAAACCCACCCCCCCCCCACCCCCCCCCTCCCCACCCAAAACCCCCCCCACCCCCCCCACCTAAAATAAAAGAAATTGCACTTGTGTTTGCAACACACAACAAAGAAACAGTCATGGCGGTAGTAAGCTGTCATTTTGATTGATTAATGACGTTTGACATTTATAATTTTGATTTTCTGTGTCGATTTGTGGATAGCCAGGTACACAGGTAGGAAAGAAACGGTGTTAAATTCACAAAACGAAAGCAAGGTTAAAAACTAACTCCAAAAATTAGAAACAAAACGAGACGAAAGCACAGAACATACGGACGAAAGTTACGGAAGTGATACTGTTGACAGCTGACAGTTCTCTTTCTATCATCAATGGTCGATCTATGGTTTATAGAGTAGCTAAATCTGAGTGACGCCATGTTGAAAATCCATAAAAATAATTGTTTAATATCAATTTACTACCACAACAGTATTCATTTAAATGAATTATCAGTATTTTTCCCGGATTCTACAGATTTTTCTCTTTTTTTGAAGTGGTGTACAATACGGTCAACGTAACTTGGCGCGTCTGAAGTTAGCTGTTTGGCTGCGCAATGGAACTTTTAGGAACGAAATTGTCTACTGCGCAGCTAATCGGCTAACTTCAGACGCGCCAAGTTACGTTGACCGTACTGTACATAGACTGGGCCCATTATGAAACATGTCCTTTAGTTGATAAGAGTTATATGTTTATCTTTACATTATATAAAACAAAGGACCGACTTTGTTTTTACCCGACTACGGCAAAGCCAAAGGAGGGTTATGATTTTGACAGGCTATGTATGTATGTATGTATGTTCATCTGTTCGCTCATAGCTCCTAAACTACTTATCAGAACTGAACAAATGAGGTATCGTAAGAAGCGTCTTGATCGTCCGCTGGTTATAGGCTATATGACGTATCACCGAATCCAATGTGGCGCCCTCCGGCGGACAAAAAAACCAATATAAAAAAAAAAATGAAGACAAGCATACCGTGTTTGGTCTCATTGGAAAGGGGTTCACTAGTACATTTCAAATATATAATATTTAGTGGTAATTTGTCACAAATTATTGTAGAAAAAGGAAAGATTACCAAATAAATTAAGATACGCATACCGTGTTTAGTATCATTGGAAAGGGGTTCACTAGTACCTATTAAATATATAATACTTAGCTGTGACTCCAAAATGGTTTAAATAAAAAAATAAAGTTTAAAAACTAAAACTCGACCACAACAAAAAGTGATCTAAAAAGTACGAAACAAGAAAATATTTCACACAGAAATCAAGACATAGGTTTTTGTTTTTTTTTTTTTTTTTTTTAAAACGTTGCCCCACCGCTTCACTCTACGACTGGAGCGGGGAAGCGCGGGAGCGGGGCATACGACCAGTGCCGCGGGAGTACGCGCGGCGCCGCTCCGAACTCCGAGTAATTCTAACGGCGGAATGGGAGGGACGACTACTCAACCCCAGCGCAGGGCACGCCGTAATTTCGGCGGTAAGGCCCATCATGGAGGATTGGTTAGGGCGCCGACACGGCGCCCTTACGTTCCGGCTGACGCAGATACTGACCGGACATGGCTGTTTCGGGAAGTATCTGTGTCGCATAGGCCGCGAACAATCGCCCGGTTGTCACCACTGCGGAGATTGCCTGGAGGACACGGCGCAGCACACGCTGGCTGAGTGCCCAGCTTGGGCAGAGCAGCGCCGTGAACTCTCCGCAGCAGTAGGTGACCTCTCGCTCCCGAACATCGTTCTTTCGATGGTCCGGAGCGAGAGTGCGTGGGAGGCTGTCGCCTCTTTTTGCGAGCATGTCATGCACGCAAAAGAGGCGGCAGAGAGGGTGAGGGAAGCAACTGCCTCGCTTCCCTCCAGGAGAAGACGCACTGGGCGCCGGAGGGCGCTTAATGACCTCCGGCCTCCATGAGTTGCCGGCCTGCGGGTGGTCGACTTAGGGGCAGTCCGCCACCCGACCAGATGCAGGCCCGTGTAGGCGGCGCGCCGTGTTCTGCGCGCGCCACACTAGAGTATTCGGCGGCGCTCAGACCGCCGAGGTCGACGGGATCCGCCATGTAAGCGGATCATAGCCTGGCGGGGGCGCGGTGCATGCGCGAGCGAATCCCGTACCCCCGCCCATAGGTCAGTCGAGGAACACCGTGGTGGTTTTAGCCGGTAGGAGTCCGGCACACCCTCCCGTCTTCCCCAGACGGGGGACAGTCCATGAGGATTTCCCCACGTCAAAAAAAAAAAAAAAAAAAAAAAAAAAAAAGGAGTTGCTCCTGTGTCGTGGGTGCGTTTACAAACATATAAACTCACATACACAAACAGCCAGACCCGGAACAACTATCTGTAGGCCATACAAATATTTGTTCCGTGCGGGAATCGAACCCGCGACACGCAGCGCAGCAGTCGATCGCTCAACCACTGCGCCAAACGTGTCGTAAAATAGGTACAAAATGGTCAAGGTAAGCCGTGGTTGCATGCCATTATATTCATGTTCATCGCACTCATATGGGATACAGGCATGCAACCACGGCTTACCTTGACCATTTTGTACCTATGTCTTGATTTCTATGTGAAATATTTTCTTGTTTCGTACTTTTTAGATCACTTTTTGTTGTGGTCGGGTTTTAGTTTTTAAACTTTTATACTATGTAAAAATAAACACACCGTCGTCTGTACGCAAAGATCTTTTGAACTTCGCAATGGATTTTAATGCGGTTTTCATCAATATATAGAGTGATTCAAGAGGAAGGTTTATACGTGTAGTTTGGTCTACATTGCACCCGTGCGAAGTCGAGACAGGTCGCAACTAGTCACTAAGAATCACTAATGTTTAGGCTCATGGTTCGTCAGTTAACTTATAAAATTCTAGGGTATTACGTCCACCAAATAAAAGTGTAAAAGTGAATTGTAAGTAATATAATATTATTTGATTTAAATAGATTTTTACATATAACACGCTTGTCAAGAGACGGACTGTCAAGTCCTTGAATTTAGAATAGTGGAAGATCAAAGAAACATAAACAGTATGAAATATTAACAAGTAGTAAATCCAAGAAGGAAATAGTCGCGTTGTGTGGCGGTGATGCCGCTACAAAATCTAATATATAAAATTCTCGTGTCACAGTTTTCGTTCCCGTACTCCTCCGAAACGGCTTGACCGATTCTGATGAAATTTTGTGTGCATATTGGGTAGGTCTGAGAATCGGCCAACATCTATTTTTCATCCCCATTTTTCACCCCCTTTTCATCCCCAGTAGGTAGATCGGGACAGGACAACGTCTGTCGGGTCAGCTAGTGATATATATAATTCACAAACTCGCAGTGGAAAATACTAGTTTTTGTGTGTCTGTGTAAATTAAGTTATTAGCCAAAGTCCTCTTAACACTCCAGAACAAAATGGCAACGCAACCATAAAAATGTGGCAAATTTACCGAAATTGAGAAACAGCTTGCAGTCATGGCGGCATTTAAAACTTTAACTCGTTTTCAGTTTCATTAACGGTTATACCTCAGCTTAACTGCAGTAATTATGTACGCAATTTGGCTGGGCTTTAACTACAAGAGCTGACATGGCTTGCAAGAGTACCACATAATCGCGAAAGCGGTACACTTTGGAGGCATTTTTATGCCCCATTTAGCGAATAAGTGATACTTATTGTTAGAGAATTCTGCGCTTATTTGAAAATGAATATTGTTAGGAAGTTGGTACCTATATGCTTTTTGTGGTGCACATAACATGGAGTACAAAGGGTCTCGTAATTGGTGTATTTGCGTTTATTTGAAAATGATTTTCGTCAGGAAGCACCTATAACCTGTTCACAATAAGATTAGACATTTACTCAAACCTTTTTTACAGTCCGATCAACCGATTTTGACTTCTATTGCGTTGGTAGCATGACAAATGGCAACTGCAGTAAACAGTTGTATTGTAACCACTTTTTTGCCTCTAATGTCATCATTAAGCCTACAGAATAGAAGTCAAAATCGGTTGAAGGGACTGTAAAAAAGGTTTGTGTTTGTGTCTAATCTTATTGTGAACAGGGTATAGGTATGTACGGAGGCGCAAACGTCATCGACTGGGTATACTGTAAGAACCGGGACAGGTATTTATTAATACACATTTACACAGTTTACTTTATATAACTTTTTTGGATATTGAATAAAGTAAAGAGGTGGGACAAACACATGTGACCAAAAGAACTATGAGTTTAAATGTGGATGGGTGAAGAGGAAGGCCAAAGAAAATGTGAATGGATGAAAGAGAGGAAGCTTCTTGGCGTTACTTTGACGTCGAATCTTAACTTTGGGTAATTTATTGAATCCAAGGCCAAACTAGCTGCCAAAAAGTTGGGAGTCCTCGCAAAGGTGCGAAAGTACATCACGTCGGAACAGCTGCTCAACATATACCAAGCACAAGTTCGATCGTGCATGGAGTACTGTTCGCACCTTTGGGATGGATCAGCATAATACCAACTGGAGGCATTGGAAGTCATCGATAGACGTGCCAAGAGGCTCATTAACAACGACTCCCTGGTTAGCCTTGAACATCGCCGCACCGTTGCTAGCCTTTCGGTCTTTTATCGGGTACATTTCGGAGAGTGTGCTTTGGAATTGCACAATTTAATTCCCACATCCCCGTTCCATCATCGGACGAGCAGAGATACGGCGAAGCGTCACCGCTATATGGTTGAAGTTCCACGGTCTCGAACCAAGCGCTTTGACTCCACATTTATTGTGCGAACTGCCAGACTGTGGAATTCCCTGCCCGCCTCTCTGTTCCCTGATATGTATAATCTGGGTATCTTCAAGGCACGAGTGAACCGGTTCATCCTAGGCAAGCGTGTTCCAACTTAGGCCGCATTATCACTTAAGATCAGGTGAATTGCGGTCAAACGCAAGCCTATTTGATAGTAAAAAAAAAAAAAAAGGGTATTCAGTGATATCCAGGCGGTTGGCAGAACGAGATGAAAAATGAAAACGAGTTGCGCCTACCTCAAGTAACATGGAATAAGGGCAGGAACATGATATTGGATAATTTAGTTATTTTATATTTATATCTCGACCTGACAGACCACACGTCGGACGTCAAGTTCTTCTTGTTATAAAACAGAGTTTATATCTATATAATCATAATTAAGGTTGTATTTCTTGTGTCAACCAGTCTCTACAGTACCTCTAACATAAAAATACCTTAAAAAGAGGGAAACTAGTTCATGACGCTCGCTGGCCCACCTACATTTAGTAGCGCATGTACTATGTAAGTAAAATATAAGTTCGTAAATTGTCTATTTCCATTTTTATTTTATGATTTCAGTTAAATTTTTAGCTGATGGATCTAATTTATTTACGATCACTTCAAAAACAGTCTGGTTCCACTAACAGCTTATTAAAGGCTTTGCTACAAGCTAGCTCGAATCAATTTAGTGCTTTATTGCAATTAATACCTACCTACGTGGTTCTCTTAGCAGTATAATTATAATACATACATGCTTATACAATTAATGTCATCACTAACTCCATTATGTAGGTATAATCCGTTCTAGTAACCAACGTAGTACAATCATGAGCATGAAAATGTATATGTTACTGCTAAAACCCGAAGTGCGGCTACAGTTTAACCGACTAGAACTAGGCGTAGCCTCGAGCTCGAACCATTGAGCAGAAGAAGGCGGTCGACGTTAAGTCGACGGAGCTCTGCTGAGCGGATCTCCTTTTTCTGTCTGGAGAGTTTAAAGGAACCTCAAACCGAACCTCGGGCTACTTACACTTACGAACCAAAGCTATCCAATACATATCCAATTCTGATGTTTCTCCTGGAATAGTCATTACAATTTTGAAACAAGATGTGACTTATGAACAGTGCTATAGAATCCAAAATATTTGTAACACCATAACATTTCAACCTATACTTTAAGAGAAAATCGTTTTAAAATGTTGTTAAGTTAATGTGTGTGTGTGTATACTCATGACTGTACTTTCCACTAAGGATTCGTTCCAGCAACGAGGCATATCTTTTTGATAAAATAAATCAAGGCCTTTGCCGTGCTGTAGCACAATAATAGACTGGCATTATTATTTTTATTAAATTACGTAAAAAAAACAGATATTTATCGAAATTATCTGGCATATTCAGAACTTATCAGGGGTGTGATTCTGTAAGACCTCATTCTAAACTTCGAATTTGAATCCGCTGTGAGTTTCTTGATTGGCATTCTAAAAACTCGGTTAATAATTTGAATTTACGCTAGCCCCACCCTTGCGAGCGTGTCAGCGAGTTGAACTAAATTGACAGGGAGATTTTGATAGATAAAGTATGAGATGACGTAAGAAGTGGCATTCTGTAAGGTAATTTCCCCGTCACTTCGACGCTCACTTCACTTCGCACTCAAACCCGATTCAAAGTCAAGTATATCAAGGTCAATTTGAATCTTATGCGAAATGAGAGTGAATAGCGAGATGCGAGTTGTTGTTTGAATTTTACAGAATCGACCTACAGGAGGTGGTGGAACTAATCCTTAATTTTATACCTAATATAAAAGTAATACCTAATCATTATATTTAAAGGACCGTACTTGAAAAAGTCAATTAGTTGGGAATTGCTAGCAAATACAAAACAATTCAAGCACAAATCAATTTTCTGCTCTAATTAGAACGACACATAACAAAGGAAAGCTTTTAAAGCGAAGTGTATGACTATTTATACGCTACCCAATTTAGGTTTTTATATTTTAAATTCGGGGAGGTTTAGATTTATTTGTGTTAAAAGTGCGAAAATGTACACGTGTAAGTTAAAGACTTGGCGTCATCTTAACCCGTGCGTCACGAGTTTTCGCTCTGTACCTCAAAAGTCAGGGGTCCCATATCCCTGTGCGGTCATTCCTATGACGGCCAAGAGTTCGGCGTCATCAATAGCGTCCATAGATAACTGAAGCGTGCAGGCATCAGGGAACGCAAAACACTAAAATGGGATCCCATTGTTTGTCCCAATGCTTTCCGATGTCTACCACAATACTTACTCCAACATTCTTTCCAGATAAGAGTCACTTCGAAACGAAACCCAAAGCCGGCCACTCATCCCCAGACTAACGCTTATCGTCGATATCTGTCACCCAAAGGTGAGTAAAACTTGCTGCTCCCAGCGTTAGAAGCCTTTTAGATTAACTATAATAATATCAGTTTAATAAAGTCCTATTTCAAAGCAAAAGCTCCTTCTCATTCAGATACGACACGTACATTGATCACTATGCTTGGTCCAGGGGGCCAAGTCTGCTATTTTTATAATTTCGTCATTCCAACACGATCCCATTGTCATTTTGCTAAAAGTTCGTAATCTGCTAAATTCATAATGGTCGATCATTGGTCGGTCGAATTTTAAGCAATGACTGCACAATGACGTTCTATTGTTAGATCACTGATCAAAGGTACGGTCAAAATTTTAACAGATTACCGCCTAAGTCAGTCATTCAGTTGTCATTGACCAATGGAAAGTCATAATGACGCCATTATATTAGTAGATTACCAAACTTGTCAAAATCAACAATTTTGAAATCAATGATAGACCATTCTGACACTATTGTAATAGCAGACTTGAGGCCCTGGCCGACTGGTGATTTCAGAATATATTTATCATTGAGTGCAGGTTTTCTCACAATGTTTACCTTCATCAATGTCAATTATGTCCAAGATAAACTTATAAAGTACATATATTACGTACTTTATAAGCTTTTATGAGTTTTATGTACCAATGTGACTTTCTGAATACATATGCATGGAATTTACATATGCATTTGATGCCGTGTGGTGTCGGTCGCATCACCTCGTTTCCCAGAAGGCAACAGAGGAATATTGTCCAGAGGATGGGCAGGTCCTTCTGAGTACCATAACACCCACTGCGATCGCCAACATGCATCGGCCAAGCATGGCAATTACGGCTTGTCGCGTGGTGCTGGCGCGTCACAGGCTAAACCCCCTGGGGAAGACCTAAGCCAGTGAGCGTCTAAAGGTTGACATGATGATGATGATGCACTGAAAAACTCATATTGATACTTGCTCGGTATCGAACTCACAACTTCATGCATGAGTGACCTGCACCGTAGGCGAAAAGACTCAACCACTGGGCCGAAAACCTTAGTGGTACTAAAATGGTTAGGAATAAGCTACAGGATGATCCCAGTAAGAGTAAAACTTAGTAAATAAATAAGTCCTGACCACAAACAACAAAGACAATGTTATATCTAGGCAGGGGTCCTAACGTAGCGCCGAAGTACGGGCACCCTACCGAGATATACGATTCTGCTGTTATTATTTATACCAGTTCAGGGAAAACGGGATCTGGTTTACAGTGCTCTGTATTGTACCCTCGTGTGAAATATTAGCACTTTGGTGTACTTATTGTGTACTTGAGTAGGTACCTAGTTTGTGTACGCACGGCTACACATTAAGCTATACATTTCCAGTTTAAGCTGACCTCTCATTGTAAGGAAATTCTATACAAGGCATGATCAGCTTATACTGGAAATGTATAGCTTGCCGTGTGTACCTACGGATGGATTATTCGGTTTAGTTCAGCACTCGACGTTTTATGATTAGTTTATCGGCTTACTAAATGAAAGGAAATTTCCGTTCAAAATTAAAGCTCGTAATACAAATAATAATACCAGTCTATTGGTGATGATGATGCCATGCCATCCGACCGACTTCGGCCAAGGCGATTACTTCAGCTCAGCTGTAGTTATAGATAATTGTCGGGCTTTCAATTGGTCACACTTGGCATCAAGCTCAAGGCGCCGCTGAAATATCAATGAAATTCAAAATCATGAGCTTTGGCTCTAAACAAATAGTCCTCCACTCAAGTCTATGAGCGGCTTGCTGCTCCCACCGAGACGACTCTAGGTCGCACTTGTTAAAGTGACACTTTAGCCTATTGTTGTCGTAAGTAAGTACCTAGGTCTATTCTCATACAAAGAAGCCACTGATCAAAACGTTTTGGGAACACATTCATTGAGCGTACTGCTAAGGAGTGGAATTCCCTGCCTGAGTCTGTGTTTCCTGATAGCTACAACCTGTGAGTCTTTAAGTCAAGAAATAGGAATAGGGGGTTTATAGTCAGTGAATAGGTTACTTCTAGGCATGCGTGCTCCATCTTAGACCGCATCATCGCTTCCCATCAGGTGAGATAGTGGTCAAACGTATGCCTATCAAGAGAAAAAAAAAACAACAAACTTATTGGCGATTTCAGACTTATATTAATTAGATGTCCAGGTTTCCTCACGTTTTTTTACATTGTTGTAGTGTCAATCACGATGCCGATGGTGTCCAAGATAAACTTAGAAAGTACATATGAATTGAAAAATTAACCTTTGGTAGGTACTTCCCCGGTATCGAACTTGCAACTCCATGCATAGAGACAGGCGCCAATACCATCACAATTATTCTACGAACAGGCGAAATAATAGAAATAAGAGTAACTCAGTCCCCAAAAAGTCAAAACAAAGTAAAATATTTAAACGACAAGTTTTCGGACACTAATGTGAAAATAATTGAGGTCGTTGTTTAAACTAATATCATAAAGAAGTGTAGCAGGTGTAATCTCCGAAACTCATCCCATTTCAAAAATTCTTTCCATACTTATCCATATCCATACTTTAATACTTTATCCATTTCCATACTTCCATACTTTAATTTAATTAATTTAATAATTTAATAATTTAATAATTTAATAATTTAATAATTTAATAATTTAATAATTTAATAATTCAATAATTTAATAATTTAATAATTTAATAATTTAATAATTTAATAATTTAATAATTTAATAATTTAATAATTTAATAATTTAATAATTTAATTTAATCATTTAATCATTTAATCATTTAATCATTTAATCATTTAATAATTTAATAATATTATAATTTAATATTTTAATCCATACTTTCATACTTACTTACCTACTTACTTAATATTATAAATGCGAAAGTAACTCTGTCTGTTACGCTTTCACGATGAAACGGCTGAACCGATTTAGATGAAATTTGGCATGAAGATAGCTTGAACCCTGGGAAAGGCCAAGGCTACTTTTTAACCCGCTATTTTATCTGCATCAGCGATAACCGACATTCACGCGGAGTCGCGGGCAAAAGCTAGTATGCTTTATTTTATTATTCAATAATTATTGTTGTATTAGTGTAAGTTGTGCGGTAAAATAGACTAAAAGAGGACACTTTTGCAACTACTTTTTGTAGAACCAACTCAGGCGTATGATCGATCGTTGACCTACAATAGGCAGCTTTTCTCAACTGATATTATGTTTTTCAGTAAGACTACATTTAGAAAAGAAATTGTTACTATTTTAAGTGATCAGAACTAGTTATTATGTTTGTTTCGCTTACATCTGTTTAATAATATGTTGATAAAGTTGTGAGTAGTATATTTGTTTCCTCTATTATTAAGTTCTAACCTATGTATGTGAACTTATTATTACACTGCTGTTTGTAGCCCCTAAATAAATAAAATGGCCGGGTTACACCACACCGCAGGGATTCCAAAGTAGAGATGAAAAATGCGTTGCAGCATCAGACATATCCTGCTGGTTAACGAGAACCGTCCCGGGCCATGATTGCTGATATTAGCTGGCAAATTGTTATTACTTGATAACTTTTACACATAAATTAATGGGTTGCGAAGTAGAAGTTTTAGGTACAGTTTTCAATGAAAATATTTTCATTTATAAGTCTAGCCTTTCCCAACTTAGTGTCGGCTTCCAGTCTGTTATATCTTTAGGGATAAACTGGTGCCAATCAAAGTCCCAATAAAAGCCAATTACAATATATTTCTCGAAAATGATGTTACATAGACGGAGGTTCTGAGTGAAGTAAAAAGATGACAGATTTTATTAAACATGTACGCAAACGCCTGCGCAATTACGATTGCAATTAGTTCGCAACGAGTTGAGTGTTGCTTAGGTAGGTACGGAAGGCCCTAAGCCTGAACATATTCCCGGCCGTTGAAATATCGATTTCAACAATCATTGAGTTCTTCGTTCGTGGGAAGTTTGCAGAGCCGCACTAAGGAACGGCGCACGTTGCCCTTGGTTGTGAGAATGTCTGCTACTCTGGCTATTCCGTCGGATCCAGTAATAAGACGAAGGACACGGCCAAGCTTCCATGCAAGTGGCGGTGCGTTGTCGTCGGCCAAGAGCACCATGTCTCCGACGTCCAGTCTGGTGGTGTTTTGTCGCCACTTTGTCCGTTGCTGCAGCTCAGATAGGTATTCCTTTTGCCATCTTTTCCAAAATTGGCTTCGGATTCTCTCTAGCCTTTCATAGCGGCGTATCTGACCCTCCTTGACATTTGTCAGATTTGGTGTCGGCAGAGCAGTCAGCGGTCTCCCAATGATAAAATGCCCTGGGGAGAGGGAAAGGAAGTCATCAGGGCTGGATGAGAGGGGGCACAAGGGACGGCTATTGAGAATGGCCTCCACTTGTGCAAATAAAGTCGAAATTTCTTCGAACGTTAAGTGGCTGTCACCAATGACACGCCTTAAAAAATGTTTAGCGGATTTGACCCCGGCTTCCCATATGCCACCGAAATGAGGAGTGTAAGCCGGAATAAAATTAAATTCTATAGATTGCTGACTTGCAAAATCGGACAAGGGTTCGTGACTGACCTTTAAAAATGTTCCTATTTCTTTCGCGGCCGCAACAAAGTTAGTTCCGTTGTCGCTAAATATTTCCTTTGGTTTGCCTCGGCGGGCGATAAAACGTCGGAGTGTCATTATAAAGGCGTCCTTCGTTAAGTCGCTCACGGCTTCGAGGTGAATACACTTATAGCGCAAACAAACAAACAGGCATAAATAACATTTAATAACACGACAACCACGGCCTTTCCGATTTACAATGTAAAATGGGCCAGCAAAGTCCAAACCAACGGACAAAAACGGATAGTCGGGAGTTATACGTTGGGCTGGTAAATTGCCCATCTTGGGTTGCAAAGTCGCACCTCGCACTCGTCTGCATCGTACGCAATTATTGACCACGCGCCTCGCAAGATGCCTGCCATTGATTGGCCACATGGCCTCTCTTGCAGATGCAAGTATCAGCTGCGGACCGGCATGTAAATTAGATAAGTGTTCCCGTTCAAAATATAATTTAGTTAATCTATGTGATGCGTGAAGCAAAATAGGATGCTTTTTTGCAAAGGAATGTGCGGACGCATCTATTCGTCCCCCGACACGAATCAATTTGTGTTCATCTAAAAACGGTGACAACGATAATATTTTACTTTTATTACTTAATGACTTGCCTTCAAGCAAAAGTTTGTATTCAATAGGAAACAGTTGACCTTGAGCGATAACGCGTAGTGAATAGAATGACTCACGCAGCTCATTAACGCTCAATATCCCTGTACGTTTTTTATGTTTATTTTTAAGATTAAATATGAATCGGCTAACATAAGCGAATGATCTTTGTAATTTAGTTAAAGATGAGTATTTATCAATGTCAATGATAGGTTGGTTAATGATCACCGAATGTACCTTTAACTCGGGTATAACATCTAGAGGTTTAACGTTTAATTTAGGCCATTCGTTTTCATTTTTTAATAAAAAGTTAGGTCCTGTCCACCACAGGGTCATAGATATAAGACGCTTAGCTTCTACTCCCCGTGAAATTAGGTCAGCAGGGTTAGAATCCGTGGGGACATATCGCCACGAAGATGATGAGGTTAGCTCGTTAATTTCAGTAATGCGATTTGCTACGAACACTTTCAGTCTGCTGACGTCACCACGAATACAACATAGCACCACTGTGGAGTCGCACCAGTGAATTAATTTGTCTGGTTTGTACCGTAGCGAGCATAAGACAGACTTAGTGAGCTTGGCAGCGAGTAAGGACGCACATAGTTCCAGATGGGGTATTGTGGTAGGTTTCAATGGTGCTACCTTGGATTTCGCGCACAATATCCTAACCGTGACGTCACCATTATGACTAATTGATCGCATGTAAACACATGCGCCGTACGCGTATTTGGAAGCATCACTAAAAGAATGCAACTCAATTAATTTAGGCGATTCGCCTAAAACTAGCCTAGGTATTCGCAGATTGGACAAGTATGGTACGCTGTTAGAAAACTTGGTCCAGTCATCCCATAATTCCTGAGGGACTGGCTGATCCCAGTCTACCTTTTGTTGCCAAAGTTTTTGAAGCATTATTTTAGGTACTACCACGACTGGACTTAATATACCCAATGGGTCAAATATTTTGAATGCGTTTGACATGATAAAGCGTTTTGTTATGATTTGATTATTATCATGTGAAAATCCCTTTATTGGAAAATGCAAGGTATCACTAGAAGGGGTCCAGCCCAGTCCTAGCGTACTTGACGACTCACTAAAAATTAAATTATCTTTTTCATTTACAACAATGTTGTCAAAAATAGACGAATGATTAGTTTTGAATTTTCTTAAATTAAAACAACCTGACCGCAACGCTTCACAAACAGTTTTATATATATATATTAATTGCTGTGGATCGTTTGAGCCAGTAATTAAGTCATCAACGTAAAAGTCTTCCTGAATAATGGTTTTAATCAGTTCATCATTCTGTTCTTGACCCACCTGCCATAAACAGCGCGTACTCAGATAGCTTGCGCTTGCCGTACCGTAAGTCAAAGTATTGAGCATAAGCGACTGAATGGGTTCAGATTCCTCTCCTCTCCACAAGATGAGCTGTAAATGCCGGTCGTCTTCGTGAACTACCTGGCGATACATTTTTTCGATATCTCCGGTGAGTAAATATTTATATTGCCTAGAGCGTATCAAATTAGAAAACAGTGTATCTTGCACGGTTGGGCCAACCATTAATATGTCATTCAGTGAATAACCGGACGTGGAGGGAGCGGAGCCATCGAATACTACGCGAAGCTTGGTAGATTCGCTTTCCTGTTTTACGACCGCGTGATGACATAGGTAATAGCTTGGACTTAATCCATTAATAAAGTTATGATGTTTTAGCACAGTTAGATGACCTAATTTTGCGTATTCGTTTATGAATTTTGTATACTCTACCTTCAATGTATGGTTTCGTTTTAATCGTTTTTCTGTGTTAATGAAGCGTTTCCTAGCTAATTTATAACTATCGCCTTAGCGATCAACAGTATCCTTTAGTGGTAATTTTACGCAAAATCTACCTGTACTGGTTCTTGTTGTATGAGTAAGAAAATGTGATTCACAGTCATTTTCCCTCATGCTAGCCCTTTTAGGAATTTCTTCCAGGTCCCAGAATTTAGTTAACATTTTATCTATGTTATCATCACTGTTTGTGTAACTAGAAATAGTACTATGATTACAGTGTACGTCTTTACGCTGCGCCACTGACTGAATGGGACCGGAGACAATCCAACCTAACTGTGAGCTTCTTAGCTTAGGTTCATTGACACCTAATGTAATTTGTTCGTTGCCTAAAATATCCCAGAATAGGTCGGCGCCTATCAGAACGTCTATGTCGGCCGGTTTATAAAACATGGGATCAGCCAACTGAATATCTGTAGGTAAATTTAATAGACCGATATCAATGGGGGTTTTCGGCAATCGACCCGTTAATTCCTTTAGCACAAGGCAGGAACATGTTATGTTAAATTTGTTGTGTACTGATTGTAATTTTATATTACAACTTTCAGTAACATTGTTTGTTATTGTATTGCCTATGCCAATGACCTTTAGAATGTCAATGGGATTAGACTTTAATTTTAATCAGGTCTTTAGGGACTCAGTAATAAAGGATGACTGGCTGCCACAGTCTAACAGTGCACGAATTTTGACCTTTTGTTGATCAAACGGATTCGATACCTCCACTATGGCAGTTGACAATAAAATTAGATTTGTATTTTTGTTACAAAAGCTTGTTACTATCTCGACTGGTTCTTGGACCGTCGAGAGTTGGGTTTTCGATGTGGATGGACGGTGCAACAAGGTATTGTGCCTCTCATCGCAGTCAGGTTCTTGACATGACCTGAAGCGACAGTCCTTGACGGAATGACCCTGTCTTAGACAATTTAGGCAAAGCTTATATCTTGTCACGTCCGACATTCTTTCATCGATACTCTTAGATTTAAAAATTGGACAATCATAGATTCTATGGTGGTCGTCGCAAACAATACAAGAAAACCCTTTCGGCGCTTTATGCTTATTATTATTATTTGTACTAGCGAAAGACTTGACTGTACTATTCTGACCCTTTCTTTGGTTATGATTATTACTATTAATTTTCTGATTATTATTTGGGCCAGAACGTTCGTGGGTCTTTGACGACGTGCTGTGATCAACATTGTTACTGCTACGACTTGTAGCCTCGAGCACGTTTGCGCGATTTATGAGAAAGCTACAGAATTGCTCTAAGCTTGGCGACACGCCGGCTATACTATTGCGATGCTCCTCCCATTTTAACAAGGTTTGACTATCTAACTTAGCTGACAGAAGGAAAATTATGAGAACATCCCAATTATCCGTTGGTTGGCCTAGGCTGGCCAATGCACGTAAATTCTTAGTAATATGGTCGACTAGGTACCTTAAAGATTTTTCTGAGTCGCGTGGAAGCTGCTTTATATTCAATAATGAGTTAAGATGGTGATTTATTAATATTCTATTGTTATTATATCGTTGACACAGCAACTTCCATGCCTCAGCGTAATTTTTAGCGGAAACTTCTAGATTTGAAACGATTCTAGCCGCATTGCCTTCTAAATAAGAATTAAGATAATAAAATTTATTTACTTCGGAAATGCGGTCATTGTTGTGAATTAAACTTTCGAACGTGTCTCTAAATTCTAACCAACGGAAATATTCACCGTTAAATTTAGCGATTTGAATCTGTGGGAGTCTTAATCCTATACTGTGATGATCATCGGCACAACATGAAGCGTTGTGAACGGAGTTGCGCCTTTGTTCGGACTCATTTTTTCGCGAAAACACTTCTATCAAATTCTTAGCGGTCGCTATGTTAATAATTATCTCTTTCTCAATATTGTCGCGCTCATCAATTTCAATCGTAATGTTGTCAGGGTTCA
The DNA here is from genome assembly GCA_947361185.1 of Charanyca ferruginea. Classification (NCBI taxonomy): domain Eukaryota; kingdom Metazoa; phylum Arthropoda; class Insecta; order Lepidoptera; family Noctuidae; genus Charanyca; species Charanyca ferruginea. The sequence continues at coordinate 6,363,521 of OX376074.1, read as the reverse complement.
GAACCTCTATGTCATTCTGCAACTCATCAACCCTGACCGATAGTGCCTCAAACTTGGTAAGTCTCAAGTTTAATTCTGTTAATTGAATGTTACTTAACTCATCTTCTTTAGAAATAGTGGTTAAATAATTTTTAAACTTAGTGATCTGTCCCTTGGCAGACACTCTTTTTGTAATTAGTTCCTTATAGCGCTGCTTATTTGTTTCCATTGTGACTAAACAGTCGTATAACGGTTAAATTCAAATTAAATATTTAAGTGAGTTTAGTAACAAAGGCAATAATAAAATGGATGGGCTCACGTTCCTCGTTTCGATGTCACCTGCCGGTTGGGAAGCCGGATTCACACGATCAGCTGACCGCGAATCGCTCAGCCAGGAATTCGGCCGGTACTGGCAGCCGGTAGGTATCACTCTAACAGAGTGCACGGCGGTTATATTTTGACCTGAAATAGTCGGCAACCTGCACTAAATACCTGCTGCAATAATCAAACACGACTCTGGTACCTGATGGTAGGTACGAAGAACGGAGGACTTTCAATTGAACAATAAACGTACAGAACTTTAAAAATATGAATTTAAATTATAAATTAGAATACAAAAACTATTATTTATTTGCGATAATCACTATAATTAAAAGAAATGTTGCAAAATTATTTGAATTATTAACGATTTTATGGAGGTAGATCAAGAAAATATCTATAATGCAATTCGCAATTTATGGGAAACTTCGGCAATAATATGCACGAAATCACTTTAATTTACACAAATGTATTACCATTCTCAATATTGAATAAGGTATATAAGGATATTTTGGATATTTGATGGATTTTCAACGAAGGAACGGCACTTATCTTTGAGATGACCTTGACGCTCGGCTCGATGCGATGCTTTAGCTGCACCGCTGCTCAAGTCCTGGTCAGTGGGTAGTCTTAGGTGGCTCTTTTTATTGTCCAGGCGACAGTCCACCATACGCTGGAACCCGTGGATGTAGTACTCCAATGCAAGGCTTCCAATCTTGATGGTACTTTGTCTCCGCGCGTACTTGTCGTACTCGTGGCGGCTCGGTCGAAGAAGTCCGTAGTTTAGGTATTTATATTTTCGCGGATTACTTTAATTTGTTACTGTTCCCCTCATGGGCCACCATGTTATATCTTTAGGGATAAACTGGTGCCAATCAAAGTCCCAATAAAAGCCAATTACAATATATTTCTCGAAAATTATGTTACATAGACGGAGGTTCTGAGTGAAGTAAAAAGATGACAGATTTTATTAAACATGTACGCAAACGCCTGCGCAATTACGATTGCAATTCGTTCGCAACGAGTTGAGTGTTGCTTAGGTAGGTACGGAAGGCCCTAAGCCTGAACACAGTCTTTTACCAGTATTTCACATGGAGCAATCGACTGCCTATCCGACCTTTACAAGCCAATTACTGCGTAACATAAAATACCCCTTGATAAGACTGTCAGACTTTCTGGCTACTGACGACTGTCAAAAATCTACAAATTACAGCCATGACCAACGGATTTATGTGTTTCCCGAGACGCGAAGGGGTCTGTATTGTCCTGCCTGTTGGAGTATTTACGGCTCACCAACACCTCACATACAATCGCCCTACACAACCGTACCGGCCGAGCGCCATATTGCAACTGTTCCGCGACGCCGACGCACGAGACACCAACTCTTCAGTCAATACACTACAGGGTCTCAGTATAAAACGGATGGTCACCCATCCACGGATTGACTGCGGAAAGCGTAGTTTTACCATGCGCGATCGATCTGTGCGGATTTTAGTTAGCAACGAGCCCTTCCATTACCATTTATAAGTAAGTGTTAACTTATAAAATCGCGATAAGCAACGGGTCATTTTGTAATCTAACCTCTTGTTAGCGACTGACTTTAAGTTACGTTTTTGGTGCAACTGGGCCATAGAGAATATTTTTTCTCATCATGTTTTCTTTTTTTGGAATATTTAAATGTCCTAACACTTCTTTCAAGATTGCAAGAGTTTATTACTAAAATCACTTACCATCACTTTGATGTTTCTATTTTGAAGTATATTTTAAAGGCTTTAAAAGAAATCCACTGAAGTGGTTATTTGAAAATAAAATATTCTAACCAAATATACCTATATAGCTAGATTTTTTTTTAAGAACCTCTAATTTTTTAATAATTCAACATAGCCTATCAGGGATAATGTAGCTTTAAATTGGTGAAAGAATTTTTGAATTTGGACTACTTAATCGTATTTGAGTTTATTCGTTACACACATATATAAAAATACAAATCTTGCCTCTTAGAGTCGCAAGATCGATCGATCGATTGGTCTTATCCATAGACAAGACGAATAAAAAATGTACAAAAAAAAAACACTCCATCGATACAAAGACATCGTGTCCATTGTAATAGAAAACATAAAACCTTTTACTTTAAGTTAGTAATTACAAGTGGCACTTTCTGAAATTAAATCGAGAACCTTACAAGGACACGAGAAGTCCATTACAATGCGACCTTTCACTGCACTTGTTTCAGTAATGGACCGCTCTGTGAACTGCGTTGGACCCGATGGACCTTTACGCCATGTTAGAGCTATGATTTATTAAGTAACTTCGAATTTCAACTGTAGTTTTTTTATTTTTTATAACGCTACCCCACTCTAGGAATTTCTTTTATAATCTGGGTGGAAGGTATTGTGACTCAAATTTTTAACACAATATAAATATTAGTAAGTACTACCATACTGTAGCGACACGCCCCGCCTCCCTCCGAATCACTGTTCTGTAGAAAGAAGCTGCGGGCCCGCAACCGCAGGCAGACGCGGGTGAAAACCGCATCGTGAGTTCTTAGCCTAAGTCCGACAGTCCTCATTGGTTTTGCGCTTAATCTCTCAGGCGCAAAACCAATGAGGTCGTGTCGGATTACAATTCCATCGAACTTTAAGAGTGATTGACGAGAGAATGCACCTTGTTTGTCAACACATTTGTGCAGTATAATAATCTCCTACGTCACTTTTGCGATTGGCTACTGTGACTGAAATTATTATGGGCAAAAACCACTACCAAAAATAGTAAATGATCACCAAATCTTAGCCACCAAATGACCACCAAAAATAGTAAATAATCACCAAATCTTAGTAACCAAATGACCAACAAAAATAGTAAATGATCGCCAAATCTTAGCCACCAAATGACCACCAAAAATAGTAAATGATCACCAAATCTTAGCCACCAAATGACCACCAAAAATAGTAAATGATCACCAAATCTTAGCCACCAAATGACCACCAAAAATAGTAAATGATCACCAAATCTTAGCCACCAAATGACCACCAAAAATAGTAAACGATCACCAAATCTTAGCCACTAAATGACCACCAAAAATAGTAACTAAATGATCACCAAATCTTAGTCACCAAATGACCAACAAAAATAGTAAATTATCACCAAATCTTAGTCCTTAAGACCCTTCAGTCCCCCCTGGGGCGGATCCGACATGGTTAGGTTAGGTTAGAACTGTGACCCCCTGGCCAGAACCAAATCGCTTTTTACAGTAAAACTTATACATTTCTTCAATACTTTGGTTAAATGTTGGTGATCATTTACTATTTTTGTAGGTCATTTACTACATCTGGAGGTTCGTTAAACATTAAAATGGGGTTAAATGTTGGTGATCATTTACTATTTTTTGAAGTCATTTACTATATCTGGAGGTTCGTTAAACATAAGCCAATTATTATTAACATGATGATGATTACATGATTCTAGACCCAGCGTTAACATTTTTCGTCGAATATAAGTCAATTGTTCCAGACAAAATTGCAACACCTACATGGTCAAAATGTATGGAACATCATTTTTATTAATAACTGACTGAAAATGTTAGCGCTGAAACTGAAAGGTCTTTTGAGTGAATTGACAACATTTCATATTTTTAACCTACTTGTATTATTACGTTATATAAAAATAAATACAAATCTAGGGCACCCGTTACTTTTTCCGTTTTTCAAAATTATGTACTTTTCATTCATAATTTTAATTTTGAAATTAGGTGTATTCGAAAAAGACGTAAACGCCAAATGACGTCATACTTACGGTGGAATAGCGTTTTATCCTTTGCTTAAAGCCCGTCACATACGTAGCTATCATATATATTATAGCTAGCCACCACACCACATACGGTAGCTATAATATAATAATATATATTTTCGCCCTTATTACGTCTGCGATCGTTGTTTGTTTCACATTTTTGAAATTTATATTAATATGCCTTGCTATATCTGTCCACATATTTTGGTGACGCAGTAAAAATATATATTATAGCTGATCGTAATATGCCTTACGTCTGACGTATATTAGTATATATTATAGCTACGTCTGTGACGGGCTTTACTGTGACCCGTCAAAAGCTATTATCATTATTATTAGACTTCATATAATTATATGTGACATTGACGTGTGTCTTATTTGACGTTAATGTTTTCATATAAACCATTGCAATGCTTATGCAAAGAAGGTAAACTACCTCATTCCACCGTAGATGTGACATCATCACATGAAATAAAAAAATATATTTGGACTCGGGATACGAAAATAAAGAAATGGTATTTTTGTTTTAAGGTCGTGTCAGTTTTGAAGGCATTACGGGTTTTCCGAGACGCGGAGGTGGAACACTAGCAACTTCCAAACTCCGGGCTTGTACTGAGATAATCTTAAAACAAAAGCTCAATAGCCCTTTGATAGACCTAGGAATCGAACCCAGGACCATGAGACCAACGGGGCAGGCACTAGAATCCTGTATCACATTTCACATCACACGCTCAGCATTTATGCTGAGCGTTAGCCGTTAGCATATTGCCGTCTCGGACATCTTATTCTTTACTAGCGACCCGACCCAGCTTCGCATGGGCCTATAGCCTTCCTCGGTAAATGGACTATCTAACACAAAAAGAATTTTTCAATTTGAACCAGTAGATCCTGAGATTAGCGCGTTCAACCAAACAAACAAACAAACAAACTCTTCAGCTTTATAATATTAGTATAGATTTTTTCTGCAATATATTCACTTGTTTTTGTTTTAGGATTTGTTAAAGTACAACAGTGTTTATAATTATATAAACGCACGCACGTATTAACGTGCGTCACTTTTTTGTGAATAAATAGCTTTTTTTTCTTTTTTTCTTTATGTACTGAAGTCCTTTCTACCATATATTTTTGTATAGTTTTACCAAAATCCAAAATATTTTTTTATTTTTGTTTTATTTTCTATTGATCTATTTCGCATGTGTAATTTTTGAGATTAAGTATCTGTAAAACTTTATTATTTTTTTTGTGTGGAAGTAAATAAAGCTTTATTATTATTATTATTATATTTACCAAAATTCACTCGGAGAACAAATAGTGTTCGTTTTTAAAACCCGTTTCTGCAATCCACTTATCTATATTCCATTTATAAAACAAAACAGCATCAAAATGAGTTCAATTAGCCAAAGTTTAGTTTTCGCTTGCCTAACCCCTGTAGTTTATTTGTAGAAGTAACATTACCGAAAGTTTAACTAAATATATTTTAACGTAACTAGCGTAGTCTGGACATAAACCTACTGTTTTTATGTCAGTTTGTCCTTATATTTCATTATGGACGGGTCCCAACGCCTTTTATGCGAAGTTAGTGAGTTTATGGTCTCAGTACTTAATGCAGTCTTGAATTTAAAATAAATAGAACAGTAGGTACTATGTCTGGGGTCGTTAAAGTGGAAGTGCAGACTACGTGGTGTTTTGATTTACAAATTAATAGCTGTATATCTATACATTACGTATTGCATGAACGGCCCCCTTAAAATACCCTAAAAGGAAGTGAAAAGAACAGTGAGAGTGAGTGAAATAAAGTGAGATGTAAGATTGAGAAGAAAAAAGTTTTTTCAATCGACTTCCATAAAGGAGGAGGTTCTCAATTCGATTTTTTTTTTCTATATATTGCATGTACATTTTTCCGATCGCAACATCAATCACAACAAGAATTACCTACAGTGAGTGCAGTTAAAAGCAAAAAAGAGTGTTAGTGACGTTTAAAAGTTTTTTTTGTGGAACCTAATGCTCGAACAAAACAGGTCAAAGTAAATTAGATTCGATTTTTAAATTAAGGCGCGTCCCTGTGCAAATCGCAGCGCCAGCCGTTTTTTGTTCAGTTTTTCGGCCCTAAATATTATATATCCAAAAAAAAATATCAACAAATAAAAAATAGATTAAATTTCTACATAATCTTGACTCCAAAATGGTAGATCTGATTTTTGTTTACGAAGTATTTAACTAATCTCCTCACAACGAAACCACAGAAATGAGAAATAATTATTGAAAACATGCATCTCCTCGGCAAGTAACCATTAATTCGATGTTTTGCTAACACTAATGGATAGGCAATTTATTAATGAACATCTTTTTTTTCAAAATCCCAAAACTTTATAAAGATTTAATTCTAAAATCTGAGCGTATTCGCTACTTACTGTATCTCTTGGGCGGAGAAGAGGGAACGAATGTTCAAGGTTATTCGCTCAGGGTACCGCCTTAAATTGGCGAAACCCGTTTCGCACATATAGGCGCCGATTCCTTTTTTCACAAACTAAACTAAAATTAGATAACTGGCATCTCTTATTGCCAGGCAGCTAAAGAAAACGACGGCGACGGATAAGAACTAAGTTAGAGATGTCAAATTAGTTTTTTCTTGAACTTCGCCGTGTTTTTAATCAATACATTCTGAAATGACAACTATAATTTCATGAACTTTTTAGATCAACTTAAACTGACATCTCTTATTAATATTCGGCTCATTCTTGTTTTATTGGAGAGAAAGAGATATAAATAGCTTAAAATAAATTTAGCTCGTGGCACAACAGAATTGGCACCAATAAGTAATTTAGTTTGAAGGTTTTATTCATATCATTGGCTGACAATAACAGAATTTGTCTTTTAAAATTAAACTCATTCTTTTCAATTTGAAAATAGAATCCATTCGAATGTCTACTATTACGCGAGCCCGCGCGTGCCGCGCGCCTTTGGGATTCGATAAGATTTTTTTTTAAGTTGCTTAGCCCTATGAATTTCTCGTTTATTGTGAGTGCGTTGCGTTTACAAAGATAAAATTATTATAAAGTCGCAAACAACGTTGGTCGTCTTATAACCATTAGTGTTATTTTTCAAAAAGTGCTGAATCAATTTCGATAAAATGTATATAGGACCACCCCTGAAGTATACCCTATTTATAAAAAAAAAGAATTTTCAAAATCGGTTTACGTTTACCGGAGAAATCGCGTAACAAATCGCGCACATACTTAATGCAAATATAAGACTTATATGGTTTTCTCATGGATGCCATTGTCAGAACTGGACCAAATTAAAATGGGACCACACGGGAAGCACTAGCTTTCAAATAAAAAAAGAATCATCAAAATCACCCAGTCCAAATAAATCAGGTAACAAACATAAAAAAAAAATACAGACGAATTGATAACCTCCTCCTTTTTTGAAGTCGGTTGAAAACGGTTCTACCACCACCGAACAATGTTATGTACACCGAAAACACACACCGTTATGTGGCTCGTGGTTCGTTCGAACGTAGAAATAAAGTAATATAAGTAATATATTTTGTTTTCGTTATTTAGAACATTTGTAGAGCACGTAAATTCATCCCACATAGTTTAGTAAACTCGCGTACACATAGGTACATTATTATATGGCACATGGGTTCATTCTTATATCCCCTTAAAATTGGAAGGCAAACCTATTTTGAGAGAGGTGTTGATAATGGCAACACTACGGGTCCCGGAAAAATCCCGGGAATCCAACACGAGCGGATTCCGCTGCATTTGATCCTTGCTTGCGCAGGCCAAATCCCGGATACACCGGGAAAATTGTCGTTCGGAAACAATTCTAAAATGCATCGACAAAAAGAGATCAAAGGTGAACTAAAGCTAGCTCTGGTTTAGGGTAGTATTTTAGTAGTTCATTTAGTTATTTTGCAAGTATTTGATCTCTTCTCCTTAGCAGGAATTTTAGTAGAAAAATACATTGTTTCAGTTACAAGTTTATGTAAATCTTTATTTTTGTAAGAATTTATAGAAAAATACACTTGTTTGTAAAATTAAATTATTTTATTTTATTTTATTAAAAAAATAGTAATAAATAAACGTCATTGTAACTTTTTTTTAAGTAATTTAAGAAAATTATAAATGAATGACGATGTTTGTGATCAACAAAATAACATTCGTTTCTTCGAATTCAATCCCACCTAAATATTAAATCAAAATACCGTAAAACCTTAACTATTCATTTGAAAACCGACCCTGAAAAGGGACTATACACAGGAGAATAGATTCATTACTAACAAAATCACGGGCAGCAAGGAAATAACATTCAAATATCTTACACAGTACACACAATAACTTCCTAAATAAAATATAATCTACATTTTGTAATCCTGAAGTTTCAAGAGTGACAGTTCTACTGACGAGGGGTCCTCCTGTATACGGACAGTGACATTTCTATTAGCAGGCAATTCTCATCCCTGAGAGCATTCGTAAAGTTCTGCAACGATTGTCAATTTTGAGTGAAGTTTTACTTTGATGACACTTCCACTGTATATATTTGATTTGTTTTTTTTTTACTTTGTTAAAAATATGTTACTGCTATCTCGAATACGTTATGTTTCGATGTTTCTTTTCCATAAACAAGTGATTGGGTTCGAGGTGGTTATCTGCGCGGTCGTATTGTTGTAGCGCAGAAGTTTAATTTGTTTTCTAAATTAAATCAACCAATCTTTGACGACACGGTTGGCGCAGTGGCTGAGCGATCGACTGCTGCGCAGCGTGTTGCGGGTTCGATTCCCGCCCAGGGTAAACATTTGTGTGATGAGCACTTGTGTTTGCCTTGTGTCTGGGTGTTGTTTATCTATTATATGCATGTATATACAAAAAAAAATGTATTTGTGTATGTATATCAGCTGTCTGACACCCATAGTACAGGGCCTCCCTAGTTTGGGGTCAGATGGCCGTGTGTGAAAATGTCCCTACATATTATTATTATTATTAATCTAATATTGGTAGGTCTCCGAGAGCTCCGACTAGATACCGCCGACGTACTTGTCAAATGGGACCACAAATACTAAGCCAAATTTTGGCTTTCTCGAGCCTGTCTCCTAGCAACCAATGTGTCAGGTATTTTTCATGCACAATTTTTCACGCACACTATACTCCATTTATAATAGCATTAGAAAAAAGAGGCTCATAGAAGCAGGAATGCAAAACATTTCAAAGATAAGTTAAAACAATTTAAATTAAACTTATTTTAATATAATTTTGATAAATAGATCTAAGATAGTACTAACTTAATATGGACGTATAATAATATAAACAGAATAAAAGTCTTAAAAATATAAGGTAAAATTTTAAATTAGGTAGAATTACAGTGAAACGAATAACGTTCCGGGTATTGTTTGTCCCTGCTTCTATTAGGTTTTTACCATTGACACTGTACTTTTCAATTGGAATTAAATATACTTACAACTAAATGAAAACCACATAATTTGAGAAGACAAATTATTAAAATGGTTACAAACACGCGCGACAGCAACTGTAAAAATAGATTATAATAAATTCGGTGTCTATCGTAACTTTAACATTGTTTAGTGTACTTTTGTTACAAAGTGTGCATTAAAAATAACCTTTTTTAACTTCTGTCTAATGCTATTGTAAATAGAGTATAGCTTCCTTGCAATTTGTTTTATAGTTACACACTAAAATATTGAGTTGTCGGAGCTATTGTTTTTAGGTACTGCGGTATCTATTCGGAGTGTGCGGTACTTCTGTCTAATGCTATTGTAAATAGAGTATAGCTTCCTTGCAATTTGTTTTATAGTTACACACTAAAATATTGAGTTGTCGGAGCTATTGTTTTTAGGTACTGCGGTATCTATTCGGAGTGTGCGGTACTTCTGTCTAATGCTATTGTAAATAGAGTATAGCTTCCTTGCAATTTGTTTTATAGTTACACACTAAAATATTGAGTTGTCGGAGCTATTGTTTTTAGGTACTGCGGTATCTATTCGGAGTGTGCGGTACTTCTGTCTAATGCTATTGTAAATAGAGTATAGCTTCCTTGCAATTTGTTTTATAGTTACACACTAAAATATTGAGTTGTCGGAGCTATTGTTTTTAGGTACTGCGGTATCTATTCGGAGTGTGCGGTACTTCTGTCTAATGCTATTGTAAATAGAGTATAGCTTCCTTGCAATTTGTTTTATAGTTACACACTAAAATATTGAGTTGTCGGAGCTATTGTTTTTAGGTACTGCGGTATCTAGTCGGAGTGTGCGGAGACCTATCAATAATCTAAGCTAGTTGTTTCAGAGATTAGCCGAACAAAATTACAGACAAAATTGATTTTTTTTTGTTATTTGTACCGTGTAAACAATACTATGCATTGAATAAAAAGCTGTTGTTTTGACATTTAAACAGACACTTTTTTTTATTTGTAGTACTTATGTAGTATTTATTTGACCTACAGTGCTATTCTGTTACAATCTCCCTCGGTGAACACCTAGGTGAAGTGAACTGTCATCTGTGTCTATGCTAGGGATTTGACGGACGGCTGATAGCTCCCTTCACCTAGGTGTTCACCGAGGGAGATTGTAACATAATAGACATACTAGTAGTTGAAATTGGAACAAAAAAAAACCGTATGAAAAGTGACAAAGCCTGATATTGTATCTTTCATATTTTGTCCCAAACTAGCGCGTCGCGTCGTCTTTGTTACTGGGCCAAAATGGGCTTGTACAGTGTGTATTTCCACTAGATTATATCAAGTATTCTTTGGTCTTCTGAATACGAACCTATTTGGCATTGTTAGTAGGCAAGGACTTACCTGGTCCCTATATACAATATGAGGAAGAAATTGCATTCATTATATTCATAGAGTATTTTATTAGACCTGATAACTTCTGCAAGCTTGGTCCTGGCTGGGTATTATGTACCTATCTATGTATGTATCTGTGAATATCTTTTACCCGCATCTTCACCCGCGTGAATTATTTACTGTCTATTAATTACCTATGCCCAGCAGTGGCCGTCTTAAGGTTGAGACGATGTTGATGATAAATTATCTTAGAGATCCCTATTTTTTGTAATAAAATATAGCCTATGTAGCACTCAAGGATAAAGTAGTTTCCAATTAACGAAATAATTTTCAAAATCGGAGTAGCAATTCTATACATTAGCATGTTAAAACAAAAAAAACACATTTAAATTCTTTAGCTTTAAAATTATAGATATTATTACACTAAAGATTCTATATAATTTTTAAAGGACATTGATTTAATTACATTTGTGCGAAGAGACAAAGTCGAGGGTCAATAGAAAGATAATTCCTATTACGATCGTTGAAGTAAAATTAAAATGTAACGATTTAAAACGTAGCTAGGGGCATATTATTACGTTCTTTAAAAGGTTCTTTACGATTCTACCGGCTTTTATTCTAGAGAATCATCTCTGAGACGAGCGAAGACTGTCTCGAAGATTTTATGATAGGATATGAAAATTTTAGTGTGAGTGGAAAGAGCATGGAAGTACAGTCAAACAAGGTATTTGGTGAGCAGGAAGCTAACTTAAAACTGCTTTTAAACAATGTTATGTATGTGCTGAGTAGTTGAATCTTTGTCATCATGGCATAATAAAATACTCCACTGACATTATTGGACTAAATTAAAGTTTTATTTTTATAACAATCAAAATTACTAAAAAAATGTCACAAAAAAATCTTCCGAATCGCCGTTATTTTACAATGCGTATGTAAAATCGACCCACTATATTATTGATATTTTTCCTTTTAAAACTATTACCTTTACTTATTATTTTTTAGGCCTGCTATAAGTATCTTCTTGATCTTTTGGCAATTCCGAGATTTAATAATAATAATAATAAAGCCTTTATTTCCATGCAATTTACATATATATAGTTTATAAAACAAAATATTTTAAATTAATTGGGTAGATCACATGGCCCCGCTCTGGGTACAGGCCTCCTCCAAAATTCCGAGATTTACTTGTCAATATTCTAATATGCCCATAAACTTCGGGCTCCATCATCAGACCTTGAAATCGATCATGGCGAAAGTTCATCTGAAGACAATTGTAACAAACACAAACCCGATTAGGATATGGACTTCCAGTGTCCAACTTTCAGGTCCATTATCAGTTCAGTTTTGATGTCACCACGTTATTGTATTGTCATTGGTTTTACATTCATTTGCAAAGTTTAAAATCGGTACGACAGTTAGAAGTTGGTTAAATTTGACTTACAAGATTTCTTACATAGATACAGTGAAGCTAAAAAGCGTGTTCAAAATGTTTGTTTTTGTCTGTATACCAAATAGATTGTTCGACAGTACCTCACCCTATCGAAGGTTATGTTGTAATTCGATATATCGAAAAGCCAAAATAAATGTTTTTATCCGTTGATATAAAAATGAGCTTAATACGTAATGGTTGAGTACGATATATTAATGTGACGATGAATGTGAGGGTGAGGCTCATAACAAGATGTCATTTTGGTAATCATTTCGGAACACTTTCCGACATGTTATGTGCGAAGAAGCTCTGTCAGATATTAATATGAAAGTATTTTGTTTTTGTTCGCTTCATGTCGGTAACATTTTGAATAGGGATCTCGTTTCATATTTGTTATTGTCATATTCTGTCTATACCTAAGCATAGGATGTGTTTACACGTGCGACAATATTTTGTCTGAGCGGATAAATAATAATATGTTGCCTCCTTGTCGCTACGTCACTGTGTGCTAGCGACAGTTTTCGGGTGCCCATTTATTGAGTGTGCAAGTGGTCAGTGCTAACATTGATCAGGCAGGGGCCATAGTCTCAGGTAACCTTAAAGCCCAATATGTTTTGTTTCCATAGAACGTTATGTCAAAGAAATTAAATCTAATATATACAAATCGAAACCCGTGGGGTGTACGGGATTATGCCACCCCCCCTCCCCATTATGGGGGAGGCCTGTGTTCAACAGTGGACGTCTTCAGGCTGATGATGATATACAAATCTCGTGGCATAGTGTTTGTTACCGAACTTCTCCGAAACGGCTTGACCGATTTTTATGATTTTTTTTGTGTATATTTGTTAGGTCTGAGAGCAGGTTGTAGGCATTTTTTTTATATGGCAAAACAACGTTTTCCGGGTCAGCCAGTAATTAATAATTCCCTCAGTGAAAAAGAAACACTAGGTTAGTTTTCGTTACACACAAAAATATAATTTTTGATGTGTGAACATTTTAGCGCTCGGTAGACGCGAGCTAGCTGAGACTTCGAGCGTCAGACGCGTAGGCATCAGATGACGTCATCGTAAGACTTGTTGTTTATGTCTGCGTGAGACTGATACTGATACGAGTAACCTAAATGCATGATTAGCAAGCAATCATTTTTTCTTCATACATGTTTTATTTGGCCTGGGGTGGAAGAGAACTACTGACTTTTGTCGGCGAAAAAATATGCACAGAGGTCTTCTTAGAGTGTCGAGTCGATAGGTTTTACCGAATATGAACATTCGGCCGAATATTCGGTAAACCTTTTACCGAACCGAATATTCGGCATTTTTGATACCCTTACGTAAACAATACAGGTCTGAACTTGTTTACGCAAAGCGCGTGGAGTGGCGCCGTACCCTCTCCCCCGCTACCCCCGCTGTACCCGTGTTGTTATTGCAGAGTAAAACTTCGCCACGTGCGATTGTTATTGGTATTTTTTAACAGTAGTTAACCATCTTGTTTAACTACTGTTATTGGAAATAAAGTAACAGTGTCGACAAAAACATAAACCTGCACTGTAAATTACTTAACCTCATAAAAATAACACATTTAACACTCGACTCATGATCAATCATACACGCCGCACGGCTCAATACAGTAACACCTTTGAGTACCACTTTGCCGAACATTCCGTGTTATAGCCGAATATTCGGCCGAATACGAATATTCGGTAAACCTGCCGAATATGCCGAATACCGAATATAAAACGAATATTCGGCCCATCCCTAGTATATGTGTGTGTGTGTGTGTTTGTAAGCGTTGTATTTGTTCTTTTCAGATTCCTTGTTTGGCCCAGTATTCAGCCACGGAAACGCCATCCGCATATGCAGTCATTAGGTCCTCACAGGATCAGGTCACAAGGCATGCGGTGCACACAAGGCCGGATTACACATTTAGGATGACAATAATATAATTTTGCGATGTCTAGAAACTTAAAAAAACTACTTTGTTTAACTTCTTCGATAAACGAACAATAGGATCATAAAACAATAAAGCTCACTAAAGTAACACAAAAGCCTGCGTAGGCGCGCTTTGTGTCCCTTTTCAACCGACTTGAAAAAAGGAGGAGGTTATCAATTCGTCTGTATTTTTTTTTTTTTTTTTTTTTTATGTTTGTTACCTGATTTCTCCGGACTGAGTGAACCGATTTTGATGATTCTTTTTTTATTTGGAAGCTAGTGCTTCCCGTGTGGTCCCATTTTAATTTGGTTCAGTTCTGACCATGGCATCCATGAGAAAACCGTATAAGTCTTAAATTTACATTAAGTATGTGCGCGATTTGTTACGCGATTTCTCAGTCAAACGTAAACCGATTTTGAAAATTCTTTTTTTTATAGATAGGGTATGCTTCAGGGGTGGTCCCATATAAATTTTATCGAAATTGATTCAGCACTTTTTGAAAAATCAACAAATACCCAAAAATTGTACATAGACGACGTTTTAGTTTCATCAATCTTTGTAGTAGTTAACTTTCAATTTCTTCTTAATAGATTTGAATGAGAAGGAGGTACTAAAAAGCGGAAAATAAAAAGCTTTTTACAAAAAAGACAACCGCCTTCAAAAAGTGAAAAATAACTTTAGCACAGAACACACATTGACTTTAGTTTCGGAAGTCGGTGGCAATACAAAACAACAAACAGAACAAAGCCACTGAATTTCGAAACTAAAGTCAATGTGTGTTCTGTGCTAAAGTTATTTTTCACTTTTTGAAGGCGGTTGTCTTTTTTGTAAAAAGCTTTTTTCTCACACAGCAAACGTGAGTCAGTCAGTTACGGCCGAAAGCTTGACGGAGTAACTACGTTTGTTTTGTGCCCCAGTGTTTAAAAATGGAGGGTTTTTAACATGGATGTTGAAGCGTCAGGTGTGTACTCTTATTATTGTTGTTTACTTGTCATTTTTTTTCATAAAGCGAGGAGTAATTTAACTATTCGTGAAAGACAAATTTTATACATAAATCTTTTAGATTTACTTGAGTTTATAGACAATTAAAAAAAGTTCCATTATATTTTATATTTTTTTAGAAACTACAACTAGTGAGGATTCAAACCAAGTCAAGAACTCGTCCCCGTATCGCCCCCTTTGATAAATTGAGCCCTTTATTTCCAGGTAGTCGCATTGATCCCGTTTCTTTTCTATATTTCATATCTTTGTAGCAAAGAGGTCGAAAATAGAGACAATGAAGACTGATAATTATGTGAATGATGATGATCAGTAGGTAGCATTAGACCTTAATTTAAGGACCTTTTTGTGTAATACTTTAAATGAAACTTTTTTTCTTTTTAATTTTTTTTTGTTGTTAGTACTTACCCTCTCAAAATTTTATTTCTACCTTCTAACACTTAAAATACATAATTACTAAGTCAGAAAGTAAATAAAAACCAATACATTATTTTTGCATCGTAAATTGGTAAACCGGCCTTGTGTGCGGTGCAAGATACAAGGTGGACCAAGGTCTGCGGAGAGACGCCGCGTAGGCACTGAAGATTGACATCATCTGAGAATCCCTTTGAAGATTCTCTAGTTTAGTCGACTAACACCAGAATCTAGAAATGTCAGACGAGTTTAAAACGCCAGATTCGATGAATACCAGATTCTACAAATGCCAGGATTCTACAAATGTCAGATTCTATAAATGCCAGATTCTGATAATGCCAGATTCTATAAACGCCAGATTCTATAAATGCCAGATTCTATTAATGTCACATTTTTGTTATAAATGCAATATAATTTAAATAAAAAAGACAGTTATTAATCGACTTCAAAAAGGGGACGAGGTTTTCAATACAATTGGTATTTTATTTTTATGTATGTACACCGATTACGCTAAGATTTATGTTCCAATTTACGTGATTCTTCTTTTGTTTGATGCGGAATAGTTGCCATTTAGTCCCATAAAAATTTAACATAGTTTGGCCCAGTAGTTTTCATTTTATGAACATTTTGCTGCGGCCGACCTGGGTGCGCAGATTGAAAATTTCAAAGTTGCACTTTTTAAAGCGTACTGTCAGTCCTTTTACTCCTGCAGCCTGTGGGTTAACTATACACAGCGGACATACAGCGATCTTCGCGTGCAATACAATATCGAGTTCCGGGTGCTGATGGGGCTGCCGCGCTACTGCAGCGCCTCCGCGATGTTCGCGGCGGCGGACACAGAGGGCTTTGCGGCCATCATGCGCAAACGGTGCGCATCCATCACGCGCCGCACACGCGGCAGTCCCAATAGCATCCTGCGCGCGCTTGCGGACCGGGGTGGGACGTTCCGATGCTGGCTCGTTGGATACGGCTGCACGCAGTCGTATAGTGATTTCCCACCATCATCGGGAAGTTCACCCGGACGTGCCTTACTGTTTTATGTTTGTCAGTCAATTTATTATTACTAACACTAGTTTGTAAGCTCGCAATAGTACTAACAAATATGGATATTATGAATCTGAAATAAATGATTATTATTATTTCCATTTCTTATTCCTATAAGTATACATATAATTTACATTTTTAAATATTAATAAAAAATAATAAAAACATTTAAAAATATATAATATAGTAGCCCACCGGTATCGGGAACAGGGTCCAAGCTACCGGCGGTCAGGGCTCCAAAGAGAGAAACCTCCTGACAATGCGGGCCGTCTCCAGAAGTACTGCCTTCTGAATCAATCCCTTGATCCAGCCGTCTAACGAGAGCCTTCTTAGATGTTGGTCGAGGCTCTTGGCAATTAACCCATTGGCTGTAACAACTATCGGCACAATGATCGTTGAGTCCACATTATTATTATTAATTGCGGTCCTGTTTTTTTACCTATCACTAATGCATGACGTTATCCTAGTTCTCAGATGCAATATACACAAATAACATTTCAATAAGAGAACACATTGTTTCTAATATATGAATCGGCACGTATTTGCGTGCAGAGCTTTCGCATTTGTGTCTGATAATATCTGAGTAGGATTTTGTGACTTGTTTTTGTTTGATAGGATTATTAGAATTATTTTTGTATGAAAGTTTGGGTGAAAAGCCTTATTAGTGTTAGGTTTTTAAGGTACCTATTTGATCTGATTTTTTTGTAAAAGTAATCAGGTGGTAAACCATGAGACCGTGGAATTCTCACTTGGAAACTTTTAGGTACCATTGCTACTGGAATTAAATTCGGATATCTTTGGAGGTAACATCTGCAAAACAGCAGCATCGCAAATGTTTTTGAGTGTGTTTATACTGTTTCTGTCAAATTTCTTTTAAAAACTTTAACTTATTGAAATGCAGTTGAACACTGTAAAATTAGCTTCTACAGTAGGTACTGTAGAAGCTAATTTTAACAGTGTTCAACTGCATGTATAGGTGGGTAGGTAGGGTGTATAGGTATACCTAAGCTCGAATGGAATGTAGAGGTCAAGAAGCAGGCGCCTTTGTTGATTCTATAAATTCTTTCGCGAATACGAAACTACGTTCTCCTTGATTGGCATGGGCTATATATCAATTCCAAAATATTAGGGTTCCGTAAAAAATTCACGGGGACGAAGTCGCGGGTAAAAATGAGTAATAACATATTTATTTTACAACTGAAATCTAAATCTATATGTTGCAGTCAAAACTCTTAACCAGTCAAAATTACTTTTGACTGGGTTCAGTCAAACCTCTTATCTGTAACGAAATCTCCAGGAGATTCGCGTAAATTGTTTAACTATTGTGTCTGGTAATTGGACAGTTGAGCTTAATATAAAACGCGTTTGCGTTACAAAATCAAAAATACGGAACGACTTAGTTATAAGAATCACTACAAAACCAAAGTTTTAAAAGGGTCACAAAAAAAACTTACCAACCTCAAACTCAAACTCAAACTCAAATCATTTATTTCAAATAAACCATTTACAGGCACTTTTGAATTGTCAAGGAGTCAGTCAATTAAAAAAGTTGCAGCTAGTTGCTCGTTCCAAACAGTAGGATTCTATGGAGAAGAACGAGCAAGAAACTCCATGAACACTCTTTTAAAATCAATAGAATATTACAAATTTAGGTTACATTATTCATGTTGAATCTAGGGGTACAATGTGAGAACAATGTAACAAGTTGTGCACGTTAAAAGAGGTCTAGTGACAATGAAATTAGACAAAACAAAATAAATTTAAAATAACCGAGGCAGCTAAGAGATGACCAGTCTCAACTGACGGCGCCCGTTCACGAACATGACGCACGGATCGGCACCATTTAGTTCAACCATTTTGAAGGGAACCAAATGATCCAACACATGCGCCACCATCAGCGAGACATTCAAGTGAGCATGACAAACACTCAACCGCCAGGGCATATTCAAGTCAACGAAAGACATCTCGTAAATGGTGGCTTTAAAGTACATAGTGCTCACATGTATGTGCTATGCAAAATTATATAATACTAATAGTTTGAGTTTATACAATGCAAAGATAATGTAGTTCTACATCTTCAGCAGCTCCAAAAAAATTGTCACCAATGCTAATCAATAAATCTATGAACCCTTATGGCTGTGGAGCTAGACCAGCATCCAGCCAAGCATTTTTATCAGTGATGTAATCATCCAATTTATAATATGCTCGGCTGCATAGTGTGCGTTTAATATAGGACTTAAATTTTGTCTCATTAAGTTGTACAATGTGGGGAGGTATTTTATTGTAACACTTTAGACAGAACCCCATGAAAGAAGAATCTACTTTAGCCAGCCTGAAACCTGGTTGAACTAGTTGGTCCCTGTTTCTAGTACTATAGTTATGTCTGTCACTTCTTTTACCAAAAAGATGCAGATTTTTTCTAGCGTACATAATGTTTTCATAAATGTATTGACAAGGTACCGTCATTATGTTAATTTCCTTAAACAGTTCCCTTAGAGAATCGCGCATACGTAGATTGTAAATGGCTCTGATTGCTCTTTTCTGCAGAATAAAAATAGACTCTATGTTTGCAGCTCGCCCCCAAAGTAAAATACCGTAAGACATAATACTATGAAAATAACTAAAATAGACCAGTCTCGCGGTATCCACATCAGTAAAGTGCCGGATCATTCTGACAGCATATGCCGCCGAACTTAGCCGTCCAGCGAGAGATGTTAAATGAGGACCCCATTGTAGCCTTGAGTCGAGCGTGATTCCCAGAAAAACAGTTTCATCAACGAATTCCAGTTTCTCTTTATTCAATACTATATCGCAATTACTACTTTTGACATTTGGTAAAGCAAATCTGATGCATTTAGTTTTTTTTCCATTTAATACTAAGTTATTAGCTGTGAACCAATTTTGGACCTGAAGTAAGGCGTTATTTACATTGTCGAGATTATTAGCCCGTCTATTTATCTTAAAAATTAAAGAAGTGTCATCGGCAAATAACACCATTTGTGGTTGGTTTTTAAATAAACGGGGAAGATCATTAATATAAACTAAAAAGAGGAAAGGACCTAATATTGACCCTTGTGGGACTCCCATTTCTACTTTTAAACTACATGAATTCACTCCATTTATTTGAACTTGCTGCTGTCTGTCATAAAGATAAGATTTTATTAAACTAAGCGCAAGTTTACCCAGTCCGTAATGCTCAAGTTTTAAAAGTAATGTGTCGTGATTTACGCAATCAAACGCCTTGGAGAGGTCACAAAAGATTCCTATGGCATCTTGTGCCTCTTCCCACGCGGTATATATATGTTTTAATAGAGTGACACCGGCGTCAGTCGTACAACGTCCTTTGGTGAAACCATACTGTTGCTCGTGTAAAATGTCATTTGTGTTAAAATGAACAAGCATCTGATTTAGCATTATCTTTTCAAATACCTTGCTGAAAACCGGCAACACGGACACGGGCCTATAATTATTGGTATCTTTTCTGTCCCCGGATTTGAAAAGTGGTATGACCTTACTAAATTTCATTAGATCTGGAAAAACTCCCTGGTCTACGCACATATTAAATATTAAAGCCAAATAAGGCGCTATTGTTTCAATTATAGATGTGCAAACTTTAATAGACATGCCCCACAAATCTTCAGTTAATTTTATTTTGATTTGCCGAAAAGCTTTTAAGACAGTCACGGGGTTAATATGTTTAAATTGAAATTCTACCGGACAGCCTGGAACGTTCGCTTTTAATAACGCAATTGAGACTTCAGGTGAGGAATTTAAAGCTTCCGTGGTTTTAGCTGGTATGCTAGTAAAGAAATTAACAAATTCATGAGCTACTTCTAGGTTACAGCTTATGGGACCATGTGATGTCTCCAATGTATATTCAGTGTTCCGAACTTTTTTCTTGTTAGTCTCGTTATTTATAACTTTCCAAACTGTTTTTATTTTATCATCTGCCGATTTGATCTTATTGCTAATGTATAGGGCTTTAGCTACCTTGCAAGTATTTCTAAAAGTTTTAGAATAAGTAGTAACATACTTGTTGAAAGTATCTGTGTTAATATAAGGCTTAAGGCCATACAGCTCAAACAATCTTTCCCTACTTTTTCTAATCCCCCTAGTTGCCCAGTCACTAAATATAAACTTAGGGCTAATATTTTTTACCTTTTTTTCGAAAGTATTATTGAATTCAGTCTGCACCACAGAAAAGAAATCATCATACAATTTATTTGCTTCGTTATTATTATGGTCCAGAGTACTTAACTTATCATTTAAGGAACTATTGAATCTATTTAATTTACCAGTTGTTAATGGTCTAAATTGTATTTGCACTTTTGTCATAGGCATTCTAAACATAAAAGTTACAGTTTGGCCACTGTGATCCGATGGCAGATAATTAACAATAGCTTTATCCAAATAGTCACAATCGCAAAAAATATTATCGATGCAAGTCGCAGTAGTTGGAGTTACTCTAGTAGGTTCCATAAAAACATTCGACAAATTGAATGACTTAAAAAGGCTTAATAATTGACTACTATTAAAATTATTTTCTAAAATATTAATATTAAAATCACCACAAATAATTATGGATTTGCTACACGGTGCGAGTTTCGCTAGGACATCTTCCATTACCGACTCAAATAAGGAATAGTTTTGGTAACTTGGGGGTCTGTACACGCACACTATAATATGCTTATCCAGCTCGACACAGGATAGTTCAATGCAATGGTCAACCGATAGGCCAACAATGTCGTATTTAGAAACCTAACGGGTTTCTAAATATTAAGGATAAATTTAAACCGCTTAAAAGTAGTTTTAACAGATTTTTGTAGTCAAAAGTAGTTTTGACTGGTTAAGAGTTTTAACTGTGACATTTACAAAACTTACAAATAATAATAAAATATGTGAAGTGGCCAGTACATCAAGCTACCCAAATCTGTCAAATTTATTTGATAGTTTTTTAACTTTATTACAAATAATAAGGTTCATATTCAATTAAGAAAATTTGTCAGATAGCTTGACATGTCAAGGGGCATCAATAACAATATTGACTTTATGCTGGAAATTAACCCTTGACCCGTACGTCTGAATCCATTGAACCAATCAGGTTATCCCTTTCCAATTAAAAATTCCAGCTCAAGCACCATAATACGCCCTGAATTAAAAAAACTCTGCATTTTTATATCTTTCTTTTTTCTTTGAACAACGTTGCTGTATTCATTAGGATTACTCCTGTATCGTGAGTTTACAAACATATAAACTCACATACACAAACAGCCAGACCCGGAACAATTACCTGTAGGCCATACAAAGATTTGTTCCGTGCGGGAATCGAACCCACGCCACACAGCGCACCAGCCAATCACTCAGTCACTACGCCAATTGTGTCGTCTAATAATAATAATTATAAAGTTTACTTAATAGATATAGCGATACCTAACTCACACAATATACAAATTACTATATCCGAAAAACTTACTAAATACCAAGACCTCATCATAGAGATAACCAGTGGAAAGCACAAACAGTCCACATCATCCCCATAGTACTTTCATCCGCCGGTATTGTACCGAAATCACTAATACAAAGCCTTAACACTCTACACATGCCATCTCACACACTTTATATGCTTCAAAAAGCCACTATAGGTACTCAACACCTGCCGCATAACCCGAAAGTTCCTGACTTCCTCTATTCTCTCATCCACATACTCAATTTTAATTTTCCCTTACACACATGGCTCCAGCCCGTGTGTAAGTTCGTCAACTCTCTTATTAGAGAAGAAAAAAAAGAATCGAAAATAATAATAATAATAATTCGAATCGCATTCGAATTATTATTATTATGATCGCATTCGTAATACCATACTGCGCTCCAAAACACGTATCGTTATCGTTGACGTGGCTCAAAAGACTGCGCAGCTTAAATGGGACTGGGCTGGACATGTCTGCCGCATGTCGAACGACCTATATGGGCCCGTAAATCCCAAAATTGGTGCCCTGAAATGACGAGACGGGGCCGCGGTAGACCACGCAAGAGATAGCGGGATGACTTGGATAGCTTCCTTAATAATTGGCAAGACATAGCTAAAAGTCGAGACCGATGGAAGGAATGGAGGGAGGCCTTTGCCCTGCAGTGGGACAGTACAGCCTAAATATAATATAATAATATAAATAATAATTCCTTCCAACGCGTCTTTTTTTCCCAGCAGACCATTCTGATTCGAACTCAATATATTTGTGCCGCACGTAACTGCAACGGGGCGAATCGCACGTTATCAGCGAACGTTAATATCGCGCCGGTTGCGATCGCAACACATCGGCCGGCATCGCACAGATTATTGCGACCACTCGCTGTCTATAAATATGCCGGCGACTGTACTTGCTGTCTGATATATAGCGTTCGGTTCGAGAGATTTGTGCGAAACCGGAATACGATACATTATATCTCGTTTTGGTGGTTATATTATCGTGTTATTTATTTAAGTTTGTGGGGGGTATGTTTCTTTGTTGGATTGATTTTTTTATAGTTCTGTGGAGATCATTGGTCTCAGAATTAATGGTTGCATTGTCATGCGTGTTATAAGAAGAAGGGTGCTCTGAGAAGTGGTATTTCTTTTTTCGGAATGGCATGTCGCATGTCCCTATTGTCCACTTTGGCTGGTTGTTGGCTGCTTACGTGGATTTGCCTGTGGTTAAAGTGAATTTAAGGGCTACAGAAAGGGCAAACGGGGGGAAAGGAAAAACTTATAAACTAAGTGACTACACGCTCAGGGCACCCCCTTTGGGGTAAGAGAAGTAATATTATTAATAATCCTTTATTTCAGGTAACTAAGGCCCATAAAACACAATACATACATAAGCATAAAAACAATAATTATAAACTAATACATATTTTAAAACAATAAACTTAAAAACTACTGCACACGAAGAGACGGCGTCGTATTACGCTGCGTGGTGTCACGTAGCCGACCGCGGAAACGCCGATACAGCACACCTTTCGGCCAAAACTCTTCCTTGAGGAAGGTCGCCAAATGTTGAGTCGGAACGCGCACTACGAACGACTTGAAATTGGTGTTATGGCGCGCCTCCAACTTCTCCACCCTCAAGGTCCAGTTGGTCTTCACCCGTAGATACCCCACGATGTCCTCAGTCTTTGTAGAGTGATGCAAACGGGACACGTACAGCTGCGTCGTCGGTACCGCAGGACGTAGCAGCATGTTACACACACACACACACACACACACACATAAACACACACACACACACACACACATAAACACACACACACACATACACGTACATGTTGTTGCATGTGTTATGTATAGCACACCTAGCTACGTCACTCCGTACAAACGAAAAGATTTAATTACCTACACTACAACCAAGTAGCAGACTGTACAAATACATCGTGTCTGCGCGCCGCGAGCACAGATTAACTAATAGTTCGAGTCTCAGCCTAGAACTAAAAGTAGTTTCGAGAGCAGGTTCGACGCGGGAAAAGGTGAGGAACAGTATTTCGGAGGGAGGCGGAGCGTGTCGCTACTGTACGGTAGTAATAATGTTTATATTATGGTAACAGAAGCTACTTTTATTTTATAAAAAAAATCAAAACCCGCATAAAATCACCATTCAAGCGGACAAAGTTCCAGGCAGCAGCTAGTAGATAAAATAATTGAATAATGAAACCGTTATCACGTAAAAAAAATTATTTAACCTTTATTTAAGTTAATAGCACAAATACCTTTCATGTCCATTGAATACCGCTTGACACGACATCGTTTCTCAGAAATGCAGCGACGTTATTGATTCCATTAAAAATTATTTTGCTTGCCATGTAGCCTGCCAGCATTAATAACCATTGCCCCTATTTGACAACTGTGTCATGACCACGGATAGGGATATGGCATGGGGGCGTCGCACATGTCGCCTGCATATGCTCGAATTGACCAAAAGTTTGCGACGAATTAGTTTGATTTCAATGGTATAGTTATTCAACATTTCTGAACATAATTCCAGACTACCGGACTTGTTTATTTCTTATCAGTTTTTACTTATTTAAAGTTCACTTTTTACGCAGTCGGGTTTTTTATTTTTTATTTTTAAAGTCGGTTTTCATCGATATTTTTGTCGATTACATATTTATACCAACTGCTCTTCCCTATTTCAGACTACCATTGCGTGTGTGCATTCAGTGCCTGTATCTATACTTTCTAGTGCCCGCCCCTTTTCAACTGTGTGCCGTATATAGGTACGGCGGATATTTCTTTTTTTTTTGTTTTTGTGTGAGTGAGAGAAAACAAAAGACAAAAACAGGAGACAGATTTCTTTAAACAAATATAGAATGAAGGCATATCTCTCGGATATCTATGGTCATGACTGAATAATAATAAAAACAAAAATATTAGAAAAATACATGACAGACTTCTATACGTAATTCCATAGAGTATGTAACTTAGTTTGGCGCCGAGGGCACGATATTGCTTATTTGATGAGGCTGTCAAAATGATAAAAACGTAACGAAGTATAAAATGAGTAAATAAAAGACAGTAAAATAAAAATGGTGAACTATTCATAGTTTTATAGAAATACGTGGACAAACGTAGTACATGCATACACCTACCTGCATATTTTTTATATGTGTCGGATCGTCAGCAGGAGCGATCGAGGAGGAATGCCGAGCGGTATAGTACATCGTCAGGACTATAGGCGTTCCCATTATCCTATTAGGGATAAACAAGACCTGTAAAAACAATTACACACTATTAGTAAAGAAAACGCAATACAAATGGTAATCAGTAACAGGAATAAAGTAAGTTAAAGGTACAGCAACAATACAGTTAATCGAACAGACCATTAAGGTCCCACAGTTCGTACACTGGCCAAGCCACCCAATGATAAACGAACAAACCCTTAAGGTTTACAGTTCGTACAGCAGCCTAAGCCACCCAATGATAAACGAACAAACCCTTAAGGTTTATAGTTCCTACAGTAGCATAAGCCACCCAAATACAAAGTGTATCGCTCGCTAGCAGCAAGCCTATACAGCTTTGTGAATATACAGCAGCGCTGTACCAGGTAAACCGATAGTATTGTCGGAAGCAGGAACTCTTTACCGAGTCGAATCCGAGGATCGACTCCCATACTTACGGAGTGCACGCTCTTTTATGAGGCGATGCCCCCCACCTTGCAACCTCTCCATACAAGTCTGTCCATGCGCACGGAAGTGCGTCACGCGTTTACTTGATACAAAACACTAAAATGTGCTGAATCTAATGAGATCTGTAATCAAATAACACAATAATAATTGTCATGATTAAACAATAGTGATTTCATAAAGTAATTCGTTTTACATTCAAAGTAACGTGTCAACAATTGTTTTGAATAAAACCATGGATAATAATTATCGAAATAAAGTAACCACAAATCAGTGTGCACACACAATAAATCATGTTTCGAATTAATAAACAATAATTGATAGTAAAATCACATAAAATAACAATAAGAAACACAAATCATAACAAATTTAGTTAACACCCACAATGTGATTAATAAACTGTCTCCGACATATGTATATATGTAAATTTTAAACAGTTCCAATAATTATACAGGCATATGTACGTGTCGAATTAAAAACCTTCTTTTTTTAAGTCGGTTGAAAATACATAGAACTATCAATTCACATCTGAATGTTTGACGTATAAAAACAGCGATTTTATCGCGTCAGTTGCAATTAAAACAACAACAACAAAAGCGACACAAATTAGTGTGCGCGCCTGTAGTTCATACATTTCTGATGGCGACTGTACCTACAGTGATAGATTGGTCAGCTTTACTGTAAATAAACTGTATAGGAATCGTGTTTGTATCAATTTAGCTTTGCTTTTGTTATTTCTATTGTGTGTTGTTGTATTCCAATAGTAGGTACTTTATTTTTTTAACTACCTCTCGTTGGTCTCGTTTTTTGGTCTTGCGGGTCCGTGTGCCCACTCCACCCGCTTAGACTCGACCCGAAGAATAATACGTGAATATTTCTGTTTGGTAGGCGTAAAAACGTCGATGTACAGTCAGACAGAAAAGTGTTGTGAAGTGTTGTGTAACGCTTGCACCACAGAGAGTGTAAAATTTAAATAATGTTTGGATAAATAAATCAATTAATAAACAAATAAGTACTTATCCTTTTTTAATATAATATATGGTTTGTACTTTGTAGTAATAAAATATCACTTTGCCTGACTGTACAAATGGCACTGAGTTGTTAGTACATCTGGTATTATTCTTCTTCGGGTCGAGTCTAAATACAGTCCTGAGATTAGCGCGTTCAACCAAACAAACAAACTCTTTAGCTTTATAATATTAGTATAGATATTATATATGTCGGATCGTTAGGATTTAGTCCGTTAGATTCAGTCATCATGTGGGCAGAATATGTGTTTCGTGCAATGCAAACACACTGGGTCTAGGGTACAATACACGGCGTTTATTAAAACCACAATTTAGCACAAAGTCAATTTAAAATAAACTCAGACTCAAATTAAAATAGACATAACGAATCGAAAGTACAGTTTCGGGACGTATTAGCTCCGATGCGATCAGACACTGGATTCTGAATGTCTTCCTCGCTGTGGGCAAAACATCACGACTCTGTAGCGCGCGCGCCAAAAGAAGTGGTAGATCACGTGTTCTCGATAATGGCGGGCTTGCGATTCGTTTCACGTTCATACTATGACCGGATACCATATATATTAAGTATAAGTATAGGTATTTAGGGGGCTATTTTAATATATTTTGTAAGCTGCCAGACCAATCCTAGGGGCCAAACATTCCCTAAGCGTATTTAAAGAGTGTTCGTAAGCGCGTTGATATTCAGTCTGGCTGGGATCTTACTCTACTGCTTTTCCGGAATTCGATCGACGGGTTTCATTGCCTCGACGTTTTCTAGAGGTCGCCACTGTTGATTCTGGCTTTCAGATGTTGCAGTGGTTTGAGCGGGCTTGTCCCTTAAAAAATATGTCCCCTGCTTACTTGTATAGTCTCCACTGAGATAGGCCACCGTGACCGTATTTCGGGCGGGAGAATTATATTTATTTTAATTATCTACAGTTTGTGCTATAACCTCAACCTCAATTAAGAATTACATTATGTTGTTATTTCTAAAAATTAATTAAGTCGTGATATTTTTTCTCTCTCTTTTAATTACATACTTAATTAATAGTGTAATCATCGTCTTGCAATCTCAATCTGAAAGAATCAGGCGGAATTTAAAACGTATTTCTTTTATTTAGGTAAGAGTAAGTCTGTTCAAGAAACGCAGTGAATATTTTTTTATTTGTCAGTATGAAAGGTTTTGACATGATTGTGTTACGCAATTAGCACCTGTTCACCTTTATCGATCGACTTCGTTCGCGTGATTGCCGGTTCTCTCTTCTTCATCAACCTGAACCAACTGCTGGGCATGGTCTCCCCTAAGGGGGGTTCAGCCGTAATCGCCATGCTTGACCGATGCATGTTGGCGATCGCAGTAGATGTTATAGTACTCAGAAGGACGCTGCCGCCCATCCTCTGGTCAATATTCTTCTGTCGCTTTCTAAGACACCCATGGGTAGAAATAGGGTGGTGCTATTCGCGGCTGGCACCACACGGCACCGCCGGCCGGTTATCAGCTGGGTTTTCATTTTTATAGCGCGGTGCCCAATTGTTGTTTTTCTAAAATAAAAGTAGCCTAAGTGACTCCATGACTATCTGACAGTGAAAGTCCCGTCAATATTGGTCCAACCCTTTCATAAACTAAACAAATAAATAACCAGATAGGGAACAACTACCTGTTAGCCATACAATTTTTTATTTTTCTTCCGGGATCAAACCTCAGACTCGCGGCGCAACAGCCACTTGATCAGCCACTGCGCCAATCGTGCTGTAAATTTATTTCCAGCGACACCCAAAAATTTGCACGTTTCATTTCGCATGCCATTTCATTCAACATGCAAAGCACAATAAAAATGTTGATAGGTACACGTTAGAACTCGTGCACACTTGGACACTACGCGGGAAGTGTGCATACTACCCGCGTAGTGTGCACGGCAATATGGCGTGGTGTAACATTTACAACGTGTTCGGTGGCTTATTGCGTTCGTAATGCTTGTTAGGTATCGGTTCTTCTGTAGGAATTCCATCGTGTGGAGCAAGTTGTCGGTGAAGCGCGTTTTAGTATTTTGACAATCATGGGTCGAGAGACTTTTGGAATAATAAATATATACAGGCAACAACAACGAAGATACTTTTGCATAGGTAGTACGCACGGCTACACATCAAGCTACACATTACCAGTTTAAACTGACCTCTTATTGTAAAGAAATTATATTCAAGGCGAGATCAGTTTATACTGGAAATGTATAGCTTGATGTGTAGCCGTGTGTACTTTACAGCAACTACAAATTTCGAATAAAATTAAAAATATTCATACTGAATAACGGGTTACAGCAGCCCGTTATTTTCCATTTCTAGTCAGAAGAAACACACTTGATACTGCTGAAAACAAAAATCTGAAAATGACATTGTTTACTTACAGCAAGACCGGTGGCATAATAATTATTATGGGTAAAGAATTTAGTTTGTCCGGCGAGACTATTCTCTCGCCTAAAAGTAACACAGGGTATTACTCTCTCGTCTCTTAGCCGCAGACGCAAACGCGATGCTTGTAATTTACTTCAAAGATTACCTTAAATTAATCAATCAATCAATCATTTATTTTGTTAAACATAGGTAGGTATAGTTACAGAAAGTATGTTGTCTAAAATATGTGTGTGTATATGTGTGTGGGTGTATATTGTGTAATGTAATGTTTATGTGTAATGTAATGTAATGTAATGTTTTGCAAAAAGAAGTTAAATATTCAAAAATAAAAAATGAGTTGGCCACTCATTTTTTATTTTTGAATATTTAACTTATAGGTACTAAGAGAATTGATGTGTAACATGAGAGCACGTATCAGTACCAGTCCCATGCACACATGAACAAGTCATACGGTGACATCATCTGACGCTTACGCGTGTGACGCTCAAAGTCCCCGTGTACCGAGCGCTAATCAAAAGCGATAATTTTATCCGTATTTTACGAAATTGTTATTATTTTTTTTCACAAAACGAAATGATTGGGCATGCTTGAAATAAGTCTATTTGAAGTATTGGGTCTTGTCAGTGCCAACGATAACAAACTCGCTGCCTCTTATGCCATTGAACCGTCTCACAGCACATCCCGAGGCAGCAATACTACACAATACCGGTCCGCTTCGGAGTTCCTGCATTCGTTGGTTTCAGCAATTGTCACCGCGCGAACTAGACGAACGATCGTCTCTTTAATACATGGATAAATTACGTTCCTTATGCTTAGTCTCTAGTACTCTCTAGCGATGTAGAATTAAACGTGGGAAGTTCAAGAAACAAATGAGGCTTCGACATAATACTGAGTGTGTGCAGGGAATGTTGGAGGTTTTCCGTAGAGGAAAAGTTAGTGAAATGTGGCAATGGAATGTTATTTCGCATTTGTAGTTTAGAAATAAATGAGATTATTTATGGGTTTTCAGGCAATATGGCATTTCGTTACATTTTGATGACACATGAATTAACTGATTATGTTAATTGGCAACGGGGTACTTATGTTATCATCTGAAGAAGTATAGAGCTTTTCATTTCCGAACAAGCTTAAACACGAAAACTAGGTAGGTAAGTTAGAATTTCAAACTTAATATCCCCTTAGCCACACATTATAGACGTGTGTCGTAACTTAAAGTAACGTTTTATAGTAAAGGGGTGACAATGATTACCTGCAATGTGACACCAAATACACTACTAGGATTCAATTTGTCGACTTTCTAAACGAAAAATATTTTCAAACGATTCTAACACAGTCCTGTGTCCGGACGGAAATCATAATCCAAAGCATTTTGCAAATGCGGCGATTTGCCAGCACTCGTAGCACGCAGAACGCCCCTTAAGTAAGCGATCTAGCTAAGAAAACGAAGAAAAAGTCTTCCATTTTTTTTTTCTTTTTGACTCGTTAGAGCACGAATTCCTGGAATTCTTTTAATTTTTCTGGATTCTTGTTAGTTCGAGTACTAATTAAGCACTAGTGAATGCAAATCTTTATTAAGGAAATTAAAGCTTTCGTGAGTTATGTCGAGTGTGGTCTCGGATTTTATTAAAGAAGTACCTAGTTGTTCGGATCTTCTTCATAGCTTGTCGATAGTAGTCTTTATTGAATTGGCCTAGATCTTAGCTACCTACGAGTTTGGCGTCAACAGTGGCGTAATCAATCCCTGAAGCGTGCAGGCATCAACCCAGGACACGATAAGAAGTGCGCCATTGTTTAATGACCGCACCACATTTGCACTCCAGGCTGAAATTGTTTATAATAGGGTATTTTACCAAAAAAATCTAATTAGTCCGTCAGTTAGATTATCGAAAAATAATGGATACGTATTTTTTGTTTTATCAAATCAATGAAAACGCCACGACGTCACTTCGCCAGTAAAAGTGTACTGACATAGTGACGTCACACGTCTTCATTTTTCGTTTACGTGTTAAAAGAAAAAACACTTGTCCAATATTTTTTGGAAATCTATCTGACGGACTAATGAGATTTATTTGGTAAAATACCCTATTTTCTACCCGATCAGGTTTTCTTTGCTTTGACCAACCTGTGTCGTTCAAATAATATATTGGTGATAAGATCCGTAGAAGAAGCTTCACATAATTATGTAGGTAAGGCACGTTTTGGCTTTTACCTTGGCCAGAGGCTAAGCATGATTGCCATCAAACGTGGCAAAACCGCGACTAATGCTTGGACACGCTGACAACGATGCAGAGGATTTTTTTGAATCAATTTTGTTTTAGTTAAATTGTTATACGTTATCTTATCTATTAAGTGTGTAAATACTTTACATATTTGTAGATAAATTCTCGTCAAAAAAAAAGTATTGGTACTTATAAATACCAATAGTCGTGGGTAAATCAGCTGTGATTTCATAACAAAATCGCTTATTTCAGGGTCGTAACGTAAATCTCTGTATTTTACTGGCGCCGTTTGAGTCCGGCAGACGTTTCAACACTTCCTTAAAAATAATAGTCGCGACCAGGTCGCCGATTGATCAATCCTTTGACCATTTGAATGTCATCTCCTGCATTATCGTTCCAACGAAAAGGTCTTTTGCTTGGTTTGAAATTACCTTCATAGGAGATTCTATTAGGCAGCTACTTTATCTAAGACTAAGTTATCGAGTTTGTCCATGCAAATAGTAGGTAATGGTATACCTACTAACATTATAAAGGTGTAGAGTTTGTTTGTTTTTTAGGGTTCCGTGCCTCAAAAGGAAAAAACGGAACCCTTATTGGGACACTTAGTTGTCCGTCTGTCTGTCTGCCTGTCTGTCAAGACCCTTTATCTCGGGAACGCGTAAGTTGAAATTAAAACTATATACTTAGGTCCACGATTCAAATATACATTTGCAATTAAATCATTAAAAATATATTCTTTACTTCATCATCATCATCATTTCAGCCGAAAGACGTCCACTGCTGAACATAGGCCTCCCCCAAGGGGGGATTTTGCCATAATCGCCACGCTTGGCAGGCGGGTTGGCGATCGCAGTATGGTTGTTACAAATGCACAGAGAACGCTGCTGCCCATTCTCTGGTACGTCTCTTAGTCGCCTCTTACGACACCCACGGGAAGATATGGGATGGTGCTATTCTTTACTTCCGACACCATACGGACGATATTTTTTACTTAAAATGAGCTTTTGTCCGCGATTTGGTCCGTGTCAATGTCGGTTATCATGGATGCAGACGAAGTCCCGGATTAAAAATTACCTTATGTGCTTTCCTAGGGTTCAAGCTAATTTCATACCAAATGTCATCAAAATCGGTTCAGTCATTTCATCGTAAAAGCGTAACAGGCAGAGTTACCTTTGCATTTATAATATTAAAGTAAGTATGGGTTAAGTATAGTATAGATTATAAAAAACATTCACACGGACGAAGCCATGGGTAAAAGCTAGTGTACAGTATAAATATTAGTACTACCGTACAGTAGCGACGCACACGCCCCGCCTCCCTCCGAAACACTGTTCCTCACCTCTTCCCGCGTCGAACGTACTCTCGAAACTGCTTAGTTCATGCGGCGCGTAGACACGCACACACACGCACGCAGTTGTACAGACGCCAGCAGGTCAACCTACCCGAAACTGTCACATTTTCCCAATCAATCTTGAACCTTATTCTTTAAAGCCCCGGTGAAACCTCTGCAGGGGGGTTCCACTATTGTCACTGCGAGCGCCCCTGGCGCTGCTAGTATAAAGCCTGTGCCGGAAAAGGCGCCGAATAAGGCTGATAATGGGGATGGTTTAGTGACGGTGCAGAGGAAGAAGCGCCGATCATGGAAGATCGAGAACCGCTGCGGCAAAGCACCAACGGAGTCCGACGTAAGTTTGCGTGCCGCTAAGCCGAATACACCAGTGTATATCTCCCGCCTGCACTACACCACTAAGAGGACATCGTAGTGTACGTGCGCCGAAAGACAAAGTACACGCCGAGGGTGCAGTTACTGGACTCGCGCCGCAACGTTAACTTCAAGGCGATCGTGGTGCGAGTACCGAATTGTTTCCTGCCCCTCGTCATGAAAGAAGACTTTTGGCCGCAGAACGTGGTGTTCCGTCGCTTCCGGGGACAAGTGCCACAGGACAGCACACAGACAACTTAGTGCAATTTAGTGAAGTGCTACTAACATAGTCTTAAGTCGTCCCTATTAACACAAGTTAGAAATTATAAAATAATTATGTATCTTTAGGTTAAGGTATTTATCTATGGGCCTATGCAGCCTGAAATAAATGAATTATTATTATTATTATTATATTATTTAACCATAAAGTTGAAAATCGATTAAAGAAATGTGACAGATTGTAGTAGCTTGATATGCTGGCGTCTGTACATTCTGTTATTAGTTTAGTAGTAGTGTAGGCAATTCAATCGTTTCGTTTATATGGAGTGTCGTAGGTGTGCCCCCCAGGCTGACTTTTAATTCGCTGCGCATCTTTCAGGGAGTGAAAGTACTTACTAATGATTGCGGACACTTCACAACATTACAACAATTTGTTGATTTGCAAAATTTTATAACATTTTGAAGTTTCATTCTAAGGTACGAGAACCCTTTGTTTCGTAATTTAAACGATAAAGAATATTGACCCTCCGAATAAGCCTATTTTTATTTAATTAAGTACTGTGATAAAAATAATCAACACTTTGAGAGATTATGATTTTGTTTGTACATACTTAGAGAAAATCTCAACAAATTGAACAAGTGTATTGAACCCAAGTCTATAGTGTATTTGTGTATTAAAATTGTTATTATATAAGTTCCTAGAAGATGGCTAGTCTATGACCGAACACATTGTACCTATTTAAGTAAGGATTAAAGTGTATAACAAATGATTACACAAGGCAAGGATTGTGTTGCCTATCCTATTTTCCTTATATTTTTATCAAACAAGCTTCAAGAAATTAATTTACCTCAGGAACGTTGGTAAATTTACAGACTCTCTAATCTCAAAAATACACAATGCGAATATTTATCTACCAGTAATTTATTAAATTTTAATTTATCGACGGCTCTATTGTTATTTTACGCCAGAATATTTCTTTGATTTTAGAGGCAAACAATTTAAATCTCAATTTTTAGTCTCGGTACGTTTACAGACACTTGTGACTAAGCAAAAAAAAATTTAAACACACATGACTTTAGTTTCGGAAGTCGGTGGCAATACAAAACAACAAACAGAACAAAGACACCGACTCTCGAAACTAAAGTCACGTGTGTTCTGTGCTAAAGTTATTTATAACTTTTTAGGTATTTTCTGAAAGCGGTTATCTTTTTTCAAAAAAGTTTTAATTTTCCACTTTTTAGTGCCTCCTTATCACCCAAATCCATTAAGGAACGGTCAAAACAGAGATTGAAAGTCCTCCAAAGATGGAAAGGTGTAAGAAACGAAAACGTCTTCTCGGTTTTTGTTGTTTTTTTTTCAAAAAGTGCTGAATAAATTTCTGTTTGTTATATACTAAAACCTTCTTCAGAATATAACATACACTTTTCTGAAAACCGCATCAAAATCGGTTCAGCCAAACGGGGGATAATCGCGGACAAACATACATACATACAAATATACGGGTCGAACTGAGAACCTCCTCCTGTTTTTTTTGAAATCGGTTAAAAACCGTACAGATCGATCGGTCAAAGGTTAAGCTACACACGGACGAAGTCGCGGTCATCAGCTAGTTAATATAATTTTTCTTGAATGTTAGCCACACAGCTTATATAACAATTTCTAAACTACGAAGAACAAGTTCAACGATTTAAGAATCACAATTTTTATGTCTTCAAAATGAATCTTGCGACTGAAGTAGACATCAAGAAGCTTTCACATTTTCTAGGTTTTATACCTTTGTAGGTTTAGTACTAAAGTGGTTTAAGTAGTACCTAATCATTTCTCTGAAGAATTTTATGAGTTACCTACTTGACTTTCGCTCTAAGGGATCTTTTTAAGTTAAAGATTTGAATACTTACTTTGCACACAGTAAGTATTCAGTTACAGTATAAGGTCCAAAAGACCTTAAACTGTAAGTAAGTAGGTAGGTATCAAAATGTTCCTTTGAAACCATGAGACCATGATCACTGCTAAACACTAGGTAGTAACAAAGCGTCCAAAGCATTAGGGTTCATTATTAGAAATTGCTCCAACTTTCGATCTTTGAAACCCATCAAGGTTCTTTATTGTTCGTTTGTGCGCAGCCACCTTGAGTACGCTTCCCAAGTTTGGAACCCTCAGTACGAGGTGTACAACCCGTATTGAGTCTATCCAGAGGAATTTTTTGCGGTACTTGGACTTTAAGGCAAAGCAATTCTCCATCGACTATGATCACCATTGTAAACGGTACCATTTTTTACCCCTGGCAATGAGACGTAATATCAACGATATCTGTTTCTTAGTCAACATTGCAAACGGTGCGATAGATTGTCCTGAGTTATTAAGCAAAATACTTATTCGAGCAAATCTTAATAATCTTAGAAAGCGGCCATTACTACAAGCTCCAACTGCAACTACAAATTATAGGGGAAACTCTTTCTGCATACGCAGTGTAGCCTATAATAACCTACCATCACACCTAGATATTGATCTGTTTAACACCAGCGCACGTCAAATTAGAAATATCTTAAATAGGGAATACTTTGCTGACCTTATAACAAGTTAATTCTGCTCAACTTGACACAATCTTTTTCTTTTCTCTTCACAGTTTAGTTTCTCTTCCATTAGCATTGTTCTTTTTTAACCTAATCTAGAATGGATGTACCCGTCCGAACCATATTACCTATTTATATTATACTTATCGCTGTTTGCTAAATTGTATTATTTAAATTTGGAAGCTTGTAGTTAGCAAAAGTTTTTAGAAAATATTGTTATTCAAATATGTTATTAGTCTGTAAGCTTTCTTCAAAATAAATAAAATAAATAAAATAAATAAAATAAATAAAATAAATAAAATAAATAAAATAAATAAAATAAATAAAATAAATAAAATAAATAAAATAAATAAAATAAATAAAATAAATAAAATAAATAAAATAAATAAAATAAATAAAATAAATAAAATAAATAAAATAAATAAAATAAATAAAATAAATAAAATAAATAAAATAAATAAAATAAATAAAATAAATAAAATAAATAAAATAAATAAAATAAATAAAATAAATAAAATAAATAAAATAAATCAACATGGAGTTCTGGGTTCGATTCTCAGGTCGAGCAAAAAGTTGTATTAGGTTTTTCCATTACGAATTTTTCAGAAGCAGCCCGAGGTGTAGAGGTGCTTAATGTGACCCCCCGTGATTTGGTAAGCACGTGAAGCCTCAAACTCAATTCATTTATTTCAAATAAACCATTTACAGGCACTCTTGAATTGTCAAAGACTAAAGAGTCAGTAAGTCAGAAATTAAATTCAGGACGTTTTTAGGGTTCCGTACCTGAAAAGGAAAAAACAGAACCCTTAACTTTGTTGTCCGTCTGTCCGTCTGTCCGTCTGTCTGTCAAGACTATTTATCTCGGGAACGCGTAGAGTTATCGAGTTGAAATTATAACAGTATACTTAAGTCCACGGTCCCTTGAAGCTGTGAAAACATCAAACTTCTTAGTGGACGTGAAAAAAAGATAGGTACGGCCGTTTACGGCCGAAACGTACATTTCGACACTCTGAAGGGAATTAAAATAGGGTATTTTACTCTATACGAGAAAAAATCTATAAATATGTTATTGAGACATTTTAGGCATAAAGCAGTCGGAAAATGTAAGTTTTAGTTCATAAAATATCAAAACCAATTTTTTAATTCAATTCAAAGTTTTCTGTATTTTTATCTGTTATAAAACATGTTATTACGCCGTACGGCTGTGTAAACAAAAAATTGACAACTGTCAGTGAACCGATTGGCTTAATATAGGCTTTGTACTTTTATTATTTTCGTAACTAACGTATTTTTTTCATTATTACACCTATTACAAAATATGCTTATAATTATTTTTAAATTATATACAATTATCATATTTATTATGAGCGCATTTGATACAAAACGAACTGACGTCATTTACGCTGAGCAATATGGCGTCCAGTAAAGAGGCGTTTTCGTCAAACTACGCGCGAAATTTGAAAATTTAAAATTTAGATGCATTTTTATGGCACTTATCGATTGAATAAAAATGTTGTATTTTTTTGGTGGCATATTAGCACTACAGAATTTCATTGAGACACTTTTCAAAAATGGGTGTAATACCCTATTTATAGGGTACTTTCCGTTGACCTAGAACTATGAAACTTGGCAAGTAATATCGTCTTATAAATATAGGGAAAAGTCTGAAATCTGTTCATTTTTAATTAAATCATAAAAATATATATTCTTTATTTATAACGAGCTTTTGTTCGCGATTTGATCCGTGTGAATGCCGGTGATCGCGGATGCAGACGAAGTCCCAGATTGAAAAGTAACCCTATGTGCTTTCCCAGGATTCAAGCTATTTTCATACCAAAATTCATCAAAATTGGTTCAGCCGTTTCATCATGGAAGAGTAACAGACAGAGTTACTTTCTCATTTATAATATTAGTAGGTATGAATATGTAGCTATAAATTTGTACGGAACTCTCGGTAAACGAGTCAGATTCGCACTTGTACGGTTTTTTTATAATCATTTGTTTCATAGATTTTGACCTTATTTATTTATTTATACTCCTTGCACACAGGTACAAAGGAGGATTTAATGCCTTAGGCATTCTCTACCAGTCAACCAAGGGTGATGAAGAGATAATATGGCGGGTGCATAACAAAAAGTAATAACCTTGTAGTTATTGTTTAATGAGCGGCGAAATATTTTGCCTTGGAGTGTCTAGAAACATGTCATGTATTCATGTTAAGTAAACAGTTCGTACTTATAATTAACTCACTTGGAGAATTAATGAAATAAGCGCGTTATCATTATTTTTGGTTTTAAAGTTTTTTTTTGTATAGTTGTGATGGTGGAGGGGATGACCAGGAAAAACAATAGCAGAATTTTTTTAAAGTATACATAACCCTACTTTTCCCGTACGACAAGATGGTACGACAAAGGGATGCTTTGCAATGGGAATTAATAACATTGGTTCAAGTACTTACGCCTATTTTGCATGTCACACTGGATCTTCCGCATAGGTACTTACTCACACTAATAAGTTTATTCTAGCTAGTGGAGTGCACATAATGCGTGGAAAGGGTGCATATCAATTCAGTACAGTATCTACCTCTTTGTTGAATATTCAACGGCTTAGAAACTTGTCAGTACAGGATCTTATAATGGGCTTTAAAATACCTATACATTTTCAGAGATACAACAATGTAAGTAGGTATAGTTCGCAGCCGTTAATATGCCATACGGAGTTTAAGATAGAGACTGACGACACTATAAAATGCTCTGCAAAGCTATTTTTGAACACTCCCAGTCAACGACTCCCTGGTAAAGGCTAAGCTCAAAAGCCTTGAACATCATTGCAACGTTGCCAGCCTATTGGTATTTTATTGGGTACATTTCGGTGAGTGTGCTCTGGAATTTCACAACTTAATTCCCCCATCTCCATTCCATCATGGGACGAGCAGAGATGCGGCGAAGCGTCACCGCTACACCTTCGGTTGAACTCCCACGGTCTCGAACCAAACACTCTGCTTCCACATTTTATGTGCGAACTGCCAGACTGTGCAATTCACTGCCCGTTTCTCTATTCCCCGATACATATAATTTGGGTATCTTCAAGGCATGAGTGAACCGGTTTATCCTAGCAAGCGGCAATACGTAAGCGTGCCCCATCTTATGCGGCGTCATCACTTACGGTCAGGAGTTGCGGCCAAACTCAAGCCTATTTGATTTAAAAAGTTTGCGTAGGTAACACATGCCTACTTAGTGTAGGTAAAGGCAAGTTGGTAAGACAGGTAAAAAAAAACCTCTTTAAAAAATTATCTGTACAACATAGAGCAACGCGGAACTCCGGACGCGTGCGGCCGGTGTTCCGCATTGCTTTATGAGGAATAGCATTCTTGCGGCTAGCGTGCTCCACCTTAGATCGCATCGTCACTTAAAATCAGGTGAGTTGCAGCCAAACTTTTTCATTTTTATGGTCTTATAGGCTTTCATCATCATATCAGCCTAAAGACGTCCACTGCTGGACAGAGGCCTCCCCAAGGAGGGGTTTGCCATAATCGCCACGCTTGGCAGGCGGATTGGCAATCGCAGTATGGTTGTTGTTAAAGAATGGGCAGCAGCGTTCTCTGTGCCTTGGTTAGTACAAAGGCACAGAGAACGCTGCTGCCCATTCTCTGGTAAGTCCCTTACTCGCCTCTTACGACACCCACAGGAAGATATAGGCTTTATAAGACCATAAAAATAAAAAAGTTCAGGCGCCCGCTTCTCAAACATGAGGATGTCTGCTCAAATCTGAACAAGAACCAAATATGACTCATTCAATTCTTACTTTCTAAGTTTATCTTGGACAGCATTGAAGAAAGTCGTGATCGTTGAAGGAAAACATCGTGAAGAAAAACCTAGACTTAAAGTTAGTACAATTCTGGAATTGACCATCCGCCTTAAGAAAGTGTGATGATCAATTCCTTCTCTTCAAGAGAAGAGACCTTTCCATAAAACCAATTTTCTAAACACCATCTTACACACGGATAAAAAAAACAGCTAAAACCTAAACAAAAGAACTCAAAGGTACTCCGAGTTAAGCCGCAGACACACGAGTAATTAGACAAAACACACCCTTCCCTTCATTCACTGATGAATCCGACAATAAGATTACGTAGATTGCCAAGCGTACTAATTGAGTATCCTTACATTAAGTTCATTAAGACCGACAGAAGGGACATATTGAGGAGTTATTCTCCCTTTCGTTTGTAACCATGCCCTTATAATTAGTTGACGTTGTGTAATGAAAGAGTTTGAGAGTGTGATTAGTATAATTTGATTAAATAAACCTAAGTATATATCCCTATTTATAGGGATATGTGTTTCTCATCACTTCAGCTTAGTTTGGTCCATTGTTGGACATAAGACTCCTCCATGGCGCGCCATTTCTCCCGGTCCTCTGCCTTCCGCATCCAGCCACCACCGGCTACCTTCGTCAGGTCATCGGTCCATCGGGGTGGAGGGCGTCCCACGCTGCGTCTACCGATTCGCGGTCTCCACTCCAGGACAAGTCTGCTCCATCGGCCGTCGGTCCTGCGATTCCTGTGTTTTTACATGGGACGTATTATTATTACTATCCAGATGCAGCTGAATACCAATGTTTTACATGGAGCGTCCGCCTATCTGACCTCCGCAATCTATTTATTAAGGGGTAACACGCCGAATTGTATCTACCTAAAGGTACTTTATTTTTAAAATTACCTAAATGTTGGCTAAAGTCAGATAACACACGAAACAATAAAATAACAATTTCGTAATAACCGTAACACATAACCAGTAATAGTGTCTAGAACTCTAGTCTAATTAACTTTGTGTACCTCCCAACATACCTAAACTAAATAGGTATCCCATTAGGCAATAGTAATAATTGCTAAAATTATTCCAGTCACCGCGTTTGTATACAAATCAAAACTGATTGGTATAAGGGCAATCAACAAACTTCTATACTATCATTATATATGCATAATTTTCTTTGGCCGGCTACATTACTTTTTGGTCCATTTTGTCAGATGTCCTTTCTGTTACAATTACATTATGATTAATTACTCAATTTTTTTATATATAAAAATAGTTTTATACATTTAATATTTCGGTAAAATTTCTACGTCGCTCCATCATTGCTTCTATAAATAAGTATTTACATTAATATTGATAAGACCGAAAAAAGAACATAGTTAAAATTGCGAACATACGAGTAGAACGTTGTCTGCATACTAACCTCTTTTGTCGTCTGTACCAACAGCTAAAGAAATAAACAAGTCCTGTAGTCTAGAATTATGTTTAGTAATGTTGAATTGACCATTGAAAGAAAAACCACCCAATAGCGATTTGATCAGTCGGGACCAAAGATAGGACTCATTATAAGGGAAATTTGAGCCGGTCTAGATTTTAATGGGTCCCGACTGATCAACGCTATTGGCGTGGATATTATTGCGTTGTCATGGGTCCTTGATAAGTGTACGAAGTTTTAAATCAATCCGACGATTTGAAGGGGGTGAAAATCGAGTTCAAAAGTTTTGATACATACAACCGAAACTAATAAAAGCGTGTTAAAAATTTATTTTCAACAAAACAAAACAACCGCCTTCAAAAAGTAAAAAATAACTTTCAATTCGCAAGTAGGCGGCTTTGGTTCTACTTGTTGTTTTGTATTGCCTGCCACCCACCTGCGAATTGAAAGTTATTTTTTCTTTTTGAAGGCGGTTGTCTTTTTTGTTAAAAAGTTTTTTTTAGCTTTTTAAGGACGGACACCAAACGGTGACACCAAAAAAATCAGTCATCCTTTAATTTTCCACCCTTAGGATTGGAATATTTTCTTGAAATTTATATGACACCAAACTTAAAGTATACACTATCAATAATTAAAAAAAATATTGAAATCGGACTACACTGAAAATCGTTATGCGTGGTCAAACATATATATAAAAAAAATGTTTACAAAATGACAAATACTGGGCCAAACTATGTAAAATTTTTATGGGTAATCGGAGTACATACCTACATAAAAAAAATACCAATCGAATTGAGAATCTCTTCCTTTTTGAAGTCGATTAATGAAATGGGTGTCTAAATGACCTAAGTGTAGCTCTAGAGGTACAGCTCCGCGCCTTAATTATTATATTATGTGAAATGGCTACACGGTACACACTGACCCTTCGTTGAAAGGGATCTGGTTAAGTAAAAGCCTTTTGAAAACAAATATATATTTAATACTAGGTAGATTGTGTTTTACACGTTTTATAATATAGGCTGTACCTATAAGAGTTAAAATAATGAAAAGAAAAGTAGATACCTATTAAATTTTCATCTTGTTGTGTTGTATTTTTGAAGGGACAACAGATTCTTTTAACACTTCCGAGTTGGTCCCTTAGCAGTAGTGATGTACTACTTTGTTCTTTTGTGAGAGTAGACTAACTTTCCCTTGACTTCATTTGCGTGTTTTTTTTTACGAATGCCTATTTTATCTGGTAAAATACCAGTTTTAAATATGCGTGTAGGTAGGTACTCGTGTGTGTAGTGGGTCAGTTGCGAAATGGGCCTTAACCTAAATCAAGCCAAAACCATGATATAATAATAAAATATAATAAAATATTGTTTATTTGCACCTTCAAGTTAACAACATAAAAACAAATACAGTTTACAATAAAATTTGGCCGAAAGGTAGTAAAAAGTTTTAATTAAGTGTTACAGCTGACACCTAAGCTAAGATAAATTAATATCTTGTATATATAGGTATCAGCGCCCACCCTCATAAACAATAGCAATGATCAGAGTACCTATCATTTATCCTCATCCTCATTATTATTATTCGAGATGCATTTAAAATGAGCAAGAACATTATCATCATGTTATTAAAAAGGTAATATTGTATATTCACATTGTTATTTGAATGTAAATCTATTTCATAATACAATGAATATGTTTACAAAAAGAAAGGTTGATGTACAAAAGGCAATTTAAAAACAATTTTATAAAACTATTTGGTGCAAAATGTAGACTAAAAATAAAAAAGAAAAGAAAAAAACGGCGTGCAAACGTGTGGTGTGTGGTGTGTGTGGGTGTGGGTGTGTGTGTGTGTGTGTGTGTGTGTGTGCGTGTGTGTGTGTGTGTGTGTGAGGGTGAGTGAAGTGTGAGTGAGTGAGTAAGTGGGTGAGTTAGTGAGTGAGTGATTGAGTGAGTGTGTAAAGGGGTGAGTGGGTGTGAATGTAATAGCTTATTAGGAATTACTAGATAATTCTACTACAAAATTATGTTTTCTGTATGGTTTTCTTGTTAATAAAATGTAATAAATAGCATTATAAATGATAATGGTCGTTAATAGATCCAGCGCACCTGTTCACCTGCTCTCTCAGTTCGACATGGTCGAGAATTTTTGTGGTGCTGGCGGCGAATGTTACGCATACCGTGGACAGCCCATAAGACGAACAGCTTGATCCTTAAAGAGCTGCAGATAACTCAAAGGTTTAGGAAAGTGCTGCAATACTTCGGCTACATAGCCTGAAAGCCCTCCGACGATCTGGAGAAACTTATTGTCACGGGGAAGTTAGAAGGTAAGCGACCTAGGAGACGCAGCCCAACTAGATGGTCCGACCAAATAGCCAAGAGCCTATACACGATGAAAACATGCTCTAAACCACACCATGGATCGAGGGAGGTGGAAGCAGCTCTGTCGTGGAGAATCTGGTAGACGGAAACAGCACGACGCTCAGCAGTGAGCTTACGACTCGAGGAGGAAGATGTGTAGTAGTAGTACTCGCGTGTGGAGACTCATATATTTTTAAATTCAGACAGAGTCCAAATTGTTAGTAGTAATTTTCTTATCATCATCTGCCTAGCCTTTTCCCAACTATATTGGGGTCGGCTTCCAGTCTAACCGGATGCAGCTGAATACCAGTGTTTTACATGGAGCGACTGTCTATCGGACCTCCACAACCCAGTTACTGGGTTGTGTTCACTGGGTATCGTGTGTACCCAGTGAACACGATACCCCTTGATAAGACTGGTTGTCAGACTTTCTGGCTTCTGACTACCCGTAACTACTGCACAAAGATCTACAAATGACAGCCGGGACGAACGGCTTTACGTGCTTTCCGAGGCACGGAGGGAACTCGGACCGACCGCGGCTAGCGTAGCTTAACCTTTGACCGATCGATCTGTACGGCTTTAACTTAGCTCACACTCTCTCACACACACTCACACAGTAGTCATTTTCATATCCTATGTTTGAAAATTTTTAGTGTTTATTTACCTATTAAAAACTTTTCGAGCATTTTGCATGTAACCTTTATCTACAGTACCTACCTACAGTTGTGACTATACCTACTACTATAAAAAAACGTGGCATTTCTAAACAATTACGTACCTACAACTGCCTACTGTAGACTCATAGTAGTTTTATTAAGCTTATCTGTCAGATTACTAAAACAATACGGTAGGTATATTTTCGAGAACAAAATATTGACGCAAATAGTCTAACGCAATACGGACACTAAAATATCAATTTATTCTTTATCTTTAAAGAGTACGTAAGTACGGTCAACAAAAGAGATAAGTAATCAGCTGCTAAACGTCTGTCTATAGGTACAGTCAACAGCAAAAGTAGATGATCAAAATCAGAAATTCAATACTAATTTACTAACACTAATTTATATAATATATTATTAGTTTATTTATTAAAAGTATGTGATTGTCACCCACATACTTTTGAATCACTTCGACGCCACACAGTTCTGACGCGAACTCGCGAACATTAGTATTGAATTTCTGATTTTGATCATCTACTTCTGCTGTTGACTGTACTATTTCGTCAGTGATTTTTTTTACATTAATTTACTAAATTTGTTTTTTTTATATATTATATAAATATAATATTTTAAAAGAAAGAAACAAAAAATGTTTATTGACAAAGACCA
This sequence comes from Charanyca ferruginea, assembly GCA_947361185.1. NCBI lineage: Eukaryota > Metazoa > Arthropoda > Insecta > Lepidoptera > Noctuidae > Charanyca > Charanyca ferruginea. The sequence goes on along the minus strand of OX376074.1, from coordinate 6,318,601 downwards.
TCTGCACACAAAAACAATAATAAAAAGGTTAAAAGAAACAGAAATAACAGAAATTGATAAAAAAAGGTAGTGAGGTGGTGTAAGAATTAACGAAATTGAATGAACTTAAATAATGTACTTATATGCAAACATTTTATTTGAAATTTAAAAACTATTCTTAAAAATACGATACACTGAATTTATTATAATCTATTTTTACAGTAGCTGTCGCGCGTATTTGTAACCATTTTAATAATTTATCTTCTCAAATTATGTGGTTTTCATTTAGTTGTATATTTTATTCCAATTTAAAAGTACAGTGTCAATGGTAAAAACCTAACAGAAGCAGGGATGAACAAATCCCGGAACGTTATTCGTTTCACTGTAAAATTCTACCTAATTTAAAATGTTACCTTATCTTTTAAATACTTTTATTCTGTTTATATTATTATACGTGCATATTTAGTACTATCTTAGATCTATTTATCAAAATCATATTCCTATTCTTAGAACTTATCTTTGAAATAAAATGTTTTGCGTTCCTGCTTCTATGAGCCTCTTTTTTCTAATGCTATTATAAATGGAGTATAAGTAAAATAATATGATTTTTATTTTGTTTCTATTAGAAGAAAAAGAAAGGAAATTACTTTTATTCAATTTGGTTGCAAGCACTGTCAGCAACATATCTCTTTTGTTGACTGTACATGCCGCAATTGTTTTTAATAATACGTGATTTGAGAACATGCATCACACATTTTGGGGTAAGTAATTACCTAAAATGTAGGTATTTTTATAATGTACCTACGTCAATGGTTCCGATTGCGTCTGTTATTAAAACAGTATCTAACTAGTAGCTAACTATTTTTGGAGTAGGTACCTTATCTTTTAATTACTATGTGATGTGGAAATGGGTATTAATTATCTACAAAGTAAGTACTTAGAGCAAGCGCCCAAGCGCGCATTGCTGTACTGTAGACAAAATCCCTTTCTGTTAGCGTTAATGCCAACGGAAAAAATCAAATTGTATGCAGTTGACATATTTGCATCACGTGACATCTGGTAAGCAAGCGTCAATTCCATACAATTTGATTTTTCCATTGGCGTTAACGCTAACAGAAAGGCATTTTGTCTACAGGCCCAAATCCGCACCACACTCAACTTAAATATTGCCGAAGTGGTCACGTTGCTCAAAGCCGGAGCCGATGGTGCAAGATCGTCTGTGGAAAGTTAGTTCCCGGATTTATTCTCTCATAATTTCAGCCGAAAGACGTCCACTGCTGGACATAGGCCTCCCCAAAGTGTCGCCACATTGACCGGTTCCGTATGACTCGCATCCAGCGGAACCCCGCAACCTTTACCAGGTCATCGGTCCACCTAGTGGGAGGCCTGCCAACGTCTTCCGGTTCGTGGTCGCCACTCCAGAACTTTTCGGCCCCATCGGCCATCCGTTCTGCGAGCAATGTGCCCTGCCTAAGCCCAGACGGCGTAGTAGATACTGTCAAGCATCTGCGTAAGGTACATTTTAGCGCGCACTAAATATTGTATGGTGGTACGAAAATTCCCTTCGTGTGTACCCTCGTACTTGGCCGGTTTTCACGGCACGATTTTAATAGATTATATTAAAATCGTGCCGAAAAAACCAGCCTATTGATCCTATTATCCTAGCAGCCTGTTTATGTCCGCGGTCTTGGGCAGCTCGCATCCATCCACTGCCAGCCACCTTCTTCAGATCGTCGGTCCATCGTGCCGCAGGGCGTCCTACACTACGCTTGCCCAAACGCGATCTCCACTCTAAAACTTGTCTGCTACATCTACCGTCTGTGCGTCGGCAGACGTGGTCGGCCTATTTCACTTCAGCGTGCTGATTCTACGCGCAACTATAGTACTCTGGCGAATGACTGCATTGCGAATTCTATCCACCAAAGAAGACCCCAGCATCGCATGTAGTCGGTATCTACCTAATTTTATTTTTGTTGCTTTTGCGGACACTAGTCTCGACATTGACCGTTTTTCACCGAGCATATTCATCCGCCTTATCAGGTGCAGCTAAATACATGAAGCGACTGCCTATCTGACCTCCACAACCCAATCACAGGAACAAGGCGATACCCCTTGGGAAGACTGTTTGTCAGACTTTGATGCTTCTGACTAGCCATTACGACTGTCAAAGCAGCAGTGACAGCAGGAACCAATGGCTTTACGTGCTTTCCGAGCTACGAGGTTGTCACACCACAAACCTTCAAGGTCCGGGTTGCTACTTAGATAGGTACTACTGAGAAATTCATGTATGTTAATGGAAAAACAAAAAAAAATCGAAAGAATATGATAAGTAATTGTAATAATAATTCTTATTATTTGCAATCTAATGACGAAAATCCAAGAAAAATCCGTATAACGTAGCAAACACGCACGAGATTGGGGTCATGTATATCTTCTTGACCCCTTGCGGGGGACTGTGTAGGTACCTATGTATCAGTATAAGCGATAATACTCTTATAACAGTTAACATTGTTCTGAGGTTATCAATATCAGTAGAGGCAAATCGCTGTGCGAATTAGATATAAGTTTTCATCATCATTTTTATCAGCCCCTGATCATAATTACACTACTCGTACTAATCTTAAACTGACAACTTGCCACTCCCAGGCGGCGTCATGCAAACCAATATACTAACATAACATAGGCGAAAACCATAACCCAACTTTTGACTTTTCTGTAGTAGAGTAAAAAGGAAAAATTACCTACCAGGGGGCCAAGTCTGCTATTTTGATAATTGCGTCATTCCAACACGATCTTCTAAATTCATAATGGTCGATCATTGGTCGGTCGAATTAAAAGCAGTGACTGCACAATGACGTTCTAATGGAAAGAAACTGTCAACATTTTAGCAGATTACCACCTAAGTCAGTCATTCAGTTGTCATTTTGTACGAGATGACCATTCTATATCATTTCTTTCAATGGCTGTCAGTGGTTGACCAATGGAAAGTCATAATGACGAAATTATATAAGTAGATTACCAAACTTGTCAAAATCTTCAATTATGAAATCAATGATAGACCATTCTAACATTATTGTAATAGCAGACTTGAGGCCCAGATTATTAAAGTAGGTACAGACAGCGAACTGCTAACCCCCCGCGCGTTGAAATTTCTTCGCATAGGGGGTAAGCAGTTAATGACGCTGTCTGTACCTACCAGATCTAAGGAAACATTTGTCTAATAACTTTTACTTATAGTTGAAACACAAGGCAACAACTTTTTCAATTAGCCATGTAATTTTGGTGAAGACTTATCCTGCTTTATTACACCGAGAAACAAAGAAACGCGGTTGTACGTACCTACGTGTCGGATGCTGCGGGTTCCGCATAGTTACAAAGAGGAAATCTGAAGATATTATAACATTAAGTTGTCTCTTTTCTCATTATATTTGTAGGTAGGTACTCCATTCGAGGACATATACTTATTGCGAAAATCAGAATGCGGGGTGCAGGTCAAAATAAATTTCAATTTTTAAGTTTAAACATCGATCTAAATATGTGTGACTTTTATGTATATAGGTTTCAGTTTAAGATCAACAACCAGCAGTGCTATTCTGTTATAATCTCCCTCAGTGAACACCTAGGTGAAGTGAGCTGTCACACTCACCCGTCCTTCTGCTTTGTCAATCCCTAACATCGGGACGAATGACAGCTCACTTCACCTAGGGAGATTGTAACAGAATAGCTCTACAGTTTTAGATTCAAATAATCTTATTAATAAAACGTTAATTTGCATACCTGCTTATAAAGGCTTATACCCTGTTCACAAAAAGATTAGACATTACGACGACACGGTTAGCGCAGTGGCTGAGCGATCGACTGCTGCGCAGCGTGTTGCGGGTTCGATTCCCGCCCAGGGTAAACATTGGTGTGATGAGCACTTTTGTTTGCTTTGTGTCTGGGTGTTGTTTATCTATATATGTATGTATTTACAAAAAAACATGTATTTGTGTATGTATATCAGCTGTCTGACACCCATAATACAGGGTCTCCCTAGTTTGGGGTCAGATGGCCGTGTGTGAAAATGTCCCCACATATTATTATTATTATTTACTCAAACATTTTTTACAGTCCGTTCAACCGATTTTGACTTTTATTGCGTTGGTAGCATGACAAATGGCAACTGCAGTAAACAGTTGTATTGTAACCACTTTTTTTGCCTCTAATGTCATCCTTAAGCCTACGGAATAGAAGTCAAAATCGGTTGAAGGGACTGTAAAAAAGGTTTATGTCTAATCTTATTGTGAACAGGGTATAGTTAAGGCCAAATTATACATAAATAGGTTGTTAGATATCTATGTAAACATTTTATAGCGTAGATAACCCACCTACTTGTATAGGTAGGTACCTCAGAGTGCACGACGTTGATCGATTGGTGTAGTAGCTTTGGCGGATCGACGGATACCGTTCGACTAACTAATCAATAGATTGCCGGTCGGTGGCATCGGTCGACGAACGATCGATCGATCTTGATCGATTAACTCCGGCTATAATCCATCACTAATAATAATCAAGCAGCTGCTCGATCGACGTCGGCTAATCCATTCTACCATCGATCGATCGTCAATCGACAATTGATCGATTGGTCTGGTAGAAACTGTTGATCAACGTCGACTAATCCATTTTACCATTGATCGATTGGTCTGGTAACACCCTAAAAATACAGCGATTGGTGAGAGAGGTAGTCAAGTCAAACTCAAAGTCTAAGCATTTATTTCAATATTTAACCATTTACAGGCACTTTTGAATTGTCAGAGTCAGTTGACCTAAATTGAAGATAGTTGCTCGATTCTAAAACATAGGGTCTCTATGGAGAAGAATAAGCAAGAAACCCCACGGACACTCTTTTTTTATTAATCAAGTTTTTACAAAATCCTGGTTACATTAGTACGGTCAGCAACGAAAGTCGATTAACACTTCAGAGTTTTTAATCATAATTCTTGAGCAGAAGGAAATACGGACAGGATAGAAAATCCAGATAAAATAAACTCTTAACTATGACTTGAAATACGGTAAAGTATTACGTACATCGTATTTGTTATTGTGTCTTTATAGAGAACATGAAAATATAATGGTGTTGATCTAGTTTTGCTGCTGACCATACCTACACACATTGTATATGAGTTCCATGTGCGTGTCTTACCAAGAGTTACCAATAGAAAATCGATTACCTTTAACCACGGTCATTAATAATAATCTTGGGCGTCGGGTTCGCGACGTAACTACTACTTACTTTACTATAACGACACGCAATCTTGAACTGTTGAACTCTGTATAATATTTCCCGTATGTGACTCGATGATAAGAGGTTTTAATTTGCTGATAACACGCTTTAATTAACTGCTTAAGTTGTAAGAAATTCCGTTTATTAAAAGCTTCAGTATCTAGGGAGTCTGCGGTACTCAGGGACGTCACTTAATAATAATCAATCATTAACTTTATTTGACCAACATAAATTGGAACGCTGACAGTCAAAAATATGACGGATAGAAAAAAATTAACGTTGTTGACATGTGCCAAGTTATGTTGGTCAAATAAAGTTAATGAGTCATTATTGTTATGTGACGTCTCTGAGAGTGGCAGTCAGTCACGTGTTTTTCGAAAAAAAATATTATCCCTTTCCATTGAAAGGGATAATATTTCATATAGAGAAGTCAAATATTGGTCGTTTGTCATTGTTTAATGTGTCTCCTAATTACCAGACTTGAGCTCGTATAAGCGCATAAGCTGTTGTGATTGGCTGTTTTATCAACAGCCAATCGCACAGCTCGCGCGTTCAAAAATTTGCCTCATTAATTTTTCGTTGAAGAAACCTGGGTTTAATATATAATAATAAAAATAATTTTATTATCAGGCAATGTGGCCCATATATAAAACACACAAAATAATCTTAAACAATAACAAAATAATAGGTACCTACATATTAACGCCACGGACTAGAAAAAAATGGACTCCGCGCCACGCCTATCGAAAGTGAAGCAGTGCAGCAGTGAAAGGTACGCCGGACCGACGCACACATAATATAATAATAATACGTGGGGACATTTCACACACGGCCATCTGACCCCAAACTAGGGAGACCCTGTACTATGGTTGTCAGACAGCTGATATACATACACAAATACATGTAAATACATACATATATAGATAAACAACACCCAGACACAAGGGAAACAAGTGCTCATCACACAAATATTTACCCTGGGCGGGAATCGATACACATAGATCGGTACGATCGGTACTTTCGATATAATGCGTGGCGCGGACTCCTTTTTTTTCTAGTCCGTGACTATGACGTTTGTAAATGTGTGCGTGAGGCATGTTTGTACAAACGGTCCGGCTTACTTAGGGTGCTTCACTTTCAATATATGCGTGGCGCGGAGGCTTCTTTTTTTTCTAGTCCGTGATTAAAACCTTATCAACTATAACCTCAGACACTATAACTACTTATATCCTATTTCTGATTTCACACGTAAAGTCGGCGTCGTATGTCGCGCGGTGTCAGCAGATAGCTGGCTTCGGAAGCACCGGAATACAACACCTTTCGGCCAAAATTCCTCCTTCGTGAAGGTCGACAGATGTTCAGTTGCTACTCTCACCACAAAGGAGTCGAAGTTCACATTGTGGCTAGAAGCCAACCGCTCAAAGAATCGCTTAATCATCAAAGCCTGCCTGAAGTTATAGACCTTCTAAGTATTTTGATATTAAAGCAGCAGAGTACCAATATTAAGGTGTGGTTTATTACATGTAGCCACCACGAAATTTAACCAAGTATGTAGAAGTAGGTATATCTACCTACAAAGTGTTACACAGTCAGTTAATTCTGCTAATTAATTATTTACACACGTCTTGTCTTTAAGCGTAGTGTCTTTACCAGTGACAGCTCGGAAATTGAGTGATATTAGGTTGGTAATTTTGTATGCTAAGGTGTTAAATGAGGCCTATAATTTAGTTAGGTTGGTACGAAAGGTAGACAAAGGGTATAATTAATTCATTCTAATTTGTTTGTTAAATTAAATTTATTGATTGAGCGCTTAGTAACAATGAATTGCTGACGATATAGGTATTACCTTGCCTGCTCTGATTAGTGGCCTCTTTTTACCTTCACCTTACCTAGACATAGCTACCTACCAAGCACTGAGCCTAGGGTCCTGGGTTCGATTTCCAAGTAGGGCAAAGTGTTATTGGGTATTTCCATTAAGAATTTCCAAATTTGCGGTGTAATACCCCTCTGCCTCGGAACGCACGTACCTAAAGCCGTTGGTCCTGCGGCAGGACCAACGGCAACGGTCGTGTCGGATTGCCGTCCCACCGGAGATGAAATTCATTCGGTTACGAAAAGAGTGAAGGTCATGAAAGAAAATTTAAATAGGCAAGTTGTCATAGGCATGTTTGTTGATAAAAAATATGTCTCATCAAGTTAACTGATGGGTGAAGGTCGATCTTCCACGACTCCTCTACTATATGGACTGGCAACACTTACTCAATGCATGTGGCAGAGTAGAGAATGTGATGAATTGTATTGTGTATTGAATTTGACACGTCATGCTTGGCATCTCTTTACAAGCAGCGCCATCATCTTCTAATATAAGTATAAAAACTCATGTCATAATGTTTGTTATCGAACTCCTTCGAAACGGTTTGATCGATTTTTTTTTTGTTTTTTTTTGTATATTTGGTAGGGTCAGCAACAAAAGTAGATTACCACTACATTTTCATATCCTCTAAAAAGACACAAAAACAAATACGATGTGAGTAATACTTTACAGTATTTCAGATCATACTTATGAGTTTATTTTATCTTGATTTTCTATTCTGTCCGTATTTCCTTCTGATCAAGAATTATGAATAAAATTTTGAAGTGTTAATCGACTTTATTTGCTGGCCGTAGGTCTGAGAATAGGTCGTAGGCAATTTTTTTATTATTTATATTGCAAAACAACGTTTTCCGTGTCAGCTAGTAAATTCTGTTTTTATTTTTTTACAGTTGGTACATGGTACATTTGACGAGTTAGTTACGTTCAGAAATAATAAGATTTTTCAAATTAAATAAGTTTTAAATAATATATTGTATAATTAAATAGTTGCATTCAACAACAAAACAAAATTAAACAAGTTAATACACAATTAACAAAAACTTACAAATACATTTTTAAATGTACGTTTTTTTTAAACTTAGTTCTAAATACGGAATAAATATCAATGCGAATCAGATTTACTTGAACCAGAAACATCATATTGAACCTTATTTACATTGAATTAAGCTTTCAATTAGTTAACTACATTTATTACTAATTATTGGAAGACTATCCTCTTAAAACGATATTACACTTTAATTCAATGTACATAAAGTTCAATATCATAATTATTATTCCAACAGATTATTTTGGTTATGAAAATTGAATTGAGAAAAAAAAATTAATTTTCAAAACATTAGTCATTCACAGCCATTCCTTTTTTAAAGAAATGTTTTGAAAAAATATCTATAATCAATGTATAGAAAATTAAAAACATTACAAATACAAAAATCTTAAAGTTACTATCATACCCAATAAAATAATATTAATTATCTTTATAATACTTAATGATCCTTAAACACTAATAAATTATTCATAGATGCCTCTTTTTGATAAGGCACACTGGAATGAATTAACAATTTTGACATAATAATATCAAATCAACGAGGTATTCCAATTTAGAGATTCTTTCACATTACTAATTACAAATTCTATTTATGAATGTTATTTTTTAAAGTTACCATAATTACGGCAAAAAATTACCAAAGACTAAGAATTTGCAGATAGGGCAGGCCTCATAGGCAAAAAAGTATCAATCACAAGGATGAGTAAGTAAAAATTTTGATATTTTACTAGTCATAAAATAAATATCCTTTTGGTTCGCTGACAATAATAGTCTATCCTGTTTTTGTTTTTGAGAGATAACACATATATTTACCATGATTCCTATTAGCTTCAAAGTATAATAGTTTACTGTAACTGGGACTTTCCTTGGAGGTGCTTCGCAGCTTGGAATGTGTTTTGCATTAACATGGCAACGGTCATCGGACCCACACCTCCGGGAACTGGGGTCACGGCACCAGCGACTTTGACGACCTCTGTTAGTAAATAAGAAAAAATAAATAAACTGTAAAAAAAAATCAAGAAAAATATGGCAATACAGACAGGAAAAGTTTGAAAAAGGTAAGAACGAGAAAAAGAATCTATGTCGAATAAATACAAATAAAACTGGAAATCCCTTTTCAATTCTCAAAATATCTGATAAAAAACTGATGATTCAAAAGAATTATGACTTACCATCATAATCAGCATCTCCTACTAATCTGGATTTTCCATTTTCATCAGTAACTTTGGTGATGCCAACATCAATGACGGTGGCTCCAGGCTTAACCATATTTGCTTTGATGAGTTTTGGAATACCTAAGACAATTGAAACACAAAATGTTAAAGAAAATAAAAAATAAAATAGCATCTCTTGCGACTGCGAGGTATATGGAACTGAGGAAGATGTCGTACATTTATTGACGGAATGTGTGCAGTTTCAAGCTGATAGAGAAATGTTAATAAATGATTTACAGCAGTTAACTAAAAATAGTTTGGGATAGTTTTAGGAAATTTTGTCAAAGCCAATGTCAGATGCCGCTAAAAGATTGTTTAGATTTGTTAGTTTACGTTTCTTAACTACTTTGTTTATTATTTTAGTTAGTTAAGTACTTAGTTTATTTATTCCTGTTGTAGTCTCGTGAAAAGGTACGATGGGACTGACATGTATTGTCATACAAAAATCACTCAAAAGAAAAAAAAAAGCTCTTGTTGCTATATAGAAATGAAAACATTGAAAAATGATTTTTAGTAGGTAATAAAGTAAATCTAAAATTACCTGTAGCAGTTATAATAATATCAGCATTCTGGCAAAAGACTTCCAATTGTTGTCTTGGCGTGTAGCGATGGCAAATCGTAACAGTAGCGTCCATTCCAAGTCCATTGTCGTGTTTATTGTCACTATGCAACATCATAGCAATCGGTAGTCCTACATTCTTTGATCGGCCGACCACTACCGCGTTGCGTCCGTATGTATCAATGTTGAATCTAAAAGCGTGAAAGAATTGTCACATCTACTGTTTATTGCATAATCTTTGGTACAGTATGGTCAACGTATCTTGGCGCGTCTGAAGTTAGCCGATTAGCTGCGCAGTAGACAATTTCGTTCCTAAAAGTTCCATTGCGCAGCCAAACAGCTAACTTCAGACGCGCCAAGTTACGTTGACCGTATTGTAGATTTGGGTGTAAAAATGCTTAACTTAATAACATATCCATTATTTTAGTTTCAAATACTAATTATCATTATTAATTAATTTATTTCAGATAATGATCCATAAAATACACAAAAACATTATACAATATTAATTATTTTGTTTTGTCCTGATTTTTATTACGTAATGATTTAATCATTTCATTCATCGAAAACGTACGTACATAAGTTTTAAAAATAAACACTAACAATTTTTTTTATTATAAGCACTCCAAGTCGCACAAAAAAATTTAATAAAAAACATTACATATTTTTTTTAAACTCTTTAAAAAAAAAACTCACCTTTTCAGCATTTCTATAACAGCTAAGGCAGTAGCAGGAACTAAGGTTGGCATATCAACACACAGTTGTCCAACATTCACAATATGGAATCCATCAACGTCTTTCTCAGGAGCAACCGCATTGCAAACTTTCCTCTCGCTCATGGTCTCAGGTATTGGCAACTGCACTAGAATACCATCAACACTACTATCCGCGTTGAGGGTTTCTATCTCTTGGATAAGTTGGTCCTCCGTTATTGTGCTCTCATGTTTGATAACTTCCGCATCAATGCCTACATATCTTGCTGCTTTTATTTTGTTATTTACATATGTGTGGCTGGCTGGGTCTTCTCCGACTAAGATGCACCGAATAGCAGGTGCTCTGTTACCAAGGTTAACCCACTTTTCAATTTGTTCTTTTAATTCATCCTTCACTGTCCCTGCCAGTGCTTTACCGTCGAGGATTCGGGCCATTATGCTGTTTGAACAAAATAAAACAATGATCACTAAGTAAATTTTTGATCCTATTTGATAGCTACAGTATTTTATTATTAATTTGGCAAACTACAAAATAATGAGCAATCTTAAAATATATGTTGATTGGGTTTATTGATACATTAATTTAGTTAAAAGTACTGACAATAATTATCAAATTAAATATTAGTTCAATTAAAGTTGTGCTGGCAGTATGAATATTAAATTCAGTCTTGTTTGGCTTAATATTCACACTGCCAGCACAAATTTAAAATATTAGATATTACTAAAATGAGAAATGAAGAAAGACAAAAGATTACATTAATATTGTTTAAAATGCTAATATTTTAAACAATAGTAAATCTGTCCAGATTCTCAGCAACCTTCCCATCCAACAAACCAATTGATGAGAGGCCACTAGCAAATTGCGAACAATAAATCAATGAATACCATAACAAAATTCTATTGGATGACGAATACACAAGCAAATAAGAAGTTTGATTTTCATTGTGACATTAGAGCACATAATTACTTTTTATTAGAAATAATATTATAATACAATATTAGATGGCAGTTGTTAAAGTATTTTTAAAATCAGCCACAAATATCCAATCTCTATAGATTAACATGAGATGATGATGAGATGTGAAACAAATTCTATAATTTGTTACACATTATGAAAACATTAAAAACAAAATAACTACACATCAAACAGACACAATAAACCCAAAAGAAAAAATAAACAAGAAAAACAAGAGTGCGATGTCAAAAAATTTGACATTAAAAGAAAAAAAAATGCCAAAACAAATGAGTTTGTAAGCCACAACACCAATTTCTCAAATATATATTTTACCTGGCCGAGCCCAGAGAATCAATGTACGTGTGACTTCTCATTGTGGATGTCAGTAGTGAACTGAATACTCGGAGGCGGAGGATTTGCCTCATCGCTTACTGTCAACGTACATAGGTCATTAGGTCAACATGACCAAATCATTTACTACACAGATAACGCACATATTCCAAGTATAGACACTAAGCCAAATCAAACCAGATAATTACAGATTTAAAATGAGAACATCAAGGGGTTACGAAGTTCAATCAATATCTTTTACTCAGGTCAGGTGTGAACTGCTTTTAACCACTTCGACATCAACCGTTTTGTGGTCATGTCTACAAAACTGGATTTAAACTGACAGTGAACTTTTGTGAGATAATTTTATCTGCATAATTGCTGAATTTGTCAATAAATGAACTACGAAAAAGATTAAGAATTAGGTTACCTTCAAATTTGATTGGATAGACTTCAGCGATAGCAGCGTGGATACTGACATAATACATAATCCTAACGAAACATGTTGAATAAACAATATTCCTGAAGAATGGTTATAAACTTCCTCATGTTTATTCACTGAAGTTTAAACATTGTTACGTGTTTTATTGTGATTTATTTGAACTATGGTATTCCCCATTTTAATTTCAATACAAAGACAAATAAATTTGAATGTGGTGCTTTCATAAAACACAGAAACTTTATAAAACCAGCCTACCTACTTAACTTACACGTACTTACGTAAACAGAGCCTTCTTTTTTCAAAATACTAAAATTCTTGGAACCACGCGTCCACGACTCCACGTTCTTGACACAAAACCTTGCCGTTGCTAAGGAAATTTTCTAACCAATGTATTCAGTCATAGAATCTTGTCCTTTTTATTGGCTTATTTTTTTTAGGAACCGAAACCAAATCAAATCAACTTTATGTTGTTTTAGGTATGTATATTTACCTATCATGTGCCATAAACGTGGGAGTCAGAAAATAGGGTTATGGAGTTTCTAAACGAACCCAGACAGAATTCTTTAGTAATATGACATCAAACCAAATTAAGAAAATTATAAACATTCAAAATACGTATATTCTGCAGTTGAAAATCTTTATATAATTTATCTTACACTATTTAATATGTTAACAACACTTCAAACCACTTTCGTCTTTCCTAAAACGTATAATTTCCGAAACCGATTACAATTTTAGAACGCACCAGCCAAAAATGCCAAAATCTCAAAGGAATTTGACATTTACAGTTGTTGACGTCCCCGACCTTCGTTTTGTTATTGCTATGACGCTGCGTATGGGACACGAGTATGACGCGTTTAATTTATTGTCCGAAAGCATAAACACTGTGGTTTGTTTCTGAAAGGTTGGGCAGAAGTGTAGGTATAATGTATGTACATAGTTTGATCAGTGACTCGTCTTAGCTATAGTTCACAATATTAACCTGTATCTATTTAACTTATCTGAGTTACGAAAACCATACCTAATCCATGTCTACGTAGGCCATACGTAGGTATCTTCCTATTTAATAGCTATGTTACCAACCGGACATAATTTATTATAATTATTGTATTTTTTCTTCTATCCGAGCAGCTACTGAAAAGAAATTGTATCTTAGTAAACAACAACTGACTCTGAAGATGCTCAACGCAGAAATCGAATCATCGACATCAGTTCTAAACTGACGAGTCAGTTAGTAAAAAGTCACATTAAGACTAATATTTTTACAAAATTATCGTTTTTATTAATTAATCTCAGTTTATTCGCCATTTTAATGTGAATGATGATGACAATCTACGTAGTTAGACTGATAAAACGTAAAGTAGGTAGGGCCCTATCTACCTAAACAATTTATTAAGGATAGGTACCTAATGAAAACACTGCGAGGGTTCTTTTTGGGAACAGCTCAAATTGTCCTCCGGGACTTGACAATGGTTGACAGGGGCAGATTCAGCAGTACTGTGGTGATGTCAATAGGAGGCCAGCATTGACATTCTACAGAGCAAAATGATAAATAAGAGATAAATAACTGTTTTATTCAGTTATGGGTGTGACTTCTTACGTCACAAGATTGCTCCCTGTGCTATCAGTTACAGTTTTAAAACCAACAGGCGACGGGTTTAATTTAAAATATTCCATTTAGCAACAAAATTAGATAACACTTAGTTAGATACCTATGCTTCATTGTTTTATATGGAATATTAAATTTATAATTATTCATTATCATAGTGAGTAGGTATGTTACTACCGCGTAAAGAAGACCCGAAGGTTATCTCTAGTTACAACCGAGAAGCAATTAGTTTAGTAGTTGAAGCGAAGTAGGAAAAGGAGGAATAAAGAACCCCCTTTGTTCCTTTATTTATATTTATATATATAATATATATATTTATTATATGTTTATATATATTTTATATAGGTATGTTATATACCAAACATTAAATTATGTATGTATAGTTTATATATTCGTAAGTTTATATCTTTTTAACTTTTTTAATATATTTTTTTTTTCATATGCACCTGCCATGTTATCTCTTCACCACCCTTGGTTGACTGGTAGAGAATGCCTAAGGCATTAAGTCCGCCTTTGTACCTTTGTGCATGAAGTATAAATAAATAAATAAATAAAGAATTAAAGGCGTATTTCATTACAATTCTTTGATCAATTTAGTCTATATAACTTGTGAAGTCAATATTATGATAGATCATCGAATACCTTAACCTATTAATAATTATTTGATGATGGGGATCTTGTGAAAGATTGTCCGAGAGACGATTTGGTTATAGAAGAGTGGACAAGATGACCTCTTTTAGACATTATAATGAAGAACAAGATACCAAGCGGCTCTGAAACAAGAGGACAATGATTTTGATGATGGGATCAGTTTTTGAAAATGTAGAGACAGGCATTTGGTAGTGTAAGTTTTTCCCATAGAGGGTAGTATTAGAAAGGGTGTCTTATTTGGTTGGGGTAGTGCCAACCAAAGGGATGCATGGGGAATTAGGAGACACGATTTTTTTCTTCAGTAATGGAGACTCTAAATTTCTAATCACCTGTTTCATCACTTTTTTAAATGAAACAAATTAAAAACATGCACTGACTAATTGCAAATAATTCTAATTTTATTCTCACGGTTCATTGATCGTTGTGAACTTCGTTGTACAACGTTGTGTAATCGCTGACAGTGATATATAAATTATTACAGTGCTATTTCATCATCACTTAAATAGATTTTTAGTATAATGATTATTTTATAATGATTATTCTCAAGTCTTCCTAAACAGGTATTGGTAAGAATACATATAGATAAATTAAATTCGTCTTCGAAGTTTACGACTAGCAACACAATATGAGATTTACATCTCGCTAACGACAAAGATAACATCGACAAAACGTTATATTTTTTCTTAACATTATTGTATCAAAATATATTTTCTGTGTAGACATTATTTAGAAAGTCCCAGAAAAAAGTGAATCCACGTCAACGAAGTAGCTTATCGGATCAGCTACTATGCGCGTGTTAGTCACGACGGCGTGCGACAGGGGTCAATCCTAGGGCCTACTGTATGCGTAATCTTTATTAATGGTCAAGTGATCCTATGAAGTGGCGAGATATTTTTGTAGACGCTGTTCAGGAAAATATAAGTGACGATATTTTCAACATAATCATATTGTGTTTAATGGTTAAGAAATACCCAAATGATAAGAACGTCTTAAAGTACGTCATATCGGAATCGGTTCTAGGTAGTAGTAGTCTTGTTGTGGTCCAGAGTGACATAACGGCTGACTAGTAAAAAAGGAAGGATTTAGAAGCTAGTCAAAATTATTGATTACGGGTGGTCGTCAATTTTGGCATGCACTAAAACCTAAGTACTTGGGCCTGTCTAGGCTTTAGATCGATCATCATCTGCATAGCCTTTTCCAAACTATATTTGGGTGGGCTTCCAGTCTAACCGGATGCAGCTAAACACCAGTGTTTTACATGGAGCAACTGTCTATTTTGTCTTTGAGTCGTTTAAATCACAATATCTATAGCCGGCACGGGTTAGAAACAATTCAAATTGTTACGAAACACGCAAACTTCATCAAAAATCAAGAATCCTTATTTTTTTTATATCAATAACATTGAAAGCACTTAGCTACTAAATTACCTGACATGATTTATCATACTATGATTCTATGGAGGAGCTCGTGGCTAAGTTAAAGCCGTATAGATTGATCTGTCAAAGGTTAAGCTACGCTTGCCACGGTCGGTCTGTGGATGGGTGACCATCCCTTTCATACCGAGTTCCCTCCGTGCCTCGGGAAGCACGTAAAGCCGTTGGTCCCGGCTGTCATTTGTAAGCCTTTGGCAGTCGTTATCGGTAATCAGAAGCCAGAAAGTCTGACAACCAGTCTTACCAAGGGGTATCGTGTTACCCCGTAACTGGGTTGTGGAGGTCGTTCCATGTAAAACACTGGTATTCAGCCAGCTGCGTCCGGTTTAACTGGAAGCCGTCCCCAATATAGTTGGGAAAAGGCCAGGCAGATGATGATGAGATTAAGATTTATTTATCATTCTATGTAACTTCGTAGAAATCCTAAAAAGATTAGGTATACAATGACGCGCGTGGGTGTGTTCTGTGACGCAGGGGTCACAAGATAACGCGCTATGTCAATGTCTCGACGTGGTTGATAATTTAATTACTGTAATTAGTTATACGCAATAAAAACATCTTGTTTCGAGTGCCTTTAAGCTGTGTATGCATTGGGACCATTAAAATAGTATAAATTATAAAAGCTTTCGTCTGCAGCACGTTTTTATTCAGTAATTTGTGATCTTCTTTGCGAGAGAGATCGCACAAGATAGGGAAGCTTGGAAGGAGAGAGGGGAGGCCTTTGTTCTGGGGTGCTATTATCTAAGAAATACAGCCTAAAGCTCGACGCTGAAGCAGTGGCGAGTAACATTTTCGTATTCTTTAAAAAATTAAAGTTAATTAACGGCTTTTGGTGGAACTACTCATCATGACCATGTCAACCTTTAGTCGCCCACTGCTGGGCATAGATATCCCCAAGGAGAGGTTCAGATATGAAAAAAAGCTTTTTACAAAAAAGACAACCGCCTTCAAAAAGTGAAAAATAACTTTAGCACAGAACACACATTGACTTTAGTTTCGAAATTCAGTGGCTTTGTTCTGTTTGTTGTTTTGTATTGCCACCGACTTCCGAAACTAAAGTCAATGTGTGTTCTGTGCTAAAGTTATTTTTCACTTTTTGAAGGCGGTTGTCTTTTTTGTAAAAAGCTTTTTATTTTCCGCTTTTTAGTACCTCCTTCTCATTCAAATCTATTAAGAAGAGATTGAAAGTTAACTACTACAAAGATTGATGAAACTAAAACGTCGTCTATGTAAAATTTTTGGGTATTTGTTGATTTTTCAAAAAGTGCTGAATCAATTTCGATAAAATTTATATGGGACCACCCCTGAAGCGTACCGTATCTATAAAAAAAAGAATTTTCGAAATCGGTTTACGTTTGCCTGAGAAATCGCGTAACAAATCGCGCACATACTTAATGCAAATTTAAGACTTATACGGTTTTCTCATGGATGCCATGATCAGAACTGGACCAAATTAAAATGGGACCACACGGGAAGCACTAGCTTCCAAATAAAAAAAGAATCATCAAAATCGGTTCACCCAGTCCCGAGAAATCAAGTAACAAACATCAACACAACAACAAAAAAAAAAAAAAAAAAAAAAAAAAAAAAAAAAAAAAAAAAAAAAAAAAATACAGACGAATTGATAACCTCCTCCTTTTTTTGAAGTCGGTTGAAAAGGACACACTAAGTAGAAACAGTCGCTGAGCTCGACGTCGCTTTCACGGCTTACACGATGTCAAGTTCGCCGTCGAGCACCAGCCACGAATGGTAACGTCAGAGAATAGCATAGCAAGTTCAGAGTATTGTTACAGTGGTACACAGAATAGTATAATAAAAAAAGAAAGGTTCATAATATTTAGTTTCCTAAGCAATACTGGGGTATCTGAGTGTCTAGACAAATAAGTTTTCTGTTAGCGTTTACGCAAACGCTAGTATAGAATGTATCACAGAGACTACCTGTAAAGAAGTCACGTGACCTTACGCTTTACGTTGAAATCTTTCGGAAATCCACGCTACGTTTTATGTCATGTGTGACAAAAGCCTTATTAATGTTATCGTAATGTCTGTTACTATACGCCACTTAACGATGTCTGTTAAGTGTTATGATAACTAATCTACTATTTAACTATGTGTAAAAATAAAGGAACAAGATGTTCTGCTATATTTCATAATAATGACGTATGTCACTTTGCCATCGCATCACTCATCGTTACGTAACTACATAATAATTTATTCTTTATTTATTTTAGGCGTGATTTTTCAGCAGATGTAGGTACTGAGAAGTTGGCACACCCAAGTTGTGTAATGTGATCTACAGTGGCCTATACGAAAATCGCTTAATAGATTGTGCACCTAAGTAGGCCGCTGCAAATACAGGATGAAATTGAATTTATTAGCAAATTTTTAAAAAGTGACTCAGAACACGAACCTGAACAACTTCCATTATGGAGCCAATTCATACAGCGTGAAAAAAAAACAGCTGTTTCATACATTTTGACCGAGTACCTATTGCACTTCTGTATGGAACAGCTGTTCTTTTGAATTTGTAAATTTCCTTAAAATTTTGAATGATGAATTCAATTGAATTCAGTATAATTCGGCAAAATAGGAGATATAGATATCTCCTAAAGCTATTGCGAATGCTGTGCCCATGGTTAGATTATGGCCCATTTACACTTACAGTGCAAATTTTCCTTTACCTGCACCTTAAAGGACATTAAAATCACCACTGATGCCGTGAAGATACTCTACTACTCGAGAAGAAAATTCATAACAATATGTCAAAAAGCTCGATAAGGAGCCTATCCACAATTCCATACATATCAGGGTCGTGCCCGGGAAGGGGACGGACCGTGCCACGTCACGTGCTCAAAAAAAAAAATCGTTGGGTTCAAACTTGTTCACACGCGTCCCTGTCCAGGCCGGCGACGGAGTTTCAGTGCCCGGTAAATATGGAAGAACACTGTAAATATGAAAACTGAATTTATTTAGCTAAGTCTAAACATGTAATAAAAGAGTTGCACAAACACAACATTTATTTTAACCTGTGGGCTAATTCACGTAACTAAAGAAGTGCTTTTGCAGTGCAGTTGCAGTTAAGTTTCGATCATAACAAAGGTTTTCGTATTCTCTACTGCTGTCAGACACAGTCGCGTCAAGTCAAGCGAGCGCAATAACGGCATTCTACTGTTGCGCGTCTTTGGTGCGTGCTTCGGAACGCAACATGATCGGTATTCTACTATTCGTTTGATGTCTCAAAATGACAGTTAAAAAGCATTAAAATCTGTACAGGGGCATTTTTTAATATTATAATAACGTCATATTCATTGAAATGTATCGATCGATATTTTTTCTCTCATGTGGCTACACCATAAGTAGGTAAGTTTGGTAGAGTTTGGTTGTCGTATAGCTGACGTCCAGTTCACGCGCAGTTCAAAGATTACAAGAATACCGTTTATCACTCAAACTTGAACTTAATTCCAACTGCACTACAACTTCATCGGCGTGTCATAAAATTACTTGAATTAGCCCTCTGGGTATCTACTGTGATCATTCCGTCTATGGAGTATTTGAAATAATTATTTTATGTAAATCCTTTATCATCTGCCTAGCTTTTTTAAAACTATGTTGGGGTCGGGTTCCAGTTTAACCGTATGCAGCTGAATATTAGTGCTTTACATGAAGGGCCTGCCTAATTGACATTTACTAGCTACCTACGTACCGTAATACAGTTACTGGCACGTAAGTTGGCCACAGATTTTGTAGTGGGGGAGGTTCACGCATGTAAAAATGTATGAAATTGTGCGTGCGCGAACTTCCCCCACTACAAAATCTGTGGCCAACTAACGTGCCGGTAATTATACCTACTTCTTGGTAAGGACTAGTTGTCAGACTTTCTGGCTTCTAACTACCCCTAAAGATTGTCAAAGATCTATGAATGACAGCCGGGACCAACGGATTTACCTACGTACTTTCTTCTTTTTGACATTTTCGTACACGGCCATCTGACCCCAAACTAGGGAGACCCTGTACTATGGGTGTCAGACAGCTGATATACATACACAAATACATTTTTTTTTGTAAAAACATACATGTATAGATAAACAACACCCAGACACAAGGCAAACACAAGTGCTCATCACAAAAACGTTTACCCTGGGCGGGAATCGAACCCGCAACACGCTGCGCAGCAGTCGATCGCTCAGCCACTGCGCCAACCGTGTCGTCACTTTACCAGGCACAGAGGGGTTTTGGTATGAAATGTATGGTCAATCCAGTCACAAAGTACGTAAGGCTGCGTCGCGCCCGAGCAGAGAGACCACTCAGAACAAACCGCCATTTTTACCACGCACACATTGACATTACGTTCATAGGCATTCTCAAGCAGTTTCATGCAGACTTACGACTCGACTGTCACGTGTTGTCAAAATGAATAAATGAGAGACATGACATCTCACGACAAGACAATTTTGTTATAAAAAATTGCAAAGAGTTCCAACCAGTGTCAATGAAGCACTTGTGTTTGCCTTGTGTCTGGGTGTTGTTTATCTATACATATATGTATGTATTTAAAATATATTTGTGTATGTATATTAGCTGTCCGACACCCATAGTACAGGGTCTCCCTAGTTTGGGGTCAGATGGCCGTGTGTGAAATGTCCCCACATATTATTATTGTTATTATTTTTATTTCATATTGTCACAAATAAAACCTAAAGAATCAAAACAGTAGCAGCCCTAGTGAGTCTGGCAAGTTTAGGTAATTACTTTTGAAAATGGCGGGAGCGGTCCTTCTGTACCCTCTATATTTTGTGATCCAAGTCTCTACGGTACCTACTTGAGTGCATTCACACATTTACAACAATAATACCTACCTATCGTGTTGTATATGCACTTGTTTGTTATGTCAGCTGTTATCGAGTTCTGATTAATTAATCTATTTTAAGCTGCCGTATCATAATCATTATCTGATATTGTGGCACACATTGATGACCTTGCGTTATCAAAAGGTAATGGGATGATTCACCTCTAACCTCTTGTGTCTTGTAGGTACCTATAATATTCAGGTACAGTCTCGAACATAAATATGTTACACACGCTTCTGCCCGCGACTTTATCCGCGTGAAATCAATTATATGTACCTATACCATAAAATATATCGCATGACAATGTGAAATAGTGTAGCTTTTTATGAACAAACTTTACGATGTATAAGTGTAGATTTAAGTGAAAATTAAGTAACGTATTTTATTTTATTTTATTAGGGAAAACAAACAGCAGTATATAAAACAATAATCTAAGTACTTATTAATAGGAGTAGCATATACTTACACTGCTAACGACGTTATCCACAAATTAATAAAACAGAATAGCTAGCTGTTAAATGACTATCAATTTAACTTATCCTAGTGTAATTTATAGTATAAATATTACTTATCTACTTAAATCAATTTTGTCGTAAAATGTACGATTGCAACTTTGAGAAAATGTCTGTTTCTTAAACCTAGCATGATTTACAAAAAAATTAGAAAAGACTTTAGTAAAACATTAATATTGAATTTGTTGAGACTTTTGAATTTACTTTTTATTTATTTTGAACATATCTGTGCTCGTGACTGGACCAACACCACCTACATTATGTACGTAAGCAGGTATAACTGTACATTATTCAAACCTGCAAACAATACATATACCTTTCCTTTTTATCTAGTTGTAAATCGATTAAGTATATTGACGGCTCTATGAGTGAGAAAGACCAAAATTAAATTGGAATTTTGTAAAGAAATGATATAATCGGTAAATTCAATGGTCAATAGTGAGGTGAAGGCTTATCTGCCCGGTCTAGTTTTATAAAACTTGCAAGCTAACACATCTGCAATACTCTGCTTAGAGAACTATCTTGAGGTAGTCAGCCTGTAGTAAGTCAAGACGTAAAGCCAAGCTAGAACGCAAGCTAGTAAATAGTTCAACTACTATCTTGGCTTCGTAAAACTAGCCATTAAAGATAAGTTGAGATAAGGGCAGAAGGATGATGAATTAAAAAGAACTTAACGATTATAACAGTTTGTTCGTTTTTTAAATAAAGCACCACAGCAGCATTAGTAGATGTTTTGCAGAAAGGTTCACGACTAGTATTTGTTGAAACTGTATTCTATAGGGTACGACCGTATGTAAGTACTTGAAAACTGTGTGGTTTTTTATCACTGTAATCATGATAAATTCCTGATAAGGTGTGTTGGGTAACAGACATTGATGTCAGGAATTATCTTAATAATGCACGAGAGCCCGATTACAAGAAATGTTAGAGGAATTAGTTAACCTTATCAGGTAATTGTCTAAGAATTACACTAGGTACTTATTAATAATGCAAAGGATAGGAATCACAGATATAGATAGACCTAGATAACGCAAGTATCACGATCTGTATGAAAACCAAGCGTGCCATTTTTTGAACGTCACAATGTAATAAGAATGTTTTGTTTTTCCTTATTTCCTTATAACCAGGTATTACTGAGGGTATTAGATTAATTATAATTGTTTTTTAAATTAATTACGCATAATATTAATCACAAAATGACTTACCGATGGAAGGAAACGTTTACTTTATTTTTTTTACTTACGATTTTTTATCGTAAGTTAGGCACGAAAATAAGCACGCGAAGTAGTTGCTCTTGCGTTATCTAGGTCTATCTATATCTGTGTATTATTCCTATCACAGATATAGATAGAATGCGATGAAAAAATATCGAGACAATTACATAGTCTTATTTAAACATTGCAAGGTATTACCAGTTCTAGTGCGTGCTGAGTATCTGTTCCTCATTGAACATTTTGATAACAGATACATTCAGATTCCTGTTAATTATGACGTGAATACACGACCAGCCAAATTAAAGTTATTTCAAGTGCCACGTAAAAATAACTTCAATGGTAGGCGTACCGCTTCGTTCACTATACCCAATCTACTTAATCAAATAGCTGTTGACATTAGAGATTCAATAAACAGTAAAAACAAAAGTAAAAGCTAAATCATTACATTTTAACTTAATTAAAACTTAATTGTTAATTAGCGCGTTGATCTAATCTCAGGCCATGGCATGCTAAGACAGAACGCAGAGGTCTAATTGTGTGCCTTGTTTTAATATAATATGGAAAAACTTTGTACTTAATATAATATTTATAATATTAGTATAGATTTATTATTAATTTAATAATAAATCTATACTAATATTATAAAGCTGAAGAGTTTGTTGTTTGTTTGTTTGTTTGGTTGAACGCGCTAATCTCAGGATCTACTGGTGCGAATTGAAAAATTCTTTTTGTGTTGGATAGTTCATTTACCGAGGAAGGCTATAGGCCCATGCGAAGATGGGTCGGGTCGCGAGTAAATAATACTAATGTCGGTAAGATAAATAGCCGTAATATTGCCGTGTTAATAGCCGTAATATTAGCCGTGTGGTGTGGTGCCGGCCGCGAATAGCATTTCTATCCGTGAGTGTCGTAGAAGGCGACAGAGGAATATTGACCAGAGAATGGGCAGCAGCGTCCTCCTTCTGAGTACTATAACACCTACTGCGATCGCCAACATGTATCGGCCAAACCTGGCGATTACGGCTGAACCCTCCTTTGGGGAATACCTACCGCCTAGCAGTGGGCCTCTAAAGGATGACGTGATGATGATGAAGATAAATATATTGTTGTTATTACTTTATTTAAGTAGTTACTTGCATTCAATATCAACATAAAATAAACTTTGTATTATGTTTAAGACATTTATTTCTCAAAACAGAATACAATTCACTTGAATGAGAAACATTGGTTACATACATAAGTAAGCGTTCCTTGGAACACGTATCGGAACGGTACGTATGAAGCTAAGAGTAGTTACAGGTATTTATTAGGTACACATATACTGAAATAAACTTTAATTTTGAGATAATTGTGGGTACAAAATTTTCATTTAGAGATTCTTTTTTACATTACATTTACTATTTAATAAAATATTTATTAGAGTCAACATTTATTCGAATAAGAAACTACTAAATGCTAACTAGTAATACTAGACATAACTTATTGAAGGCATTGGCAATAAAGTAGACAAGCAAACAAAGAAGGCTAAACAAGTAGGATGTTGTATTCAAAAACACAATATCTACTTACCATTCATCCTAAAATATTTGTATTAGGTAAACTGATTTTTTGAGATAAACATGATATTTCGTGGTATAAACCTTAAAATGAAAAGCTTAGACACGACCGCGGATTTTAAAAGACGGAGTAGATAACAATAATTGACAGCGATTTGGGGGAAGTTTTTGTTTGTTTTAGGTTAGATAATAAAATTGAAACGTAATGCTTTTTCATATTTTTTTTTGTGTAAATAATAAGTTTTTAAATACTGTATATAGTATTATTGTAATGTACAGTAGCTTGATATGATGTCGTCTGCACACTATTAAAGTAATAATCTCATGACAATAATGTGAAAAATAAACTGAAAACGAAGTTAAAAAAAGTCTTCAAACTCCGGAACTTTGGCCTTCTCTCGCAGCTGTTTAGCAGCTTGGTATGTGTTATGCATCAACATGGCAACATCCATTGGACCCACGCCACCGGGAACTGGAGTTACGGCTCCGGCGACTTTGATAACCTCTGTTGAACAAAACATAATAGAAAAAAAAATCTCAAATATTGTTTGTGATACTAAAGATTTTGAAGAGAAAAAAGGAACAATTGAAATGAAAGTATTCAGCAAAAGCTTTATTCAGCTAAGGTGCAAAAAGTAATCCAAATATTAATAAGCCGTGTAGCCGGCCGCGAATAGCACCACCCCATTTCTACCCGTGGGTGTCGTAGAAGGCGACAGAGGGATATTGATCACAAAATGGGCAACCAGCGTCCTTCTGAGTAAAATAACATCTACTGCGATCGCCAATATGCATCGGCCAAGCAAGGCGATTATGGCTATCCCCCTCTCTTTGGGGAGACCAATGATAATTTATTCTTCCGATAATATTTCGGTCACGGCAGCTAATCTCAATCGAGACTGGTCAAATACGCAGGGGATGTGCACAAGTGTGTGTGTAAACACAGCAGGAGCCTGAGAGCCTGAAGAGTAAGAGAAGACCTCTACCCTCACTCAAAAACAAACCCTCTTTGACACCTTCTTCTCTCATCCAATTATTACAAGAGTAATAGCGATACGAAGAAATCACTTACCATCATAATCAACATCTCCAACAAATCTGGACTTTCCATTTTCATCAGTGACTTTGGTCATGCCAACATCAATGACTGTGGCCCCAGGCTTGATCATGTCTGCTTTGATAAGTTTCGGAATACCTATGAAAAAAAATACACCAAAATCTAGAATAATATTATGGAAATGTAAGATCTTTCCCAATTCTGTTTGATAAAAATGATGAAGTATTATGAACCACCCCGTAAACATCATCGCTCCACCCTATCCTGAGAGTTTACTGAACCAACCTGTAGCAGTGACAATAATATCGGCATTTCGACAGAAAACTTCTAATTGTTCGACGATGGCAGATGGTAACGGTGGCGTCCATGCCAAGTCCGTTCTCATGTCTCTTGTCGCTATGCAGTATCATAGCAATCGGCAGACCAATATTCTTCGATCGGCTGACAACTACTGCGTTGCGTCCGAAAGTTTCAACCTGAGACCTGAAAAGGGAAGTTATAATATCTAGTCTGCTTTGTTGGCAATCAATTTTTTTGTCAATCATTCGAATATTTATAGTTTAAATCAGCATTAACGATCCATTGTGAAGGTCAATCAAACCTCTGCTACTTATGCACCTGTGCGGTGGATTTAACATTCGAAAGGTTAATTATTCTATGCTTTGCTAAAATCCGAAAAACGTAACTAACCTTTTTAGTATTTCTATAACAGCTAAAGCAGTGGCAGGTACGAAAGATGGCATATCAACACATAGTTTCCCGATACTCATAATATGGAATCCGTCTACGTCCTTCTCAGGAGCGACTGCATTGCACACATTCCTCTCACTCATTGTCTCAGGTATCGGCAACTGGATTATGATACCATCGACGCCATCATTTGAGTTGAGTGTCTTAATTTCTTGAATGAGCTGATCCTCAGTTATTGTATTATCATATCTGACCACTTCAGCATTAATGCCAATATTACTTGCTGCTCTAATATTGTTGTTAACGTAAGTTAAGCTGGCTGGGTCATCTCCTACTAAGATGCAACGAATAGAGGGTGCTCTATATCCGAGGCTTGTCCAGTTTTCAATTTCGTTTTTTAATTCTTCCTTTACTGTCGAAGACAAAGCTTTGCCGTCGAGGACTTGGGCCATGATGCTGTTATGATAAAACATTGAAACTAAGTACATTTATTCATAATTATATATATAAATTTGGGTATTTGACACTACCAATCGATTGACATACTTTTTGTGCCCTCCACACCTCTCCTCACTTCTCCTCTCTTCTTTCTACCCTCCATGGTATAGCAATAGTTAAAAGTGACGTTAGTTTTTTGCCAACTTAATTGACTAACTAGGTGTTTATTAATTATATAGAATAATATATAAAATAAATACAGAAATCGAATCTTACAGTTAATTAAGTTGGCAAAAAATTCACGTCACTTTTAACTAATTCTTTAATTTAAAAGAATAAGGTTCATATTCCACTGGGAAAATTTGGTATAGCTTGATGTGGCGTCTGTACGCTACTAGGTGCTTGCGATTTTTATTAAGTAGATAAGACCGACTGGCCAGCACACAGACAAGTCCTGAGAGGTTTGCGTGTATGGCAAAAACCATTGTAAATGTAAAAAAAGTGTTTTGGAAATAAAAAGTTAATAATAATAATTCACTCAGATTCAAGAATAATATTGATGTGTAGTCATTAGTTGTGTACTCTCTAAATAATACGACTGCTTTGTTGGTCTCGTGGTCGCAATCGCGACTGCTGAGGTTCGATTCCTAGGCCGGGCAAAATGTTATTGGGTTCTTCTATTAAGAAATTCTCAGTAACAACCGGACTTTGGAAGTTGGCGGTGCAACACCCCCGTGCCTCGGAAAGCACGTGAAGCCGTTGGTCGTGCAGCAATCTCTTCACCGTTGTGTCGGATTGCCGTCCCACCGTACTATGAGAGTGAGGGAAGAGGAAGTGCACCCGTGTTTGCGCACACTTGTGCACTACAGGGAAATTGAAAAAATAACCAAAACTTCTTAATCCTGACTTTGTATCAGGAAACTGAACATCATTTGTTCTGAAACATTTTTTTTCATACAAAACCAATAATCGCGCTCTAATTTTTGTTTGCTTGCACTTGATAACCGACAAAGTTGGGCAAATCAGCTGAGCAAGTACATTAACCTACCTTCTACCTATATCATATTCGCTAACAGGTGCGTAAATTTCATTCGTAAATTTCACAGACATCAATTAAACGAAAACGAATTGTTTTTGGCTACGTTATTTAGTTGAGCTCAAAGTCGTAGAACAAAATGTTGTTCAGGGTGATGATACGAAGTATAAGTTAAGAGGTTTTGGGTATTTTTTCAGTTTCCCTGTATAATATCTCCTGCGTACTTGACTGATCTCCATTATGACTGGGTGAGCGTCAAGATGAAGGGACCAATTCTCCAATGTCTGTCATACATGTACAAAAGAAAAAGCCTTTGCTATAATTTTAGCTACTTCATCGCTTACATAATATTTTAACAAAATGCTTGGTCCCTCCATATTTACCCTTCGAAGATCGAAAATAAATCGCCCATTTACCTGTTGCACTAAACATTGAATCATCAATTTGGATTGACCAACTTATATAATCGATATCTTTGAAACGATATATGTTTCGGGCAGCAGAAAAGGTATTGTAAGTATGTAGAACATTCCAGGGAGTAGCCTATCAGTTTGGTCCCTCCATCTTGACGCTCACAAGACTGGCCACCGCGATCGAAATTTGGTCGGAAGAATTGCAATTAGGTACATTATATTTAATACATCAGCTGTCAATATCGAGTTCTAATACCTAATCAATGTGTAGGTACTTTAGTTATCTTATCATAACATAATCTGACATTGTGGCACACTTAGTTGACCTTGCGTTATCACAACTTGCGTTAGTTCAACTCGAGTCTATTATTGTTATAAGTTGTGCCCGCTGCTTTGTCTGAAAGTATTTTTTATTTTCTTCAATCAAAAGTAGATTTGTGTTCTTTTCATGTTTTTTTTCGATGTTTCCCCACACTAGGATTTTTTCCTGCACCGTGGGTGCGTTTGGAAACATAATTATAGTCACATACACGAACAGTCAGACCCGGAACAACTATCTGTAAATTTGTCTAAATATTTGTTCCGTACAAGAAACGAACCTACGACCAGTCAATCGCTAAACCACTGCGCCAACCGTGTCGTCAAGGTACTTTTGTAAGACATCACATTATTTGTTTGCTTTTACGACGATTGTTTGTGTATATGTGAGTATTTGGAATCAGAAAAAAATCGTAGATTCCAAAAATGTGTATTCCTCAATCTTCTTCTTCCTGTCCTTATCCCATGTTACTTGGGGTCGGCGCAACATGTTTTCTTCTTCCATTCCATCCTGTCCAACGTCATGCTTTTCGTTTTGCTTTTCTTTTTTTCTTCTTGGGGATCGCAGTGAAGTTGTTGAGTACACGGAAGCCGCTGCTGCCCAACTTTCGGATCTTCCCTTAGTGCCTTCTACGACATCCTCGGGATGAAATGGATTGGTGCTATTTTAGGCCGGCACCGCCCGGGGAGTTTATTTTACATTGTTAAGAAATCTAGAAAGGATATGACACCAGTTATTATGAGTTGTCATTATTGTGTAATAGGATTTCATTCATAATTTATTGTAGGCGTTTACAAATTAATATCAAACGGATCCAGTAGTCACACATTATTTCAATACAACTGCAACACATCATCATTTCAAATGCATAATTATATGAGTCACTTTGACTGAAGTATGTCTATTTGGGTAGGGTTTGATCCATTTAACAGTCATGCCTAAATTGGAAATCCAGTAACTCAATATTTTTTTACTACGGACGTTTGAAGTAATGTTTCTAGTGAGATGATGAAGCGGCCCTAGTATCCGTAACACAGGTAAAATCCTAGCACAGAACTGGGTTTGCTCTGCTATCTACTGTAACATTTCTATCCGTCACTCAGGATGTAGTAATTAAATTAACGTACAAAGTTTTTTGAAAATAAAGATTATTATTGTTTTAGGAATTTGTAGGAATTGAATACGGAATTAATGTAAAATCAAGATAAATAAAATATTACTACCTCAGATGCATTTGACTCTAACGACTTCTACAACTAACAATCTCACTTCCAAAAACCAAAATGGGAAACCAATAGAGGTAGAAAACAATGAAATGAAAAATAACTTACCTACCGTAATATATTTTGGGTTGACCGTTGAAATGATAAGCGCACCACTTTTTTTTGCGGAATGTTTGCATAAACCTTGGCACCTCGTATTTATAGGAAATGCATTTAGATAAGGGTCCTCGAAAAATGCATTGTGGTTAACCACTTTCATGTTGTTGTAGATACCAACTATGACGTCAGATTTGATAATCAATTTACCTACGTATGATAATAAGTAATATTAGGTCATTGAACTTATGAATATATAAAATTTCTTGTATTTTTTAAAACACAGAACACACATTACTTTACTTTCGTAAGTCAGTGGCAATACAAAACAACAAACACAAAGCCACCGCCACCGACTTCCGAAAGTAAAGTAATGTGTGTTCTGTGCTAAAGTTATTTATCACTTTTTAGTTTTCGAAGGCGGTTTTCTTTTTTTTTTTTTAACTTTTTGGTTTTCTCTTTTTAGTGTTGCCCTAACCTAAGTTATAACCTATGTTGGCCTGTTGGATAGGCCATTTATCGAGGAAGGCTATAGGCCCATGCGAAGCCGGGTCGGGTCGCTAGTTTATAATAAACATAAAAACGTAGATCCTTTAGCGCAAGAATACACAGATACGTACAACTATTTCCGTAGGCTAAACGTATTTAAATAAAAAATCTTTTCAGCTCTTTAGGACTAGTAAAGATATGGCTTATTGATCGAGAACATCCCTGATTAAAAAAAAAACTTGAGAGGTGTCAAGGGACACCCGGATGGAACGAAGTTCCTTTCGATTAATTAGTGAAGGAATTGTAATAAAATTTTATTTTTTTTAAGTTATAATAATATTTTTTTTATTATTAACAAATATAATGTAATTAAAAGACAATTTAATTAAACGTGCCCGTTTATGTATCGAGCGAAATGGACTCCATTTTGAGCAGTTGCTTCGATACAGGGAAGTGTAAATTTTATACCTAATAGGTAAGTTTTTTAATTAAGCCAAAGTTGATTAAAACTGTGTTTGTGAATAGCTCTAATTTATTTAAATAGGTTACCTATAGCACCTATAGCCCCTATAGGTACCTACGCCTGCCTGCCTTTCTTTTTCTAGCAAAAGAGTACCTACTCACTTACCTACTTACAACTACAAATAATTCGCCAATGATAAAAGTAAGTACCACTACCTACCTAGGTACCCACCTAAGCTCCCACTGGCTTAATTTAAACCAAAACATCTACGAAAAGCGAATTCGGACTTTATTTTGTAAACGTAAACGGTTAAAAATTGAAATTTTACCAAACTAGGTATGGTAAAATTATTCTGAGAAACGTATAGGCTGGTGCCCGACCGGACAATAGGAGCTATGTGCAACCGAATTTCACGGTTAATGTGTAAAAATAAGGTTTTAATTCGCTCCAATATTTTCATAGAAAAGCGAATTAAAACCTTATTTTTACACATTAACCGTGAAATTCGGTTGCACATAGCTCCTATTGTCCGGTCGGGCTAATAAAAATAGCAAAAATAAGGTTTTAATTCGCTCCAATATTTTCATAGAAAAGCCGCCATTCAACTAATAATGAACTCTATTTGACAGTTCCAACGATTCAATTTAGCTTATTATAGCATGTCGTGACAACTTTTCGTAAGAATTTTTTCCGTCTAGCCCCCTTTCACAACGCGCGATAAGGAACTTCGTTCCAAAAAACCTGAATACCGACTTCATTAAAAATATATCTAAAGCGTATGTAAACTGCACGTCAGAACCACTTCCACCCAGTAATCGACTGTACCGCCTTGCCTGAACTTTTGATCCTTCAAATTTAATTACTTTTTTACTCGTATATTTTCGGTATAACTTCAATCTGGGCAAGTTTTAACACAGTGAACGAGCAGCTCCAATGAAGAAAGTTACTTTCCATAACCGCTCAGCTGGCTAATATTCAATTAAAACTTTTTAATTTCTCTCAGACCTTTGGCAATATTTTCTGTTTACGGTGTTGCCCTCGGTGAAAAATAAACAATTTGTAATAAAATATTGTAGCAACTTCGCAAAGGAATTATTTGTGTCGGATTGTTTTTGACTTTCATTTTGTCGAATGTTGTTTGGTTCATGGATATTGATTGCGACCGTTTTTATTAAACTTCTTTGATCTTTAAGTTGTTATTGAATTATGTACAAATATTTTTTAAAGTCAACAACAGATTTTTGTTTGTTTTTGTTACTGTAAAAAATTATAAATTGGGAAAATGTTTGGGAATTTCTGTACGCCACCACAATTGAGCTTCCTTACTTTAAATGTTATTGTCTGTGTCAAGTCCTTAAATTTTCTTCTATTAACAAATTAATTAATTAATTTTCTTCTTCAAAACTTAAACAAACAATTTACTGGATACAGTCAAAGAAGTTTCAATAACCCTGAATAATATCAGAAGTCCGGCAATAAAACATCTTTATTTATCAACTTGACACCGTTCCATAACCGGGTAAAGGCGGCCCCTAAGTTAGGCCCTAAACTCAATTTAGTGTAACTTACGCTAAGTGCGTAGTAATTTTGGGACCTCTGTCATGGAAGTGTTCGACTGCGTTGGGTGAATACCACAAGTTTTGGGCCATGAAGTTAGCGAGGACGGGTTGAGTGAACTAGCCAGTCGTATATTACCTTTTTTACTTTTGTTTTGCAGTTGCGCTACAAACAAATTTTTGGTACTTTTTATGTCTTGATGTACGATTTAGTAATTATACAAATTCACCGGTAGGTAAGTACCTAATCCTACGTAATTAGTGGATAGGTATGTTTTTACTTAATTTATTTAATTTTAAATTGTAATGTTTAGCAATAAGTATCAGTTTACTAGCACTGTTTATTATTTTTTCTGGGAAGCAATATATTTTAATGAAGTTAACTAGACTGTCGTCTCACTAAAATTGTGATGGAATAAATGCATAATAATATTATTAAGTATATCAATGTTGCATCGTTTGACCGTAAGAGCTTGCTCGAGTGATGCGACTGGTTGGTGGAGGATTGTTATAGTTTCATTACTTACTAGCTTTTGCTCGCGACTTCGTCCGCGTGAATGTCGGTTATCGCAGATGCGACGGATGAGACGAATTCGCGGATTAAAAAGTAGCCTATGTGAAATACGTCTCATCAAGCTTCAAGCGTCCCAGGGTTCAAGCTATCTTCATTCCAAATTTCATGAAAACGTATCAGACAGAGTTACTTTCGCATTTAGAATATTAGGTAAGGAAAGTATGAATTTCCTATTTTTATTTTTTTGTACACTAGCGACCCGGCCCGGCTTCGCATGGGCCTATAACCTTCCTCAATAAATGGACTATCCAACACAAAAATAATTTTTCAATTCGAACCAGTAGATCCTGAGATTAGCGCGTTCAACCAAACAAACTCTTCTGCTTTATAATATTAAGTATAGATTTCAAAATTTCCATTTCAACTCAGAAGTTAAAAATGCTTCTAATAAGAATAAGTAGATGATTTAATAATAATAATAATAATAATCGTTTATTTCAGGTATTAACCCATAAAAATATAACAAAAATTACAATACATTGTTAAATTACAATTAAAATATAAAAAATTAAAATATTAAAATTAGAAATAAATTAAATTAAAAAATAAATTCATTACATACATTATCAAAATTAAAATTAAAATCAATGAATCAATGACATTAAATTATCACTTCAGCATAATTATTATCGTCTTATCAGGTACACACAGCGAAATACTACAGATACTAATTGATTTTTGCATGCACATAATCTTGTCAGGAATGATGCCTTGAGTCTCCTCATGAGCCCGTAAAAGCGGTTCGTTCAGTAACTCTGTTCTCAACAAATATGCCAGTCGCACTACACCGCCAGGGCAGCTTTAATATAGCTCTAAAGGCGTTATTATATTGTACACGAAGAGTGTTATAAGCACTCTTCGTGTACCTGTACTAAAGTTGACTGGTGTAGAACGACTGGCAGTAAGCCTTGAACAGAGTTATTTTAACTTGGTTGGAGCAGTGAGAAAAGCGCCTAGCTAACATGTTGCTTCGACATGCAATACTACGCCTCTGAATTGATTATTGATTATTGATTTTTTTTTTATTTTTCTTTGTGATTTATTTATTTACTTTTTAAAATTACCCTTGTCTGTGTGTGCGAACTTTAAAACCAGTGCTGAATGTGCTGAGTTGGTATTCTTTTTGGTATAGCTCAGTAAAATTTCGGTATAAATGTTATGAAAATAAGGTTTTCGACATTCAAATAATATAGGTAACTTAAAACAAAAAAAAATTGTAACAAATATCTGTACGATAAAGATGCTGTGTCGACATAAGAAGATTTGGGAAACAAGTAATTAGATCGTAAGTTTCATGGCCCAACTTGGTATCAAGAAGTCATAGCTCGTGTTATCCCTAAACCACTGGTGAAAGGTCAGGCTGGCTACCTTCTAATGTAGGTAAGATAGGACCGACTGTGGCTTTACTATTTATAATGCCTTCTACAATTTATTGATTTATATATCAGTACACTAAACTACTTTATATTTAATGGCTTTAATTTTGATGGCTCACGGCTTGGTGACCGACGCGACGCCCAGAGTGTCGCGGGTTCGAATCCCGCCCAGGGTAAACATTTATGTGATGAGCACTTGTGTTTGCCTTGTGTCTGGTTGTTGTTAATCTATATACGTAGGTACCTTTTTGTATATTTGTGTACGTAAGGATATCAGTGGACCAATTCACGTAACTAAAGAAGTGCTGTTGCAGCACAGTTAGTTAGCAGTTGCAGTTAAATTTGTAAAATTCTATTGATTTTAAAAGAGTGTTCATGGAGCTTCTTGCTCATTCTTCTCCATAGAAACCTACTGTTTGGAACAAGCAACTAGCTGCAACTTTTTGACTGACTGACTGCTTGACAATTCAAAAGTGCCTGTAAATGGTTTATTTGAAATAAATGATTTGAGTTTGAGTTAAGTTAAGTTTCGATCAAAACAACGCTTTTCGTATTCTCTACCGCTGTCAGACACGCTCGCGTCAAGTGATCGCAATAACGGCATTCTACTGTTGCGCGTCTTTGGTGCGTGCTTCGGAACGCAACATGATCGGTATTCTACTATTAGTTTGACGTCTCAAAATGACAGTTAAAAAGCACTAAAATCCGTATTGGGGTATTATTTTAATATTATAATAACGTGATATTCATTGAAATGTAATCGATTTACTGAGTAATATTTTTTCTCTCATGTAGCTAAACCATTAGCCAGTTTGGTTGTCGTACAGTTGACGTGCAGTTCACGCGCATCTTACGCGCAGTTCAAAGATTACAAGAATACCGTTTATCACTCAGACTTGAACTTAACTGCAACTGCACTACAACTTCATCGGCGCGTCATAAAATTACGTGAATTAGCCCTCAGATGTCTGACAACTATAGTGTAGAGTCTGCCTATTTTGGGGAAGTATGGATTAAGTGTAAATGACCTATAGATAATATTAGTATTTTTATACATTATATTTACTGAGTATAAACATATTAATTACTTTGTTTTTTCCCTGCCCGCCCTTCCCTGGTCGCCCCGCAAAAAGTTTTCTTCTACCATTCCGTCCTGTTAACTGTCATGCTATTTCTGAATGTCTTTGATGTCATATATCTATATCTATACATATAATAAAACAGTAAAATAACTGTGTCTGTACATTGAATATATTAAAAAAAAAATAATTGAGGGGGGTTTAGAAACAGTAATAGAGCAAGAATTAAAAAAAAAAATCTGTCTGTTTGTCTGTTTGTTTGTACACGCTAATCTTCGGAACTGCTGGACGGATTTGAATGTTTTTTTTTTATTGTATAGGTATTAAGTCTGGGCAACATATAGGCCATAATATATCTTGGAAACTTACAAACCTGATGTAGAACCGTAATAGACCAGCTAAACTATAAGAGATACAAAAATGGTACCATAGCAAAAAATGTTCCGCGTGATGAGCATTTTCTGCTGAGAGAATAAATTTGAAGATCCGGAACACCTGATGTAGAACTCCAAGAGCCCAGCTACACCTTATCACATATAGGAATGACGTCTTAGCAAAAATTGTTCGGTCTGATAAGCATTTCCTGTTGACTTATAAAAATCGCAGATCAAAAACATCTGATGTGGAAATCAAAGCTATCACTAGTTTCACTGAACAGCTATCACTAATTTCACTTTATTTAAAATAACATAAGCTGGGAGTACCTCCACGCGGTGAAGACGGTAACAGTTTAGGACTGATTTTTGATGACAATGGTAGGTATATCATTGAAAATTTGACTCTACTAGCCAAACTTCCCATTTATTTTTTTATTTTATCGAATAAATATGCCTTTGGGCTTATGTTATTTGAGTGTTTAAATTTCTTTTCCATTTATCTTCGTGACACGGTAGCCTACCCGGTTACGCAGGGGAGCAGTCACTTAGATTTTAATTGATCAGATATCTTTACAATAAAACTATAACCATGCCTAGAAAGAGGTCAAATCTTTCCCAATGTTCCACAGGAGCTAAAAGATTGAGGATCATAAGAACCCAAGAATCTACCGAAGAGCGTCAGGAGAGACTTGATGCTGTTCGAGAACATCTGCAGGCTGCAACTCGCTCCGTGGAAACCTCTTCAGATCGCGAAGCACGCCTGCATTTTCAGCGTATTTACGCATCTCCATCCAGGTCTCTAGAGATCAGTGAAGAATATGATGCGCGACTGACCGCTGATCGTGAACGTCATGCATTGTCTCGCGAGTCGGAGACGTTCACGGATAGAGAATCACGCTTGAGTTCTTAGCATATTCGCACATCTACAAACAAGTCTTTTGAAACGAGTGATAAATGTGATGCACATTGTCCCAAACACGCACACAACAAAATATTCATAATCAGAAAAGGAATTGCTGGAGTACGGCATGAAGAGACAGAAGAAGATCGCAATGAACGTTTGAATTCTGATCGACTTCGACATTCTCTGAACAGAATGTCAATATCATCTGAAGAGTCGGATGTGTCTCAAGATATAGCCGTAGGGCATGGCGACCATCCTTGGGTTGATAAGGAACGGAGTGCATTTACGTATACTCCTATGATTGACTACGACACATATTCCGCCATCGGAGGTATGATTTAAAATTGTACTTTTTGAACGTCTCGAATCGTCTGGCGCATCCCGTTGTTTTCCCGTCCCCGGGCTCTTAGAATTCGATCAGACATTTCAGATTTTCGATTTTGCCGACCCCGTTGTCGCTGGCATAAGCAACAGGATCCGCGTACGAAGTCGCGGGCAGAAGCTAGTAGCTAATAATATCTATATAATATAAAAATAAATCGCCGAAATATATGTAAGCGCATAACTTCCAAACGGCTGGACCAAATTGGATACTTCTTTTGTTCGTGTTAGTTATTGTCAGGAGAAGGTTGGTTTGGTAAAGTAGGTAGATAGGTAGGGTAGGGCAGGGTCGGGTAGGTAGGTAGGTAGGACAGAAGGGTGGTAGAGTAGGGTAGGTAGGTAGAATATTGTAAGTAGTTATTGTAAGGTAGGTAGGTCGTGTGGGATAGGTAGGAAGAGTATGGTAGGTAGGTAGTGTAGGGTAGGTAGTTAGGAACAGGGTAGGTAAGTAGGTAGTTTGGTAGGTAAGATAGGTAGATAGGGACAGAACAACGTCTGTCGGGTCAGCTAGTTATTGAATAAATGTGTTTGTCCATTTAATGGGTATATTAAAATGTAGATAGGTATTTAATGCTGAACGAGAAAAACATTTAAAAGTTTTCCCGCAAATAGATTTCAGTTGCAAAAGCAGTAAAATTTTAATTTCATAAAACCATTTGTGAACTCGATTTTAATATCGATATGGTTTTGGTGTCGTGTCTAAAAATATTATTGCCAACTTCGAGATTTATGACGATCTAGAGCCAGGACAGGGTGCCAAAATCACAACTACGTGAAGTAGTAGCTACATAGATTCCTACTTCCTTTTAAGAACAATATTTTAGGATGCCGATTTAATGTTTTAGCTTGGCAAGTTTTGAAAAATTTCTATTCATACAAGCCTTGATCAATAAAACTCGTTTCTATTATCGACTAGAAATAGCTGATAATCTTTAAATGACTGAACAGATTTCCTTGAAACATAGCTAAGAACAGTCTCTTGATCAAATTATCTTTCAAACAAAAAAAAGTGCGAGTCGGACTCGCCCACCGAGGGTTCCGTTAAAATTCAGTGATTTGGTCACTCATACAATAGGGTATTTTACTCTATATGAGAAAAAAACTATAAATATATTATTGAGATAGTTTAGGCAAAAGCAGTTGGAAAATTTAAGTTTTAGTTCATAAAATAACAAAATCAATTTTAAAATTCAATTCATAGTTTTCAGATTTTTTAATCTGTTTTTTAACACCATGAAATAGTAGCCGCCATGTTATTACGCCGTATGGCTGTGTAAACAACAAAAAAATGTCAGTCAACCGATTGGTGTATATAGGATTTGTACTTTTATTATTTTCGTAACCAACGTAATTTTATAATTGTTACACCTATCACAAAGTACTATTTTGATTATTTTTAAATTATATACAATTATCATATATTATAATATCAGCGCATTTGTTACACAACGAACTGACGTCATTTCCGCAGAGCACTTTGGCGTCCACTACGAGGCGTTCTTGTCAAATAACGCGCGAAATTTGAAATATTAAAATTTAGATGCATTTTTATGGCACTTATCGATTGAGTAAAAATGTTGTGTTTTTTTTGGTGGCATATTAACACTACAGAATTTAATTAACACACTTTTCAAAAATGGGTGGTATACCCTATTATGACCGCGCATACCTCGATGATTGAATAAAGACAATATTTTTATGATTTAATTACAAATGTATAGTTTTCAGTCTTTTCCCTGTACTTG
Organism: Charanyca ferruginea; assembly: GCA_947361185.1. Lineage (NCBI taxonomy): Eukaryota > Metazoa > Arthropoda > Insecta > Lepidoptera > Noctuidae > Charanyca > Charanyca ferruginea. The sequence continues at coordinate 6,280,190 of OX376074.1, read as the reverse complement.
TAGTATAAGACGATATTACTAGCCATTTCATAGTTCTAGGTCAACGGGAAGTACTCTAAAATTTCGATTTCCTTGAGAGTGTCGTAATAAACGTTTTTTTGCGGCATAAACAGCCGTATCTTTTTTTCACGTTAACTTAGAAGTTTGATTTTTTCACAGCTTCAGGGGACTATAGACTTAAGTAGGTTTATGGTTTTAATTTCAACTCGATACCTCTACGCGTGCCTGAGATAAAGGGTCTTGGCAGACGGACGAACACACAGACAGACAGATAGACGGACAACAAAGTGATCCGTTTTTAGGGTTCCGTACCTCAGAACGAAAAAACTGAACCCTACAAATGACAATGCCAGATTCTGCCCCACCCATGTACAGAAAAAGTAACCCATGTACAGAAAAGTAATGAATATAGAACCTTTCTATAGTAAATTGTTTTTCTTTAGAACTTGCGGATTACGAAATACCTACCCACAAAATACAAACTCATTTTACCTACAATATAATTTAACCTATTATCAATGTCATTATTGTTTTTAGATTCAAACGGAAACCGCAAGTTCTACAGTCACTAAGACTAATGTTTAGTTATCAGCAATAAATAAACAGTAAGATGCTATATATTGCACATGACTTTAATGGAGTGGGGCAAAGTTCTATAGAGTTTCTGGCATTGTCCTTTGTACGGGACCCTCGGTGAGCGAGTCCGACTCGCATTGTCCGGTTATTTTCCTTTTGAGGTAAGGAAACCATAAAACTAAATAAAAATTGGTGCAGCCATTAGGAAGCTCGTGGCTAAGTAAAAGCCGTTGGGATCGACAAATCAAGATTAAGCTGCGCTTGCCGTGGTCGGTCTGTGGATGGGTGACCATCCATTTCATACCGAGTTTCCTCCGTACCTCGGAAAGCACGTAAAGCTGTTGGTCCCGGCTGTCATCCGTAGATCATTGACAGTCGTTATGGGTAATCAGAAGCCAGAAAGTCTGACAACCATTCTTACCAAGGGGTATCTTGTTATCCAGTAACTGGGTTGTGGAAGGCAGATAGACAGTTGCGCCATGTAAAACACTGGTATTCATTTGCATCCGGTTGGACTGGAAGCGGATCAACGTAGTTGGGAAAAGACTACACAGATGATGAGTCACTCATAAAAAAAAAACAAGCAAATTAAAAAAATACATATTGTTTGTTTCTTTAGAAGCGCTAATCTCTGGGATGAATCTGCCAAGTACCAGCTGGAGGCGTTGAAAGTTATTGAAAGACGTGCCAAGAGGCTCATAGACAACGACTTCCTGGTTAAGTCTAAGCTCCAAAGCCTTGAACACCGCCGCGCTGTTGCCAGCCTATCGGTCTTTTATCAGGTACTTTCCGGAAAGTGTGCTTTGGAATTGCACAACTTAATTCCCCCATCCCCATTCCATCACCGGACGAGCAGGGATACGGCGAAGCGTCACCGCTTTACGGTTGAAGTTCCACGGTCTCGAACCAAGCGCTTTGCCTCCACATTTATTGTGCGAATTGCCAGACTGTGGAATTCACTGCCCGCCTCTCTATTCCCCGATACATATAATCTGGGTATCTTCAAGGCACGAGTGAACCGGTTTATCCTAGGCAAGCGTGCTCCAACTTCGGCCGCATCAGGTGACTTGCGGTCAAACGCAAGCCAATAACATTATAAAAAAAAAAAACATCATCTTCGAAACTACTAAACTGGTTCTGATTTTTTCGCCAATAGTAATTGTATTAAAAACAAATTGGGATCTTCAAATTCCCGCATACGAGTAACAGCATAAAAATCTTCGTATTACCTACTTGACTTTTCTCCAACCGGTAGGTACCTACATTATTTTCAGACGGGGAAAGACAGCGGCTTGAACAAAGTTATGTAAGATCTCGGCGTTTTAAAGTAATGTCCTTATTTGTTCACGGGAGGCTGAGAGGCAATTTGCCTCAGAAATGCCTTGTTTGTGCCGAAGCGTTCATGGTTGTGTGAGAAATATTAATGTGTCTTGTCTGCATTCTGAAATATTTTTTGCAGAAGTAGGTACGTGACAGAAAAGACAATGCCAGATCCTGTCCCAACCATTTACAGAAAATGTAAATTAGTAAAATAATTGTATTGATTAAAGAACCTTAAGTATATTAAATTGTTTTTCTTTAAAACTTGCCTGTATTCTTGGCTTATTACCACGAGACAGGCTCGACCTAGTGTAGAGTTCATTAGCAAAATGCTTCCTTTGTGTGTTATAAGTATTTGCTTTTTTTTGTGAACTTAATTGTTTTTCGTGACATCGCCAAGCGGCTGGTCGACTTCTCACGTGACCCGAAGGCTGGTCTATTCTTGGATCAAAAAATCAGCATTGCCATACAACGTGGCAATGCTGCCAGCCTGTTGGGCACGTGTCCCGTTGACAGCGGTGTGGACGAGTATTTTGATGCCTTTGAGCTCCCCTGCCTTTTTCTTGGAATTGTACGTAATATTATTATTTAGATTTTTAAGATTTGTATATAACTAACATTGTAATTTATTATCTCTCTAAGTTACAATTCCATCGTTAACAATATTAAAATGCATTGTTAATGTAGTCTACATTAACAATAAGGATAAGGAAATGTGATGTAATAAACAATATTATTATTATTATCACTTGCGGATTACAAATCAATGCTAAAAGGAGGTCAAATAATTTTTTTTGATTTAAACAGAAACGGTAAGTTCTGCTGCCATTATGACTAATTGTTAGTTATCAGTAATAAATAAAAAGTAACATGCTACATTGTGCAATCTTGTAGGTACATGACTTTTATGAGTGGGGCAAAGTTCTATACAGTTTCTGGCATTGTTCTTTACGGTATACCTACACGTGACGAAAACATTTCATCATGGATCGGTACACCCTTTAGCGCTAATAAAATCTTTTAACAATACCAGCCTGTAACTGTCCTACTGCAAGGCAAAGGCCTCTTCTGATACAGAGAAGCACGAGCATTTATCACCAAGCTTGCTCAATGCGGATTGGCGATTCCAGATTTATATCTTTACATAGTACAGTCGACTACAAAAAGATGTATACCCCCTAAAGTTACAAATACATTTACCCATTTAAATAAGTGTACATACTTTGTTACAAATTATTGTACACATGAAACATGACGCATATATGTATTCACTCAATGTGCCTAATTAATGTATACAGCAAGATGGACACTGCAATGTGTACGCTCTGAAACAAATTAATGTATTCACACTTAGTTACAAAAATATGTATACAAGATACGTTCTAATTTTAAATTTCTGAAATTCTGTCAAAATTCATTGACAACTCTTTGGATGGTATAATATGTGTAATAGTTTTTTTCTGTTAGGATGACACTTATAAATCAATATTCATATTATAACGAGGTAAAATTTGTTTGTATGTAGGGGGTAATTTCTGGAACTAATTCCACTTTGGACAGAATAAACTTAGTTTAATTTAGGTCGACGTCAAACCCAGCAGACAGAAATAGGAGCCCCGCGCGAGATAGTAGATGGTAGATCTACTATTGTTAAGTAAAAGAATAATAAAGATAAGTTATATTATTAAAAGCAAGACATCGATTTAAGTTTCAATAAATTGGTTTTATGATTCAATAGTTTAAATTTTATCTAGGTCCAAATAATTTTACTTAAGTATAGTTTCTGTATGGAAAAAAAAAACAGGTTGAATAGAAAACACCTTATTTTTATGACTCGCGTGAGAGAAAAATAATGTAAATAAGTGGCGAAAATAATTTGTAATTTTGTAAGTCTACTTCGATAAACAAATGACATGCCAATGACGTCATGCACGAAATGAAAGAGAAAACAAGTATTCCCGCACTATTCTAAAATTTAAAAATAGAATATTAGACCTGTACCTATACATATTATTGTAACCAAATATGAACACATTAATTCGTTTCAGAGCGTACACATTACAGTGTAATTTTAGCTGTGTACATAAAATTGGCACATTTGATAGGAACATAAATCTGGCATACCTACATCATTTGTCTACTAGTATTTGTAACAAACAATGACGACATCATGAATGGACACATATTTTTATAACTTTCAAATGTATACATATTTTTGTAGTCGACTGTACTAGCGGGCCCGGCAGACGTTGTCCTGCCCTTAAAATAAAAAAGTCCTACAACTCGACTGCAGCGCCACCTACCGACTCCAATTGTGAATCTAAACCATTCTGGAGTAAACTGGAACTCACACAAAACATTTCATCAAAATCGGTATAGCCGTTTAGGAGGCGTTCACTTCATACACACGCACAGAAGATTTATATATATAACATAACACAACAATAAACTACGCAACGGGTTTTATTGCGGTTTATATGTATAATTTGATCTACATTGCACCCGGGCGAAACCGGGGCGGTTGGCTCGTTAATTATAAAACGAGGTTTCCTCGCGACTGGGATGGTTGGCAATCTCTGGGGAGGTTTACGTTCAACAGTAGACAGCAATAGGCTATTACGATGATGATGTTGATGAGTATATTAGTACCTATTGGTTACTCCCTAGTACAATACGGTCAACGAGTCTGAAGTTAGCCGATTAGCTGCGCAGTAGACAATTTCATTCCTAAAAGTTCCATTGCGCAGCCATACAGCTAACTTCAGACTCGCCAAAATACGTTGACAGTACTGTTAGTACAGTGATATGGCCGATTCTGTTTCCATGTGCGTCTCTAAGCAACTTCATTAGAGTTGCGCACTAAATAGGTCTGTTAAATAACAGAGTATTTTACGTGATTCTCATTGTAAAAGATCTTATAGTGGAGTGGTTACCCATCCGCGAACTAACCGTGGAAAGTCCCTTGCGATTACACGGGTTTTTATTTATTAGCACCTGTATCATACTGATTTTATCTTCATTTCTCCGTAGCTGTTGCATATTATTGTTGTACAAGAAGAAAAATGACTTACAGATGTTAGCCGTCTCCTACATTTGTCCATAAAGTTGCGTTCAGACTGTGCTAGCACTAAATAAAAAACGTTTTATGTACAAAATGTCAAGACGCAGGTAACTATTACATTAACAAGTTAGGGTAATGTTCACCAGCATCAAATTCAATATTTAAAATTACCCAACATTTAAATATGGTTATTATAATCAGTTGATTAAATGTTGACGAACATGAGCCTTTGGCATCAAAATAGCTGTCATTTAGGCGGTGTGACAATTTGAAAATGGTTTTATTCTACAAATGTTTGGTCGTTGCACAGCTGTTTTAAACAGACTTTTTGTTATTTAAAAACCAATTGTAGTTATAAATTGAAACATAATGTAAAACCAAAACTTTCTTAATATTTTTTTTTAATATTCAGATGCAAAACATTATTTTGTTAAGGAACACCTACCTACCCAATGTTTTTAAATGTCACGACAAAGGCTGTGACGTCGCTATTAGTTGATCAAAATAACAAAACAACAAACAATCATAGAGGTTGACAAGACAAAATGTACAAAATATTTATTTTCAATTATGTGTTTGAGTTGAAAGAGCATGGCGGTTGAGAGCATTGTTATGCTCACTCAAATGTCTCGCTGATGGTGGCGCGTATTTTTTGCGAATTCGGTTCCCTTCAAAATTGTTGAGCTAAATGGTGCTCGTCATGTTCTTGAACCCGGCGCTGTCAGCTGAAATTGATCATCTCATAACTGTCATGACTTAAGTATAATCTTAACTTCATTTTTGAATTATTTTATAAAATATAAAATCAAGTTTAGATTAAAAAAATAAATAAATAAGTAAGTGAGTATTAAGTATATCTAACCAAGATTTTGTAAAAACTGTATTGAAAAAGTATCCTTGGAGTTTCTGGCTCGTTCTTTTCTATAGAGTCTACTTACGTTTTGGAACGTTGCTTCAACTTTTCTGATTATCAGACCAACTTCTTGACAATTCAAAAGTGCCTCTAAATGGTTTAGATGAAAAAAATTATTTGACTTTGTCTTTGAATCATTGTTTGGATTACAAAATGATTTGAATAAAAAATTACAACTTCTAGTTTTTTTTTTGTAGTAATTTTAGAGTGCATGCAAGTGTTTTAGAGACTAAATATTTTCGAATAACCTCATTTATAAATTAGTCGTCATCATCCAACCAACTAGCATAATGTAAACTAGTCCTTAGCACCAGTAAACAAGTGAAATCGTGTGCATTTTCTTCGAGCGTGTAAAAAAAGGGGAGAAAATGAAATACGGTTATTGCTCTGTTTTATTATACATAAAATATATTAAAAAGGGAGTGAAATTAAAAAGTGAAAGAGCAGTAAAACGCGGACATGCATGTTTAGGATTCAGATTGTTTATATTTAAATGAAACAGAAACACCGATAGTGAATTTGTTTGTTACACTTTCAAAGCTAAACTACAGAACTGATTTTGATGATTGGTTCAGACTAAGCTTAAACTACAAAAAAGGATATAGGCTACTTTTTATTCCACGACTTCATCTGCATTTGCTGTAACCGACAGTTACGTCTAGTTTATAATATGTAGTGATGATCAAATTAATGTTGGTTGAGTTTTGTGTAATCACAAATTATATACAAGCATGTGTATTCTATTTAATTACTCACATAAAATTTAACAATTGAATTAGTTTATTACCACATGATGTCAAAGTGATTAAGTCACAGATTCGCTTCTTGTTTTCTACAAAGTACCTAAAAGTATTTTGAATCTTATACTTCAACATTGACTAGAATTATTTATTCACCACATACAAATCAAAATAATAAAATTATTTACAATTCCAAGAAAAAGGTAGGGAGCTCAAAGGACATCAAAAAACTCGTCCACATCGTTGTCAACGGGACACGTGCCCAACAGGCTGGCAGCATTGCCACGTTGTATGGCAATGCTGATTCTTTGACTCTAGAATAGACCAGCCTTCGGGTCACGTTAAGAGTCGACCAGCCGTTTGGCGATGTCACGAAATGTCATTTTTAATTGAATTTTACGCCAAAAGGTTTAAAAAATTGGCTACGCTTCAAATACACTTTTTCTACTTATTCAATTTGATTAGCTTATGTCCAGGATTCAAGTTATCTTCATACCAAATTTAATTAAAATCGGAGCAACCGTTTCGTTGTGAAACAGACGGACAGAGGTACGTTCGCATTAAGTAGGTAAGTATGGATTCAAGTGCGCCGTCGTACTGCGTTTGTGTTCATTCGGACTGATCTCAGAAACTACTGAACGGATTTTTTATATTTATATATATTTATATTCGCCAATCGAAAGAGGAATTATCTGGGTAGGCCATAATTTGTTATCAAAAAAGTACCTAATACTAAGTGTAAATCTCGATACTGTAACAGGTCTGCTGCTTTTATGAAATAAAAAGCTAAGTAGACTTGTACGTTAAAATTTAATAGCTCTCACAAGTATGCGATGAGTATAAAAACAGAGATATAAAAAACACTAACCTAAAAAGAATTACTGACAATTGTCAAGGTTGACAACTGTCATTAGAAAACATGTCACAACAAACATTATTTATTTTCCAGATTTATAAAAAGAAACTATATTAAATTTAATTAGCAGACACACGATCTTTATGCTCGATGGAAAATAATGTAAGTACTTTTAGTTTATAATTTAAGTTATAAAAGATTCCAAGAATCTATGAAAACAAGTATTACTAAATAGAAACAGCAATTGAGAAAAATGATTTCATGCATAAGAAAATGTAAACATATACTATATTACGCAGCAAAATTACCTCTAAATCACAGTCCTCACTTGGCGTTAAGAATTCTTTGATCCTTTAGCTATCCAATGCTGTAAATGATTTAAGGATGGATGATAGATAATTATGAAGCTGCAACACCAAACTGTATCCTCTGATTATGTTATCATTCGTTTTTTTTGAGTTACCTACCACTATGTAAGCTATTTTATTCACGTCAAAAGATTAGGGATCCCTTAGAAAATTCACGTGGGCAAAATTTAGTTATTAAAATAAAAAAACAAAAGAAAACTATAAAAAAATGCTCGTAGCAAACTGTTTGTTACTAAATTGCCACAGCAACCTACCTACGAATGCTTTCTATACTTTTAAGTGGCCACCAAAATTGCCGGTATTTCGTTGTGCGCTCCACTAAGCGGTTTTTAATGTCATCCGTTCACGTTGCAAGAAACTCTTCATATATATCACTGTACGGAACCGCTACCAAAATGGAAAACATGCTGGGGTACTTATTCTTTATATGGTGAGAATGTAAATTTTTCAGTATAGGTCTAGATTTGACGGCTGTTAATAAGTCATCATCATCACCTTTAAAACGCCCACTGCTGGATATAGGTATCAGCAGTAATTGCCATGCTTGGCCGATGCAGGTTGTCGATCACAGTTGGTGGTACTCGGAAGGACGCTGCTGCCCATCCTCTGGTCAATATCCCTCTGTACGACACCCACGGGTAGCAATGGGATGGTGCTATTCGCGGCCTGCACCAAACGCCGAAATACTGTATCCAGAACTTGCCTGAATTTAAAAATGTTGTATTATTCATTTTACTATTTATGTACACACAGTAGACAACACAGGAAAAGAACATTATAAAATATGAATACGTACTGCTTATTTCTTAAGAAATTTCTGCCAGCAGACCTGCAAAAGTCAACATTATCAAACGTTAATGTCGCGTAGATTTGGTGTTTTATAATCTAGATCTAGATGGAAATAATCGTGGATTCGCAATGGTTCTCATGCGTCAGGTTGCGGTTTGATACTGGGCTGGTACCAGTGTGACTTTTTCAATAGCGTATTTTACTCTATATAAAAAAAAAATATATATATATTATTGAGATAGTTTAGGCAAAGAGCAGTCGGAAAATGTTAGTTTTGGTTCATAAAATAACAAAATATTTTTTTAAATTCAATTCTAAGTTTTTAGGTCTTTGAAATCTGTTTTATAACACCGTAAAATAGTAGCCGCCATGTTTTTACGCCTTACGGCTGTGTAAACAAAAAAATTGTAAACTGTCAGTCAACCAATTGGCGTATATAGGCTTTGTACTTTTATTATTTTCGTAACCAACGTAATTTTTTAGTTATTACACCTGTTACAAAACATTATTTTAATTATTTTAAAATTATATTCAATTATCATATATAATATTAGCGCATTTGATACACCGCGAACTGACGTCATTTCCGCAGAGCAATATGGCGTCCACTACGAGGCGTTTTCGTCATACTACGCGCGAAATTTGAAAATTAAAAAATTTGATGCATTTTTATGGCACTTATCGATTGAATAAAAACTGTGTTCTTTTGGTGGCATATTAGCACTACAGAATTTAATTGAGACACTTTTCAAAAATGGGTGTGATACCATATTCAAATGTACTTTCTAAGTTCGTCTTGGATATCACTGACATAGGTGAATAATAAAGTATAATAATAATAGTAATGTTTTTTAATATAGTCCGAATTCGCCAATCCACCTTAAACAAGCTTGATAATTGCTCTTGCCTCCTCTGTAATGAGAAAACCCCTTCAGGACAATGGCCTTAGCCCTGAGAGGATCTCATGGGTAGTTAAAAAACAGATATTATAGATTGAGAAAAACGGATTAACTCACTATGTTGCCGGGTTCGATTAACTCACTGTGTTATAATAATAATAATAATAATTTCGTTATTTGCATAAAATGATAAAACATGGTATACATGGTGTTGGTGTTACAATATTTATAATAAAGTGCTGAAGTGTCTCTTGAGAAAGGTGGCAGTATGCCATAGAAATTAGTCGTACGAACCCGGCCACACAGTAAGTTAATCCGTTTTCTTAATCTATAATGTGTCATCATCATCATCAGCCGGAAGACGCCCACTGTTGAACAAAGGTTGCCATAATCCCCACGCTTGGCAGGCGTCTTGGGGATTGTAGTAAAGTTGTTAAGTCACCCTTGGGATGAAATGGGGGGGTGCTATTCTAGCCCAGACATCCCACGGGACAAAAAAGCAGATACTTTATTAATTGGTTATGTAACTGATTGTATTAGAATCGTTTTTTGACATACGAGTACTTAATTCTTTTAGAGTCAAAACTCTGCTCGACTAGATTCACTTGAGTCTTTGTCTTGAGTCTGTTGGTATATTTTTCACTACTAATTATACCTTATTGTAGCAGAAAAACTAATTAACAAGTGAATATTAGATAAAAATGATTCTGAGCGCGAAATATAATATCTATATTTTTGAACATAAGATTATCGTGGTGAGATCCTTTGGCATTTTTTCTCAAAGAATAAAATTAGCTCAAAGAAAAATAGTTGATATCTTTATCTGATGAGGCACATTTTTAATTACCTACGACGGCGTATAGAATATCATGTATTAATGTTCTTCTTTTCAATTTATTGAGCAAGTTTTATTGATAGATTTATAATTAATTTTTTATTCATGTTTCTATAGAAAAGTACTATCTGACCCGACATACGTTGTCCTGTCCCTATCTACCTACTAACCTAAAAGTAAAAAAAGTATCCTATGTCCGTCTCCTGGTTCTAAGCTACCTCCCCACCAATTTTAAACCAAATCGGTTCAGCCGTTCTTGAGTTATAAATAGTGTGACAATAACATGACTTTCTTATATATAGATAGATTTCGTTACTATTTTAATTCAAGTTTTAATTTCAGTTACATTCTAGAATAATATTAGTTGCATTTAATAAATAAACAGGTTGAAAGGCCACTACGAGAAGGTTACTAGAATGTCGATTAATTAAAATCTCACTGAGTGAAAAACTGATAAAGCTAAGCCAATTAATTACGAGAAGTTTTAGTTAGATATTTGCATTTATGATGAGCGGAGTTGACCCTCACTGGGAGCCAGTAATGTAACAATTTAGATTCGAACATTACATCAGTGAGTGAGGGGGATGAGGTGAATGATCAACAGTTAGTGAGGCAGTGTTGAAACGTTTTTTTTTTTTTTAATCAATTGATAGGCTTACGTTTGACCACTATCTCACCTGATGGGAAGCGATGATGCGGTCTAAAATGGAGCCCGCTTGCCTAGAAGTAACCTATTCACTCTTGACTTAAAGACTCCCAGGTTGTAGCTATCAGGAAACACAGACTCAGGCAGGGAATTCCATACCTTTGCAGTACGCACAATGAATGTGTTCACATGGCGAATGCTACTTCATGTATATGTTATGGCTAAACCCGAAGTGCGGCTAACCCTAGTTTCAACCGGCAAGAACTAGGTGTAGCCAGTAGTAGTTGGTTAAACTTAGGTGTAGCCTCGACCTCAAACCATTGAGCAGAAGCTAAGACCGTTGCGCGGGGCTCCTATTTCTGTCTGTAGGGTTTAAAGGAACCTAACCAAATCGGAACTCGGGGTGCCCGGGGGTTCAAAAGCACAAAAATATACAATTTAACCACCAGTGTGCTGCTGCACCTAGTTCTAACGGTCATGTTCGTGAACGGACGCCGTCAGTTGGGACTGGTCATCTCTTAGCTGTCTCGGTTATTTTCGGGTAATTTCTAGATAAGGGGTTATTACGTAATAAATGCTCTTTTTAACCGACTTCAAAAAGAAGGAGGTTATCAATTCGAATGTTTGTATTTTTTTTTTTTAAATGTATGTTCGGGCATAACTCTGTCATATATAGACGGATTTGCAAAATTCTTTTTTTGTTCGAAAAGGGTTTATTCCGAAATGGTCCCATATAAATTTTACCAAAATTGATACAGCCCTTTTTGAGAAAATCAACTAATTCCCAAAAAAATTACTTAGACGACGTTTTAGTTTCTTCAATCTTTGGAGGATTTACAATCTCTTTTAAGTGTGTCGCCGTTTCTTAATGGATTTGGATGTTAAGGCAACACTAAAAAGCGAAAAATAAAAAGTTTTTTCAAAAAAAAGAAAACCGCCTTCATAAACTAGAAAGTGATAAATAACTTTAGCACAGAACAGTGGCATACAAAACCACAAACTTAAAGCCACCGCCACCGACTTCCGAAAGTAGAGTAATGTGTGTTCTGTGCTAAAGTTATTTATCACTTTCTAGTTTATGAAGGCGGTTTTGTTTTTTTCTAAATAACTTTTTATAGTGGTTATGTTTAGGGGCTTTTTGTACCATCAATGGGAAAACCTTAAAAGTCGCTATACCTGAAACCGCGCGGCTTTGTACTCATGTTTCCCAAAAACAAACATTGTATTATATTGCGTTTAAAATACTGAACACTAAAACTAACTTCAAAACTGAAAAATATCGAGCGCTTCTAGAATACTCACAATTATTTTCCAACACTTATCATGACGTGTTATTAACTGCGGAAAACAAAAATAATATATAAGAGCCACGCTGCCCCTTTATGAGCTAGCGATCGCCGCCGGCTCCGCCTGCGTGGCTTGATAACTAGTTCAAATAACACTTAATAATAGTGTTAAATGTGTTCACGAACACTTTAACGTGATCATTAGGACGTGCGTCGCCGTAATTATTGGTTGCCGTTACGAAATATGGGGGAGAAAATAAGCATTATGATTTTCTTTTTCACGAAAAATTACGAAAGAATATACAAACAAAATAGGTTACCCTATTTTGTTCGTTGCGGTTTTACTGGCCTTTTTTTTACGTGGGGAAATCCTCATGGACTATCCCCCCCGTCTGGGGAAGACGGGGGGTGTGACTTTTACTGCTAGTCACACCCCTAGCACTAGCTGAAACTACCACGGTGTTCCTCAACCGACCTATGTGTATGGGGGTACGGGATTCGCTAGCGCATGCACCGCGCCCCCGCCATTCAGGAAGGTTTTACTGGCCTGCTTCCAAAATTGCAACAGTGAATGTCTTACGAGAAAATCCAAAAAATTTAAGACATCTAAAGTTTACCGACCCGAATTGACCCGTATAGTGCCAATCTCAAGCGTGCCTGAAGATGTATTTTTTAGAGAAGTGTCAGGAAGGCAAGAGTGTTTGACAGTGGAAACATTGATACACAGCTGAGGGAAGAAAGAATAGAGTCCAGAGTCTTAACAGCGAGAAATTTGGTACTCTGATTAGAAAAGAGATGCTAGAAGAAACTTTCAAATTTATTTGAAGGCCCTGTACCGGCCCCTTCATTTTCATCGACAATACTTATGAAAAACATGTAAAAAATGTTTTTGTTATTGTGTGACAGTGATAAACTACAGGCATATTTAACAGATTGAAAGGTTGAGATAAGAATGCGAACGTTCTTACATCTACGAGAATTGCGGCTCAGATAGGTATTGTTTGTAATAAGGCTGCATAGGTGTCCGTGTATAATTGTCACGAAGCTTAGTACCTACGTTTGTTTAGTTTGCTCGCTAAAAATTAACGTGTTATTGCAGTAGTCACATTAGAGACTTCGTCTTTATTTCTCAGATACGTACCTAATTGAAATGCAGTCCGATCTTCTGCTATTCAAGACAATAATACTTGAAATCATGCAGTCATGCTTATCCTTCTCCATAGGGCAATTTAGCGTACACAAAATCTGGTTGCTAATTAAATTTATTTGAAACAGCTTTTGCCCGCGACTTGTGGTTATGTCGGTTATCACGGATGTAGACGAGTTGTGTCCTTTCCCAGAGTTTAAGCTATTTTAATACTGAATTTCATCAAAATCGGTTCAACAGTTTCATCGTGAAAGCGTAACAGACAGAGTTACTTTCGCATTCATAATATTAGTATGGATTTTTGACAATGATACTTTGATAAAATTAAAGTATCTGTTTGTAATGACAGCTTTTTTTTTAATAAATAATATGAATGTTTATGCGGTACGGTAACCAATTATTAATTTCTTTATCTAACAGTCTGTCTGTTTGTTCAACTAATCTCACTGGCAAATAGCTGTTGTTATAAGAGTTATAAATTAGACTAGGATCACGCAAAAAAAACCTGCAAAATACTGTCATTCGAACGAATTTAATTCTATAATCGGTTATTACGACGGCTGACATCTACCGTGTCATAACTCGAAGCTTCGTGGCGATAGAAACCGGTGTAACCACAAAACTACAATCATAAAACTGCACTAAATAAACACAATATTACAATAAATAATTTATTAATCTTAGTTGGATGTGCAAACTTTACTTCTTCGTAAGTTCACTCTAAGTGAAGCGGCGAAAGCTTGTATAAAAATGCAATAAGTTAGTCTAATGCTTTGAACCACTAATTTATTGCGCAAGTAAGAAAAATGTTAGTGCTTACTGAGTCTGCTATATTGGATTATACCGTCTGTGGCATTTTTATTTGTATATTTTAGATTTGTATGGTTATTTTAAACAAAGATTGTTTTTTATGTGTCTAGAGAATGTGAACGTGACTTAGAAAGTGGGTATACGAAATTGAGGTGTTCACAGCATTTTTGTCCCTTGTACAATCTATCTTATAATGACGCATCTTCTTTACTTAACTCAGATTATGAAACAAAAGGCATAGGCGAAACCCTAGTATTGAATTTGTATTTGTATTTTTATTTGTTTTTAGGGTTCTGTACATCAGAAGGAAAAAAAGGAACACTAGGAGTATGGATATGTGCGGACCCTCGGTGAGCAAGTCTAACTCGCACTTGTCCGGTTTTTTTTAATGATGCGACATATCTTTTCATACTGACTCCTGTTAGTACAGCACGAAGCGCGTTGTAGGTATTCGCTTTTGAATTTGTATTTGCTTTTTTGGCTTCACTCTCAGTGTTCCGCGCAGTCTATCTGCCTTTTGTTTCATAATCTGAGTTGCAGTATAAAACAAAGTCGCTTCTGCTGTCTGTACGTTTAGATCTACGGATTTTAATGCATTTTCACCAATGGATAGAGTGTGATATAGTTTGATCTATATTGCAACCGTGTAAAACCGGGGCTGGTCGCTAGTTAAAATATAATATTGACAATAATTCAATATAGAAGGATCGCAAAATCAAATTGTGTATCATTATCAGATACCCACTCAGGGCCTCAAGTCTGCTATTACAATTGTGTCAGAATAATCTATCATTGATTTCATAATTGTTGATTTTGACAAGTTTGGTAATCTACTATTAAAATGGCGTCACTATGACTTTCCAATGGTCAACCACTGACACGCCATTGAAAGATATGATATAGAATGGTAATCTCGTACAAAATGACAACTGAATGACTGACTTAGGCGGTAATCTGCTAAAATTTTGACAGTTCCTTTGATCAGTGACCTACCATTGCAACGTCACTGTGCGACCAATGATCGACCATTATGAATTTAGCAGATTACGAACTTTTAGTAAAATCACAATGGGATCGTGTTGGAATGACGAAATTATAAAAATAGCAGACTTGGCCCCAGGAAGTAGGTATCTTATAATGATACACAAGTTTATTTTGTAATCCCGGTTATTATATTGCTTAAATATTTTAATGAATACCCAATGATTAATTCCATAAAATAAAAAAATAATATCAGCGAAGAAAAATGGCTGGATATGTAAAAATACAGTTGCGAACTTATTTGAAAGTCGACTAAAGACCAAATTAAAGGTCAACAACTATTTCAAAGGCGTTTAATGAATACAAGAACAATTTAAAACGGACTCCTCGTGATACTCCATAAAGGAAACTCTTTGAGCGCCGACTAATTAAAAAAAAGTTATTAAAAAGCTGAAAACAGCGAGTTTTCGAACTCGATGAATTAATTGAGTTAAAAAATTGAACCTTTTTCTTGTCACTGCGTGTTTTTCTTTAACACGTTTTTTAGTAAGGGTTTTATAACTTTTAATTAATGTATATAATTGTAGAAGATTCTGTTAATAAATTGCTTGTTAATACTTTTTTTTGAGAATTTTTGAAAAAATAAAACGTAGGTAGGTACTTAATTGTAGAGTGGGGCACGAATTTACAAAATTTCTAAGTTTATGATTTTCCGGAGTTTCAGGAAAGCTTATATCTGGATAAGAAAAAAACGTGCTACTTTATAGATTTCAAAACTCTGTTAATAATCAAGCGACAAATATTTATTAACTATAAATATATTATAATAGCGGTTTCCGGAAACTTTAATTGGTATTTAAAAGTCCTTACCGAGTTGTTCGTTTAATGTATTGCTTTACTTTTACTGTTTTATGTAATTTTCTTGCGATAATAATACTTTCTCTTGCCTAAGTCACGGTTTTCAATCATGGTTTGTATTTTATTTTCTCAGAAGAGTTAGTTAATCGAGTCCCGGACACGAAGACCAGATTGTAAGTCAGTCATAACCAGTCAGTATTGAACTGTTTTCGAGTATATTTAAACATCATCATTATCAAGTCCACCTTTAGATGCCCACTGCTGGGTATAGGTATCACCCACGGGGGGGTTTCAGCCGATATAGCCATACTTGACTGATGCATGTTGGATATCGCAGTAGGTATTATGGTACTCAGAAGGACGCTGCTGCTCATCCTCTGGTCAATGCACCATACGGCTTGACAACGTCTATTGAATGTTCAGTTGCTGAATTGACACTGGCAAACTGGCCTCGTGTGCTGAGCCCTATAGGTTGGATTTCAACCAGAGATGTGGTGGTGTTAAATGGAAGCGGAGAGGTGGGCTATAACTGAACGAGCAATAGAACACTACTTTTGCAAATGAAGCACTAGCTCATAGACTACGTCTTTGTAGATTTTTGGAACATAAAAGCGGGAAAAAAAATTGGTTGTCTGTAAAGTCGGTTTACAGACGATAGTTTTACGTGATAACGTCATAAAGAAACATAATGGCTAACATAAGCAAATAATGACTTCCGTCGAGGTGAGCGGAGCTTATTGCTTGGGCCGATCGTGCCTCTTTATCGCTTATTCCGCGCTCTCGCTTGCACGCGTAACGTGAAACTTTATCGTGCGTGCAGCCGGTGTTCATCGAGACATTATCATGTCAAAAACATATCTTATATGTTCGTTAGGGGCTTGGACTTGAGGACTTGGGACTTGAGGCTAAGTAAAAGCAGTACGCATCCACCGGTCATGGTTAAGCCATGCTTGTCGCGGTCGGTTAGTGGATGGGTGACCATCTGTTTCACACAGAGACCCCTCCGTGCTTCGGAAAGCACGGATGTGGTGGGTAGTCAGAAGTCTGACAACCAGTCTTACGAAGGGGTATCATGTTACCCAGTTACTGTGTTTGTGGAGGTCAGTTAGGCAATCGCCCCATGTGAAACGCTGGTATTCAGCTGCATCTAGTTAGACTGGAAGTCGTAACCGCTGCCTCTGGACTGTAATACCAGATGCCTTGCAGATTTGCTGTTATCCCAGAAACTAAATTGAAATTGATTGGATTGTTCCATTATTTCTTTATTCCTTACAATCCGTCTAACCTAACCCCATAGCAATGTACCACTAACAATAACAAATAGTACCTATATTTCCTACACAACAATATTTTCAAAGATTGCTCTCATCCCTCCACACAAAAACTTGAAATCCATCTTCTTTAGCAAAACACGCTCATTGTAACAAGATTTTTTCGGCATTTTATAAACAAACGGAGGATGAGGTACGTAAAACAAGATAAATGTGGCGTAAACGTATCGTATGGGCGTGATTACTGAAAGATTAGCTTCGGCCATCTAAGTAAAGTTCAATGAACCGACGGGCTGTGTAACTGATATATATCTTTGAAAAGAGAGAGATAGTGGCGTAGTAGTGGAAGCAGAAGTTTAGTTTACCACAAAATATTATTGGAAAAGTGTAAGTTTTAAAATGTGCGAAAAGGCACTAACCTAGTTCCACGGTCTTAACCAAGCGCTTTGCTTCCACATTTATTGTGCGAACTGCCAGAGTGTGGAATTCACTGCCCGCCTCTCTGTTCCCCGATAAGTATAATCTGGATATCTTTAAGGTACGAGTGAATCGGCTCATTTTAGGCAAGCGTGCTCCACCTTATGGTGCATCATCACTTAAGATCAGGTGAGTTGCGGCGATATGCAAGACTATTAAAATATAAAAAAAAATATATATGAAATTAATATCTCCTTCCCGCGATTTCGTCTGCGTTGACTTCAGACACACCCACGATACTTCATATAAACGAACCGATATAATTGCCTACATTACTACCAAAATAACAGACTGTACAAATACGTGCGTGTAAATAAGCGCGTCCCAAGCGAGAACGTTAGGATCAAGTTAGGAACAGTGTTTCGGAGGGGGGCGGAGCGTGTCGCTACTGAACGGTAGTACTAACACTTATACTGTGCTTCAGACTTAAGCCATGAGTATCCAATGGTAACACAAAAACGCAATAAAAATTATAATATGTTCTATGACGGCCGTTGTTGCCGAGGGAGGCCTAAGAAATGCTGGATATCGTGACACCTTTAGTGACGTTATTAATGAGAGATTGGCCAGAGAATGCAATACTTAGGGAAGAGTGGAAGTGTAAAGGGAGACCTTTGACAAGTAGTGGAAAAACCCAGATAACAAAAAAGTGTTGATCTAGAACAATATCTAAATGTGTGTCTCATCATCATCATCATTTCATCCTATTGCCGTCCACTGCTGACTGCAAGCCTGCCCCAGAGATCTCCAACCAACCCAGTCTTGGGCAGCCCACATCCATTCGCTGCCAGCCACCTTATTCAAATCGTCGGTCCATCGTGCTGTAGGGTGTCCTACACTACACTTACCCAAACGCGGTTTCCACTCTAAAGCGTGTCTGCTCTATCAACCATCTGTCCGAATGTGTGTCTTATTTCAGCTAATTCCGTCCAACCGCGTGGAAGAGTACCAAATAAACGCCAATCCATTCGTCCATTCATCCATCTATCATCCACAAATCAAAAAATACATTCGTTAGACAAGGCAAGGTTAACTTAACTAGCAGATACCTATTTTTTGTTGAATTTATCTGTTGGATAGTTTTAAACCTAGTAATAATGACAAAAAAAAAAACAGATGTCTTACTAAAACATTCCAGTTTTGAAGCGCAAAGTCTGTAAAAAAGTTGGATTATCTTTTTTGTCGCATAAATTGTAAAACTTAACTCTGTGAATAACTACGTCGTATAAACGATGAGTTATTTGTTTGTGCACTATTTGCTGTAAGTTTTTATTCTTAAGATAATCTAACTTCAAAATCGTCATTATAACTTTTTAAGGTATTTTTAGGTCGGTGGTTCAGATTTGTGTTATAGACAAACCTTGTTTTCTGATACTGCAGAACTATAAAATACCAGAGCAAAGCGGTTAAAAGTCAGCGGCTTGATTTCGAAGAAAACTGAAAATCTATGCTATATCAAATTATACCCGCTAATGGTTTAGCCAGAATTCGAACGGGAATAAATATAACGACCACTAAAAATACTTTAAGATCCCAAGCTACCAAAAAAATATACTGAATACCAAACGTAGTAAATTATCACCATAATTATAGTGTGCAAATTACTGCGCTATTAGTACCTAAATAAACCACCATGATTGCCATAAAATGTACATGAGCGAGCCAAGCGAGCTCAGAAATCCGATCCAGCCTGTCCCTTTGCTGTCCTCTCCCAGCGACGCCCTAAGCCGAGGCTCGTACCCCACAGGGGGTGCCCTTAGCGTGTAGTCGCTTAGTTTGTAAGTTATCTTGCCCTGGCTGGAGGCCCTAAAAATAATATTTTTTAAGGCACCACAGGAAAGTCCGGTTAAGCAGCCGACAACCTCCTAGGTTGACCTGCGAGATGCCAATACGAAAAAAAAAGAACCCTGCGAGCTCAGAACTTAAGGCGCTCCGACTCGGACAGGTTAGGTTAGAAGGTCTTTTTTAAAAACGGGTTTATACACTATGTTTTATGCAAATAAATATTAATATTATTATAAACCAAATTATTGACCTGTAAGAAAATACACGCGGACGAGGTCGCTGTTAAAAGCTAAATAAAAAAATAAAATCAGCTTCAAAATGGCTGATCTTGGAACCATACAGCCTGCATTATTGCACTCAAAAATACTTCTCTAAACTTCCACTAATTAGTCCAACTGCACTTATCCTACTGCGTTCCCCTGTACTCTGTAATCCAGTGTAACTGATGTCTCTTTCGAACCGATAGCTCGATAGGTACCGGTGCACGTCTCACTGAGCCCAATTCGCTTTGATACAGCCCTTGTGTTTTTTTTTATACGAATTTATCTTCCATCAATCAGTGTTTAGGATGACATGCTGATCCTGTCTGAGGGTTTCATTCGAGTTTTGTTTATTTGTGCCTCGTTTGATAAGGAAGAATGACAAGGGTAAGTTACTAGTGTGTGATTTTTGGCTGTTGAAAAGAGTCTGTTGGTAAGTAATGTGTTTCTTTTTGATATTTATACGAGTGTATGCAGTTTGTTGTTATTCACAGAATACATGTAATTGTTTTGTTGTTTACGACATCTGGGCTCGACCTTGTTGACTGTACGCTGTACCCCTTTTCACCCTCTCACGAGTTCGATTTTAAACGTGTTAATCTCGGGAACTGCTCGTCTGATTTTGAAAATTCTGTTCCGTCTGATTTAATAATCTAAAATAAAAGCAGCAAGAAAATTCATGCGGTCGATGTAGTGCGCAAAAGCTATTATTATGATTTAATAAATAAATAATGTATATCTGATTGATTGGTTTAGATAGGTATTTGTTAATTAGGACGACACGGTTGGCGCAATGGTTGAGCGGTTAGCTGCTGCGCTGTGCATCGTGGGTTCGACTCGTAAACATCTTAGAGCGGGGTAACATTTTTTTTTTGTGAGTATTTTTCAAGTGTTCTAAAGTTAATTTTTTTGGGAATAAATATAATGATCGGAGGCTCCCGACCAAAAAATATAGTAAACACCACCAAATGTAGTAAATGATCACCTTAAAGCCCGTCACATACGTAGCTATAATATATATGGGGCGAAGACACTGGCTCCTGTAACACAGGTTGCTACCTAGCTCAGGAGCCAGGGCTTCAAATAAGTTGTCATACCTGTATTTTATGTCAATAAAAAATATTATTATTATTATATATTATAGCTACGTCTGTGACGAGCTTTAGTCCCCCCTGGGGCGGATACGACATGGTTAGGTTAGGTTAGAACTGTAACCCCCCTACCAGAACCAAATCGCTATTTACAGTCAAACTCATACTACAATACATTAGGAAACACAATTTTGGTGATCATTTACTTTTTTGGTTTTATTTTATTTGTTATTTTTGGTGATCATTTACTAGATCAAACATAAGTCTTTTTTTACTTTTATTTGCATCTTGCAGTAGTTAAAAACGTCGATAGATATTATTTTAACGTTCTCATTCAAAACTATGAATAGGTAGTTATGGTGAAAACTGAAACAACAACATTTCATGAAAATTTGTCCTACAATTCATTCAGTATTTCGAACATTTATTCGTGTCTGCGGCAGAATTGAATTAGTACAACCTAACCTAACCTAAGCCGTACAGCCATGTCAGTCGGATACAAAATTCTATTATTCCATGTCGCAACACGAACAATATTCAGCCAATCAGGCGCTTCGACAATTTTGTTAGGACAACTTTTTTTATTTATTCCACTGCGAGCGTGACTGTATGTTTATGGTATAAGCTTTGTAGTTTTAACGGCATTTTTTTGTGTTGTTTAGTTTTGTTGTCAGCATTGTTTGGACACTTTGTTTAGGTATTTGTCTAATAGGCGAGGAAGGGAGTCGACTGTGCAATTTGTTTTGGCAGAAAGGATCTTTGTTGAAGTGGTTTTATGCATTCAAATACAGTTGATAAACGTTATCAAAACACTCATCATCATCATTATCATATCAACCTTTAGACGCCCACTGCTAGGCACAGGTCTCCCCCAAGGGGGGTTCAACCGTAATTGCCATGCTTGGCCGATGCATATTGGCGATCGCAGTAGGTGTTATGGTACACAGAAGGACGCTGCTGCCCATCCTCTGGTCAATATCCCTCTGACGCCTTGTACGACACCCACGGGTAGAAATGGGTTGGTGCTATTCGCGACCGGCACCACACGGCTAAACAAAACACTACTAGTATAAAATTGGGTTGAAGTAGAGAAGAAACACGGGTAAGTAATATATGATATAATTACAAAATCTCTAATATATACAAGATATAACAACTGATTCTATAATTTTGTTTTATTTATTGATCAGTTAATATATAATAAACGATTGATATAATTTTAAAATAACTATTTTTTATAAACATAACTTAAATTCAATATAAAATCTTTTGCTATGGCTATGGCATGGCAAAATATATATTTGAAACGATAGACTTAACGATTTTCGATTAAATAAACGTTATATCCAATAACGTTATATGAAATAAGTTTTAGAGTATATAAAATGTTATATGTAAAGAAATTATACCAACAGTTGGGATATCTCACGTTTATTATATCTTGTGAACGTTATTAAACTGAAAATATACCAAATAACTTTATATGATATGAGACGCACCCAAGAAACACATCAGCATATGCCTAATCTTTTCCTAAGAGCACAAATGTCAATTAGGAGACACAATAGTTAAACAATGACAAGCGACCAATATTTGGCTTCCTGACAGACGAAGGGCTAACTATATGTTGGGGTTGACTTCCAGTCTAACAGGATGCATCTGACCAGTGTTTCACTTGGAGCGAGTGTCTATCTGACTTCCACAACCCGGTTATAATGGGTAAAACGATTCCCTTTGTAAGACTGTGAGCTAATTCACGTAACTAAAGCAGTGCTGTTGCAGTGCAGTTGCAGTTAAGTTTCGATCAAAACAACGCTTTTCGTATTCTCTACCGCTGGCTGTCAGACACGCTCGCGTCAGGTTCGGTTAACGGCATTCTAATGTTGCGCGTCTTCGGAACGCAACATGATCGGTATTCTACTATTACGTTTGACGTCTCAAAATTACAGTTAAGAAGCACTAAAATCTGTACTGGGGTATTATTTTAATATTATAATAACGTCATATGTTCAGATTCTATTCAATGATTTAGTAAGTAATATTTTTTCTCTCATGTGGCTATACCATAAGTAAGTTCGGTAGAGTTTGGTTATCGTACAGCTGACGTGCAGCTTACGCGCAGTTCAAAGATTACAAGAATATCGTTTATCACTCAAACTTGAACTTAACTGCAACTGCACTACAACTTCATCGGCGCGTCATAAAATTACGTGAATTAGCCCTCTGGTTGTCAGACTTTCTGGCTTCTGGATAACGATTGTCAATATTGTCAATGTCAATACGAATAACAACCGGGACCAACGGCTTTACGAGCTTCCGAGATGGTCACCCATCCACGGTACCACCGCGGCAAGCGTAGCTTAACCATTACCGATCGATCTGTTGGTTTTTAGAAGATTATTTAGAAAGAGATGTAGATACCGTATACCTATGTTAAAGAAGGAATGAAAGAAATACATAAATCTGTTAGGTAACTATTTATTAAAATAATCAAGTAAACTAAAGACCAAAACAGTAGGTTGATTATTAAAGAAATTCACTGTTTCAAATACATACTTTGAAACAATGCCTGCAACGAAAAGTAAATATTATTTGAGAAGTCATAGAAAACAGTATCGATACAAAACTCGTAATTCTTGAACTCTTTACTGCAGTTAAAATAAAATAAGTACAATTTTTATTGGAACCGATACCATTGCCTGACGGTAAACCGCATCGTCGTAAAGGTCGCAGTAGTTATTCTATGGAACAATGAATTATTGAACATCGGATACTCCTTCGATAGCCTGACACGCAAAGGTCTTACTTGTTACCTACCACTTGAAGGCTCGTTTACAAGCTGGACATAAAACTTCATACATGTTGCTGTGAAGGTATCATGTTTATAATCATTATACCATTTACCATATCCATGATGCCACGTAGACTTTGTTTCAAACGTGTTTATCTCCGGAACTAAGTCGATTCTGAAAATTCTTCCGCCAATAGGGACCTACGTTATTCTTGAGTGTAATGGGCCATATTTTATTAGTAAACAAATTAGAGATATGTAATAGAGAATTCACGCGAACGTACCGTGGGCATAGCTAGTAAATCATACTGATACGTATATTTGATTACATAGATTTTATATCGGTACAGACGCCAGCTCATCAAGCCATACCTAACTGTCAAATTTTCCCAATTAAATATGAACCTTACGCTTTTGTAATAAAGTTGAAAATCTATCAAAGAAATTTGACAGATTGTACTAGCTTGATGTGCTGGCCTCTGTACATTATGTTTGAAGGCAGTTTCGTAACAACAGTTTTTTTCGGGAATAAATATAATGACTACTAAAAAATACTTACTAAATACCAAAAGTAGTAAATGATCATCAAAACTAAATACCAAACGTAGTAAATGATCATCAAAACTAAATACCAAACGTAGTAAATGATCATCAAAACTAAATACCAAATGTAGTAAATGATCATCAAAACTAAATACCAAATGTAGTAAATGATCATCAAAACTAAATACCAAATGTAGTAAATGATCATCAAAACTAAATACCAAATGTAGTAAATGATCATCAAAACTAAATACCAAATGTAGTAAATGATCATCAAAACTAAATACCAAATGTAGTAAATGATCATCAAAACTAAATACCAAATGTAGTAAATGATCATCAAAACTAAATACCAAATGTAGTAAATGATCATCAAAACTAAATACCAAATGTAGTAAATGATCATCAAAACTAAATACCAAATGTAGTAAATGATCATCAAAACTAAATACCAAATGTAGTAAATGATCATCAAAACTAAATACCAAATGTAGTAAATGATCATCAAAACTAAATACCAAATGTAGTAAATTATCACCAAATCTTAGTGTGCAAAATAACCAAAATCTTTTTGACCCTTAAGTCCCTCCTGGGGCGGATCCGACATGCAGGCGTAGCATGACAATTCTATCTCTACTCTACGTAGAATAGACATAGTTCTTTCTATTCTACTTGACATCTCTATCCAACCGAGCATGAGCCGACTGGTAGACTCGCGTTTCTACGTAGAGAAAGACATATCTTTTCTTTCCATAGCAACGCCGGAGTGCTGTGTTGTAGCTAGACGTTAAAATTTATACGATAAAATTGCGTTTCGTTGTCGACAAAAATGTGTCAATCGTTACGTTTTATCACATTTTGAACGTTTATAGAGACAACAAACAGTGTAATAATAAGTAGACATAGGTTAGAGCTTAATAATAAAGGTAACAAATAAATATTATGTACACTACTCTTATCCACATTGTAATGTTATTCAATCAAAGCAACAACGAAACGTTATTTTTATTGTGACGGCTGTCGGATCGATTTAATAACAAAATATTTTAGAAAACAATATTGTCCAAATAGTGTCCAAATGTTTCGATTTTGGAAAATAAATAGACTTGGGACTACGGCAAAAAAAAGTAAGTACGAGTAAATCTAAGTGAAAGAAATTACTAAATAATTAGCATTGTGCATTGGTGTACCTATTGCGTGTGATTAATTTAAGAGAATGTAGTCCTCGATTAGTTGAAAATCGCATTTGAGGATTGAAAGAAGATAGTCGCATCGTCTGATAAAAATTCTTGGTTTACAAAGGAAAATTCTTCACTTTTATCTTCAATCAAAGAAAAAGCATGCACCTATCATATATCCATAGCAAGTGATATATGATAGGTGCATGCTTTTTCTTTTCTATATTACTTATCGCCAGTGTTCTTAGGTACCTCATTCACATACTAAAACTGATTAATTATTTATTTGCAGTGTGCGAAGTACCAACCCACAGATTGAGATGTTGTTGGTGGACTACAATTTCCAAAGGAACTATTAGTTAATCTGTGACAATAAGTTTATTTAAAACAAACAAACTGAAAGGAAAATGAGACAAAGCCATTTACAAAGGTACAATTTTTATTTAAGTACTTAAAATCAATTTCTTATTATATGAGTAATGTCAGTTCTTCCATGAGTTACAACTTGTAGAACCTATGTGCCTCCATAAAGGGCTACCTCTGTGCTTCCGTGCTTCAGGGTGTACCATGATAAGCATTCAAGTCATGAGCCGGTTCCAAAGTTTAGCCTGAACCACCTGAAAATCAATAATAAATAATTAATTTTGTGTTTTGTCATTACAGATAACATAGTTCCTGAATGGTGAATCGATATATGAGGCCCAAAAATGAATTACCTAGTTGTACATACTATAATTATATTAATAAATAAAACTATACACAACTGTTTATTATTTCAAATTATTAATAAGTCCGGTTTCAGACTGAAATAAATTAAATACAATATAGTATAAAGTTTCTTATATGAATATTTTCTACTTTTTTTACTAGTTTGCCAAGTATTCTGGCCTTGCATGCTTCCTTTGCCGTTTATTGTATTCTTGTTCTAGATATAAGAGAGCGCCTTGACTTCCATATTACAAGTTTTACTTCGTTTGGAAGTCCAGTTTGAAAATAAGTACAACCCTATTATGTGCAATATACTTTTTTTTTATTTGGTAAGTACCTACAGTAAGAAATCTATCCAACTAAACGGCTACCTACTCACTTTCAGCAATCAAAGACCCAGCAAATGATTAGACATTGTTGGATCCACCGTACCTAGGTAATATTTCTGACCTATTTGTATTAGAAGCAGTTGGAAGGCGTGGGTTCCTAATCTTCAAATAGGTTGAACTTACTTTAACAAGAATAGGCAGTTCCTGAATTTTCTAGGAGACAGATTCTTGCTCAGCTCCCGGCACAGATTCTGCATTTCTCTTTACTAACTTCATAATTTTCCAAAGCCTCGTTTTCGTGAAGAACGTGAGCCCCGGTTTAATGCATTCTTCTTTGCAAAAAAAAAACTGAAAGGATGGTGACGGTAGTCCTCCAACAAGTTTATAAAAACAACTTCAACTCTGCTTTTGTGGAAGAGTCACCACAATTTTGCCAATGTCACGTAAGTACTTATCATGATTGGCCATCAAATGAAGGAGATTATTCAATAACAACAAATTTAGATGGTAAAAAATATTGAATTGAGTTTTGAAAATGAATATAGATCCTTGTCTACATAGAAATATACTTGTCTAGGTCAATTGTGATGTAGACTATTTGACACTTGTTAGAAGAAAAGTTTCTACACCCAAATGTCAAAAGTAGAGAAAAAAATGGTCGTCGTGCTCGGCATTGTAGACTCTTGTCTACTGTAGAGTAGAAACATTTCTTCTCTTCGTCGCCATGCTCGCAACGTAATAAATCTTTCTACGACCGTCATTTTGTCTATTCTTCCTGTCAGTATGTCTATTCTTCCGTAGACATAGCGGTGGTCATGCTACGCGTGATGGTCAGGTTAGGTTAAAACTGTGACCCCCTGCAAGAACCGAATCGCTTTTATTTCTACAATACTTTAGGAAACACAATTTTGGTGATCATTTACTTTTTTTGGTTTTATTTTATTGGCTATTTTTGGTGATCATTTACTAGATCTGGAGGTCCGTTAAACATAAGCCTTTTTTTCATCTGATTTCATCGAATGTGTAATGTTGTGTCGGTCACATAGCGGTTGTCGCTAACAAAGTCGCGGATTTATAAGTAGCTTATATCCTTTATTGAGGTTTAAGCTTAGTTTGTACCGAATTTCATCTAAACAGGTTCAGTAGTTAAGCTGCGAAAACGTAACGAATAAATAAACTCACTTCCACATTTATAATATAAAAAAAAACACAATACTGCCACAACAAATCGAAAAACAAATGTCAAGAGTCGTCTCCGATCCATTAAAAAGGTCACAGAATTAGAATAAAAATAAAATGACAAAAAAATTAAAAATAAAACAAATCACAAAATTTTCCCTAAATTACAAATAAAATTAAAATTTTCACAAACAATACAATGCACACAAGTCATTTCCATTATAAATACATGTCATTGTTAATGTCAATCAAAAATTAATTGTATTGAATTTTAAAATTAAGAAAATATGAGTTCACATAGCAAAGACTTAAAAAAAGGCGAAATACATTTTAAACGAAACAGGATGATACATATTATCTACTTATTGAGCTTATTATGAAAAAAGATCAGGCAAAATAACTAAAGACTAAACAGAACTGAAATCTATATTGTTATGAAAAACAAAAATATCGAACTCGTATAGAATAGAACTATCGTCTATAAACGTTTTGAATCTTTTGCACGTAATGAAAAGTCTGAAATACCGTTATTTATTGCTGAATCAAAAATAGAACCTGGGTCCGGCCCCGTTCAAACACACTGTACAATACTCTTATCCGCTTATTCCGTAATTGAAAGCCTCCACAGACATAACTAAGTAAACCGTTCAAACGTTGAAACAGGATTGGTTTTATAGGTCATTATTATTCTGCAAACGTAACGCATTTCGAGTACCTAAACCTAAATAAAATAAAGGAACAGGGAGCACTTTAAATCTAAAAGGTACATTTAGTGGGGGTCTGTACTTATTTTTATTACCGCCATTGAAATATTTTGTTTTACTTACCTACCTGTTTGTGGTGTGAATTGAAAATTTTAAGAGTTATGTTTATGCTGTAAAGTGTGGGTTGGCTGTGTTTGTTGGAGTGACCCTTTAAAGGCCCTCACTCACTGGCAGCATTTTCCTGTAAAGTTGCAGTTCGGATTCTAGCTCAAAATAGAATCTAATTGGATTATTACATTACAGGTGAATGCTTGACGTCATTAAGGCAGTATTTTAACGTAAGTGCTCAAAATAGAATTTTGCATTGTGACAATACAAGCGAATGCTCGTCGGTAAGTGACGCAGTACTGTATTGTAATGCTCGTATCTGGAATTGTTATATTACAGAAAAATGCTCATAATCGAATGTTAGATTATTACACTACAGGCGAATGCTTGTTAGTCAGTAAAGCAGCACTGTAACTTAATGCTCAAAATCGAATCTTAGATTAATACAATACAGGCTAATTCTCATCAGTCAGTTGAGGCGGTACTGCCTTATTGCATTATTACATGCCTATTGTGAGGATTGGCTCAAAACTGAATCTTCGAGCATCAAGCATCGAGTCAGTAAGGTAATGCTCAAATCTAATCAAAGGTCATTGCTGGTCAGTCAAAAAGGCAGTATTATAATGTAGTGTTCATAATCGAATATAGAATTATTACATTACAGACAAATGTACAAAATCGAATCTTGGATTGTCTCATTACAAGCGAATGCTACCGATGAGAGAACACCTTAAGAGAGTGAATCTGTAGGTAAGAATAGAAGGACGCTCTTCAGCCAAAGGGATCAAAGGACGACATCTTGAAGCAGCCATCAGGAAACTACTGACGTGTAAGGGAGGAAAAAACCATTGATTCAAGGAATGAATGATAAGTTTTGTTATTGTTTGATAGGAAATTTTATCTACACTATTATTATAGAGATGCAAAGTTCTTTGTTTTCTTGTTTATGAGCTCAGCTGATAAATTAGCAGGCACAATAGTTAAACAATCACAGAATCATGTCAACAATCAAGCGGTTAGAGGTAAATTCAGGAAGTCCTGCTATGCTATTCTCTAACGTTACCATTCGTGACTGAGCTCGACGGCGAACTGGACATCGTGTCATCCGTGAAAAAGACGTCGAGCTCAGCGACTGGTTTTACTTAGCGTATTTCCTTTTAATATTATGAACTGACAAGTGTTTTATTATTCAACCTTGAGTAATTCATGAAATACGAAAATGTAACTCGCCGCTGCCGCAGCGTCGGGCTTTAGGTTGTGTTACTTAGGGAATAGCACCGATTGTCTAAATACTACAAAACCTTTCTCTGATAGAAAGCTAAATTATTACCGAGACAGGATATATTTCATTGTATACTTGACTTCCATGTACAGACGCCAGCACATCTAGTGATACCAAACTGTCAAATTTCCCCAATTGAACAGTAGACGTCTTCAGACTGATGATGATGAGGTGCAGTACAAGCTTGCAATATGTAACATCTTACTGCTTATTTATTACTGAAACATTAGTTCTAATGACTGCAGAACTTGCCGTGACTGTTTCAATAAAAAAAATGTATTTGAATTCCTTTTAGCATTGATTTGTAATCCACAAGTAATTATATCAATAATATTGTTTATTTGCCAACTAAAAAAGTTCTTTACATTTCCTTATAGTCTATATTAGCAATTAGGTTCTTAACAAAAAAAAAAAAACAAATTTAAGACACAAAGGAAGCATTTTAATTTTTGCCAAGAACGCAGGCAAGTTCTAAAGAAAAACAATTTATTATAATAAGGTTCTTTAATCATTACAATTATTTTATTAATTTACATTTTCTGTAAAGTGTGCATGGGGCAGGACTGGCATTGTCATTTGACAGATTGGGGTAGCTTGATGTGCTGGTCTCTGTATTTCGTGGGCTGAAGCTAGTTTGGCTATAAAAGATAGATAAAGTAAATAGTCTTTTTGTACTAAGTAATGATCGTTCAACTAGCAAACGAACTCTGGCAATAGGCCAAAAGAACAGACAGTTTAAAAAAGATTAAGACTCGCCTGCATTGGCATGACAGTTATCTAATTACAAGTAGCACTAAAAATTATTTTAGCTTGCTTTCAATACGAAAAAGAAAATTTGTTTATTTAGGATTAAAGAAAAGAGTACAGTCATTTACATGTGTACTAGTAT
Organism: Charanyca ferruginea; assembly: GCA_947361185.1. Classification (NCBI taxonomy): domain Eukaryota; kingdom Metazoa; phylum Arthropoda; class Insecta; order Lepidoptera; family Noctuidae; genus Charanyca; species Charanyca ferruginea. The sequence goes on along the minus strand of OX376074.1, from coordinate 6,249,510 downwards.
ACTTACAAAAAACTGCATTGTTAGCAACGTATTGACATGAATTAAGTTTTTAAACTAAATACAACACGCTACTAAACATACGCCCGGGCAAAAGCTAGTAAATAATAATAATTATATTTTATTTTAAACAGTTCTACATAAAATTATAATCCATACATTATCATTTAAAATTGGAAAATATTCTACTGTATTCCAGTAAATAATTCCTAATATATTTGCCTGTGCTATTCCAGTAAGTAGGAGATAGTCACTGTTTACTATACTTATGCCCGGTTTCTGAGGTCTTAGGATAAACTTTCAATAGCTATTCATTGGACAAAGTTATCTATTTGAGTGATTTTTTCCTTAACTGAGTGCAATATCGAATCAATTAGCACTATCGAATAGATATAGTCCAGTTACATCACCTCAGAAACTGGGCATTAAAACGTAAACCAAACGAGGCTCGAAGTGGTCGATAGGTCGTTGAAACCGATAAAATTTTTAAAGGAAGTAGGAAAGCTTTGTTTGTTCATTTTAACATGTTCGTCACTTTCATTGGAAGGGCTTTCGATTTGGTTTACGCTATAAAATTAATTAAGGTGTCAATTTAGACTTGTGTAGGGTACCTGAATAAGATAAAGTTTAAAGCATTTTCCGGTTCTCGAGGTTTCTATCGAACGTTCAGCTGGAAAACTCCACAATATTTGGTATACCTAAGATTTACTTATTGTATTTTGAATTTATAATGTGGAAAACATTAACTATTGAATTTACAAATATTTTGTGCATTGGTAGTAAAAGAAATAGATTTGTAACTATCTTTAGAAGATATAAGATACACAGAACATATAAATATAAAAAAAATATGTACAATGGAGGGTTCACAGGGCATCAACAAACTCGTCGGCCTCGCGCTCAATGGGATAAGTGCCCAAAAGGCTAGCAGCATTACGATAATGTATGGCACGACTCTGATCACGTAAAGAGTCGACTAGCAGCTTAGCAGTGTCCCTAAAAACAAGCATGTCCTTTTCAACCCCAAACGTCTCAATAGCACAGTACGCCATTGGTGGTTTTCGGCACGGACGTGTTAGAAAGATAAAATGATGGCAAGGGTGCCTAACTTTCACTGCATTATAGTATTCCCATCTGCTCTCTTTCTATCGTCACGTGCCAAGCCGTTCTAACACAGCAAGCACCCCGGCGAAGGCAAGGGCACGACGGACGATGTCATTAATAAATATCTTTTACATTGTGCAGGTGATGCGCGGTCACTGTCAGATGCAACCCTTGTACAAAATATGAAGCCATAATGTTATTTATTTTTTCAACGCACTTAAATTTATACATAATACAGATTTTTAGGATTGAAGGTCAAAGTCAAGGTTCTTGGGTTAGTTTGCCGTTCATTTAATTTATTATCTAGATTTTTTATCAAAAACGTTTACTGTAATCGTCCATCCACTCAGAAATAGGTTTAAGATTAAGATATATTTTCAATGTAACCACAGAAAATTTTTAACTAAAAACAGGTTTGAAGCCAACTTATTCAAAGAAAGAATTTGGGACTGAAAGTTACTATACCTACATAAGTAAAACCAGCTAGACAGGTACTTAAATCAATTCTGTCTTATCGAATTTACGAATAAACGGTAAGTATTTCAAAACGCTCTCACAGAATACGAAATCGTATTTTGTTCCTAATTTAAATAGTTACCTTGTCTAAATCCAAAGACTTAGCTTATCAGTTAATTTGAATTTTATTAAAAAGAAATTTCAATACAATTGGGTCTCGGCTATCTCTGATTGACGTTGAGTACTGAGATAACGTTCGAGTTGAAGGTCCGTCGGACGAAATAATTCCAATTTGATTAGGCTGGTCGTTTGATAAATATAAAATTAGGGGTACAAGTCGGTCAGGGGACTCATATACCTCTTGTCTTTTCTTTTATTTATTATTGAATACATTTATAAAGGTATAGGATATAGGTACTAGCTATACAGGGCGTCCCACGAATGTGCCACATGGAGGGAAAGTACCTTGAATATTGTAGATGGAACATTTTACTGAATGAAGACTTTATTTGAATTTAAAAAAATAATTTAAACTGCTGCTGCTGCTGCTGCTACTGCTGCTGTGCTTTTAGAATTAAAAGGAAGACTATGAATTTGAAAGACATTTGATGTGAAATTTTGTTCAGAAAAATAAAAAGCTGACATTGCCGTAAGAACATACAACTGACATTATCATAAGTACCTATTACTAATAAATACCCACTTGAAAAGTACGCATCATTTCATGATAGAATGATAAAGAGGTACTTAATTAGTAGGTACCACAACCAGATAAAAAAATCGACAGGAGGCGAAATAATCAAAAGAGTGCGACTTTGTATTCAACAGGAACTCATTTTGAGCATATGATAAATTGATCAATTTTGTATTAAAAATGTAAAAATTCATGGTCTTCCTTTTATTTCTGACACTATGTTTTTTAGCAAATAATAATCCTTATAATGAAGCCTTTCGATCGGTATGATAAAGCTACAGGGTTTTCCCTCCATGCGGCATATCCGTGGGACGCCCTGTGTAATTCTTCTTCGTCGGTGTCACTCTTCACAGAGTGGTCGTGGTCGTCACTTCAGGTGTTGGTGGCACGCTTTAAGACACGTCGCCATTCTTCCCTTACAGCTGCCTTCCTCGTGGATTCATGCAAGGTGCCATCAACTGCAGCCGTGACCTGCTCAGTTCATCTCATAGGCGATCTACCTCGTGGCCTGGTACCTTCGACTTTCCCCTGAACCTACATCTCCCCGACGACATACGTGGCCGAAAAAAGTGAGGAATTATTTGGCTGTATAATTAGCCTACTGCCAATCATTTTACACGTGCAGCCTGTGGGTGAACTTTACTCAGCGGGCATATGGTGGCCTGCGCATACAATATAACAATACGTTCCGGGTGTTGATGGGGCTGCCGCGTTTTTGTAGCGCGTCCCGGTATGTTTGCCGACGCGAACGTTGATGGTTTTTCGGCCATTATGCGCAAGAGATGTGCATCTCTGCTACGCCGTGTACGCGCCAGCCCCAACACCATTCTTAGAACGTTGGCTGATAGGTGGGACTCTCCGATCCTGGGGTGGTGGGTACGACTGCATGCAGTCAAGTAGGCACTCTCCAGGGTCGGTGTGCCTCATGCAGCTTACTAAATAAATGTTACTAACACTAGTTTATAAGTTTACATTGTTACTAACAAATATGGAATGTAATTCTGAAATAAACGTTTATTATTATTATTATTAAAATAATTATGTATGTGTAATTGATATTGTTTAGTTTATTATATTTTTTTTGGTTATACACCTGCCATTTTTTATCTTCAACAGTCAACCAAGGGGGTTGACTGGTAGAGAATGCCTAAGGCATTAAGTACGCCTTTGTACCTTTGTGCGTTAAGTATAAATAAATAAATGAATACAGGTAAAAGAAGTGTGTTTTTGTATTTCTGTAGTGTTATCTCTAAAATTCTCCCTCTTTTATTCACCTGAAGCTCCTTTCACTCCATTTATTTTTGGAGATTTGTACAGAACAGCACAGTTCAATCCATTCTTAATTTTGCTTGTCATTATCTAGTCATTAATCAAAAATCTACGAGTTACACCGAGTAACCCTTGATTCATAAAAATTTACTAAAGTTACTAAAAAAGTACTATTTTCAAATAATAAATAAATAGCATTTTTTTTTACTTTGCGCCACACTTGAAATGTCTTCTGTATCGTGGTTTTACAAAAACTCACATACACTAACAGCCACATCCTGAACAATTATCAGTAGGCCATACAAATATTTGTTCCGTGCGGGAATCGAACCCGCGCCACGCAGCGCAGCAGGCGATCACTCGACCACTGCGCCAACCGTGTCATTACAAGCATAGTTGAAATTGTTTTTTAAATAATTGGTACAACAAGCAATTAATACTAAAGTCATGAAGTTATTTTTAAAGGCTCGTACACACATACACATATTGACGGCACTGCGTCCAACGGGGGTTAATTTTATAGCAACACTGGTAGCCGGTCGTCGAATTATTTGGCAATATTTTTAGACAAAACTTCAAAAGAAAACGCTTCATTTAAGCCCTGAAAACCGGATTAATTTTTAATTAATCTTCTGTAAAATTTGATTTTTAGTTGCTTGGAAATTAATAAATGGTTAGTCAATTGAGACGGAAATGTGTCGATCTAGTACTCTATTGTCATATGAAATCATATCGAAATAAAAGGCTTTTTTGAAAAAACCTTTTCTTTTTCGTGAAACAAAAGGCTTTTTTGAAAAAACCTTTTCTTTTTCGTTTTTTAGTACTGCCCTAACATCCAAATCCATTAAGAAACGGCGACACAAGAGATTGTAAAAAGATTGAAGAAACTAAAATATCATCTAAGTATTTTTTTTGGGATTTTGTTCATTTTCTCAAAAAGGGCTGGATCAATTTTGGTAAAATTTATTTGGGACCATTTCGGAATAAACCCCTTTCGAACAGAATTTTGCAAATCCGTCTGTCTATATATGACAGAGTTATGCCTGAACTTACATAAAAAAAAATAAAAATAAACATCCGAATTGATAACCTCCCCCTTTTTGAAGTTGGTTAAAAAGTATTACAATTGATCAGAAGTGTTACCGGGTATTAACCCGTATTGTATACTCGGAGGCAGAATGTGTTGTGTAACAATCTTTGTAAATAACATTTCGAGGATGTCCAGCACTACGTCAGTCACACCTACACATAAAGTTGACGACATTCTCAGTCATGGTACAGAGGCCAGCACATTTAGCTACAACAATGTGTCAAATTTCTTTGATAGATTTTCAACTTTATCACAACTGCTTAAGGTTCATATTCAATTAAGAAAATTTGACAGTTTGATTTGGCTTGATGTGTTGGTTTCTGTACCATGTCAGGGACTCTGTCACTCAAGGATGCCATTCGCCAAGCAACCCCTTGACATTTGATCACCATCTCATCAAATAAGCCATCACTTTGTTGACTTGGTCAACATTCTGACGTCAGTCTTCAATTGTTTTTCCGAATTCAAATTGGTTCTATCAAGATGTAATTCCAGCGATGGATTTCTTGATAAGAGTCAAGAGCGGATGACAGCATGGTGAATGCAATGGACACTGACAGACTGGCGGTTTCGATATCGGGTACGATTCTCACATTAAGGCGCTAATAAGCGACTTTTGCAGATTTTAAACTAAAAATCACGTCAAAATGTGTAGTGTAATTATATGCATTGAAAAAAATATATGTTGAACTAGAACATTCTCTTCGTTTAGTATGTGAATATTTTTGATTTAGTACATATTAAACAGTTTAATTAAATCGTGAAGTTGTGTCTGATGCGGACAAAACATTGATAATCACACAAAATCTACCAGGAATATTTCAACGAAACTTTTACTATCTTACAGACAATTTTATTATCTATCTTTTAGTATACGCCTTTTTTTTAAGTTACAGAATACTATCTTTTATTTAATTTTCTCGACTAAACTTTGAGAGTTTTGGACGCAGCGCATACGATTCTCTGGTCGCTCAAGGTCGCCGGCGTATATCGTCGCCTTAAACAAATTTGTTACAGGTCTAGCTGTTTATGTATGGCAAAAATCGTAGTTTATGGCAACCTCTAAAAAAAATAAAAGCATCACCGGCCCGTCCGTCTGTCTGTTCATGTAGTAGCCGAGTTTTGGTTGGGCACCGAGTATTCTAAATTAAAATCTACCGTTCATTAGCAGGTAAAGTAAGAGACGAATAAACTTCTGCAGTGCTATTCAGTAAAAATGTTCCTTGGTGAATTGAGATGAATTCAGCTTTGGTAGCTGTCAATCCTTAGCATGGTTGGCAAGTGTACATACTTCACTTAAAATATTTACCGAGGGCAATTTTTATACACCGTGACATTTTAATCCTTAGCCCACTACATGTAACTAATGAGCACTAATCGTTCATAAAAAAAGATGTTTATGAATATTTTAATAATTATAAATACTAGCTTTTGTTTGCGACTTCGTCCACGTCAATATCGGTTTTCGCGGATGCAGACGAAGTTGCGAAATAAAAAGTAGCCTATGTCTGTATAACAGTAAGAGTTACTTTCGCATTTATTCAATCAAAATGACGCGTAACGTAGTTTTAAACACCTTGTTACGAGTGTGGTCCAAGCCTTGCGTCCCAAGGGCGGCGTGAAATGGAGCAGTGAGTGACATCTTTGTCAAAGTTCATTTACCCTAGCGCTAAAATGTGTTTCTTACTACAACTGCAATCTTAATATTCTCAGTACGTAGCAGTTAGTAAGTATTTAAAAGCCACTTAATTCCAATTCTTCCTCCATACTTACTGGCGACCGTCAAAAACATTTTTCTAATTAATGTTAAAATTTATTAGTCACGTCTATTTTATTTTTTATTTTTATTTATTTATTCAAGAAAAGTTATACAAGAAGAAAATGCACATATCTTCTGCCAAACTGCTGTAAAGTTTGTCGGCAGTGTTCTCGTGAATACATTTTGTATCCAAGTACTTATTAACGTCTAGGGGTATTTGATTTCGAATACATTGAGAGAACCACTTTTATAAGACGAATTTTACACGGTGTATAATAACACTGTATTTGCTTGTAGAATAATTTACTCATTGACAGACTAATTTACACCAAACAGGATCAATAATAAATCACCAAACTATTTAGAAGTAAACTAGGTTCAGAAGATCTAGTGATCTTCTTCTCGTCGGCGTCCTCTTCTTGAGGGAGCAGAGATTTGATTTCATACGTATTTTTTTCTTTTTTGTGGGTTTGTCGATCAAAGCAGGTGAGTTGAGCGGTAAGTAATATCGAACAGAGCAGCATGGCTATGCCTTGCCGTCTACTCAAAGCACGTGGTTTCTTTTAAGCCTCTAACCATTGGCATTGTCGAACAATCCAGAAGCAAGTGGATTGGGGGGGTTATTCCACTTTTCCCCCCTGAGAGAATCCCCCGCAGGGGGGAAGTCTGGACCCAAATGTTAAAATCGTCCAGAAAGTCCCCTATTCATTTTGGTTTATTCCACTTTTCACCCCTTATTTTTAGTTTTAATTTGTACGTTCTTTAAGTAAATAATAAAAATTGTGGTTTGACAAAAAAATAATTATATACTTTCACGATGAAACGGCTGAACCGACTTTGATGAAATTTGTTTTGTTTTTTATCATAAGCTAGTAACTACCTGGGTTAGGATACTCAATACATTTATTGCATTCACATGTGAACTTAGATGGTAGGTATAAAATTGAACAATGTGGACCCTGCCGGGCACAGCAAAAATAAAAGTAGGAGAGAGGAAGAGGGCTTTTGTTTGGCTATTATGTTGATTGTATCTGTTTATTAAATACACTTTTGATTCCGATATTCCTACGGAATCGAGACTTACGCGGGTGAAACCGTGGGGCGCATCCGGATACTAATAAATAAACAACAACAAATTGTCTACCTATTTAAAGTATTTGAAACAATTTAATATACATTTTATATTAGGTTTATTGACTATATCTTAAAAGATAAGACCCGCTTGGCGTTCTCCTCCTACGTACCTGTGGGGATTTCTGGACGGTGTTTTTTTTATAGCCTAGCTTTTCCCCTTAAGGGGATTATCAGGGGGGAATTCTAGACTTAATTTTTTAGATTCTAGTTTTCCCCCTCAGGGAGCACTTTCGGGGGGGATTTGTGGAATAAGTATCTTTCGATTCCAGTTTTCCCTCTCAAGGGGGATTATCAAGGAGGAATTCTAAACTTTTAATTTTAGATTCCACTTATCCCCCCATGGGGGATTTTAGGGGGGATTTGTGGAATAATCCGATTGGGGTGATGGGTAAGACGTTTAGTGTGTAGTTTCTTATAGCGCTCTATTTCTAAGGTCACTGTTGCAAAGTACAAATACTCGTGTATCTCATCGTTTCTTATGAACCAAGGGGCATTTGCGATACTTCCTAAGATGTTGTTCTGCACCCTCTACAAGCACATAACATTACTCTCCGTAGCTGAATGCCAATTCTTACATAAAATACAAAACTTTTAAACTAACTAGATCTATAATTCAATTATAAAACAATAGTTAGTGAAACTAGAGCTTTATTTGCTTAACTAGCACTTTAATTAAAATGATACAAGCGTGTCGTTACAGAATCGTTAGGTTCCATACTAAGTATAACAATATTCGTGGCACCAACAGTATTCATGCAGAATACGGTATAAATTTTCATAGTAATGAGCTGCATCCTTAGAAGAGATATCTTGGGATCCTTTCATATGCGAGCATCGAGATCTCTTGATGAAATACGAGTATAATGCTCGAATGTTCATAGAGTTTATTAGTTGGAAGTAAATAATGTTTGTAGGGAAAACGGAGTAATGATTAGTTGGGGTTGGGACGGCTTTCAATTTTGTTTTGTGGTTGGATCCTGGGTTTTGGGCGGATTTTCTGCCGCAAGGTGATGTTGGAATGTTTTCGTTTAGTAGCTTGGTATGTTAGACATGCTTGGTATGGAATAAAAGCGCAAAGTAATATTTACTTCATGGAAATAAATATCCTATTTTTTGTGATGAGTTTATTACCAACTTTGTTTTGACAACGATTTATGTGTTATGTAGTAAATAGATCTCTACTGTATTAGATTACTTGAAACTCATTTTTTATACTTCGTGTTCACACGAAGTATTGTTTTCTTTCTTTCAGTACTTATTATTATTGTTCTCCATACCGCATTTCGGACACGGAGTGGCCAATATAAATGGAGATTAGTTAAGTACGTAGGAGATATTTTAGTTCACAATTGTGTGCGCAAACACAAGTGCACTCACTCTTTAATTAAATTATTTTGTTTTAGTTTCATCATCATCATCATTTCAGCCGAAAGACGTCCACTGCTGGACATATGCCTCCCCAAGGGGGGGGTTTTGCCATAATCGCCACGCTTGGCAGACGGATTGGCGATCGCAGTATGGGTGTTACAAAGGCACAGAGAACGCTGCTGCCCATTCTCTGGTAAGTCCCTTAGTCGCCTCTTACGACACCCACGGGAAGATATGGGATGGTGCTATTCTTTACGTCCGACACCACACGGATTAGCACACCTGTTTTAGTTTAATTATTTTGTATTAATGACTAACGAACGGCAGGTTGCCACTCGTTGTGGCTTTCCATGGTTTAGGAGTATGTTCGACAATGAACGTCTTTCAACTGATGATGATGATGATGATGATGAATGACTCTCCTCTCAACACCTGTAGCTCTTGTCGTAGTTTCGCAGTACGTAAGTGCATTGTATTTGAAATTTTAGAGTGTGTGAGCCTTAGGTTTACAGTGTAGATTCAGCTCTCACAAAGGTTATACTAATAAATGTAACTTGATGCTATGAATCAACAAAGCTGCACCTTTTTAATAGAATAAAATAAACAAAAATCTTCCCTTACTCCTATAGTCCGATGGGCCGGCAAACATACCAGTGAGAGATTGAACACAGGATCAACGGCTTTATGTGCATAAATAAGAAAGTAGATAGATAGATATATAAAACAATTATTTGGTGCACACAAAAGACATATCGAAACACAAAAAATACAAATCAAATAAGGATTAGGGTAAAGTGAGGTGCGTCTCAAGGTTGCACCAAATAGGAATCTAGCTCAGCATGTGTACGGCAATATACCTGACGCTGATATTCTGAGTAAAGTAATAAAAGATGCTGATATGCTAAGTATTTAAGAAGTTCAGAATGGTCTTGAATCAAGCCTTGAGATCATCAAACAACACCAAAATTGTATATGGACGGTAGAATGAATTTCATTAAGTTTTATAAAATAAATCATCATCATCAGTCAAAAGACGTCCACTGTTGAACATAGGCCTCCCCCATAGAAAGTTGTTATAAATGTTTTCATTTAAAACCCAGAATTGTATTTGTTTAGTTGACTAAGTATTCTCACTTTTTATACCTATTCTTTAAACGAAAATCTTTCAGAACTTGAATCTCAAGATCTTTAAAGGTCTTACAAAACTATTAATTAAAGACTGAAAAGGAGTTGTTCGATACTAGGACTTTCTTCATAGTTTTTATCGCGTAAAATATTGAATTTCTTGCTAGCTCGTGGCGCGCAAGTCAAACTGATTTAATTTCCTCTCTGTTTCATGCAGACACGACAAGTTTTAGGACAATTTTAAATGGTAGAAAAGATTTTGAAGCGTCGTGATAGTTTTCTTAAATTGTTCGATTTGGAAGCTTTGCTTTTTTTTATATTTAATTACTTACTTTATTAAATATATGTAGGTTTTTCTAACGTACAAAATATTTTCATACATAAATTGGCAAGGCACTATCATTATGTTGTATTAATTTTTTGAAAGGGTGTTTCAAAAATTAAAACCAATTTACTTGATACTTGTAAATTATTGCCATCTTTATTTGCAAAACGATAATAAGTAAACTTAAAGTATTTATTTACATACAATTTATTAATCTGCAATAAAATTTGGCTTGTGGCTGTGTAAATATCATACGTATGAATCGGTCATGGCTAAGATTCGCTTTTAATTTTTTGTTGTTCTTTTTTTTTAAACGTTACAAACATATAAACCCACGTACACAAACAGCTTGCCGCGGCCGGTCCGTGGATGGGTGACCATCCAATTCATATCGAAACCCCTCCATGCCTCGGAAAGTACGTAAAGTTGTTGTTACCGGCGTCATTCGTAGACCTTTGACAGTCGTTATGGGAAGTCAAAACCCAGAAAGTCCTACCAAAGAGTATCGGTTACCTAGTAATTGGGTGGTGGACGTCAGATAGGCAGTCGTTCCATGTAAAACACTTGTATTCTGTATCCTGTTAGACTGGAAGCCGTCCCCAACATAGTTGCGAAAACCCTAAGCAGATGATTTTAATAGTCAACCCAAAGCAATACGATAAGTAACAGATTACACCAAGGTAGACTTAAAATTATAACAAAACGAAAAACAATTTAACAAATAATCATGGCGAGATTTGTACAACAAAAATTAAGATGTTTAGAGAAGTTGAAACTCTAATTCCTATATTCTTGGGTACCTAAAGAGTATCTTTAGGCATGTACAATATTTTTAAAACCCCGCAAAAAAAAGTTAATAGGTTAACGAAAAGCTCATTATTTCAGAACGAAACGGCGACTGACAGTACCAGTGACACTGACAGCCACTGTTTCGCAGTTCTTACATTGAAATTGCATAGTTTTATGGAAAGCAATATCACAAAATAATGATTATTTTTTTCCACGCACTTGTCACATCACTTGTCTGCCAATTTTATAGATCCGTTAACATCGCTTGTCACTTTCTATTTTTTATAAACACAAAATGGGCATCGAGATGAAACGAAAAAGTGTTATTTTCATTTCGTAATATTTTAATTATGGGGGGGTTTCAAATATGCTAAGTATATCATTGTACTCCTGGTAATGTATTCTTCACATTGGAGAATATTTTATACCCTCTAAATTACTTTTTTTTTCATACAAATTAATGTAATATAATCTCGCCATGATTTGACATGATAATTTTACATGGTATAAATCACGATATATAAAAAAAAATCAGGTCCTCAAGCCCATATTAAAAACATTTTATATGATTCTGGTCATGCATCTTTATGTTGATATTTAAATTAAGTAAGTACTCAGTACCTATCTTTTTACTAACAATTCCTTTGAAATATCAATGTCATCACAATAATTTTAAATAACATTTCTGTTTATACCACATTGTCATAACCACGTCAGCCATATTTAAAATAAGCCCTATTCCGCCTTTTCCCTAGAATCGGACGCTTTTCACTATTAATAAAGTGGAGCGCTTGATATGGAACTGATTTAATGAACGGATGAATGAATAAATGAATGGATATTCATTCGTTCGTGAATGTAACGCTGGAATCACGTTCACTTCACCGAATCTATTAGTGCTCAGTGTTGTAACTGAAATAGTTTTTTGATTAAAAAATATATGCTTTTACTTATTTTTCTAAATAAAAAAAATACCTATTTACTTTCAAAGAAATACGTGACTATAAAAAGACAATTTTTAATAAATTTATTATAAATGTAAATAGAATATTTACACAAATAATAAAAAAGGAAAACCAATAACTATAAAACTAAAACACTAAGATCAAAAGCAAAGGCATCAAAAGTCCTCCACATCGCCGCCATCAGGGAATATCCAAGAGACTGACGGCATTGTCACGTTGAATTGCAATTCTGACCATCCTCTGCCCACGGTAAAAACCAGCTCTTGGATCACGGAAAGTGTCAACAAACCTTTTAGACATGTCCTTAAACGACAATTTAGACGAGGATAAATAAAGAAGAGGTTTTGAGTTCGAATCTGGTAAGTACGAATATATTTTTTCCAATTGAATATAATTATACTCCTTAATCACCATTCTTAGACATCGTCACAAATAAAACCAAACAAGTAATCAACAACAAATGTAAGTTGGAACAAACACGATGTAATCAAGGTAGACAAAAAGGTGGCTATTAAGTGAATGTTTAATGTTCCTAATGCCGTGACCTAAATACGGCTAATGCCGAAATAAGTGCGCAACTCCGGATTAGTTCCAAACTTTGTTACTAAGCATGCGTTTTATTAGCCAAGTTACTTATATTTGTCATGGTTAAAAGATTAGGTTCTAGTGAGAGCGGGTGTTGTGTTTTGTTTTATTAAGTTGTTTTTAAGGTTCCGTACCTCAAAAGTAAAAAACGGAACCCTTATAGGATCACTTTGTTGTCCGTCTGTCTGTCTGTCCGTCTGTCTGTCAAGACCCTTTATCTCGGGAACGCATAGAGGTATCGAGTTGACTCAAGACTACAGCCCCTTAAAGCTGTGAAAAAATCATACTTAGTTAAAGTTAAAGAAAAAAAAAGATACGGCCGTTTATGCCGCAAAATGCCTATATTTCGACACTCTCATCTCGGAATCAAAATTTATAGGTTACTTCCCGTTGACCTAGAACTATGAAATTTGGCAAGTAATGTCGTCTTATAATACAAGTACAGGGAAAAATCTGAAAACTATACATTTGTTATTGAATCATAATAATATACTCTTTATTTAAAGTACGTAATCAATCACCGAGGTATGCGCGGTCATAATTGTATGGGTGACGAAATCACGGTATTTGAACGGAATCCTCGGTGGGCGAGTCAGACTCGCACTTGTCTGGTTTTTTTGTTGTTGTTGTTTTCGCTCAATGCTAATGCCTTCTCTGTGTGAGACCAGGCCTTTTTCCAGCAGTGGGACAAAGAAGTTTTTCTGCCTTTAAAATAAAAAGTTCTACAACTCGACTGCAACACCACCTACCGGGTCCAATTGTGAATCTAAACCATTCTCAAATCCACTGGAACACACACAAGAAAAAATCATCAAAATCGGTCCAGCCGTTAAGGATTAGTTCACTTTCATACACACGCACAGAAGATTTTTTTATATAAGATTTCGTCTACCTTTTGGTCTTTTTTGTGCTACCAGATTTGAATACCTCTACATCTACAGTGTTTACTGTGTGTGCAACCGTATCTATTAAATTAGTATAGAGGCCAACACATCAAGCTACAATAATCTGTCAAAATTTCATAGGTTTTCAACTTTGTAACAGAAGAAGAAGTTTCATGTTTAATTGGGAAAATTTGAGTTTGGTGTGGCTTGATGGCGTCTGTACATGTCTATCTCAGACTGTCCATTTAAGAGCGTGTCTTGAGCAAGAGTATCTTGTGGTTTAAATCTAGGTTTGTATGAAGCCAAAAATAAACTTTTTTGAGAAACGAATTCTGTAAACACGTCCGTAAATCTGATTTTTTGCACAATTTTATCTGAACTTTGGCCGTTCATAATGCTCTCATACATAGAAAAAGTAAAAAAAAACAGCTTCATGCAGACCTTGCACATGTAATGGTGATTCTAAATTGAAAACATTTTTACCAAAAACTTGTAAGGCTTTTTCAAAAACACGTATGTCCTGGAACAAGTTTTGTGAAATTTCCGCGCGCCAATTTTCCTGTGATGCTACCGTGTTCTCACTCACTCGTTCGTATTTGAGCTTTGCGTTGGTTGAAACAAAAAAAAATTCAATCACGCTCGCGTTGAAGTTCGTTCGATGGGGATGGGCGCTCTTAAGGGGACTCTATATAAAAGAATGCATACACTCCATGTCAAAGGCTTCTTCTCATACAGAGAAGACACGAACATTGATCACCACGTGCGCTCAAGGCGGATTGGCGATTTCAGACTTATATTAATTATAAATCCAGGGGTGTGATTCTGTAACACCTCATTCTAAACTACGAATCTGAATACGCTATGAGTTTCTTGATTGGCATTCCAAAAACTCGGTTGATAATTCGAATTTACACTAGCGCCACCCTTACAAGCGTGTCAGCGAGTTAAACTAAATTGACAGGGAGATTTCGACGCTCACTTCGCACTCGAACCCGATTCAAGGTCATTTTGAAACTTATGCGAACGAAGTGAGAGGGAATAGCGGTGTGAGATGCGAGTTGTTGTTTGAATTTTACAGAATCGACCTACAGGTTTTCTCACGATGTTTTATTTCACAGATGTCAGTGATGTCCAAGGTAGACTTAGGGTGTTACTACACCAATCGATCGATCGTCGATCGATGCCATCAATCGACATTGATCGACGTTGATCGCTTGGTATGGTAGCTTTGGCTGATCGACGGATACCGTTCCACTAACTAATCGATCGATTGCCGGTCGATGGTATCGGTCGACGTTGATCGATTAACCCCAGCTGTAATCCATCAGTAACAATAATCAAGCAGCTCGATCGACGTCGACTAATAAATTCTACCATCGATCGATGCCGTCGATCGACGATCGATCGAATGGTCTGGTAGAAACTATCGATCGAGGTTGACTAATCCATTCTACCATCGATCGATGCTGTCGATCGACGATCGATCGATTGGTCTGGTAACACCCTTAGGAAGTACGTATGAAATTGACAAGGTCACATTAGTACTTTACTCGTGCCTGGTTGCGACCAACCTTGTGCATGAGAGGCGGGCTTGATCGCTTACCGCTCACAATCTAACCAATTCTCAAACTGTTGTCTCTACCACCTCAGTAATAAGGTGTAAAATATAATGCTTGCTATACGACCGTGGCCTTCGGGGGCGTAACTCGAAACTTTTGATAAAAGCGTGCCACACGATGACACCAGACACGGTTGCTCCGAGCGATCACGTGGCATCTACAATGTGCTCTGTTTTATTTAGAAAATGCGAGAATAACCATCAATTTTTCTTAAGACTTTAATTAAATAAGACTGGTAGTTAGACTTTCTGACTTTGACTACCCATGACTATCAAAGATTTAAGAGTGACAACCGAGACCAACGGCTTTTTTTTAAATTTATTTGTTTATTTAGGTAACCAACGGCGATACAGATAATTTGTAGCACTATAGTATATAACAGTTTCCCTGTTTAACTAGGATAAGTATATAACGTGCGAAAGGACTACTAATACATTTTAAATTATTGATGTTATATCAAAGATTAAAATCTATGCATATTTCTTAAAGTTTTTTTTTATGTTTATAATAATGTCCGTATGTCGGTAAACAGTCAGTGTTTGCTGTGTCTTCCTGTCGTACAAATGCTGGCTTGCGTGCTCCTCTACGGCGCCTTACTAATCTATAATATAAAAATGAATCGCAAAATGTGTTGGTAAGCGCATAACTCAACAAAGCCTGGACCAATTTGGCCAATTCTTTTTTTTAAATGTTCGTTGAAGTTCAAAGATGGTTTTTACGGCGAGAAAAATTCGAATAATTGCCGGAAAAACCCTAAAAACAGCCCTTTTCTTTTTCCCATACAAACGTTTTCTAACTAAAACGAGCTTTATTGCTATTGTATAAAGTTCATATTGAATTACAAGCAGTCACTGTTGTTTAAACAATGTAGGTATGTTCCTAACGTCAAAGAGTCAATTTTGCACTTAGGTAGTGGTAGGTGTAGGGTAGGCGTAGGGTAGGCGTAGGGTAGGTGTAGGGTAGGTGTAGGTAAATAGGCAGGTAAGTAGGTAGATCGGGACAGGACAACGTCTGTCGGGTCAGCTAGTAATTATAATAAATTCTTTAGTAATATTGACTTATTCTGTTTGACATATGGTAAATATAAATGCACTATCCTTGAAGCGATCAAAGATTCGGATATTATATCTCCTTTCTAAGCAGATAAGCGTGGTTTATTGAACCTAAACTTTTGTATTATTTTTGTGTTTTGTTTTTAACTTTTGTCTTTTGTACTGTAAAGCTGAATTTTGTAAACACTTTTATTGTTCCTCGTTCTTTTATTACTTCGACATGTATGAAATATTTTTTTTTTAAAGCGCTTTAACTTTTTACTGTAAAATATAGATTTACTAAATTATCTTTATATTCTAGCGTAAAATTGTAAAACCTAATAGTATTCTGTGAATAACGCAGTGGATTGCATAATTATTAGTTTTAAGTTCTTCTTTTTATATACCTTCATTATGTAGTTGTTAGTTGTTCTAAATAATTAAATAAAATAATGAAATAAAAAATAAGTAATTTATTTAGTTGATCACAGATCCTTGGTAAGTAGACTTTGTTGTATGGTTTTTATTGATTGCGCTTTGAATGTTGGTTTAGTCAGTTAAATATAATATCTACTTGACTTTACGTACTTTCCGAGGCACGGAGGGGCAGTTTGAAATGGATGGTCACCCATCCACAGACCGACTGCGACAAACGTGGCTAACCATCTTGACCGGTTGTTCCGTACGGCTTTAAAGTAGCCACGATCCCGTAACGATAAAAAAAAAGTTAACATTTGATAAGCACCATCAATTCGCCAATCCATAATTATTATAATTGTATCGATTCGGTTTTACGGTTATTGCGGTTAAATTAAATCCAATTTGGTCGGGATACCACAAAATAAATAATTATCCGTTCAGGACCTAATCGCCGGATTTTATAAGCATATTCAATTCAATTTGTGGTCAAAACTCATGTCGACTTAGTATGATTCATTTATATTCAGATACTGACTCCATAATCATGCTCCGCATAAGTTATGACGGTACTGTTGGCGTAGTGACTGAGCGATTGGCTGCTGCGCTGCAGAAATTGGGTTCGATTCCCGCACAAAATATATTTTGTGGCCTATAGTAAGTTGTTCTGGGTATTGATAGACGTCCGGGGGGAGTCTAACACCTCACTCCCCGGGTCAGGGGGACCAGTCGGGGGTTGCGGAAGTATCTCCAGTTGCCGCGACCCCTGACGTAGGTGTGAGAAAGAACACCGGGGTGGTTTTTAGCCAGTAAGTGTCTGACAGACCCCTCCGCCTACCCCAGGGCAGAGGACATCAATGAAGATTTTCCACCGCGGAACAAAAAAAAAAGGGTTTGGTTGTTGGTGTATGTGAGTAGACAGAATAGAATATAAATAGGATAAAATAGAATTTTATTTGCATATTAAGTTACATAACAGAAGAGAAGAAACACATGTGACCAAAAGAGTTATGAATATTAAAGGTGATGAGATGGATGGAAAGGGAGAGGAAGGCCAAAGAAAAGATGGATTGTGTGAAGAATGATAATTAGGAAAAGGGAGTCAGTGAAAGAATGACGTTGGACAGGACGGAATGGCAGAAGCAAACATGTTGCACCAACCCCAAGTAACATGGGATAAGGACCGGCCGACGCTGAAAACCAGCGCCGTGTTATGCTGAGCGTTGGCCGTTTCGCGCGGTGGTGACGCGTGGTTCCGACTAGATTTGTATTTTTACTTTATTTTTTTTTTTAATTTAATTGTTTAGTTTTAAGCTTATTATAATATTGTTATGCATTAAGTGCGCCACTTCCGTGTGAATAAATGATTTTTCTTACTTTCTTTCTTTCACCCATTTTCTACCAGCCAACCCAGGGTGGGTTGGCTGGTAGAAAATGCCTAAGGCATTAAGTCCGCCTTTGTACCTTTGCGCATGAAGTGTAAATAAATAATAAATAAATAACAAATACAAACAAATAATTGCACTTATTATAATACTAAGTGATTTAAGAGGAAGGTTTTAGTATACAATTTTTCAAGCGGACGAAGCCTGCCCGCGGCTTCGCCCG
This sequence comes from Charanyca ferruginea, assembly GCA_947361185.1. Lineage (NCBI taxonomy): Eukaryota > Metazoa > Arthropoda > Insecta > Lepidoptera > Noctuidae > Charanyca > Charanyca ferruginea. Next base: position 6,231,291 of record OX376074.1, on the reverse strand, counting down.
CTCCTCTTAAATCACTTTTAAAATACCCGCATCATAATCCGTTGCGTAGTTTTAAAGATTTAAGCATACATAGGGACAGACAGACGCGGCGGGGGACTTTGTTTTATAATATGTTGTGTTGTGATATATTAATTTATATAAACCCAAGGTATAAGATTTAGCTTGTATTTTAGGTGACAGGGCTCTCGCAATTGAATTTATACTCCATTTACAATAAGATTAGACATATGCACAAACCTTTTTTACAGTCCGTTCAACCGATTATGACTTATATTGCGTTGGTGGCATGACAAATGGCAGCTGCAGTAAACAGTTGTTGTTGTAATCACTTTTTTGCCTCTGATGTCATCCTTAAGCCTACGGAATAGAAGTCAAAATCGATTGAAGGGACTGTAAAAAGGGTTTATTTTAAAGTCTAATCTTATTGTAAATGGAGTATAGGTACAGTTTATGAGAGTATTAAATTTTTGTGGAGTAAAAATTAAAACTAGGGGTAGGTGTGAGGTGAGTTGTGTGAGTAAGATGAATGTGTAGGGGTTTGTGTGTGTGTATATTAATTTTAGTAGATCTACAGTTTCAGATGTGTGAATGGTATCCGCGATACAGGAGAAATTACTAGTGTGAGGGTCAACAGTTTTTAAGAACAATCAGGCATCAATTTATTGATTAATCTAAAATACACATTTTAAGATGAGTTAAAACAAATCATATAAAAAACAACAAAGGGAATTTTAAATTGTACCTAGTGCGATGTAATTTATTTTTCTTTGTTAAAAAAACAGTGAATTTTTAAAACGACGAACGCCCGGTCTAGACTGATTAACAAACAAAGTTTAATTTAATGTAACTAGTTTAATGACTAAAAAAGTTCGTAATTAATTAGCGTTTGGTTTGCTTCAGAAAGGTTTACCTGATCTCTTCTCTTAATAATGGTAAACTGCCGACCGAATTAACGGTGGTCAATCTTAATGGAGGCTAGTCAATTACAGGCGATATTATATTGCACTAGTGTGTGCGTAAACGTAAGTACATTTCCTCTTCCCTAACTTTGACAGTCCGATGGGAAAGCAATCCGACACGACTGGGCACTATATAGGTCAGGTGACTAAACATTTACGTTTTCGTAACGTTAACAGTCCCATATGTTCCCGTGGGTGTCGTAAGAGGCGATTATGGGACTCACCAGAAAATGGGCAGCAGCGTTCTCTGTGCCTTTGTAACAACCATACTGCGATCGCCAACCCGTCTGCCAAGCGTGGCGATTATGGCAAACCCCCCCCTTTGGGGAGGCCTATGTCTAGCTGTGGACGTCTTTCGGCTGAAATGATAATGATGATGATGATGAACGTTAACAGAAAACATATTTGTCTAGGCCATGAAGTAACTTCCCATCAGGTGAGATAGTGGTCAAATGTATGCCTATAAAAAAAAACTGAATGGAAGTGTTAGCGGAAAAAAAATACCATCAGGTAAGGATGCTGGATTAAATAAACCGTTTCTTTAGAGATAGTCCTTTTTCACTGCGGTCTGCTGAAGTTTACGAAAGTAGCACTGAAGTGCATAGAAGATTTATGCCATTATTTCTATTTTTGACAATTTTTAGGGTTCCGTACTACAAATGGAAAAAACGGAACCCTTATAGGATCACTTTGTTGTCCGTCTGTCTGTCTTTCTGTCAAGACCCTTTATCTCGAGAACGCGTGGAGTGAAGGTATCGAGTTGAAATTAAAATCATATACTCAAATCTAAGGTCCCTTGATGCTGTAAAAAAATCAACCCTCTATGTTAACGTGAAAAAAGATACGGCCGTTCGCAAAAAACGCATTTATAATATTAAGTAGATTAAAGTATGGATAGTAGGTATGGATTAGTATTAGAAGTACGGATCTACAAATATGTACGGAACCCTCGGTGGGCGAGTCCGACTCGCACTTGACCGGTTTTTTTTTTGTTAAGTCATCGCATGAGCTTGTTTTTGCTGTAATGGTGTTATTTACGAAATTAAATACATTAAAACAAAAACGAACATTATATACGCCGTCTGTCTGGCAATCAGTAGTTAGGTACCGTTGTGTTCTACCGTAGTATTGCCAAATCAATCATGTGGGCACTAACTATGCTAAAAACTATCAATATCTATAACGATAGTACGAGTGAACAATGTGAACTCTGCTATGCACGAAATTAAATCGCCTATGTAAATGCGGACCGACCCAGTTATTTTTATTTAGTTGACTTGCAACTTATGGAAAATAAACGGTTTAACATACACTACCACGGTTTTGTGTTTTATACCAGGCTGCACTAAAAGTATCGAGAATGGAATATTTCCACTGTTCCTGTCATATTAAAATCTTTTTAATTAAAAACTCCTTGGTTTTAAAAATCGAATACCATTTATTTATTTAAAAAAAAATTATCGGTTTTGTCACAAGGTTTTGTCAAACTTGTTTAGTCATTGAGAAAGTGGAATTGACTCGAGAAAATTCAAGAGCGATGATTTATTATGACTTTCGAAGTGGTTTATCACAAAAACAGTGTGTTGACCGGATGATTTCTGCATTTGGTGATGAAGGCCCATCCAAAACCACAATTTATCACTGGTTTGCTGAATTTCAACGTGGACGTGTCAAGCTCAGTGATGATCCCCGTCAAGGTCGTCCAAAAACTGCAGTCACCCAAGAAAACGTTGATGCTGTGCGTAAGCTGATTGAGGAAGATCGACATGTGACATACCGCGAAATTCAGGCAACTTTAGACATTGGCACGAGTCAAATACAAATAATTTTGCATGAACAATTAGGTGTAAAAAACTTGTTTTCCCGATGGATACCGCATTCGCTCTGTGAAAAGCAAAAAGCGGCTCACGTTACTTGGTGCGTCAGAACTCTCGAAAGATTCCACGCAGGATCCTCAAATGCTGTATACAACATCGTATCAGGTGACGAATCCTGGATATACGCGTACGAACCCGAAACAAAAAACCAGTCACGAGTTTGGGTGTTCAAAAATGAGTTAAAGCCAACAAAAATGGTTCGTTCACGGAGTGTTGCAAAAAAAATGGTGGCCACGTTTGTCTCCAAAACCGGTCATGTTGCGACTATTCCTCTTGAGGGACAAAGAACGGTTAATTCATAATGGTATGCTAGCATTTGTTTGCCACAGGTCGTTTCTGAACTCCGTAAAGAGAACTGCAACCGCCGCATCATCCTCCATCACGACAATGCGAGTTCTCACACCGCGCACAGAACAAAAGAGTTTTTAGAGCAAGAAAACATAGAATTATTGGACCATCCGCAGTACAGCCCCGACCTAAGCCCTAATGATTTCTATACTTTCCCTAAAATAAAGAATAAATTGCGTGGTCAGAGATTTTCATCACCTGAAGAAGCTGTGGACGCCTACAAAACGGCCATTTCGAAAACCCCAACTTCCGAATGGAATGGTTGCTTCAATGATTGGTTCCATCGTATGGAAAAATGTGTAAAATTTCGCGGAGAATACTTCGAAAAGCAATAAATACATTTTTAAATAGTAATGTCGTGTCACTTCCTTGATTCTCGAGACGATATCTCGTTGGCAGCCAGTATGCGGCACATCATGACGCCAGCACTGCATCGGTAGGTACTACCACACGGCAGACCGACACATCGACCGACGATATCTTGTTCTTTCGGGAACAAGATGTCGTGATTCTTTAGTAAAGACTTAAGGTGCTAACAAGCGACTTTTACAGATTTTAAACTGACAATCACGACAAAAATTGTAGTGTAAGTGATTAAAAAAAATAATGGTAAACTAGACCATTTTCTTAATCATTTAGTATGTGAATATTTTTGATTAAGTTCATATTAAATAGTTTAATTAACTCGTGTAATTGTGTCTGACGCGGACATAATATTGACGGTCACACAAAATCTACCAGGTATATTTAAACGAAACTTTCACTATCTTACAGACAATTTATTATCTAACTTTTAGTATACGCTTTTCTTTTGAGAGTTTTGGACGCAGCGTACATCGTCGCCTTAAGTTAAAAATGCATAATTAATAACTAGCTTTTGCCCGCAACTTTGTTCTCATGAATGTTTGTTATCACGGATAAAAAGTAGACTATATCCTTTCTTGTGGTTCAAGTTTACTCTGTACCAAATTTAATACAAATCGGTTCAGTAGTTTAGCTATGAAAGCGTATCATCATGTCAACCGAAAGACGTCCACTGCTGGACATAGGCCTCCCCCAAGAAATGAGGGGTTTTGCCATAATCGCCACGCTTGGCGTATCAAACCAACGAAATCGCATTTATGATTTTGGTATGTATTGTTCTTTTCCATTGAGTTTATAATAAGTTCTGTATGACATGTATGCTTCTCACCCAATCGTAAGCAACTATGTGTGTTTAACACATATTATATACGCCTCAAAACCTCATATCACACACACACATTCACGCATACACACACATTTCTCTTCTATTTTAAGTTTCCTAATGTAAATTGTTTTGTAAATTGTAATTAGTTAATAAGTTTATTGATAATATATTGTTAGTATAAGTTTTTGGAATCAGTGACTCCCAAGTCACAGGCTATAAAACCTAGTTTGGGAGCCAGGAGATAAATTAGTCTCACATTGAGTACCAAATAAAAAAATATTATTACTATTATGACAGTACAATTCAAAGTCAAAGTCAAAGTCAAAGCATTTATTTCAATTAAACCATTTACAGGCACTTTTGAATTGTCAAGGAGTCGGTCAGTTAGTCAGAGAGTTGAAGCTAGTTGCTCGTTCCAAAACGTAGGTAGGTCTCTATGGAGAAGAACGAGCAAGAAACTCCACGGACACTCTTTTAAATCAAGTTTTTACAAAGTTTGGTTACATTCTTGTTGCTTCTATATGTGAAAACGATGAAGGTAATCTAACAATACAAAACACAAAAAAGAAGCAAGATAAAGTGGCATCTAATCCATGGCAGATAAGAGCTGACCAATCTCCACTGACAGCGCCCGTTCACGAACATGACGCGTGAATCAGCACCATTTAGCTCAACCATTTTGAAGGGAGCCTAATGATCCAACACACGCGCCACCATCAGCGAGACATTTGAGCGAGCATGACAATACTCCCAACCGCCATGTTAATTTTTGTCAAACATAAAGGTATTAATATACATGGCTCCATGGTATTCACATTTACAAAATTGAAATAATGCTGCTAAATTATACAAAACTAAGGTTTCCAATGTATATTATTTTATCATATGAAGTGTGATAAGTTAATAATTTAAAAATATCTATATATAATAATAACGATACTCGTTACTCATGTCAATAGAAAAAGGGGTAGGCAAAAAACCTTTTCTTCCAATTTGGAAATTCCCTAAACTGGCTGTGGAGCAGGACCAGCATTCAGCCAAGCATCTTTATCATTGATGTAATCTTCTAACTTATAATATGCTTGTCTACATAGTGTGCGTTTAATACATGTTTTAAATTGTTTTTCATTCAATTGTAGAATATCAAGTGGTATTTTATTATAGCATTTTACACAGTACCCCATAAAAGAAGTATGTACTTTTGACAATCTGAAGCTTGGCTGATCTAATTTGTTCCTATTTCTAGTATAAACATTATGTCTGTCACCTATTTTATTAAAAAGATGAAGATTTTTTCGAACATGCATAATGTTTTCATATATATATTGACAAGGTACCGTCATGATGTTAATCTGTTTAAACAATTCTCTTAGAGATTCGCGTTTGCGGAGATTATAGATTGCTCTGACAGCCCGCTTTTGCAGTATAAAAATAGAATCCATATCTGCAGCCCGTCCCCATAGCAAAATACCGTAAGACATGATACTATGAAAATAGCTAAAATATACTAGCCTAGCGGTATCCACGTCTGTCAAATGCCGGATCTTTCTGACAGCGTAAGCGGCTGAACTTAACCGCCCTGCAAGAGATGTTAAGTGAGGACCCCACTGTAGCTTGGAATCAAGCGTAATCCCTAGGAAAACAGTCCTTTCGACGAATTCAAGTATGTCCTTATTCAATACAACGTTACATTCATTACTCTTAACGTTCGGCAAAGCGAATCTTATGCATTTAGTTTTCTTCTCATTGAATACTAAATTATTTACAGTAAACCAATTATGAATCTTAAGCATGGCGTCATTTACGTCGTCAAGGTGCTGTGCCCGTCTATCTAAATTGAAGATAACGTGCACACTGTGATGCAATATTTTCCTGCACCCTTTTTCTGCACGGTTAATAGTACTGTAGGTACTGTGTCGCTGCGATTTTTATCATCTTCGCGTTATTTTAAAATAAATGGGTATCGATTAAATTACAGTTAAGAATACAATCGTGGTCCGTGTTTGGTATAATAGTCGAAAGATTTCGAATATAATATATTATCAAAATATCGATATGGTCAGTTCTTAGTTATAGCAATTCTGATAATTTAAGAAATAAAAGGCTATGCAGAATTGTACGAATTAAATTTAATAGCTCTCACAGAAAGATTAAAATGTGATGAGTATCAAGAACAGTAGTTAGTTTAAAATAAGGACTGACCTAAACGCACTCGGATTAGGCAGAGATTTCCAGGCGAAAGGGATCCACAGCCTGGCCTGCGAACGGGATCGGCTGAAGAGAAGACTGGCGCGGTCGGCTCCTAGCTCTGGGACGGAGGTTTCCAGGCGGTCCTATCAGTAGGACCCGCCCTGGGAGCAGCAGGCACGCGACAGTTGGACGGCTCGACCTTACCGACTCTCGGTTGTAGACTGGTAGTCTTGCAGTAAGTAGACTGGTAGACTTCAGTAACGTAAGCGCATGAGTAATCAGCGTGTTACTCAAGCGACAGCGAGATCTAGACTGACCCATTTGACAGGTTCCTTTTCTGACCGCTCTTCCGAAATCCAAGTATGAATCAGATTTCTAGAACGGTCGTATTCGTTTTCTAAAGCGGGGTATTATAGTACCGGCCAGACTCAATTATTGCAGACTGCCAGTTATTTTTATTTATTAGTGCGAATAGGATTTAAAGGAACACCCGATACATCAGCGGGTGTCCAGCTGTTTAATATAAAATACAAACATACATGCTTACAAAATCAACAGCATGGAGGTTTTACGTAAGCCGTAAACTTTTTTAGAAGTAATATTGACGATCGTCAAGTTTGACTACTGTCATTGACAAACATGTCAAAGCAAAACATTTTTTTTTTTTAGATATAACTATAAATATTTAACTACTAATAAAAAACTGTAAGCACATATATTCCCCTTTTGCATACTAAAAGATTCCAAGAATCTACAAAAACAAGTATTATAAAATGTAAACATAAGTCGTGACAAATGATTTCATGCTTATAAAAAGTAAATATAGTTATCGTGTTAAACCGTATAGTATTCGGTTTAACACGATAACTATATAGTATCGGTAGCATTAATGCTTCCCCAAAAAAAATCCAGTTTTTTTTTTAAAGAATAGCATTAATGGTTCACTGTTTGGAAATCTTTCAGTATGGAATGCATTAAAAAAAGGGTTACCATTTTTTTTTAAGTTGGCCCACTTTACGTTAGTTGCTAGTGCTAGTTTTTGCTATGGTGTGTGCGTTTACACTCTGATATAAATTCACATACATATAAACATTCCATAAAGGCCATGTCTAAAATTTCAATTTACTAGTACCTAGTTCTTTTAATTTTCAATTTTCGTCCTTCAAATCCCGGAAATCTGCTATCATTTCTCACACACACCAATCTCATCTCTATCATTGTATGGGTCAATCTCGTGACTTCACCGTAGGGAAATTCCGGCCGAATAGAAAAGATCGGCCAGTGGAACAATCAGATGCCAGTTTTGAATGCAATCTGTATACGTACCTGCACAATGAACCTGCACAAATAGTACGAAGCTTCAGTTTTTGTTCATACACAATTTATAAGCTGAAGCGATTATTGAAGTGGTAATATTTTTTAAACGTAGAACTCTTACTGCCACTCTCAAAGACGTCACTTAATAATAATAGATCATTAATTTTAATTGACTAACATAACTTGGCACATGTCAACAACAACAGTTTTGACTGACAGCGTTCCAAGTTATGTCGGACAATTAAAGTTAATGATTCATTATTATTAAATGACGTCTCTGAGTGTGGCAATATGTCATGAAGTGTCATGTTGGTTTTCACACGACTATAGTCAAGTCCAGATTTTGGGTATCTACTATTAATTTTGCTACAAATGTTAATAGTTTCAACCATAGAAGCAGTTATTACAACCTTTTATAAAATTACTGCGACCCGCCCTGGCTTCGCACGGGTGCAATGTAGATTAAATTATACGTATAAACCTTCCTCTTGAATCACTCTATCTATTGCTGAAAACTGTATTCAAACCGGTTGCATAGTTAGCGCTAAGGCGCTTCCCTGACCAACCTTGACCATACATTTCTCTTTGCGCAGACTCGAAATTCGCACAATTTTTAGGGTTTCTTTTTGTTATAAACAAAGAGAAACGATCTTATGAAATAAAATAAAACTTGAATTGTAAAGATCTTTAAGTTACCTATCTATTAGTGTAATCCTCAAATTAATAGCACGTCAACTTTAGCAAAAGATACATGTTTTTAATTATTTTAGTCTTTTTTTTACAGGGAGTTTTAGGTGTATATAGGGAACATAATAAAAAATTAGAACGTGGAATGTGATGATATTATATTGAACATTAATAATATGCTTTTAGATGTAGTTTGTTTCCATGAATAACGAAGAAAACGCACTTTTGGTCGGGGTAGCGCCTTAAGCGTACGGACAGGAGGAGCGACTTTGTTTTATACTATGTGAAGATAAAGATTTATGATTTTAACAGGAAAAATAAAATTTGACATAATTATATTGTCAGTGCAAAACACTTAGAAAATAACATAAGTACTTCGCATGAAAATAAGTGAAAATAAAGTACAATAATGTAAGGAAAATAATAAGAAAACGATGATTTGACGAAATGATCAGAAGCACGCCCACCATCTCCGGACCCGTCGCTCAGCTCCGCCTAGCCGCCGTCGGAACCCAGCCCCATCGTGAGTGCTGTGACACCGGTCTTAGCAGTTGCGTCGAGCTCCAGGAACGAGTATTTCTCTTTACCTACGACGCCACCACCTGCACGTCGATGGGGAGGACGCCGGCCGCCGCGACGGTTGTTACCGTGATTTTGTACAAAAGTTGATGTCACGGAGAACGTTGACACCATCGTTTCAGCCGAAAGACGTCTACTGCTGGACATAGGCCTCCCCCAAGGAATGGGGGGTTTTGCCATAATCGCCACGCTTGGCAGGCGGGTTGGCGATCGCAGTATAGTTTTTACAAAGGCACAGAGAACGCTGCTGCCCATTGTTTGGTGACACCAGCGATGTACAAAACGTCAGTTATAGTCTACATGTGGTGCTTTATAGATGATGCACAACTTCTTAATTTAGATATTATATTACTATACATCTGTGTCTATACCAATAAACAAAAATGTAAATATCTGTTTGTAATATAAAATCAGTAATATCAGCTTTTTACTAAATGCATATGCACACACGGTACTTACATAAAAAAAAAATATAATTTTTGTCTGTCTGTTTGTTTGTTCCGGCTAATCTCCGAAACAGCTGTTCCAATTTAGACAGGACTTTAACTTTCAAATAGTTGATATCACAAGGAGTAAGATTGGCAACTTTTATTTCAGCAAAACATTTGGGAGCCGCGCAAAAATATTAAAACCCCCTCAGACAATCGACATACACGCAGAAGAAGTCGGGGGCAAAAGTAGTAAATAAAATATTAATTCCAAGAGCAGACTTAATTCCAAGAGCAAGGGTGTGATTCTGTAAAACCTCATTTTAAACTTCAAATCTGAATCCGCTGTGAGTTTCTCGATTGGCATTCTAAAAACTCGGTTGATAATTGGAATTTACACTAGCGCCACCCTTGCGAGCGTGTTAGGCGAGTTGAACTAAATTGACAGGGAGATTTTGACAGATAAAGTATGAGATGACGTAAGAAGTGGCATTCTGTAAGGTAATTTCCCCGACGCTCACTTCGCACTCGAAACCGATTCAAAGTGTCAAATATCAAGGTCATTTCGAACCATATGCGAAGTGAGAGTGAATAGCGATGTAAATTGCGAGTTGTTGTTTGAACTTTACAGAATCGACCTACAGACCTCAATTGATTGACATAATTCAAACTACACTGCATCTCATTATTTGAGCCAAACTACTAGTAATTGGATCGTGCCACCGGCCACTGTTAAAGCTAGCATTAATTGCAGGGAGCCAGCCAAGATTTCCACCGAATCACCGGCCGTACGGGCGTCCGTAATTAAACTATGTACTAATTACACTTTAGTCAGAAATACTGTTTTTATTGTCCACTACAGGACTTGGTATTGAAGTTGTGGGGGCCAAGTATCTGTTTCGGTTTAATTAATTCTTAAGTGTGTATTTTGAACCAATTTTTATTAAAGATATTCTTTTTAGGGTTCCCTTTTTTTTTTTTTTTTAACGTGGGGAAATCCTCATGGACTGTCTCCCGTCTGGGGAAGACGGGAGGGTGGGCCGGACTCCTACCGGCTAAAACCACCACGGTGTTCGTCGACTGACCTACGGGCGGGGGTACGGGATTCGCTCGCGCATGTGACGGCCTGCATCTGGTCGGGTGGTGGACTGCCCCTAAGTCGACCACCCGCAGGCCGGCGACTCATGGAGGCCGGAGGTCCCTAGCCAAATGGCAAAAAAACGGAACCCTTGTAGATTCATCATGTCTGTCTGTCTGTCCGTTCGTATGTCATAGTCACTTTTTTCCGAAACTATAAGAACTATACTGTTGTAACTTGGTAAGTAGATGTATTCTGTGAACCGCATTAAGATTTTCACACAAAAATAGAAAAAAAACAATAAATTTCAAAAAAGATACAATAAGGGGGTACCCCATACTTAGAACGGGTTCTGAAAAAAATTTTTTCATCAAATCCATACATGTGGGGTATCTATAGATAGGTCTTCAAAAATGATATTGAGGTTTCTATAATTTTTTTTTTCTAAACTGAATAGTTTGCGCGAGAGACACTTCCAAAGTGGTAAGATTTGTCCCCCCCCCCTTGTAACTTCTAAAATAAGAGAATAATAAATCTAAAAAAATATATGATCTCCATTACTATGTAAACTTCTACCGGAAATTGGTTTGAACGAGATTTAGTAAGTAGTTTTTTTTAATAAGTCATAAATCGTAAACCGCAGTTCTTCCTTTATTCCATCAACTCAAATATAAAAATAAAAAACTTTTATTATTATTATATTACTTGCTGCTACGGAACCCTTCATGGGCGAGTTCGACTCGCACTTGGCCGGTTTTTTTAAACATAATTATTAAGCACTAACTGATAAACGCGGTCCAGTTTCTGGAGTCGTATTTTAGAACACGATAGAGAAATATAGACCACAGGATGGGCAGCAGTGTCCTTCTGAGTGCCATAACACCAACTGCGATCACCAAAGCGAATCGGCCAAGCATGGCGATTACGGCCGAACGCCCTTGGGGAGACCTATGTCCAGCGGTGGGCGTCTAAAGGTTGACATGATTATAAATGCAGCCTATGGTAGTGAATTACTTTTTGTAATCGGAACAGATCTTCCAGATATGGACTACTTAGAAACAAATATTACCCTTTTCTTATTACTCTCTGTTGTTTAAATGTTTATATTTTTGAACAAAATATATTCAAAAATATTATTTAAATCGTCTATAATGAAAAAAAAAAACGAAACAAAATCAAAACTACGTTTAACATAAAGAGTTAAAATTTGTTTGCATTTATGGACTCTGGAAGTTGATCCGATTACAAATAATCTTTTACTGGTAGAAACACGGTACAAAGCAAAATGTTTAAAAAAAATTAACACTGTACATAATGTTTACTAGCTTTTGCCCGCGACTTCGTCCGCGTGAATGTCGGTTATCGCGGATGCAGACGAAGTCGCGGTTTAAAAAGAAGCCTTTGTGCTTCCCCAAGGTTAAAGCTATTTTCATACCAAATTACATCAAAATCGGTTCCGCCGTTTCACCGTGAAAGCGTACCAGATATAGTTACTTTCGCATTTATAATATTTGCATGGATTTGTATGGATTTCATTATATTACTAACACTCCTCGCGATTTCGTTCGCGTAACTTTTCTTACAGATTCGTAATTTATCGATAATATAATATAGCCTATAGCACTCAGTAATAACGTAGCTTCTAATTAGCGAAAGAATGTTCAAAATCGGGCGAGCAGTTCTGGAGATTAGCGCAAACAAATAAACAAACAAACTTTTTAGCTTTATTCTTCCGAAAATCTTGTTTGTCTCAACTCAAACTTTAAAACTGTGTGTATTTGGTAGGTCTGAGAATAAATCGTAGGATATATTTTTTATTATATTTTAGAAACAATGTTTACTGAGTCAGCTAGTATTAGTATAGATGTATAGGTTCGGTCACCAAAGGAGATAAGTATCCATGTCGCCGGAAACAGTTGAAGTTTACCTAGAAACCGATAGGTTTTTATGAATAAAATAAAATACAATTTAAAGAGAATAAACAGTTCAATGATTTAATAAAATTTCATTTGAAAGCCCCCATTGGTTTCTAAGAAATCTTCAACTATTCCCGACGACATGGATACTTATCTCTTTTGCGTACTGTATATAGTTGGTTGGCTAAAAGGCAAATTGTGGCCAATCAAAAGTCTTAAAGTTTACTCAAGCAGAAAAGTTCACATTGTGGACATCAAAGTTTGTAAAAGGAAAACTGAGAAGTTTTCGGAACTGGAAACCGGGATGAGATCGTTTTCCAATTAAATAAGGTTTCATCTTGGACTGTGGCAATTAATTACCGGATGCGGAATTCCCGTTAAGACAGATATAAAGTTAAATGAATTTGTTAACGTTTTAAAAGGGTTTTTTTGTTATTTACGGAAAAAGTTTTCATAAAAACCTGTTGATTGAGCTAGTGTCACCATAAGTATTTTGCCGACACAATTTTGGTCACGACAGCCTATGTCAATGAAGACCAGCCAAGTCAAAAAAAAAAGTATGCATCAGATATTATTAAGGTGCACAATTGTGTACGCAAATGCATAGGAATCCGTCTTCCCTCTATGTTCTATGTTAGGGGGGTTCGGTTTCCGCACTTAGTCCTTAAAATGGACCATTGTACGTGAGCCATGGCGGCCGATTACTCCAACCAGCCCACCTCCCTCCAGAAGCAGATCAATCTTCCCAGTCTTCTCAGTGCGTCCGCAAGGGATTTTGGCGTTCCAAGGGTCTCCCTGCGGATCTGGGTGACGCCAGTGCACTCAAGGAGCACATGCGCCACCGTTTCTTCCGCCTCCATGCAGGCCCTGCACAGAGGACTATCAGTGATACCTAGTGTGTGAAAGTGCTTTTTCAATGAGCAGTGTCCGGTGATGGTCCCCGCCACCAGTCGCAGGCTGTCTCTGTCCAGGTGCAGAAGGCGCTTGGTCAGCTTTGTATCCAGGGATGGCATAGCCTCCTTGGACTGCCTGCACCCTGGTGTCGAGGTCCACCATTTCTCCGCTTGTGTTTGTGTGTAATCTCTTAACCAACTTCTCAACTGATTGAACGGAATGGGCACAATGGGTTCGGGTCCGAAGGCTTTTGTGCTGGAACCCCTTCTGGCAAGTTCGTCGGCCGCATCGTTACCTAGTGAACCACTGTGTCCTTTGATCCATTGTAGTGTCACTGTATTGCGGTTTGGTTCTGTAATGCGTTCCAGTGCATTATGACATTCTAGTATTAGTCTCGACGTGATCTGGTTTCTCTCTAAGGATTGAAGGACTGAGGCACTATCGAAGAGTATACGGATATGCGTATCCGTGACTTCCCTGGCCTCAATGGCGTGTGCTGCCTGGATGATGCCTACGCATTCTGCTTGGTAGACAGTGTTTAGTATTCCTAAGGGCCTAGATATTTTAATGTTTAGGTCTTCAGAGAAAACCCCGACTCCGGTGCCGAGGTCGGTTTTTGATCCATCTGTATAGATCCTTAGCTCATCTGGGCCTGAGTAGTCACACAGCTCCGCTGTAAGCTCTATGTTGTAGTGTTTCTGGAAACAGTGTATTTTCAGGGTTCTGTCGTTGGGTGATGCCATCATGGGCTGTCGTTTGATTGCTTCCTCTTTTATCCGTGTATGTTTGATTCGGGAGTCTTTGCTTAGGGTGCCGGATATATCGAGCCTGAAAGTCGCTAGGGTCGCTTCCTCTCTCACGACGAGATTTAGGGGTGGCAGTCCTAGCATCGCCTGTAAGGCGGCAGTGGGTGACGTTCTCATACTGCCGGTGATCGCCACGCAGGCTAATCTTTGTAGTTTCTCGAGTTCCTTCTGGGCTGTGCTCAGATTGGTCCTGGGCCACCAAACTAGGGAGCCGTATGTGACAATTGGTCTGATGACTGTGGTGTATAGCCAGTAGGTGATTTTGGGGCTTAAGCCCCAATTCCTGCCAAGCAGTCTTTTGCATTGCCATAGGGCTATGCTGGCTTTTGTGGTGATGTAGTCAGTGTGTCTTGCCCAGGTCAGCTGTTTATCCAAATATATGCCCAGGTATTTGGATTCAGCCGACAGGCTTAACGTAGTTCCAAAGAAGTGTGGTAACTGTAGAGTTGCCAGCTTCCTTTTCTTTGTGAAAAGGACGAGTTCGGTTTTAGTAGGGTTCACTGCTAATTTGTACTCCTTGCACCAGTCCTCTACTATCTTCAAGGCTTGGCGCATAAGGTTGCATAATGTGTTTTCATGTGTGCCGTTTATTATAATGGTTATATCATCAGCGTAACCCACTGTGAAATATCCCCTGTCATTTAGGCGCCTTATGAGGCTATCTACTACGAGATTCCATAAGAGTGGTGAGAGCACGCCTCCCTGCGGGCATCCCTTCGCCACAATGGCTCTTGTGGTATCATTCACCGTGACTTGTACGGCTCTTAGTCTGAGCATGTTGGTGATCCATCCTCGCAGGGTCGAGTCCACACCGTGTTCCTTGAGACCTGCGTTGATGCTGTGGAATATGGTTTTGTCAAAAGCGCCTTCTATATCAATAAAAGCCGCTAGTGAGGAACATTTGTGGTCTACCGCACATTCGATCTTGGAGATCACACTGTGCAGTGCTGATTCCGTTGATTTCCCTGTGGAGTAGGCGTGTTGCTGCTTGTGTAGTGGCAGCCTCCGGAGAGGTCCGTCCCGGATGTGTCGGTCGCAGAGTCTCTCAAGGGTTTTCAGTAGGAATGATGTCAGGCTTATTGGCCTGTACGCTTTGGGCTGTGTGTAGTCCTTTTTGCCTGGTTTAGGGATGAAAATAACTTTCACCTCTCGCCATGCAAGTGGTACGTAATTGTGTGCTAGGCAGGCACGATAGATTAAGACCAGCCACGATGTGAGGAGATCAACTCCCCATTGCAGTAGCGCTGGGAAGATTTCGTCTAGGCCTGCCGATTTATAGGGTTTGAAGGTTTTAATTGCCCACCTTATTCGGTCTTCTGTTACTATGGTACTGGCTCTATGCCAGTCCTGGTTGTTTGGTGTGTGTGTTGGCTCACTTGTCCATGTCCTGTCCTCGGAGAGGCTGCAGTCCGGGAAGTGAGTTTCTAGTAGAACTTTACTTGTTTCAAGTCCTGTTTTCGTGTATGTGTTATCTGGGTTTTTCAGCGACCCGAGGGTGCGGTTTTGGTCGGTGGCTAGGATTTTTCTCACCCGTGCGGCCTCGTTGTGTGATTCAATATTCTCGCAGAATTTTCTCCAGGCTGCTCTGCTGGCAGCTCTGATTTGTTTTTTTGAATGTGTATTGGGTTTCTTTGTATAGCTCCCAGTCTTCGGGTAGTCTGGAATTTTTGGCTTTGTTGAATTGTTTGCGTACCTCTAGCCTGAGCTTGCCTAGTTCCGCATTCCACCAAGAGTTTCCCTTACCCTTGGCGTTCGGGTCTTTTAGTTTGCAGCAGGTGTGGTAGGCTTCAATAATATATTCTGAGAGCTTTGTTACGGTGTCCTCAAGTTGTTTGGGATTCTTTATGCTTAAAGGTGTTTGGTCCCTGGCTAGTAAGGAGGCCAGGAGTCGTTTGTAGCCAGGTACATTGGTTCGGCGCGGGTTGCGCCTTGGTTCGGGTTTTTTTGTGTTAGCTAATAGTGAGAAACGAATCCTTCTGTGATCGGAACAGGAGGGTTCATTGGATACATGCCAGTTTGAGATAAGATTTGCCGCGCTTTCTGAGGCAAGGGTTAAATCAATAATTGTTTGTCCGCGGGCTGTGACCCAAGTGGGTTCTGAGCCATGGTTTATAATATTAAGGTTAGTTGAGAAAAGATACGTGCATAATACCTCGCCCCTGGAGTTAGCTTTGTTGCAGCCCCAAAGTGGGTGATGAGCGTTTGAGTCCGTGCAAATGACCAGGCTCAGGTTGGCATCTTCGCAGTGCTTCACCAGGTCGGTCATCTCTTTAGGTGGGCAGTCTTCGTGTTCGCCTGGCATGTATACCGACGCTAAGACTATGTCGGGTGTTTCGTTATCAGTGTTGAGCCTGACGGCTGTTAGATCTCTGGAACAGAATTGCGTGAGTGTTGTGGTAGGTACATCTCTGGGTATATAGGCACAGGTTCGTGGCTTGCCTGTGCTCTGTGTGTCAAGAATTAGCTTACCTCCGATGTTACTGAGGCCGCATATTCTGTTGTTTCTGATCCACGGCTCTTGGATCAGTGCGATGGTTCGGGGTTGTACCTCCAGCGCCCTGCGCAAGCAAGCCGTGGCAGTCTGGCTATGCTGGAGGTTTGTTTGGATGATTTTGAAGGAACTGGACGTGGTCGACAACGGCAATAGGGTGAAGTTAGGAGGAGTCCGATCCATCGGAAAGTTCCCCCCCGTCCTCCAACCCATGCCGGCCGTCGCCGGGCGACGAGGCGAGCAGTTGCTCCGTCCACCCAGGTGATGTGGGTGGCGCACTCACTGCCTTCGTGTCAGCCATCGCCGCTCTGGCCATCTCGTCCTCCAGTTCCTCCATTGTCACCTCGTGTTTCGTCGGTGTTTCTGTCGTCAGTGCCGTGCTTGGGGTCGCAGTCTGGGTTGAGGGTTGGGTGTTGGGGTAGAAGCGGACGTATATTGAACCAAGTAGGTACGATACACGTCGCTCCCGCCCCAAGACCTTTACGACTTCGTCCGGTGGGATACCCAGGGTCAGGTATGTCCCGTGGTTATCACCACCGACCGATGTCGCCCTGTAGAGAGTCCATCTACCAATGTCGTACCACGTGTTCTGACGGCTCAGAACACTCTGGAGCCGCGCTATGTCTCCGTTGTACCTGGGTACGAAGAGCGCAGCGCGGACTCGGGTCGGCACCTCGGACTGCTTCATGACTGTCAGAGTGGCGTCCGTGTTGGGCAGTCTTATTTTGGGCACGTTCTGGGTTAGCCAGGTCAGGGCATTTTCGTCCTCGCACCACATCTGGACGGTGCCATCCGCTATCCGTGGGTAGCCACGGAAGGCCGGGAGTGGTTTTGAGGGGTCAGCGTCCATGACGAGGTCTTCGAGGCTGAGCTTTATGTGCTCAACCTCGTCGGTGTTCATGTCTCGGGTTGGAGGCGAGAGGCAAATCGCTACGGCGAGCCGCGCAGGAATGTCCTGAGTGGCCCGTGCGTAGGTTCTTTGTCCCCCTTGAGCGGTCTGGACTTTTACACGCTTGGCATCTCCCTGGAGCGTGCTCGGTGAAGCCGTGTCATCCGGTCGTTCCCTCTTTGCCGCACCCTGGCCACTTGGTCCGGGTTGCGGTTCTGAGGGGCACGACGGGATGTGCTGTGCCGCGGGCGCCTTGTGCAAAAATCCAGATCGCTTGCCTCGTTTTTTTGTGTATTGGTGTTGGTGTTGTGTTGTGTCAGTACGGTTCCGGTTACTGTCCCCGCCTGGCCCTGGCATGGACAGTGACGTTTCGCGCTGGGTTTCCCCTTCGCGTACTGGTCCCTGCCCATGTGTTTCCGCGTCCGGTCGCTTTTCGCGCTGGGTGTCCCCTTCGCGTACTTGCGGCTGGTCGCGTACTCCCTTACAGTCAACCGTTTTTGCATCGCGCTGGCTATTGCCTTCGCGGATTTTGCGTAAACGGTTGCTGAGATTCTTCTCTCTGCTCCGGATTTTTCCGCGCTTTCCTTTGAGCAAGCGTACTTCGTCCACAGAGGTGAAGTCAGAGCCGCCGGATCCAGCTTCCTTTCCCGTCCCGTGTTCTGTGTTGATGTCCCTAAGCCTCGCTTCGATCTTCTCGCGCTGTAATGCCAGCGCGCGGAGTTCGCCTTCGAGGCTAGAGAGTCGTGCCTTGTCAGTGTCGTTGTCAGGGTTGTTGGTGATACTATTCCTGACGATGCTCTGTTGCCAGGCCGTCGTGGAAAGTGTAGTATGCTTCAGGGTAGTAGGCGCAGGAGTCGCAGCCGTTATTGTGTCAGTAGGCGCGGTAATCGCAGCCGTAGTTGTGCCAGGTGGCGCGTGAGACGCAGCCAGTATAGTGGGCGCTAAAGCAGCCTGCCGCGCGGAAGGCGCGGCATCTAGAAGCAGATTTGGGCCCCCCCCCCCAGATTACGAAGGGGGCAGACCGACGAATCGGTGTGGGATTCCCCGGCATTGCCGGGACCCACCTGGGGAAAATTTTCCTTCTTCTGCGACATGGTTGGGTTTTGTGGTGGGCTTTTTTGGAAGTGAGGTTACCCCTCCTCATGGACCGAAGGGAAAAATGGGGAAAGGGATGGAGGGAATTGGGTTAATTGAAAGGTTGAGTGGGCAAAGGCGCCAACCAGCGAGATAACCTCCGAGCGAGCGATGGAAGAAAAACTTCGAAACCTCTAGGTTGCTACTGAAATCCTGATTAAAAACCCCAATAATACTGCCCGACCTGGAATTCGAACCCGCTCAGCAGTCAGCAATAATCAACAAAAACAATAATCAAACATTACATTACTTACGTAGTTCACAATAGACAGAAATCTTTAGGGAGTGGACACTTCACTCAGTTTCGCTACGTACGTGCTACGGCGTAGCACGCGTAGGCCGCGTAGCTCGAAATATGCAAAGAAGCCTACGCCCGCGTAGTCATCTATACTACGAACAGCTTTCCCGAGTTTATTGTTCTATTGCAATAAACATTTGAAGGCAGATATTTAAAATATTATAACAATAACTCAAACGCAGCGCCACTTGGCTCAGTTGCTAAACAATTGACTGCTGCGCGTGTCGCTAGTTCGATTCCCGCACGGTACAAATATTTGTATGGCGTACGGGTACAAAAGAAATTCTTACTTAAAAATACCACATTACAATAACAGCTGGTCTTGTTGATTCGATCAGCTGATTTCGATCTACAGAACGCCATACATTTTTGTCTCACAGCGCCCCGTTCACACGCCCTATCCGCTTGTTATATCAACTCCCTTACACTACAGTAAAATAAATTCTTTAACAAAAACTTCTCGGCAAGAAGCCAAAAACGTAATATATTCACACACAACATATTTCATACAGTTTAGCTCCATCTCCTTAGTGCAAAGGCCGTATCTGCATAATTCACATAACATCAAAGTGGAGTGGTATTCATCCAGGCATATAATATTGCCCACTGCAGTTCATTGCCTTCACGAGCAAGGATTAGCATTTCTTCGATCTTATGCAGATTCAATTATGTTGAAGGCAATGTTAGGGGCTTCAGTGAAGATAGATTTGTCGATATTTATTAGGGTACAGAAACATTGTGGTAACTTCATAAAAAAAAGTATATTCTAATCCTACTAATATTATAAACTAGCTTCTGCCCGCAACTTCGTACGCGGATCCTGTTGCTTTTGCCAGCGGGGTCGGCAAAATCGAAGATCTGAAACTGTTACCGCCCTCACCGCGTGGAGGTACTCCCAGCTTATGTTATTTTATAAGATACAGTGAAATTAGTGATAGCTTTGATTTTGACATCAGATGTTTCTGATCTTCGATTTTTAGAAGTCAACAGGAAATGCCCATCAGACCGAACACCTTTTGCTAAGACGTCATTCCTATATGTATCATGGTGTAGCTGGGCTCTTGGAGTTCCACATCAGGTGTTCCAGATCTTCAAATTTATTCTCTCAGCAGAAAATGCTCATCACGTGGAACAATTTTTGCTATGGTACCATTTTTGTATCTCTTATAGTTTAGCTGGTCTGTTGCGGTTCTGCATCTGGTGTTCAAGTTTCCAAGATAAATTATGGCCTATATGTTGCCCAGACTTAATACCTATACAACAAAAGAAAAATCATTCAAATCCGCCCAGTAGTTTCGAAGATAAGCGTGTACAAACAAACAGACAAACAGACAGACAGATTTTTTTTTTTGGATTCGTGCTCTATTACTGTTCCTAAACCCCCCTCAATTATTTATTTTTTAATATATTCAATGTACAGACACAGTTTTGTTACTGTTTTATTATATGTATAGATATAGATGTGAAAGTTTGCGAAGATGTTTGGATGTTTGTTACTCAATCACGCGTAAACCGTTGAACAGATTTGCATGAAAATTGGCACACAGGTAGACCATTTCCTGGATTAACATATATACTTTTTATCCCGGTAATATGTTCCCTTGGGATAATCGTTCTTTTTACGCGGGCGAAGCCGCGGGCACAGGCTAGTCTAAAAATAATTGTGCATGTGGTGATAGCCTGTAAGTAATTGTTGCGATTTAAATGACATGTAACGTGTAAACATATGCAGGCTAACCTCACGGACTAGAAAAAAAAGTTGGACTCCGCGCCACGCATAACAAAAGTGAAGCACCCTAAGTAAGCCAGACCGTTTGTACAAACATGCCTCATGCACACATTTACATCATAGTCACGGACTAGAAAAAAAAAGGATTCTGCGCCGAAAGTACAGACTACCGACCGTACTGATCTATGTGTGCGTCTCGGTCCGGCGTACTTTAGGTGCTTCACTTTTGATATGCGTGGCGTGGAGTCCTTTATTTTCTCTAGTCCGTGGCTAACCTAAATAAAATATTAATAAACAAGTTTTATGAAACTAAATCTACAATTAAATACGTACAAAACTATTATTTTGTCATCATCTGCCAAGCATTTTTCCAATAATGTTAGGGTCGGCTTCCAATCTAACCTACCTACTATATTACACATAGAACGACTGCTTATCTGACCTCCACAATCCAGTTGCTGGGTAACATGATATCCCTTGGTAAGACTAGTTGTCAGATTTTCTAGCTTCTGACTACAAATTATAACGACTGTCAAAGATGTACGAATGACAGCTAGGACCAACGGCTTAACGTGCTAACTGATGCATGGAGAAGTCTCGGTACGGAATGGATGGTCGCTACGGATCTACGCTTGCTACGCTTGCCGCAGCCATCTACGGATGACTGCGGCAAGCGTAGCTTAACCATCATGGACGGTCGCTCCATATAGACCCATTTTAAAATTAAGTTGTGCCCTTATCTTACAACTTTATCCAGTGTTATTACTTAATGACCAAATAGTTATTTATTTATTTATTTATCAACATACTTACATCTACCATTACAGCTAACCAATGCGGTAAATGCAGCTTAACTAATACCTAATTTAATTGTTAATTATAACTAATACCTATAACTAATTACAAACAAAGCATTCCTTGTGAATTTACCCAGAGAACAACAGAATAAGTCTGCCTCACTCGCTATGAGGTTGAGCGTGCGGAGTGCGCGCGTCAGCGGCGCCTCCTTTAAAAGGTTGTTGTTTAAAAAGTTGTCGGAACAGTCCCTTAAAATATATTATCACACATCTAAATCTAAATATATAAAAGCGAAAGGTCACTCACTCACTCATCACGAAATATCGAAAACCGCTTGACGTATAAAGATGAACTTTGGCAGGGAGGTAGTTTATAGTAAGTAGACGTCCGCTAAGAACGGATTTTGCGACAGGGCCGGATTAAGGAGGGCTAATGGCTCTCGCAAGTAAACACCGGGAACGGAGTCGCGGGCAGCAGCTAGTTTTAATATTATAAATGCAAAAGTAACTCTGTCTGTTACGCTTTTACAATAAAACGGCTCAACCGATTTTAACCTAATTTGGCATGAAGAAAGCTGAAGACCCCTGGGAAGGACATAGGTTACTTTTTAATACGCGACTTCGTCTGCATCCGCGATAACCGACATTCACGCGGACGAAGTCGCGGGTATAAGCTAGTGTTCATATATTCTAGCTTTTTATTCTACATGTTGCTTTAAAACAACGATCTCTTTTTCCTGTTTTTGTCTCCCAGAACATCGATGTTCGGAATAGAAGAAGACACGTATGCCAATCTAGGCCAGTTAAAACTACCGTTTTTTTTGTACTTTATTTTTATTTCTTGGGCTTTTCGTATACAATAAACTAAATAATCTACTCTCAACACATATCCTAAGTAAGACAGCTTTGACTGAATATTAGACTTTGTGCAAACTGAAGATCTTTTCATTTCTATATCCTAATTTAGTGTTCTCAAAATGATGCACATAACCTCACACACACACCGACATTTACATACACATACACACAATCTACATTCCCACACATTGCATGCTTCATAAATGAAACACACATTGATTGTAATATTCTTATTTAAAGTTTAAAGAATTAGAATTAAAATAAATAAATTAATAACAATGAATGAATGAATACTAGGTATTATGATTTTTAACAAAACGTCTTCAGTAGAATACTTGAAATAAAGAGAATACTTGATTGTTAACAAGGCCTGGTGACCTGACTTACAGGTTTTGAAAAAAAACCTAGTTTTGGCACTAGTCTTCCACAAATTAAGTATAAAATTGTATTTGTAGACTAAGTAAACTTTAAGTCGTAAATGGAAAGAAAATAAATATATTCTATTCTATATAATTATCGTGCATTCGATCTAATGCACTTTGTATATTCTAAGACATAGTATCCTACGTAGGATACCAAGTCTTGAGATAAACAGTCACGTTACTGAGACAAGGATTCAGCCCGAGGCATGCGATGCGACGTTCAACGCTTACACTCCGATTTTATTTGAACACTTATCGTCGATATCCTATAAAAAGATCGACGACCTTTGTTTTATTGTTTCATATTTTACAAACAATGTTTGGTGTGTGCTTTTAAAAGATCTTATATAGTAAAGTGTACAATTTTGTTGTATGAGTGTCCACTTCAACATAAATATAAGTTATAGTCACTTCGCGATGAATTCGTGTTCGGGTTAATCTCAGAAACGACATTCATCATTCGGATACCTTTAAAGTGATTGAGCTGAGTGGTGCGGATCCACGCGTCATGTTCGTGAACGGGCGCTGTTAGTAGTTTGGTCAACTCTTGACTGCCAAGATTTTTTTATCTTTTTTTATGTTTTGTATTGCACTTTACCTGCATTGTTTTTACATATAGAAGAAACAAGAATTAACAGCGTGTCTGTGGAGTTTCTTGCTCGTTCTTCTCCATAGAGACCTACGTTTTGGAACGAGCAACTAGCTTCAACTGTCTGACTAAATGACCGACTCCTTGCCAATTCAAAACGTCGCCTTAGAGTGAAAACCTCGTATATGCGAAAGTGCTAACTTTACTTGAGGACGAAAAAACTACGCCCTGCAAAATGTTAAACCACAGCTTTTTATTTAATTTATTTTTAGTGTGCTATTATAATATTTATTCAGATGCATAATATATATATTTTTGAGATTAATTTCTGTAAAAAATGTATTAAAATGAAACTGAACAAAATTGCATCCCCGAGCTTTTCACTCTAAGGCGACGAAAAGTGCCTGTAAATGGTTTAATTGAAATGAATGCTTTGACTACTGTACGGATTATTATAAGCTTTTCACCAATGTGAAAAGGTATTATATTATTTTTAATTAATTTCTTAAAACATTATGGATCTGTAAGAGAATACACACGGACGAAGTCGTGGGCAGAAGGTAGTACCTTATAACAAAGACTACAAGTTGTTCTAAAAATATTTGTCGTTTTATATCGCAAGACGTACGACGTACCTACATTTTCTAGAAGTCCTTATTTTATGAAAGGGAACAAAGATTGTTCACGTCCTGAATCGATATATTTATATTGTATTTATCAATATGTTTCACTAATGGCAGACGATTAATGGTGTTTTGTTTAAGTTCCTATGAAGAGATGTTAGGGAAAGCTGTACAGCTGTTATCATACTGAAATGCCACAACTACAGTTACTGGAAATAATACAGCCTAACTATTCGTCAACACAGGGATATTTTATTTAATTCCCTTTTTCCCCTTTAACGGGGGCATGACCGACGGGGACAATGGGAATACACGAACAAGACGTCCTCATTCTAATCTCTATTAAAAGAGCGTCTAATTATCTACATTTTTTACATTGATTATCGTTGAGATGAGATTTAAATTTTTTTGATTGCGCTTGAAATTTTATCACGCGATTCGATCTTTTGGTGAAATCTTTTATTCAAATTGTTCTCCAGTCATTGTAATTATATTATGTATTTGATGAATTCCTCAAATCGAGGGGAGGGGCTCGTGGCTAAATCAAAGCCAAGGTTAAGCTATGCTTGCAGTGGTCGGTCCGTGAATGGGTTACCATACTGACCATCCATTTCGTACCGCGGCCCCTTCATGCCTCGGAAAGCACATAAATCCGTTGGTTTCGGCTGTCATCTTACCCAGGGGTGTCATGTAACCCAATAACTGGTTTGTGGTCAAATAGGCATTCGCTTCATGTGAAACATTAGTATTCAGCTGCACCCGGTTAGACTGGAAGCTACTGCTGTCTGCTGTATGCTGTCTTATCAATAAGTCTAATCCTAGGAACTATTTAAGTAAGTACTACAAGAAAGGACGTGTACCCCAAAATGTAATTTTCTAACTTTCGCTACAGCAATCGTCGAAATTGTGCAGTAGGGTATTTCATGGCATTTAGCTAGAATGACATTATTTATCTCCCACAACGAATCAACTGCAGATAAATCAACCTCTGAAAGCCCTTGACAAATCCATGTATTTCTCTTACTTAATTCGTCTTGTTACTTTTCTACAAAATCACAACATTTTTATTCAAATGTCTTTTTGATCGTTAAGTATCAAAAGAAACTTGGTTCAATAAGTCACCATTATCTGCGGCTTAGTGGTCTGTGCGTAAACATGAACTATTATTTATGCTGCTTAGATACTTTTGAATATTTCTTAAAGATTTTTCTCTGAATATTTGAAAGTACTTGCTTTGTTTCTAGTATAATCTAAATTTACTATCAGTTATTTACATAATTGTTCAGGTTAGATACTTTTGAATATTTTTTGAAGATTTCTCTCTGAATATTTGTAAATACTTTCATTGCTTAAAGTATATTAAAATTCACTATCAGATATTTACAAGGAGATCGTTTGTAGTCTAGACAGCTTGCGGTGACACTTTAGAAATTTTAAACCGTGGAAGAAAATCGAGTACCTAAATAATTTAAAATTCTAGACACGTCAGACGAAGCGTAGTGTGAGAACGTTGGGAATGTGAGGCTGCAAATAAAAGTCCTCGACATTTGCTTATGTGTGGAGAAACTTATCGTACATGACACGAGAGCTTCACAAACTTAAATCACAAAAATAACAAATAAATTGTACTGGATAGACATAAATTGTTAAACAGTCAGGGGGCAATTCTGACAGCCCTCTTTGCAATGTGTGACACTGCAAAGAGGGCTGCACGTGCTTATGGAATGCAGGTGCGTGGCCGACAGACGGAACGGAATTTCGGATCTCCAGCATCACTACTGGAAGCCAGTAGCAGCCTGAAAAGGTTACTAACTTTCTAGAATGACCGGGTTAAGTTGGAATAGGAAAGTAAGATGAGACACGCATGATGTCCCAATCAAGAGGCAAATTGCGGAAATAACCTAGTTAAACTAAACTAAACTAAGACTAAAAGTACACAAAATACCCAACATAAAAGAAACCCCTAAAAATTTTTTATTTTAAAATGGTAAGTTCAATAATTTTGCTAAAATAACAACTTTTGTGTCAGAAAAACCTTTCATTGTAATGAAAAAATGCTAATATCTTCGGAGCAGCTTATCCAACCTTCATCGTACATACCCACTTAAAACTCTTCAAACAACCACGTTCAAATCGGTCTATCCGTTCGGAAGTTACAATGCCACAGACAGACTCACATATAAACAGATACACGTTAAACTTACAACACGCCTCAGTTTTCGTCGAGGACAATAAAATACAGCAAGCGTTTAGTTCAGTAAACCTTACATTTTTATGTGCACATAGCTGTAAAGTGTCCTGCATACATTTTCAGACGGCCACCGATGCCGGACCAAGGAATTGTTCTAGGAAACACTGTAATTTATACCATAAGTTTTGTAATATATTTAAAATAAAATGTAAAGTTTTGAGTGGATTTTTTCCAAGTAGTTTGTGGAGTGACTTTCTTTGATCGCGATTGTATCTTTTTTATACAATTGATATATTAATTGATTTTTTTACACGACAGCAATGATAATTATTATGTCACTCGCTGCTAGTAGATACTTCTAATACTTTTCTTTTAAAAATATAAAATAATTTGTAGGAGAATAAAATGTGGTATTGAAATCCATTATCTAAACATACTTTAGAGTTCATAGATACTTTCGAAACTTATGAAATTCTAAAAGCATTATATTGTATTTTTTTTTCGCATTTATTTAGAGCGTGTATTCGATTCGTAACGAAAACTTTCCGTTTTCGCGTTTTGCCCAGTGCAATATCGTAATGATGTGAGCAGATTATTTAAAGACAATTACAGTTTTGCTTGCTTTAGCTTGCTTTAGGGAACTACAGAGTAAAAGTATAATTTTTATTTAAGGTTTTTTAAAGCGAAGACAATCCTTTCATAGCGTTTTACGAAAATAGACGTCAGACTTAACTTTCAGGACCAATACAACCATTACAGTATGCCAAAATATTATGTTTTATGCGTTTTTTCAACAGGATATACAGTCTCAAGGTACATAACATAGCCAACATTACGAAAATATTACTATTCGATATTAAAAAACAGTATTAAAAAAGTACAAAATCGGTTCACTTCAACAATTTCTTTTCACCAGTATTTGAATAAAAACATAACTGATATTTATTTTTTGAAAATAAAGGTTATACTCAATATACAACATTTTTTTTAGTTCCTCGTACGAACTCATTTATTTTAGACAATTATTTTAAAAGGCACTGTAAAAAATCGCACGCTGTCGTTTGCCGATCAATTTCAATGATTCGTGCTTATTTCGTGCGTATTTATATTCTGATGCACACAAACAGAATATTGTATTGTACTAGTGTGTGTCAATGTTGCTACGCCGTTCTAGCAATCGTTTAGATTTTCAGTTGCGCTAAATCGAATACGCGTACTTAGTGCAAAATTAAAATAATTTGAGTATAATAATTATAATATGTGACGCCGGTTGCGAATAGCACCACCCCATTTCGCCGTGGGTGTCGTAGAGGGCGACAGAGGAATATTGACCAGAGGATGGGCAGCAGCGTCCTTCTGAGTACCTTACCTACTGCAATCGCCAACATGCATCGGCCAAGCATGGCGAGTACGGCTAAACCCCCCCTTGGGAGAGACATATACCCAGCAGTAGGCGTCTTAAAGGTTGGCATGATGATGATGAATATATAATATTATCGCATAGAAAACAGCAAAAAACATTTCATGTTTTAAACAAACGTATAAAAGCAAAACGTTTCACATTTCCTACAAGTAATAATCACAATACCAGTTCTTGAAACTGTATTAACATAATAATAGTTTACGCTAATAATTAAACCGTTCTTAGAAAATAAATGTTTATAATATTAGTTTAGCGGCGTGTAACTTTTTTATTGTTTTCTTTTCATTGCGGGACAAAATTATTTATTACTTTAGTTTTTTATTTACGCTTGTTAAATACGTTCAATAAAATAAAATTAACACATTTACACAATAACTATTGGGAATATTTAAATAGGAAAAGTAAGATTGTTTTCCTATTATTTTAAATATGAGTAAAAAAATTGGTATTCCCTATCAGACAGACCATTATTAACCAGTTACAAAGAAAAATAGTTTTCAATTGAAACTTGTTTATTGTTTAATACATTGTTGAACATAATAAGTTTATGCAATTAATTATATTAATTCCAGTGATTAAAATGCATAAAGAATAGATCCCAGGGAAGTACCTTGATAAGCGTTGTACAGGAAGGGTTCCGGTTCTTTTAAGAGGAACCCAAACCCTCTCCATGTACTGATAATGACCACCTGAGTTGGTTTTAGTGAGATAAAAATCCCACACTCCCCAGTCTAATCCCCAAAAATCGGTCGGTTTTAAAGATTCCCCCGAAAAAAAAAGTATTTATAGACGGATACATGGCGTGAAAATAGACTATCAAACACGACTAACAAGAATCTTAAACCACGTACAAAACCAGTCATCGACAACTTACACCCAAACTTATTCCCTAAGACTCCAGCAACCGCCAACTTTAGAGAGCATCGCAGTAACTTAGCAACTTGTGGCTTAGAAAATCTTTTCCTAACTATTTATAAGTTACAACTTAGGTTTGCACTCTTCTACACAAGTTGAGGAGCTTTCTACCCATTAATTGTTATATTATTGAGTAGGCAAGCAGGGGCATTGTAAAAGGATTCTCATGTATCAAAAGTTTGGTTGGCGTTGAAAACTTTGTCACAGGTACTCGTAGAGCGAGACTCCAGACACTTTTGAAGGTACTTCGAATTTAAAATCAAATGTTCTAATGGAGTTTTGTCATCTTTTCAATGCGGTTAGTGCCCATTCCATTTTCACTAATTTTAAACGGTTAAAAAAGTTTTACTGTGTGTAATATTGTCCATGAATAGAAGATTTTTTTTTAAATTAAAAGCAGTTTGTTTTCCTTTTAACTTTACATTTACTGTTACAGTTTTAATATTTTTTTATCGGTTAAACCTCGAAAAGAAAAATGGGAACTCTTATACCGGGATTATTGTCCGTCTGTTTGTCAAGATCCTTTTTATTAGGGACGCGTGGAGTTATCACATTTTAATAAATATCAAATAGTAACAAGCGACACAGAATCACTCATGTCATTCGAGTCTGACATTTGCGACACTCGACTCCGACACTCATGACACTTGTAATGCTCGATTTTCGACGCTCGCGACACTCCTGACAGTCACTTGATGACACGCCTCAAAGATGACGTAAAATCCTAATACATGGTCAACGTGGAGAATAGCAAGCTTCCATTTATGGTGATTCAATCCGTTGAAATACAACTCAATAGTTTAATCATCTGTGGCTACACGTAATTAATACCTACCCACGATTTTTCAAATAGATTAATGAAGATGACACTGAAATAGACTGTTTGTCGTTAATATGATACCCACATCAATATTTTTATAGCTTTTTCATAGATATAAATATATGCTTTGGTGGTAGGCGTTTCTACTTAGGATCATTCTGGGCCCTGTTGGGCACTCAACAGTGTAGAAGGGAGGAAGCTCTGTTTTAAGAAATTATTACATTTATTTAAGAACTATATTCTAAAGTTAATCAATTCATTAACTAATTCTCAACTCAATTATTTACATTCAATTATGGAATACTAACATTTGTTTAATAGATTTATTAATACCTTTTTTATTTCTTCCTTGATTATTTCAGGTATTTGTTACCTACTTTTAAAGACCAGATTCAGTAAGTTGACTGGTAAGAGAACAAATTCTCCCCTATTTCCACCATTTATTCCGAGTGTGTTGCATAATATGATTTGTGTTGGCTGCGGCGCCCTTGATACGACGCCGCACTGGGGAGTGTGCAACGTGTATTTATTATTCAAACGATTACCCTAAATTGTGTGGCTTCGCGGTGGCTGTATAGTATGGAGTCACTTTTGTTCAAGTTAAACTGACATTGTAATACGGTCAACAATGTAAGTTGGTACATTGCGCACTTCGTCTGCGAATTTTCTCCCTAATTTTTTTAATAATAATATATAGCCTATGCTTCCTATCAGTGAAAGAAGTTTTATATTTGTTTTTTTTTTAATTATCAAATAGGCTTGCGTTTGACCGCAATTCACCTGATCTTAAGTGATGATGCGGCCTAAGTTGGAACACGCTTACCTAGGATGAACCGGTTCACTTGTGCCTTAAAGATACCCAGATTATACTTAAAAGAGAGAGACTGCGTCATTTATTAAAATCAAATGTAGAAAAAATCAAGACTTTTCTCTTAATAATATTACTTGAGATGTAGTAAATTTAATTTCGGCATTAAAATAATGGAGGTATAAGTTTTTTTATTATAAACTGAAGTGTTAACATTGTTTTGTTGCTGACGGTACCAACTATAAGCGGTCTTTAAATTTAAGTTCCGCCGTAGTACCGAAGCAATGCGGGTGTCGTACTGTACACGAACTATAATTAACTTCATGAATCAACCTTTTCCCAACCATGTTGGGGGTAGCTTCCAGTCTAACCTGTGTGTAGTTTAGTCTAGTGTTTTACACGGAATGACTGCCTATCTGTAGGTCGATTCTGTAAAATTTAAACAACAACTCGCATCTCACATCGCTAATCACTCTCATTTCGCATAAGGTTCAAAATTACCTTGATATATTTGACACTTTGAATCGGGCTCGAGTGCGAAGTGAGCGCCGAAGTGACGGGGAAATTACCTTACAGAATGCCACTTCTTACGTCATCTCATACTTCATCTGTCAAAATCTCCCTGTCAATTTAGTTCAACTCGCTGACACGCTCGCAAGGGTGGCGCTAGTGTAAATTCGAATTAAGAACGAGTTTTGAACCAGAATGCCAATCAAGAAACTCACAGCGGATGCCGATTCGAAGTTTAAAATGAGGTCTTACAGAACCACCCCCCTGATCTCTACAACCCAGTTATTAGGTAATGCGATATCTCTTGGTTCTTAAACTTTCTAGCTTCTGACTACCCATAACGACTGGCAAAGATCAACGAATAGCAGTCGGAACCAACGACTTCATGTGTACGGAGGGGTCTCGATATGAATTGGACGGTCATCCATCCACAAACCAACCGCGGTAATAGTAGCTTGACCTAGACCGATCGATCCACACAGCTTTTACATATCCATGAGCCACTCAGACTATGATTAACTTAGTAGACTATAAGTGAGTAATTGAAACCCTGTTCGTTAGCCCTCTTTTAAATGGCCACAGCAAAAAGCTTACCAACAAAATCCTTTACACGTGTCACAAGGTTACACGTGCTTCTTAAAAAAAACATTAAACACTAACAAGAACTTGCCTTTGATGCTTTTTTGTTTAACTTTAATAGGTTTTGTTTTTTTTATTAAGCGTGTAAATATTGTACAGATTAACTTAAACAGATATACACATTAACTTATAACAATCTGTCAAAGAATCATGGCGAGATCTATAAATGTATTTGTATGAAAATTTAGAGGGTTTAAAATGTTTTTCTACGTGAAGAATACATTATCAGGAGTAGATTGATATACTTACCATATTTTTAAACCCCCGCATAATTGAAATATTACGAAATGAAAATAACACTTTTTCTTTTCATCTCGATGCCCATTTTGTGTTTATAAAATAAAAGAAAGTAACAAGCGCGCAAGAAATAAAAATACCTGGAAAAACTTAGTTAGCAGTGGAAAATCATAGGATAATCCATACTTACTATTATAATATTATAAATGCGAAAGTAACTCTGTCTTACGCTATCACGATGAAACGGCTGAACCGATTTTGATGAAAATTGGTATGAAGATAGCTTGAACCCCAGGAAAGGACATAGGATACTTTTTAATCAGTGACTTCGTCTGCATCCACTATAACCGACATTCACGCGGACGAAGTCGCGGGCAAAAGCTAGTTATAAATAATATTAGGTCTTTACATATGAAATTGCCGCTCGGTATCAAAAAATTAAAAATAACATTTTTAAAAGAAATTATATATTTAGTCAATCGAAGTATGTACCATTGTTATCGATACACTTTCGCCATTTTATCGGGAGCTCATTGATCCCTTTGGTAAAAAAATCCTGGGAGCGAGAATCGATGAACTGCTTGAAGGCTGTTTAAACTGCCTCATCAGAATTGATTTTTTTTCCTTGTAAAAAGTTGTCCAAATTTCGGAATAAATGGTAATCGTTTGGGGCAAGATCTGGAGAGTATGGTGGGTGACGCAGAGTTTCCAGTCGCAGCTCCTCTGACTTGGCGACCGTCTGATGTGCAGTATGTGGTCGAGCGTTATCCTGAAGGAGCAATGGGCTAGAGCAATTGACCAATCTCGGTTGTTTAATGGTGAGCTTTTCCATCATTGTTTGCAACTGTTGACAATACATGTCTGCAGTAATCGTTTGGCCTGATCTCATGAAGCTGTAGTGGATGACACCAGCACAGGACCACCAAACACTAACTAGAATCTTCTTTTTGGTCAGTTTTCGCTTGGGGCAAGGTTTTGCCGGTTTTCCAGGGTTAAGCCATTGTGATGATCGCTTGCGATTATCGTACACGATCCACTTCTCATCACAAGTGACAATACGATTTAAAATTCCCTGATTATTGTGACGATTGAGCAAGGAAGCGCAGCAACCGACGCGTGTTTGTTGGTGTGTTTCAGTCAATTCGTACGGTACCCACTTTCGAGCTTTTTTACTTTTCCAATTTGACGCAAATGGATAGTGATTGTTTTGTCACTTACTCCAAAGGCTGCTGCTAATTCAGAAGTGGTTTGAGATGGATCCGCTTCAACTATCGCCTTTAATTCTTCATTATTCACTTGAGTATCCGGTCGTCCACGAGGCTCATTTTGTAAATCAAAATTTCCAGAACGGAAACGTTGAAACCAAAAACGCACCGTTCGTTCGTTAGCGGTGCTTGGCCCGTACACGTCGTTAATCCTTCGAGCCGTTTCTGCTGCACTGGTGCCACGGTAGAACTCATATTCGTAAATATCGCGAATTTTTAATTTCTCCATTGTTGTTGCAATAGCAATTTTCAAGCCCAAACAAATGACGATAAAACAAATGAAACACGAATTTTAAAACAATATTCTTTAGTCTTTATTTTGAAATAATTTTGAATTTGGAATTCCTAATCAAACACAAAATATTTGATTTCAAAGTTGCCAGTATTAAGTATCGGCAATTTCATATGTAAGGACCTAATAGTTATATTCATAAGAACTTGGTAGTTAATAAAGCACCACATCGGTTTTATTTCACACAAAAGCAACCTAAAATGAACAGCTATTGAACATTTTTGAACTTTTTGCAATTCAATAAAATCAACATCTAAAAAACCGTAAAAGTTTCTTCAATAAATACATTTACGTCAATGTAAATACAAGAGAAAAAATGTTACGGTTGGCTTGAACCTACGAACCGAATTTTTTTTTTCTTACGGTTCATTACTCTATGTTTACAGCCAGCAATTAAAATAAAAAAGAATAGTCACATTTAAATACAGAACTTTCGTGGAATGTTTTCGAAACAGGATATTTGCTTTTTGAATTGCAGATCGAATTGGAATGAAAAGCTTTGTTAAAACATTAAAAGAGTATGTAAAATGATTTCATTAAAGTGTTAATATTAACACTGTTGCACTTTAATTCGAATGAAATAAGTAGTACAATACTAGTAGGTTTAGATGTAATTGGAATCACTGCATTTGTTTCTCAATTAATATAGTAACTATGTTTCTTCTTTTTAAGAGCGACACTCTTATTGGTACAGTACATTTGACCTTTCTATATTTAAAAGACATTTTCAGCAAATATTTACCTACTTAAAAATATTTTAATAATATTTTATTGCTATAATAGTGTCCGACAGAACGTTCGGTTTCGGTCTAGATTCGGTAAGAAACGGGTTTCGCCCAAGTTTCTGCAAAGAAATGGTTCGACTTAGTTTTGGTTTCGGCTGCCATCTGGCCGAAACTACGGCCAAAACGGAAACTGAATTTGGGAGGTTCGCACTGCGTGTTCCTTGTATTGAGCTGCAAGTGGCGTGTGAACTGACATCTTATCGTGTCCACGCTCACAGTCGTATTGTTTGCGTTAGTTTGTTTGGTATGAAATTGCGAGTAACATTATTTTAAATCAGGTGTGTACTATTTTGATCAAAACATGACGTATGGGAAGATGCGGTTTCGGCCAAAACTGGCAACGAAGCCGAAACTCAGTTTCGTTTCGGCCATAAAAACCAGTTTTAGTTTGACACTATACTTTATGTAAGCATTATTAAAATCGAATTAGAAAAACACATTTCAGTCCTAATAATAAAAAGATAAAAGACAAAATATAAAAGATTTAACATCATAACCACAATCAAAGTGATGACCATAAAAATAAAATTTCAATTCGAAATTGATTCTACAGTTTTTGATTGATGACAAAATCTTTAACTGGATCAGCCTTTGATCCATCAATTTGCTACCCAAGAGACAAATTGGACGTGAATTTTTTGTAAAAAGATTTATAGTAAAAATAAAATATGAAAAATATTTTTTAACAACGTTTTTAATTAGAGCCGAGACATGATACATAATGTTAACAGTTATTATGGCCAGAATAATAACAATTTATGTTATAATATTTTGTGGTTAGACTATACCTATATATAGATGCGGCTTTTTTATCTTATGTTTGTTTTACTCTCGTGTGTTCGGTAAATAAAAACACCATCTTACAAGTCATAAAAATGGTCTCAAATGATTGCGTTAGACAGTATTCTGAATGTGTTTTGTAGGCTAATGAACTTACCACACTAGGTTTCGAAACTTGATAGGATGTTTTTCCCCACACTAGTATTTTCTCCTGTGTGCGTTTACAAATCTTTAAACCTACATATACAAATTACCTGAAACACCTATCTGTAGGCCATACAAGTATTTTTTCTATACGAAAACACGGGTGTGATTCTGTAAGACCTCATTCTAAACTTCAAATCTGAATCCGCTGTGAGTTTCTTGATTGGCATTCTAAAAACTCTGTTGATAATTCGAATTTAAACTAGCGCCACCCTTGCGAGCGTGTCAGCGAGTTGAACTAAATTGACAGGGAGATTTTGATAGATAAGGTATACGATGACGTAAGAAGTGGCATTCTGTAAGGTAATTTCCCCGTCACTTTGACGCTCACTTCGCACTTGAACCCGATTCAAAGTGTCAAATACATCAAGGTATGAAGTTGAACGTTATGCGAAGTGAGAGTGAATTGTGATGTGAGATGCGAGTTGTTGTTTGAATTTTACAGAATCGAGCTACTGAAGATATACTGGGGATATACAACAGTAGTCTAGCTCAGTCAATACGCCAATCGTGTCGCCAAAAAAAAAATCTGTAAATAGAATAGAGACCTTGGTCCACGGCTGGACTTAGATCTGGACATAGAAGCGGTTGGCATCCTGCCTGTTCCTGCGATCTTATTTAGGTCGTCGTTAACCTTGTGGGTGGATGTCCTATAGGGCGCTTGCCTTAACATTGTCTCCATTCGAGAACTTTGCCCTTGAACATCGACCAAAATGCTTGTATTTTTTGTAAAATATATTCAAATCGCACTATATAAAACCGATAGTACGATACCCGATCAGGTTCACTGCATTTTAACCACGCAGTTGACTCTATAATTGGCCCACAACTACATGGATCATTAAGTGGGCATCCAGTGTAATGCCATCGCCCGAAAAGCAACTGTATTAATTAAAACTAGTTCAGTATAGTGGCGGACAAGTTTGTTCTACTCAGTATTCGAAATACTGAGATCGTAAAGGAATATCTTGACTAATATTGCAAAGGAGCTTGTTGTTTTAACTTGCAAAGTGTTTCTGGGAAGAGTCTTGATACTTGTTAGTTTGATTTTGAATTTCATGGCTCTAGTACCTAGATTGTTTCTTTAAAGGAAGTTTACACGATGCAAAAGTAAAAGAGTGTATTTCGCTACATGATGCAAGTAACTAGAGAAGTAAAGTCAAGGTAACTTGCGTGCTATATTCTTGCACCTATATGTGAAAGTTACATGTTTCTTCACGTATTTTATTTACAAAATTACTGTAAGTAATTACAGTGTAGTAAGTACAAAATTATTGTAAGTGCCATTATGGACACATAATTTTAATACCTTTAATAGACAAAATGTGTTAAAGTACAATCTGAGAATATCTAATATATAAAATTCTCGTGTCACAGTTTTCGTTCTCGTACTCCTCCGAAACGGCTTGACCGATTCTGATGAAATTTTTTGTGCATATTGGGTAGGTCTGAGAATAGGCCAACATCTATTTTTCATCCCCTTTTTTCACCCCTTTTTCATCCCCCGTAGATCGGGACAGGACAACGTCTGTCGGGTCAGCTAGTTTACTTATATAAATTCTAATTTTGTACCCAAAATACGCGCTAAGACGTGGAGTTGCGGACACCAGCCCGTCATACTACTACTACAACTACTACAAATTCTAATTTTGTATAAATATTCCCTGAATAATGTTTCGTGTCAATTTTATTTAATTGTTTCCTTTACTAAATAATTACATTATTTACAAACAAATCATAAAATAATAAAACTATTTACAATTCCAAGAAAACGGTGCCGAAAACCTCAAACGGCCCAAATATAATATCCTTCTTGGTAGCTATATATTTGAGCCGTTTGGGGTGGAAACTCTAGGTCATGGGGTACGAGTGCCCATATTGTTTTTCGTGACATCGCCAAGCGGCTAGGCGTCTCTTCACGTGACCCGAAGGCTGGTCTATTCTTGAGTCAAAGAATCAGCATTGCCATACAACGTGCCAATGCTGCCAGCCTGTTGGGTACGTGTCCCGTTGACAGCGATGTGGACGAGTTTTTTGATGCCCTTTGAGCTCCCTGCCTTTACTAAATTAATTTAGGAAACATACTTGTATATTTTTTATTTTCAGAGCAAAATTGTTATTTTTTTATTGACTTGTTAGTCATTATGCTAAAAAAAAAATGTTGCCATGATATAAAGACCATATATATACAGATGGGTACTATTTAACAGATACCATACGGAAATCTTTGCATGAGTGCTTTTTAATCTTGGATCTTTATCAGTAAGTAATGAGAATCACGTTGGGTATAACAGTTTTAGGGTATCTGCAAACGGGCAACTGGGTACTGCCACTAATGAAAAGCGTAAAGCTATTTTTATTTTGCGGCCGCGCCGCTACACAGGCTATGTAAGAGGTAAAAAATACTATAGAATATTTACTCAAGCATTTCAATTCTTAAAAAAATGGAAAGGTACAATACAAAAAAAAACTCAAATCATAAAAGGCATTGTCAACATAATAATTGCCATGTAATGTGACGAATGAACGTAATAAACATTCCTTCATTATTCATTCTTCGTTGAAATGTCGGATTTGCAGGACTTTTAATCTCTGTTTTAACTGTGTTGCCGGTTCTAAATGGATTTGGGTGGTAAGGAGGCACTAAATAGTGGAAAATAAAAACTTTTAACAAAAAATAGAACCGCCTTCAAGAACTAAAAAGTGATAAATATCTTTAGCACAGAACACAATTTTAGTTTCGGATGTCGGTGGCAATACAAAACAACAAACGGAACAAAGCTACCGACTTCCGAACCTAATTAATTAATTATTACCACATTCAAAAGAATTAAATATGTACAAAGCTTAAAAATAAATTAAAAAATATATTTATATTATGTACAATGGAGGGCTCACAGGGCATCAAAAAATTCGTCCGCATCGCTCACAATGGGACAAGTGCCCAGAAGGCTAGCAGCGTTACCACGTTGAATAGCAATACTAATTCTTTGGCCCAAGAAAAGGCCAGCCCTCTGGTCACGTGAAGAGTCGACCAGCCGCTTAGAAATATCCCTAAAAACAAGGTGAGCACTCGGACCCCATGGCCCTAGTGTTTCAACCCCAAACGGCTCAAACATATAACTTTCAAGAAGGTTATTATATTTACGCCGTTTGAGGTTATCGGCACCTGCAGCAGCCGCCCCAGCACAACACGACGTGCTAGGAAGATGGGATGGCGCAAGGGTGTCGACACAAGTTGCATCCCACACCAAAGGTCTACCCAACTTCCACGGCATTATGGTCATTCCATCTGGTCTCTTACCATCGTCACGTGCCAAGCCATTAGGTTCTAACACAGCTGGCACGCCGGCGGAAGCAAGAGCACGACGGATGATGTCATTAATGCTGGCGTGCCGTGCTATCCGGCCTGCGCTTTTACAGCAGGAAAGGCCATTATTACCTAATTAAATAATAATATTAATTACCGAATGAATCATACAAATTACTAAATCTTACTCTTATAACACTAAAATGTATACATATTTATAAGAGGATCTGGATAATCATCTGTTTTCTCGATCATTTTAAGTAGATCAATTTATTTGATGCGAACTTTGTTACCTGACAAAGAAAATAAATCTAATTCTGAAAAAAGGGTATTATAATTTTTTGCTATACGTCTTCAAGTCCTACGTTTACGACGTAGGATACCGGCTTTGGAGCGACATGAGGACACTGCAAATTAATAATCATTAATAATCATTTATTGGTTCAATAACAGTCACAGTTATGTGATCACTGTCACTTAAACTAGATACGAACCTGTGTGTGTGTGTGTCTGTGTGTTTAACGAGCGAGGCGGGCGGCGGGGTTAGCAAGGGCTAACTGTTCTTTTTTAAAAAAATTACAAATAGGCTTGCGTTTGACTACAATCCATCTGATCTTAAGTGATAATGCGGCCTAAGTTGGAACACGCTTGCCTAGGATGTTGGAACTGTTACTTATAAGTAACAGTTAGCCATCGCGTTACATCTGGGGAACCCGTTTAGTTTGTACCTACAGTCGAATGACAAAAAAGAAAAATTAAGAAGTTAATACTAACTTATACAAAAATATAAGAGAAAAAAAGTAAAATTGTTAAGGTATGTAGATAGATATGAGAACGGTATAGTGTTGAGTGCACCTATATGTAAGTCAGTGTGTAAGGCCTCTGCCTCGAACTTGTGGGCAACGGGGCGGCGGCGCACAGTGTCCGCTTCATAGTAAGACACGGACAAAATTATTTATTATGTGAATTTACTACCTATCATCAGTATTGTATAGAAAATATATGTATCTAATAGAATAACAATAGTTTACTATGCACTAGCTGTGTCCCGCGGTTTCACTCGCGTTTAGCTGTATAAAAAATAAAAAGTTGCCCATTCTAGGTTCTAAACTATCTATTAGACGATTCAGAATACATACCAAGTTTCATCTGAATCGTCTAATAGAATAACAACAGTTACACACACACCCAATCTTTCAAATAGGTATATAAAATTTGTAGGATTAATAGTTTTATATTTTAAAAGTAAAAAAATAAATAAAAGAAAATTACATAATACAGACGAGTAATTATTGAATTAAATGATTAGGTACATAGCTATTTCAATATGATTCTTCGTAACTGGAAGTCCGCAAGTTCACGACAAGTAAATTCAACCGCGCGTCCTACAAGAAACAATTAATAATAACAACCGGGGTAGCATGTAGTAGTAAGGTTTGTTGCTACAATATAATTATATAAAGTCCAAAGATTATTTGTGTTGATAAGTTATTGCAGAAAGTTACGGAAAACACTTACTAATAACCTTGTGAATTTTTATTTTAATCAAATTTTTGGTGGTTATTTGTAACTGTCTTGATACATACATAATGTTTATATTTCAAGAACACTAACATTATTTCTAAAATACAATACCTTGAACTCCAGAATCCATGTTGTTGATTATGCAAATAATAATAAATATCAAAACAGTGTTTACTTGAATTACGTTAAGTTTTCGCTTCTTGAAACCGTAGTTGTTGACAGCGTACTTTGACGAGTGTTATCTTGTGATTTTTATTAGAAAACTTCCCTCCATTTTTTGGATTCTTATAACATACTTATTCTATTTGCATGTCCAGTCATCGTTTTTCATCAACCTACAACTTTAAAATTTGGTTTTTGTCCGCCCTCGGCAACACGTGCGGCGGCGTGGGGCGGGCAACGCAGACCCGTTCTCGAAACGAGCGGGCATCGAGCGGCACTATAGCGGCGTAGTGTTGTGTTCGTGGTTGTGTTGTGTTCGTGGTTGTGTCGTCGAGATATTTGTTTTTATTCGCGATCGAAATGTTTGAACAAGGGCGACAACATCTTTTTGAATCAAATTTATTTCCTAACGCTAAAAATAGATTGCACAACACAGCAATGCAGACGCGCGGTCGGTCACCGCTTGACTGGAGTGCACCGCTCGTTGCCCGCTCCCGCGCCGCTGTTTTCGAGGGCCGGTCAATTTGATTTTACGCATTAGATCCTGCCGCTACAGCGCCGCCGCCGCCGCCGCCCCGCTGCCCGCAAGATTCGAGGCAGAGGCCTAATTGCGGGAGTCCACGTACTCCACGCCGCACAAAATAATATATTAAATAAAAGTTGCTATCGCTGACCACTAGTAGCTTTTTCGTGTGGTCCGTGTGCGAAGTCTTTCTACCTTCAAAAGATAATAATATGAAGAAAATTGTCCTAAGTAATGCGTAGCGTACCCGCAGATTTAGTTCTATCCGTATCGCACTTAATTCACTAAAAGCAACCCCTAAAACTAATTAAAGATGCTTTTCACGATCTTAAACCGCACTACTTAGCCCGCAGCATAATTACAAACACGCTCGGTTTCTGCCGTGACCTATTTTCTTGATTAAATCAGTGTATGTAAGACGGATGCTGGTCCAACATTATTGCTAATTCGCATGATTTCCCTCGGTCTAATCAACCAAGTGCTCTGAAGTGGTATGTTTATTAGCCAAGCTGCTATTTGTTGGGGGTTGTAGACCGGCGTTTGTGTTTTGTTTTGTGTAGTTCGGAGTTTAAATTTGGAAGCGCGAGGTTGAGTTGGTCTTGATTTTGTTACTTGTAGTACCTAGAGATAGTACACTAACTTTTGCCATGAATCGGGTAGATAATTCCAAGATAGAATACTCCTGATTTTAGCTCTGAACATTCGATATATTTTCAATTTACTGAAAAACAATTTACTGTCGTCCGTAAGCACGCTGTTTTGTACTAAAGTGACCTGGATACGCCATAATATTGGTATGTGTTTTGAAGTACTAGTTTACTGCACCATTTTAAACATTTATTACAAAATTTTATGGGGAATTAAATTAAAAGAGTTTTAGCTTATTAACCCCGTTACATTCACAAAACACATTCATTCATTTCATTAAGTGGTCGTAAACAGACACATTTGATATCTTAGTCTTCAGTTACATGGTTTAATAATAAAAATATTCATAACATCTCTTAAGAACAGAAGATCGATTTCATGTAATTTTAAAATATTATTTATGTTTTATAAATTATCACACTATTTAGGCATAAAATAAATAAACATCAAAAATTAAAAAATAGTTAAAATAAAGGTAAAGAATATTAATGAAAAAATGGATAACGTAATTGACTGCCTAATTTATAACAAAAAATGTATTATTATAACTACAAGCATGAACCAATTAGCTACTTCCACACGGTGTCTTCGGATGTAGCATCATCCATCAAGATTCCATCATTCCATCCATTCGGACTGACATTTTTAGGATGTCGAGTATCAGTAAGAGTCTCTTCTACCAAATTCAATTTGTTACATTACATTATACAAGATAGTTCTATTGAAGGAAAGTAAACATTAATAGTACAGAACCATCTGTGTAAGTGAAGCTCACAGTCTCACCCTTCGATTTTTTATGTAAATTTTATTAGACTTGAGGTTTAGTATCAGAATTGGATTGGAAAGGGTTGCCTCTAGTAACATCGAACATTCGCAAATCTAAGTAGATTACAATTACCCAATATAGTCTAAAAGGTTTTACTTGGAAATCTTTTTATTACCTATTCTCAAAATTAGATTCGTTAACGTTTATAGCATAGGTACTTTTTTTAGTTAATAATTTTATTAAATGGATTTTAAACCGTCTTCAAAATAGAGGAGGTTATCAATTCGGAAGTTTGTATTTTTTTAAATGTATGTTCGGGCATAACTCTGTCATATATAAACGGCTTTGCAAAATTATTGTTTTGTTCGAAAGGGGGTTATTCCGAAATGGTCCCATATAAATTTTATCGAAATTGATTTAGCGCTTTTTGAAAAAATCAACAAAATCCCACAAAATTTTCATAGATGACGTTGTTTCTACAATTTTTGGAGAACTTTCAATTTCTTATTTAACTGTGTCGCCGTTTAATGGATTTGGATGTTAAGGCGATACTAAAAAGCGAAAAAAAAACTTAAAAAAAAACAACCGCCTTCAAAAACTATAAAAAGTGATAAATAACTTTACCACAGAACACACATTACCTTAGTTTCGGAAGTCGGTGGCGGTAGCTTTGTTCTGTTCGTTGTTTTGTATTGCCACCAACAAATAGGTAAATAATAATTTTATTAAATGGATTTTTATTTATTAGTTTTGACAGTACTTACTCACGAGTTAAATCGCAGCAGAATTTAAAATGTAACAGAAGTCTATTGAGTCATGGAATATAATTTCGGTGTGGTCTATGGTCTATGGGAAAATATGTTGGTAATAATAATATAGCTCATTAATAATGTCAAGCAGTCATCATCATTAAAGTGGTCGCTAAGAAGCTTATTCAAAGGTGAAAATTTATTACCATAGGGGTTACACAGGCTGAAAGAGCAAAATACGAGCAAAATACACGGTGTACGAAATATATGGTGCTAGCACTTTGCCCACGACTTCGTCCGCGAGATTTTTTTTATGGAGCCCTAATTTTTTGACAGTTAAATTTAGCCTGTATTCAATTGGTGAAAGAATTTTTAAAATCGGTTAAGTGTTTTTTGAGTTATCCAGACAAAAAAAAAATCAAATCTATTCCCTTTATAATATAGATATACGTACAGTATACTGCCTACACCG
This sequence comes from Charanyca ferruginea, assembly GCA_947361185.1. Taxonomy (NCBI): domain Eukaryota; kingdom Metazoa; phylum Arthropoda; class Insecta; order Lepidoptera; family Noctuidae; genus Charanyca; species Charanyca ferruginea. The sequence goes on along the minus strand of OX376074.1, from coordinate 6,188,170 downwards.
TTATCAAAATTACTAAACTCATGATTGTAGGTAACATGAATAGGGGGGGTCAGTGGGAACTTAAATAAAGGCATTTTCCGTTGGGCTTCAGGGGAATACGACACAGAGGTCAACGGGAATACACTGATCAAAAAATAACCAAGAACATTGATATACAAAACAAAATCCTATAAATATAACAACAGCCGGTATTCCAACATTAAAAGGGGAAGACCAACCGCCGGTTTGTTCTCCACAATAATTATTATGAGAAGTCTGTTGTCGACTACCCGTGGACTGTAATATTAATTTTAAGTAGCAAACCGACGCTATATTTGCAAGCTAAATATTACCTTGGCAATTGTTTTGTGTGAAATATTGCCTCGCAAATACACTTTAATTTACTGCTATATTTGGAGAGAAATTGCTCTGTTTCTTTTGAAAATAGAATACGATTTTTTTGTTGTTGTTGTAAGATGATTAAGCGATTGTGTTGGTGATCTACTTATTGTTTTTCTTTGATCTGAAACTTCTAACGCGGTGGGTCAAACCGGCTGTAGAAAATAAAATGTTAGAGTGGTGACGCATCGCCACGCCGACAGTTGGTCTGACCCGATTTTGAATTCGGAAAATTGATGTTTAATTAGGGTATTAAATTAATATTTATTTTTATGTTTCTTTTTGTAAAAATGATTAAAATGTGGCTTTTGATTATGCCATATTTATTTCTTTGATAAACCATCCTATCATGCATATTTTCTACACAAAATAGTTTCGATATTTCACATCTGCTCCACTTTTTTAGCTGCACGTCAAGCACACGGATGCACATTAAAAAAAAAAAAAACTGGACAAGTGTGAGACGAACTCGCTCACCGAGGGTTTCGTACAAATTTGTAGGTGCTACAAATTTGTAGGTGCTACAAATTTGTAGGATCCACACTAATCTATACCAACTATCCCACACATTTAAATTAATATTATAAATGTGAAACTAACTCTGTCTGTTACGCTTCCACGATGAAACGACTGAACCGATTTTGATGAAATTTAGTATGAAAATAGCTTGAACCCTGGGAAAGCACATAGGGTACTTTTAATTTGGGACTTTGTCTGCATCCGCGATAACCGACATTCACACGGACCAAATCGCGGACAAAAGCTCGTTATAAATAAAGAATATATTTTTTATGATTTAATTACAAATGTACAGTTTTCAGACATTTCCCTCTATTAATAGTATAAGACGATATTACTTGCCAAATTACATAGTTCTAGGTCAACGGAAAGTACCTTATAGATTTTGATTCCCTTGAGAGTGTCGAAATGTACGTTTTACCGACATAAACGGCCGTATCTTTATTTCACGTTAACTTAGAAGTTTGTTTTTTTCACAGCTTTAAGGGACCGTGGACCTAAGTATATGGTTTTAATTTCAACTCGATATCTCTATGCGTTTCCGAGATAAAGGGTCTTGACAGACAGACGGACAACAAAGTGATCCTATAAGGGTTCCATTTTTTCCTTTTGAGGTACAGAACCCTAAAAATACTTTTGGCCAGTACCAATGTAGTTTTCTTATTATGTACAGTCGAACAAACTATTCGGTATACAGGACAACAAGAAAATCATCTTCCTCCTACACTGCCATTATACATTTGCGTAATACAATTTAAACTTACTTACTTACTAACTAACTAAGTACTATTTTAACTTACTTTTTAACTCTTTTCGTTTATTAATATAATATATATATAATATAGGTATGTATATATTTACTTCGGTGTATATGTATTCCAAGATATAATTATGTATGGGTAGTTTATTTTTTTTTTTTTTGTTTAACTTTTTTGAATATTACTTTTTGTAATGCACCTGCCATATTATCTCTTCACCACCCTTGGTTGACTGGTAGAGAATGCCTAAGGCATTAAGTCCGCCTTTGTACCTTTGTGCATGAAGTATAAATAAATAAATAAACTTATAGCATACTTAAGAGAGAGGTGTGTGTGTGAGTGTGAATGGGTTAATAAACACACTCACATCATTGTTTAAAAATAGTTACCTGTGTACCAAACAAAAGTTTTTGTTGTTTTGCTTTTTTGCACGAATTTCTAATTCTTCTTCAAAAATAAAACCCTATGTTACTCATCAGCTATCTGCCAGCAAAACAAGGACGAGCCGTTTCGGAAAAAGAAACTTTTTATATATATGTTTGTGCCGTCTAAACTTTCAAAATTTTGCATTTAGTAAATAGTTGATATTTTGACGTTACAGCCTGACACTTAAAATTTATTTGTTTGTATACATAATAATGTACTATAGATACAGACCATGTCTTTGCAAGACCTGTGAAATATTTTGTACGTATTTTATTCATACACAAGTAATAAACAAACGACACCAATCCACTTAAAAAAGGTCGTCTTTCGTACACGTGCTATATGCACTCCATTTAAATTTATTACCAACCTTTAAGGGAAGGAAAACATCGTAAGGAGACCCGAACATTAATAATAAATTGTAAACGTGTGGGAGTATGTGTGAAAATGCCCTTAAAAAGTTGGGTTTGCATTACCGACATGAAACATAAATACATTTAAGTTTCAAAGTGCGTGACTGACATCTAATTATAAGTTCGAGAACTGTGCCAAGGTTGGTAGTAAAAAGTTTGCTACGTGTACCTGTAAGTAAATATAAAAAATTACTTAGAGTGGATTTAACTATCTTGTTGTCTTATCCTGGGAATAAAATCACTCATAAATCAAGAGTTACAGAATTTCTCGTTTTACTAAATTTTAATCCCGGAATAACTGTGTATCCGAGAGTATTTCGCTATACCGCCAAAATGCATCTGAATTGTGGGATAAAAAACCATTACCTAGCTTTAATTACGATCTATTTGTAATAATTATAATATGGTTATTACAGATTACGATACTGATGACTATATTTATACTAGCTTTTGCCTGCGACTTCGTTCGCGTGAATGTCGGATATCGTGGATGCAGACGAAGTCGCTGATTGAAAAGTAGCCTATGTCCTTCCCCGGGGTTTAAGCTATTATGTTACCAAATTTCATCCAAATAGGTTGAGCCGTTTCGTCGTGAAAGCGTAACAGACAGAGATACTTTCGCATGTATAATATTAAAATAGATAGTATGGATATGGATATTACCTCTAGTATGGATTCATATAAAACTAACATAAAACAAATAGGTGCTCTTGTTTCTATTTCATGTCAGTTTTCAAGGTTATATGAGAATTAACTCGAATCGGAAAATCATTCCTGTAATGGAAATTATAAACTGTCAATTTTGAATAATCAACCCTTTATTCACTACAGTGACAAGTTTGTCGATGTATAGACGGATATTTACTTAACACTTCATCTTTTTACTAAGATGAGAAGTCAAATATATGAACAGACACGATTCTGTCATATTCTTGGTTGACCACTGATTGACTCTGGCCATAAAAATGTATATTCAGTGCTGGCCACCGACACAGCTCAGAATTCTAAATTCAAATGTGACAGTAAATGGCGTATACCCATTTAGCGGGTGCTTACGTCAAATGAGTTTTGTTGAAAGGTCGCATTTGAGTCTAGACCGGATTGGGAGCAGTTACATGAAACTTTATTTTGTTAAATGTAAAGTAAAACCGTATTTTTGTAATGATGGATTATTTTCGGAAATTAAACTCTGTGTTACGGGCTGTCAGGGGGCCAAGTCTGCTATTTTTATAATTTCGTCATTCCAACACGATCCCATCGTCATTTTGCTAAAAGTTCGTAATCTGCTAAATTCATAATGATCGATCATTGGTCGGTCGAATTTAAAGCAATGACTGCACAATGACGTTCTAATGGTAGGTCACTGATCAAAGGAACTGTCAAAATTTTAGCAGATTACCGCCTAAGTCAGTCATTCAGTTGTCATTTTGTACGAGATTACCATTCTATATCATTTCTTTCAATGGCGTGTTGGTGGTTGACCTGTGGAAAGTCATAATGGCGCCATTATATTAGTAGATTACCAAACTTGTCAAAATCAACAATTATGAAATCAATGATAGACCATTCTGACACTATTGTAATAGCAGACTTGAGGCCCTGGTTGAATGTAGGAGCAACTACACGCCGACATTGCAGCAGCAGGAATCGAATCGCAACGTCAACTTCAGAGCTGTCGTGTCGTATCGCTTCATCATAATGTGTTTTCTGCACCTCGACATGGAAGGGATTTTTGGTTGCAGGGCGTGGTGTTTCGTGGCTTTTGCGGACAAGTGACACACGATCACACAACGCCACAAGTCATTGAAGTGAAGTTTAAGTTGAAGTTGTAAGTAAGTCCTTATGGTACGTAATTAAAAGTGGTGCAATATGTAACTAAAGTCATGTGTGTTATGTGCTAAAGTTATTTATCACTTTTTAGATTTTGAAGGCTGTTATCTTTTTTGTAAAAAAAGCTTTTTATATAACGAGAATGGTCGAATGGTCAATGTACTTTGGCAGAGGGGTTCGCCCAAGATACTCTCTCTAGGTATAAATTCTCTAAGGACGGCCCTGGGATCTTGGACCATTATTAGTTATTTGACCGCTGCCTTAGAACGTAACTATTCCCGATTAATTACCTAAAAGTTACCTTTAAAATACGTTATAACATAAATATATTAACTGCCTTATGTTAATGGGTTATCTTATTTATGACTTATTACAGAAATTATAATACAGTATGCGTATCAGTCTCTACAAAAAAACATGAAGATTGTTATGCGCATTAAATATAGTTACACTCTATCGTACTTAGGCCTATATTTCACTGGGACACCATGGTGGCGCAACCAGTCTCCGGCCACCAACAAAATGTATGCCACTCTATGGGATATAATTCACTGGGACACCGTGGTGGCGCAACCAATCGCCGGCCACCAACAAAATGTATGCTACTCTATGGGATATATTTCACTGGGACACCGTGGTGGCGCAACCAATCGCCGGCCACCAACAAAATGTATGCTACTCTATGGGATATATTTCACTGGGACACCATAGTGGCGCAACCAGTGGCATACATTTTGTTGGTGGCGGCGACTGGTTGCGCCGCCATGGTGTCCCGGTGAAATATAGTGATGGGATCGAATGTATTCGCTTCAAATGAATAAATCGAAAATAATAATTTTATATTTATGTAATCCTATAAACTCATATATTTGTAAAATAATCCAATGAATTTATATTACGGGTTTAAACATCGAAAATTAAACAACTAAATTAATATTTTAAAGTTAATTTTACATTGTTATTATAAATAAATCAATAAATTATTGGTCGTCTTCTGATATGAAACTTACGTCTGATGACGAGTCTTCGCCTAAATTTATCACGATTGTTTCTTGCTTGGTTCAAATAATCGATACTATATACAAATTAAAGTCTAAATAATCTAAACATTACGTAGCTGCAATCACTAGTTGTCCAGTCAAAACCACCAGCCGCCAGCGTCCAGCTTTTTTTTTAATCTATTGATAGGCATACGTTTGACCACTATCTCACCTGATGGGAAGCTGTCAAAATAACGGTTAAACCCTGTTTAACCGGTGGACAGAGAGTAACCACTTTGGGCTACAAAGCGATATACATTCATGTCATTCATGGGCCAATCCGCGAAAAATTGCACCGTTACTAAGTGGGACAAAATGGACAATAAATAAATAAAAATATAAGGGTTTTTTTATGATTCGATGTGGTATTTATCAGGGTTTAAGAAAACTATATAACATACAACTAAATATGTATAACTTTAAAAATATCTGAGTTTCGAACATGAACCACGTTGAAAAATGTCCATTTAGTAACCATCACTAACGTAATATTTTATCAACAATGTGAGTTATCTATTACATATTTATAACAATTGTTACTTAAAATAATATTATAAACAATACTGAAATAAATTTTATTTATCCTATCTGCAATATATTTCTAGCTTTAAATCACCTATTGAAATATTTTTGTCACGTTTTAGGTCAGATTGACTTATGTTTTTAACATTTTAGTTAATTAGCACTTCCTAAATTGATTCAAACTATTTATAATGAAAATGTGTATCACATTCTACTATATTTCATCCCAAATATATACCTTTACTAGTAATAAATTCCACTTTACAGACGATAACTTAGTGTAAAAATTTGTGACAGTGACTTAGTAGGAAATGTCATCGTGACTAAATGGAAACATAAGCGGTGTTCATGATAAACTTTTAATAAGTATACAAAAAATATTATTTTTTCGAGAACAGTCTTGGATATTCCAATCGAACGCAACATCTTTTTTGTTCGTGCCTTTCTTTAGCCGTTCTATTTATGTAGTTTAAGCTTTTTTCGGTAACGTTTACCTCGTTCAACAAATGCGCAATCTTATGATAAACTGAAAGAATAATAAATATTTTTAAACTTTTAATCAATGACTATCATGAAGTCGATGGATACACGGCTATAACTTTACAGATATATATATATATATGTACATATAATATAAACAAAAACACATAACTCCATCTTAGTTGCAGTCGGTTAAAATACACCACGTAAACTTAGCCTTATGTGTCCATTTTGTCACAAAAAATGTTCCCCTAATATGTCACGACACTAAACGGACGTGACGAATCCTGCTTTACTAACAATAATGACGACAACTTTCAATATTCTTTGTTCTTTTAGAAGAAATCATTAATTCATTACATACACAGATACATGTAGTCTATTTCATAAATGAAAGAATATTCTAAGAACTTACTGGTATCACGTTATAACTGTGACTATAGTGGACATCTTTCTTTTCTACTTTTTTTTTTTCATTTTTTTATAAAACGTTGCTCCACACTAGGAATTACTCCTGTGTCGTGGGTGCATTTACAAACATATAAACTCACATACACAAACAGCCAGACCCGGAACAACTATCTGTAGGCCATACAAATATTTGTTCCGTGCGGGAATCGAACCCGCGACACGCAGCGCAACAGTAGATTGCGTCGTGCGTCGAATATGCCTTTCGTCACCGTCTACCGCGTCACAAATGCCCGATGGGTAAAAACAAATGGTTTGTCTACCATAATAATGTTACCGTGAAAATAAAATAACTTCTTTTAGTAGTTTTGTACTATAGAAAGCAAATAAAACAGTAGTGACTAAAGTGGAATGTCCACCTTGGTGCTAATTTGATAATCATTTATTTCAAGATTTTTCTTGTAATATAATAAGATTTTTTTTAAAAAATATGTTATAATTGAAAAGAAAACATTAATTTTAAAAGCTCACAAAAAAATGCTTAAGTGTGTCGAAAAAAACTTGAATTTCGGTTAGTTAAAGTTTGCGACAAGAGGTGTGACACGCTAAAATAACCTTTTTTGTTCCTTAGTTTTATTTTTTAATCAGTTAAATTAGCTACAAATGACTACGTCTTGTATTTATTTTTAAAGCTAATGAACTATACTGTACATAAAAAAATACACTCAATGGATAATAATATGGTCTTGTAAATTGTATGTATAATATTGTATATTCTAGTGACAGTACTTTTTCCGTATGTTCAATTTTTCGCGGAATGGCTCTCTTATACGCTCGAAAACCGAAATACATAACCATACAAAAAAGACCGAAGAAGTTCGACCTATTCAAAAATATTTACGTCCTACGGACATATATAGAAGTTTTGTACTGATGAAGTGAGCTCTAGCCGCTTTAAGTGTGCTGCGGTAACGAAACCATAGCGCGATCTAATTCAACGCCAACGCCATCTATTGTGCGAGGAGACAACTCCAGCACGATTACATTTTATTTTGTTTTGAGACAAAAGCAATTCTATCAATCCAAAAAGGTAAAATATATTTCGGTTTAAATTATTTATTTCTCATAAGAACTTACAGTTCACTTACAATGAGATACAAAAAATAAGTATGATAATACAATACAATCTAATTGCCTCCAGAGTATTAAAAGTTATAGTGTACATACATATTTCTTAAGTTTATTTTTAAAAGTATTTATGTTATCGCATTCTTTTATGTCGTCCGGAAATCCATTGAACAGCTGTGCTCCTTCGAACAATATGGTTTTTTTACCATAATTAGTGCGTGCGCTGATAACTTCTAGTTTGTTTTTGTATCTATTTCTCAGATTATATGACATTGTTTTTTTCTTTAGTTGGATGTTAGTTTGTATTGAGTTAGTGGTTATGTTTTTAACAAGAATGCAAGTGTAGTAGATGTATAGCTGTCTATATATTTATCACATTAAACCATACCAAACTGTCCGATTTTCGCCAATTGAATATAAACCTTAAATATTTTTGCAATAAAGGTGAAAATCTATCAAAGAAATTTGACAGATTGTTGTAGCTTGATGTGCTATAAACATAACTTAGCCGTGATTTCTTAACTTATGGTACTTTATACATACTCTATTATAGTGGTTTGGTTGAGCTAAACAGCGCATGGACGGCGTAAACGCTCTTAAGCTTATCTGTCTCTTTCTTTTTTTATTGGAGAGAAAGAGATATAAACAGCTTAAAATAAATTTAGCTTGTACCTACAGAACAGAACTGACACCATTATGTATTTCGCATTACTAAGGTCGAAGAGAAATAGTTCATGAAATACCAGCCTAATATTATCTTGGATATGACAGCAACGGTGAAAGAAACTATCGTGAGGAAACCTGGACTAATTAAAAGTTTGAAATCGCCAATCCGCCGTAATCAAGCGTGGTGATTAATGCTCGTATCTTCTCGGTATGAGAAGAGACTTATTTCCTGCAGTGAGACAATTATAGACTGGTATTATGATAGATAGAATTAAGTTGTATTAAATTGACTAAAAGTTTTTTATCACCTTAGGATCAAAAAGGGTGTAACAGGACAGGTAATCTTCGATTCAAACTTAACGGCCGCTGTGAAGCGAGCTACAGATTGCGGAGAACCCCACCCCTCACTCCCGCTGACACGTGAAATTGTTAGTGCGGTGCCACACGCCTCGTGTTCAGAGCCGCCATGAAGTTTGAAATAGAAATCATTTATTTGTAATGTAGGTAAACAGCGAAGGGTAGGTAAGGTAGGGGGGTGGAGGTGGGTAGATGAAGCGTACTGTACCCTATTATTCTTACCTCATCAAGTCTAATGACTTCAATGATTTCCAAGACTTTCTTCTCCAAACTCTTGATGCACAACTGCGCGTTGATGTCAAACCGTCTGCTCAGCAACTTCAGGAGGGGTAGAGACATATATTGTAGTGTATATTTGCAATTTATCGATTTTTTATGGAATTTAGTTCTGCCAAAGCGAACCAACACAAATATTTTTTTTTTACATTTTTCAAGGACAGACTCCAGCAAGCACATCAAGCTATACCAAACTGTAAATTTTTCGCAAGAGGGGAAACTGAAAGAAATAACTATAATGATAAAAAGCACGTCTGCAATCAGTGAGCGCTAGGCCACACATTGTTATAAAAATAAGCATAATGCTTCTAAATTCAAAATACTTTCTAGAACAAATCCAAAGTGTTTGGACAAAACATTTATGGCCAAATATTCAAACGCTACTCAATCCTAAGATGACGTGCAGTTAGCACGAGACATGACTATCAGTCAGTTATCATAGTGACTGTGACAGTACGAGAATTAACGGCATCTTAAAATTGAGTAGCGTTTGAGTATTTAGCCATTAGTCAAATGCTTTCGAGCAGCTTGCCATATGCATGCAACCTTTACAGTACCATACGCAATCCTTTAAAGGGCTGCGCAAACGTAGACACTGTTTGTTACCGACGACACGGTACACCAACACCACACCCGCGACACTCCATAGAAGGGAAAGGATATAATTGCCTGCACTAATAATAAAGTAACTGACTGTACAGATACGTGCGTGTGTGTGCGTGTCCACGCGCCGCTCGAACAAAAACGCAATTCCCAGAGCTAGTCGTTCGACGCGGGGAAAGGTGAGGAACGGTTTCAGAGGGAGGCGGAGCGTGTCGCTTCTGTACGGTAGTACTAATATTTATATTATGCCAACACAGTAAACCGTAGTTGTTGTGTCCTGTAGCGGCGATCGGACACAGTCCCGGTTTAATCTTACTACAATTGTAAGGAAAATTATTAATGTTGCTTGTATTTTCAACTGACGAGTTTTAGTTTCCAGTTACTGCCGGTAACTGGAAACCGACCGAACGATTATGTGTCAAGTAGAAGCAACTGGACAAAACAAAATGTTTACGTCTGCGCAGGTAGTGGCTGATTAATATTCATTGGTAGCTTGTATCCGACACAAGACACAAAAGTATCCACGTTTGCGCAGAGCCTGATGTAATGTTACGAACAGAGCCAAAGAATGTATCTGCTGTAGCAGCGTGGCCAGCACTTGAGAGCTCCTGTCGCACGTGTCTCGCACGCCCGCAGTGGCACGCCACTTCTCCTTAAGGATACTGCGAAGAAACTAGATGCTGTCTTGTTGTTAGAACAGCTTCGCTTGGTGCTTGGCATTTTCTTCCTCTGTGGAGGTAGAAAAAGAGTGAGAAATTGACAAGGTTTTAAACACATAAGTGTTAAAAACCTTGTCAATTTCTTGCAGACACAAATTTTACAAATACTCTGAACTATATGTGGCTTATGGGACAGAAATGGTTGAGTCTATATTCTACGTTCTGGTCCTTCACACGCTCCTTTCAGTACATGCTTTACAAGCAGCAGTAAAAGTTTTATCGACTGGAGTTATTTCATTTACGTTAATCACGATTAGTATTTATTAAGTCCCTGGTTCGTGAGCATTTCAGGCACGGTTTAATATTTACCTTCCCGGGGAGGGGGAGGGGGGTTAAGCTGCCCCTCCCTGCCTAAAGGTCGCTACGCTCCTAGTAGACTAAGTCCTAAATGATCCCGCGGGAACACAAAAAGGCTAACGCTAAGAAAGGGATTTTGGAAATAAATCTAATGTTGTATGGAAAATCTTATTTCTTGGGAAAATCAACTTGAAACTTGGCACTAGGTAAATGATCAAGTATGGCCTTATAATTTTTCTTTAACTACCCCCCAAAGGTACCTAGGGGGTATTGAGTTTATAGGGGAAGTAAGTACGAAATCTTCGCGGACGTAGTCGTAGTCGACAAACCTAATTTCGAGTTCGTGGCTTGACCGAGAAATGCTGAGTTTAGGTACTACACTATTTCCTAATGTGTAGAAGAGAAGAGAAGAAGCCAGCTAGAACACAAGCCGCACAGGCGCCGACTCCACTAAAATGAGTAACGACAGGAAAATTATCATTATTGTTACCGATGTTAACTTGAAGCAACTTCATGTTGTCGCTAAGGTTCTTCTCTGTGCACACTTCGTTGATGTAGTTGAACAGGGCGAAGTTCTCCTACTCGCGGCGTGTGAACTTGGATGAGCTTATCTACGTGTTCTTCGCTGGCAAACTCCTGAAATACAATTGCATTTAGAAAATTGGTTTTTACCTCGGACAGAGGTTAAGCATTGCCATCCAACGTGGCAATGCCGCCATCTCTTGGGCACATTCCCAGTTGACGACGATGTGGGGGAATTTTTTTGATGCCTTATTAGACTTAGTTTTTTTTTTGTTAATGGTTATAGGTTTTCCTTTTTTTATTTTTCGTGTAAATATTGATATTATACATTGTATAAAAATAATGAAGAATTTCCATTTAGAAAATATTTAGGCAAAAAATAATACGTACTATGAGTTATTGTGTCAAGTCATAAATCGTCTTGCGTCGCACGCGCCGTCGAGTAGTCGCGCTGTGTGTTGTTCGTTTGCTTGGGTTTTAGATGTCGTTGTGTAAACAATGGCTACTAATGTTGTAAAGTGTGCTAACTGCAATGTAGTCATAAATGAGGCATTGGCATTTATCTGCAATAAACTGGACGTGATGGACGAGCAAAGTATTGCCCGTATTTGTGTCAGTGCATTTTCGGAAAGTGAAATTTTAAATGCCAAAAACTTGTTGTTTGATTCGTTTCCAACAACAAAGCGCAAGAAGATAAGGAAAAGACAGGGGAAAACGTTGCGTGACATAGATGATATCATCTGCCTGTTAAAAGAAGCCGATCCCGAAGAAATACCTATTTTTGTCGCTAGAGACTTACAAAAACTACCCCCGGTTCTGTTTGACCACTTAGATGCGACAAGAGTCCTCAAGGATCTGTTGAAGATGCAAAGCGAGATTGATCGTATTTCTGAGGAGTACGCTACAGTGAAACAGGTTAAGGAGCTAGCAGTAGAAGTAGAATCACTTAAGAATGCGTCTATAGTTAACAATGTCTGTAGAAACATTAACGTAAGACGGGGTGCCTGTGCATTGTCGAGCTTTGAGCACGAAAGTGGACCTATGGGTTTATCTCCCGTATGTGGCTCGTCATATAAGTCTGCAGAAATACAGGATAAGACAACCCCTTTAAAAAATCAGTCTAACATTTCGTCGGGGGTGGGTAGCGCGATAAAAACACCGCGCTTAGTTGTGAACGGTGCGGCGGCGCCTACGAGTGAGAAGGTAACAGCTGATCGCGTTCTGACTAATGAGGTGGTGAGTCACACAACGTTACCGACCTCTGCCGTAAACTGTGTTCAGAATGCAGATCGACCAACCAGTCAACAGTCATCCGTCGATAACAGAAAGAGTTTCTCTGGTGTTGTACAGGATGGAGTGTCGAAACCACTGTCTAAAACTCAAATGTCTAATGAGGAATGGATCCTGGTTCAGAAAAAGAGACATGGATTGAGAAACCGATTTGTAGGAAATACAGGGAAAGCTATTGTTGATGCGGACAATAATTTTAGAGCAGCGAGTACTCAAGTGCCGATCTATGTTTACAATGTGTCTAAAGAGACGTCTGCAAGTGATATAAAGTCTTATCTGTTGAAGAAAACTAACTTAGACATCAAATTACAGAAAATGAATATGAAATCTAATAAAGATTATAATGGATACATTGTTTTTGTGCCTAAACATGAGTTATCTATGTTTATGACGGATGACTTTTGGCCCGACGGGGTTCTGTATCGCCGTTTTGTTGATTTTAGTCGCAATACGCACAGTCCTACCTACCGGGAGATAAATGGCGTATTATCATCAGTAAATGGATAGTACAATTAAGCTTGTTACGTTCAACTGCAAGAGTGTCACACGGTCGGTGGAATGTGTGAAGAATCTCTGTCAGACGGCGGACATTGTGGCACTACAGGAGACTTGGCTTTTGCCTCACGACGTACAGTTCCTGGGCAGCATTGATGACGCGTTTGCCTATACTGGAAAGTCTGCTGTCGATACATCAGCTGGAGTGCTTAGAGGACGGCCGTATGGTGGAGTCGCTTTGCTGTGGAGGAAGGCGATGTTTCCAACGGTGTATGTGATCGCGTGTTCGAGTGTGCGTCTCGCTGCGATAAAAGTAGTGCTTCAAGACCGGTCTATGCTAGTGATATCAGTGTACATGCCTACTGACTCGATCGAAAATCTGACCGAATTTACAGAGTGCCTCAGTGAGATAAACGCGCGATTAGTAATGATGTAGAATCTGTGTTCATTCTCGGAGACTTCAACGCGCACCCAGGTGAGATGTTCGCTAATGAGTTGTTTACTTTTTGCTCGGAACAATCGTGGTCGTGTCTAGACATTGAGTGGCTGCCTCGCGATACATATACATTTGTGAGCGACGCGCACGGTTGCCAGCGATGGCTCGATCACTGTGTAGTAACAGGTGCGGCGCGGCGCGCAGTCGTGGATGTGTGCGTACTGTACGATACATACTGGTCTGATCACTATCCGTTATTGATTGAATGTAATGTGAATATTATTAAACCTAAGGTTACAGCCAGTCCGAATGCTTTTAATTATATAAAATGGGGACTTAGGGACAGTAATCAAATACAAGATTATACTAGTTACTGTAATTCAAGATTTAAGCAGATTGACTTTCCATCTGAGTTTTGTAATTGCGCAGATGGAATGTGCAGTATTGAGAACCATAAAATAGCTATCAATGGGATGTATGTGAATATTGTAAATATTTTGACTGAAGCCGCTAAGAGAAGCTGCATTGCACCTAAGCGCAAACATTTTAAATGTGTAAAGGGGTGGAACATGCATGTTGGTGACGCTCACCGGAGGGCCAGGCTTTGTTTTCAGACTTGGGTATCCTATGGACGTCCTAGATCTGGGCATGCTTATTATAATATGTGTGAGTCTAGGAAACTATTTAAAGAAAAATTAAAGTACTGCCAAAATAATGAATGTCAGATAAAGATGGACATAATTGCGGAACATCATGTAAATAAAAACTTTTGTGATTTTTGGAAAAATACCCATAAACTGAATCCAAGGTCGGGCTCACCGGCGAGTGTGGGTGGTGCGCATGAGTCGCAGAGCATAGCCTGCGCCTTTCAGCTGCATTTTAGTGTGGTGTCACCGCTCGGGCCCGCGTCGCAGGTGCTTGCGGCTGAGGACCGTCCTGGCCAAGTTAACATTAGATTCTCCGCCAAGGATGTGGCCCAAATTATAAAGAAGATGGTGAGAGGCAAGTCTCCAGGTCACGATAGTCTTAGCATCGAGCATTTGAAGTACGCGGGCGTACACCTACCAAGAGTCCTGGCACTATTATTTAACTTGTGCGTTAGTCATGGTTATTTACCGGATGATTTAATGCGCACTGACGTAGTGCCAATTATCAAAGATAAGACTGGTGACTCATCAGATCTGTCTAACTACAGACCAATCTCGCTTGCGACTGTCATAGCTAAGGTGCTGGATAGTTTGCTTGACCGACAGTTAGAGAAGCACATCCACTTGCATGATGCTCAGTTTGGGTTCAGAACCGGTTTGTCAACGGAGAGTGCTATCCTGTGTCTCAAGCAAACTGTTCAGTACTATACGGACAGAAACACACCAGTATATGCATGTTTTTTAGATCTTTCAAAGGCTTTTGATCTGGTGTGTTATGACAAGCTGTGGCAGAAGCTACAATGTGAAACAGATGTGCCACATGAGATTGTGTCTTTGCTCCGGTACTGGTACAGTAAGCAGCAGAATAGCGTCAAGTGGGCGGGTGCGCGGTCGGACGTGTATGGGTTGGAATGTGGAGTGAGGCAAGGGGGTTTATCCTCGCCTCGCCTCTTTAACCTGTACATGAACCGGCTGATCGGTGAGCTCAGCAGCACTAATATTGGATGTTCCATAGACGGAGTGTGTATGAACAACATTAGTTACGCGGATGATATGGTGTTGCTGAGCCCATCGATAGGTGCATTACGTAAACTTTTGCGCATTTGTGAGTCATATGCGGAGGCCCATGGGCTCAGTTACAATGCTAAAAAGAGTGAATTCTTGATCTTCAAAGCCGGTACCAAATGTTACTCATCTGTACCACCTGTCACTCTTTGCGGCATCCCTTTAAAAAGGGTGCAGCATTTCAAGTACCTGGGCCACTGGGTCTCTGATGACTTGTGTGACAATCTGGACATTGAGAGGGAGCGCAGGGCGCTGTCAGTCCGGTGTAATATGTTGGCTCGCAGGTTTGCGCGATGTACTAGACCTGTAAAGGTGACTTTATTTAAGGCATATTGTCAGTCGTTTTACACGTGCAGCCTGTGGACCAACTTTACGCAGCGGGCGTACAGCGCACTGCGCGTTCAGTACAACAATGCTTTCAGGATACTGTTAGGGCTTCCGAGGTTTTGTAGTGCTTCGACTATGTTTGCTGAGGCGCGGACCGATGATTTTTTTGCAATCATACGGAAGCGGAGCGCTTCACTGTTAAGTCGCCTACGAAGCAGCTCGAACGGCCTCCTGAGGGTGTTGTCCGAGCGGTGGGACCTGTCCCTGATACAGAGGTGGATGCAGCTTCATGTTAGCGCTTCTCCTCGTATTATTTGACATGTGTGTGATTGTGTATTAATTGAATTTTGTTATAAATTGTTTCATTGTGTATTATTTTATATTTTATTATTATTTTAATTTATATTATATTGAATTTAATTTAATTGTATAATGTTTAATGATTGATTTGTATTGCTTGTATTGATGTAATTTTGTGTATGTGTAATTATTTTATTTGTTATTAATGATTTTAATCTTTTAAATGATTTGATATTATAATGTATGGACTATGTCTGAAATAAATGAATTAATAATAATAAAATAAGCCTTTCCGAAATCAGGAGGTAGGCTCACCTCTTGCTGGTACCTACGTATTATAGCTAATGAAAAATCTATTTTTTTTGGATTTTAGGGTTTGTATATTTTGTATTCTTCTTCTTCTTCGTATCGCTGGCACGACAGTCTTTTTTTTTTTTTAAATATTTTATTGTATTTTATTTTTTGGGCCAAGTTTTGACCCAAAACTTGGCCATTTCCTCGGCGTCGTCGATGGCAGCGTATAATTCACTCCGCATCGCATATTTTATATTACTGAAGTGACATTGAATATTTGGATAAATACGGGAAGTGCAGCATAGGACTTTTAGTCTAACTGACAAAATCCATACTAATATTATAAATGCGAAAGTAACTCTGTCTGTTACGCTTTCACGATGAAACGGCAGTACCGATTTTGATGAAATTTGGTATGAAAATGGCTTGAACCCTAGGGAAGGACATAGGCTCCTTTTTAATCAGCGACTTCATCTGCATCCACTATAACCGATATTCACGCGGACGAAGTCGCGGGCAAAAGCTAGTATTTAATATAAAAAAATGCCGTCCACTGCTGAACGTAGCCCGCCCCCAGAGATCGCCAATCAACCAGGTCTTGCGCAAACCGCATCGCATCTATCGTCCATCCGCTGCCAACCACCTCCTTTCTTCGGTGCATCGTACCGTAGGGCGTTTCACACCAAAAATTTGCATATCATCGTATTTGAGCACGGTCGTGGTCACAGAAATCTGGTCGTTGTTTAAAAATCATTATTAAATCTAGCTACACCTATACCGTGGTATTGTTGCTCAATGAGATGATAATAATAATGTATTTTATCTTATTTACCTTAATAGCATCCAGGATGTTTACGTAATTGTATAGATCCTCATCTCCTCCTCCTGTTGCTCCAACTTCTTGACCTCAGCTTTAGCGTCGGCCGCCGGTAGCCTGACCGTACCCTTAGTTCGGAGAAACTCTTCCAGCTTCAGACTGTGGTCTAGTTGACGTTGTAGTTCGCGGACTTTCTGTGAAGATTAAAGACAATTTTCTATAGTTGTCCACTGTTAGGGATAAATAGCTCACTGATGGACATAAGCTTGTCACAGCACAGAAAAACGTCGCTTCTTGCAGCTTAAGAAAAAAAAAATCAAACGATTTCAGAATTGAAAATGCTCCTTTCCCTTGAAAGGTTTTCTGTTCGTATAACATTTGTTTATGAGAGAATGTTTCAAAATATTTTTTTCATTACTCATAATATCGTAAAACAAAAGTATAAACAGTTGCAGTTTTAACCGGTTTTAAATAATCATGTTTGTTTGTCACGAATCGTTCAAAAGCAGTTCAAACTGAACTTATCACTAAATACGACGAAAAAGGTCGACTTGCTCGTGTCAATGTAATAGAGATTGTAGAGAAAACTGGTTAAATTCAGATGAATAAACTGGAATATGATAATATACTGAACGTTTGTTATAGGTATTATAATGAGACATAAGACCTTGTAAAATATTCCAAAGTAATTGAAAATAAATATACTATTCAACCGACTTCAAAAAAGAAGGAGGTTCTTAATACGGCTGTTTTTTTATATAAGTATTTGTTACGCGATTTCTCCGGCAAATATAAATCGATTTTAAAAATCTTTTTTATGGATAGGATATGAATCAGGGGTGATTCCATATAAATGTTATCGAAATTGATCCAGCGCTTTTTGAAAAATCAACAAAAACCCAAAAAAATATAGGTATATATGACGTTTTAGTTTCTCGTTTCTTAATGGATTTGGATGATAAGGAGGTACTAAAAACCGGAAAATTAAAATCTTTTTTACAAAACGACAACCGCCATGAAAAACTATAAAAAGTGAATAAAATTCGTTTCAGAAGTCGGTGGTAATACAAAACAAAAAACTTAATAAAGCCACCGACTTCTGAAATGTAGATCTTTGCTTGTCGTTATGGGTAGTCAGAAGCCAGATAGTCTGACAGCCAGTCTTACCAAGTTACCAAGGGGTATCGTGTCACCCAGTAATTGAACAACTTTAGCACAGAGCACACATGACTTTAGTTTGGCTTTGTTATGTTTTTTGTTTTGTATTGCCACGGACTTCTGAAAGATCAAGAACGACAACCAAAGATCTACTGGAACCAACGGCATTACGTGCTTTCCGAGGCACGGACGGAACTCGGTATGAAATGGATGGTCTCCCATCCACAGACCGACCGCGGCAAGCTTAGCTTGCACCGCATGGCCGATCGATCTATACGGCTGTTACCTAGCCACGAGCTCCTCGACCTAAAATAGACTACTTAAAATACAATATTCAAAGTGGTCAAGTTCTGGAATGAAAGTGTTGGTTTGTCACTGAAACGCTTAGAAGAATAGAATATTACGTTGATTGTTTATGATTTATGTCGTAATGGTCCAATGGATACGGCGTCCGCTTCTCATGCACGAGGTGGTGGGTTCACAACCAGGCACGACTAAGTACCAATGTGACTTTTCCAATTTCACATGACATGTACTTTCTAAGTTTATCTTGGACTGACATCGGTGAAGGAAAACATCATGAGAACACATGGGTTTATCTATACTAATATTATAAAGAGTCAAAACTTGTTTGTATGTAGGGGGTAATGTCCGAAACTCCTCATCCAATTTCAAAAATTCTTTCACCAATAGGAAGCTACGTTATCTGAGAGTGCTGGCCACGAAGGAAGTATTCTCAAAAAAATTATATATATAACGCGGATGAAGTGACGGGCAAAGCTAGTATTAAAGTTAGTTTGAAATCGCTAATCCGCTCTGAGCGCCACGTGTTGATTAATGCTCGTGCCTTCTCTGTATGAGAAAAAGCCTTTTCTCCGCAGTGAGACAATAATAATAATAATAAGCCTGATAGTGGTGGTGGATCGATTGGAGAGGCGCGCAATGATTATTGACATAGCTGTTCCTCATGACGAAAACCTCATGAAGACCGAGAAAGACAAGCAGATAAAGTATCTTGACTTGGCCCATGAGGTTGTCGACATGTGGAATGTGGACTCAGCGATCATTGTGCCGATAATTGTTACAGCCAATAGCTTAATTGCCAAGAACCACGACCAACATCTAAGGAGGCTCTTGATAGACGGCTGGATCAAGGGCTTGATTCAGAAGGCAGTACTCCTGGACACGGCCCGCATTGTCAGGAGGTTTCTCACTCTGGAACCCTGACCGCCGGTAGCTTGGACCCTGTTCCCGATACCGGTGAGGTACTATTTTTTTATATTTTTAATTGTTTTAATTTTTTTATCATTATTTAAAAATATAATTATAATAATAATAGCAAAAATAATTCTTTTATTCTGATAACTACGATTATAGGCTGGTATTATTTTTTAACCGACTTCAAAAAGGAGGACGTTATCATTTCGGATGTCTATATTTTTTTTTATGTATGTTCGGGCATAACTCTGTCATATGTAGACGGATTTGCAAAATTCAAATATGTAATGTGTGTTCTGTGCTAAAGTTATTTATCATTATTTCGTTTTTGAAGGCGGTTTTCTTTTTTTTTTACTTTTTATGAAACTCGTCCACTTGAAATATATTTCCTTTTGCCCAAAGTGTATTTATATCTTAACAGTTACTAAGCCAACAGAGATATCAAGTAGTTAGATCTGAGCAATGTTCGACACTTCAACACCGAACCGGGTTGCACTAGTTCGGTTATCGGGAGTCGGAACCAAATGTTTATCTTGTTTGTAATACTGGTTGCGAATAATTTTGAAGTGTTTACGAATATTGTTATTAATAGAACATTTACAGTAAATAGTATATTATTGTTATGAGTTGACAGTCTTCTTAGAAAATGGACAAGGTACATTATAATAAAATACATAATCTATCTTTTGTAAGTACTTCCATACAAATATTATAAATGTGTATAACAAGTAACACTGTCTGCCTGTTACGTTTTCACGACAAAACGGCTGAACCCATTTTGATAAAATTTGGTATGAAGATAACTTGAACCCTGGGAAGGACATAAACTACTTTTGTTATCCGAGACTTCGTCTTCGTAACCGACAAATATTATAAATGCGAAAGTGAGTTTATTTGATACTCTTTCAGGCTAAACTGATGAACCCATTTTGTACAAAATAAACTTGAACTCCAAGAAAGGACATAACTTTTTACTCCGTGACTTTGTCTGCATCCCGACACTAGTCATAAAATATTTAAAGAAGATTCTCATCATAAATTGTAAGAAAACAGAAACAGCAAAAACAAAAGAGCATCTCGCAAAAATCGCAAATGAAAACCATTCAAAAAGTGTTCCAATTCTAAATTCAGAGCTAACCAAACGGTATCACAACAAATCAGCTGCCGCGGCAATATTTCACGGCTTAATTTCTATTGCTGGCCTCCATTGATTTTATAAATTCGCTTTCCCCACTGAGAATTTAATGAAAAACGTGCGTAGAAAGTTTTCGCTCCATTACTTTCCACGGTTATTAATGACAGGGGCCGGTATTCTGCTCACCTACTTTGATAGATAGCCCCATTCGTCTGGCCGAATGCAAACAAAGGAGGTGTTCCGAACAGTAACAATGTGTAGTTGGGACTTTTAACTAATCATTATGTTTTAAAATAGTACAGGAAGTTTGCAAATGGAACATTGGGAAAATGGGGAAAACAGGATATTAAAGTTTATTTGTGTTCGAACATTCATTTTCACGAATAGGAAATCTGTGTAATTATCTAAAATTGTGTCTACAATGAATGATAAATAAAAAAATTGGTTGTCTGTAAAGTCGGTTTACTGACGATAGTTGAACGTGACAACGCGAAAGAATCATGCCGATTGTGCTTCTTTGTCGCTCATTCCGCGCTCTCGCTTTCACTTCAAGCCTTACATGGAACGCCTCAGAGCGGCGTTATGGTAACGCCGCATGAGTCATGTTTTTTCGTGCGTGCAGCCGGCTCTATCGAATTATAAGACGTTGTCACGTCAAAAGGAATTGGGTTTAAAATAATGACGCTAGTTGCGACTATGTTGGACTTGTACTTTGTTTTATTTTCTCCTAGTTTTGACCTAGGAGGTTGTCCGCAACCCCCAACTGGTACCGGCCCCCCTCTGCGGGCCGGTAGGTACCAGTTCGGGGTTGCGTAAGGATCGTATGTTTCTGCGACCCCCCGCGTAGGTGTGAGATGGAACACAGGGGTGGTTTTTAGTCAGGGGTGGAGGACATCGGACTTTCCTGTTGTGTATTAAAGACTATTTAGGGCCTTCAGCCAGGGCAAAAAAGTGAAAAACTTAGCGACTACACGTTAAGGGCACACCTGTGGGGTTCGGACCTCGGCTCAGTGCGTCCCTGACAGCAAAGGGACAGGCCGGATCAGACCTTACGTGTGCTTACGTCATACTCTTCGATAGTTCGGAATTGGTATTCTATATGCGGACGCGTATGTGTGAGTGATGCTGTACGTCACGTATTGACCAATGGCGACCACCGCCGACAGCGTGCGTGTAAGTGTAAAATGGCGGCTACGGTTGTTTCGAGAGCGTCGTACATAAATTCTTACAACAAGATTATTTGATACTAGTTTCTGCCGTCGACTTCGTCCAGGTAAAAGTCAATTCTACCATAAAATATATCCTATGACACTCAACAATAGTGCTGCTTTCTTTTAGTGAAATATATTTTGTCACGAATTTCCAGAGACTAGGAAAAACATAAAAATAAACATAGTTCACCTCTTTATACTATGGCCGTTTGTTCAGTTATTTCATCTACCTAACCTGTGTAAATAATATTAAGTGATGAATAGTGAACATAGACTTTGTTAACTCCAACTTGTTTTTTTTTGTTCATATCAGATAAGCATTTGGGCACACGGGCACAGGGTAGATGTAACGAAGTAATGTGGGTATCTAGGCTGTTACAACAAATAAATTACGAAATTAAAATTAATATTAAGGGTGTTATTAATGAAGTTATTAACTTTAATGGGTACCAAAATGCGTAGCAAAAGTAGCGCTTGGGTAGCACCAACCACTATAGATTTATGTCTACCTGTGGCTTTATAAACGGATTCGAGGTACTTCGGGTTCATTATGACGTATGCTGTCTTTTTAACTGACTTAAAAAAGGAGGAGTTTTTTAATTCGACTGAATGTATTTTTTTGTATGTATATTGCGCGAATTTTCTGGTAATTGTGGATCGATGCCGAAAATTCTTTATTTAATAGATAGGGTGAACCCAGGAGCAGTCCCATATAAATTTCACGAAAAATTTCACTCTTAATGGTGGTAAATAATAATATAATAATATGTGGGGACATTTCACACATGGCCATCTGACCCCAAACTAGGGAGACCCTGTACTATGAGTGTCAGACAGCTGATATACATACATATATAGTGTTTTTTATGCAAGGTACATCATATTTACGCATATTTTATGATTCCTGTACCTACTTACAGATAGTTTCTTACCCATTCTTCTTCATACGAAACTACATTTTGGAAGGGGGCAACTACATTCAATGTTTAATGTAAATGACGTTCAGAAGTACCTTTTAATGGTATATTTGAATTTCACTAGTGACCATACTATAATCCTTAAGAAATAACAATTCAATTAAAATATACACACCTAAATGATGTTTTACTATGTATCAAAAAAATTACCATTTCAATATTTTTTCATGAAACTAGGGCTGAGCCTAGAAAAGCTGAGTACATCTATAACTTATTATTAGATATACGATATTACGTACGTAGTAACTAAATAATGTTTATCGTTGGCTATCAGTAAATCACGAGATTCAACGGTAAATCTCAGGATTTACCGGTATCCGGGATTTTTCGGAATAATATAAATAAAAATATCGTACAATATTTCGTTTATATCCCAGATGATTCCAGAAAGGTTTTATTACTTCTTGAATATTAATAGCACAATTTCATGTAAGGGGTAGAAATAAAAAAACGTAATGTCAGGAAAATTATTTTCTAAAACTTTGACTACTAGTTTATTGAAGTTTATTCCCAATACATGAATTTATAAAGGAATAAACAGTTATATGATAAAATAAACTGTCCCATTTATTTACATTTATAAATAAACATGTTGAATTTAGTTTTACTTTTACGTTAAGATAGCAGAAACATTTTATAATTTTAGCATAATCGGCTACGGACATGAAGCCAGTTTGCAAGTCAGTTCAGTTGTTCAATTTATAATTATGATTTTGGGTTTCGCTAACTGATGCATCAATCTACCTAGAGCTAGTACGGCACAAACGACGCTTTTAAAAATAAATTAAGAAAGTACCTCTTTATAATCCTTGGGGAAAATATTAAATATTAGGTCTTTACATATGAAATTGCCGCTCGGTATCAAAAAATTAAAAATAACATTTTTAAAAGAAATTATATATTTAGTCAATCGAAGTATGTACCATTGTTATCGATACACTTTCGCCATTTTATCGGGAGCTCATTGATCCCTTTGGTAAAAAAATCCTGGGAGCGAGAATCGATGAACTGCTTGAAGGCTGTTTAAACTGCCTCATCAGAATTGATTTTTTTTCCTTGTAAAAAGTTGTCCAAATTTCGGAATAAATGGTAATCGTTTGGGGCAAGATCTGGAGAGTATGGTGGGTGACGCAGAGTTTCCAATCGCAGCTCCTCTAACTTGGCGACCGTCTGATGTGCAGTATGTGGTCGAGCGTTATCCTGAAGGAGCAATGGGCTAGAGCAATTGACCAATCTCGGTTGTTTAATGGTGAGCTTTTCCATCATTGTTTGCAACTGTTGACAATACATGTCTGCAGTAATCGTTTGGCCTGATCTCATGAAGCTGTAGTGGATGTCACCAGCACAGGACCACCAAACACTAACTAGAATCTTCTTTTTGGTCAGTTTTCGCTTGGGGCAAGGTTTTGCCGGTTTTCCAGGGTTAAGCCATTGTGATGATCGCTTGCGATTATCGTACACGATCCACTTCTCATCACAAGTGACAATACGATTTAAAATTCCCTGATTATTGTGACGATTGAGCAAGGAAGCGCAGCAACCGACGCGTGTTTGTTGGTGTGTTTCAGTCAATTCGTACGGTACCCACTTTTCGAGCTTTTTTACTTTTCCAATTTGACGCAAATGGATAGTGATTGTTTTGTCACTTACTCCAAAGGCTGCTGCTAATTCAGAAGTGGTTTGAGATGGATCCGCTTCAACTATCGCCTTTAATTCTTCATTATTCACTTGAGTATCCGGTCGTCCACGAGGCTCATTTTGTAAATCAAAATTTCCAGAACGGAAACGTTGAAACCAAAAACGCACCGTTCGTTCGTTAGCGGTGCTTGGCCCGTACACGTCGTTAATCCTTCGAGCCGTTTCTGCTGCACTGGTGCCACGGTAGAACTCATATTCGTAAATATCGCGAATTTTTAATTTCTCCATTGTTGTTGCAATAGCAATTTTCAAGCCCAAACAAATGACGATAAAACAAATGAAACACGAATTTTAAAACAATATTCTTTAGTCTTTATTTTGAAATAATTTTGAATTTGGAATTCCTAATCAAACACAAAATATTTGATTTCAAAGTTGCCAGTATTAAGTATCGGCAATTTCATATGTAAGGACCTAATACAACTAACAATAACTTACTTAATAACTTAATATTACACCCGTTTTAATTGCACTTTAAAGGTGAAAAAGGTACTTTGTTCTAAATATGTAATCTGTGGGAGTTACGTCTGTCAGCAAACTATCTTACAGTTTGGCAGAAGTAACTATCTTTTTGTATGTCTCTTGCGAATAAACATTTTTTAATTACAGTGTTTTTTGTCATCTCCCTACGCGATCTTAGTCAGATATTCGTGTACACGATTCTATTAAAAAGCTAGTCACTAAACTGACTCGTCTCCGGAGACCATAGTCTATGAGCTTAAAAATCCAGCTCACGCATTTGACCTACTAAATCTCAATAGTTCACTAAACTATTCAATCAAAAACCACGATATTTCAGTCTGGCTCGAATATAAAACAATTTTAGTACCATCGAACTTATAGAACGGCAAACCAATAACTTCGAAGATATTCATTGTTCAAAGGTAGGGTAACTGGATCGATACCAAGTAGTGATTGATGAAATACGAATTATCAATGAGTATCGAGCTGGCCTGTAAGTGGTTCTTGAAATTGCTTTCGAAATAACCACCATTAAGTTTGAAAACTATTATTAAAATCTTTGGAAGATCGTCAACTTGCTGTGGTTGAGATTGTGTAATTATTTCTATGCTGAGGCAAGATATTTGAAACATTTAAGATCTTATAGTCATGATTGGAGAAATTACTTCACATCCATAATTGTAACGCATAGGTAGTTATATATTTGCGATTTTTTGCTATCATTCAGTCAACTAATTATTGTTGACTGAATGATTGATAATAAATATTATATGCAGAGATACGAATCAAATAGGAATAGAAGCAGGGGTCTTAAAATGCGTTAAAAATAAACTTTTTTTAATTCTTTTGTTAAAACGTTACCCCTTACTAAGATTTCTCCTGTATCGTGGATGCGATACAACTATCT
This sequence comes from Charanyca ferruginea, assembly GCA_947361185.1. Taxonomy (NCBI): domain Eukaryota; kingdom Metazoa; phylum Arthropoda; class Insecta; order Lepidoptera; family Noctuidae; genus Charanyca; species Charanyca ferruginea. Next base: position 6,162,391 of record OX376074.1, on the reverse strand, counting down.
GTAGGATATATAGATATTTTGTTCCGAGCGGGAATCGATTCCAGCGCAGCAGCCAATCGCTTCGCCACTGCACCTACCGTGTCGTCAAACGTCAGGTTATCATTAACTTCATCATCTCAATCTAACGTATACTCATAGACAATTGTTATTATTTTGTTGAATTCATATAACTCGGGACTGAGGTCTCGGACATTTGCAAGCCTTACCAGGAACCGAACCCCACTTGCAGAGGTCCGTTGGTGATTTTTGTATGGAGCTTCTTGTCCATTCTTCGTCATACGTAACTACCTTTCGGACGGGGCATTGGGGATTCATTTTTTTGTTTTTGTAAATGTCGTTCATCGAAAATTCGTCGGTCTGATCGAAATAAAATAATTTAACTTTAAGTCTAAAATTAAATGAAATGCGACACCAACCGACGATTATTCATATTTATAAATTTTTGTAAATAGAGATTTTCGTTTTTTTTTTGGGAAATAAAATTTTGTCGTTAAATTTTAAATCAGTTGCCGACTAATACGTATTTTGTATTAGAATATCGATAACTTAAAAAAAGATATGTTACATACTAAATGCTCACTCCTCATCTTTTTACTATACCTTTCACTTACTTTGAGAAAAGCTATCGACCCACTGACGTTCCTTATACTTATGTAAAAAAAATGCGGAAAGAATTGATGAAACAGATATGAAACGCCAACCCACAAGATCCACGGCCCGAGGCGAACCGAGATGAACCTATCACGATCAAAGACGACGTATTCTTAGCAAGACAAATGTTAGGTATATTCACGATTCTTCTGCAATTATAGGTTGACCAGAGGAGGCAATTCTAGTAACTTTTTGGAACTCTGTCTTAAGATCGTGTATGCGATTCGTGACGAAAACTTAATGTTTTCCTGTTTTTCCCAGGGCAATATCGTAATGATGTGAGCAGATTATGGGAAGAAAATTACGGCTTTGAATAGAATTAAGTCTTGATTTAGAGAACTACAGAGTAAAAGTATAATTTTTAATGATGTTTTTTTTAAAGCGAAGACAATCCATTCTGAATAGCGTTTTACGATGATAGTATAGACGTCAGAGTTAACTTTCAGGACGAATACAACCATTACAGTATGCCAAAATATTATGTTTTAGGTATGCATTTTTCCAACAGGATATACAGTCTCAAAGTACAATATAGAACAATAATTACGAAAATATTACTATTGGGTATTAAAAAAACAATATTAAAAAGTACAAAGTTTTTTTCACCAGTATTTGAAAAAAAACATAACTGACATATTTTTTTTATCAAAATAAAGGTTAAAATAATATACAAAATATTTTTCAGTCCGTTATACGAACTCATTTATTTTAGACAATTATTTAAAGAAAATACTATAAAACCTCGCGCGCAATCGTTTGCCAATAAATTTAAATGATTCCTGCTCATAGTTCCGCGCTTACACCCACAAACAGACCATTATAATGTTGTACTAGTGTGCTTCAATGCTGCTACGATGTTCTAGCAATCATATATATAACAGTCGTGATTTTGAGTTGCGCTAAATCGAATACGCGCCCTTAAACTGTTAAAAATGCTACATATATTTCGCTCAGATCATCATCATCTGGCGAGCCTTTTCCCAAGTATGTTGGGGTCCGCTTCCAGTCTAACAGAATGCAGCTGAATACCAGTGTTTTACATGGAGTACATGACTGCCTGACCTCCACAACCCAATTACTGGCAAGACGATGCCCGTAGTTATGTACCAACATGTAGATGTTCTTTAGTGAAGCTTTTATTACGTGGCACGAGAAGAGAAATCATACATTGGAGATTTTAAATGAATCAGTTTGAGATGGGATGACAACTCACCTTATGCTCACATCATGGATACATTGAGGTAGATTTCTCCAGAATAGAACAGTTATTTAGGTAGGTACGGTAGAGAGGTTGTAAATTAGAGAGATTTTATGTAATAAAGCCATAACTATTTGGTCTATGGTAGAACACTCAGCAAACTTCTAGAATAAGTTCAAATCGTAGATTTGCATAGTTTTATACTATGACAGAAGACTGTCAGATCCAGCCGTCAGGGCACGGTCATGTATTTCACCTCTAACTTATATATTATCATCTTCTAACAGTTCTCCTACGTATCATTTAACGTCACTTGTATCCCCCGTACTCTACAGTACTTACCTACTTCAAAAGAAAAGACAATAGACTTTATCTGTACAGAAGACTCAAGGAGTCTTGCGTTAATTGTTTACCTATAGTGTCTGCTAATTAGTCAGTTGAGCTGATAACTTAATTATCAACTTCTTCATAGTTTTGAAAAGTTCATAGTATTTATAAGACCTCCTGACATGAACCCAGTTCACCTCGAGTTAGTTTTCGCACTTTTGCGACTGCTCCGCTAAGAAGTTTGCTTGTGGCTTTGTTCTAACATTAAAACTATTGGCACCACTCGGTCAATTATTTGAGAACTTTTAACATTTAAAAGCCATTATAATATTAGTTTGAAAATCTGGTCCAGGAGTTAGAAATGGTGACAACTCTTGAGGTTGTAATTTTATAGCGAAATTAAATTAATAAAAAAAAATACTTTAAACCAGCTGGAAATGATTTCTATAGAAATAAGCATCAGCTTTAAATGCATTTTCACTCTCTCTTCTTCTTGAATTGAACATTTTTTGCTGGCTACGTAAATATTTATATTTTTCGAAAAATTCTTTTGTAAATAATAGTTCTTACCTACATTATTTCTGTCTACGCCTATAAATAAAAGATCGTGCTACCCAAAACTCAGGTGCGTAATCCTAAACCTTCAAAATCATAATTTTCCTCCTAACCTTAGAGGCTATCATAATATTATAGAAATATGAAAAATATACCACAGGGTTGTTAACCCCCCAGTGGGGACGTAAAACACATCCGATACACTTATGTACATCCAATAGTTGTTTAGTGAAAGCTTTTCCATGTTAGTGAATTAGTCACGTTTCGTTGGACCCAGTTTTTGCCTCATCCCATGATTTATCCCAGCTGTGGGAACGATTTGTAACAACAAAATGAGAGATTGTCTTATTTGGTATTCATGTGGCGTGCTTTGAATGTACGTTGCAGCACAGATTTTTGTCTAATTGGGTCTCGTTTGTGGCGTTTTAGGGTTAATGAAAGATTCAAGATTTTTTGGCGTTTCTTCGTTTTGGAAGATTTCGTGACTTTTTTCTAATTCTATTAAAACCAGTACTAATATTATAAAGGAGAGGGGTTTGTTTGTTTGAACGAGTTGATCTCAAGAAGATCAAGTCCGATTTTAAAAAAACCTGTATGTGTTTAATAGCCCGTTTATCGAAGAAGGTTCTAGGTTGTATACCTTTAAGCTACGACCTGCGAGAGCAGAGTAGTAAGCAAAGATCTCGGGATCTGTTAGTACTTAATGTAATGGTGTACAAAAATATGTACCTTTTTAGTACTTTTTCTTTATTTTGTTTCAAAACTGTATTCAAACATTGGCATGGCAGAACAACGCAGATAATATAGTACTTAAAACATTTATTATTTTCCAATCATAATATATCGGAATTTTAAATTGTGCAAATAAAAACAAAATAGTAGACAACAGCGGCATTATGTAACATGCGCTCAAGAAAATAAACGCGGTGCTATGCGACCGAGAAAATACAGGATGAATGTTTTCGCAAAGAACTCTAGGGCCCTATGTGGCACAATCAGCCGTTTGCATTATGCATGAAACCATCCCGGGGCGACAGATGCTCGGGAAAGTTCCAGAAGGAGTGATATTAATATTTGTTTGTCAGGTGCTTTACTTGAGCTGTTGCTCTTTTGTTTAACTCATTCAGTGGTTAGTTAGTTACTGTTAGGTTACTGCGCTTGAGATGTGTGATCTGCGTTTGGGACTTCCAACTTTCTCTGGCCTGTAGGTCGATTCTGTAAAATTCAAACGACAACTCGCATCTCACATCGCTATTCACTCTCACTTCGCATTGAATCAAAATAACCTTGATATATTTGACACTTTGAATCGGGTTCGAGTGCGAAGTGAGCTTCGAAGTGACGGGGAAATTATCTTACAGAATGCCACTTCTAACGTCATCTCATACTTTATCTGTGAAAATCTCCCTGTCAATTTAGTTCAACTCGCTGACACGCTCGCAAGTCTGGCACTAGTGTAAATTCGAATTATCAACCGAGTTTTTAGAACGCCAATTAAGAAACTCACAGCGGATTCAGATTCGAAGTTTAGAATGAGGTCTTACTCACACCCCAGGTCATAACTTAGCATTTATCATATCTTATTATTTTACTACTAGCTTTTGCCCGCGACTTCGTCCGCGTGAATGTCGGTTATCGCGGATGCAGACGAAGTCACGGATTTTAAAGTAGGCTATGTCCTTTCCCAGGGTTCAAGCTATTTTCATACCAAATTTCATGAAATCGGTTCGTCCGTGTCGTTGTAAAAACGTAACAGACAGACTTACTTTCTCATTCAAAATATTATTGTAGTAGTTGTATGGATTTATGGATTACTAAACAAAAACTTCCCCGAAAATATCCCAGGTTTTCTTTTTCAGCGCCAAATTGAATCAGCTCTCGAAGTGATCTTTCGACCTCTTTTAGGTCCTTTAATGGGTTTAGCTTTACCAAAATGACCAACTCAGAAAAGACCAACCCAAAACAGAAATTCCTCTAAATGAATAAAGAACAAACAAAAAAGACAAACATGTTTCGTCGACCCCAAGTAACATGGGGTACGGGTAGGAAGATGATGATGAAACATCAAAAACCTATGCTTAGAATCAATGACGTATTATAAATAGACCCGTCATACGAACATTAGTGCACTTTAAAACGGCGCAAACTTTTATATCTACATACCAGTAAGCACATACAATTATACAGTGCGAAGAAAAGGACAGACGCATACGTGTTAGAAAAAGATAAACAGATATATTTTGTTACTTCAATTATGTGTGAATTACGAGCGATAGTGACTTATAGCCGCGATACTGACGTATAGCCGCGATACTGGGAGGTAAACCCCGGCAAATGCCTTGCTTTAATATTGCCATTATTGAGCGTGGGTAACGCATCTTAGTGTATTATATATCATTGCTTAGAATAGATTTTAAAGTATGCTCCTGAAAACGAAGTCCCATTTGACGTTTCTATTTCGAAATAGTAAATTTAAAAATAAAATTCAATCCTAATTAATTATTATGTTACAACGAGTATAATTCGTAATTTTGTAAGCATCAAGTTTAACTTTATATTGAAAAATAATGCACTCAAAAACACGAATAATTCGTTGATTTATATTTATATATGATATGTCAAATAGGACTTCTTAGATTGTCAGGAGTTATAATCAGCGTTAAAAACCCTTAATCTTCATTTTGGCGGAACAAATATAAAATCATTGACATTAGGTATATTTTCCACTGAGTTAAATGATTATGCGATGAAGTGCGAACAAAAGTTTAGAATCTACAAGACTAACCCATTCCATTTTATCGTCTTGATAAAATAAAACGCTAAACTATAGCCTGGCTTACAATACACATTTCTTTTTAAAAGGAATAGTAGAAAAACGCCAGACATCACGAGTAAAATCCAAGGAGATTTTATAGAAGTGTCAGCCGTTTGAAATCGAACCTAGGCTATCCTGGATAGTGGTACGTCGTTCAACGCCAGCCAATCATTGTTGAACAAGTGAATGCTTTTAGCCATAATACAGTTTATATAAAACCTTTGTTCATTCTTTAACAAACACGCTGCATTTATAGGTATTTTGTACGTGGTTTAAAATGCTAAAATGCTTAAGTAAGAATGTTGAAAGTTATGAGAATGTGGTTTATTGATTGGATATTATGTTTTATGCAATGTGTAAAAATACTATGTTAAATATATTGCTTTGTTTTGTGAAAACCACCGGTAAGTAAATGAGTACATTTTTAACACAACCGCATTGATTTTGATTAAATACTTTTTCATATAAAGTGTGACGGTTGATCCCTATCTGGCTATCTCACCAAGGGGGACCGAGTTACCCAGTTACTGGGTTGTGGAGGTTGAGGCAGTTGCTCAAAATACTAGTATTAGGCTGTATCCAGTTAGACTGCAAGCCGACCCCAACATAGCTGGTAAAAGGTATTTCTTTTCTAAGACAATGCCAATGTACGTACAGTCCAAATCAAAATAGTTTAAAGCATTTTTATGTTTTTATTTTCGTTGTCTCTGATGTTGATCACAAACTAAGCGATTCAAAGCGGACGCGCGATTGATTGAGTTCCATTTACGTCAAAGTTAATTCGATAGAATATCCCCTTTATATTTTTTCTGGCACATTTTTCACGTTTAATTTGCCAACCTTTTAAACATTTTTTACACACGTAGGAATTGTAAAGACTGGCTGGTTTCGAGAAAAACAAACCTTATTTGCTATTGGATTATGAGATAAACTCTTTTAAAATTTAGAAAGATTTGACGTCTGTCATGTGGGCTGTCAGGTCGATGTCAAATCATTTCTTTAAATTAGACCATTGAATGGCACTTTTGAACGTCATAACGTTGAACGACGAACTAAGAATATAATATAATAAAATTATTAATTATGGTAAAAGAAGCTCAAGAAATTCAAATATTCTTACGTTTTTTGCAATTTTCAGACCAATATAAAACTAAAAATAGACTAGAACGAAAGTAAATTGTTTATAAATTATTAGACAGGTCCTACCTGTCCCCGTTATTATAAGTGGCGGAGACGCCGCCGGCGTGGGGTGGTGTAGGTGTGTTGTGGCATTAACATTACCTGTGTGAAATTAATTTAAAACACTACGTTATCCTTATCAAACCTATTAACTAGTAGCTAGGAGCTTGTTGCTTCGCCTTTGTGTCAATGTTCTACATCTGACTGTGAATACGAACAATCTGCACATCATATCTAATGGGAGTGTATTCTTTGGCAGAAAGAACGCAATATTGTGTTGGATAGTGTTCAGGCTACATCCGGAGCAGTTTATTATGCGGACCTTGTGGAAACTAGAACTAATTTCCGTGCGTTTAAGCGATTTTGCCATACCTATTATTGGAATTAAATTTAATGTAACAGCTCACTTTTTAGGGCCCATTAATTATGTCAATTATAATCCGTGGTGCTTAGCAACTGGGTTTCTCCCAGTTGTAAACGTCCCTTTGTGCCTATTGGCCTAGTTCTGTTCTGTCTCCTGCTTGATTTGGAGGGAAGTGGAAAATATGTTTTTCTTACTCCTCCGCTGTTCTTTTCTGATTAATTTCGTTGCGGGATCCAAGACAATTGAATCGTTTCTCTGGGACTCGTCGAGCTTCATTGCTCTGGCGCTTTTCTGGTGGTCGCCACTGTTGATTCTGGCTTACAGGAGTTACAGTGGCTAATTTACTCAGTTTTCGGGTCACATTATTAACTACTAACATTTCAGCTCAGCTGTTACAACTAGTGTAGTAGCGTTAATCGTTCTATGTGTGGACTCAATCGTTAGATGCTAGTTTGCCAGCTCAGTAGTAGTTTCATCATCATGTCATGTCAACCATTAGACGCCCACTGCTGGGCATAGGTCTCCCCCAAGGGAGGGTTCAGCCGTAATCGCCATGCTTCGCCGATGCATGTTGGCGATCGCAGTAGGTGTTATGGTACTCAGAAGGACGCTGCTGCCCATCCTCTGGTCAATATCCCTCTGTCGCCTTCTAGGACACCCACGGGCAGAAATGGGGTGGTGCTATTCGCGACCGGCTTCACACGGCGCCGCCCACTAGTTAACAACTTGCAAAAGTGACCGCGTTAGCTTACTATCTCATAGTTTGTTGGTCACGTGGTCGCAAGCACGACTGCTGAGCATGAGGTTCGATTCGATTCCCAGGTCGCGCATCGTGTGATTAGGTTGAAAAGGTCCTGTGCCGTGTCGGATTGCGGTTCGCCGTTGATCCTGTGTCTGATCTCTTCCCGGTCGTGTCGGATTGCGGTCCGCCGTTGATCCTGTATCTGATCTCTTCCTGGTCGTGTCGGATTGCGGTCCGCCGTTGATCCTGTATCTGATCTCTTCCCGGTCGTGTCGGATTGCGGTCCGCCGTTGATCCTGTATCTGATCTCTTCCCGGTCGTGTCGGATTGCGGTCCGCCGTTGATCCTGTGTCTGATCTTTTCCCGGTCGTGTCGGACTGCGGTCCGCCGTTGATCCTGTGAATGATCTCTCCCCGGTCGTGTAGGATTGCCACCCACCGGACTGTGAGATTGAGGGAAGAGGGGGCGCACCTGTGTTTGCGCATACACTTGTGCACTGTAGTATCTTGTGTGCTGTAGTGCATACTTGGTTAGCTTCCATTGAGATTGGTGTTCGAAATTCGGTAGGAAGAATTACATTACATAGTTTGTAGCTCACCAGTGAATGTGACTGCCATTGGCTAATAGTGTATTAGCCAATCATCTAAAAATTAATAACTCACTATCGAATAGTTACTAGCTCACAATGGGACAACGCCCTTAATGCAAGGAATAAAAATAGATTTCGAATTTCAAAGCAGTGCGGAAAGACAGTTGAAGATATGCGATTTTCTGAAACCGGAATTCGCTTATCTGAATATATTCTTAAAACGAACACTGGACGTATGAGAAGCGATTTCACCTAAATTCGGAATAGGTAATGTCTTCACGGCTATTCTTAATCGAGATGGGTAAAACTCAAAGGATATTTTTCTTCTTTTTTAGGATATTTTGGATATTTATTTATTTAGGATCTCTAACAAGGAATACACAGATACACGACATTCGTACATTGTTTAATTTGCATAGCACATACTTTATAGCATTATGTTTACACATGCTATATTTACTGTTTATAAACATGCAATCATTCTTCATATTGCTGTCTACATGTTATAATACTTGTTTTTATAGATTCATGGAATCTTTTATATTTTAAATGGGCCTTTAAAGGTACTTACAGTCTTTATGCTCGTCTCGTCTCTCGTCTCTCTCTTTATAATGTGTGTCTGCTAAATTATTATAGTTACCTTTTTATAAAACTGAAAAAAAAATAAGGTTTTGTTGTGACATGTTTGTCAATGACAGTTGTCAATCTAGACAATTGTCAGTAATTCTTTTAATTAGTTTACGGCTTATATAACTTAAAACCTTGAAACTGATGTCGAATATATGTGTGTATTGCTGTATTTTATACTAAACAGCTGGACACCCGCTAATGTATCTGGTGTTCTTAAAAATCCTATACGCACTAATCTAATAAAAATAACTGGCAGTCTACAATAATTGAGTGTGGCCGGTACTATAATACCCCGCTATATGACCATACGGGCGTTCTAGAATTAGAATTCATACTTGGAAAGTATTATGAATTTTGGAAGAGCGGACAGGAAAGAAACCTGTCAAATGCGTCAGTCTAGATCTGGCTGTCGCTTAAGTAACACGCTGATTTACTTACACTTTACTTACTACAAGTCTACCGGTCCACAACCAAAAGTCGGTAACGGTTCTGAGTCGTGCTGTCGTGCTGTCGCGTGCCTGCTGCTCCCAGGGCGGGTCTTACTGTTAAGATCCCGGGGACTTCCGTCTCAAAGCTAGGAGCCGACCGCGGCAGTCTTATCTTCGGCCGATCCTGTTTGCCGGCCAGGCTGTGGAGCCTGGAATTCTCTGCCTAACTTAGTGCGTCTAGGTTAGTGTTTTTATATCTCTGTTTATGATACTCATCTTATTCCTGTGTGAGCTATTAAAATTGTAACGTTCAATTCTACATAGCTTTTTATTTTATAAAGTAGTTGAATTGTTACAACTTGTGAGCACTATGTTCTCAACGACAGGCGCAAAATGTGAAGATCAAATCTCCCCTACCTATGCACATATGTGGTGCATTTGACATTTCAGCGGCTAAAGCGAGGTATGTCTTTCATTGACTTGAATATGCCCTGGCGGTTGGGAGTATATCATGCTCACTTGAATTTCTCGCTGATGGTGGCGCATGTGTTGGATCATTTTGTTCCCTTTAAAATAGTTCGGCTAAATGATGCCGATTCGTGCGTCATGTTCGTGAACAGACGCCGTCGGTTGTGACAGGTCATCTCTTAGCTGAATCGGTTACTTTAAATTTTATTTTGAATTGTTTGTCTCTAAACCTTTTTTTACATGTACGACTTGTTCTCACATTGTACACCTCCTAGATTCATCACATCATTCATGATGATGTTCCAACATTTGTAACATAATATATTATTATTTACAAAAGAGTGTTCATGGAGTTTCTTGCTTGTTTTTCTCCATAGAAACCTATTTGGAACGAGCAACTAGCTAGCTTTCTGACTGACTGACTCCTAGACAATTCAAAAGTACCTCTGTAAATGGTTTATTTGAAATAAATGGTTTTAAGTTCGAGTCTATTCGCGACATCGTCCACGTGGAAGTAAAATTTACCATAAAACATGTTACTCGCTGATAATGTAGCTTTGTATAGGTGAAATATTTTTTTTAAATCGGTTAATTATTTTTGTGATTACCCATTAGCTGAAACTAATATTACACAAGAGAACTACAAAACAGCATAACTCCTTTTGTACTTCCAACAATAATCTTAAAACAATCTATGTCACAAAACTAACCTTTTCTCTGCTTTCCAAGGGCGTCCCCAGAATTGACGGTACATCTATCAAAACAAAACCGATCGTTCCACATTAGATAGGTAATTAATTGGGGACATTGATTGATGATTGTCAGCCGATGACGTCACACACACTCATCAGGGAATCGCATTACCCTATTTCAATATCAGTATATCTAGTACCCATGATTGATCAAATTTCCTGTTCACCGAACAAGTTGTTTGTTTTGTAATTCCTGTCAAATGTATCATTGATTTGTTTTGGGAATGAACTGGGTAGCTTGAATTGTTATTTTGTTGATTAATTTAAAAGTCACAGTTTAAGTACGAATTTAATTTTGTTAGCTGTATATTTTTATCACACATTGACGCTTTATAAGTTTTTGTTTGTAAGTACATAATTTTGATAATCCTACTAATATTATAAATGCGAATGTTTGTGAAGATATTTGGATGTTTGTTACTCAATCACGCGTAAACCGTTGAACAGATTTGCATGAAAATTGACACATAGATAGACCATTTCCTGAATTAACATATAGGATACATATAGGATAGGATAGGATACTTTTTATCCCGGTAATATGTTCCCTTGGGATAATCGCTCTTTTTAAGCGGGCGAAGCCGCGGGCAGAAGCTAGTATTATTATATTTTAATCGTATTGTTTTCTAATTAAACCTACAATCAATTATTTTTTTCTAGTATCTGTGCATCAGGCTCAAGTGCGATGTTAAAAAAAATTTGCTTGTGAGACTAGCTATGGTGCGATATGATAGATATTCGATTTGTTTCACATAATTTTGTGTACTTCTAAAACTATTATCTCATAATATCGAGGAACGGACTAGAAAAAAAAGCGGCCAAGTGCGAGTCGGACTCGCCCATGAAGGGTTCCGTAGCAGCAAGTAAGGTAAATTGCGGTTTACGATTTATGATGTATTAAAAAAAACTATTTACTAGATCTCGTTCTCGCTTGTGAGACTAGTTATGGTGCGATATGCAATGATAGATCTTATTTATTTATTTATTTATTTACACTTCATGCACAAAGATACAAAGGCGGACTTAATGCCTTAGGCATTCTCTACCAGTCAACCCAGGGTGGTGAAGAGATAACACGGCAGGTGCATATAAAAAATATAACAAAATAGGTAAAGTACATAAACAAAACTATATAACTAATAAAATATATATCTATATAAATATATTTATGTATATATATAAATATATATATAATTATATCATAAGAAAAGTAAAGACGTTTATGAGATGGCTCTGCTTACTTGTGACGAAAGTATGTCCGCAATTTCCGTTTAAATTCATACCGACTGGTGGCCATCCTGATATCGAGAGGAAGCTCATTCCAAAGAAGAATGGACTGGATATGAAAGGAAGAGTGAACAAAATCAGAAATATGAGAAGGGCACAGCAAAAAAAGATTATTAGAAGACCGCAAATTTCTAGCGTGTGAAGAGCATAAATACTGAAAGTGGGACATTAAATAGGAAGGAGGGGTCGGTGAGTTGAGTAGGGAGAAAAGTGTTGTCAACGAACGCATACTTCTTCTCTGGCGAATGGGTAACCATTTGAGCTCAGCCCTGTAACTTGACACATGGTCATATTTCCTCAAGTTAAAAATAAATCAAATACAGTTAGACTACTCGGTCTAGTCGATCTGATATAAAATAGCGACGCTGCCCGACTTACATAAACTATCTTATTCACTCGCCTTATCCTTCATACATAAAAACAAGAATAATAAGGTTCTTTACTGCACATTTTTTTAATAAAAAAATATGACTTAAATGCAAAACTTATTCTGACAATTTAACGATAATTATCGTTGTTTAGCCGGTATTTGTCTAACGCTTTATAGGAATACCAAGGTTGTTCGGAAAACTGTTAACCACAGAATAAATTTCTTTTTTCTTGAAACTATTTTGAATTGACGGCTCAATACAAACCGCCTTGGTGAAAATCATTACCCACCTATGTTTAGTTCCTTTTTAAATACTTTTGAATTGCGAGCGGCACGCTCACATATACCTACTTAGCTGCTAGTAGAACCATGTAGACCATACCTACACATATCCATGGCATGCACCGTCTATTCGTCTTTCATTTTCTGTCATATAAATATGCCATGCCCATTTACACGACATATCTCACTATTCTCTCACGTATTGCTAGTACATTATTCGCAAAACTAGGACAAAGACAAGCACGTCCAACCAATAAACATCTCTTAACGACTTTACGAGCTCTCTTAATGTGTTAGCCCAGGTCTAAGTGGCCACCAAACGTCTAAGTTTACGTTAAACAATAGACCACTATCATATACACGTGTTTCTGTTAACTTAAGTGAGGTTAAGGACGGGGTTATCTGTAGTAATAAATAGTGTTTGGGAAAAAATGCTTGGGAGACTATTAGGGCTGCTTTTCTTCCAGAGATGTGCGAAGTAGTTAGGTAGTGAAGCTAAGCTGAACGAAACTATGTGTTTATTTTCACCAGATGTTTGTTTTTTATTTTGTTAAATCAAGCCGGTGATAAACAATCTTATTGACCGCCTGATGGTAAGCTGGTCAGCGTAATTTATGGACGTCCGCAATATCCTAAGAACTTGCATGAGAGCGCTGAGTAAATGTAACAAAAAGATGTTTATTTATTTATTTATACTTCATGCACAAAGGTACAAAGGCGGACTTCGATTTTTAAAGAAAATACCAATTTCCCACAAATATTGATTTAGTTTTGAAGGCTCCATTTATGTAATGTTGTTATGTCGTATAAAATTAAACTAGAATAATTATACTTTCCAGTATCCTTCCTTCTTTTCTTTTTTTCCACCTTTGTACTGTAAGAGATCCTGATGGAGGATTTTTACTGGTACCGGGATATGTGTGATTGTAATAGACAAGATCAGGCTAGGAAGTTCTAATGTCAAACGTAAAACAATACAAGTCTACTATTCAAACTTATTCTAGAAGTTTGCCGAGTGTTCCGTAATAGAGTATAATATCTAATGGCTATTATCTCAGAAACACATCAGATCTCCACAGTACCTTTGTGCAAGAAGTATAAATACATCAATAAATAATTAAAACGTTGGAGATTCGTATTTGCAGTTCAAAGATAGAATCGAATACTTTTACATTATTAGCATAAGTTCCATTAAAAAATGTATAATGTCACTGTGAAAGCTACCACGTGACAGTGGAATTAGGTTGGGTATATCTGATCTGCCCTATGTCAGAAGATCATTGGCCCCTTTAAATGTCAAGCGACTTTGCAGAAGACCCAGGCAGACATGGCGGAATGAGCTAGTCTCCTTCGATAATAACTGATTCCAAATAGTCCTAAATAGAAGGGTAGGTACGGAGGTCTATATCCAGTGTGAAAACTCAGGTTATACTAGAAAACTTGCTGGAATCCATTTTTAAGAAACCCCAATTCACACGAAACGTATTTGCAAACTGGGATCAGTAATTTTAACTGAACTCAATCCTTACAATTCGTACTAAAAGAAGCAAAATAAAGTCACGTCGACATTGAAACTGTATTTTTAAAAGGCAGTGTACAAAGTAACCTGCGCAGGTCAGGCTTAGGCGCGCCACACACTAAAAGTAAAAAGTAAACTCAACAGGTACTCAATGGTTTTAGTTTTTTTAGATGTGCCACAAACGAAATCTTTTTTGCGGTCAGTGTGTGGATGATCTGTCTTTTGAATTTTCGACAGAGTATAAAGTTTTTGAACTGTCTGAAAAGACTAATATTTAAAAACGGTATAATTGTATAGAGTTTTTTCTTTTTTTAGTCGGCTCTTTGATGTCAATTATCTTGCGAGCGAACAAAAAAACTGGCCAAGTGCGAGTCGGACTCGCGCACGAAGAATTCCGTACCATTATCATTCTACAACATTAGACATCGAGCAAAAAAAACAGCAAAATATCACGTTTATTGTATCGTTTATTAAATATTTAATTTATTTTGTTTTTAGTGTTTGTTGTTATAGCAGCAACAGAAATACATAATTTGTGAAAATTTCAACTGTGTAGCTATCGCGGTTCTTGAGATACAGCCTGGTGACAGACAGACGGACGGACAGACAGCCAAGTCTTAGTAATAGGGTTCCGTTTTTACCCTTTGGGTACGAAAGCCTAAAAATGAACAAATTGTGCCAAAGTGAGTCTCATTTTGATTCAGTGACTACTAAATTGACTGCCACGATGGCCTTGTGAGCGCGATTTTTGAGCGTAAGGATTTTTTTTTAATCCTGGGTACGTTTCCTTTTTTTAATTCAAATTGTTTGTACACAGATAAAAATATTATAATGTTACACTTTATAAAATGAAGTATATCAATGACCCGCCTTTAGGGATACAGTAATTTAAAGAGTTATGGTCGAATTCTCAAACGTTATTCAATGTTAAAATGCTGCTGTCTCTATTACTTTTTGTCAAAATGAATGTGACAGTACGAGACTTAACGGCATTTCAAAATTGAGTAGCGTTTGAGTATTTGGCCATTATACTTCTTAGTCGGGAAAAGTGATATTGAGTTTATTCATTAGGAATTTTTCAGTAGCACCCGGAGTTTGGAAGTTGCTTCAGAAAGCACATTGGTCAAGCAAGTCGTTGGTCCTACGCCTGATCTCTCTCTATCGTGTCCGATTGCCATCGGCCTAAGTATGGGAGTGAGGGAAGAGGGAGTGCATTTATGTTTGAGCACTTGTGCACTAATATTATACAAATGATTAAATAACTTATGACTTATTATAACTCTTGCGTATTTGGCTAGATTTAATTAAGGTTGGCCACTTTAGAGAGACGAGAAATATTTTTTAGATAGCCAACTTGCTTTTAGTAATACCATACACAGCAAAAACATTTCTCAGCGGCAATAATTGAGCTTTTTGGAATGTAGGCAATGTTGGGCGTATAGGCAATGTTACAGCAGTTGAACGGTAGTGAAACCATTTTGATGAAATAATCAAAGACGTACCTAGGTCCTACAAACGACTTAGCAACTCGAAGTAACTGGCACGAAGAACTCAAACTTTTTAACAATATTTTCGAACTTTCTATAACGCGGAGACCACCATTTAGTACTGTTTACCAGACTTCAAGAGTTAACCGCTGTAGTCGAGAGACGTTTGCCATCGAAAATAAAAGAACCATGAAAGAATAAAAACACTTAATAAAATGACAAGCATAGCTGTTGAAACTTACGTTATGTGACTTCTTAGTTTTGATAACATTCTCTAAGTCATCGCTTCCAGTTGTTGAATAACAACTTCTTTCATAATATCTGAAGCGGTTTGTTTCATAACTGCGGCGTTTCTGTCAGTTAGACACCATTCCCCCTTACAGTGAAGACGGCCTTCCTCAAAGGGTATAAGTTAATCAGATGCAGTAGGGTAAAATGGCCTGCCTTTCATGCTTAAGAGCGCCCATCCCGTCATATTTCCCATACAAACGCTCGTACGCGATTACGGCGTTATAACAAATTATTTCCTAAATATTTTTTACACCCAGGTATCTTGTGGCTAAAATCTAGGTTTGTATGTAGTCAAAAATAATTATTTTTGAAAAACTAATTCAGTAAACACGAATTATGTCGAACGCAACAATTTTTTTTGAATCGGAGGATTCAAAAAAATCCGGAATATTCTTACAATTATTTAATTAATATTTCACACTCATACATTGAAAAAGTAAAAAAACAGCTTCATATAACCCTTGCACATGTAATGGTGATTCTAAATTACAAACATTGTTACCAAAAACCTGTAAGGCTTTTTCAAAAACACGTATGTCCTGGAACAAGTTTTGTAAAATTTCCGCGCGCCAATTTTCCTGTGATGTTATCGCGGTCTCACTCACTCGTTTTGTTTCGAGCTTTGCGTTGGTTGAAACAAAAAAAAATTCAATCACGCTCGCGTTGAAGTTCGTTCGATGGGGAAGGGCGCTCTTAAGATTGTACGTTTTCTAGGCTTTTCTCTAGTATGTTTGGTTTCGGCTTCCAGTCTATATATCCCGTATGCCAAAATCAATAGCGGCGACCACCAAAACAGAGTTCAAGTAATGAAACGATTAAACTCTCTGCTGCTGTCTGTCTGCTGTATGCAGATGAATATCAGATTTTAGATGAAGCGACTACCAATTTGACCTCCACAACCCATGTTACTGGGTAACACGATATCCCTTGTAATACTGGTTGCTAATATCGGACCCACCGCACCACTGGCCATATACCCCTGGTAGTATGATGGGTCTAAAACTATACCACTAAGAAAATCGTTTGGGTTAGGTTAGAACTGTGACCATTAAAGCGCGAAGGCAAGCGGTGCCGCGGCAGCGGCCGCCGAGCGCCAGATCCCCTGTATTGTTGGTGAATCATTTGGTTTAGGTTAGGTGAATGGTATAGTTATAGACCCACCACACCACCACGGTTATGGCCAGCGATATGGTGGGTCCGCAATGGCTAATACTACAGCCATCGAATCAAAGTCAAAGTCAAAGCATTTATTTCAATTAAACCATTTGTAGGAACTATTGAATAGTCAAAGAGTCAGTTAGTCAGAAAGTTGAAGCAAGCAAGATCATTCCAAAACGTAGGGTAGGTCTCTATGTAGAAGAACGAGCAAGAAACTCCACGTGCACTCTTTTCAATCTAGCTTTTACAAAATCCAGGCTACATTATTCTTGTTGCTTCTATATGTGAAAACAATGTAAGTGAAGAGAAATCCAAAACATTCTAATTAAAAATAAATTAATATAAAAGTCATGGCAGTTATGAGATGACCAATCTCAACTGACAGCGCCCGTTCATGAACATGACGCGCGGATCAGCACCACTTAACTCAACCATTTTGAAGGGTTTTTTTTTAATATAGTTATAGGCTTGCGTTTGACCGCAACTCACCTGATCTTAAGTGATGATGCGGCCTAAGGTGGAGCACGCTTGCCTAGAATAAACCGGTTCACTCGTGCCTTGAAGATACCCAGATTATATGTATCGGGGAATAGAGAGGCGGGCAGTGAATTCACTAAACACAAATTAGACAACCAAATGAAATGAATAACAAAAACAACACGCTTTATCGGCTACCATATCGATCATGCGACACGTTCAATTGACTTAATTTGTCGACCAATGGTAATTGCAATCATACTAATGACAAACTGAGCAATGTTATCTCAACTGTATAAATCAAATTATAATTGAAACGTGAATGCAATGCATGCGGCCAGTGGACGTGAATGTTAGAACTGATGTACCTACTAATAATATAATATAGATGGAAATAGCTCGTTCATTATTGATGTACTAATTTTTTCCGTCATACAGAATTGCTGGTGCAATAATGAGCCATCATCGTAATAGATAGAGCGAGAGAGAGATGGGGTTATACAGAATATTACAAACTGTCTTTTTTTCTCAATCCGTACATTATATTGCTGTACTAATCAATACTAATATTATAAAGCTGAAGAGTTTGTTTGTTTGGTTGAACGCGCTAATCTCAGGATACACTGGTTCGAATTGGAAAATTCTTTTTGTGTTGGATAGTCCATTTATCGAGGAAGGTTATAGGCTCATGCGAAGCCGGGCCGGGTCGCTATTACTTAATAGTACAAACAAAAATAAGTACCAATAATCTACATTTGACCAGAGGATGGGCAGCAGCGTCCTTCTGAGTACCATAATACTTACTGCGATTGCCAACATGCATCGGCCAAGCATGGCGATTACGGCTGAACGTCTTGACTGCTGGGCATATGTCTCCACCTATGCCCAGCAGTCAGGGCGTCTAAATGTTGTCATGATGATGACGATGATCGTATCAGTGCGAGGGAGAAATTGAGTTATAGGTACAGAATGGTACAGACAGCGTCGTCAACTGCTTACCCCCCACGCATTGAAATTTCTTTGTAAAGGGGGTTAGCAGCTATCACTTAATAGTGCATAGTGCATATCAAAATGATATAAGTATATCTACATTTATTAGAAAAAAAAAGATAAATATAAAAATTCTTTGAAGCGCTCATTTGTAAAAAAAATTGGTTGTCTGTAAAGTCGGTTTACGGACGATAGTTTTAAGTGAGAACGTCATAAAGAAACTTAATGGCTGACATATATAACATAAGCAAATAATGGCTTCCGTCGAGGTGGGCGAAGCTTATTTCTTGGGCCGATCGTGCCTCTCTATCGCTTGTTCCGCGCTCTCGCTTACACGCTCAGGCTCAGGCGGAACGTGACACTTTTTCGTGCTTGCAGCCCGTGTTCATCGATTTATAAGACGTTGCCACATCAAAAAGAAAATTCACCTAGGTTGATTTTTACAAAATAGACTGCAATATTTGAAATAATAAGTACCAATTCAAACCAGACTTACTTATTAAGGAAAGGTCAAAATCTAAACAACTTGTGAAGATATTTGTCTGCTCGGAAATCACGCAACTTAGTTTTATACCACTATTTAAATAGAAGCATTCATGATTTAATTTGAGTAGTGTCAGCAGTACTTAATGATGAAAAACATTAGGATGTTCAATTATACAAATGAAGGTAATTTGCTTACCTACCGTCTGTGGATCAAGGCTAGGTGAACCATGGTTTTAATTGTATTTAAGACTTTTCTAATAACTTAAACATTATCAGGTACCTAAATAATAAAATCCTTACGTTACGTTACGTCAATCGTCTTCTCGTTAGCAATAATAATTTTATATAATAACAAAAAATATTTATTCACAACGTTTTTACCCTGACGACATTCTCCTGTACATATAAAAGATGATTAAATTATCAGTCATGGCGAAATTCCAAGTACAAGGCAGGAAAATCACTATCTTAATTTGTTTGAAAAATAAAACGTTGCCATTTTATAGGTTTCAATGTGACAAAAGGCAACATTCAATCAAACGTACAAAATCTACGTTCAAAATTCTCTTTGTAGCATTTTTAACAGTTTCGAAATTATATCGGCATATTTTTACTGAAGTCAAAATATTTTAACTGAATATGAAGTAATGCCGGCCGTTAAAAAATAAAAGGTTTTTAAAAAAAAACACTGTTCCTTTGTTTCATAAAACCGCTGATATTTTTATAAATGATACGCAAAGTAAATACACGCTAGGTTTTTAAAAACAAACTGTTTATATTCCAAGGTAATTTAATCGAGCTTAGTGTTACTTTTTCAAGATACTTCATCAGTATTACATATATACAATTAAAAACAACTAAAAGAGGTAAAATTAACAAAAACTAACCCACATTGTTGTCAACGGGACATGTGCCCAACAGGCTGGCAACATTGCCACGTTGTATGGCAAGAAAAGAATGAAGTAAAATACGAAACTTGACAATAAAATAAACATGTTAATCAAAGTAAACTAAGATAAATGATGACCTTTCTACACCATATTGGCCTATCGAGTTAGGGTGGGTTGCGTCAACTATACTTTACTGACGGGTAATAGGCAAAAATGGCACTAACTATCGTCTAACCAAAAAAATGGGTTGTTTCACAAAATGGTAGGTACGTCAAAAAGTTACTATTACCATAACCGACCAGACAACGTAATTTTGTGTTGTCAAACCGCTACGTCAAACATCAAAATATTATGGAATCTCTTTTTGAAAAACTTTGACTGACGGATTTTTATATCATGAAACAACCCGTTATAATTAACGAACGTTTTAAAGTTACTATGACGTGAGATGCTTACATCTGACGTCATAGTAACTTTTAGCGTCTGTATGTAACGTTAACCAACTGTTTGAAACAACCCGCCCTTAGTGATAAATTGATAACAGTTGAAAAAATAACCTTAGTTACGTAAGGCACTAAAATGTCCCTACATTTATAATGGTGCAAGAGCCAAAGCATTTTCAATACCCATTTGGTTCATCAACGATTTAAAAGGCATTGAACATGTGCCAACATGGCACTCCATTGTCTCCTAGAACCATAAAACTTGACCTTCTAACGACAGAATTCAGTGACACGTACTTTATTATTCATTCTTTTTACCGTAATGAATTTAACAATAGCGTGCTTATAAGTTGTTTGTTGTGAAAATAATAACGTTGATAGATTTTTGAAGAATATCTACATGACTTTACGTTTTGAATGCTAATCAATGTAGTAGCATTTTTTTAGGAACGTTGCCCCACACTCTGAATTTCTCCGGTGTCGTGGATGCGTTTACACACAAGTAAACTTACATACACAAACAGCCAGACCCGGAACAACTATCTGTAGGCCATTCAAAAATTTGTTCCATGCGGGAATCGAAACCGTGACAATAATAATAAATTTTATTGTCAGGCAACTGAGGCCCATAGACAAAATACACAAATACTTAATCTTAAACAACCATAAAGTAATACATATAAAAGAAAACCTTATCAACTAAACGTAGGTATACACTTTACGTGGTCGGCGTCATGTTTCGCTGCGTGGTGTCGCGTAACCGTCCTCGGAAACGTCGATATACAACACCTTTCGGCCAAAAGTCCTCCTTCAAAAAGGTCTGTAGATGTTGGGTTGGAACTCGTACCACGAACGACTTAAAGTTGATGTTGTGTCGCGATTCCAACGCTACAACCCTCAGAGTCCAGTCGGTCTTCACCCTCAAATACTCCACTACTTCCTTAGCAGCGCAGCATTCAATCGTTCAACCACTGCGCAAACCGTCATCATCATTTCAGCCAAGAGACGTCCTATGCTGGACATAGGCCTCCCCCAAGTAATAGGGGATTTTGCTATAATCGCCACGCTTGGCAGGCGGGTTGGCGATCGCAGTATAGTTGTTACAAAGGCACAGAGAACGCTGCTGCCAATTCTCTGGTGAGTCCCTTAGTCGCCTCTTACGACACCCGCGGGAAGATATGGGACGGTGCTATTCTTTACGTCCGACACCATACGGACAAACCGTGTCGCCGTTATATGACGGCGTGCAATTTTTAATAGTCTACCGACAGATACCAGGAGTAACTCCTTTAACTTTAAATAAAGTTAAACTCAGACACTACGTCACTAGTAAAACAAAATTGTTAACAACATTATCTAGTCTTACATAATTATTAAGTAAGTACTAGCTTTTGCCCGCGACTTCGTCCGCGTGAATGTCGGTTATCGCGGATGCAGACGAAGTCGCGTATATTCTCATTTATAATATTAAAATAAAGTACGGAGTGTGGATTATTTATAAATAATGCTAATGAACATACGAAAGGTCGGTATTGTACTACATACCTTACTACATCTATACGAATATTAAAAAAACCGGACAAGTGCGAGTCTGACTCGCCCACCGAGGGTTCCGTACATTTTTGTAGGTACATATCCATACATCTATACTAATCCATACCTACTATCCATACTTTAATCTACTTAATATTAAAAATGCGTTTTTTGCGACATAAACGGCCGTATCTTTTTTTCTCGTAAACATAGAGGGTTGATTTTTACAGCATCAAGCCACCGTAGACTTGAGTATATGGTTTTAAATTCAACTCGATACCTCCATGCGTTTCCGAGGTAAAGTTATCTAGTACATCAATATCACTAAAAACCTTCATCATGAAATGTAATACTGACACAAAAACAATATATTGCTATCCTCTGGACTACAATTTGTTGGTCACCCTTCGTTGCACGATTTAATTATTCCTGCTTCTAGCTTCAGATTTAAAACGGTGATTTTGTATACCTGGTTTTGTATATTCTTTAGTCTATTTATTCTGAAAGGGTTTGCTTTTACTACTATATTGGTTCGATATCATGCTCGGAAACTTTGCCTCATAATGTCAGGAAGACTTTAAATCAAATACCAAAACTGATGGAATTTAATAGTACAAAATATGAGTTCAGCATTCAACTTTGACATAGAGGCATTGTGGAAAAATATCGTGATGAGTAGTTACCAGTTAAGGCCTTTCATTCAAGAGGTTTTGGGACGAGGCCTTTATCCTACAGTGGGACAAATGAATTAATAATAACAATAATAAATTGTTTATTACCACAAAGTTCAAGTACATTGCACTGTATACAGATTAGTGTTCTTAATTTAGCATTAGAAAAGTACAATAGGTTCAACCCTGTCCCCTAAACTAGGCTAGGCCTGTATCTTAGGGGGCAGTGTCCGGCCATAGCGTATGCTTATATATTTATATTGTGGCAGACGTGCCAGTAGACTGTGTCACAGTAAAGATATCTATACAGTATTGTAACTGGGCCTTTTCTTTGAAATAATTACCTACACGCGCGCAGTACCTCAACATGCGATAGGGTTGACACGCGTACAGTTTTTGAATTTCTTCCTAGTTTGTGTTCTATTTTCTTTCTAGTTTTGTGATTATAAATGTGAAAAGTGTTTTATTTTCTTTCTAGTTTTGTGAATGTAAATATTATATTTTTTATATAATATAAAAAAAAAATCCGTAAATGAAATAGGAAGCGTTCAATAAAAATACATTTTATGTTTTTGATTAGATTTAATAAAAAAAAAACACCATTATAAATTTGAGACTGAAAAATATTTGCGCCTCGCCTGAGACGTACGAAAATCAAGGTGTCTGAAAAAAAAATGATTTCCCTTTATTCTAGGTAAAAAAAAAACAAACTGCAATCCTTACAAACTTCTACACCTTGAAATACCTAATTGTAATATTCTTTGGTCATCTCAGCTTATTAAGGTCTCCATTACCACTTTTTACCATTTTTTGGTCACCCATCCGATGTCGAACTGCTGCCAGACGTTACTTAATATCAACAATCTCATCACGTCTGCGGTACCTAAGTTTAGCAATCAAAGCCTCTAACTACCTACTACAAAATCTTCAAAAATAAACAATAATGTAAATCTTACTAAGTAGGTAGGTATAGAGTCCAGCACAAGCTACAACAATCTGTCCAATTTCTTTGATAGATTTTTAATTTTATTACAAAAGCATAAGGTTTTTATACAATTGGGGAAATTTGACAATTTGGAATGACCTGATGTGCTGGCGTCTATACCTATCATTTACTCTCATAATCATTATTTAATGATAGGTATTTCGATTAATTCCACAACATATTTATGTACAATGTAGAAACTACCTACTTATCAGTTCTTTTAACGCGAATGTAGGTAGGTCGCTTTTTTCACCCTATCCACTTATTTATTTATTAATCCGTATTCGGCAGAAAAAAAAGCGAAATACTTACATTAAAAAAAAACAAATTACGTACTAGTAGCTTACCTTTCGTAGTTTCTAGGTAATTTAAAAAATGCTATCTCTGGGTGCGTTGCTGACGAATTGAAGCAACCAAAAACAGCACAATATATTTTACAATTTCTATTTGCCATATTAAAGAAGCAATTAAGTACATATACTTATTTTGTTAGAATATTAGTCACAAATGGCACGCTTACTGCTTACAAAATCATCACACCGTCCATTCGCCACTGCGGCGCATCCGAGACTGTCGGTATACTAATTTCCCTACTAAGTCGGCGCGTCTAGGTATAACTCGCGTTCCGACCGTTTGTATGAAGATAGAATACTGTATAGATATCTTTACTGTGACTGTGTCAAGTGGGTGCATTTTTGATCTTGTGGTATTAGAGAATGGAGAGCGAGAAAGTGAAGAGTGAATTCTTTAAGAGCAAATGTTTGATGATTGTGTGTGGAAATTTTTTGAGAAGTTTTGTGATAGTGTTTAGTGTAGTGAATGTATGTTATAGTGTGTTATGGGTGTGGGAGTGTTTAGCGCGTGTGCGAAAAATAGGTGGTTTACACAAAGAGGATGTTTATTATGTGATGTAGGTTAAAATTGATTCTGTTTCATGATAGTCTTGTTTTAGCAGCCATTCAATTACTGTACGTTTTAGCTTAAACCTGGGGAGACCGAGAATATTTAGTTTTTTATTTACTTTATTATAAATGTGCTTACTTATTACGTAAAATTGGTGCCTTGCAAACTTGGTTTTATGTTGGCTGCTGGGAATTATATGTTTACGTTTAGTAGGGTCGGGGGGAGCCAGACTGCGATGTGTCCTAAGAATTGACTGAAGCACAAATAGCTGTCGTACAGTACAATTGGGGAAATAATGGCCTACCCAGGCCTACCTTTAAAAAAAACGTTGCCCCACACTAGGAATCGCTCCTGTGTCGTGAGTGCGTTTATGAACATGTCGTATCCGGTCAATAGTACGAATGTGGAACGAATCGCAAGCCCGCCATAATCGAGAACACGTGATCTACCACTACTTTTGGCGCGCTTCGACAGAGTCGTGATGTTTTCAGCCCACAGCGTGGAAGACAATCAGAATCCAGTGTCTGATCGCATCGGAGCGTCCCGAAATGGTACTCGATTCGTTGTGTTTAAGTGTTACTATGTTGTTACAGTGTTGTATGTATGATGAAGACACGGTTGGCGCAGTGGCTAAGCGATCGACTGCTGCGCAGCGTGTTGCGGGTTCGATTCCCGCCCAGGGTAAACATTGATGTGATGAGCACTTGTGTTTGCTTTGTGTCTGGGTGTTGTTGATCTATATATGTATGTATTTACAAAAAAAAATGTATTTGTGTATGTATATCAGCTGTCTGACACCCATAGTACAGGGTCTCCCTAGTTTGGGGTCAGATGGCCGTGTGTGAAATTGTCCCCACATATTATTATTATTATTATTATGTCTATTTTAATTTGAATCTGTGTTTATTTTAAACTGAGTTTGTATTAAATTGTTAATAAACGCCGTGTATTGTACCCTATACCCAGTGTGTATGCATTGCACAAAACCCATCTTCTGCCCACATGATGACCGAATCTAACAGAGTAAATCCTGACGATCCGACAAACTTATAAATTCACATGTACAAGCAGCCAGACCGTTAACAACTACCTGCAGGCCATACAAACATTTATTTCGTGCGGGAATCGAACCAGCGACACCTAACCGTGTCGTTGTAGATATTGCAAAAGCCTGCGACAGATTGATCAAGAGTAATAAATTATTATAAAGTAAATGTCGGCCCTGTTGTTGACCTATGAACGGTGTATCCAAACTTTATGAATTTCTAGTTGGCATCGGCGATCGACTGCATCGGTGCTGCATCGCAGTTTTGGAGGTTTTGTACATTCGATTTGTGTATTGAGTTCCTACATCGAAGAGTCTCGATCATCGCTCTGTGGGCTAATTCACGTAACTAAAGAAGTGCTGTTGCAGTGGAGTTGCAGTTAAGTTTCGATCAACCCTGTTCGTATTCTCTACCGCTGTTACATGTAATGTTCGCGTCATGTGACCGCAATAACGGCATTCTACTGTTGTGCGTCTTTGGTGCGTGCTTCGGAATGCAACATAATCGGTATTCTACTACGTTTGATGTGTCAAAATGACAGTTAAAAGCACTAAAATCTGTACTGGGGTATTATTTTAATATAATAACGTCATATTCAGATTCTATTCAATTATTTAGTGAGTAATATTTTTTCTCTCATGTGGCTACATCATAAGTAAGTTTGGTTGTCGTACAGTTGACGCGCAGTTCACGCGCAGCTTACGCGCAGACCAAAGATTACACTCTAACTTAACTGCAACTGCATTACAACTTCATCGGCGCATCATAAAATTACGTGAATTTGCAGGAACATGCTATCAAACACACCGAAGTGGCTGAGTGATTGACTGCTGCGCTGCGTAGCGCAGGTTCGATTCCGGCACGCACCAAATATTTGTATGACCTAAAGGGTAGCTGTTCCGGGTCAAGTTGTTTGTGTATGTGTAAACTTTAATGTTTATAAACGCACCCACGGAACAGGGGTTATTCCGGGCAACGTTTTTTTTAGTAAAAAAAAAGAAAACAAAGGAGAAAAAGCCACTACTTAAAACGCCGATTGCCGATGCCAGAAGAATCTAGACTGCTTTGGCCTTTAAGCCAGCACTTACTTATTAACACTTTTGTACTTCGGTGCCTTTAAAGATTTGATTCTTAATTTTAATTAATTATTATTCTCCTATAGTGCTCTTAAACAATATACTCGTATACTACATATTACGACAACCTTATGAGCAGAGCGGGAAAATAACAAAAAATAATGATCATTAATCAGAAAGTGACAAGTTAAGTGATTATAACGTTATCAAGAAGATACCATCCTTAGCTATTGTCAATCATTTTAAATAATAAAACAGGTAAATAACAGTACCTCCAAAAAATCCACTACCTAATTACTTTTAACCAAATTGATGAAGTCACGAACCGATAAATTCTGTAAAGAAATTGATTTCGAATCCCAGGCGATTAAAACAAAACGCGCTCGTTTTCCCGTGATCGAAAATTGAGCTTTATTAGCACTACAATAACATCTATTTTTTCTCTCCTGAAAATGACATAGCACCTCGCTTTACAGTAGGTACAGGTACACATGTTGATTTGATTTCCAACTCTTAACGCAGTCAAATCCAATTAAGGCAGCTTTTGTTACCGTTAGACGTATGAACGATACGTACCGACGGTTTTGAATATAAGGTTTTTGAGATGACAGCGAACACGCTTCAATTAATGAATTTCATGAATCGAATAGGTAATTAATATTTGTTTTGGTAGTGATATTTAAATGTTTACGTGGCACCAGGTATTTTTTTATTCCTACGCAAAGTAAAAGTCAAATTATTTATTTCAATCAGTCAAAAGCCACTTTTGATTGTCATTTACATGGAAAATTGATACTAGTTGATAAAAGTTAGTTTCGTATGGAGAAGAATGAGCAAGAAACTCCATACTTACTTACTCTTTTAAAATATTTTTATACAATATCAGACATTACACAGGCCATCAAAGCAAGTTACAACAATCTGTCAAATGACAATGCCAGATCCTGCCCCACCCATGTACAGAAAAAGTAACCCATGTACAGAAAAGTAATGAATATAGAACCTTTCTACAGTAAATTGTTTTTCTTTAAAACTTGCGGATTACGAAATACCTACCCACAAAATACAAACTCATTTTACCTAAAATATAATTTAACCTACTATCAATGTCATTATTGTTTTTAGATTCAAACGGAAACCGCAAGTTCTACAGTCACTAAGACTAATGTTTAGTTATCAGCAATAAATAAACAGTAAGATGCTATATATTGCACATGACTTTAATTGAGTGGGGCAAAGTTCTATAGAGTTTCTGGCATTGTCCTTTATTTGATAGTTTTTCAACTTAATTACAAAATTATAAGGTTCATATTCAAATGGGAAAATTTTACAGTTTGGTATGGCTTGATGTGCTGGCGTCTGTACCTATAAGTGCAGGAGGCATACCATAGGGATCAAGTCACACTAGAATGAAAGCGCAGCGGCCGGCAGTTTTGATAGCAAACCATTTTCAACTTTATCTCTAAACATCAAGACATAGTATCGCTTAAAGATTTGCATGCGTGGAGCGGCAGCTCGTGCCGCCGCGCGCCGGGCGGCTCTACGAGCCGATGATCACCGAAGCGATACTATGCTTTGAGATTTAGAGATAAAGTTGAAAATGTTTTGGCAGCAAAACTGCCGGCCGCTGCCATTCTGGTGTGACTTGACCCTTAGGGCAGGTTCGAGCTAGCGCGGGATAAGAGTTTCTGGATGCACTTAGACTTAGGTTGGGCAAACACTCCCCGTTTGACCAACAGTGAAACAAAGGGGCTGAAAAAAAAATATTTTCAATGTTTGTTACAAATAGTATGCTATGGTTACAGGTTTGACTTCTGTCATTTGCGATCCCAATCGAGTAAAAAAGCGCCATATTTTTTTTCTCAATTAATTTTGCGTATTCTGTGAAAATCTCCCACAGTTAATTTGGGTGAATTGAGTTTGAGGTAAGCTGTCCACTTCAAACTCATCACTTTATTTTAATGGAAGTCCATTGTTGGACTTAAGCCGCCTATGACGCGACGCGCCAAAATCACTACATAAATTCACCCCAGGCGATGTTTTCAGAATAGTACTGGGTTGTACTGTATATCTAGCTCGTTTAATTAATCTCTGGGCCCGAGTACAAAAATCTTAGGCCGAGATTAATAAAGGTTACCCAACACGTGCTTTGGCTACGCATTATTTCCTGATTATTCCTGTCATTGTTGCACAACTGTCTGTTTGCCTGAGGAGCCTGTGGCTAAGTGAAAGCCGTACAAATTGACCGGACCGGTCATGGTGGTGAAGCTACGCTTGCCGCGGTCGATGGATGGGTGACCATCCATTTCATACCGAGATCCCTCCGTGCCTTGGAAAGCACGTAAAGCTGGTCCTGGCTGTCATTTGTAGATCTTTCACGGACGTTATAGGTAAACGTCCCTTTGTGCCTATTGGCCTAGTTCTGTTCTGTCTTTTGCTTGATTTGGAGGGAAGTGGAAAATATGTTTTTCTTACTCCTCCGCTGTTCTTTTCTGATTAATTTCGTTGCGGGATCCAAGACAGTTGAATCGTTTCACTGGGACTCGTCGAGCTTCATTGCTCTGACGCTTTTCTGGTGGTCGCCACTGTTGATTCTGCCTTACATGATTTGCAGTGGTTCGGGAATAGTGTGGCGGGCTTGTCCCATATAAAAAAAAAGACGTTATAGGTAAAATTTCACAACTAGTCTTACCAAGGGGTATCCTGTTCCCCAATAACTGGGTTGTGAAGGT
The DNA here is from genome assembly GCA_947361185.1 of Charanyca ferruginea. NCBI lineage: Eukaryota > Metazoa > Arthropoda > Insecta > Lepidoptera > Noctuidae > Charanyca > Charanyca ferruginea. Next base: position 6,133,067 of record OX376074.1, on the reverse strand, counting down.
CCAATAGGCAGTCGCTCCATTTAAAACACTGGTATTCAGCTGCATCTGGTTAGACTGAAACCCGACCCCAACATATTTGGGAAAATGCTAGGCAGATGATGATGTTATTGCACAACTGTCAAACTAAACGTAGAAGATATAGACGGGAACATATTACTAAGTAAATGCTTAGTAACGTTTAATAATCGTTTAGTAAACCACTAAGCTTAGTTTTTTATGGCAATGTAGAACATTGCAACCCTAGCAAGCCTAAGTTAATATACTTTTATGGCTGACTTTTAGATTTTATGGTCCCAAATATTCTACCTCATTACGAAAAGGCTATAACATACATTATTACATATTACGGGCATAATTTTCGTCTATAAAATTAATACAACATAGCATTTTGGTAAGAATTTTGCAGAATCATAAAGTCGGTCAATATTTTGGCTGGAAAATTAGCTTTGCCGGAAATCCCGTCAGTTGTAAACCACCCACAGTTTACTATACTTATTGCTATGCCATATTAATTTCGCTTGGTTTTCATTTTCCTCACTATAAACGAGGTCAGTGTAAACAAATGTCAGTACAATGATTACGATAAAATAAAGCCAGATATTATAATAATGATAGGTATTCTAAGTTTCACTATACATAAATAAATATGTTTGCATCTCATAATGACGTTTGTAACATAAAATAACACTCTTTACTGCCATACTCAGAGACGTCACTGACAGGAATTTTTTTTTTTACAAAAAAGACAACCGCCTTCAAAAACTAAAAAGTGATAAATAACTTTAGCACAGAACATACATGACTTAAGTTTGAAGTCGGTGGTTTTGTTCTGTTTGTTGTTTTGAATTGCCACCGACTTCCGAAACTAAAGTCAAGTGTATTCTGTGGTTATAAATTAAAGTTTAGTTTGTGTTTGTTCGAACTAATCTCCGGAATTACGGGTCCAATTCTTTCGCTAATAGGGAGCTATGTTAGCCTTCAGTGCTTTAATCATGCTATATTAGCTGACCCGACAGACGTTGTCCTATCCCTATCTACCTGCCATACCTACTAATCCTACCATACCTACCTACCTATCTACCTACCCTACCCTACCAAACTACCTACGTACAGACAGCTTCATCAACTGCTAACCCCCCGCGCGTTGAAATTTCTTCGCATAGGGGGTAAGCAATTGATGACGCTGTCTGTACCTATCCACTCTACCCTACCCTCCCTACCCTACACTACACTACCCAACAAACCCAGGTAGGTTGGTTGGGTAGAGTAGGTTACCTACCTACAAACCCTACCTACCTACAATTTTCTTATACAAATCTTCTCCTGACACTATCGAACCCAATAAAAAAAGAATTACCTATCCAATTTGGGCAAGCCGTTTGGAAGTTATGCGCTTACCTACATTTCGGCGATTCATTTTTAGGGTTCCGTACCCATGGCACAGAATACTTAATAGTACTACGTACAGAAGGGACACTCCCTTCCCCGCGCTATATCAGATACCGCACCCTCACCCCGCACTTACAGGGGCTAACCGCCGACTCTTTAGCCAGGGCGCTCAAAATCGTAAGAACTGCAGCGCTGTAGGTACTGCTGACACAAACAAACAATTTTGCGATTTTGTTTTAAGTTTTATTTATTAGTTTTAATCTCGATGATCCATTTATTTTCCAAGTTTTCGTCGTTTTATAATAATACAATTAAAACTTCCGTAATAATAACATACCAACATTACCAGCTATTAATATTGCTCTCTCTCTTTATTGTCTTTGTTATGTCCTTATGTCCCTTTCTTTCACGTTCTATTCATTCTTGGAATTGAAAAGTAGTACCCTACGCACTAACTTTGTCGCGTCGCCCCATTGCGTTGCCGCGTAATGGTACGGGGCGATCGTGAATTCCATATTTTGTAATTAGGTACCTTCATTTACCATTATTGATGAATAAATAAACCTCTTTACATAATAAATATTATAATATTACTTTTATGTCATTACAAATCCGAGTATTCGTAATCAAATATCATTTATTTTATTTTTATTAGAAATAAATAATTGACCGCTCGGACAAGATCACTTCATAATAATGCTCGAAACGTTCGGGTAGTTCCGTCGTCGTTCGGTTCGCCCGACGCAAAGCGGTGCACTTTCCGCGCCATTTTGTACGCCACGACATCCAACTGATTCAACCCTACTAAAATTCACGCACACATTTGCACGTGTACAGACGTCATTTGGTTTTGTAGTAGTAATAGGTAATTATTTTGCAAGTTTTGTATGAAGTGTCCGAGGTGTGCCCATGGGTAAAAACGGGTCCCTATTACTAAGACGTCCATTGTCCGTCTGTCTGTCTGTCTGTCCTGTCTTGCTGTCTGCCACATGAATGTATCTCATGAAGCGTGATAGCCAGGCAGTTGAAATTTTCACAGATGATGTATTTCTGTAGCCGCTATAACAACAAATACTAAAAACAGAATTAAATAAATATTTAAGGGGGCTCCCATACAACATACGTAATTTTTTGGCGTGTTTTTGCTCGATGTCTAATGTTGTATAGATAATAGTACGGAACCCTAGATTGTGTAATAAAAAATTAGGGATACACGAAAACTATCGCGCGAACAAAATCCAGGTTACGATAAAATCATCTAGCACACGGTATAGGACAGCATTATATAACCATGATTCATGTTACGCTATTAGTTTGCCCTCAACGTGATGGCTGCATCAACGTGACTTCCACTAGCTATAGTTAAGTTTACTGCCAACGTGACCGATTGCGAATTCATTTGTAGGTATCTTGTTTTTATTTACAAATAAAAAAAATCGAAAAGAAAGTCATCAGCAGACGAGATTGTATCTTGATGTAATAGTATGTTTCATACCTATTTATTGCTATCGAAATCCTACTTCCTACTATCATTAGAAACGTGAAAGTTTGTGAGCACCGATGTATGTTTGTAACTTTTTCACTCTTAACCTTTTGACCACCACGTCAAAAGGAAAAACGTGCCCTCGGCGCCAAGCTTCGAATTACGTATCGTCGAGGAGTCGTAATTGTAGCGTGCTGGGTATATTTTGGTTTGTCATCTATAACATTACGTACCAATACTTATACAGTGACATTACCGTGGCGTGCTGGTCACCTTTTGGTTTGTCATCTATAACATTACGTACCAATACTTATACAGTGACATTACCGTGGCTTGTTGGACACATTTTGGTTTGTCATCTATAACATTACGTACCAATACTTATACAGTGACATTACCGTGGCGTGCTGGGCACATTTTGGTTTGTCATCTGTACATGACTGTGTCGATCAAAAGGTTAAACGGTTCAACGAAATTAGCTAAAATTTAACACACTAGGGTAGATCAATATCAGCTATGATATTGATCTACCCTAACACATAGTATTTAATTGTTATCCCTGTTTTGTGTAACCGTGTGATAATTAAGGACTTTGGCTGGATTCTGAAGTCTACGGAGACGACGCACGTCGCGGGCAGATCAAATTAATAAGATAAGAATTAAGTGTACTTTAAATTAAAGGAAAATAAACAATTTTTTTAATTTTTATCGTTCATAAACAACCTCATGATACATTTTTATTTAAAAGTAAACTGCAAATGTCAGTTTGCAATTCCTTAAATAAGCGACTAACATTAAAAATAAAGTTTTAAGTTCAACATTAGCCTTCCCCGTAGTTCCTAACGTTTGTGGCGTTAAAAATTAAATAGGTCGTGCGCCTCTGGGTTCTATGTTCCTAATGTATCTAAGTGAATAAAAAGATGATACATACATAGACCGTTTGTCATTATGATATCCAACGTAGGTTCTTTTGTGCTATTTACATATTAGTTATGTTTTTAATATGTGAATTTCTTTCTAGATTTGTTTACTATTTTAATTAATGTAATTCTTTTAATTATGTGCAATGTATAAAGCTCCCTCATTATTATTTCATTTCTTTCCTTTTATCCTCTCCTTTCCTTTCATTATTCCATTCATTCCTCCATCATCATTATTATTATTATCAGTACATTGATTATATCCTTTTCGTAGGCCAACTGACTGAAGTTATGACTTAAGGAAAGTATTTGGTAATAATGTATATTGGTTTTAACAATAAATATGTCAACTAACCGTCTCCTCTAAATTATTAGTAAGGTTCATTTTCTACCTGCTATTAAAAAAAATACCCACCATTGGAGATAACAAGCACATATATCTACTTTTTAAACTACATATTCCTAAATTATTCTACTATTCAAAATTAAAACCTCGAAAAATAACACAAATCTGGCATTCTGGGACTCAGTTCATAAACTCCGGGTACAAGTAGAAACGAACGTACGAAATACCAAGCAATATTTCTTACAAAAAGTAATTAAAACAAAAATCTGCTATTAAAAACAGAACTAAAACAAAAGCCTGCTATAAACTGGTAGAAACGGCAACTTATTACAAGTTACGTTAATATTATTAAGGCTGTGTATTCGGCATGGTTTTATACAGTGGGTGGGCAGTGGATAGAATTTAATTAACCGCTGTGCAGTTGGTAGCTTGCCTCACGGAGCTGTCTGTTGGGACGCGGGCTATTGACGGTGCAGGGCATAAGAGGTAGCGTATATCGCCTCGTTTGTTTGAAAACTGTAGAATATTTGATACCTATTTGTTTCTTTTTCGTCTAAAGTGTAAGCTTAAGTAGGCGAACATTTAGTTGCTTAGTTGCGCTTTAAAAGTTTAATGGTCTGTCGAAGAAAAACACAAAATACAGATTTTCTTTAAACCTACCACAATCACCAGCTCTCACAATGCTTCATATTGTCTTGGACGTACGTAAGGCTTCGTCGCGCCCGAGCAGAGGGACCACTCAGAACAAACCGCCATTTTTCGCACGCACACATTGACATTATGTTTATAGGCATTCTCAAGCAGTTTCAAGCAGACTTCAGTCTCGACTGCCACGTATTGTCAAAATGAATAAATAATGTAGTAGTAGTAGTATGACGGGCCAGTGTCCGCAACTCCACGTCCAATAAATAATGTAATTGACATTTCATGACGAACAGGAAAATTTTGTTAGAAAAAAATTGCAAAGAGTTCCAACCAGTGTCAATAAAATTTTATATTGTCACAAATAAAACCTACAGAGTCAATACAGTAGCAGCCCTAGTGTAGTCTGGCAAGTTTAGGTAATTATTTTTGAAGATTGCGGGAGCGGTCCTTCTGTAATCTTTATATTTTGTGCTAGTATCCTATAACTTGCACCAAAACCGTGGCCACACAATACCCTGCCGCTCACTCACCCTACATAAGTTATTACCCTCCTCATAGTTAAGTTACAGCTTGGTTTGTGGGTCAGTCTTAACGTCTTGGGGATAAATGTTGAGGAAAAAAGGGTTTTTCCTCCATCTTATCAAAATATTTAGTGAAATTTTAATACATTTGTGGATATGTTGGGTCACGAAGAACGTCTCCGTGGAGTTTAAAAATGCAGGATGATGTACTAGGGGATGCAGAGAAGTTTATTTATATTTTTAAAGGGGTTGACGTGTGCATTACTTTATTTTGTCAGAATGTGTAAAAACTATCTTGGCAGGTGCAGTGGAGAATATAATAATTTATGTAGAAATATAAAAGTAACACTGTTGTTTAGTGAAATACTCCATCTGTGAATTTTGGTGAAGGTAATGTGAAGTGAAACAAAGAACAGTTAATTTGTAAGAATAAAGTACAAAAATGTGTTGCGATTGTCATGACATGTCATGACAATCGATATCTTGAGTAAAAATATTTCTTACATGTAGCTAAATCTGAACAATATTTTATAATTCTTTATCAGTCAGGAACTCGTTTGTTGAGTAATAGCATTTACTCAGTAATAAATCAAAGAGATTGTGACTGTGGAATTCACTGCCCGCCTCTCTGTTCCCTAATAAGTATAATCTAGGTATCTTCAAGGCACGAGTGAAGCGGTTCATCCTAGGTAAGCGTGACCCATCTTAGATCGCATCATCACTTAAGATCAGGTAAATTACGGTCAAACGCAAGCCAATTAGAACATAAAAATCGGACAAGTGCGAGTCGGACTCGCCCACCGAGGGTTCCGTACATAATATTTGTAGGTACATAGAAGTATGGATATGTACCCACAAATATTTTGTATGGAACCCTCGGTGGGCGATTAAAGTATGGATTAGTATAGAAATACTTTCAAAAATAAAATTGTACGGAAATCCTATACAATGCGAGATTAGCATTAACTGGAAATGTATAGCTTGATGTGTAGCCGTGTGTACTAGCGAACGAAATTACAGAATCAGACCGTAATTCCGGAGATTAGCCCGAATGCACCACAAACTGACAGGGAAACTGCGTGGTGTCAAAAATAACTACATTTATAAAAATAATTTATTAAACGTGATCCATACAGTATAAAGAGGTAAAATTTGTTTGTATGTAGGGGGTAATCTCCGAAACGACTCAACCAATTTAAAAAATTCTTTCACCAATAGGAAGCTACATTATTCCTGAGTACATACTATAGGCTATATTGCATTATCAAAAAAAATTGGGATCCTTAAGAAAAATCACGTGAATGAAATCGCAGTAAAGTGCTAGTGGAAAATAATAAATGTATCGTTATCCTAGAAATATCTGGTCGACTAATTCTCATTTTGTTTAATATTTGCGCATTGTTTAAACCCGCGTCTGTTTTCTGCGTAAATTGAATTTATTGGCGCATATTTTTTAAACCTAGTTTGTTTTAATTTAAATTCTGTTTTCAATAAATAAGTTTTGATGAAAAAAGTTTATAATTTGTACACATTGCATACGAACTATTTTACAGGATTTCTAATAAATAAATTTTAGTCGAGTTTATTGGATTTAAATTTTAAAAGTTTCATATACACTCGGCGTCACAAAAATCGCACCTTTTCGAAAATAAGTTTAAAACATGTCCCGCCAGTAACGAATACATTAAACCCAATTAATATTGGTATCAATTAAAAGTATGTTTAACGACCTATAAATTAACAACAGTTAGAATTCCTAAACACAACAGATCTCATTAGCACGTAACGTTAAAAAAAATGTTGTCAAAATACGCATTACAACGGCCACTAATTGCACCTCCCTACAAGGGTATAAAACGGGCGACCCGGGTTAAATGTGGGTGTGGGTAAGCCAAATACCTAGGTGTGATTCTGGACCACCATCTTACTTTCGGAGAGCACATAAAGACGGTGCGTTCGCGCGCCGCTTTCGCTCTCGGTAGGCTCTACTTCATGTTGAATGCACGCAGCAAATTGTCACTCAAGTGCAAATTGCGCATTTACACGGCGTGCATTCGTCCCATCATGACGTACGCCTGTGCTGTATTCGCACACGCGAAACCATACCGTCTCCATAGGATGCAGACCCTCCAAAACCGTTTCTTGCGAAGAATCACAGGAGCCCCTTTTTACCTTCGCAACGAGAACCTCCATCTCGATCTAAAAATACCTACCATCCAGCAGTTCATGAAACGCTCCGCCAAGCGCTTCTTCGACACTGCTGAGAAGCACTCTAACCCGTTAATCGTATCGGCCGCCCGGTACACTCCCTCCCGTATTAGTAAGACTCGACGACCGAGACATACTCTGACCGACCCTGACGATGCTATTACTCTCCTCCAGGAGAGCAATAAGGCCACCAGTACAGTTAAGAAACACAGACACAGACCGCCGTCATTCCGTCCTCGCCGCCGAGGCCCGCCGCGACGACCCCGTACGTCCCCTCCCCGACCCTTGCTCGTGCCAGCCCGCGCCGCTGAGCCTGTAGTTTTAAATTCGTCCCTAAATAATGGAAATCCGATCCAGCCTGTCCCTTTGCTGTCCTCTCCCAGCGACGCCCTAAGCCGAGGCTCGTACCCCACAGGGGGTGCCCTTAGCGTGTAGTCGCTTAGTTTGTAAGCTTTTATGCACTGGCTGGAGGCCCTAAAAATAATAATTTTTAAGGCACCACAGGAAAGTCCGGTTAAGCAGCCGACAACCTCCTAGGTTGACCTGCGAGATGCCAATCCGAAAAAAAAAAAAAAAAATAAATGTGGGTCATTCGCTATTCAACCTTTGAAGTGAACACACGTGAACAGCTACAGCAAGAAAAATACCCCAGAAGATGGATACCACTGCAGATGAAGCCGCTCAAGTCATTGCACTACTGCAATCAGGGATGCGGCAATGTGATGTTGCTCGGCAACTGAACTTGAGTCGTTTTGCCGTTCGACGAGTGTTCCAACGTTTCCAAGAGACTGGTGGCTATATCCGAAGACGTGGATCTGGAAGACAACGGTGCACATCCGAAAGAGACGATCGCTTCATTGTTTCGACGTCTTTACGTAATCGGTTCTCCAATGCTGTTGAGCTGCAACAACAACTGCGATCAGCTCGCAGAACTTCTGTAAGCGTCTCCACGATTAGAAGAAGAATGCGGGAGAAGAAAATTGCAGCTCATAGGGCTGCTACAGGGCCCAAATTGACTGCACAGCATAGGAGAGACCGGTTGCAATTTGCCCGTGACCATGTGGATTGGACAATAGACCAATGGAGGGCTGTGCTCTTCTCGGATGAGACGAGGGTGTGTCTTTTCTGCAACGACAGGCGTCGAAGAGTGTATAGGAGGCAAGGGGAACGATTCGCACAAGCCTGTATTCAAGAGACAGTGGAATACGGGGGTGGCTCGTGCATGTTCTGGGGCGGCATGTCAATCGACGGTAAAACGAACCTTGTGTGTGTTTCTCGGACTGGAAGTGCTCGCGGGCAAGGGTCGCTGACTGCTGCTCGGTACATAACAGAGATCTTAGAGGAGCAGGTTGTCCCTTATGCGGGTTTTGTTGGCAGTGGGTTCACGTTAATGCACGATAACGCCCGTTGTCACACCGCTTTAATTGTAAGAGACTACCTGCAAGAAGTTGGCATCCCTGTTATGCGCTGGCCGGCGCGAAGTCCAGACCTGAACCCTATTGAGCACCTTTGGGATGAACTGAAACGGCGAGTACGGGCACGAAATCCTGCCCCTACCACTCTCCAAGACCTTCAAGATGCCGTCGTTGCAGAATGGGACAACATTCCACAAGAGACTGTTGTCACATTAATAAGGTCCATGAGAGAACGCATGGAAGCAGTCATCAGGGCTAGGGGGGGTAACACTAGGTTTTAAGTTAGTTTTAAGGACTTTGTTGTAATTTTTGCTGATAAAATAAAATTTAACTTTTTAATCATTTGCATTAGCTTGCTTTTTTTTATTCCCTGGTAAACAAAAAACCAAATCCATTGATTTATTCTGAAATTTAAATAAATTGCCTTTCCAATTATACCTTATAGTCATATGTATACCATTGATTAATAGGGTTAAAATGACTTTGAAGGGAATTCTTAAAGAGGTGCGATTTTTGTGTGCATCACATTTAATAACCACATATTTAAACGATAGTGGGCAAATATGGTCCTAGCGTCGCCAAGGATGAATCATATACCAAATGAAAGGGTACAATGTACTGTTCAAACATGCAGAAGGGCATCAAAATCTGTCCGAGAGATTTCTAGAAATGATAAGTTTATTTTTGTCTTAGAACTTATTACTGATTTTTATTATTTTCTTTCATTGTCAATATTAGTTTTCCTTGGTATTTATAGTTGAAAATCATAAGTTCATTCTTATGATCGTTATTATACAACATCATCACCATCGAGTAATGATAAGTTTACTTTAAGTTATTATAGTTTTTTTGTTGCTTTGTCGAATACTACTATAGTTTTTTTTTGCTTTGACGAATATTATATAATTTTAACTTCGTATTTTTATAATCACCACAACATCTTTTATAATCATCATTATTAATCGATCATCTAATATATCATTGCTACTTAACTCACTACGCACGTTAGGTTGCTGCGCCCACATAATGGTTATAGTGTGGTTCTTGGGTTAAGCTCGTCACCAAGAACCAGATTAAAGACCCGCAAAATTTTTGGATTCAGTAATTATTGACGTCCGAAGCGAATGTAACTAGTGTGAAAGGTATTTTTAATACATTTAAAAAAACATTTCTTGTTTTCTTTTATCACTTGTTTATTTTATAATGGCGAAGCAGGACCAAACCGAAAAGATGATCGATTAATAATGATAATATTAATGCAATTAAAACCGTCTAACGGGCCTCTGCGAGTTGACTTCGGCCCCTCGTACGCCTTCCAAAGGTCAGGGACCCCTGGGTCCCGAGAAATATAAAAAAAATAATAATAAAAGATGATATGATAATAAAAAATAATAATAATAAACATATCTGACAAAATTGCTAAATAAAATAAGTAATCTATAATAACCTCTAAGGCAAAAATAAACCTATCATTATCTACTCAATGATGATGATCAACAACGATGATTATAAAAATATGATGCGAAGATTTTTAACTATAAATAAAGTAATACCTACCTATATCAAATAACATACCGGCAACATTGATTTTGATTTGATTTTGTATTATGCTACACACCAAAATATAAAATCCATCATTACTCGATGATTGTGATGAATAATGATGATTATAAGGATGAAGTATTGATTTTTAAATATAAATAACAAGAAAAAACTATAATTTTACTCGACAATGAAGCAAAATAAAAAATCCGTATTATCTTCTGAGACAAAAATAAACTTATCATTTCTCGAAATCTCTCGGACAGATTTTGATGCCCTTCTGCATGTTTGAACAGTACATTGTACCCTTTGATTTGGTATTTGATTCATCCTTGGTGACGCTTGGACCAAGTCCCAAACATTTTTACCCACTGTCTTTTTTGTTTTATTATTTAGTTTACTAATATATTGCAGGATGTACAGTCAACAGCAAAAGTAGATGATCAAAATCAGAAATTCAATACTAATGAACGGAGTGCGCGTCAGAACTGTGTGGCGTCGAAGTAATTCAAAAGTATGTGTGTGACAATCACATACTTTTAATAAATAAACTAGTAATAAATTATAAAAATTAGTGTTAGTAAATTAGTATTGAATTTCTGATTTTGATCATCTACTTTTGCTGTTGACTGTACCTGTATTTTTAAGAGAGAAGGGAACATGGCTATTTCTATAATTTACATTGTATATCAAGATGATGGAAGCCCTTGCCCAAGAGTGGGAAAGAATAGACTAGCAAAAAAAATCTTACTTCATAGCTAGCGTTTATAAAAAAATATATGAAATAAAATTCGTTTATTTCAGACTATTTCAATGTCCATATTTTGTTAGAAATACATTATTTTTATTATGGTCTTGCTATCGTCATATGTCATTTTACACACTTAGTTGAAAATTTAAGGATGGATAAAATTGATTTTGATTTTCATCTATATACATACAAATACAAATCTATACATCTATTCATATATTATGTACCTACAATGGAGGGCTCACAGGGCATCAAAAAACTCCTCCGCATCGCTCACAATGGGACAAGTGCCCTAAAGGCTAGCAGCACTACCACGTTGAATGGCAATGCTAATTCTTTGGCCCAAGAAAAGGCCAGCCCTCTGGTCACATGAAGAGTCGACCGGCCGCTTAAAAATGTCTCTAAAAACAAGGTGAGCACTCGGACCCCTCTAGTGTTTCAACTCCAAACGACTCAAACATATAACATCCAAGAAGGTTTTTATATTAACGCCGTTTGAGGTTTTCGGCACCTGCAGCAGCCGCCCCAGCACAACACGACGTGGTAGGAAGATGGGAGCCATCCCATCTTCCTACCACTTCAAGTAGTACGCAAGGGTGACAACACATGTTGCACACCAAAGGAAGATGGATAGAAGAATATTTCGTGAAGATGGCCGATCCTTCGTGCCCTTCTTTCGTGATCCTTGTTAGCTTCTTCTCATACGGGGCAGGTACGAGTATTAATTACCATGCTTGTTCAAGGTGGATTGGCGATTTCAGACGTATAATTAATTATAAATCCAGGTTTCCTTACGATGTTTTCCTTCATCGATGTCATTGATGTCCAAGATAAACTTAGAAAGTACAAGATTTTTTTTCTTTTATAAAAATGTTGCCCCACGCTAGAAATTACTCCTGTGGTACACAAACAGCCAGACCCGGAACAACAATCTGCAGGTCATACAAATATTTGTTCCGTGCAGGAATCGAACCCGCGACACGCAGCGCAACAGTCAATCGTTTAACCACTGCGCCAAATTGAAATAGTCACATCGGTACTTGCTCGTGCCCGAATGCTGTTTACGTACGTTTAAGTGAGACTGCTGTTTTGTATGTATGTGTATACAGAATATTGTTACTAACTATTATTCATCATTACCAGATATTTCTTTACTAGCTTTCGCCCGCGGCTTCGCGCGCGTGGATGTTGGGAAAATTTACTGGCTTCCTATACAAAATTTTCATCCCCTATTTTAACCTCTACTGGGATGATTTTTCAAAAACGCTGATACATGACGTAATTATTAATTACCAACAAAAAGGCTAAATACAAATGTTCATGGTTTGAACTGCACAACTAACGGATTTTTCATTTATACTTTCCCTCTATTTTACGCCCTCAGGGGGTGATTTCCCAAAAACACTGAAACACGTGGTTTTTAATTTTGAACCTGACCAATTATCATGGTTCAAACTACAAAAATCACGATTTTCCATACAAACTTTCATTCCCTTTTTAACTCCCTAGGAGATTAATTTAAAAAAAACCTACATTATATAGGGAACCTCTGAGTAAAATTTCAGCTTTCTAGGTTCAAGTATTTGGGCTGGGCGTTGATGAGTCAGTCAGTCAGGACTTTTCTTTTTATCTATCTTCTATATAAATAAATAAAATTGAAGTGTCTGTTTGTAATGTCCAAATAACAGTTTTATACTAAATGCATATGAAAGTAAGTATGGTACCTACCCCAAAAAAACAATTTTAAAAATTTTTGTCTGTCTGCCTGTCTGTCTTTCTGTCTGTTTGTTCCGGCTAATCTCTGAAACGGCTGAACCGATTTTGATGGGACTTTCACTGGCAGATAGCTGATGTTATAAGGAGTAACTTAGGCTCCTTTTATTTTAGAAAAAAATAGGGGTCCGTACAAAAAAATTTAAACCCCGCAAATCCATGCAAAAATAATTAAACCCCTGCTGACAACCGACAATTACGCGGACGAAGTCGCGGGCATCAGCTAGTATTTATATATAAGAAGAATCCTTAACAAATTATACACTTAAACCTTCTTCATGAATCATTATCTCTATTGGTCTGGTCTATTGGTTCGATACGTTCGGTAGTTTTTGAGTTTATCGCGAGCAGACAGACACACAATAATAATAAATAAAAAAAATAATAAATCGTTTATTTGCGTTTAACATGAAAAAGAAAAGGCATAAATATGTTTAGCTAAGTATAACATAGCATGCAAAATTTTAAAGTCACACGATAATGAATAAAAAGCTAAATGTTATAAGGATTTGGACTAACATTTCTTATCCATAAATTCACTTAAATTATAAAAGCAGCATTTACTTAACCACTTTTACAATGAACTGGTTAGGCAAATTATTATAAATACGCTCACACATTGCTAGGCAGTTTTTATTGTATTTGGCAAGTCTTGGCATATCATCATTCTAATACTAATTTACTTAGGTCTCGCCTGTTCCGAGGACACAAATCGTTAGCTGTCTTAAATAGTTTTCGATTCTTAACAACAAACACACATATCTCATAAATGTAGGTATAGAGAAGGCAGGGGTAACAAGGCAAGCTTTTTAAATATTGGTTGCCATGATTCATCAGGTTGAAGACCATACATTGCTCTTATGCAGCTAATATTATCTACGTGCTCATTTCAGTTAATATCTTTGTCGATTATTATGCCTAAGAACCTTGCATGTGTAACCTCTTTGATTTTATTTATGTTAATATTTATGTTAATAATTTTTGATTTATCGATGTCAAGCCAGTGCAGTAATGTGTCTATTGTATTATTAATGTCACACTCATGATCGGCAATGGTGTTTTTCTTTCTATCAGATGTCACTATAATGGATATGTCGTCGGCAAAAAGAATACATTTGTGCTTGGTTATGTTTATAATATCATTTACATTTACAGGGTGACTGGTAATTAGTGTACGATACTTAAACACGTGATTGTGTTCATGACAACAAATAACTTTCCCAAAGAAAACATGTTTTTTTTATACTGGTTCTCTTTTATCATATTAACACAACAGCCGTATGAAATTTACGCGCGCGCACGCCTGGGACCTAAAGTGAACCAGTACAAAAAGCATTTTTTCCTCGGGAAAGTTGTTTGTTATCATGAACACAATCACGTGGTTAAGTATCGTACACTAATTACCAGTCACCCTATATAGTTTCTAAGATAAATCAATTATATTCTATTCTATTCTATATAAGAAATAATATTGGGCCTAACACGCTTCCTTGGGGAACGCCATATTTACTATTCCTATATTCTGATGGGTAGGGTGTCATATCTTTATTTTCAACAAACGTGGCGGGAGACAGTTTTATAATATGTACTGAACCAACAGTTCAGCATAATCCTCGTAACATTACTTCGGTTATAGAAAAATCAATTGAGCGCGGAAGCAGCCCTGGACAATCTTATCAACAGAACTATTCGGTAAAACTCTTTCTCGGTGAATTTAGCTTGAGGTGAGCAGTCAATACAGACTGAATGAGAACTCACCTGATTCTGACTTTACTAAATTAACTAAGGGTGACATTCCTTTACAGAATAAACCAGTAAGTCACAACTAAAACAATTGAGCGCAGTAACAGCCCTGCGCAATCTCATCAGTGAAGTGTTCCTACCGTGACTCGGTAGGTAAATTAATTAGGCGAGGTCCCACTGTCCGCTGCCTTGGGATAAATTTATATACGAAATGGCAATAGTGTGCACTGGCTTTGCTGGTCTAGTTGTGACAAGATTTAGTGTAAAGGTTTTGAATTAGGACGCCATTTTTTATGTTTGAGTCAGTAAGTCGGGGTCGCGCCAGGCCACGAAGGAGATGGCGGGATGAACTGGTCGGATGCCTCTAAAACCGGAGAGAAGAAGCACAGGATCGGGAAATATGGAAGGCATGAAGGGAGGCCTTAGCCCAAAAGTGGAACAGAATAGGCTAACAAAAAATAAATCAGTAGCAAAATTGTACTATTTGGTGCTTACGTATGAAATTATATATATATATATATTTTTTTTATTAGTAATTCGTCCTTTATTATCGGTGCGTTTACAAAAATATTCGGAAACCGGAGGAAAATTTGTCTTTTTTTTTGTCCACTACGAGAGCGTCATCATCATCATATCAGCTAATTGCCGTTCACACCTGAACGTCAACCAACCCCAGAGCGTCATTATTGTGGACAAATTGACTAGTCAGCAAACATTTCGCTTCATCATCATCATTTCAGCCGAAAGACGTCCACTGCTGGACATAGGCCTCCTCCAAGTGTCGCCACATTGACCGGTACCGTGCGACTTGCATCCAGCCTTTACCAGTTCATCGGTCCACCTAGAGGGAATCCTTCCAACGCAGCGTCTTCCGGCAATTTCATTCGCAACATTTTGTTTATTTTGGGTAGAATATCTATTAAGCTTACTTTTTAAGTTTATCTTAGGGGACAGGTGTGACAGTCGGCGATGTGATCTGTTAAGTGGTACCTAACTACTGTTATCGAAAGTGCGCAAAACACTTTACAGAGTTACTAGCTCTTCCTAGTTTAGTGAACAAGTTTTTGTACCTATTTTATACTATGTTTTTCATAGCTATACCTAGTTATATTGTTAACTATTTGTTTCTATCTTTGTTTTAATACCTTCTTGGCATTATGTTTCGTTACGCGGCAATAAAAGTTTTTTTTTTATCTCAAGGCATTCACGTTTTGTATTACCATAATAGGTACCTTTAAAGATTCATTTTAAGACTTAAATATCTTTGAAAAAGTATAATTATGTACGGTGTATGAATTTCTATTTTAACTGCTACATTTTCGGGTCAACTACTATATGTTAAACTAACCATAAGGCCCAAAAACGATGACGTCGGCTCTTAATGTGACCCGAGGGCACATTCTTGGGCAAATTCAGCATTGCCTTAAAACGTGACAATGCGCTGGCAGCATTGCTTTTGGACACAAAACTTATCCCAATGATAGCGTATCATATATATAGACGTGGACGTCTTTCCTAATGCCCTACGAGTCCTTTTTTATAAGAGACTTAATATTTACAAGAATTTAATAATTTTTATTATGGATTTAAGTCAATATCTCACTCGTTAGTTATTAACATGTGGCTATCTTGCAAAATGTAATAGCTATTAGATATGTAATTTATCCTCGTGTTAGCAACGAATTAAAATTAATTAGCTCGTGGCTAAGTGAAAGCCGTACAGATCGATCGGTCAAAGGTTCATCAGCGTAGCTTTGCCGCGGTCGGTCTATGGATGGGTGATCATCCATTTCATACCGAGTTTCCTCCGTGCCTAGGAAAGCACGTAAAGCTATTGGTCTCGGCTGTCATACATAGATCTTTGGCAGTCGTTATGGGTAGTAAGAAGCCAGAAAGTCTGACAACCAGTCTTACCAAGATGTATCGTGTTAACCAGAAACTGGGTTGTGGGGATCTGATAGGCAGTCGTTCCATGTAAAACGCTGGTATTCAGCTGCATCCGGTTGGACTGGAAGCCGACCCCAATATATTTAGTTGGAAAAAGGCTGGGCAGATGAGATGTTGTTAGCAACTAAGGCACAAACGGGCCCAATAAAATAAAAAGAATCAGAGGTAGTTCTTTACAAAAATATAATTTATTAATAAGAGGAAAGCAAATAAAATGTATGATACCAGCTTTATACGAGTTCTTTAAATAAATAAAAAAAAACATCCTTTGCAGTGCTCTTCCCGTATGTATTAAATTTCAAATACGTACAGAATTCAAGCTATATTTTTATGCTCAGTAATGCAGTGACGTGGTAACGCTGATGAAAGAAGCCACCATTCCTGGGACGCCTGTAACTTGATCAGATTATCCTACTTCGAAAATGGAGCTTCGAAATCAGCGGAATAGGGAAATATGATATGTTTGCTGTTTCAAGTTTTCTGATAGGAATTATTTTTTTCTAAGAATTGAAGTTGGTAATAAGAGTTTTAGAGAAAGTATGAATTACTTCAAAGAACTGTAATGATAGCACGCTTCATACAATAGGGTATTACACCAATTTTTGAAAAGTGTTTCTATGAAATTCTGTAGTGCTAATATTCCACCAAAATAAACACAATTTTTTTATTCAATCGATAAGTGCCATAAAAATACATCTAAATTTTAAATTTTCAAATTTCGCGCGTTGTTTGACGAAAACGCTTTTTACTGGACGCCATATTGCTCAGCGTAAATGACGTCAGTTCGTTTTGTATCAAATGAGCTCATATTAAATAATGATAATTGTATATAATTTAAAAATAATTAAAAGCATATTTTGTAATAGGTGTAATAATGAAAAAATTACGTTGGTTACGAAAATAATAAAAGTACAAAGCCTATATTACGCCAATCGGTTGACTGACAGTTGACAATTTTTTGTTTACACAGCCGCACGGCGTAATAACATGGCCGCTACTATTTCACGGTGTTTTATAACAGATTAAAAATACTGAAAACCTTGAATTGAATTAAAAAAATTGTTTTGTTATTTTATGAACTAAAATTTACATTTTCCGACTGCTTTATGCCTAAACTGTCTTAATAACATATTTATAGATTTTTCTCGTATAGAGTAAAATACCCTATTCGTAGTAGATTGATATTTTACCTAATCTATACAAATAAATGAATTTAAAGTACTTATCTGTTTGTAATCACAATTTTTTTTTTCTTAGCGAATATATTATGAATATAATAATATGGTACTTACCTACACCTACTAAAAAAACCATTTTTGTTTGTCTGTCTGTTTGTTCCCGATAATCTCCAAAACGGCTGGTCCGATTTTGCCGGAACTTTCACTGGCAGATAGCTAATGTTATAAGTAACATGGTCTACATTTATGTTAGAAAAAAAGGGTTTCGCGCAAAAAAATTAAAACTCTTTAAATAACTGACATTCACGCGGGCGAAGTCACGGGTATAAGCTAGTAAGTACCTAATGACACTCTACGAAAACAATTGATTTCAAAATGATACATAATCTGGAACGAACAAAACACGGAAAACTAACTACAAGCCTATATGGTTATCAGTGCCCCTATCTTATAAACAAACTTTAATTGTGCTTAATTAAAATTACTAGAATACGTTTGTATGGAGCATGTGAGCAGTATTTAATAATGTTTAGACTGATATTACATTTTATCGCGTTATTGCATAAACACGCTCAACTAAGCAATTTTAAAACCCTTTTTATGGGAGCGTCTCCGGAAAAGGTAAATTTTTAATGTGTGCCATTGTTTCAATTAGACTCGGTCAAGTAAACAATAAAACCCCAGTTCTAACCGTCGGTGTCGTAGAAGGTGGCAGAGGGATATTCCCTCTGTCAGCGACCAGAGGATGGGCAGCAACATCCTTTTGAGTACCATAACACCTACTGCGATCACCAACATGCAATCGGCCAAGCATGGCGATTACGGCTGAACCCCCCTTTGGTGGACGTCTAAATGATGATGATGAAAAAATAAAACATAATTATCCCACTCAACAATAGAGTAGCTTTCTATCAGTGAATTAATTTTTGTTATTGGACCAGTAGGTACTTTCTACTTCTATACAAAAAAAAAACAAAAAAAAAACTTGTAAATACCGATGTCGTATCATTACGAACATCAAGTTTAGCCCAACAATAGAATGACACAAGAAAACACTGAAAACAAAATCAATACATATGCTAGTGAGTGAAGCAGTAAAGCCCGCGCTTTTCGTGGCTTCAACAGCCCTCCCTGCCTATAACTTTTTCATGGCGCAATCCAATTTTTCACAAATTAATCCGTGGTTCTTTAAAATCCTTTGATGGATTGCCCTGACATGTTCGTTCATTTAGTTACCTTTATGACGTCACACCTGCCTCATGTCTTCATGACGCCATATTTGATAGACACTTGTAAAATTATTGCAAAGTTTGTTTTGACTATGTTCTCATTTTGAACTAGTTTTTATTTGTGACTTAGAGGAGAATTTTTGATTTTTATTAGGAGTAAGTACCAGTACATTATGTGTGTGAGAAGAAATGTTTTTCTTATGGTATTTTTGGCCATGTTGAAAATTGTATGTAATCTTACTAGTTAATACACAATCATCTGACAAAGCACGCTTCGCTATGTCTCAGTTCTCGTTTCCGTTGGAAGTTCACAATAAAAAATACAAAAACACTCTTCTGTTAAAATGCAATGTTATATCAAAATTTCAAGTTAATCACATATATACACACATAAGTATCATTATTTTTTGTACCAATAACCTGCATTTCCTTGTGTCGGACATAGAGATAGATTTTTGTATCCTACCCAAATTCATTGCTCGTCGTGAGTGTATCAACAAGCTCTAAATAGACACATCAAAAAGCTTTGAACCAACATTGTTCTGTCCATCACACTAAGTAGGTAACATTCAGGAAAAATTTTGTTTAGAGATTGTTTTTTTTTGTGAAAAATGACTGTTTATTGTACTGTTATATGTTTTATATAACATTGTTTTTATTTATAGAAGCAACGGTACCTACACAGGGGTCGGTGGTTTTTTTAAAGTTTAGTTATATTTCAAACTATGTAGTTTTCGAATAAACAAATTGGTTCTTTACCGTACCAACAGGTACACACGGCTACACATCAAGCTATACATTTCTAGTATAAGCTGATCTCGCCTTGTATAGAATTTCCTGACAATGATACACCACGACTCAGCGCAATACATCGCCGATCCAACGTAGCAAATAGATTTGTAAACGAGGTTAATAATTATGTATTAGTTTATGTTTTGTTTATTTAATTTGTGTATTTTTTCTATGGGCCTTTGTAGCCTGATAATAAAAAAATATTATTATTATTATTAATGAGAGAGAGGAAATGTATAGCTTGATGTGTGCGTACCCAGATCAAACCTTTAAATTTATATTTTTTATACATAATTATATTTTTAAATCCTCCTTTTTAGGACCTTGTAAAAGCCGTACAGATCGGTCAAAGGTTAAGCTAGGCTGATCGCAGTAGCTCTGCGGATGGGTGACCATACATTTCATACCGAGTTTCCTCCGTACCTCGGAAAGCACGTATAGCCGTCATTTGTAGATCTTTGGCAGTCGTTAAGGGTAGTCAGAAGCCAGAAAGTCTGACAACCAGTCTTACCAAGGGGTTTCGTGTTACCCAGTAACTAGTTTGTGGAGGTCCGATAGGCAGTCGCTCCATGTAAAACACTGGTATTCAGCTGAATTTGGTTAGACTGGAAGCCGACCCCAACATAGGTGGGAAATGTCTAGGTAGACAATGAATCCTACATGTGTTTTAAAATCTGAACAGAATATCGTTTGTTCACATTTAATGGACAGACTACACGTGTTAGACTCAATAAAACGTTAATGTCAACTGTTATGACGCCCACGGGAGATGGGGTGACCTATTGTTTGACCGACGGTCCTCAAGGTCAACAGAAATAGGTTAATGTCATTTGATAATACCCGTCGGGATATAACAGAGAGTATTGTCACGAATCCATTATTATTGAATCAGAAATTGCTTATCTAGGGCATGAGATAGATAAGACACGAAACATACGCCCTTAGGTATAAGGTAAAAAAAATGTATGTAATAGGTTAAGGTCCCTAGAAAACATAAATGTAAATAAAATAAAAACACAACTGCGTACAGTCATTCCCCTGAATTTATTTATTTATTTTCAGCCTATATTGTCCCAATGCAGGGCAAAGGCCTCCCTTTCTTCTTTCCAACCCTCTCTGAATTGAATCCTTCCAAAAAACTTCCCCTGAATTGAATAAAGAAATAAAGTAGATAGTAGCAAAAATGTAAAAGGGAATCCCACCCACAGGAAAGAATGGCGATAGATGAAAGAAAGAAATAGTATGTAGAATAAAAGTCCGAGAGGCATAAAAGCGAGAACTAGTATGGAAGAAGTTTCAGACATATAATAGGCCCCAATTTGGTTGGCGGGATTAGCTCAAAAAATAAAATAAAAAAGACACGCCCTTTTACAACTTATCACGATGAGCAAAGTACTTGGAAAGCGAGGTGTCGGTTGCAAGAGGAAATCTTGGCTAAGGTATCTCCAGGGCCACGGAACTATTCCACCTCGCGACAGAGTAGGAAAGGTTTGCAGAACCGACTGCCAACCTTCGTAGTTTGGAGAAGCACTAGAAGAAGAAAAGAGACATGCATCTGTAAGTAGTGCTACATTTTGTAAAGTGTGGCTCACATTCAATTGACCGCACAGGATTATATAAAAATACCAGTCTACTATACTTTGTCCCAATGCAGGACAAAGTCCTCGTTTCATACAGAGAAGACAGGAAGATTGATCACCACGCTTTGCTCAAGGCGGATTGGTGATTCCAGACTTAAATTTATTATTAGTCCAGCTTTCTTCACGAAGTTTTCTTTCGACGATGTCAATGATGTCCAAAATAAACTTAGAAAGTAGTTAATGAAGTTGAAAAGCATAATAAACAATTCACTCATTTGTTTTAAAAATAAATCATGGAATTCGATGATTTTATTTTAAAACAAATGAGTCGCACGATGGTGTTCGAATTTCAAAATGTCATGTCCCTTGTTTTTGAATAATTGAATCACCGTTAAATGTACCTACCCATTTATAGCTAGCAATTCCAATTATTCCAATTCACCTCCTTATTATAGTTATTTAACAGAAAAATATTATTAAACAATTTATATACAAAAGTTTTAGAATCTGGTGCTGAAATACAGGTTGCTTCTAGAATAGCCTGTATTTGCAGATAAGCAGTCGCTCTATGTAAAACACTGGTATTTAGGCGCATCCAGTTAGACCGGAAGCCGACCCCGATATATATCAGTTCGGACAAGGCTAGGCATGTGATAATGGTACAATACCATTGAATATTTAGTAGTATTATAATTAGTCTGCCCATTTGGGAAACTTCTGAATAACCATAAAGGGCGAGACAACTCTCCAAGAATAATACCAAAACATCACCCCAATAGTCCAATAAAGTGAACGACAAGAACCTCATAACTAAGTCATAACAGAACAAGTAATTAGCACCCATACGACTGAACTGTAATTACAGAACTACGCTATAACTACATGACTTAACTATTCCTGGTTCAAGCGTGTTGGTTGTACATACGAAACCTACAATTATCGTACACATACACCAAGAATCGATACGAAACTACATACGATATTCACGATACAATCGTTTGTTAGGTTACAAGACGTGTTTTTTAGAAGCAAGCACGGATATGTGATTAATGCTGTTTGGAGAACGCCTTTTTAATAGTTTATTTTATCTTTGTTTTTAGAAAAATAGTCACCATTCTAAATGCTGATTGGCTCATCGGTCTACTGAGAACGAGGGCGTTAGCTGAGTATGGATCTTGCTTTTGGAATTATGGATTACTCTGGCTTCACACACTATTTCATTGTGTGTTTAATTGGGGAGTTTAGAAAAGGAGGAGGTTTTATATGGTGCTGCTGAGTGCGTCGCCTTGTGGCCTCAGCAAGCTGTTTGGGATTTGCGAGAGGTATGCATTACAACATGTACTTGTGTACAATGTGAAGAAAAGTGAAGTTATGGTCTTTGAGGCTGGCAGCAGTAGTGTACCTATCGAGATGCCTACCATTAAACTGAACGATGTTCCTCTACAGAGAGTAAACCAATTTAAATATCTAGGGCACAATCTGACTGCCGACCTCAGGGATGATAATGACATCGAATGGGACCGAAGGGCGCTGTCTGTGCGTGCTAACATGATAGCTCGCAGATTTGCACGCTGCTCGAATGAAGTCAAAGTCGCGTTATTCCGTGCGTATTGTACTTCATTCGATGCGTGTAGCCTGTGGGCTCATTTTACACTGAAAGCAAACAGCGCCCTTCGAGTCCAGTATAATAACGCCTTTAGGGTGCTGATGGGGTTGCCGCGTTTTTGTAGTGCTTCAGGGATGTTTGCGGATGCCCGCGTAGATTGTTTTTATACAGTAATGCGTAAGAGATGCGCATCCCTGGTACGCAGGGTGCGCGGCAGCACCAACAGCATCTTAAAAATGATCTCCAGCCGACTGGATTGCGCGATCCTTAACCGGTGCTGCAAAATTTCTGCTGGACTTGCGGCATAATAAAGTTTTGCCATTATTGTTTTACGTTAATTTATTTATCTGTATATATATATCAATTTAGTTTACTAACATAGATATAAGTCGAATTGTTACTAACACTATAAGTTATATTACTCGAATAAATAATTGAATTATTATGATTATATTATGTCCGACAGTATGTATTTTTTCTACGTATGTTCACCGATTTCTCCCCCATTTGTGGACAGATTCTAAAAATTCTTATTAGAAAGAGTATACTCCTGTATGTCTATTCTGTTACAATCTCCCTCGGTGAACACCTAGGTGAAGTGAGCTGTCATCCGTCAGTCTGCTTTGTCAATCCCTAGCATTGAGACGGATGTCAGCTCACTTCACCTAGGTGTTCACTGAGGGAGATTGTAACAGAATAGACATACTGAAGTGGTCCCATATAAGTTTTATCGAAATTGATTCAACACTATTGGAAAAAATCGGCAGAAAGCAAATAATATATACATTTATGATGTTTCAAATTTCGAATCTTGTACTTTCAATCTCTGTTTTGACTGTGTTGACGTTTCTGTAATGGATTTGGATGATAAGGAGATACTAAAAAGGGAAAATTAAAAACCTTTTTTGTTACAAAAAGGACAAACGCCTTTAAAAACTGAAAAGTGATTAATAACTTACACACATGACTTAGTTTCGGTAGTCAGTGACTTTGTTTTGTTTGCTGTTTTGTATTATCCCTCTGTCGTCTTCTACGATACCCACGAATAGAAATGGGGTGGTGTTATTCGCGGCCGGCACCACACGGCACATTTTGTATGGCAATAGTAAAATGTGACGTCAGTTTTTTGCCAACACAATTGAGTCCTTATTTATTCATTTCAACGCAACTAAAAATCGAACTTTACAGTTAATTGAAAGGTAATCGGGTTTTGAGGGAGTGTTTTTAGAGAAGTTGTGTCTTGGAATTAATTATTAATGGTGTCAAATACTCAATGGTTTGGAGTGGTGGTGGACCGCCACGGCCATGCATAGACGACAAACCAAAGTGTGCCTTGCACGCCAAGGTCACATGACAGACATACATATCTAAAGGTCATAAAACATTGTTTTTTATTTCCTGTGTTAATTAAGGTCCTTTTAAGGACAATTTCCTTGAATCATTCTAGTTTATAGCAGTTTAACTTCTCTCTTTAAATTTCATCTATATTAACATAAGATGACAAAAAGGAATAGGTACCAATTATAAGAAAAGTTATTAAAGGATGAATTCGTAGCTTGGCGCTGAGGGCACATTATTGCTTTTTTGACTGTTAAAAATAAGTACCTATCTATGATGATAATTTAGCTGTCATTCTTTAGTATACTACCTAATTATTATACATATCTATTCTAATGTAATGGTTTTCAAGCATAAAGCAACAGGGAACACCAGCCGCATGCGTCCGGAGCGCTTGCGGCCAGAGATCCGCGTTGCTCTATGTTTTCAAGGTATATTGTATTCACATTAAATTATTATGTCGCAGCGTCAACACAGATGAGCCGTGTATAATGCCAATTAATAATAACATCGGCTATTATTACTAAACGGAAACGTCAAGTAGAGAACCTACTTGGGTGTAGTTGATACAAGGAATGGCAACACTGAATTGATGCTCGATACAGGAAGTGGAAACACTGGACCGACGGCTGTTGTTTGACAGCTGACATTTTGACATCGTTGAAGTTGATGAACGTGAAGGTTGGAACGTTAGATTTGACTTTTCTGATATCCTGTTTCAAAATAACTGCAGTTTAATATTCCACCCACTATGCCTGCTCATTCTGATGATGAGCACCTCAAAGCGCCTCCGTCATATACAATTTTTCTACACAAAATATTGTAAAAGAGTAGGTAAATAGTAGGTACTTAATTTTTTACTTTTTTTGTTTGTAACTTTATTTTATTTACCTAGTACCGAAGTATGGAGTTTCTTGCCCATTCTAGTCCATATGAAACTATATTTTGGTAGGAAAAACTAGATTCTTTTTTTGTTGTCTACGAAGTTCAAAACTGTCAAATGCTATAAATGATTTGACTTTATTCGTTACTCTTGCTTAAGCAAATTCTTACTAAGATTTTCCTTTAAAAAACCCTACTAGTAGGTTTGAGGTTTAAGGAACTTTAAGACGCTCAATTTTCTGATGCTTCTTCGATATGTAGAGCGAAAATCAAGGTCATACAACCCAGAACTTTATTTTGTCCCTCCTATGTTCTATACCAATATAATGGATTAAGGAATTGGTGCTAATGAGCGCCCGTTAAACAGCCCCGACTGGCAGTAGGCCAGTAAAGCGCTTTAATGAAGAAGAAGGGTGCTTTCGTCAGCTGCTTTAAATGGCTTAGCAATCTGTCTTAAGTAAGAAGTTATTTATATCCCTTTAAAGGTAAATGAACCAATTATCTGTAACCGTTTTTTCGCTGAAAGAAATGAGAATTTTCCGCTACACCAAAGGAAAAGTCTTGTATAATGTCGGTAATATTTCAGCAGATAACTAGACCAGTTGTCAGCCAAAGGCATTGTCATAAAAAAGTCAAGAGATTTTTCTTTCAAACGTTCCACAGACATTTCTATCGAATTTCCACGACCAATAAAAACAAAAGACTTTCGTCTATAGTCACATACTGGCACTGGCAACGAAAAATTATCACAACTGCTGAAAGAACAACTTGTTCCATCACTATAGACATAAAAACAAAAGCCACTCGCTTATCACAATCTACCCAACGTTGCACATAAAACGGCCAGCATTAGCGGCATAGATCTTCGGGACATTATTCATTCTCGTTGCCAAAACCGAATTCTCTAGAATTACAATGTATGCGATGCGATCCAGAGAGACACTTATTTGTAATGCGGTTATTACAGCGCTGGAATGGAGCCAGAACGAAAACTACTTAACTTTAAAAACTGAGGCTACCTGTGTCTCATGAATACTGGCCAGCCCACATGCCAGTGAGGTTGGCCGTTGGTATGTGGACTTACCTCATAGTCAAGAAGTAAAGTATAATAAATTCACAAAGCGACTTAGGTCCCCCGGGAGTAACACGGCAATCGATAAATTGTTTCTAGACGTTTTAAAAATTACAACTTTAATACTGAACTTTTTAAGATTTTATTCAAAAGCTTAGTTGTCATATGGCATACCATAATCACAGGTGTAAATCATATTAGTTTACAAATCAGCTTTGAAGAAAAGGATTTATAAAAAAGCTTAGAAGCGTATTTTATAAATGTCAAATTTCCAACTCGAAATTCAACACTACGCTATATTTTTTTGCGCGAAGGCCTTTGATCTCTACAAATTGTAACAGAAAATAAATAGTAGTGAGAAATATGGTAGTAACTATAACTGACAGCTACATTTTTGAAAACATAATTCAGTCTCAACACGATGCAATCTCAAAACAAAAGAAATATGATCTCAAATATCTGTGGAACTGAATATGTACATTACAACGTCACTGGCGTGCTTCGACTGCAACGTATAATTTTATACTAGTTTACGAAAAACATATTGCGAGCGGAAAGTTCAATGATCTATGTGCTTGCCAAATTCGCTCTTACGGCTAATAACACCCATGGTTAGCAAGAATCAAAATCGCTTGTACTTAAATGGGTTTAGAAGTTAATTTTAGAAAGCAAATAAATAGTGGTTGGCTCCTTAGGTTGTTATATAAAAAGGAAAGAAATATAATAAGAAAATATAGAAAAGTGTTTGTTGCATAGAAAGGTGAAAATTTCATTTCGTTTTGAAGGTTGATGCCACAATAAGTCAAAAACTTAGTTATTTAGGACACAGAAACTAGGTTACATTGTTATATAAGTTGCATGTCTGTCGCTAAACTAGATTGCTAAATTACTTGTGGTATAGAATGTAGTTTATAAAGAAAGATAAGGTACAACGGTTTAGGAAGGTTGCATTTTCCACTGCTTTATCCAATTAAACGTAATTTTACTTATCGGAATACACGCGATACCAATTGTAGTTACTGGAACTTAGATTAACAAATGAAATATTATGCATTTCGTTTGTACCTACTTACTAGGTAATTTGTTGATGTTTCTTCAATTCTCTGTCACCAAGCAAAATTGCTATACTTTTTAAACATTGAAAGCGATAGGCTCAGATTATGAAACAAAAGGCAGATAGACCGCGCGGAACACTGAGAGTGAAGCCAAAAAGCAAATACAGTTTCAATAGCGAATATCTACAACGCGCTTCGTGCTGTACTGACACGAGACAGTATAGCACGAAACGCCGCATTGTTAAACAAAACAAATAAAAATACTTGAATTTGTTGATACT
Source organism: Charanyca ferruginea (assembly GCA_947361185.1). Lineage (NCBI taxonomy): Eukaryota > Metazoa > Arthropoda > Insecta > Lepidoptera > Noctuidae > Charanyca > Charanyca ferruginea. The sequence goes on along the minus strand of OX376074.1, from coordinate 6,105,371 downwards.
AATTGAGTTTGTATTTGCTTTTTGAGCTTCACTCTCAGTGTTCCGCGCGGTCTAGATAGACCGTGCGATTGCCTCAGATTGTGACACTAAAGGCAGATGCCTTTAGTGTCATAATCTGAGGCAATAGGTATTAATTAGACTAAAGGTTGTTTAGCTTAATTAATTTGGCCATCATTAATACCGGCTGTCATTCGTAGATGTTTGATAGTTCTCTGACGACACGGTTGGCGCAGTGGCTGAGCGATCGACTGCTGCGCAGCGTGTTGCGGGTTCGATTCCCGCCCAGGGTAAACATTTGTGTGATGAGCACTTGTGTTTGCCTTGTGTCTGGGTGTTGTTTATCTATATATGTATGTATTTACAAAAAAAAAATGTATTTGTGTATGTATATCAGCTATCTGACACTCATAGTACAGGGTCTCCCTAGTTTGGGGCCAGATGGCCGTGTGTTAAAATGTCCCCACATATTATTATTATAGTTGTATAGTCAGAAGCCCGAAACTTTGACCGCCAGTTTTACTAAGAGGTATCGCGTTGCCTAGACTTACTAGACAACAGGATACCCCTTGGTAAAACTGGCTAGCAACCTAGTTAGGTTGTGGAGCTCGAACAGGCAGTCGCTCCGGTTCAATACGGTTGAACTGAATGGAAGCCGACCCCAGCATATTTGGTAAAATCGCCACACTATTCTAAAACCAGTGCAATTTATGAAAGCCAGAATCAACAGTACCGACCACTAGAATAGCGTCGAGTCAATGAAGCTCGACGACTTCCGGACAAACATTACAACTGTCTCAGATTCCGCAACGAAATTAATCAGAAAAGAACAGCGGAGGAGTAAGAAAATCATATTTTCCACTTCCCTCTAAATCAAGCAGGAGATAAAATAAAACTAGGCCAATAGGCACAAAGGAACGTTAATAACGGCGGGAGGCCAGTAGCACCATGAATAACAATTAACATTATTTTAATGGGTCCTAAAATGTGAGCTGTTACAATGATTCCAATAATAGATAAGGAAACAACGCTTGAATGCACGGAAATTAGTTCTAGTTTCTACAAGGTCTGAAATAGCTCACTCAAATAAAATTTTCATCAAGTAGTGTTTCACATTTAGCAACTATATTCATATTTAATTGAAGGTAAGGGTTTTCAAGTATTCGGGTTCAAATATTGCCAGGCGTAAAATGTAGTTGATTTTCCATTCCCCTCGAGTACGATTATATGGAAAACATCAAGTAGAGACCTGCGCTTTTAATAATATATTAGAAACGTGTTACGCTGTGAAAACGACTGATGGTTACCCACGTAGAGGTATAGTGTGTACGTAGTTAAGAACGACCTTTATGCCGAATATCGAATGATTGAAGACAAGGATTTAGGATGTTGATTGGCTGAACATTTTTTTGTTGCCAGAATCAATCAAGATCAAAGTCTTTCCTCATTATAAAGAGATGAAGTTTGTAAGTTTTATGTAGGAGATAATCTCTAGAACTACTGGTACGATTACAACAATTCTTTCTCTGATGGAAAGCTACAATATTCAAGTCAAGTATCACAAGATATGTTTTAAGATCAAATCACACCGGGATGACAGCGGTTGGCAGCGCAGCGGCCGTCAGTTTTGCTGACAAACTATTTTCAACTATATCTTTGAACATCAAAGCATAGTATCGTTTACAGATGTGTATGAGTTGAGCGGCAGCTCGCGGCACCGCGCGGCTCCGCGAGACGTAGACCGACGCATAAAAGAACGGCTCACGGTTGATCGCCGCGTCGCTGCCGGCCGCTGCCATTCCGTTGTGACTCGGCCCTTATGGTAGGTACCTATACACTAACGACCCATCCCGGCTTCACACGGGTACAATGTAGACACAAACTATACGTTTACTCCTCTTGAAACTCTATCTATTGCTGCAAACTGCATTAAAATCCTTTGCGAAGTTAAAAAAATCTAATTTTACTTTCGCGGACGAAGACGCGGACAGAAGTTATTATTAGATACAGTTTCAGTATGAATTGCTTGAGCACATTTCTGTATTATGTATGAATGAAAATGTCTGTTCAAAAAGATGACACGTACATGTAGGAAATAAATGTATTTGAAAATTGCTTTACCTTTTGATTCCGCGACTGTACTTCTAACAAAGAGGTCATACACGAAACGACACTCATAGAAAGTAGGTACTTGACAGTAAACGTAACGGCTCTGAGAGAGCAGCAATACGCAAAGCTAAATAAAAATAATAAAATTATATGACATCCTCATTGTAACTCATAGCCATTTGTAAACAAAGAAAAAGTGAACGTGAAGTGGAAATAGGTGAGATAGTCGTAAAAGTCGGTTATTATTGGCGAACGTGGAAAAGCGATACAACCGGTATTGCGAGGTAGGTGAGTACACTGGCGGACACACATTAGGACGTAAAAAACTAGGTGACATTTTTTGAAGTAAATTCCGTGGGAACTTTAATAGTTGATTTGTTTCAAGAATTATTTTAAAATTTATTAAATCAAGCCACTTTATGTACTATGATGATTTTGATAATTTGAAGACAAACGCAGATTAAAATATTTTCAATTTAGTTGGTTCATGAATTATCCGTGATAGTCAACAGTTTATTTTTTTAAAAACAAAACCTCAGTCCTATATTTACATTTAAGACTTAAACCACATTCATTAACTTCTTTGAACCCCAAAATGTTCTATCTTCATAAACTGAAAAGTAAAACAGATAAAAACAATAACTGTCGTATTACAATTTAGGCGAAACACCCCAAAGCTCACCTTGGAAAAGAAAAAGACAGTCAAAATGTAAAGTATTTCGTTACTGTCGCCTGTTCCCTACAACTTGGTCGGTAATGTAAACGTTTTCCCCTAGAAAATCAGTACATTCGTATTCAAATGATTATTGTGCCGACCACACGATTACATTTATTTCGGCTATTGCCAGTGTTTGTACGTTTGTTAGAATATTTCCTACCGGACTTTGCATGGGAACGCCTGTCGTATTACTATTGGTGTTCTGCGATGTTTTTTTTTTATTATAATCAATAGTTTCAGGTTGGGAGCAATTTACGCCCCAAAATATAAAAGTGGTGGTTGTACATTTTATACACACTTTTGGTATCCAGTTGCGTGCGGTAAGACTGGAAGCCTTTTCCTAAGTTGAGGATTTTGGAAAAGGAGACAGATGATGATGATGATATTTTTCTTTGTCTTTACTATGAAAAACAGACAACACACACTTAACGGAATACAACACACACATAACGGAACACAACACACATAACGGAAAACAACACAAGACAGAGAGAAATATACGATGACGTTACACCTATAGTTGGTTGATTCATTAAATGAGAAATATACGATGACGTTACACCTATAGTTGAGCTCATTAGATGAGTAATACAATATTTTAAATTATACTATATCAATGTTTGATTTATATGCTCTTGGTGTACTAAAGTACGCCAAAGTACACCAACAGCATAAAATAAATAATCATTTTATTTATAAATAAATAAGTGATGATCGAAGCAGACATGACTTCTTGTCACTAGCATAATTGAGGAGGTGAAGAACAAAACCTCACTTTTCCATTTTTCTTTTAAATGTTTTTTTTAGTGTACAAATAAGTAAAAGCTTATCAAAAACACCACTTTTCTGATATAAATTTTCATGTCAAATAGAGAGTTTCGAACAAAACCACACTTTATACTCTAAAGTTAGTCTCTTAGTTATTTACATTTTACTGTTTTCTCCAAAATAAGAAATAGTGGAAAAGTGAGGTTTTGTTCTCCACCTCCTCAATTGTGTTCTTATTCCACGTTACCTTGGATCGTCGGTCGGCACATCACGGTTTCTCTTTACATTCCGTCCCGCCAACGGTTATGTCATAACTGACTCCTATTTCATTCTTCACATAACCCATTCATCTTTTTTTTGGCTTTTCTCTTCCTCTCCATCCATATTGGTACCGGTTATACCACATACATTATCTGAAATACAAATAACTGCAGTCGATCGATCAAAACGCAATACTGCATCGCCGCAAAAAGTCACCGCAAGCTATGGCTCTGCATGCTACCGCACCGCTCCAAGCAATATGTAATTAAGACTAGATTGAGCCATTACTATGCATACATCATTTTGCTTATCACGTACCGCACAACCACCTAATCCGCTACAATACACCCTTTGTTACCAGTAGGTACTCCTTCAAGAGATAATATATTACAGTCTACACAACAAAAGCACAATGCTTTTTCCCTGTTCCCTATTTAGTACACTATACTTTGAATCTGTTCATAAAGCAGTGTTTCGTTCCACTTAAGCAAAAAGCTCGTTCCAGTTATAATTTTGCCCTCACTTTTTATTTCTCGGCTATGTCATGACCCCTTAAGGCCGGGGTTGGTTCGTGCGAGTCACTTTACGGTACCATTTTAAGCTTCCAAGTTAAGAACGCCGGGAATTGCGTTAAGGGCTAGCAGGTGACGAGATTTGGATTTGTTGGTTCCAGAAGTTATGGTCTCTCCTCTCCGGTTTTTATAGGGCTTATGTTTAACGAACCTCCAGATCTACTAAATGATCACCAATAATAGTAAATAAAATAAAACCAAAAATAGTAAATGGTCACCAAAATGGTGTTTCCTAAAGTATTGTAGAAATGTATGAGTTTGACTGTAAAAAGCGATTTGATTCCGGGGAGGTCACACTTTCTAACCTAACCATGTCGGATCCGCCCCAGGGGGGTCTAAAAGATTTTGGTTATTTTGCACACTAAGATTTGGTGACCATTTAGTACATTTAGTATAATTTAGTATATTTTTTTTGGTAAGGGAGCTTAAGATCCTAAAGTATTTTTTGGTGATCATTATATTTATACCCTTTTTATAGTACTGCCATTGCGGCATTATACTGTATGATGTGATGCAGACAACTGCTGATGCGGTCACTGTTACACAGCGTAGAAAAGAAAGAGAAGAACGAAATCACGACGTTTCATGTTACAAAATATGCAGCAAATATCTCTATTTACTAATTAGCGTAATCTAAAATAAAACACAACCAAGTTCTTAATTTAATATGATACGAATTTCGAAGTATGTTCAAGATTATTGCTATTTTTCCGCAGCCACAAACTCATTCGATTTGTCTAAAAACATTTTTGAAATAAGCCTATTTGAATTATCTCCAGGGTTCTGCCCTGTATGGTTTTGAGGTAAGTATGCATGTTAATTAAACAATAGATTATTTTAAAGATATTCTCTTTTTCCCTTCCTTTTTTTCAATACTTTTACCATAATTGTAAACACACACGAAAACGACCCTTGTTAGGGCTCTTCTGGGAGGAAGAAATCTTAAGGTAAAGACCAATGATACCTGAAGGGATGTTTGGATGGTGAGTAAATAGCCATTATAAAAATTTAATAATTTTAAAGACATTTGTACTTGTGTCACGGTTCTTTCATTCTAAGCTAAACCTACATAAAAACTTTACAATAAATCGAAATCAAATATGAGCAGAAAAAAACTTGGTTGTAAAACTATTTCCTAACAAAAAACTCGACAGCAAAACAGCTGTCAACCCTGGTTACAAGTGCATACGTCGAGAGTCGGAACTACGAATATTTGCAGTCCACACTCTGTGCGCTGTTTTGAATTCGTTAGGTACCTTGTTTATTGTATGTAAGTACTGTTGCAGAAAATAATAAAAATAAACAATAACTTAGTTGGGTAAAGTTTGTGAATAATTATGCTTGTTTACAAATTCCAAGTCAAAGCATTTATTTCAATTAAACCACACATACACACACAGTTTTGAATTGTCAAGCAGTTTCTTAAGCTAGTTGCTCGTTTCAAAACGTAGGTAGGTTACATGTTTGTTACTCAATCACACAATCATATAATTTTAATAAACAGATAGACAAAAAGAAGAATCACGTAAATCGGATCATAAATCTCAGCGTAATCGGTGTACATACATAAAAAAAAAACCTGTCGAATTAAGAACCTCCTACTTTTTGAAGTCAGTTAAAAATTAAATAGGTTTTGGCTGTCCTTCTAGACAAATGTTAATAATGTCCTAGACTATTTATTGAACTTACCCTCATCATCTGCCTAGCTTTTTCCCAGCTTATATGTTGGGATCGGATTCCAGTGTAACCGGATGCAGCTGAATAATAGAGTTTTACATGAAGCAACTGCCTGTGTGACCTCCACATCCCAGTTACTGGGTAACACGATACTCCTTGGTAGTCCGATTTTCTGACTACCCATAACGACTGCCAAATGTATACGGATGACAGCTGGGACCCATGGTTCAAACAGCATTTAATGAAGTTATACTAAAAGTATGCACAATTGCTGAACCCATATTAGGCGGATTCTTTATTAAGCGAGTGAAACCGCGGGCAACAAATAGATAGCATTCAGAGAAACCTAATTCTAATCTATGATAACAATAAATTAGGTATGTGTGATTTATGCGTGTTTCTGTAATACCTATCTGACTAGATTTGGTTTGGGATTCAAACCAAGAGCTCACGATAAATGCGATTGTTGTGAAACTAGTCTTGCATATTCAAAATACCTATAGATTTACGATGTAAAGTTAACCATTGAATCACAATTAAGGTGGTGGGTTTGATACTAAGTAAGTACCAATATGATTTTTTTCAATTCATATACTTCCCAGGTTTATTTAGGACATCACTTTCATCGCTGAAGGAAAATATCGTGATGACACCTGGAGTGTGATTCTGTAAGACCTCATTCTAAACTTCTAATCTGTTTCTTGATTGGCATTCTAAAAACTCGGTTGATAATTCGAATTTACACTAGCGCCGCCCTTGCGAGCGTGTCAGCGAGTTGAACTAAATTGACAGGGAGATTTTGACGGATAAAGTATGAAATGACGTATGAAGTGGCATTCTGTAAGGTAATTTCCCCGTCACTTCGACGCTCACTTCGCACTCGAACCCGATTCAAAGTGTCAAATATATCAAGGCCATTTTGAACCTTATGCGAAGTGAGAGTGAATAGCGATGTGAGATGCGAGTTGTTGTTTGAATTTTACAGAATCGACCTACTGGACACTCTTAGCCTGAAATTGCCAATCCGGCTTCACGATTTCGGATCAATGTTTATGAATTCTCTGTTTGTGAATGAATTCTCTGTATGTGAAGAGGCTCATGGGAGGCTGCGTGGAGAGGCTTGGTTGACTGGAAGAGAATGCCTAAGGCATTAAGTCCGCTTTTGTACCTCTGGGCATGAAGTTTAAATCCATAAAAATATTAATAATGCGAAAGTAACTCTGTCTGTTACATTTTCACGGCAAAACCATTTTCATGAAATTTGTTCTGAATTTAGCTGGAGCCCGGGGAAGGACATAGGCTACTTTTAATCTGCGTCTTCATCTCATGGGTTCAGCATGGTTCATCTCATGGGGCACTAATAGGTTGGTATTACCTATTATTATACCCCTGAAATAGAAAATACCCTTAAAACCTTTAAAATATCCCCATAAACGTTAAACGTTTACCAAATCCCTCTAATCAACATAAGCAGCTCAACTTATTATTCACTTATTTCCCAAATAAAATAGCGTATTAAAGAACCTAAACAAATACCGCATGAAGCGAAAACTTATTAGGACGGTCATAAGCACCCTTATTTGCCATCAAAACAGTTCTACTCCTTTGTGAGGTCGGGTCCGGTTTTGTTCCAAGTGTTTGTGCAAGAACCCAAGCGCACCTGGTTCTTCGAATTGTATGAAGAATACTACAAATGTTGGTCCCCCGCCTAACCAAATATAGGTGCGATAGAATTTGTACAATGTAACAATATATGTTTAACGAATGAGTTTTACACGTTAATGTTAGTGGTTTTGATTTATTAGTTAACTGGTATTTGGGTTTAGTCTGTGCAGGGGTGTGATTCTGTAAGACGTCATTCTAAACTTCGAACCTGATTAAGCTGTGAGTTTCGTGATTGGCATTCTAAAAAATCGGTTGATAATTCAAATTTACACTAGCGCCACCTTTGCGAGCGTGTCAGCGAGTTGAACTAAATTGACAAAGAGATTTTGACAGATAAAGTATGAGATGATGTAAAAAGACGCATTCTGTAAGGTAAATTCCTCGTCACTTCGACTCTCACTTTGCACTCGAACCCGATTCAAAGTATCAAATATATCAAGGTCATTTTGAACCTTCTGCGAAGTTAGAGTTCTGCGAAGTTAGAGTGAATAGTGATGTGAGATGTGAGTTGTTGTTTGAAGTTTACAGAATCGACCTACTGGTAACCTAAGTTGGTTAACACAGTAAATAGAGGAATAATTGAGATTCCGAACTCTTTTATACGCTTATCTTTAAACCATCATCATCTACCTAGCATTTTCCCAAATATTTTGGGGTCGACTTCCAGTCTAACCAGATGCAGCTGAATACCAGTGTAGCTACATGGACATGAACCAACTGCCTGTCTGACCTCCATAACCCAGTTACTGGGTAACACTATACCCCTTGGTAAGACTGGTTGTCAGACTTTCTGACTTCTGATTACACACAATGACTGCTAAAGATCTACGAATGACAGCCGGGACCAACGGCTTTACGTGCTTTCCGAGGCACGGAGGGTACTCGGTATGAAATGGATGCAGTCACCCATCTATTTTAGACTAAACGCGGCAAGCGTAGCTTGTAGCTTTTGGCCGCAAGGCATGGTGTTCAGGAGCTTCTGCGGACAAGTGCCACACGATCGCACAGTTAAAAGAAGTGAAGTTACTAACATAGGCATCAGGGGTGTGATTCTGTAAGACGTTAATCTAAACGACCCGGTTGGCACAGTGGCTGAGCGATCGACTGCTGCGCAGCGTGTTGCGGGTTCGATTCCCGCCCAGGGTTAACGTTTGTGTGATGAGCACTTGTGTTTATAATAATAATAATAATAATAAATTTTATTGCATAACAAACTTCACATTGCACTGCAAACATTCAGTTGACATGATTTAATCAATATGACTTAAACATAAGAGTACAATAATTTTAAACTCTATCCTTAAACTAGGTCTAGCCTGTATCTTAAGAGATAGGGTTCAGCCATTTCGTTGGACAAATTATATTTATTAAAAGACAACAACAAGTGAAACCAGTGACGATGTGGAACTTATAGATGAACATAAAAAAAATAACGAAAAACTAAAACTAAGAAGGTATGAATCAATTGCGTATTTTTGGGTGAGTGTGTGGTGTTGAGTGTGGTGTATATGTATAGTAAAGTGTGATGATAGGAGATATATTAAGTATGTGTATGTTTATGAGATATATGTTAGTAGATTTTCTGTTGTGGTATAGTCCTGCTGAAGTAGCCAATGAGTGATTTTTTGTTTTAGAGTGTATCTGTTTGAGTCAAGTATGTTAAGTTTTCGGTGTAATTGCTTGTATAAATGCGTACCTATGACGTAGAATTGGTGCTTTGCAAAAGATGTTTTATGTCTTACCCCGGAAGGGATGTTTGTGCGTTTGTCTGGGTTAGACCTGGGCATGGTTCTATGGGTTCTGAGAACAGCTTGCAGGATAAAGAGCTGCCTAACCGTTAGAACTTTGCATTCCTCGTATAAACGCACTGTTGGCAATCTATACGGTTTACGAGTCATGGTTTTCAGAACAGCTCTTTGAGCTCTCTCAACCCTCATGAAATTTGTTTTCATTGCACCACCCCAAGCAGTAATACAGTAACCGATGATGGACTGGCTCAGCGCATAGTATACCATTTTTAATATATTGACGTCAGCAGAATCTCTTAGGGATTTAAAGATATAGATGAGACGCATTGTTCGGCTCGTAACCGCTTCGAGTTGCTTGTCCCACCTTAAGCCACTATCAATTTGAAGACCCAGGTATTTCACACTGTCAGCTCTTGGTAGAATGGGACAGGAGCACAAAGTTGGGTTACAGCAGGAGTGAGCAGATATTTTAAAAGTCGAAGACGGCCTTGTAGTGCGTTTAATTGCGAAAGGAATGTAACTGGATTTATCTAGGTTCAGTGTAAGTAAATTTTTGTTGAACCAGTTCATAATACTTTTCAAAGCTACTTCCGCCCTATCTTTGACTACGTCCCAAGTTGGTCCGTGAACGAGAATCGCGGTGTCGTCGGCATATGTGAATATCTTGCAATTCGGAAGGATCATCTTACAGAGGCCATTAATATATATTTGGAACAATGTGGGGCCTAAAATGCTTCCTTGGGGCACACCGTAAGTAATGGTTTTCTCTTGGCTAATGTACGTTTCTATTTTGACTTGCTGATACCGATTCCTGAGATAATCCTTGAATATATCCAGAGTTTTGCCACGTACACCCAATTCCTCAATCTTCGAAATAAGTATGGGAACAGAGACTGTGTCAAAAGCGTTGGACAGGTTTGCCTTGTGTCTGGGTGTTGTTTATCTATATATGTATGTATTTACAAAAAAAAATGTATTTGTGTATGTATATCAGCTGTCTGACACCCATAGTACAGGGTCTCCCTATTTTGGGGTCAGATGGCCATGTGTGAAAATGTCCCCACATATTATTAATATTATTATTATTATAAACTTCGAACCACTGTGAGTATCTTGATTGGCATTCTAAAAACTCGGTTGATAATTCGAAATTACACTAGCGCCACCCTTGCGAGCGTGTCAGCGAGTTGAACTAAATTGACAGAGAGATTTTGACAGATAAAGTATGAGATGACGTAAGAAGTGGCATTCTATAAGGTAATTTCCCCGTCACTTCGACGCTCACTTCGCATCCGATTCAAAGTGTCAAATATAGCAGGGTTATTTTGAACCTTATACGAAGTAAGAGTGAATAGTGATGTGAGATGCGAGTTGTTGTTTGAATTTTACAGAATCGACGTACAGTTACTATATTAACACATTATCTATATCTAAATAATAAAAATGGTTAGTCGTTAGTCCTGCTAAAACTCGAGAATGGCTAGACCGACAAGAGATCGTCTGTCGGGTTAGTTAGTGTAATATAAGTATAAACAAACAAATATTAAAATCATTATAGGTTCAGCCATATTTTATCATTAAAGTATGCAAAAGATACACAAAATTCAACTATCAAGAAGTATCATAGATATGAGGAAAAAGAGGTATGCCATTGGGCTGCCGTAAATCGTTGCTTATTATTCTTTTCCAAATAAAATTACTGAACTCGGGTGAATGCCACAGTTTTACTGCTGCACATTTCCATCACTCGACTATTAATTTAATTGTATTATCTGCAGTACGAACAGACGGCAACATAAAACTTTAACTAAGACGTCTTGAAATAAAGCATTTATTAATAAAACTAACAGTTCTACCAGACAACGTTTTATCCAGATTATATTCATTGCATTTTTGATTAAATTATATGAAGAGAGAGCAAAAGAGAGAGCAGAGCAAATTTAATAAAAATGTTCCAGTTATTTTCAGAATTAGCTATTACATATTATCTTATGCAAAGATAATAAATTTATAGAGTGATTTATAGCGTGATTTTTGTCACATTGTGTCATTATTCAAAAATATTGTGTTATCTTACGAATCCTAATTATCATCATTATCATTTCAGCCTAAAGACGTCCACTGCTGGACATAGGCCTCCCCAAGGGGGGGTATTGCCATAATCGCCACGCTTGGCAGGCGCGTTGGCGATCGCAGTATGGTAACAAAGGCACAGAGAACGCTGCTGCCTATTCTCGGGTGAGTCCCTTAGTCGCCTCTTACGACACCCACGGGAAGATATGGGATGGTGCTATTCTTTATGTACGACACCACACGGCAGAATCCTAATACTTATTGATAAATAAAATATAGGTAATATTTTATCAATAAGTTTTAGGATTCTTTCAGACTAGCTTTTGCCCGCGACTTAATTTTTATATTATTTAATGCACAATGTACACAACATAGTTAAAACTAGTTTATACATGACCCTGTTAGGGCGCAGCAAGATAACTTAAAACTAATAATGTTCAGTGAGTATCTATTAACTAATATCACATAACTACCTAATATATTAGGAACTTTCACAATGAAGATAACTATTATATTTTTAAACTTAAATATAACTTTACACATGGAAGAATATAATTATAATTAGCACACAGATATACATTTGTAAACTATTTTTTTTTAACTAGGAATTTCTCATGTGAATGTGTCTCCTGTGTGTGTGTGCGTGTGTGAGTGGAATTTTGGTTATCGCGGATGCAGACAAAGTCGCGGATTAAGAAGTAGCCTATGTCCTTTCCCAGCCGTTTAATCGTAAATGTGTAACAGACAGACTTTTTCATTTATAATATGTTTATGGAGGGATAACGAAGCTTTCCATTAGTAATTGAGTTTTCAGAATTGGACTAGTTGTTGCGGAGATTAACGCGTTCAAACATAAAAACAAACAAACTCTTTAATATTAATAAATATAAATTAATTAAACAGAGTGCAAAAGAGTGTCTGTTTTTTTTTAAAGCAAATGTTCTAGTTATTTGCGAAGAATTAACGAACACTTACTATCTTGTTTAATGAGCACAATATGAAGGCGGGCGTCACCTGATATCTGAGAGGTGGTTTGTGTGACAGGGTAGCGGGTCCACGTACTAGAAAAAAAAAGATTAATTTTTAATAAATGACCTGAATATTAGGAAAACTATAAATAATTAATTTCTTAGAAACTTTAAATAAAAGACAGTGATTAAAATTTTTGGCGCAATTTTGCACACACAAAACTAAATGAAGACGTTAAGGTATGATATAGTTTGTCAGTATTTTAGGCCCAATAGGAGATGGGGGTATAATTTATGCTCTTTAAACAAAGACTGGACCCATATCGCTCTGGATAGAGGGAAATGGAAGGAAAGTAGAGGAGCCTGTGCCCAACAGGGGGAAAATGTGAGTGAGTTTTGCCAAAATCAGCCAAATGCAGTTTAGATGTAGGTGGTAATCTCTGGAAGTACTGCAGTGCAATTCTGTAAGAATTCACCCGCGAATTCGAATTCTATCTCATTTCCGATTTTACTTACCTGAAGTGAAAAGTATTTGGTATTTGCTAAAATAGCAACGTAATAATAGTTCGCTTCACCTATGTGGTCACTCAGTGGCGCTAGCGTAGTTTTTATCGAGTTACAGAATACTTCAAACAATTTTCACTGCGGAATAAGAAGTGAAAACTGGAGTTAGTTCTTACAGAATAACATAGTTGTTCTGATTGCAAAAATATTTTCACTGATAGAAAGCAACACTACTCGCGAGTGTCATAGAATATTTAAAAAAAAAGGTTTTATGATATATTTGACTTCCACGAGGATGAAGTTGCGGTCAACCGCTAGATTTCAATAATAGTGTAAATTTTATTATTGTGCTAAATCGTCCATACAAACAAGTTTACACGATGCCCTTATACATTTATCCTAAAACCATTGATGATAATATATTATGTCACTAAATAATCGCTTTTGCCTCGATATAACATTTTTTTCAAAAACTTACTACTAAATAAGTGCATTTAAAAGCTATTACATCAACTTTCAAATTACTCATACAAACTCTTTAATTAATCTGCTGCTGCTGCGTGTTGTGGCTGCGGTTTAGAACAAACAATTGTATGACCTACAGGTAGTTGTTCCGCATTTGGTTGTTTATCTTTGTGGGTTTATTTGTATGCGCACCTACGATGCAGGAAAACATCCCAGTTTGAAACAAAGTTTTTATTTAAAAAATCATTAATGTGCCCCCGCCACAGTAACGCACACAATCTTTATCCAGTCATTATTTAGCTGAGAACAAGCTCAGAGCTAGTGGTTGTCACCTGACAACTCTTCTTAAGCTAGACTCTTATAATTTTCTTTCTTCCTTTATCGCAACTGCATCTTGGATATTGTTATCTTTTATGTATTTATATATTTTATAAAATAATATTTTGACTGACTTTGTTAATAAAAATAACTATCCTTTTTGTTTGGAAACTCATTTAAAAGCTTTTTATTCAAAATGAATTTCGTTAACTGAATTCGAAATACACAAATAATTCTGAGGGAATGAACGTATTTTCCAAAAAGAATGCGTTACAATGACGTCACGAATTCAATATGAAAATGAGCTTTTCGCTTGTTTTTACACTGAGATCTCTTTTCATTTTTGATATACGTGGATAAACCAACAATTCTTTTTATTTTAAACCCGAATGTTAAAAATACAATATTTAAAATACGCATTTTTAATAACGACGACGTATTTTGTTTACATCAACGAATTTTAAATATAACATACCTAGGGTGCTCATGGCTAATTAAAAACCGTACGGAATAGGCGCTTATGAATATGATTAAGTTTAATGTTTGATATAATAATTTGATATAATAATTTGATGTAATAATTTGATATAATAATTTGATATAAAAAATTAATAAAGTTACGCTTGCTGCGGTCGTATCGTGTAGGTATGACCATCCATTTCATTACGAGATCACTCCGTTGGACCCGACGGTCATTCGTAGATCTTTGGATAAAGAAAGCTTGACAACCAGAATTACCAAGGGATATCGTGTTATCCAGTAACTGGCTTGTGGAGGTCAAATAGGCATTGATTTTTGTAAAACAGTGGTATTTAGCACCATCAGGTGACATATGGTAGGAAACATTTCATTAGTGACTCTAAACTAGAAGTTCTGAGATCTAAGTTTGATTTAGCCCTGAACACGTTTACGGGCAAATTCCATTACTCCTTAAAGAAATATATGCCTGATACGATTATTTTTTATTTGAAATATATACTGCTTATTTTTGTAGACATATTTGCGGAGCAAACAAGCGTGCGGTGCAAGTTCCCTGCATTTACTGACAAGGGCTTAAGTAGTGGTCTTAGTGGTAATTGCAGCGGTATAAACGGGAAAAAAATGAAAATTGACAGCCACTGTGGAGGTGTACTATAAAGGATGAAGATGTAAGTTTTGACATTTTATTTGAATGGACTTAGTAATATTAAACAAACGAAAATTGTATTTGCATATTGACTGTATTCGTAGTATTAACACATATTTTATTAATAATTACAATCATATTTACATTCATTTAAAATTGTACCTTTGTATTTAATTTATGTTTTTAGTTAAATGGTGAAAGTTTGTAGGATGGATGAATGAATGGACGTTTGTTACTCTTTCACGCTTAAACGGCTGAAGGAAATTAGCTGAAAGACACATTACAACCTTGATCCCGATTTTGTGTTTCTGTGGTAATGTTACAGTCAAAACTCTTAACCAGTCAAAACTACTTTTGACTGGGTTCAGTCAAAACCCTCATTAAGATAAAATGCGTTTGCGTTACAAAATCAAAAATACGGCGAAACTCCTTAGTTATAATTGAATCACTACAAAACCAAAGTATTAAAAGAGTCACAAAAAAAAAACCTACCAACCTAATGGGTTTCTAAATATTAAGGATAAATTTAAACCATTCAAAAGTAGTTTTGACTGGTTAAGAATTTTGACTGTGACAGTATAATTTAGAACTTAGGCTTAATTCTGAAGTCTGCGCAAACGAGGTCGAGAGCAAAGGCTAATAATTAATAATTATACCAATTAGCAGTTTAATACTTACACGTTTTACCAATTACCCATATTTGAAGGTAGGCTTCAAATATAATTGATAAAACGTGTAGGCGGCTACTGAGAAATTCGTGAAAAGAAAATCCGTAGAGCTAGAGAAACTAACTCCACCATTTATTTCCGCAATCGCTGTCGCTACCGCTTATCACCAAACTTCACCCCGCGGTGGAGCGGGTTGGAGTGAAGTGCCCTCACGGTTGTAGGTCGACGGTGTTTACACTAATTGCTGGAGACAACACGAACTCGGCCCTGTCTGAGATTCAGACTGAAACACAGGTACTCATGTGTGGGTAGGTAAATAGTGAATTATCTTGTGGCTGTTTCTTTGTTGGTGCAGTAATTGAGATCCTTGATCTCCTGGTGAAAAGTAAGTAGATATTGAAAGAGGTAATAAAGGTAGGTATAGATAGTGTGTTGGTTGGACGACGGCGATGGCAGCGCGGCTGCCGTGTTACTGGCGCACAAATGAAAGCCGTATAATTACGCGATGCGGACTAGTTGTTTGATGCCCTATGAATGGGCATAATATTTTTATTATTTATAAGTTCTGTATATTATATTTAATAATAATACAATTCTTTATTATGCATTAGGTGAACAATAACACTAGTAAGTTCTAAGAGAGAATATAAAAGAAAATATTAAACTAGCGTATTTTGAACTCTGGTACTCAAAGTAAGACTTAACTTGTGTTATGAGTACCAGTGTTCCAACAAAAGTAGACGCACAAAGGTATACTGATTCCCGCGAGAGATAGCAGGGGCGGTAGTGCAGTTTAACTGTCGCAAATAAGAACGTTATACAATAAAAAGAAAAAAATAATTAAACAATTAGAACAAAACCATTAAATAAATAGTAACAGGAAATAGAGGGAGTAATGTGAGTGTGTGAGGATGAGTAAATGTTTAGAATGTATGTCTAATGTAAGTAAATTAAACATAAATAGAATTGAATGGGAGATCGTGTGTGTGTTAGAATGAGTGATTAGGTGGTGATCTTGAGTAAATGTTCAGTATCATGAATTTTATTAATTTAATTTTTTAAATGTTTAATTAATTAGTGTGTAAATATTGTACCTAATTGTATAAGAAGAAGAAGCATTGTTGTTTATTAATAAACAGTCTGTCATTCTAAGTATCAATTAGGTATTTTCGGTCACCAAAATTAAGAAATATTGTTTGTCACAGATGTTTTTGTAGTAGTAGATGAGTACTAGACAGAAATCAGTTGGCAGCTGCAAATCGTGACAAGCAGGCTGGAACCGTGGAAATCTGAATTATTAGAGGGTCAATTTTATGTATTTATGCCAAAAGAGGTTATGAATATTCTAAGTGTAGTTTTTCGTGAAATTAGGCAGTTCGCAAGGTTTGCAGCTAGGCCAACTCCCTAGGATATACCAGATGTGTATCGTACCTAGGTAAGGGAGTTATTTCTTGCTTATTAGCCTTTTATTTTATTTGCAATTTATCGGAAATCATACAGTTAATAATCTTTGTAATTGACAACATTTCAAAATTGACACGACCTTAAAACAAAAGTACTATTTCTTTATTTTCGTATCCTGAGTCCAAATATATATTTTGTTAATTTTTTGTATCTTCATTTCTGAGAAAAATAAGTAATATAAATGGTGGAATGAGGTAGTTTACAAAGGTAAACTACCTCATTTCACCATTTATGTGACTTCACCACATGTTTACATTAAAGGCAAAGGCAATTTCAATGAAATATGAAAACATTAACGTCAAATAAGACACGTCAATGTCATATACAATATGAAATCTAATAATAATGATACTATTTTTTTGACGGCTCACAGTAAAACAAAGGATAAAACGCTATTCCACCGTTAGTATGTCGTCATTTGGCGCTTACGTCTTTTTAGAATACATCTAATTTCAAAGTTAAAATTATGAATGAAAAACACATAATTTCGAAAAACGGAAAATACGGGTGCCTTAATTTTGTATTACTAAAGTAATAATACAAGTAGGTAAAAAATATGAAATGTTGTCAATTCATGGAAAAAACATATTAAGACCGTTTGTTGATTTGTATCGTGTTGGTTTAATGGTTGAGGCGCCTATCATGCACGCACTTCATGAGTTCCTATTTCATATTATGTACTTGGTTCTTAGATGACGCCAATCTTCAGTGCCTGTGTGGCGTCTCCCCGCACACCATGGTCCACCTTCTATCCTGCGCCGCGTGCCCTGTCACCTGCTCATGTGCGAACCTAGTGACTGCGTCACCGGATGGTGTTGCCATGGCTGAATTCTGGGCCAAACAAGGAATCTGACAAGAACAAACACTACTCACACATACACACTCACACATACACACTCGCACATTTACACGCACACATAGACACACATGTAAAACTTCCGTGTTTGCTATAGACACAATAAGAAGAAGATTATGTACTTTCTAAGTTTAATTGGAACATCACTGACATCGCCAGTGAAGGAAAACACCGTTAAGAAACCAAATTTTACAACAATTAAAAGTCTGAAATCGTCAATCCACCTTGAGGAAGCGTGGCGATCAATGCTGATGCCTTCTCTGTATTTGCATTTGCCCAGCAGTGGGTCCATAAAAGTCATCATCATTATCATTAGCCGTCAGACGTCCAATGTTGAACAAAGGCCTCCACCATAAGGGGGAGCCTTAATCCCCACGTTTGGCAGGCGTCTTGGGGATCGCAGTGAAGTTGTTGTGTATATGGAAGCCGCTGCTGCCCGACTTCCGGACAATAATAGTTATTATTATTATTCTCATTTATTTATCTTAACTACACATTGTTTACATTTTTAAATATTAATAAAAAAAACATTTAAAAATATAAAAATAGTAGCCCACCGGTATCGGGAACAGGGTCCAAGCTACCGGCGGTCAGGGCTGTTATTATTATTATCATATTTAGCTTGTAACGTCCCACTGCAGGCCAAAGGCCTCCCTCCATTCCTTCCATCGGTCTCGACTTTTAGCTATGTCTTGCCAAAATTGTTCAATCAATTTTCTACCTTTCATCTGTATGTGTCAGTACACATTTCAGTAATATTTCCCTCAAAAACATGTTTCATGATTAAGGATGTGTGAATCAAACTTGTGAACGTTTAAGCAGTGTATCTTTTAACGGATTAATCAGGGATTCAAAAAGAAAAAAAAAATGTTTGTACATACCTAACGTTATTAGGCTTACTTACGTTACACGAGGACACAAAATATAAAGGGTACAGAAGGACCGCTCCCGCCATCTTCAAAAATAATTACCCAAAATGCCAGACTCACTAGGGCTGCTAGTGTATTGACTCTATAGGTTTTTTTGTGACAATAAGAAATTTTATTGACACTGGTTGTCGAGACTGAAGTCTGCTTGAAACTGCTAGAGAATGCCTATAAACGTAATGTCAATGTGTGCGTGCGAAAAACAGCGGTTTGTTCTGAGTGGTCTCTCTGCTCGGGCGCGCCGAAGCCTTACGTACTTTGTGACGAGGATGAATACATAATGTCAAACATAATTTGTAGAACTGTGTGTGTGAAGCAATCAATTTTCTATTATAAGGATCGTAAATCAATTTTTAGTACCTACCAGGCTTAGGTAAGTAATTAAAATTAGGTTTAAGTACTGAAATTTAATTAAAATTAATTAGAAGCAGATTGCAGTTTTTTTATTTGACTTTCTGTCTTAGACATCTATAGGTATATTTAGAAATACGTTAAAACAATTACGTTTTTGCTTAATTATATTACGCAATCCGCTCTTCAATATACCTACGTATATATTCTAATAATTACGTATTCTAAGACACATATCCCTTAAGGCAATAACCCTCCCCTACTCCACCGCAATAATCACCAACAATACGACACTGACCAATCGCACCGGAAAATTTCCAAAATGTGTGTTAAATTTATTAGAAAATAAAGTCATCCCGTCTTTTGTAGGTCTTCTCCGATAACGTTCCGATTAACGCCAGCCCACTATCCCAGCCTAACCCTTCACCATTCATGTGAAATCGTTGCGACCCACGCGAACAGTTGAAGGGTTAATCGCGTATTAGATTCAGCTTTTTGACTAAGCGTCATTTGGAGTGAAATATGGCCACTATCTGTTTTAATAGGTATTTTGGTAATTGAAATTTGGTACGTTTTGTTCATTAATTGTACACGTTCATGGACAATTCCAATATAGTACCTTACATTAATATTGGGTACTAGATTTTTATTCAAAAACAATTTTAAATTCAATTACTTTGATCTTCTCTCTATAAAGATCTATGTTCGTCTTATTCCATTCCCGATTTCATTAACACTAGACGACACCCAATTGCAGCGTCTGAATAAAACGCACTATTAGATTTTCAACATTTGGCTCTGTTGAGGCCAGGTAATACTTTATTTAAATAAAACTGGACCGGACTGTTTAAAAATATATTAAAGAATAGGTGCGGTTACAATATTTAGGAGAACGTATTGCTAGGACTATGTACGATTCGCGCGTCGTCTGTTTGAGAAGTTTTGCCTCGCCCCGCGCCGCCCTCGCCCCGCTCGTAGCCACGGGTCTCGTCGTCCGTTGTGAGTGTGCGAACATATTCCCGGGCCAGCAGTGAAGATGAGATTGATGAGGTGAGATTGAGTGTTAGGAGAGTTCTAACAGTGGGCAAATCTTGTGGAATGCCCTTCTGATTTTCCTGATTGAACTTTGATGTCCGCTACACGAGCTCTTCCATCCGGCTCGAAGGACCAATGTTGAGGCCAGGTAATACTTTATTTAAATAAAACTGGACCGGACTGTTTAAAAATATATTAAAGAATAGGTGCGGTTACAATATTTAGTAGAACGTATTACTAGGACTATGTACAATTCGCACGTCGTCGATTTGAGAAGTGTTGGGCCGCGCGGCGCCCGCGCCGCTCAGCTGTTGCCTCGCCCCGCGCCGCCCGCGCCCCGCTCGTAGCCACGGGTCTCGTCGTCCGTTGTGAGTGTGCGAACAGGCTCATACTTAGGTACAGTTACCGGCACGTAAGTTGGCCAGAGATTTTGTAGTGGGGGAAGTTCGCGCATGTAAAAATGTATGAAATAGTGCGTGCGCGAACTTCCCCCACTACAAAATCTGTGGCCAACTTACGTGCCGGTAATTATACTAGGTATACTGTGAAGCCCGGGTGAGGTAACTACTAGCAATTAAAGATAAACTTGACTTTGAAGATGCTGATTTAAAGATAATATAATAATCTAATAATAAGTGTGCCTGTGACAGAGTCAAGCTTGTAAGTCCACCTGACATATTATAAAAACAATTCTGTTCTACTATGTTTAAAACTAACTAGAAGGTTCCAGAGTGTTCAGATATAAATCATAAAGTTAAGGGTTCCAACCAGCATGTCAAATGCATGCATGCAACCTTTACAATACCTAGGAATCACCTAGTGTTACATAAAACGACCATTAGTATATATATCAGCAAAATAGGTAATATCTGCCAGCTCACATCATTGTTATGATGACGATGCATCTGTATACCAATTTTTTGTACACTTCAGGCCATACTAAAACTTACTATTGTAAGTTGTAGTATGGCCGTAATGATTGCTGCTATTCAGGCATTGTTGCATAAATAGTTGTAGCTTTTTCCCAAATTCTATCATTTATTCATTTTAATGACATTGAATGACGTTTGACTATATACACTGACATTTATTTAATTATTGACCTATTAGATTATTAGATACTCCTTGACATAGATAATAAATAAATAATAAAATGGTTCAAATAATTTTCCAATTTAAAAATGTGATTGATTACTTCAGCATGATACATTATGATTGTAATTTATGTGTAACATTTTGCATGCCCATGTGACGGCAGAGCATGGAGAACATTATCAAAACATGTATTTAACATCTGTACCCCTTACCCATGTTGGCAAATAAAGAAATGATTTGATTTGATTTGATTCTAACTAATTGATAAGATTGTTTAAATAAAGAACATTTTTACAAACTTTTTAAAAGGAACCACAAAACCAACCTTTAAAACAAAAGCTTGCTATGTAATGTACTTCTTATGTATCGCATACCCGTACCACCAGCGAGAGATTGCAATGTGTTTGGAAGAAACTTATTCTATTCATTACAACTTACTCTTTGGTGTGTTAAGAAAAGTATTCACTGGAAGTTCCCAGCTTTGGTGACAATGTTGTACAAATAAGTGATACGAGTATTTATTACAAAACTGTTAGTGTGGAAGACATACATTATTTTTCTAAAAATAATACAAAATACCATTAAAAAAAACAAAAGTTTTTTTTTCTTGTTCTTTATGATGAGTAGGCAATACTATACTTGTTCTGTGACCGAACAATTTCAGATAAAAAGTCCTTTTATGAACAACACTAGCTTTAGCCCGCGACTTCGTCCGCATGAATGTCGGTAATCGTGGTTGCAGACGAAGTCGCGAATAAAAAACTAGCCTGTGTCCTTCTCTAGGGTTCAAGTTATCTTCATACGAAATTTAATCAAAATCGGTTCATCCGTTTCATCGTGAAAGCGTAACAGACTGATTTACTTTCGCTTTTATAATATTGAAGTATGGATAGAGTATGGATTAGTATGGATAAAATAAAGTATAGTATGGATTATAAAAATGGGTCTATTATTCTTCTACTTAGTCCTAGATAGAGTGGTCATGGAGCCCCCCACAATTGTGGTCGCTGCTATCGCGATTTTTTTCCGCCGGTTTCCATTGGGTGCATGGCAAGCACATTCTGCCACAGAGATCTTAGTGGCTGATTTGATGGAGTCAATCCATAGGGTTTGTGATCGACCCCGTAGTCTCTTGCCTTCAATTCTAACCTGAATCACCAATTGCTCCATAGAATTATTGTTGCGGGGTTCCATTATTAAACGTTAAATATAAATAACAACCTTTTCATTCGCATTAGTTAAGTTAGCTTATTACAATTCAACTCTCTAAAAATATACTACGATTGAAAAAAAAAACAAAAAAGCATCAAAAATAACCCAAACAGACAAACGTTTACCGTTTCTCGTTACGGTACACTAAAAAGAACCAAAGTTTTATTAAAGCAACATTTATTGGTATCTTTTTGGGTCTATTTGGTTCCGAGCTGTGTGTATTCGCTTTATAATTCCACAAACGGCCATTTCCCTCCATTCCGGTATTGTTTGGTTAGGAGCGGATTAAACCAGTTTTTGCTGGTTACTTAGGTCCTACTTAATTTTAGTAAACCAACACTGCGGATGGTCGCCTTGAGATTTTTGTTTCCTTATAGTAAATTGTCGTTGGTGAAGAATTTTTATTGTGCTTTTGTGCAATTAGAGACGTTGGTTTTAGCTAAGTAAGTAAGTAAAGTTATGACAGTAAAAGGGTACGTTTTGTCGGGATTTTCGCTCCAAAATGATAACATTTTCTGGTCAAAATGATTGTGTATATTTTAATAATTATTAAAAGTAAAAAAGGTGTTCGCAATGAAATAAATAAAAAAATAGTGCCAAGGTACTCACGAGAATTGATGTGTAAACTCAGCTCGTATCAGTATCCGTCTCACGCACACATAAACAACAAGTCTTACGGTGACGTCATCTGATGTTTACGCGTCTGACGCTTGAAGTCTTAGCTAGTTACTAGTAGTACCGATCGCTAAAATGTTTACAAATCAAAAATACTTTTTCGCGTTGAACTATTATACAAATACTTCATTGAGTTCTAGATAAGATTCCGGAGCAGTTTGTGAGGGGGGCATACCGCCGCCCCTAGAAACGCCCCCCTATTTTAGATGTGCCAGCGGCTAGGACTAACCTGCTCAGGTTTAACCCTATGTCACGGGCGTCTTATTAATACTTTATAAATATCTGAGGATGTATTCGCACAAAATCTACCAAAATTTGTTAAAACTGTTCAAATAATTCTAAAATGATTGTTTTGAATATTCATTTTATTTCGTTATAATTGTTAGGATGACTTGAACAGTTTCCTTAAGAAATAGGAAGACGTAGCGCAAAGTTGAGAGCGTTGGAAGGAACGGAGGGAGGCCTTTACCTTGCAGTGAGACTCTATAAGCTAAAATAATACGATAATTATAATATTTTATACCTTGGTGTACCTAGTCTTGTTCCAGTGTTATTTCTAGTGGCTACTTGCAGCATCGCTTTGGTTTTACTGTGAAGGTAATATCAATGTGTGTGTGTAAATAAATAAGTCGGGCAAGATGCACTAAAACAAAAATACCAATAAAGAACACACAACATCTAGGTATGTTCCTTAGTTCTAGCACACCTCGGACACTTCATACAAAACTTGCAAAATAATTACCTATTACTACTACAAAACCAAATGACGTCTGTACACGTGCAAATGTGTGCGTGAATTTTAGTAGGGTTGAATCAGTTGGGTGTCGTGCGCTTTGCGTCGGGCGAACCGAACGACGACGGAACTACCCGAAGGTTTCAAGCATTATTATGAAGTGATCTTGTCCGAGCGTTCAATTATTTATTTCTTAAAGAAATAAAATAAATGATATTTGATTTTGAATACTCGGATTTGTAATAAATAAAAGTAATATTATAGTATTTATTATGTAAAGAGGTTTATTTATTCATCAATAATGGTAAATTAAGGTAGGTACCTTATTACAAAATATGGAATTCACGATCGCCCCGTACTTACCATTACGCGGCAACGCAATGGGGCGACGCGACAAAGTTAGTGCGTAGGGTACTACTTTTCAATTCCAAGAATGAATAGAACGTGAAAGAAAGGGCCATAAGTACATAATTAAGACAATAAAGAGAGAGAGCAATATTAATAGCTGGTAATGTTGGTATGTTATTATTACGGAAGTTTTAATTGTATTATTATAAAACGACGAAAACTTGGAAAATAAATGAATCATCGAGATTAAAACTAATAAATAAAACTTAAAACAAAATAAATCGCAAAATTGTGTGTTTGTGTCAGCAGTACCTACAGCGCTGCAGTTCTTACGATTTTGAGCGCCCTGGCTAAAGAGTCGGCGGTTAGCCCCTCCGGTGCGGGGTCGAGGGTGCGGTATCTGATATAGCGCGGGGAAGGGAGTGTCCCTTCTGTACGTAGTACTATTAAGTATTCTGTGGTTCTAGGTTATATCGAGGTTATTGCATTTCAAGTGAAGTGTACACCCATATTGATTATGTAATGTATTTACTTGCATCGCACGCTACGTTGACGTGACGACAACGCTGCCACAGCTACGTGGAATGCTACGTACGTAGTACGTGCTACGAAACATCTACGAGATGCGACGATTGAATAAACATGTTTCGGAATATTGAATATGTAACTTTATTTTTATAAGGGAGTAAAGATGAAAATGTTATAAATATTGATAAAATTCTGTGACAGACGGATGGACAAAAATAAATAATAAAGTAAGTAGGTTAAATAATACTGTTTTGTTACTAAACTTTAGTTATGAATCTTAAAAAAAAAAGTTATAAACGTGTAAAACACAGGTACATAGGTATGCAGGGTCGTCAGATACAGTTAAAGTTTACTTAGAAACCGATGGTTGTTTTTGAATAAAATAAAATATAATTAATAGAGAATAAACATTTCTATGATTTAATTAAATTTCATTAGAAAACATTCATCGGTTTCTAAAGAAACTTCAACCATTTCCGATGACCTTCATACCTATCTCTTTTGCTGACACAATTAATAATCTTCGTAGTCTTTCTTTTCAATCTTTAATACTGTAACGCTTCTGTCTTCTTTAAATAACGCAACTTTCTGTTTATTAATTGTGTAATTTACTGGCGTGTTTGGTCTCTTACATTTGCTGACTGAAAAGATTTGTATAAGAGTGTCCGTGTAGTTTCTTGCTCGTTCTTCTCCATAGAGACCTACCTACGTTTTGGAACGAGCAACTAGCTTCAACTTTCTGACTAACTGACCGACTAATTGACAATTCAAAAATGCCTGTAAATGGTTTAATTGAAATAAATGCTTTGACTTTGACTTTGCCTAAGTTAAAGTGTGTCGGAGAGCAGATGCACATACCTTGTAGTTAACGATGTTGATGCTTGTCATATATTACGAATCCTTTTTTTAAAGTAGGTACATACATCATTTTGCTTATCAACGGTAACAAAGATAATCAAAAATTAGTTTCAATCCAAAACAAAATGTTTGATTGTATAAACTGACCTTTCATTTATTTACCTAGACGATTTTGAGAACTAAGCACACATGGAACCATGGAACACAAAATAATATGGAATGGTGGTATTCACTTTATAAACTCGTCACAAAGTCTCTTCGTTATTTAATTGCCGCACCTCGAATATTGTAGAATGTTAGGCATTTGCCTGGAATACTGTGCAAACACATTCCAACCCTGCGATGCTTGCTATTAGTCCACTAGGTTACCTGCGAGCGAACTGTGTAATCTTATGCAGAGTACACTTCAGCGCAGGAGGGGTTAATAATAGGTAGGGAACATAATTTTGTGTAGATAGAATTAGAGTTTGTTTCACCACCTCACAATATACACTACTGATAAAAAGATTATTGGCCAAAAAATCAACGCTACTCAAGCGTAAAATGCGGTTAGGTCTTGTGTGCTGTCTCTATCACTTTATGTCAAAATGACTGTGACAGAACGTGGTATCTTAAAATTGAGTAGTGTTTTAGTATTTGGTCATAATTCTCGGAATTAAAAAAGTTCTAAAGGTCGTGAAAAATGTTGGTAAATTTGAGTCATTTTGAAAACGGTTTACTAAGTTTGTTTCGTATATTTGTTTATAATGACACAAGACATTTAGATTCTAACGTTCCAAAATTGTTTTGATCAAAATTTATAAATGGAACAGAATTGATGAGAAATGAACTCTTATCTTATACGAACTTATTTGAAGGTAGGAGAAGAGAAGAGAGAAAAAGGAGGAAGAAGCCAGAAAATTAGACAACCATTCTTCCCAATCGTGTTACCCAGTAACTAGGTCGTGGGGGTCAGATAGGCAGTCGCTCCTTGTAAAACACTGATACTGAATACCAGTACATACCATACTGCATCCGGTTGTACTGGAAGACGGCCCCAACATAGCTGGAAAAGCTAGGCAGATGGTGGTGATAAGAAGTTGGTGAAACAGGCTTTTATCAAAATATATTATTATCCGTCGGATCGTCAAGGATTAAGTCCAATAGATTCGGTCATCATGTGGGCAAAAGATGGGTTTTGTGCAATGCAAACACACTGGGTACAATACACGTCGTTCATTAAAACGCAATTTAACACAAACTCAAATTAAAATAGACATAGTAACAATTAAACACAACGAATCGAGTACAGTTCCGGCACGTCTTAGCTCCGATACGATCAGACACTAAATTCTGAATGTCCTCCTCGCTACGGGCTGAAAACATCACGACTCTGTAGAAGCGCGCTAAAAGTAGTGATAGATCACGTGTTGTCGATAATGGCGCGCTTGCGATTCGTTCAATGTCTGTACTATTGACTGGATGCGACATATCTAATAATATTTTAGCAATTCAGTAATACTTTATCAAATTTTGGACCTAAAGGTAAAAACTTGCATGTCACATTTATTTTAAATTAATTATTAAAAGGCTACAAAAATAACGGCTTTGATCTTGTCCCTGTTACTAGTAGGTACTGTAAAGGTTGCATGCATAATGCGAGCTGGTCGAAAGCATTTCACTAAATATTTTTAAAAAACACTCTGAATTTACTCTAGAAGTATTTTAAAAGCGTTACGTCTATTTTTATATCAAGGCAATGTTTGGCCTCGCACTCTAGGAGTGCTAATATGCTCTTTAGAACAACTGTTTTTTCATTCGTTTTCCCTCTTTAATTTATAAAAACCTCCGACCTCACACACCAGACTCATCATCATCTGCTTAGCCTTTTCAGATGCAGCTGAATACCAGTGTTTTACATGGAGCGACTGCCAATCGGACCTCCACAACCCAGTTACTGGGTATACGATACCCCTTGGTAAGACTAGTTGTCAAACTTTCTGGCTTCTGTCTACCCTTAACGACTGCCAAAGATCTACGAATGACAGCCGGGACCAATGGCTTTAATAAGTGCTATCCGAGGCTCGGAGGTAGCTCAGTATGAAATGGACGGTCACCCATCCACAGACCGGCCGCGGCAAGCATAGCTTAACCTTTGACCGGTCGATCTGTGCTTTTACTTAGCCACAAGGTCCTCTTACATCAGACTTCACAATTATAATATAATTCACGCCCCATAAGCCTTACAGTACCGTATCCAGTAATATTTCAACAACAGACAAACGAATTTACTAGCAAAATAAACTTGGCAATTTTGTGAAACTTTCGGTTTCACCCGTCTGTTATTCCCGAGAAGCCTTTAACCTAACAAGCATGTAATTTATTTTAAGTCTTACGATTATTCTACCCGGCTGGTCTAAAGAGAACTATTTTGTTTTAGGAGTTTATATTTTATGCTTTGGTAAGTAAAGATTTTAGCTTCGTTTTTTAGATGTTCTTCGAGAGGTAATCATAAAAATTTACCACTATTAAAAATGCACTTTAAGCCACTTCAAAATGCACGAGAAACGATGGTATGATGTTATTTTACCTGTAAAAAACGAAGGGTGTTGTTTTACCTATCTTCCTAGCATTTTTAGGTAGAACTAGCTGTTCTCGCGGTTTCGCTCACGTAGACCTAAGTGTACCAGACAAGTATTGAATACTCTGTCATCACAATCCTCCAACTGAACCTAAGTTGGTCTAGGTCATAAAGCAATCCCGTGATGAACTGTGGAAGAAAACAGGGGTGTGATTCTGTAAGATCTCATTCTAAACTTCGAATCTGAATCCGCTGTGAGTTTCTTGATTGGCATTCTAAAAACTCGGTTTAGTTTATGAGATGACGTAAGAAGTGGCATTCTGTAAGGTAATATCCCCGTCACTTCGACGCTCACTTCGCACTCGAACCCGACTCAGTGTCAAATATATCAAGGTCATTTTGAGCCTTATGCGAAGTGAGAGAGTGAATAGCGATGTGAGATGTGAGTTGTTGTTTGAATTTTACAGAATCGACCTACAGATCTACTACAACATTGCTTATCCCCCATAGTAAATAACGTAATAATAAATAGGCCAGTGGTTAAACCCAACTCTCATGCACGACATGGCGGGTTCGCAACCGGGTATGAGCAAGTAAGCTACTACAATCGGTCACATTTCTTTAATCGATTTTCAACTTTATGGTTAAAGAATAAGGTTCAAGATTTATTGGGAAAATGTGACAGTTTCGGGTAGGTTGACCTGCTGGCGTCTGTACCAATGTGACTTTTTCTTTCCAAGTTTATCTTGGACATTACAGACATCGGTAAAGGAAAACATCGTGAGGAAACCTGGGCTTATAAAGTTCCACAATCTCCGCATTGTGTGTGCCGCGAATATTTAGAGAAAAGCAAAAGGCTTCGTACCCAGAGCTGATAGACTGCCCACTGGCAACACTATATCTATCTGTACCAATATTATAAAGCTGAAGAGTTTGTTTGTTTGGTTGAACGTGCTAATCTTAGGATCTACTGGTTCGAATTGAAAAATTCTTTTTGTGTTGGATAGTCCATTTATCGAGGAAGGCTATAGGCCCATGCGAAGCCGGGTCGGGTCGCTAGTAACTCAATTTGTCTGAAATCGCCAAACTGCCTTGAGCGCACGTGGTGATCAATAATTATGCTCGTACCTTCTCTGTATGAGGAGAGGCCTTTGCCCAGAAGTGGGACAATAATAATAATATAATAATAATCACTAATTCAGATATCATTAACATCCATATATTGTTAATAAAACATGAACTTAAAACTATGTTATTAGAACATGCAGCTTCGACACGGAATGCATGAACGGGCTATGAAATTTCCCCGCAATGACAGTCAGAGGGCTAATTCACGTAATTTTATGACGCGCCGATGTAGTTGTAGCGCAGTTGCAGTTAAGTTCAAGTTTGAGTGATAACCGGTATTCTTGTAATCTTTGAACTGCGCGTAAGCTGCGCGTGAACTGCACGTCAACTGTACGATAACCAAACTCTACCAAAGTTACTTATGGCGTAGCCACATGAGAAAAGATATCGATCGATTACATTTCAATGAATATGACGTTATTATAATATTAAAAAAATAACCAGTACAGATTTTAGTGCTTTTTTACTGTCATTTTGAGACATCAAACGAATAGCAGAATACCGATCATGTTGCGTTCCGAAGCACGCACCAAAGACTTGCTACAGTAGATCGCGTTATTGCACTCGCGTAACGCGAACTCAAAACCCTCACTCACTTACGCATGCCAAACATGGAAGTTCACTCACCGAGTTAAAAATAAAATTACGTCCTGCCAGCGAAGTATGGAAAGAAGTATCGCAAAAATAAAAAAAACTGAAAAAATTCGGCACTCCATCATCAGACAAAAGACAAAAGTAACAGATGCTCTCACCTACGCCCTTAAGCTCAAATGGAGATGGGCAGGACACGTAGCAAGAATGAGTGACGACCGTTGGACTATTCGCATGACGTCATGGCCTGGCCCTACAGGTTTTCGGAAACGAGGAAGACCGATAACTAGATGGACAGACGACATCATACGAGTCGCAGGAAAAAACTGGATGTTAGAAGCTATCGACAGAGACCACTGGTCATCTCTGGAGGAGGCCTTCACTCTCACCTAGTGAGAGGTTCATGCATACCATTTTAATTATTTTTTTAATAATAATTATATTGTATTTTTAACAGTTTTGTTTCAGTTTTTTTTAATACATAACTAATATTCAATACTATAATTTTTTAATTTTAAATAATTTAAATATTTTTGTTATTTTATTTTATAAATTTTGTATTATATTATCATTTTTTCTTTTTAATTTTAAAATTCTCATTTTTTAAATATTTTTAAGAAAAGATACAATTATAAATATTTTGTTAATAAAAGTGTGATAAATAATTTATAAAATGTATGTTTATAATACATATTTTTTTTTTAAATTGTATTACTTACGTAGATATTATGATTAAGAATATTAATACTATTAAACCATGTAATTAAACTTATATTACTACAAACTATATATAAATAATATCTATACTTGTCTTGTAAATCTGTTGTCTGCATGAAATAAAAGGCTTTTTTATTTTTATTTATTTTAACGCGAACTTGACGCGAGCGTGTCTGACAGCGGTAGAGAATACGAAAAGCGTTGTTTTGATCGAAACTTAACTGCAACTGCACTTCTTTAGTTACGTGAATTAGCTCACAGGAGACTGTTCAAGCTGCCTCGGACCCTTTGCAGCAGCGACGCGGCATGCTTACGTCTGATCGCTAGGAAGCCTAGTGTGCGCATCAGCAAACATTTCTGAAGCACTGCAAAAGCGTGGCAGCCCCAGCGGCATCCTGAATGCATTGTTATAATGCACTCGAAGAGCATTAATATATAGCAAGCAATGGGCCGGAATTATTATTATATAGCCTATATTCAATAGACCAGTAAGAAATATTCATGCAAAATTTTAACAGAATCTATCCATCCGGTAGTAATTGCGTGATGTTTCGACATACATAACTTTTACGAATGTACTGGACTTATCTTAAGATCGTCCGCCTAAATCCTCTTAATACTTCCGCAATTGTAAGAAAATAAACATAATTCACTCAAGTTTCCACCCAACATCAAGACATCAATCCTCTAAGGAGTAGTGAGCCCATTTGGCACGTGTCCAAACAAAAACAATAGGACTTGGAAAATAAAACTATTGAAAATTCATTTGGAAAACGTCCTACGCAGAAAATGTTGAGGGTCTGAATATTTTGTATAACTTCTTTACCCTCCACTTAATTTAAGAAATTGATTCCAAGATTATTTTGTACTTGTACTGGTTAACCTGTTATGTATTATATGAAATTGTGTGTCAGTGACATTGATGTAGTACTATTGGTTATATTTAAATTTTAATCTACTCACTTTTATCCTTTTCAAAGGACAGGTTTTTTTGCTAAAGGTTCGTTTATTAGCATAGCAATTCTGGATATAGTTTTCTTTCTGGTTTTTTTTTTGAGAAAAGATTACTTTTACAAGTTTGACATCGGGTGTTCCTGGAAAAAGCGACCCTAAATTATCTTGATGAAGCGGCCTAAGGTGTAGCACCTTATAGGTTAACGTAATATAATTCGGGCCACGTTTGTAATAAAACGGTGGTCCCTGAAACGGTGGTCGGTGGCGTCTGTATGTTTGGGACCTAAATAAAATTGCAGTTAAGCGCTTTTCCAACTATGTATATGAAATAGCTACTAATAGTTATTATCTCTCAATTTAGGCAGTAGAAAAAAACGAAACGACGTGCTCAAAAGCCACTAAAGACAATATCTACAGAGCAGTGTTCATCAGCCACATATAATATCGCTATAGTAGCTATTACTGCGAGCCTAATACAATTTCCCGCTCCACCGACGTCCAGTCCCTTGGTCTCCGAACAATTAGTACTGCCGACGTTATTTTTATGTCACCCTTATTGTACCTTTTCTTGTCTATCTTTGTGTAACGAACGCTGAAATTCGTGGCTGCCCCAAGGGTGGGTACTGATGTAAACGCCTAGGAATAGTGGTTAATATTTAGCTTGGTTTTTTTCCTTTTGGTGTCGAGGGTGACTTTATTATATAATAAAATTATTAGTTGGTTCTTATATCCTAGGACTATGTTTGTGAATTGCTTGTTGTAGTCAAGTATCATTATCGTCACTATCAGTAGAGTTCGTGGCTAAAACCTATGGCGATTATGATGCAATAGCCATTAGATAATATACTCTATGGTTAGAACATTCTGGATGCTACTAGAAAGTTAGGTGATTCGATTATATTTGAATGATGTAGAATACTTATAGTTTTTATACTATGACAAGAGACTTTCAGACCGAGGAGCCGTAAAGGCTTGGTCATGTATTTCACCTCTAACTACAACATTCCTAAATAATCTTCTAAAAGCTCTCTTACTAGCATTGAGTCCTCCCGGTTATCACAGTAGGTACAGATCGACCGGTCACATTGGTTAAGCTAAGCTTGCTGCATTCGGTCCTCTTGGATAGGTCTTGTCGGATAGGTCCTTTCGGTCCATTCGGTTAGGTGAGCATCCATTTCATATCGAAACCCCTCTGTGCCTCGGAAAGCACGTAAAGCCGTTGGCCCCGGATGTCATTTATAGATCTTTGATAGTCCTTATAGGCAGTAAGAAGCTAGAAAATCTGACAACCAGTTTTACCAAGGGGTCAGTATTACCGAGCAACTGGGTTCTGGATGTCACATAGGCAGTCGCTCTATGTATAAAAACTTAAAAAAAAAAAAAACAATCGCCTTCAAAAACTAAAAAGTGATAAATAACTTCAGAACAGAACACACATTACTTTAGTTTCGGAAGTCGGTGGCTATACAAAACAACAAACTGAACAAAGCCATCGCCACCGACTTCCGAAACTAAAGTAATGTGTGTTCTGTTCTGAAGTTATTTATCACTTTTTAGTTTTTGAAGGCGGTTGTTTTTTTTTTTGAAAAAATATTTTATATTCCGCTTTTTAGTTACCGCCTTAATATCCAAATCCATTAAGAAACGGCGACACAGTTAAATCAGAAATTGAACGTCCTCAATAGATTGAAGAAAAAACTATAAAACATCATCTATGTATTTTTATGGGTTATTGTTGATTTTTTCAAAAAGCGCTGAATCAATTTCGATGAAATTTATATGGGACCATGTCGGAATAAACCCCTATCGAACAAAAAAGATTTTTGCTAATCCGTCTATATATGACTGAGTTATGCCCGCACATACATAAAAAAAAAATACAAACATCCGAATTGATAACCTCCTCCATTTTGAAGTCGGTTAAAAACACAGGTATTTGGCTACATCCGGTTAGACTGGAAGCCCAACCCAGTTGGGAAAAGGCTAGGCAGATCATGATGAACGTCCCCCGCCCCACCGTTGTCTTTCGGGCTAATCTTAAACACTACTACTACGGATTTTCATAATTGTTTTGACCTTTGACTAATAGAAAGAGGAATTATCTAGGAATGTTAAAAGCAATAATTTATTACTGCTACCCGTGCGAAGGATGACCAGAGGATGGGCAGCAGCGTCTTTCTTAGTACTATAACACCTACTGCGATCGCCAACATGCATCGGCCTGCGGATACCTATGCCCAACAATGGGAATCTAAAGGTTGACATGTTGATGATGATAATCCATGTGAAGCCGGGGTGATATGCTAGTTCTTTAAAAAAATATGTATGCCGAGTGGTATCATAGAATATTATACGATCAAAATCTTCGGAACAGAAACATTTGAAGAGAAGTCTCTGCTCAATTCTTTGGACTACGTATCAATTTTAATTAATGTCATTTCAATTATTTTCATGACTTTAGACTCAAAAGTTTTTATGACGCTCTGAAAGCAATTTGTTTTTTTGATATCAGATTTATTTATAGCCCAACCAAAGTAGCTTTTGGTGCTCAATCAATAAAATCAGAAATTGTTTTGAAGTCTTACCAACACCTACAAACTAATCATTTATTTATATTTGTAGACACAATACCGTCCTTCGCATTGCCTGTTCGTTATTCCAGATAGTAATGATATTTGATAGTCCCAACATAAATAAAGAAAATGGAAATAGGGGCGAGATGAAGGAAAGCAATTATATTCGAAATAAGTGTTTTATTTAGTTTTGCTTCCCCAACTTAAAATGATTAAAGACTGTCAAAAAAAACGTGTTATATTTTTAGTGTTCGTCTAGTCTCCCACTTTATATTTTCATTTTAAGCATGACTTCCTCCATCGTGAGGGTGATGGAGGGGCATGCCGGACTCTTACCGGCCAAAACCACCGCGGTGTTCCACTTCTACTGTATTTTTAATAATACTCAATGTTATGTATATATAATAATTTTTCCCATATAATAATTCCCATGGGTTGTCACCTGAAATCAATGTTTTTTTTTTCGCAATCATTCTATTCGGTTAGTTTCGATATGCTCTAGTTCCGCTATGCATGACTCGAAAATACCTACTAAAAAGTTTTGCTATGCTCGAAATTTTTCGATTCTGCTTAAACAATCAAATAAAAAGTACAGCTGGCAAGAAAAAAATTGAATTCAAGTTTTAGCGAAGTCTGTAGACTTCGTTAAAAATAAATGCTAAAGTTGTTCGTTACGCACGGCTGGACGAATCGGGATACAATTTGTTACACAGATAGTTGAAATCCTGAATGAATATATTATTAGTCACGAATCATTATTATGGTTAAAAAAACATTTTGTCATAATTATGCATCTCATAACAAGGGCAAAACTTGAATTTAATGATGATTTAGAATAGGATTTAAATACTAGGTTTTCTTAATTTACTTTTCAAATGGTTAAATAAAATATTACACTGTAACAATTTTCTTCATCACTGCCCGCGATTATGATTTCGTGCATAGCGAAACTTTTTGGTAGGTATTTTTCGAGTCAAGCATAGCGAGACTAGAGCATAGCAGAACTAACCGATTTTATATATTATCCATACAATACAAATAAACATAATTGAACTGTCAGTTTCTAAAGTTAACATTTATTTCAAAAAAAAGAAAATCGCCTTCAAAAACTAAAAAGCGATAAATAACTTTAGCACAGAACACACATTACTTTACTTTCGGAAGTCGGTGGCGGTGGCTTTGTGTTTGTTGTTTTGTATTGCCACCGACTTCTGAAAGTAAAGTAATGTGTGTTCTGTGCAAAAAAAGTTATTTATCACCTTTTAGTTTTTGAAGGCGGTTTCCTTTTTTTTAATTAAATTTTTATTTTTCGCTTTTTAGTGTTGCCTTAACATCCAAATCCATTAAGAAACGGCAACACACTTAAAAGAGATTGTAAGTCCTCCAGTGACTGAAGAAACTAAAACGTCGTCTAAGTATTTTTTTTGGAAATTTGTTGATTTTCTCAAAAAGGGCTATACCAATTTTGATAAAATTATATGGGGCCTTTTCGGAATAAACCCCATACGAACAAAAAAAGATTTTTGCAAATCCGTCTATATATGACGAAGTTATGCCCGAACAAACATAAAAAAAAACGTTCGAATCGATAACCTCCTCCTTTTTGAAGTCGGTTAAAAATTACAGCTTTTTACTAGATGCATATGATATACGGAACCTATAATCAAAAACAATTTTTTTTGTAAGTCTCTGTGGCTACCTGTTTGTTTCGGCTCATCTCTGAAACGGCTGGACTGATTAGCATCAGCTAGTATTGTATTATATTATTATAGATTCTAGAGACTAAAAATCTTCTATAATTATAAACAGTCACCCAACAAAGCCTCGAAATTCTGCAAAATGGCACTGATTAAGGCGGTCTGTAGATGCATAATATTAAACTCGTCACTCCCCTGGGCCTGTCCCTAATTTAATTACTTATTTGACCCAAAACCTACTCCAGAGATCGGCTTACAGAAGACATGTCAAATCTCTATTCAATTATATTTTGTAATGAACGACAGTATGTTTGACGGGATTGGATTTCATTGTGATTGAAATAGATGAGGACGATTACTGTTATTATGGGTACTAAGTGAGATTTAGTGCGGTTTGGTTGGTAGCCTTGAGTGTGTGGTGACGTCATGAGTGGATAATATGTGGGCTAATTGTATTGGGATATACATTCTGAGTTTTGTTATGGGACCAGCAGTGCTATTCTGTTACAATCTCCCTCGGTGAACACCTAGGTGAAGTGAGCTGTCATTCGTCTCGATGCTAGGGATTGACAAAGCAGACGCACGACTGACAGCTCACTTCATCTATACCCTGTTCACAATAAGATTAGACATAAACACAAACTTTTTTTACAGTCCCTTCAACCGATTTTGACTTCTATTCCGTAGGCTTAAGGATGACATTAGAGACAAAAAAGTGGTTACAATAACAATTGTTTACTGCAGTTGCCATTTGTCATGCTACCAACGCAATATAAGTCAAAATCGGTTGAACGAACTGTAAAAAAGGTTTGAGTAAATGTCTAATCTTATTGTGAAAAGGGTATAGGTGTTCATCGAGGGAGATTGTAACAGAATAGACATACAGCTCTGTAATGTACAAAAAAAATTAGGTGTTCAAAATGTACAGTCACGAGCAAAAACATGTAAACAGTTGGTTTCATTCTAAACTGATTTTCCCCTAAACTATTGATTGAAATGTTATGGTGTTACGTGTAGAGTAATTTTGATAAAAAATGACTATAATATAGGTTGTATCTATAAGGGTAAATAGTTATTTCACGAGAAAATTGTGCTGTGTACTGTGAGATGTTTGTGACTGTACGTAGGAAACAACCGATATTATTATCATACTTCAGGGGTCCTATACTAAAAGTTAATCGTTTTTTTTTTAATACTTTCTCTCGGTGTTAAACGTTTGGTTGTTTGTGTATGTGAGTTTTTTAAGCCTGGCAGGACAAATTCCTAGTTTGGAAAAATGTTGTAAAATAAAACTAAAATTTACTTTTTTCATTATTTAGATTTTGATAATAATGTTATCCTTATGGTTCTAATCCCTGACTTACACTGTAAGAACCTATTTGTTGTTGGATTTTAAACATAACTGGCAAAATGTAAGGTCGGACTCTACATCTCTGCTCAACCCATTGGAAAATACAGTCGTGATGTTTTTGTTATGTTATCGCCAAGAATCTAGATTACCCAATTTTAGAGACAACAAATTTTATGGTTAGACAACAAAAAAACCAACCAAAACAAACACTATTTCAAACAAAGTTACACAGAAGGGTTTAATAATTGATAGTCCTTAACAGCAAATACGCAGGTTCATTTTATTATTAACATCGATTGATTGGAGGGCTAACATTCCCTAGGGATTTGCAGAGCTTGTCTAATTACACAGTTAAATGTAAAGGTATTGACTGACTACGGCGTGTCAAGGTAAGGCTCAGTACACACTAAATGAAGTGAACTGTCATAGAAAGGTTGTGGTACGATGTCAAAGCACGTGTAGATGTTTGATTGGCTAATTAGGTTTGGTTCTAGTCAATGGATTGGCTAATTTATTAAACACGTTATTAGAGCATCTTTCTTGGCGTAAAATCAATCTTAGTATATATAAGTATATCCTACTTTATACTAGCACATTGCCTGCGACTTCGTCCGCGTGAATTTTCTCAAGAATCCCTATTTTTTTTGTTAATGCAATAGCACTCAGGGATAACTTAGCTTCCTATTGGTGAAAGAATTTTTGAAATCGGATGAGTAGTTTCGGAGATAACCCCCTACATACAAACTAACAAATTAAAGAGGTAAATTCCCGTAATGATTTACGGAGCCAAAACGTGGTTCAAAATTCAAGGTTGCTCAGTACCCTATGGAGAGAGCGTTGCTTGGAGTTTCCCTGGTGGATAGAATCCGCAATGAAGTCATTCGCCAGAGAACTAAAGTAAGTGACATTGCGTGTCAAATCAGCACGCTGTAGTGAAAGTAGGCGGGACAAACGGTAGATGGAGCAGACACGTTTTAGAGTGGAGACCACGTTTGGACAAGCGTAGTGTGGGACGCCCTGCGGCACCATAGACCGACGATTTGAAGAAGGTGGCTGACAGAAGATAGAGGCGTGCTGCTCAACCCGGGTTGCCTGGCAATCTTTGGGGTAGGCCTAGAGTTGTTAAAAAACGGTTTTTTTTCTGAGATGAAAAAAAAAACGTTTAAAAAAAAGCATGAAAAAAACAGTTTTTTTTCTGGAGTACGTTTTTTTTAAAGAGTACGAAAATAAGAATATGGTAAGGCGGTTATCGTATATGAGTTGATATTACATTTTATTTTGTTTAATAAGAAAATACCATTTGCTTTTTGTTAAATAGTACATAAATAGCTTAAAATAATTGGCAACACCCACTGAAGTTTACCATTTACGGACAGGGATTTCCCTAATCCTCGTTTGGTTTATGGCGTCAGACTGCAGAAGTGCAGAAAGCTTAAGACTGAGAGTTCGTTATATATAAAAAAACAAAACAATCAAATTTAGTATTTTGTTCCATTTTCATTTTTTCTGAAAAAAAAACCAAATGTAGAAAAAAACGACGGTGCCAAGTTTTTTTTTTCATGTTTTTTTTCAAGATTGTGAAAAAAACATTTAGTTTTTTTTTTTTTAAACATTTAGTTTTTTTTTTTTAAAACATTTAGTTTTTTTTCAATTTACATCTCTAGGTAGGCCTACGTTCAGCAGTGGACGACAATAGGCTGATATGATGATGATGAGATTACCTAGAAAATAAGGTGTGAAAACTTAACACGTTTATTGCGACATCACGCAAAGCCGCGAGATGTACTTACAATTATATACGAGCCATTCAGGCTGACAAGAGACTTTTACAGATTTTAAACTGACAATCACATTAAAATGTGTAGTGTAAATGATTTGAAAAAAATATATGTTAAACTAGAGCATTCTTTTAATCATTTAGTATGAATATTTTTGATTAAGTTCATATTAAATAGTTTAATTAACTCGTGAAGTTGCGTCTGACGTGTGAAAACATTGTTAATCACACAAAATCTGCCAGGTATATTTAAACGAAACTTTCACTTCATCTTGCAGACAATTTTACTATCTATCTTTTAGTAAACGCCTTTTTTTTAAGTTAAAGAATACCTACTATTGTTTCTTTATTTTTTTCGACTAAACTTTGGGAGTTTTGGACGCAGCGCGTACGATTCCCTGGTCGCTCAAGGTCGCCTGCGTATATCGTTGCCTTAAATAGCGGGCGCAGCGTATTGGATTCTGCTATTTGCTTTGGCCACTAGGGAAGGGAATTGTCTATTCATTAGCGGACGTGGCGTGCTAATACTACAATCTACGATTTTTTTATTTTGGCCATGTGTAAGTTCAGCATTTTGGCTTGGCAATGAAAGTATTAAATAATATGCAAAAAAAAAGCTTACATTCTTTATAGGGCTTCGTGAAAAACCATGTATATTTACTTACATTAGGTACACCTCAGTCACCCACAGCCTTAGCAGGATGTCTCCAAACTAATTAGTGCAGGCATAAAAAGGGTCGCTAAAAGCAATTTCCGTGGGAGAGAGACAGATTAAATAAGAATTATTTATTTATCAGTCAGGTCAGGATTAAGGCACTTAAGACGACCAATTTGTAACGTGAGGGTAAGAAATATTGCTTTGTAACTCTGTAATAATATTAGGTCACTCAATCTTAACAATAAGTCGTTTATATCTCAAATTTATTTCTAGCTAGCTTCTGTCAATGAATTCGTCCGCATGGAAGTTGAAAACCAGTACTACTCTAGCACTCAATAACAAAATTTTAAATTCACTGACAGACAAGGCGCAGCTTGATAATGCAAGAACTTTCGCAAAGGAAAAATATTTGACATAATATCATGATACAATGAATGTATGTATGGATGTGTGTACATACTTTCAATGTATTTTGTCATGACAAACGAAATATGTTAAGTTTTCGAAGTCTAGAATTATGTAGGTACTAAATCCATGGTAAGAGTTTGATTCATGATATCCCCCTTCCACCATATATTGTTTTTACTTTAGATACATTCTATTTGTCTAAAAAATTTTTTAACAAAAAAGACAACCGCCTTCAAAAAGTAAAAAATAACTTTCAATTCGCAAGTCGGCGGCTTTGGTTTTGC
Source organism: Charanyca ferruginea (assembly GCA_947361185.1). NCBI lineage: Eukaryota > Metazoa > Arthropoda > Insecta > Lepidoptera > Noctuidae > Charanyca > Charanyca ferruginea. Next base: position 6,064,955 of record OX376074.1, on the reverse strand, counting down.
GTGTTGTTTTGTATTGCCACCGACTTGCGAATTTGAAGTTATTTTTTACTTTTTGAAGGCGGTTGTCTTTTTTGTTAAAAATTTTTTTTTTCGCTTTTTAGTGCCTACTTTTCATCATAGAAATTAATTACGAAACGGTGACACCAAAAAATAAACTGTCATCCCTTAATTTTCAACCCTTAGAGGTAGAATATTTTCTTGAAACTTATATGGGACCAAATTTAAGGTACACACATATCAATTAAAAAAAGAATCATCGAAATCGGACTGCACTGAAAAAAGTTATGCGTGGTCAAATGTAATGATAAATATTTAAAAAATAAAAAAAAGTTTAAAAAAAAAAGAAAACCGCCTTCAAAAACTAAAAAGTGATAAATAACTTTAGCACAGAACACACATTACTTTACTTTCGGAAGTCGGTGGCAATACAAAACAACAAACACAAAGCCACCGCCACCGACTTCCGAAAGTAAAGTAATGTGTGTTCTGTGCTAAAGTTATTTATCACTTTTTAGTTTTTGAAGGCGGTTTTCTTTTTTTTTGAAAAAACTTTTTATTTTTCGCTTTTTAGTGTTGCCATAACATCCAAATCCATTAAGAAACGGCAACACACTTAAAAGAGATTGTAAGTCCTCCAGTGATTGAAGAAACTAAAACGTCGTCTAAGTAAGTTTTTTTGGGAATTCGTTGATTTTCTCAAAAAGTGCTGTACCAATTTTGATAAAATTTATGTGGGACCTTTTCGGGATAAACCCCTTTCGAACAAAAAAAAATTTTGCAAATCCGTCTATACATGACAGAGTTATGCCCGAACATACAATAAAAATATATATATATATATATAAACATTCGAATTGATAACCTCCTCCTTTTTGAAGTCGGTTAAAAAATGTTCATAAAATGAAAACTACTGGGCCAAACAATGTTAAATTTGTATGGGACCAAATGGCAACTATTTCGCATCAAACTAAAGATGAATTACGTAAATCGGATCATAAATCTCAGAGTAATCGATGTACATACATAAAAAAATCCAACCGAATTGAGAACCTCCTGCTTTTTAAAGTCGGTTAAAAACATAAGAATGACGTACCTAATTCAAAAACTACGGTTTTGGATAACTTGCACTATATCTGAAGTTATTAACAAATAATAACATACAACAACATCTTCAGAAATAATTCAAGTTATCCTTACAAAACCGTTATAAGAGTACATATTAGGTACGTCATATTTCTGTATGAAAAAAAAACTTTTACCAATTGCCAATGAACATGAAAATATTATTAATCATAGATAGGTACTTAAAAAAGCGCTTTCCTGTAAAATCTTACATTTTGAGTTATATCATTACTGTCGCAAACAACGTTATAATAATACCTAAACTTAGCAAAAATAAGGAAAATTCTAAGCACTAAGTAAAGCTGACATACCCATTCTTATAATCGGATATTTTTTTACCGATTCTTGTAATCGGAATTGGTTTCTTTTGATCGTAATGAAAAATGCCAGAGCGAAACTTTTTGTCGATTACAATCGATCTTACGTGATTACGATGTCCGGATTGGACGAAAGTAAATGGTATGGGTACCTACCTACCTAAAATTGGTATTGAATATATATGTTTTAGCGTATAAAATATTTACTTAAGCGAATTGAATGTTAGCTCGTGAGAATTATAAAAAAAAAATATAATAAAAACTTTAATATAGTGGTGTTTATGCAAGGTACAGTCAGCAAAAGAGATAGGTATGCAGGTCTTCGGAAAAGGTTGAAGTTTACTTAGAAACCGATGGATCTTTTCGAATGAAATTTAATTTAATCGTTGAAATAATTCTCCATCAATTTTTTTTGGTTTCAAAAACATCCTTCGATTTCTAAGTAAACTTTAACTATATCTGACGACCCTGCATACCTGTCTGTTTTGCTGACTGTACATCGTATTCACGTATGATATAATTCCTGTTAAGGCAAAATATTGTAAAAAATAATTATTTAAACGAGTATGTCATTTTTTGCTCATTCTTCTCTATTCGAAAATACCTTTTAGAAGGGGCAGCTAAATTAAAATTTTCTTCTAAGACTTTCAAAAGTGCCTTTTAATGGTCTAATTGAAATGAATGATTTGATTTTGACTTTTAAAAGAATGTAACAATAGGAAGATTTTGTCTTGTTAGTATTAAGCTGCAGTTAACTATTACGCTACTGGTGATAGAAAATCCTGTCTCAGTAATCCATTTGTACCTACAGAAAAACCACGTTCAAGAATCAGCTGAGGACTGCATTAATAAAACTAAATAGAAAAGATCTTTGCCACTAGGTATAATATGTTTCCCACAAGGAAAACACATCCCGCTACTTGACGTGTACAAAAACATACACAAACATCCGATAGTTGGGCTCCATTCGTTCCGCCTTGAAAGCAATATATTTCACACCAAGATTTGTGCATTTCACACTGTTACGTTGACAGTATACTGTCGTGCAACAAACGGAGCAAAAAACTAAATGAATAGTAGTTGAACCGGATGAACAAACAAGTGACGACTAGGATGAATGTCAGCGTGTCTAGACGTCTTCACGGTTCGCTATTTGTATTTAATTCAAGTTTTTATTAGTATATTGTTTGCTGCTCTTGTCAAAAGCACATTTTTGTATTGTTTTTATTTGTTTCGCAGACAGAAATTTCATAGAATTTCGTTACCCAGAAAATATTTCGTATAAAATTTGGTCCATGTATTTTTATTTCGAATATTATTGTTTCAAAGACTATTTATTTGAATGAAACGTAATTCACAGAAACACAATTCAATGAATTTCACATTTTTTTGTTTTACACACTTATCAAACAATATAATTATTTTTCCATGGTATTTTATTTCAACGAATATGTATAAAAATAGACAATAACAAAAATATTGTCTTAATAGTCACCATGTTGTGACAGAAACGAATCGCTGCAAAACCGACTCTACGTAGTCTGGTCTGCCCTACTTCCTTCTGCTCAAGAATTATGATTTAAAAGTGTTAAACGACTTTCAATGCAGACCGTACTATAACAACGTGAAAAAAATATATATGTATATGACTATTCTAACATTAAACTTAATGTGAAATAAAAATCAATGGTTTAAAAATCTACTAAAAAAGTATTCTGCGTATTGATTATTCTTATAAAACTATTAGCTATAAAACAACGTACAACCGTTTTTACGATACCATTATCATCTAAATTCTATAGCCTAGCCTAGATTCAATAGCCTTTTCCCAATTATGTTGGGGTCTACTGCTATACTAATAGCAGTATAGATTAAAGAGATAAAATTGGTTTGTTAGTGTGTAAGTTTGTATGTAGGGGGTAAACTCCGAAACTACTCATCCGATTTCTTTCTTTCAAAAAATTAGGGATCCTTGGCCAAATTTACAATTCAATAGGAAGCTACGTTATCCCTGTGTACCTACTATAGGCTTCTATATTGTATGGAACCTTTTTATACTTTTTTTCTTCTCTGCTCTACTTTAATTTACTTTAAGGCCTCCCCTAAGTCCATCCAGGTTTTTCTTTTACGGCGTCACCATGAACCAGCCCTTAAAATAAAATAAATAAATAATCTTCTTCATCATTTCAGCCTGAAGACGTCCACTGCTGGACATAGGCCTCCCCAAGGGAGGGTTTTGCCATAATCGCCACGCTTGGCAGGCGGATTGGCGATCGCAGTATGGTTGTTACAAAGGCACAGAGAACGCTGCTGCCCATCCTCTGGTAAGTCCCTTAGACGCCTCTTACGCCACCCACGGGAAGATATGGGATGGTGCTATTCTTTACGTCCGACACCACACGGAATAATCTTCTTATTGTTCCTCAATACGTGCCAAGTACAGTCAACACAATTTAGAAAAAAAGAAAACGCGTGAACAAACGACCCGATTTTTATACCAAACCGGTGTAATGTAACACATTTTGTTGATAAATTATTTCTTGGGGCACACCCACTTCATTCAATTTCCCAAATAAATAGCTTATGCCGGTGGCATTGGGGGTATTATTTATTTACTCACCTCTTTCTCGGCTTTTGCTCCATATTACACCTTAATTTATTCATGAGTCCACATGTTTTCAAGAAATGCCATTACAAGATTCAGTTGCCTACTTTGAAATCAAATCAAACACGTTTATTTGTGTACACTGGTACAGGACAGGTGTTACAATATAATGAGGATATCTGCTGTGTTTTGTCGCAGTAAATGACATACGTCATAATAAATAATTCCTGTAAATGCAAAACATTGTAAACATCTGAGTAAGTATGGAGTTTCTTGCCCATTCTTCTCCATACAAAACTACGTTTTGGAGAAGGCAATTAGAATCAAACTTTCTTATTATGATGTTCAAAAGTGCCTTTTAATTGTATAATTGAAATACATGATTTGACTTTGACTTGACTTTGAATAATAATAATAATTTCATATTCTCCAAACTGGCGGCAAACCAGAATGGGCATTAGCTATGTACGCAGGAGATTTGACATCGCGCCTTCGTGCGCGGACCACGGCATTTATGCTGAGCGTCAGCCGTTTCTCGTGGCAGTGACGCATATTTCTGTCTCGGACGTTTTACGTTTTCGTATCCACTTGTTTTTAGTTTAAGTCTTGTTGTGTAATGTGCGTCACTTTCTCGTGAATAAATGGTTTTTCTTTCTTTCTTTCTTTCTTATTTGAATGCACAAGTATGTGCAAAGTTTGCACATAAGTACTTTCACTTCCTTAACTCTCAAAGTCCAAAGAGGCTACAATCCAATACGACCGGGGAGAGATCAAGAGGGCAATGTCAGTCTCAAAGACATGTGTCAAAAATGCCTCTTCTACATTTTTGACAAGATTTAGGTTTAGGTTGCCGCTGAGAAGGGATTGCAAATAGATTTCTAACATTTATATTTAATTAAATTGACCTTCAGATGCTGGACCAATAATTATTTGCTTTCCGAAGCACTTAAAGCCACAACAATCATGGTCATACTAAACACAATATGCATCACTTCCAATTGCAAACATACATCTCCATTACCAAGTCTAGATAATACAAAGTAACCCGTTGCTAGGCAACCGAACCAAATTGACCTAATGAGGAACTAATATGTATTAACTGGACGCGGCTGAGAGCACAAATTAATTAACTTAGTTTCACTAACTATAAATCTTAATGTTACTTACTATTAAGTGTAAATAGTAGTTTACAGCTCAATTAGGCGAAGAATGCTTTATTGAGTGAAAGCGATTAATATATTACTCGTAGTCAAATCTGTCTGACTGCAATGCTATTCTTTAAAAATCTTCCTTTGTTCAGGTCATGTCAGTTTGAGGGTGATATTATGTAAAGAGTATCATGAGGAAACCTGAACTTATAATTTAAATTTGACAATCTATAACGATTCTAATTAAACACCTACGGCATTTTTAGTTTTGTGCGTCATTTAGGTGTAAATACACGTACCAGTATGTTTGTTCTGTTACAATCTCCCTCGGTGAACACCTAAGTGAAGTGAGCTGTCATCTGCCCCGATTCTAGGGATTTGTAAAGTTCTACAATCATATGACAGCTCACTTCACCCAGGTGTTCACCGAGGGAGACTGTAACAGAATAGCACTGCTGGTCGTTTTGTTTCATTCAATACATTTCGAGACTTCAAAGATTTGTAGTTTTTTGTTTTTATCAACGGGTAATGTCCTACTGTTGGCCAAAGGTCTCTCGTGTAAAAAAAACCGGTCAAGTGCGAGTCGGACTCGCCCACCGAGGGTTCCGTACATATTTGTAGGTACATATCCATACTTCTATACTAATCCATACCAACTATCCATACTTTAATCATCTTAATATTATAAATGCGTTTTTTGCGACATAAACGGCCGTATCTTTTTTCACGTTAACATAGAGGGTTGATTTTTTTACAGCATCAAGGGACCGTAGACTTGAGTATAAAGTTTTAATTTCAACTCGATATCTCCACGCGTTCCCGAGATAAAGGATCTTGACAGACAGACAGACAACAAAGTGATCCTATAAGGGGTCGGTTTTTCCTTTTAAGGTACGGAACGCTAAAAACTGAAAAGTTTTCCAATAGTATATTGAAATCGCATATTGGCAAGCCAAATAATAATAGAAAAACCAGACATTAAACTAAAAAAAGTAAAAAAAACCGTATATATGTTTAAAAAAAAACGTTGCCCTGCACTAGAAATTTCGCCTGTATCGTGGGTGCATATACAAACATATAAACTCACATACACAAACAGCCAGACCCGGAACTGTAGGCCATACAAATATTTATTCCGTGCCGAACCCGCGACACGCAACGCTGCAAGCATGCCAATCGCTCAGCCACTGCGCAAACCGTGTTGTCTAGGTACATTTTTATAAAATCTAAGTTAATTAAATCAGTCTAGTTTTAGTATTTAATTACAAGTTTACAATTCAATTAGGTACGCTTTATAGAGTAAAAGCGTTAAATTAATTGTTTTCGTTCAACATTTTAAGTGTCATGATTAAAATCGATAGACTTAAAAGTCGTCAGGAGATCTTTTAATGGAATATCTCGTAACATTGGAGAGAACAACGTCCACTAGGCTTATCCTAGTGGACGTTGACGATTTCAGGCTGATAGGTAACATTTATTATTTTAACGACGATTTTGTTTTCTTATGATCATATGACGTTTTGTAAATTACTTTTAGTACTTGCCTCTAACAATTAAACGATATAGAACAACATCTACTTAAATACTGTAACAAAGATCTTAATTCAACAATACCTTGAGGGTCTGACAGTTGAAAATCCAAAAAAAAACTATGAAACTAATTACACTACACACTAACATAAATGCAATTTATCTTCGTCCACACAAAGACATGGCCTAAACAATTTTGTCCATTACAAAACAAACCTAAATCGCGACAACCCGAAACAAATTAATTTTTCAACTCTAACATGTTTGAACTTACTCAAACAGTTCAACCAACTGTCCAAAAGCTGTCCTTATCCCAATCTTAAATTGGCCACATTCTAACCTTCCGACCGGAACAATTCCAATTACATTCCTGCCGAGCACAAACCGGGGTGGGCCGAATTGTGTGAGGAATCCCTGAACTTTGTACCATCTTTAATTAATAACGGAATGGTATTGGACTCGGGTTGAATTCTAAACGACAGTAGCCGACCAGATTGCGAGTTCCGAAGGACTTGGCAAAAGAATCTCAACAAGTTTTGTTTGGAGTTTGACAAGAGTTTCTAGACATCAAGTATTCCTGTGATATTGTTAGTCGTAGTTTAATTAAAGGAAATACTTAGTTGTTGATCAAACGGCTATTAGTTACAACTCTGAATTCTATTTTGTACGAGAAAAGGTTGGTAACTATAATAGTAGGTACCACTTCGATATAGCAAATAATTTTAATGTCAAGTTATTTGCTGCCTGACCTTGTGCCCCAGTTACAATGCTATATAAGAGAAAGCTTATCTTTGAACCAAATTTGCTTTTAGAATTTGTACTTAGGTAATACATTTTGAGAAACAAATATATTTACCAAGATAATCTAAACCTTTTAGAAACTTCCTCTCTAGCGAAAAAATCTTGTTAAAATTCTAATTTCTCGCAAACATTTCTTCTGGCACTTGAGAAGCCTTTACTTCAATTCAAGGCCGTAATATTTCTTTAAAGGATTCAGCATTTAGGGAAGGGTTCATTTCCCTCAATTTTTTCTCTTAAAATTATCACAATGCTTATGAAGTTATCTGCGAACCATCTGACGGGCTAAAAGGATAGGAAATTAAGACGCTTTTTGTCCCATTTTCGTTTCATAGGCGTTTGCACTTTTCAACAACAAAACGTGGAGTGAACAGCGAAAAATGCAACAGCGGCTTTGTTCGAAAGAATTGAATTAAAATGGTGACTGGGAATTTCTCTGTTTTTCGCAAAGCACGCCCGAATGCCCGCAAATGGACAATTAGCCGCTTGCGAGAGAAGAATAAAAGCAAGTGTACTTGGTTTTTAGTGAAAACATTATACTTTTTATGGAGAAAAATAATAATTTTAGCTTTTATTTGGTGTCTGGAAAAGTGAAACTTTCAAGGGTGTCTAAAAGCATCACGCGAATGTATTACGTTGTTAACTGAAAGCTTTGGAATATTATATAATTATCTCGATTTCATTAGTATTACGGATAGTCGTCACCAGAATATATTTATACTTATCAGGTATAAAGGTCATGTCTGCAGACGGACAGACGGTAGATGGAGCAGACACGTTCTAAAGTGGAGACCGCGTTTGGGCAAGCAGTAGTGTGGGACGCCCTGCAGCACGATGGACCGACGATTTAAAAAAGGTGGCTGGCAGCGGATGGTTGCGGGTTGGTTGGTGATCTCTGGGGGAGGCCTACGTTCAGCAGTGGACGGCAATAGGCTAATATATATCAGGTATAAATGACTAGCTAATTATGGTAGTAAATTAAAAAGTCCACACATTAAGACGATGATAACAAAACGCGAATTAAGAGTTCACATAAATATTAGGTATTTCGATTTGAATTTATTAAAAAGAAAACATTTATTTCAGCCTAATTGTATGTCCATGTCATGGAAGTGAGCGGGCCATTTATGCGTTAGAATCGATGGAAGATAGGGAAAGACAGTTCTGGAAAGTTGGTCGTATAAATGTGGGCAGACCGACAGTGAGGTGGACCGATGATCCTGGAGGTTGAATGGTGACGGCCCAAGAAAGAGGCAATGAAGAGAAGAAAAGATTATGTTTCTAGCAGCAAACTTAAAATTATGTTAGTCAACATCTACTTTTATTTAGACTATAATTGTTAAAACCACAAAAGCGATACTGTGAAAAGCCAAACGGGAAACTCTACTGTGTACGAACATAGAAAATGCATGTAAAATAGAAAGATTCTTCCTTTCCGTTATTTTTTCTAAAAGTTCACAAAGCCAGTTATATTTTTCCCGGTTTTTATTATCTCTTGTTTGTCCTTACAAAATGCGACATAAAAAGAAACCTGTTTTCTAAACGTTTTAAAAGAAAAATACAGAACATGAATAAGAATTCCACTTCTTATCTTTTGTTTTGAGGTTTTAACTACATTGCTTTAGTTATATTAGTTATTTATACGTTACTTTCAAATTAATAAAAACACTTTAGGAGGTAAAAAGCTTAAAACTAAATATAAAATAAAGTTTAGTTTAGTTAGATTACATATTTAAGACACGGACATAAAATTTACTTTAAGTTCATTTCGTGAGTCTTGTTACTCGAAATAAATGATTATTATTTTATAAAGTTATTTTTAATAATAATAATAATACTCGTTTATACATTTTCTAATGAACTAACCAACTATTCCAACCCGCCAACCATTCCATACATCCAACCTACTGGAGTTTCGGCAATATTTCAATAAAAGTCAGGATAGATTTCTAATAAACACGATATTTATAATTGAGCACAAACGACATAACATTTGCAATTTTGCAAAACCAAAAGAATGAATCAGCGCCATACAAGTGACAGACAAGAATCATTTATAAAGGCACTATTCAACAAAATGTTTACAAAGACATCTATGATATATCTTACAAATTTATATTTATTTAACACAACCAAGCAATTAGTAAACTAACCATTTCAACCTCTGCATCCCTCCAACCACTCCAATCATCAAACCAATCATTCTAATTATTCCAACTTTTTTAACCATCCAACTATTCTAATCATTCAACCAATCAATGAATCAACCAACCATTCCAATTTTCTTTTTCTTTCTTTTAATGAATCAATAACTCAACCAACGATTCCAACCACTATAACTTTTATAACCATCCAACTATTCCAGTCATTCAACCACCGCCTTCAAAAACTAAAAAGTGATAAATAACTTTAGCACAGAACACATAACTTAGTTTCGTAAGTTGGTAGCTTCGGTCCCGGCTCCGGGGCTCCAGTCTGGGCCGCACTTACGCTTCTCTATCCCCCACGCTTTGGTATACTTCATTAAACCAAGCAATTAATCAACTAACCATTGCAACCTTTTTAAATCTCCAACAATTTCATCTTCACCACCTCACTCCACCTCCTCAATCGTCCAAGCAACGTTAAAAGCAAAAGTTATAATCTGCTTTATATTTTGACAGTTAAGGTTTAACATATTTATTTCTCAAAAAAGAATACAATTCACTTACTTATGAGAAATACAAGTTAATAAGAACTTAATACTTACGGAGCACGGTAGCTATTAATAAATATTGTAAAAACAAGTAAACTTTTTATATTTTTGTAGGTATTAGGAAAAAATATGTGTACAATATTACGTATACAGTTTTCGATAGCATGTCCATAGCAATGTCACATTTTTCGTAGGCTCATAATTTTCTTTTTTTTTTGTTATTATTGAATAATGTTAGTAGGTATTGGGATTTTATATCAAATTACTTATAGTTAACATAGTTATCTTGCTGGAAACCCTCTTTTTAGCTTTACAGGAGTCAAGTAAAAATAAAACTACCTTCTCTAGGGATGAGGTCAGCAGAATTAATTTTAAGTATTTCAATGAAATAAATTGTGTTCTTACCTAAGAAGCCATCTGCCTTAATGTGTAGCTATTAAGACTTTCAAAGTTGACATCGAAATTTTCAGTAAAAGCTAAGTGGATTTTAAATTTGAACGTAAGCATTAAGAGTTCTTGAAGAGTTGCAATTTGTAAACTGAAATGTTAATTGTATTGCGTTTAAGCTTATAGTGTTTTTGGTGCGTATTTTATTTAAAGTACTTAGGTATAATAATACCAGACTTTTATTTACTGTCCCACTGAAAGGCAAAAGCATTTTCTGATGGTACAGTCAGCAACAAAAGTAGTTTAACACTGTTACATTTCATATCCTGTAAAAAGAAAAAAAAAACAAATACGATGTAAGTAATACTTTACAATATTTCAGGCCATAGCCAAGAGTTTATTATATCTTTTATATCTTGATTTTCTGTCCTGTCCGTATTTTCGTCTGCTCGAGAATTATGATTTAAAAATCTGAAGTGTTAATCGACTTTCGTTGCTGACCGTACGAGCACGGATCACGGCGCTTGCTGAAGGAAGATGAAGCAATTTTAGACTTATATTACTTAAAAGTCCGGTCCAGTTCCACACAAGTGTTTCCTTCATCGTTGTCAGTGATATCCAAGATAAACTTAAAAAGTGCACGTGTATTGAAAAGGTCACATTGATAGATAGATAGATAAATCATTTATTTAGTGCACCCAAAATACATATCACAACACAATAAAAAAACAAAACAAATCAAATAAGGGTTAAACAAAGTGCGGTGTGCGTCTCAAGGTTGCACCAAATGGGAGTTCAATTCAGCATGTGTCAGGCAAATATACCTGACGCTGATATCTGCTGAATCCCTGTAGTGACATACGGACGTAGAGCAGATAAGATACATTGGTAAGTAGGTATCTAATAAAAATATCAATGTTCGGGTTTCATAAGTATATTTTGTGAACACAACATAGGGACAGCGGCGTTCCTTTCATTAAAGCCGAAAAGCCTGGCTTGCTATCAATAACGCAAGACGATAAAAAAGCACAAAAAGAAAATACCTCTAAATACTCGTATGTATTTATTTATTTTTATTTATTTATTTATTAACCAACTTGAATTAACAGTCTAAGACCACACAAACAAGTTTTCGGTCTGTAAAAAGTAAAAGTAAATCATATTAAATACATAAACAAAATCTGAATCCATACTAACATTATAAAGCTGAAGAGTTTGTTTGTTTGGTTGAACGCGATAATCTCAGGATCTACTGGTTCGAATCGAAAAATTATTTTTGTGTTGGATAGTCCATTTATCGAGGAAGGCTATAGACCCATGCGGAGCTGGGTCGGGACGCTAGTACAAAATAAAATAGACAGAAATTAACACTATAGAGACATCAGAATTATAAGGAAATTATAAACAAATTATCAAAACAAACAATTATACAAAATCAAATAGATAAACTTGGAATTAACATTACTCAAAAGATATAGTACCTACCAGAGGCAGCAATGGAGCAGCAGCAGCAATATTGAAAATTTTTCGGGTTTTTATTTTTAAATCTATTGGGCTTGCCCTAACTTTGACCACTAGGCACACTACTGCATAGGGAGTCCGGTTTTCAAAAATAAATCACTAATAAGAAAAGTTGCTTAGCACTTCTTATTTATAAATCACTAGCTGATGACCGCGGCTTCGCCCGCTTGACAAATTATATACTAAAACCTTCCTCTTGAATCACTCCATCTATTTATTAAAAAACCCGCATCAAAATCCGTTCCGTAGTTTTAAAGATCTAAGCATACATAGGGACAGACAGACGCGGCGGGGCCTTTGTTTTATTAATAAGTTAAAAAGAACGGATACAAATTAATCAACCGCCTAGAAAGCAATGCATCGTTTTATTGCGTGCATTTTAATGTTAGATAATTATATAAAAGTAACGGAGTTTATCAACTTATGTTGCTGACCATACCACCCAAAATATTAAACTTAAAGCCTTAATTTTTAAAAGCAATTTTTTCACAAACATAATTTCGCTCGTATTTTTCGCTAAAAACACGTCTCCCAGATTTTCAAAGAATAAATTATAATGAGAAACTCACAAAGTATCGGATACCCTGCCTTGTTTATCCGTTCCTTGTAAATTCATCTCGACGGTAACTGTACGGGGGTAACTCAGTTATCTTTTGGGTGCGCTAAAACATCGCATTTACGTATCACACGAGAAAATGGCGAAAAACATTGAGCGACGTACAACGCAAATTTACTTAGCATAATACTTATAAGATTGCAAAGTTCCCCGGATCTAAGGCACTCGAGTGAGATACGCACTTGAAGTGGCGGATCTGAATTGAATGCTGATGTGGAATGCGGATGTAATTTAGGGAGAAATATTGTTGTTAAGAGCCTGATTCACTACATCTAAATATACACTGTGTTGATGGTCCAGTGGTTAACACACTCGCCTCCAATGCATGAGGATGCAGGTTCAATACCGGGTAATTATCGATATGATGAGGTACCGACATTGCGCCTCGAATCAGCACGCTGAAGTGGAAGTGGGCCGGCCACGTCTGCAAACGGACAGACGGTAGATGGAGCAGACACGCTTTAGAGTAGAGACCGCGTTTGGGCAAGCGTAGTGTGGGACGCCCTGCGGCACACTGGACCGACGATTTGAAGAAGGTGGCAATCAGCGGATGGATCCGAGCTGCCCAAGATCGGGTCGATTGGCGATCTCTGGGTGAGACCTACGTTCATCAGTGGGCGGCAATAGGCTGAAATTATGACCAAAATGATTTTTTCAATTCTACGTTCTTAACTTTTGGACAAGAAACCTTTGTGAAGGAAAATATCGTGATGAAATCTGGACTTATAAATAATATAAGTCTAAAATCATCTATCTACCTTGAGCAAGCCCGTTGTGTGTTTCTCTGTATGAGAAAAGGCCTTTTACCTACAGAAGAACAGTCATAGGTAACCTTTTTAAATCTCCAACAATTTCATCTTAACCACCTCACTCCACCTCCTCAATCGTCCAAGCAACCATGCCATTTTTAGCTATTTTTGGCTATAATCTGCTTTATATTTTGACAGTTAAGATTTAAGATATTTATTTATCAAAAAAGAATACAATTCACTTACATATGAGAACTTAATACTTACGAAATACGGTAGCTATTAACAAATATTGTAAAAAAAAATAAGTTTAAAAACTAAAACCCGACTACAACAAAAATGATGATGATCTAAAAAGTACGAAACAAGAAAATATTTCACACAGAAATCAAGACATAGGTACAAAATGGTCAAGGTAAGCCGTGGTTGCATGCCTGTATCCCATATGAGTGCGATGAACATGAATTATAATGGCATGCAACCACGGCTTACCTTGACCATTTTGTACCTATGTCTTGATTTCTGTGTGAAATATTTTCTTGTTTCATACTTTTTAGATCACTTTTTGTTGTAGTCGGGTTTTAGTTTTTAAACTTATTTTTTTTATTTAAACCATTTTGGAGTCACAGCTAAGTATTATATATTTAAAAGGTACCAGTGAACCCCTTTCTAATGATACTAAACACGGTATGCGTATCTTAATTTATTTGGTAATCTTTCCTTTTTTTAAATAATTTGTGACAAGTCGCAACTAAATATTATATATTTGAATGGTACTAGTGAACCCCTTTCCAATGATACCAAACACGGAATGCTTATCTTAATTATTTTTTTAATCTTGATTTTTTTGTCCGCCAGAGGGTGCCACATTGGATTCGGTGACACTTCATATAGCCTATACCCAGCGGACGATCAAGACGCTTCTAACGATACCTCATTTGTTCAGTTCTGATAAGTAAGTTAGGAGCTATGAGCGAACAGATGAACATACATACATACATACATAGCCTGTCAAAAACATAACCCTCCTTTGGCTTTGCCGTAGTCGGGTAAAAAACAAGTATACTTTTTATATTTTGTGTAGGTATTAGGAAAAAATATGTGTACAATATTACGTATACAGTTTTCGATAGCATGTCCATAGCAATGTCACATTTTTCGTTGGTTCATAACTTACTATAAATTATATCTATACATATAATAATAATAATAATAATAATAATAATAATAATAATAACTCTTTGCCCCCAACAGTTTACAACTGATGGAGCTACTGAAAGTAACAGAAACTTTCAGTAGTGCCATCAGGATGGAATTTGGTGTGGACAAATGTGCGGTCATGCATGTCAAGCGAGGGGAGATTGTGGAATCTGAGGGAGTTCAACTCTCAGATTCCATAAACCTTAGATCTCTCTCTTCAATTGAGACCTATAAATATTTGGGTATGGCGGAAGCGTTGGGCATCAATGCTGCTGACATGAAGCAATCGTTGAAGGAGCGCTTCTTTGGTCGCCTGAGGAAGGTATTCAATAGTGCTTTGTCTGGCGGAAATAAGGTGCGCGCCTTCAACGGGTGGGTCATGCCGGTCCTGATGTACTCTTTCGGCATACTCAAATGGACTCAAACGGAACTCGATGCCCTGGATAGGAAAGTACGTACATTGTTAACAGCATATCGAATGCATCACCCACGGTCATCGGTGATGAGACTGTATGTCCCGCGGAAGTGTGGAGGTCGTGGCTTCTTAAATGCTAAGACCCTGCACAACCGTGAGATATGCAGTCTCAGGGAATATTTCCTAGAAGCCGACGTGGGGATGCATCGAGATGTAGTTGCAGTGGACAAGGGCCTCACCCCGCTCTCCTTGGCTAAAGAGAACTGGTGCAAGCCTGTAGTGCTTGAGACTAACGATCGCGAGGAGGTTTGGAAGAGCAAGGAGCTTCACGGACGCTTTTTCCGGGCCTTACACGGGCCTGATGTGGATTTCTTAGCGTCCGTATCCTGGCTACGATTCGGTGATCTATTTGGAGAAACCGAAGGTTTTGTCTGTGCAATTATGGACGAAGTTATTTTGACGAATAACTACCGGAGATTTATTGTGAAGGATGGCACGGTTGACATTTGTCGGGCATGTCACCGACCTGGAGAATCAATCCGTCATATTATCTCTGGATGTTCTCGTCTTGCTAACGAAGAGTACTTGCATAGGCACAACCTTGTGGCCAGGATTATCCATCAGCAACTTGCTCTGAAATACAACCTCGTGGAATCAGAAGTACCATACTACAGGTATGTGCCCGATCCAGTTCTTGAAAATGGCAATGTCACATTGTACTGGGATCGATCCATCATCACTGACAGGACTATTGTAGCCAATAAGCCTGATGTAGTGGTGGTGGATCGATTGGAGAGGCGCGCAATGATTACTGACATAGCAGTTCCGCATGACGTGAACCTCGTGAAGGTCGAGAAAGACAAGCAGATAAAGTATCTGGACTTGGCCCGCGAGGTTGTCGACATGTGGGATGTGGACTCAGCGATCATTGTGCCGATAGTTGTCACAGCCAATGGCTTAATTGCCAAGAGCCTCGACCAACATCTAAGGAGGCTCTCGTTAGGCGGTTGGATCAAGGCTTGATTCAGAAGGCAGTACTTCTTGACACGGCCCGCATTGTCAGGAGGTTCCTCTCTCTGGAGCCCTGACCGCCGGTAGCTTGGACCCTGTTCCCGATACCGGTGGGCTACTATTTTTATATTTTTAAATGATTTTTTTCTATTAATATTTAAAAATGTAAATTATGTGTATATAAGATGAATAAATGAGAATAATAATAATAATAATAATAAAACTGGCAACTCTGAATGTCACCATACGTCGTCTCCCTAATTTTATTGATTTATTTTAACAATTTTTACAGTTATTGGACATTTCGTATAAATTTTGCTACACAATATAAAATTCCATCCAGTTAATCGAATTATTAAACCATATTGCAACCTCTTCCAAAACAATTTATATTTTTTATGCAGTGAAATACAATTGACATATATGTCATTGCAAAACCGAAAATAACGTCGATTAAGTACATAATACATGATAAAATGAAGAATAATTATAATAATAATATAATATATGAATAAAATGAAGAAAAATGAAGAATGATTATAAACACGATATACAAAAAACGGACAAAAAAACGATGACAAGATGATATTGAGATCAGCACGCCGAGCACGCCCAACTTCTCCGGACCTGTCGCTCAGCTCCGCCTCGCCGCCGCCGGAACCCAGCCCCAACGTAAGTGCTGTGACACCGGCCTCGGCAGTTGCGTCGAGCTCGAGCGACGAGTACTTCTCTCCGCCGACGACGCCACCACCTGTGCGTCGGCGGGGACGACGCCGGCCGCCGGACAGCTTGGGGCCTCGAGACCCACCGGTCTCTGATAGGGTCCCCGCTCTCGGTGGAAGTGTGCAGCGCATGAGATGGACGCAGTCTATTAATGAAAGTGTCATGCGCTCATACTTTGGGGCTACAGAGGGGGGAAGTAACTTGACTGCGTACCGTGGTCGGATGCTCTCTCTGTTTCAGGTGCTTGAGCCAGCTGTCAACGTGTCGGCGCAGCGATTGTCGGATCAGGTGCGGGCCATCCAGCGTAATCATATGCTGGACGACGCAGTACTTGATCGACTACGCCTTGAATCACGGAGTAGCCACGTCACGTCTGCTTTGCCACTGGTTGCGGTCGCGGTACAATCCCAAGATTTACCCAGTGCTTCACCGCGACCTGACGACGGTGGTGAAGAGGATAATGGTGAGGCTACATCCGTGAGTTCCCAGTGCAATATTCAATTGAGGAGTGCTTTGGAGGATGCGTTCCGAGAGTATCGCTCTACACCGCCTGAATTAAGACCACGATTACCCCGTTTGCCCATGCACAAGAAAAACCAGGCGCTGGTGTGTGCTTTAGATTCGCAGCTGTCAAACTGTTTTGACAACAGCGAAGACCTCGCCGATACCCACTCGATCTTGTACTGCGCGGCTGTAGCGGCATGTCGTGTAGCTCATGTCAAATTTCCCAACTGTGACAGAGCTGCACGACCAAAGCCAGCTGTACCAGCATGGCAGTGCAGGATTGAGCGTCGTATTGGTGAGGCTAGAGCACTCATCGGCAAACTAATCTGCTTCAGGGAGGGCAATACTCGCCCTAGAGTGATACGCTTTGTGAGGCGGGCATTCTCGGGGACTGATATTAGTCCTCGAGATTATTTATCCTGCATCACAGAGCGTATCGACTTCCTGAAGCAGAAGATCTGTGCATGGGCAAACCGTATTCGACGGTACAAGCGGCGGGTGGAGCGGTTCACTCAGAATCGCATATTCCAGAGTGATGAGAGGTGGGTGTACAGGACTTGGGAACGACCGGACCAAGGTGTGGCTGATGCGCGCCTGCCGGATGATGATGCCATGTGTTCATTTTGGCGCAGCATCTGGTCAGTGCCTGTCAGTCACACTGAGGGCGATTGGACTCGCGAGGTTGAGCGAGCGTGTGATCCAATACAAGAAATGGGGGCAATTACCATCAGCCCCCAAGATGTAGCTCGTGCAGTCCGTCCGTTACCTAACTGGAAATCTCCAGGGCCGGACGGGCTGCACAACTTTTGGATAAAATGGTTTAAAAGATCGCACACTCGCTTGGCGTCTCAGTTCCAGTCAGCCTTAGAGTCAGGATCGTTGCCCCAATTCTTAACAACTGGAATAACCCACCTGCTCCATAAATCCGGTGGTACTACGGAACCCAAAAATTATAGACCGATTACTTGTCTACCAACGGTCTATAAAGTTCTTACATCCATTTTGAGAGCGAAAATTAACGAACATATTGACAAAAATTCTATCATGTCTGCCTCTCAAAATGGATGTAGGAACGGGTCTCGTGGTACTAAGGAGCTCCTCCTCATTGATATGGCCATTAACCAGCAGGTTCGTCGTTCCCGAAGGGATCTGTCGACATGCTGGATAGACTATAAGAAGGCCTATGATTCTGTGCCACATACATGGCTCATTTCGGAGATCGATTTACGTAAAAATAGTCAAATTAAGTCAATGTGCCGGTCGTCAAGAAGGACGGTAACATTAGAATATGTGCTGATTACAAATTAACACTAAATAAAGTTAAAGAAGTTGACCGCTATCCGCTGCCTAGGGTCGAGGAACTGCTGTTAATGTTATTACTTACATGTGAAATGTAATTTTATCTCATTTTTTATGTTTTCCGGTTGTGCTATAGCATATTTTTACGTAACAAATTGTTATTTTGTAATATTTATTGCGAGCTGTGTTCAAGAGCGTGACCTTGAGCACTGACGGCTCGCTGCGCAAACTAGACCTTAAATGGACCAGTTTAAATAGCACAGCACACGTTTGATGCGCGTACTAGGTTTCTATGCGTTATTATTCTAAGGTTGGAAAATTAGAGGGCCTTTTGACAAATTAAGACTAAGATTAAACTGCAATAATTACCCTTTTCCTATATATATATAAAAAAATGGAACAGATTTTCAAAAATATATCTGCTAAGAACAAATAACAAATTGTCAAGCGCAAATTGTTATCTCTTTTAATTGGTTAACTGAATTTTCAATTACCTACCAATCACGCTAGTTTATCGCGAGCTTGACAGTTTGTCACATTAATTCATAACACTATAAAATAAGAAAAATAATTGTAATAATCTTTATTAAAAAAAGACGACCCGGATTTTTAGTATTTTCTTTTTTAGTAGGTACCTGCTTATTATCAACCAAATCCATCACTTTACCGATAGGTTTATGTCTTCTTAGTTCTACAATAAGAGTTGTTGCACCGATATCGTTTCATCCGTTCTAATATTGCTTTCTCTATGCAGGTCACATAGGTAACGATATTCTAGTGCAAGTTGAGACATGTAACTCGCCGTGACGCTGTTATGCCCACAAATGACTCAGATACTTGCCAAAATTGTTTCTTCATAGGTATTATGTAAATGCATACTTCTTCCAGTCCAAACTAGAACAATTATATCGAAACGTGTATGTCTATCACCAGGTTTCATTAACACTTCAACTTTTCTCGCTTATTCATTCATGGGCAAAAAAAAATAATTCAATATCAACAACCAATAAAAACACGACATTTACGACCTTATCTTTAATACAACATAATAACATAATCAAGGCAATGAAATATCACACTCGTATCGTTTCTGAAACATCCTATATCACATTTACAATATCTTCATAGCTTTGGAATGTGACAGATATCAATAAAGATATGAAAAGGGTCGGGCCGCGCCCACTTATGTTTCCCGATTGTTATTACCGCAAAAATTGCTATTCAACAGAACATCGAGATGTCTGTCTATTCCTGTAAGACTAAAATTTACATACATAAAGTAAAAGACAGTGTAGTAAAGTTAGAACAGAGAGTCAAGTCGGTGAGGTATTGTGTTTTTTTCGCGACGCAAAGTAGGAGCAATGTATTTATCAGCCGTTTTTATCAAATGTTTTTAGGTATTGAATGTAGTGCTCTCATTACAGCGTGTACAATTCATATCGCAAGTACGTATATATTCTTATCCCATGCTTCTATTATTAATCCCCCCCCCCGACCCTTGCTAGCGCCAGCCCGCGTCGCTGAGCCCTTAGCTTTAAAATAGCCCCTAATTAATGGAGACCCGATCCAGCCTGTC
This sequence comes from Charanyca ferruginea, assembly GCA_947361185.1. Lineage (NCBI taxonomy): Eukaryota > Metazoa > Arthropoda > Insecta > Lepidoptera > Noctuidae > Charanyca > Charanyca ferruginea. The sequence continues at coordinate 6,044,739 of OX376074.1, read as the reverse complement.
CCTTTGCTGCCCTCTTTCAGTGGCGACCTAAGCCGAGGCTCGTACCCCACAGGTGGTGCCCTTAGCGTAGTCACTTAGTTTATAAGTTTTTGCCCTGGCTAGAGGCCCTAAAAGTCACTTTTAAGGCACCTCAGGATTGTCCGGTTAAGCAGTAACCAACCCTCAGGTTGAAATGCGAGATGCCATACAAAAAAAAAAAAATCTATTATTAATTCAAAACTCGAAAGTTTGTTTGTTTGTTCTTTGTATGGATTTTTTACTCTTTCACTTTTAAATGGCTGAGCGGAATTGGCTGAAATTTGCACCCATATACGTAGATATTGATCTGGCTTAACATGTAAGATTTTTATATACCATTTCGTGTTTCGGTGTGATAATTTAGGAATTAATTGTAAAGTCTACGCAGACGAAATCGTAGGCAGAAACTATTTAAAAATAATGTTTCATAACGCAACCCGACATCCTGGATCAAACATTTACCACGGAATAGAAAAATAAATGTAAAATTATAACAACCTTCGACAGTGTTGTAATAAGTCTTAATTTTCTTTGAGCATGAAATGGCTTTTCGTCAAATTTGAATTCAAAATAAAGAGCTGAAGAGTTTGTTTGTTGGTTTGTTTGGTTGAACGCGCTAATCTCGGGATCTTCTGGTTCGAATTGAAAAATTATTTTTGTGTTGGATAGTCCATTTATCGAGGAAGGCTATGCGAAGCCGGGTCGTGTCGTAAGTACCAAATAAAGCAGCAAGTTATGACAACTCACGAAGGTTGATATTATTTTACATATTTTCCGCATAATTGTGACACATACCAGATAGCTGCGTGGTACTTCCACTTGTTTTTTTAAGATTTCGTATAATTTACCAATTTCAAAATCGACTGATGATTGATCATTATTTACATTCATATAATTAAAACTTGAAGCTGAGCATACAGCTATCACTATTACTCAATAGTCTTTATCACCACAATAAAATAGCCGGTCGATTCAAAACCACTTGACTATAAAGAAACGAAATGAAACGGAAATATAAAGCAGCTCATGAATACAACAGTTGGTTTCACCTTTTTTTAAACGGCTTTACAGCTTCCAAGGCTACTACTTTTGTAGTTTTTATGAGGATTACTAACTGGTGTAGTGGAGGCTTGAGACTGCATTTAAATAATACGGAAACCGAGCTCTTCAGATAAGGATTATTGAAGAAAGAAATATTTTAAGTGTCGTTAATAGACAGGTTTTAGTATTTTACTCAGATTATCAAATATAAGATAGATAGACCGTGCGGAACACTGCGAGTGAAGCCACAAAAGCAAATACAAATTCAATAACGAATACTTACAATCTCGTGATTGTATTCGCTTTTGAATTTTTATTTTTATTTGTTTTTTTTTTTAACAATGCTTTGCTTCGTGCTGTACTGACACGAGTCAGTACGCATTGTAGGTATTCGTTTTTGAATTTTTATTTGCTTTCGTGGCTTCACTCTCAGTGTTCCGCACGGCCTATGATCTGCCTTTTGTTTCATAATCTGAGGTATTTTAGATAAAAATATTATGATATCTATTTTGTATTATAATTGAGTGTGTAGTTTGCCATTGTTATGACAATGCTATGGCATTGCATTAGAATAGCTAACAAACCGATGGTTTACTTGATGTGAGTTGTAATGTGTGTTTATGTATAATTTTGTGTGTCAGAAACCTTGAATATAAGTAATATTCAAATGTTTCTACAATTAAAGTGCGGTGCCAAGGAGTCCGTTTCATAGATATAATACTAACTTGATACGTACTTAGATTGACATATTCCATACAAACTGTCCAACGGCCTTATTCATTCTTACGTTAAGAGGTATCTGAGAATTGAAAAATCAGCCCAAATGGGTACCTAAGCAGCAAGAAAAAACATAAACTTTAAGTTAACACCAACTCAGGACTTTTATTTTATAATCAATACAGCATATTAGCATAACTATAAAAATATAAGGCCCAAACATTTTTCATAAATGTCACTATTTTGATTTACTACTTTATTATCGACTGTAACAATTTTGACTTTCATACGCTCAGTTACAGGTCTTATTACAACGACATAGGGGTCAAAATAGGCGTATCAATTTGTGAAAGTGGCTTAACACATTTACGGCGATGGGCAAAATGGTCCCTAAGGCGATTTTATGGTGTATTCCAAACGAAAAAAAAAACGTTTTCATTGGGTATGGACCTGATATTTTAGTGTAGTGGTAGTAAAATGGCGACATAACATCGGGGTGAATGTTTTTAAAGGGTGTTTTGACAGCTTATCGAGCATGGGAAGTTGGTTTGATCAATGGGAGTTTTTTCACGAGTTACGCGGTGGTTAAAGATTTTCTTTCGCGTTGAGTGTCAAATATTTATGTAGGTACTTACGTCTATACCTTCTGAAAATATTATATTATCTATACTAATATTATAAAGAGGAATGATTTGTAGTTATGTATGCAACGAATAAACTCAAAAACTACTGGTCCGATTTCAAAAATACTTTCACCAATCGAAAGCTACATTATCGCAGCGTAATATAGGCTATATTGCATATTCACGCGGACGTAGTCGCGGGGAAAATGCTACTTTATTATAAAGCCAGACATTTATGCTTTATTCATCTATTCTGTTTAGCGTCTATTCTATACGATAGTCGTACAAAAAATAACAGAATACGTGTCGATATAGTTACAGCTGTGATCACTATAATGTTTGTTCCGTAAACAAGGGGGGTGTCATATAAAGTAAAAACCGTAAGAACTACGTAAACCCATAGACAAATAAACAAAAGGAGTACCTACCTAATAGCATTATGAGTAGCTACGTGTAGTTGATTTATTCACAAAACTAATACTTTTACCTTTACTTTTTCAATTCTTATGAAGGTACCTTCTCAGTTTCTCATATACATCACTGAAATCGATGACGTGATACCTGGACTAATAATTAATGTACAGAAGCTAGCACACAAGCAACAACAATCTGTTAAATTTCTATGATAGATTTTCAACTCTATTACATAAGGATAAGGGACTTTTGAAAGTTTGGTGTGGTTTGATGTGCTGCCGCCCAAATCGCCAAACTGCCTTAAGCAAGCCTGGTGATTTTTGCTCGTGCGTTCTCTGTATGAGAAGAGGCCTTTTTGACCATAATAGGCTGAGTATTATTTAATACTTTTACTTCTCCTCAAATGCAAACTGTAACAGGTAGGTACTTCAAACCTATTATGGTCAAAAACGGCGCGGCGCGGCGCGTTTCGACATGTATTTAATAGTTTTACCTCTCCTCAAACGCAAACTGTAACTTAATACAGCGCGTTTCGACATGTATTTAATACTTTTACCTCTCCTCAAACTCAAACTGTAACTTAATACGGCGCGTTTCGACATGTATTTAATACTTTTACCTCTCCTCAAACGCAAACTGTAACTTAATACGGCGCGATTCGACATGTATTTAATACTTTTACTTCTCCTCAAACGCAAACTGTAACTTAATACGGCACGTTTCGACATGTATTTAATACTTTTACCTCTCCGCAAACGCAAACTGAAACTTAATACGGCGCGTTTCGACATGTATTGAATACTTTTACCTCTCCGCAAACGCAAACTGTAACTTAATACGGCGTTTTTCGACATGATGTATTGAATACTTTTACCTCTCCTCAAACGCAAACTGTAACTTAATACGGCGCATTTCGACATGTATTTAATACTTTTACCTCTCCTCAAACTGTACTTAATACGGCGCGTTTCGACATGTAGGTATTTAATACTTTTATCTCACCGCAAACGCAAACTGAAACTAAATACGGTGAGTTTCGATATGTATTTAATACTTTTACCTCTCCTTAAACGCAAACTGTAACTTAATACGGCGCGTTTCGACACGTATTTCCAAAAATACTTCCATTACTTATACGCATCAAATGTACCATGTTATCAACACCTCTAAATGTGTCGTTGTATTGTCGAATACAAAGTGCGGGGAGTAATGGATCGCAACGAAGCGTAACGGAGGCTTACTTAGTGAACATAGAAATAGCTTTGACATATTCGTTTAAGGATAGGTTTGAAGTACCTACTTAGTCTCGTGTTTTTTTTGGAAAAAGGGACATAATAATGTTCATTGTATTGGTTGATTGTAGTATCGAAATACTTCGAAAATCTACTCTTCAACTATCGAAAACATCATCAGCGAGGAACACAAAATCAATTCATCATATCAGTCTATTGCCGTCCACTGCTAAACGTAGGCCTCTTCCAGGAATCACCAACCAATCCGGTCGACATTATCAACATTGCTTGTCCAATTAGCACGCTAAAGGAGAAGTGGGCCGGCCACGTCTGCAGACGGACAGACGGTAGATGGAGCAGACACGCTTTAAAGTGGAGACTGCGTTTGGACAAGCGTAGTGTGGGACGCCCCGCGGCACGATGGACCGACGATTTAAAGAAGGTGGCTGGCAGCCGGTGGATGCGTAATAAAATCAATTTGCTTACATCTAATATGTATAAACTATCTAAGTACCTGTCAAATTTCAACTTCGTAGGTTAAGTAGAATTCGTGATTAACCAGTGAGTGGTATTGCGCTTTTATATAAATAGACAAATAAGCCAGGCAAGACAAAATTAAAAAAATAGGTGCAAAATATTTTTATCAGAAAGGATTGCAATGATAAGCTATAAGTTAAAACCAATTCAGTTGTCAACTTAGGATTCTCTTTGTAAGATCATAAACTTTCTACATACTTAACTGTACATTTATTCCAGATTACGTCAGTGATGCCAACAATCAGAGAGAAACCGCAGTGCAAGTGGAGCAACCAGCTCTTCTGTGGTAGGTTTCATAATGCGGTCAAGAATATTTATGGCCTTGGAATAGACAACAGCATGATGTGATCAAGTAATTTATACCTCACATTAATATTATAAAAAATGCCACACTTAGATTATGAAACAAAGGCAGATAGACCGCGCTGAGAGTGAAACCACCAAAGTAAATACAAATCAAAAGCGAATAACTACAATCTCGTGATAGTATTCGTTTTTGAATTTTTAGGTATTTGTTTTTTTTTAACTATGCGGCACTTCGTGCTGTACTAACACGAGTCAGGCACGATTGAAGGTATTCGCTTTTGAATTTGTATTTGCTTTGGTGGCTTACCTCTCAGTGTTCCGCGCGGTCTATGCCTTTTGTTTCATAGTCTGAGATGCCAAAGTAACCCCATGTGTTACCCTAAAACGACTAAACCGATAATAATGTTTGATTAGAAGTACCTTGGCGTGTAGACAAAAATATAGGCTGTTTATTAATCCCAGACGTCTTCTAATTCCGCGATACACACGCAGATAATCACATGGACGCAGTTGCGGGACCCAGTAGGAAATAAAAACACTAAAATGATGAAAAACAGACGGGTGTTCTCGGCTAAGGCTAAGAACTCACGAGTCACGATGCGGTTTTCACCCGCGTCCGCTTGCGGTTGCGGGCCCGCAGCTTCTGAAGAATGCAGATATATATGCAAAAAACAAAAATATATTTCACGACGCGGTTTACGCCCGCGGTGTGCTGCGGTCGCGGGCACGCATCGTGAATTCTTAGCCTAAATAAAAGCCGTACAAATTGGTCAAGCTAGGCTAGCTGAGTTCGATCAGTGGATGGCTGACCATCCATTTCATAACGGGACCCCTCCGTGCCTCGGAAAGCACGTAAAGCCGCTGGTCTCGGATATCATTCGTAAACCTTTGACAGTCGTTATTGGCAGAAGCCAAAGAGTCTTACCAAGGGGTGTCGTGTTACTCAGTAACTGGATTGTGGAGGTCAGATAGGCAATTGCCCCATGTAAGACACTGGTATTCAGCTGCATTTTAGACTGGAAGGCGACCTCATCATAGTTGGTAAAAGGCTAGGCAGATGATGATAGTGAAAAACGGATTCATTCTAGTCTCCCATAGCTACACTTCGTCACAAATGCAAAACGTTTCATACAAAGTTTTCTCTGTTATATAATTTGTTATACTTGTCACGTCGCTGTCTATATATATATTTTATTGCTGACAGTAATAGGGACGTTTGGGGTTTGGCGCTAGACGTACCTACTATTGAGCTAAACAGAAACTGTGTTTAAGGATTAAATTAGTCATGGTATTTTTAGAAGAGGCAAAATATTTTTAACTGACTTGAAGAAAAGGAAGTTCTCAATTTAATTAATGTTAAAATTAGGGGATGACTTAATTTTTTTTAGTGTTATCGTTTCTTATTGGATTTGGATGATAACATGTGGGTACTAAAAAGTGAAAAAAAAAAGACTTTAATACAAAAAAGACAAAAGCCTTAAAAAACTAAAAAGTCATAAATAACTTTAGCACAAAACACTTACTTACTACTTACGACTTTAGTTTCGGAAATCAATGGCAATACAAAAGCACAAACAGAAGAAAAGCCGCCATCTTTCGAAACTAACTTATCACTTTTTAGTTTTTGAAGGCGGTTGTCTTTTTTTTTTAAGTTTTATTTGCATTCATTAATTACTCAAATAATAACTTACAATTATACTATTTACAGAGTACTAGCCTTTTCGTGGGGCAAAGTACTAGCATTACCATACAACGTGGCATTGCTGCTAGCTTTTTACCCGACTGCGCGACGCAAAGGAGTGGTAATGTGTTTATCAGTCTATGTATGTATGTTTGTTCCTTTGTGGCGCTCTAGAGATCAAACGCGTAGGTCGATTTTGATAATTCTTACGTTAGTTGATTTGTCCTAATCTTGCGAGTGTCACTAAAGACATAATAGTAATCAAAATTCAATATGGCGACAACCAGACTCCATAATATTGTGAAAAAGAAAACAATGAAAGTCGCCGAACTATACGATGTGGGGTATCATTGAATAGATAATTAAAAATCATCTTAATTTACTATTTTTCGTTTCGAGTGTCCATTTAGGATCTATAACGATTTAAAGTTTGTTAGCAAACAATAAAGGATAAAATAATTGTATAATCGCGTAAATAGTCTTACCAGCGTGAAAAAACATCATTTCACATTCGAATGACAAACCCAGAAGATTTTACTGCTTTGAATGAAAGCTTTACTGTTACCTAAAGCGTTACTTCATACAGTGAAATATTACTTAATTAGAATCAAATAAATATTAAAATAAGTTGATTAATAATCAGCAGTTTCGATCACCGCAAGCTATTTAATAATCTCCATGACATTAACTTCCTCAATCAGTGACGCAGCTACGTGACCAGGTGATCTGGTGCGAAAAAATAATCTGGTGCCCTATCTAAACTGGTTAGGTTTTGTTTAACCATGTAAAAACATAAATACATATACTAAAGGTGCAAAGCTAGTTCATCATCAGCTCTTTATCGCTCACTGCAGGGTAGCAAAGCAAAGTTTATTGCTACATGTAACGTAGTAAATATTAATAAAAAAAACAATAACGAAGTGAATTAAAATTATTAATATAGACAATGCAATAAAGTAGATAAATATTTAAAAGTTTTATAAGTGATAAGTCAAACTTAAATATTTAACTATTTATCAAAGTAGGATACACAGTACCACTTCTAGGACCTCAATATCAAAAACAAAAATAGATAGAAGCATTCCATTGCCTCGCAGGAAACCATAACATGTAAGATGGATAAGAGAATATCATGACTGACGGCATTAAAGGCAATGGATAAATTAATTAAAACCAACACAATAAACTTAGTGTCATCCATTGCTTCCCTAATGTCACCAGTCACTTTATGGATAGCGGTGGTTGTGCTGTGCCCTGGCCTGAACCCAGACTAGAATGAGATTACAAGGCTGTTTCGATGGGCATACCCCGAAAGCTGCTTGTGCACACTAGCAGTACTTTAGTCAGGAAAGGGAGAAGAATGGAAATTGAAAATAGTTAGAAAGTGAGGGATTAGAAACTTTAGTACGTGGACAGACATAAGTTATACGCAACTCCAGGAATTGTTCGGAATCATGTGAAAAGATGGCAATGTGGGTAATGAATGAATGTGGGTCAAAACGAAAGTCGAGTCGACCATATAACGACTGACATCGTCATGGCCTGTCGCCTTAAATTTACTAGATAGGATGGCCTTTTTAATTTCATACCGTACATACAGGTGACTGGAGTAAAGCGAAATGGTGTATTAATGGGATCAGGTATGCTAGAATTGAAATCCACGGTCTGATACAACATATGGGGGATCCAAATGACAAGTGGTTGTGAAATGACGGTTAAAATGACCCAGCCAAATGTCTTTTGGAAGTCCACATGACGTGGTCTGCCGATACAAGAGTTCCGGGTTCCAGATATCAGCAGAAGAATAAGAAATGTTTTCGAGAATATGGCGGCATTTGGCGTTACGTGTCTTCTGATTAAACCGATTTCTAGCAACTTTGAAGAGGTTCCTATTATGTTCACTGTGATCGTTTTTTTACTTCCAAAAAGTTCGATTCCCTGCGCCTCATCGCCATACAAAACCCTGTCGTCATCCAAGGAGCAGGTGGACGCCTAAGTTTAACCTTCTTTGCAGGAGCATCTCATCAGGAGCTTCTTTAGAGAGCAAGGACCGTTTGATTGAAGATACCCTGCATGTCGTCTACGGATGTTGTGTCTAAAATCGAGTTCCGTTACATCCTCACGTAGCTTCTTCAGATTCATGCGCGCAATGATATAGAAACACATATTATACAGAGCTTAAGTTTAGTGTATAGAAGTACAGCGTTATGGTATACCATGCAGTTCTTTACTAATATTACGGAATAGTAAGCTAGCATTTATAAATAAGTTGCATAACTCAGTTGATTGATTAAAGTGGCTAAACACAAGAACCTACATAACACAAAAGAAAGAAGTTGTGGCGGAACATATTTAGACCACCACCTATAACATTCAGGAAACCGCTACCGCTTATGATTCTGTACCACACACACAAATCAGGTGAGGTCTTGTTTGTCATCGAGTGCGAATGCACCGGCCTTACACGTGGAGCAGGCACGGTACGGGCGCGTGAAGTTTGTATGGAGGCGGCCGGCAACAACCTTGAGCGGCCGAGCGCTAGCGTGATCGAGACTCCACCTGCGAGCGCGCCGGCCCACGGACATCAGTCGTCTTCTGACTAGCTTGCTTAACCCTCGCGACGCGCTAATAATATTGTTGTAAATTGTATCAAGTTACTAGTGCCAATCTTTGTATATATTGCTTTTACTCTTATTAATATAATCATTTCATCTTTCTTCTAAAATAATAATCTTCATTTCTACGTCTTTCACCTACATTCTTCCCGCTACGCTTCGCTCTCTAATATAGCTCTTAACTGACTTACTATACGGGTTAAATTCCCGCGTAGCGTTAGCATAGTTATCTGGCATAGCTATACTACAAAGTTAATATATTTGGTTAGAAAGTAGAAGAAATGTTTTTCCAAGTCAGTTCGAGGTTGTGCTGACAAGAGGAGGAGGGCCCCCCTGTATTTAGGGGTCCCGATGCACGACATCGCCTAGCCTTCCAATAGCGACGCCACTGCCCTCAAATAAATGACAAGATTGTGAAATTTACCGTCTTATGATCTTAACTAAAAAGTGTAAAATAAAAATTTAAATTTAAAAAATCTAAAAACCCCATTGTCTGAAGATTGAATTTTAAATAAAAAATTAAAACCGAAAACAGAAAAGAAAAAAATCAAGTCCAGTAGTCTAGAATTCAAAATCTAGAAAGGCTCAAATATTTGCCCAATAATGGGTCCCGACTGCTAAAGTCACTATAATCCCATTAGAATTTGTTGTAGGTGTATATCGATCATGAAACTATTTGAATGTTGTAGTCATTCAATAATACTTAGCAGAATTCTAGACTACTGGACTGGATTTTTCTTATCAGTTTTCGGTTTTGATTTTTTATTTAAAATTCAATCTTCAGAGAGTCGGGTTTTTTGTTTTTTTTAATTTAAATTTTTTGTGCACCTGTCTCATTGAGAGCGATGCGACGATTTGCAATTTTTTTTTTAAGTTCTGTAAGTATATATTTTATTATAAATAACTAAATATTAAAATTTTAGGTGAATAAAGTGCCTTTTATACAAATAAGGTTACTTTATAATAGTTCCATACAGTACTATTCAATGAACCATCAATATAATAGATTGAATTCAAAAACTGGTCAAAGTTCGTGGAAAATGGCACCGTTTAATAGTTTTCACATTTTACCGCACACTAAAAAGGTCATATTATAGGTAGGTACCTACTTGTATTAATTGCAATCGAGTTAATTAAAAACTCGAGTGATTTTATACGCTCGAGATGAGTGTTTGTTTGTGCGCGATTGAAATAAAACTGCAATCGGTTTTCAATATTTTTCAATAAAAGAAGCAGTCGGTGGTTTTCACTGGTTCGGATTAAAATAAAGGAGTCGTATTATCGGTCTAGTATTTTTTAAAATTTTATTCGAGTTCATAATACATTCGTTCTGTGTACATCATCGAATCGTTTCAATGGCTCCATATTTATGCACTGTCATGAGTATTACGTAGATTTGAAATGGTTACAAATCGATACAAGAAGAAGTTGCTAAAATTCGACTTCTATGATTTTTGACGCAGTTACAGGTGGAGCTCAAGAAAGCGTGTTAAAAACACGATATATGAATTAAATTGCAAAATAATCGTTAGCAATGTCTAGCGAGACGAAAATAACTTAGGTACCACCGTGATATAATTTTTCATGAATGAAGTTTCCCAGAATCAGCTTTCAATGAACACCTGAGTTCACCTAACTCTCTTTTAACTTTAAAGAAAAACTTAAACCACTTAGTGTGGTAAGATTTACGGCGAAGTTTGTTTTAGTTTCCTTGTTTTAAAATTCTATTATAAAATCATCAATCTGCAGAATAAGAAATATCTTTTAGCGTATATTATCATACTTTTTGATTTTTTCACAAGTGTACGTTAGGTTTTTAAAGTACTACAAACAAGAATACTAGTTCTTCATTCATAGTTTTTTTGCATAGTTGGGGTATTTATTTCTGTCACAACGGATTCTGCGATCTTTATACAAAATGTTGGTTTGTTATCTTTTTTGTTTTAATCTGTGTCATTATTAAGTTTGTTTTGAATTGTAATTAAACTTTTCATTTCTTGTTAGCCATGTCATGACAGATGTTGACCGGAAAATTAAATAAAGAAATCAAAAGTGTAACCAAACTTTACAGTAAATCTTTTTTTTATCTACCTTAAAATACACTTTAACAGCATTAACCTTTATATTCACACCAAACAGAAACCACTATTAAAATAAAACAATATCTCTTAAACGTTCTCCTCTCCTATCTTCCATTTAATAATCCAAGTTTACTCCCAGAGGCTATGGCGTGCATTGCCCGGTTTATTTGCGAAACCCTCAAAACTTCGGTTGAAGCCACGAAACAAATAGCTTTAGGAACTCGCCTAGCTTCGAAGCGCGCTGCGTTTTTATTATGATTTTTTTCATTTTTTGTTTTAGACACATTTTGTCGCACTTCGGGAAATTGCATCTTGTTTTGTTTGACTAGATAATAAAATATTATTTTAAAAGCCTATGTTTTCCCACTGGTCGGAACTTTTATCCAGTGCTCCATCGAACCAACCCTCGTGGTAAGCGTCGTGCAGATGGCATTAATTTTAAAAAAATGGAAGAAATGTAAGTTGAGTATAAAAGAGTATAAAAAAAGCACAGTTTAATGAGCTAGCAATATTACATATTTTCTCTAACCCAGTTTTTTTCTCATTTAGTATTATGACCCTATGATAATTGTTATAGAAATGGATATAAGGTTTTTATTATTTTAAATGATTAGTAAAATTCTTAAACCAATCAGTTGTACCATCATATCAAATCTTCGTCGAATCGAATTGTTACTCGCAAATTTTTAACTTGTTATTCTGTTTAGTTTTTGTACTTTATATTTTAAAAATATTTTTTATGTTACATACATAAGATATATATATATATATTTTTTTATGAAATAAAGTAATTAATTATAATAAACTTACCATGTCATCGATACAGACGGTAGATAGAACAGAACACGCTTTAGAGTGGAGACCGTGTTTAGGGAAGCGTAGTGTGGGACGCCCTGCGCCACGATAGATCGACGATTTAAAGAAGGTGGCTCGCAGCGGATGCATGCGGGTTGCCCAAGACCGGTTTGGTTGGCGACCTCTGGGGGAGGCCTACGTTCATCGTCATGTCAATCTTTAGACGCCCACTGCTGGGCATTGGTCTGCCCCAAGGGGGTTCAGCCGTAATCGCCATGTGACAGATGCATGTTGGTGATCGCAGTAGGTGTTATGGTACTCAGAAGGACGCTGCAGCTCATCTTCTGTACAATATCTTTATGTCGACTTCTACAACACCCACGGGTAGAAATGGGGTGGTGCTATTCACTGATAATACGCTGGTAATAGGCTGATATGATGATGATGTCATCTCTATCATTCACATATGAAGCAAAGAGTGTACATTTTTCACGATACGAAAACACATAAAAAACTAAACTAATACTAAATAATTACTATGAATCTCAAAATCAACTAAAACCAAGCGAATAATACATAAGAAACGATAAAGACTGGCCCCTCAGTGTATCAGCCGGTTTGCAAGCGTACAAAATGAATTTTAAACATGAACGCGACTGTACCGTGCTAGACAATTGAAACTTTGCATAATGCATGAAACCGACTGTACCTAGGGAACGATCGAACCAGCGCCCGCTAAATATTTGTGGTTAAAAGTGTAACTTGAAGAAAATTGTTAGTTCGCAAAGATGGTTTAATCTTGCCTGGTTGTGGAAAGTTGCTGTTTTATGCAATTTTGTAAGATGCTACTGTGTTTTTATGTAATGAATTTTAAGTGAAACTAAAATAACAATCAGTAATTCATATTATTCCAATTATTGATCGCATTATCCAGATAAAAGTGTACAAAGGTGTCCATAGAGTTTCTTCGTCATTCGTTGAGGAAGAAACTCAGAAATGCTCAAAAGGCAGAATACTTCGAGATTCTGATTGACTGACTCTATGACAACTCAAAAGTGCCTCTAGATGGATTATTTGAAATAAGTCGTTTTCAATTTGGGCTTGAGTTAATCAAGAGATTTGTGTTGAATGACACAAATCTCTTGATTAACTCAAGCCTTTTCTTGGCCATAATATTTTTATTCAAACTTGCCTAAGACAACAACATCGAGAGAAATTGAGGGAATGGGGGGACGCCTTTGCCCAGGAGTGGGACAGTAACGGTTAGTTAAAAAAAAAACCATAAAGAAAAATAGCTTTTAACAAAAGCAGGCATTATAATTCTACGTATTCCAAGCCACCTTTAGCGACTCCTTAACATTTTAGCTAGTATCTCGCATTCGGAATCGTGCCAACGACATTTACGATGTGGCATTCACTCGTATCTTTATCTAGACCTAACACATCTTTGCATAAACATCGTACATAATGACTTTTTGGTTAAGTTGTCGGTTAGTTTTGAATGTTGTATTTGGAATTCAAGAAATATTCTAAATGCACAAAGAGTTTTCTTTTTAATGATTTAGAGATGAGAACCATTCTGATTTCAAAATTATTTAATATTTGACCTTATGAATAAGGGATTAATACAAGTGACAATACGAAATATTCTTTGATTAAATATCACATACCTATTGTGATATCTGATTATTTGATAATAAGATTTTTTAGAAATATTAAACCTTTTTTTACCGTACAAACCAATGCTACACAATTTTTTTACTGTATTAAGAAACGTTTATATTGCACTACGATAACCGTAATACTGGTAGGCGATACAAATATCTTAGGTCTAAAACAGAAATGAATTCTGCGACCAGTAGTGTAGAAGTCAGTCGTTTAGCTACTCAGCAACCCATACTACCAAAACGTTTTATAACCCCTCGTATGATTTATCTTAAATCATAAGCATAATGATCGTCCCTATCTTCGAGAAATAGAAGCATAAAAAACACACATAATATTTGACGTAGACATTGTATCCTCCATATAACGGTTTTACATAAAACAAGAATGACCTTTTTACATAAAATCGAAGTTTTGGTCCTATCCAAACTTGCCTAAAACTTTATATGGCCCATATAATATGTTGGGGGACAAGCAACACAAAAACCATACAAAATACTTCGGAGACAACATTTTCTAACTCAATCTAACTTTAAAATAGTTTCGTTGTGTTGACGACCGAAGAAAACTAGATAAAACCAAGTGAAAATGGTATTAATATCGATAATACTTTTTACTTCGAATGGTCGTTTTGGGTAGGCGTACGTAATATTATTATATAACTTTTTATAATAGTGAAAATTCGGTGGTTATCTCTTTTGTGGAGTAAAAGTTGTCGTCGATAGGGATTTTTTATTCACGAGATTATGGAGTATCTGTTCCTTGTTTTCGAGTTTCATCTGCCTGAGTTTAAAAGTTTATTAAAAGGGTCAATTTATTTCTATTTGTTTGAAACCTACAATTTTTGCGCGAAGTTTTCGTTTAATTAAAAACTCTTTTATGAAAATCTGTCTACAGCGAGATTGCTCTTTAGTGAACATAGGCAATAATAGCCCGAAAAAATGCTACTTTTTTCTCACCATCCATGTTTGAATTTAAAACTTAACTAGTTTATGCCCGCGGCTTCGATCACGTGAATATCAGTTATCTGCGGTGTTTTTTTTATTACCTTATATATCCCATATAGTGAAAGTCCTGTCAAAATCGGACCAACCGTTTTGGTGAAAATCCAAAACAAACAAACAGATAGAAAAACAAAATTCAAAAAAATATTCTTTTTTTGTTAAAACTAACGTCATAATAATTTAATAAAACGTTGTTATTTTAACATTGCAAACAGACACTTCAATTTTATTTACTTGTAATATATTTACGTACTTTTGGATTTGGGAGTAGCATAAACACATTATGATAATTATCGTTAAAGGGTTGGCATCCCTGATGTTCGGTATCAGAGTACAGATTACTTTTAAATTATTTGAGACACGCCATTAACGCTAATGCGGCCTAAGTGTAAGTTAACAATGCTTTTTTGTAAAACATGTTTTAATACATGCGTGTCATGTTTTGATTGTACCTTTTTCAATAATAATATGTATCTCAGTGAATATAATGATGTGTTATAATTCATTAATTACATTCTAATTTTGTTGTTTAACGCTCACACAATAATTTGCACCTAACTGTTGCTGTACAGAATACCTAAGGGCCCACCTTTGTACTTTTTGCACAGAGTTTTAATTATTCTTCTATATAAAAAAAAAATAATGGCACTATAATAATAATAATAATATGTGGGAACATTTCACACACGGCCATCTGACCCCAAACTAGGTCTCCCTAGTTTGGGGTCAGATGGCCGTGTGCCTGTACTATGGGTGTCAGACACAGCTGTCTGACACCCAAAATGTTTTTGTGTATGTATATCAGCATATACATACACAAATACATTTTTAAATACATACATAAATATAGATAAACAACACCCAGATACAAGGCAAATACAAGTGCTCATCACACAAATATTGTGTATAATATAATGTCGCGGCGGGGTACCGCTAAGTTTAAAGCAATAACTAAATAGCTAAAATAGCGAACTCATAGTAACTAGATTTGCAACTAAAATTTGATCGTATCGAGACAAGTTGGTCGGAAATGCTGGTAAATTAATAGATATTCAATGAAATGAAGGGTCTCACTTACTTAAACGGTACCCCGCCGCAACATTATAGCGCCATTTCAACGAAAAAACATCGTGCTATCCATGAATTTCTATAAGTAAAATTAAATTTAAAAGTGTTACTCAATCAAATTTGATGGCTCAAGAAAAGATATTATTTTTAACTTTTGAAATAATCGCTTTTATGTTTTGCGTTGGGGGGTTCTTTTAATTTTTAATTTAAATTTTATTTAAAGAAACAAATTGCTTTCATCCGCGACTTTTTTTCACACGACCGCGTAAATGTCGGTTTAAAATGATTAAAATATAGCTTATAATGTCCTTTCTTGAAGTTTTAGCTTAGTCTGTACCAAATTTCATCAAAATCAGTACCGTAGTTTAGCCGTAAAAGCGTAACAAACTAATTCACTTTCGCAGTTTTTTTTTTAATCTATCCCTGTTGTCCCACTGCTGGGCAAAGGCCCAAGTTCTTCCAGGAACTTTTATCTTGCGCCACCTCGAACCAACCCAGCTGGTACGCCAACAACGACTTCCTGGTTAGGGCTAAGCTCCAGAGCCTTGAACATCGCCGCACCGTTGCTAGCCTTTCGGTCTTTTATCGGATACATTTCGGAGAGTGTGCTTTGGAATTGCACAATTTAATTCCACCATCTCCATTCCATCATCGGACGAGCGAAGCGTCACCGCTATATGGTTGAAGTTCCACAGTCTCGAACCAAGCGCTTTGACTCCACATTTATTGTGCGAACTGCCAGACTGTGGAATTCCCTGCCCGCCTCTCTGTTCCCTGATAAGTATAATCTGGGTATCTTCAAGGCACGAGTAAACCGGTTCATTCTAGGCAAGCGTGTTCCAACTTAGGCCGCATTGTCACTTAAGATCAGGTGAATTGAGGTCAAACGCAAGCCTATTTGATAGTAAAAAAAAAACGCGTCGAGGTAATCTAGTCACCGGTTTTTGGGGAGCCGCTCGGCAATGGTGGAGGATTGTGGACTCGACTCTCCACTACACCAGCAGTCAGCGTGCCTTCGGCTGTCATGACCCGCCCAATCCCATTTAAACCTGACAACCTTATACCAACGTCTAATTATGTGGAGTTTGTTATAATATTAGTATGGATTTATATCGAGCTTGCCATTATTATCCAGTACGGCGGTAGTTCTTCCCCAGTGAACGCATCACTCCAATAAAAGTGCGCACTGTTAAATTTTCAACTTTTGGAGCTGTACGTTGTACGTTGGAAATCCAACACTGCGTGAACTACCTGCGCAAAGAGGAAAAATATCCGAGTCTTTTTTATATACATTTTTTGCTTCAACTTAGCATCTTAAGTGTAACAAAGTATGGCTACAAATGCTCATAACCAAATCTTAAGACAAGGTCCCACGTAGGCATTACTTACAGAGTTCCATTATAAAAGAAAAATAATACAATTTATTAGAACCAAGTTCGTGTTGCTGTTTGCTGTGTTTTGGTGGGGACGCAAGTGAGATAATGGAGCGATTCTACTGCATAATTCACTAACAAAGCATGTATTGCAGCATGGTTTGTTTAATGTCACTGTCAGCCTTATAAATCTCGATTATATCAAAGCAACTACACGCAGCAGCCTACACTATCTCAGTATAATTACAGCATTAGTTAGTAAGTAATTAAATGCTTTACATTATGTTTCTTACAGTGAGTCCCAACTGGGCGCCAACAGGTTCCCAATTGGGTGCCAACAAGGTCCCAACTGGGCGCCAACAAGATTCCAACTGAGTGTTTGAGTGTTGACAGGGTCCCAACTGTGTGCCAATAGGGTACACAGACCTGTTAACTAGATACGACTTCCTACATAAAAAAAATTAACTAGCAGCAAACACTAACACTCGACCTGGCCCACTTGTTAAAAAATTAGGGCTCTGTAAGAAAAAGCACACAAACAAAGTCGCGGGGAAAGTGATAGTTGCTACATAACTACAAACGGCATCTAACCTCTAGTCTAGATTAGGTAACCTAAAGTCCTATTCTCACACTCGCTATCCTTTCACAAATCACGCCATATTACCTTCGGGATAGCACAAAGATACACGTCACCGGTCTAATGGAAAACATCATGAGCCCTGACACTGAGACTCCCTGAAGAGACCTACTCCTGTTATCTGCAGAATTATATAATAAAATGAATTTTGTCAAGAGCGAATCGGGATTATGGCACGTGGTCATATAACTTTTGAGTGAAAAACAGAAAAAAATACATGTAGGTTTTGTTATACCTGCACATAATTAGTTACAATGTTAGAAAATCTCTAAAGTCAATCTATTGTACTTATACAAAAATAAACAATGAAATAAACAATTGGCGTGATGGATAGTTGTGGGTTCGCAACCGGGCACGAGTAAAGTACCAATGTGAGTTTTTCAATTTCGTAATTGTGTACCTCCTTTCTTAGGTTATCTTAAATATCACTGACATTGGTGAAGTGAAACGTCTTAAGGAATCCTGAACTTATAGTAATGAATATAATTCTGAAATTGCCAATCCGCTTTGAGCAAGAGAGTATAAGAAGTGCCTTTGCTCTGCAGTGGGACAATTATAGGCTGGTATTATTATTACTTTTAAACAATTTAATAAAATTTATGACTCGAATTGAAAACCTCTTCCATTTTTTATTATTGGATTTTTCCGTAAGGAGTAGCAGTAGCAGCATGGATCATGAATTTGTGCCCGCTTAGTGGCAACAACCTCGCCCCAATTACATTTGCCTTGAACAAAAATGTTACTATCGATACACTTCTGCGTAACTCTTAGGAGAAAAATTGGTTCTTAATGCGTTACAGTTTCAATATGGGTTTAAAAATTCTGTTAGAATGAATTATTGACCTGCTTGCCTGGCTTGCAATGCAAGTCTTGCTTGTCTGGGTTGTCATGTTTGTCTGGTTTGTCTGGATTTTCTTGCTTCTCAAGCTTGGCTTGCTTGTCGTACTGGTCTTGATGGTCATGCTTGTCTGGCTTGCCATTCACGTCTTGTTTGTCTGGCTCATCATGTTCGTCTTGCTAGTCTTGCTTGCCTGGCTTATCATGTTTTACTTGTCAAGCTGGGCTTGCTTGTCGTACTGGTCTTGATGGTCATGCTGGTCTGGCCTATCATGCAAGTCTTGCTTGCCTAGCTTATCATGTTTTACTTGTTAAGCTGGGCTTGCTTGTCGTACTGGTCTTGATGGTCATGCTGGTCTGGCCTATCATGCAAGTCTTGCTTGTCTGGCTTGTCTGGATTTTCTTGCTTGTGAAGCTTGGTTTGCTTGTTATACTGGTCTTGATAGTCATGCTTGTCTAGCTTGTCAAGCACGTCTTGTTTGTCTTGCTTTTCCCCATCTATCTTGCTTATCCATCTTATATTATGGCGTGGCCATTCTAGTTTGCTTGTCCACCCAATCTTGCCTGTCTAGCTGGTTTTTCGTGTCTTGCCTTGCTTGCTACCTTTACTTACCTGCCTTTAAGTCTAATAAACATTGGTTTCTGGGGTAGTAGATACCCCAGAAACCAATGTTTATTAGACTTAAAGGCTTATAAAATGAAAGTTTGTTAAAACCCGGCAATGAAATGAACAAATAGGAACCTTAAGCTGGATAGCCTTTTGTTATAACATCTAAACAAAAGGCACATTTACCAAAGCTTTATAAAACTATTCAAGAATCTTCAAGTACTTTGCGAGTACACGGAATCTTGAAATAATATTTACATTTACTTTGTTTGAGACGCTGAACACTGAAATTAGGAATATTTTCTTAAAATAAGTTTACGACTTAAGATTTATTAGAAAGTTAAATTAAATCAGTATCTTAAATTAAATCAGTCTTTTATTTTTATTACGTCTCTTTTCCCTAAAGTAAAAAAGAAGAAGGTTTTGTATGTTTTTAGAAAATAAATTATTACTTTTAATGATTGTGCGACAACTCTCTTAAGCATCGATAAAGAAATATTATGTATTTCTTGCTATCCTTTACTAGCAGGTAGAACGAGAAAGGGATGGAAATAATTTAGATTAGTCAAACTTGGTGACATATTAAACCTTCATCGTTTTTAATTAATTCATAGGTACGTGACCTACGTATTACGTATACTAAATCGTTACCATATTTTATTTTTCTTCGATGTCTTGTTTCATCTACTAGAAGAAACAGCAATACTGTAGTGTTGTTTGTCCGGTACACAACAAAATGGCCCATTACAAACTTTTTAACGTACGGAATCCTACTAAAACAGTGTAACGGTGAAATGGATAGGCACATTCGATATGGGAGTTATAATGGGGCCCCCCGGCGACATTGTTCCGATGACGTCACGAGATAATAAGTTCGCTACCGTTGATATATGGGAATAGTTTTTGTTACCGTTAACGGCAATGTGTGTACATAAAGGAAGGATTTATAGTTACATAATTAAGGTTAGCATTTTATGACGTAGATAACGTTTGCAAAAGTAGAAACCATTATTTAATTCCGGCTTAAAAATCGCTAGGTTTTCTTCAATTCCATCTTTTTATAGAAATTGAATGGGCTTAAAATATTGCTAAAGATATTTCCGTAGCATCCGACCGTAGCATAGTGCACAAGCTACGCCGTAGCACAGCGCGTACCGCTGCGTAGCGTCATCTACGGCGCGCGGAGCGCGAACTTTAAGGCTGCTCTCTCGAATAAACTTTTCGTCGGCATTTACAGAGAAATTACATCTAGAAAAATTGTTAGTAATCTACATGATACGATACGTAATTTGGTTTAGCCACAATTTTTCTATCGGTATCACATAATAAGAAAAAAAAATGACAAATCACCCCCAAATCATTGAGATGAAACCATTTTACTCCTTAATTTCCTATAAAAAGAGTATAAAAAAAATATCTACTGCTTTGCAATACAATGAAAATTGATTTGGGTTTGTTACTTTTTACAAATATGTATTATTTTGACTACAATAAATTAAAAATTCATCCGATTATAGACTGCGTTTTTTTTGTGAACTGAGCAAAAATTTATCTTGAGAAATAACTTTATAATATTATTATTATATTTTAATTTGTCAGAAGTGAATCGAAGGTTAATAATAATAGGTTGAGTAACAATAAATTAAAGCAAATACCAATTTTCTTAGCTATCTTTAGCACAGCAATCTTTAAAAGCTTTACCAAAGACCATAAAGAAAGAAAACTTATTTTACACCAAAATCCAAACTCGCTGGCACATGAATTAAGTAAAATATTTTCCCAGTAAACTCATAATATCCTTCAATCCGAGCTAGCGAGCTTTGCCCTGAACGTTACGAAAAAAGCTTTTTGAATAAAACGCATCATACAAAACATGCGCGGAATGTGTGAGCATGCTTTTAGAATATTGGTATTCGTGCTCACGCGGCGACCGTGTGGAGTGGCACTTAAGTCCCATTCTACATGGTACTAGTTGTTCCATATTATTATTATGTAATGGTCGAGGCAGCGAGTTCTTGAGTCAAAAGTACTGTTTGGTAAACAATCGTTAAGAAAATTTTATTCAAAATAGGATTTTGGCTGTTTAGCTGGCATGGGACTAGTCCAGGCCACACACGAAAAGGACGGAGGATTTGTAATATTTCACAGGACAAATTCTTAACGTCAATCATCATAATCATCATGTCAACCTTGAGACGCCCACTGCTGGGCAAAGGTCTCCCCCAAGAGGGGATTCAGACGTAATCACCATGCTTAGCCGATGCTTGTTGGCAATCGCAGTGATGGTATGGTACTCAGAAGGACGCTGCTGCCCATCCTCTGATCAAAATCCCTCTGTGTTCAAAATGATGTGATGTTATTCGCTGCTGGCACTACACGGCACATAACGTCGGACAATAACAATGTACCTAAACAATTTCTTTTTAGATATGCTTTCACGAAATAATAAACACAAATACATTAAAAAACCCGAATCGACTTGAGAATCTCCTCTATTTTCGCCGGTTAAAAAACATTGCGTTTAATGGTCAATGAACCACCACAATACAAATCTGTGCCAATCATTCATACAGCTTTGTAAATTTTACAAACGCCGGTG
Source organism: Charanyca ferruginea (assembly GCA_947361185.1). Taxonomy (NCBI): domain Eukaryota; kingdom Metazoa; phylum Arthropoda; class Insecta; order Lepidoptera; family Noctuidae; genus Charanyca; species Charanyca ferruginea. The sequence goes on along the minus strand of OX376074.1, from coordinate 6,022,889 downwards.
AATAAGGCGTCCTCTCATGCACAATGTTATGAGCTACAGCAGAACCCCCCCTTTGGGGAGACCTATGCCCAGCAGTGGGCGCCTAAAGGTTGACATGATGATGTTGATAAACGCGTTTACAAACACATAAATTCACATACACAAACATCAGCCCGCAACAACAGGTATCCGTAGGTCATGCAAATATTTCCATGCAGAAACCGAACCCACGTCACGCAGCGCAGTACCTAGACAATTGCTGAGCCACTGCGCAAACAGGGTCATAAATGTTTTATTTTATAGATTTTCAGTCAATTCCACTTGATAAATGTCCTGTTTTGTCACCACTACATTCATAGGTATCATGAATTCCAAGAAACTTGTACAACTGCATAAAGGAATAAGAACTTTTTCTTTTTAATATTTTTTTTTAACTTCCGGAGTCTCGCATCAAGGAAACACTCTGTAAGTTCTGACATGTGTTAGTTGTTACGTCTCGTTTGGACTTGAGGAAGGAAACCGGAGTTTTTCAAAACACTTTTTATATTCAAATCGTTTTTCATTCGGAACTGTTCTTGTTAGGTGTAAGTTTTTGTATGAATGTATTTTTATGTGAATTGTTGTAGGTTGTTGTTGATGTTTAAATAAGAAAATAATGGAATTCTTACGTTCACGGCATACCTTTAATGATAATTTGTTCGCACTATAGGGCTAAGGCATCTTAACATCCAGAGCAGGCATGAGTATTCATCACCAGGCTTGCTCAAGGTGAACTCAAATTTATAATCATTACAAGCAGCATTCACTTGTTTTTGCCTTGTGTCTGGGTGTTGTTTATCTATACATGTATGTATTTGTGTATGTATATCAGCTGTCTGACACCCATAGTACAGGGCTCAATAGTTTGGCGTCAGATGGCCATGTGTGATATGTCCCTACATATTATTATTATTATTTTAAGCTTAATAATGTTATACAATATGTGCGTCGCTCTCGTGTAAATAAATGTTTTATCTTTCTTTTCTTTCTTAAGTGCAGGTTCCCTTCTCACGATGTTTTCCTTCACCAATGATGTACTTAGAAAGTACATATGAATTGAACATGTCACAATGGTGCATGCCAAGCATGAGAGACGGGCCATCACGACATGCGATATGCCATAATTATAAAAAAAAGCATTGTAGACTACAACATATTATGAACTAAAAACCTACATAATAATCACAAGCAAATTATGCTTTATTTATTTATCATTATACGAATAAGGGACTAAATATGCTTCTTCTACTCAATTAAGGTTTTGTCCATAGAAAACACTAGTTCTTGTAACATTATTTGTTTTATTATAAACTTTATTTTCTAGTTATACTCAAACCATAGTTTCGAAAAGACTTACCTCCGTACATGTTTGTTTTTTTAAAGAAAATATAATAATTAGAGAGAGCCCTAGCACCTATAACACAAGTTTAATCTTAGCTTGGGGGTCAGAGGTCGTTAATCAGTAATATAAGCAATTTAAGAAAAAATGTAACAGTCAGATGTGCTCATTTATTATTTATTTAGTTATAGTTCATGCACAAACGTACAAAGGCGGACAAAAAAAAATCAAAATCATCTTTTTCAAATTGTAAAATTGGAAATAAAGAATTTTATTATTATTATATTATTATTATGTATTCAATTGTATATGTATCCGTTTAGCTTCGAATAGATGCGGAACACTGAACGGTTACGTACATATCTCCGTATAAAACTACATACTAGGTACGGTTTTATATGGACAACAACTGAATACGTGTAGTAAGTCCTTAACCATATTTTCGTCACTTTTCACCCGACCAAGTATAATTAATAATTTTAGTAAAACTATACCCCGTAACTAAATTAATAGTGTTTCAAGAACACACGGTGTCCAGCTAAACCCTGGGTGACCTAGCCACGAGCCATGTGTTCGGGGTGGGGCATTCCCTAATTGATGATCATCAACATAATTAGTTACAAAATAGGTAATAAATTATGAGATAAAGTTTCACTTTACATCATTATACGGTCTATTAGTTTGTTTAGTCTAGTTTTGCTCGGTAAAATATTGGTATTTTCTCATAATTCACTACAGTTCACAATGTTTGGTATAGTTGTGCCTTGATACCATTCGGAAGAATTACATAAATACATGTTGGAGAAATACTATGGCTCGTATCTCCATGTATTTTACGACATAATAACATTTAAAGAATATTGCATTAACTGGTTTAATATAATACAGCATTTATAAATGTTAATGCTAGACAACGAAATTAGTAAAACGCAAGCTAGAATGAAATTTCATTTAGTAAAAGCTCTATATAATTTTATTACAGCATTTTACCCTTTCATTAAGCTATTAATTCACTAAATGAAATCAGGATCCCGTAAAGAACATAAATCTAATAGAAAATTATTTAGAGAGCACTAAATATGATAAGTTTATGTACCGAGTTGGTCATAAAGCTACTTTTCGTATTTCGCAGCAATATTGGTTAAAATTTAAATAAAACATAAGATAACCCCAATGATTTAATGAAACACCTGGTCTTTTAACTTTTATTTTCTTTAAATAAGATTCCGTAGCCTAGTTGTGTATGGTAGTGTATCTGCATCCGACGTACAGGGTCGCCGGCTCGAATCCCACCCAGGGCAAACATTTGTGTGATGAACACTTGTGTTTGCCTTGTGTCTGGTTGTTGTTTGTCTATATATGTATATATTTATATATTTGTGTATGTATATCAGCTGTCTGACACCCATAGTACAGGGTCTGCCTAGTTTGGGGTCAGATGGTCGTCTGTGTGATGTCCTCACACATATTATTATTATTATTAATTATTAGTAGGACTTAATACAATTCACTTCCTACTTTTATCAAATTGTCATTTTAACACTTTCTAATTCCCGTCTGGAAGTTTAAAACAGGTTTAAAATATGTAGTATAAAATATTACAGGGGATCGTATAATCAGATACATGTTTACTTAATATCAGGTGTTGGGTTAGTATACAATGAACTTTTGTATCAAAATAATCCCGAAATTCCGAGATTGCCGAAGAATTACCAAATTAGTGAACCGACTGACTATTTTGGAATGCTTTTAAGCGTCGAGCGATGAAGTTAGTTCCGGGCCGCCAACAAAGTTACGACGAATAAAATCAAAATAAACATAATTATATTTTAACTAAGGTTAAAGTTAGTTTATTTATTATGAAAAATATTATTATTAATTGGATTTGTTAAGCAATTCCACAAAACCGTCTTTTTCTTCAAATCAATTATTTCTAAAAGTATTTATAGTAACTTTCGAATATCCAATCCAATTGTCAAGATCCTTGTAAAATTCAAAGTAAAACAAACTAAATTTCTATTTAAAATATATAACCATTTTCAATAAGAATTACCTACGCTTTGTACGCCATTTTAATTCAAGAGATTCACAAAATGTCTGACGCCAGTTTCTCAGTGCTTTTAATTGACATTAATTTAAAATGGTGAACTTACATAAACTAAGCAGAATTTTAACGAGGTATTATTTTACAAAAATAATGAACTCGTTTTATATAACAAAATATAAATAAGAAACTGAAACTGTGTTTAAGATAAAGTGAATTTTTCAAGTCATGCACCACGGTCAGACGCAGTCAGTGAACTTAGTAAGTAACTACCCGTTTACATTATTCAAGTGGAAACTAAATTACTTGCAGATTTAGTAATTTATATTTGTACTAGCTTCAGCTCGCGATTTCATCTCACGGATCTCATTGTTTTTGATAATCAAATATAGCTTAGAGTTCTCAGAGATAAAGTAGCTTCCTATAAATTGTTCGTAGTTCCAGAAATTAGCGCGTTCAAACAAGAAAATAAACAATCAAACTCTTGAGCTTTATGTCATTGTTATAGAGTATATTATAGATAAGAAAGTAGAGATACGTAATATTTTAGAATGATTGTAAGATGACTTTTAAAAGTAATGGATTGTTGAAATTAAGTTACTCCCAAGTTTTCTTCGTAATAAATTATGACCTTTAAATCAATTATTAGTTTTCATTAATTACGTTAACCGAAAAAAAACTAATTAAAGGTCTAATATTAAAACTCGTAAGTATTTGGTTACTTTTAGAATTAATATAAATTAATTAACCACAATACACATAACTCGACCACTTAAGTTGTTTGCGTACGCGTCTAAACTGGAAGCCACACTACCTACTATACATTTTTAAACATAGAAAATAGAACGGACAATGTATGAAATTAAAATTAAATAATAATATGTGGGGATATTTCACACACTGCCATCTGACCCCAAACTAGGGAGACCCTGCACTATGGGTGTCAGACAGCTGATATGCATACACAAATACATTTTTAAATACGTACTTATATAGATAAACAACAACCAGATACAAGGCAAACACAAGTTCTCATCCTCAGATTATGAAACAAAAGACCGTGATAGAGAAATTCAATAGCGAATACCCACAATCTCGTGATTGTATTCGCAATGTTCCGCGCGGTCTATCTGCCTTTTGTTTCATAATATGAGTTCTCATCACACAAATGTTTACGCTGGGCGGGATTCAAACCCGCAACACGCTGCGTAGGAGTCAATCGCTCACCACTGGGCCAACCGTATCGTCGCCAAAATGTAATGTAACTTTATACAAACGCCATCCAGTCACTCTAAACGGAATGAAAACGTGATCCACAAGTGCTACAATATTAAGCAATTTGCTTAATCCTAAGTCTCGTTAAGTGGAGGGTAGTCGACAAATTGCGGCGCTAGCTGACATCAGTCAAGTCATATCTGGGTTTAGCATAATGAGCGCTCCGAAGCGGACGTGTTTTTTGCTCTTTTATCGGGTCGCTCACTCCCGTAATTGGGATGTATTTTTTATTCGTCTATCTGTGTTTAAAATCTTAGAAAACTGGGAGTTATCTGTGAATGGAATTCCTCTTGAGTTCACAAAGGAAATGGAGATTGAGGTTAAGCTGGTTAACGTTTGATGCGCATATAATTTTATGCTGAATGAAAGAAAGATTTGTGAGGTCGATAATGTAGTAAGCAGACCTCTTTGAAATCGTGGAAAGCAGTCTGAGGTAAATTAGTTGAGGTTAAGATTTTGTGGTAAGATATTTAAACCTAATTTATAAAATACGTTTTTATTTATTGGAGTTTTTATAAGAAACATTTAATTTTTTAAATTGAAAGAGTTGAAATCACAGTCAGGTTCTGTTCATTATTCGTATTAGGTTTAGGTTTTTTTTTAACTTAAAAACCAGCAAGCAATCGAGATTTTAAATATTCTATCGACAGTGTTGCATACACTGATGCTCATCGTCTTCTTGCCCTTATCCCATGTTTTCTTACTCTATTCCGTCCTGTCCAACGTCATGTTTTCACTGACTCCCTTTTCTTTGGCCTTTCTCTCCCTCTCCATCCATCCAAATTAATATTCATGCGTTTCAGCATGTGACCAAAATAGGTCACATGCTGAAACGCATGTGATCAAAACAATGATATCCCATCTTTTCACCAAGACAAAATGATTCCTTTTCATACACTGATGCTACTGATGCCGTATTCCCAAGGACCCATGCGCAAGACCAATAATTCAACCATTTCACATATATTAGCAGTAATTTAACATATTTACGTATAGCTAATCAAAATTTCTCACCCGTTGAACTGCGAATTTCATCAGTTTATCATTCAAATTACCAATAACATAACAATTAGAGGTATTTCGTTATATTATTATTCATGTCGCGTTGGAAAATCATAAATTATTGTTCGCCACGTAGATTTTACATAAATAATCGAATGGATCCCATGGCTCGTGGGACGGGGAGCTAACTGGCGTTACTTATAATTTTGTCGATTTATTAGAATCGCTTTTTGAATACTAGCATTGTGTAATAAGTACCTACCTAGTAGAAGTGTAATTTATCAAAATAATGAGAATCGACGTCTAAAAATTGGTGTCTTGCAACTTAGCTACAAATTAATGATTCTGGTAAAAAAAAGCCGGCCCAGAAGTCTGTCTCTCGGCTAAGAGTCCTATCTCTTGCAGTGGGGCAATAATAGCCCCATCTCTTCTTACAGAGAAGACATGAGAATTGCTCATCACGCTTGCTAAAGGCGGACTTACATACTAGTCCATACTTCCATAAATGCGAAAGTAACTCTGTCTGTTACGCTTTATCTTTTATTTTTATTTTCTTAAAAGAACGTTGCCCCACACTACGAATTACTCCTGTGTCTTGGGTGCGTTTACAAACATATAAACTCACATACACAAACAGCCAGACCCGGAACCACTATCTGTAGGCTATACAAATATTTGTTCCGTGCGGGAATCGGAACCGCGACACGCAGCGCAGCAGTCGATCGCTCAAACGAAACGGCTAAATTGATTTTGATACTTTTTAGTCTGCAACTTAGTTTACATCCGCGATAACCGACATTCACACGGATGAAGTGGCGGGCAAAAGCTAGTATTTTCATATTTTTAACTAGCGACCCGGGGTGGCTTCGCATGGGCCTATAGCCTTCCTCGATAAATGGACTGTCCAACACAAAAAGATTTTTTCAATTCGAACCAGTAGATTCTGAGATTAGCGCGTTCAACCAAACAAACAGACACACTCTTCAGCTTTATAATATTAATATAGATTTTTCAAATGTTCCTTGGTGTATATCCTATAATCAAACTCAAACTCAAACTCAAACTCAAATCATTTATTTCAAATAAACCATTTACAGGCACTTTTGAATTGTCAAGGAGTCAGTCAGTCAAAAAGTTGCAGCTAGTTGCTCGTTCCAAACAGTAGGTTTCTACGGAGAAGAACGAGCAAGAAACTCCATGAACACTCTTTTAAAATCAATAGAATATACAAATTTAGGTTACATCATTCATGTTGAATCTAGAGGTACAATGTGAGAACAATGTAACAAGTTGTGCACGTTAAAAGAGGTCTAGTGGCAATGAAATTAGACAATTCAAAATAAATTTAAAATAACCGAGGCAGCTAAGAGATGACCAGTCTCAACTGACGGCGCCCGTTCACGAACATGACGCACGGATCAGCACCATTCAGTTCATCGAGAACTACGAATTAGTAGGTATGTACTAGGTATATTATTAACTTAGATCTTATGGTTTTTCAATCCCTTTGTCAATGTTTCATCGATTGAAAACCACAACCATTCTGCATAATAATGTGCAGTTACATAAATCACAATGGAATCTATTTGTTTTTTCGTAATTTGTTTTTGGTGTAGGTACAATAAAAAGGGTTTATGCTATGTTGTCACATTGTTCCAAATAATAGATATGTATTAAACGAATACTGAATACACGATTGTATGTGTTCATTCAATTTTCACATTTGAATCATTAACTATTCATTCGGTTTTCATTCTGTATTACCGATGTGGAAGGTTGACGGTTTTTACACTAAGAGTTGGTTGGAACGATATTCAAATTTGTTCAATTTAGAAATAAATAAACGCAATAATAGACCTTATCTATATTTAAAAAGGTGCCCATAGACATGATGGGGTCTGCATCGGCTGTATACTAGGCAGGTATGTGGTAATAGTTATTTGTTATACAAGAGTGCAAAGTTGCTTTTTAACCGCGTGTTCAATTTTGATGACCGAGCAAGCGAAGGATTCTAAAATTGAATCACGAGCGCAGCGAGTGATTCAAAATTAGAATCCTGAGCGTCAGCGAGGGAATCAAAAGAGCACGAGGTGAAAAATCTTTGCACTCGAGTGCAACACGTAACTTTTCATTCCACCTCAGCGAGGAAATGACTAAATGCAAAAAAAAAAACGTTTACAAAGTCTGAGTTTTTAACAAATTAAAAAAAAGTTGTATGATATATTCGGCACCATAGAGGTAGCAGTAAATAGGTTTAATGTTTTTTTTTAATTCACAAACTTAGTGCACACGATGTTCTAAATTCAATTTACTTTATCCTCTAGAGAATAAAAACGGCTTTTCCACTCAGATATTGAAGATAAATTTACTTTATCCTCTAGAGAATAAAAACGGCTTTTCCACTCAGATATTGAAGATTAAAAATACTCTTTCCGAGATGGTGGGATGAAAAAATTATTAACCTTCCATTCCATTATAATAAATGCGATAGTAGCTCTCTTCTTTCGTTTTCAAGGCGAAACGACTGAATCGAGTTTGTTGACTTTTGGAATGAAGATAGCTTGATCTCTGGAGAAGGACATAACCTACTTTTTTCAACCGACTTCAGAAAAGGAGGAGGTTATCAATTCGTCTGTATTTTTTTTTTTTTTTTATGTTTGTTACCTGATTTCTTTGGACTGGGTGAACCGATTTTGATGATTCTTCTTCTATTTGAAAGCTAGTGCTTCCCGTGTGGTCCTATTATAATTTGGTCCAGTTCTGATAATGGCATCCATGAGAAAACCGTATAAGTCTTAAATATGCATTAAGTATGTGCGCGATTTGTTACGCGATTTCTCCGGCAAACGTAAACCGATTTTGAAAATTCTTTTTTATGGATAGGGTATGCTTCAGGGGTGGTCCCATATAAATTATATCGAAATTGATTCAGCACTTTTTGAAAAATCAACAGATACCCAAAAATTTTACATAGACGACGTTTTAGTTTCATCAATCTTTGTAGTAGTTAACTTTCAATCTCTTCTTAATAGATTTGGATGAGAAGGAGGTACTAAAAAGCGGAAAATAAAAAGCTTTTTACAAAAAAGACAACCGCCTTCAAAAACTAAAAAGTGAAAAATAACTTTAGCACAGAACACACGTTGACTTTAGTTTCGGAAGTCGGTGGCCATACAAAACAACAAACAGAACAAAGCAACTCCCAGGGGAGGTTGAAAGGGAATTAGTGACCGTAAACTTTCCCACTCCTTTTCTATAATATATTTTTATGTTGACCGGTTACGTTGGGTTTTCTTTTATATCCCCCGCGTAACCCCTCCGTCACATTGGTTTCAATTTCGAAACTAAAGTCAACGTGTGATCTGTGCTAAAGTTATTTTTTACTTTTTAGTTTTTGAAGGCGGTTGTCTTTTTTGTAAAAAGCTTTTTCAATTTGCGACTTCGTCTGCATCCGCAAGAATTTTAATTCTCGCGGACGAAGTCGCAGATAAAAGCTACATACAAATATACCAGTCTACAGCTATACCCGATACTGAGGTCGACTATCATTCTATAATACGTCACGTCATGAACATAATTTGAAAATATTATTACGTTCACACGTCAGAGAAACTGGCACGGGCCCCCGGAGTAAACGTCACATCAATTGATGTTTATGTGTATTGAACATTAATATTTATTTACAAACTATTGCCCGCGACTTCGTCCGCGTGAATATCGGTAATCGCGGATGCAGACAAAGTCGCGGATTAAAAAGTAGCCTGTGTCCTTTCTTGGGGTTCAGACTATCTTCATTCCAAATTTCTACAAAATCGGTTTAACCGTTTCGTCGTGAAAACGCAACAGACAGAGTTACTTTTTGGTTTATAATATTAAAATATTGATTTTTATTCACAGCACAACTCAACAGGGGGCCAAGTCTGCTATTTGTATAATTTCGACATTCCAACACGATCCCATTGTCATTTTGCTAAAAGTTCGTAATCTGCTAAATTCATATTGGTCGATCATTGGTCGGCCGAATTAAAAGCAATGACTGCACAATGACGTTGTAATGGTAGGTCACTGATCAAAGTAACTGTCAAAATTTTAGCAGATTACCGCCTAAGTCAGTCATTCAGTTGTCATTTTGTACGAGATTTCCATTCTATATTATTTCTTTCAATGGCGTGTCAGTGGTTGACCATTGGAAAGTCATAATGACGCCATTATATTAGTAGATTACCAAACTTGTCAAAATCAACAATTATGAAATCAATGATAGACCATTCTGACACTATTGTAATAGCAGACTTGAGGCCCTGGTCGTGGTTAAGTAAAAGTAGTACAGATTGATCAGTCGTGGTGTCCAGTGTTACCCAGTAACTGGATTGTTGAGGTCAGACAGAAAACCGACCCCAACATAGCTGGGAAAAGCTAGGCAGGTGTTGATGTGGGAGCGGTGAATGCTTATGTGATACCCACAGCCCCGGCCATAGGCAGAGGTGGAACACTGCGGTTGTTTTAGCCGGTAAGTGTCCGGCGGCATGACTCTCCGTCACCACCACGATGGCGGAATTTCATGAGGATTTCAGCGCAAAAAAAAACGTAGGTGATGTGGGCGACAGCTTACAATGGTACTCGTGACGTTGACACTAGAAAACAAAATACTTTTTTTTAATACCAATAGGCTTGCGTTTAGCCGCAACTCACCTGATCTTAAATGATGGTGCGGCCTAAGATGGAGCACGCTTGTCTATGATGAACCAGTTCACTCTCGCCTGGAAGATACCAGATTATAATTATCAGGCTTTTACATTCATTGTGGCAGTTCGAAACCGCGGAACTTGAACTATGGAGCGGTGAAATTAAACTGATTCGCAAGATAGATAGTCAAACGAATGAATAGAGAAAATTTTAGAAAAATATTTTAATATCTAACCTTCTCTTTGGATAGAACTCTTTTCAAGTTCGATTAAAAGTTTTATATTGAAAACTTTTTTAAGTTATGTTTAAAAACTCCAGATCTTGCAATCCTCGATTCTCGATACTGTTAGTCTATTTTGTACCAAAATCCAAAAAAAGCTTTTGTACAAAAAATCCAACATCCAGTGGTATACCAAAAGTGCATAGTACTTCCACGCTAGCATTATTCAGGGGACGAACCACTCTATCTATCCGATTTATTCACAGATTTCTATTTTCAATCCTTTACAGGAATGTATACTGATACCATGCACCTGATATGTGCAGGTATTTGGAAAGCCTATCTACATACGAACATGCATTTTTGATCTCCGGGTAGAACGCGATACAGTTCCGGGCGATATTACGTTTTGGTATTGGCTATAGGCTTATCTAAAATAAATAGATTTTTCTTCAGATTCTTGCCAATAAACATTTCCTTTAGCTTTTTGTTTTTTTTTCAAAAGTAATTATACACAGGCCTTATTAGTTTGATAGCATTATTAAATACTAGCGACCCGCCCCGGCTTTGCACGGGTGCAATGTAGGTACTAAGGTGGTGTCCCTTAAAAATATGTCAAAGTTAACGTATAAACCTAGAATCTTTCGAATCTATTGGTGAAAACCACCTTAAAATCCGATGCGTAGTTTAAAAGATAGGCGTGCAGAGGAACAGACGGTTACGTGTCATAATATCTTATGTTGTCCTAACTACTTTTGATATAACTACGGTTGATTCACAAGTTCATAATACATATTGATCGACTGAACTATTGGTTGACTGACATAATTTTGATTAAACTGAAATTATATTGGATAGTTCAACTATGTATGAAAAACCTAATGGACGACTCACCTACAGTTTATTGTTACTGCGCGCTCGCGGGTCCAAAACCTGATTTGGTCTGTTTTTGTGCTTTTGAACCAGAAGAAGACGCCCCGACGTTCAGTTTGGTCAGGTTCCTTTAAATCCTGCAGACAGATATTTCCGCGCAGCGGGGATCCGTTGACCTGACGTCTACCGTCTTCTTCTGAAATAGAATAAAAATAAGAAAGTTAAGAAGACGGCCGACGTCAGGTCGATTACTAAAAGTGATCTTTATGATATTAGTAGTAGAGTTCTTTATAAAGGAGCTCACCCAGGGAAGTACTACCACCATAACTATTTCTGATGCAAACCAGCGTTGGTGTGTTCCGGTCTGAAGAGTATGGAGTGCCGGTTTAAAAACATTCACTTTGTTTCTGGAATGGCATCGCATCTGCAAGACTTCTGATATTATTGATTTATTAGGTTCTACAGTAATTTTATAAACTAAAAATGTAGCAATTAATTAAAGGCAAACACCAGATTCACAATTTAAAGAATCAAAAAGAAAAACTAACTTATATTGTGATATGAGCTAATTATTAGCAATTAATAACAATTGCATCAATATAATACATAAGATTGATAAAAAAAATGAAAATGTTAAATTTTACAATACTTATTATTAAAATGGTAAAACTGGTAAAATTTATAAAAAAAAGGTAAAATTTACAAATTGGTAAAAATTACAAAATTATTAAAAATATCAATCAACGACGACGAAAGTGATAACGATTATATTGTTATAGTTATTGATTGATGGTAGTGTGTTAAGTGGCAGTGACCACTTAATATCAAGTGGATTATTGTGTAACTTTCAATTTCATAAAAAAGCAAAAAAATTGTGTACTACCAGCTGCCTTGTTCACGTTTATCGTTACAGTGTTTTACCGAAAACTGTACTAAAATTGGTACATTCGCGAATCGTGGACAACCTGACATATGTGTCTCTATTCGCTCGCGTCCATTCCTAACCCTCTGGTTAAAATCCAATCGTACTTTTACCAGCTATACTGTCAGTTCATCAGATCGATGCACTGGATTAATTGGTTCCCAAGCCTAATTGGGATCCACTATCCAGTCGACGATATTCAAATATCTTTGATTGAAATATTTTTTTCACATCTTTTTTCTACCTATGTTTTTTTTTTCAATTTACGTTTGAATAGGTTAATACTACTGGTTAATAAAAATACAAGTTTTATATTTTAATTTTTAATGGGATGGGTCGGCAAAATACCAACTGGAGGCATTGGAACTCATCGATAGACGTGCCAAGTGGCTCATTAACAACGACTCCCTGGTTAGGGCTAAGCTCCAGAGCCTTGAACATCGCCGCACCGTTGCTATCCTTTCGGTCTTTTATCGGGTACATTTCGGAGAGTGTGCTTTGGAATTGCACAATTTAATCCCCCCATCCCCGTTCCATCATCGGACGAGCAGAGATACGGCGAAGCGTCACCGCTATATGGTTGAAGTTCCACGGTCTCGAACCAAGCGCTTTGACTCCACATTTATTGTTCGAACTGCCAGACTGTGGAATCCCCTGCCCTTCTCTAGACAATGGATTTCAAAATGTTTTTTTTTCAGTTCTAATATAATTCGATAGTGGTTTACGCATTGACATATATATTACTGCGTAAGGACCAAGCCAATCGCACGACCAAATGGCACCAGCGCGTTGGCCCTAAAAATGACAGTTTAGGGCCAACGGGCAACGCGACTCAGTCGACATTGTATGAGTTTTGACAGATGTCGCTACTTTTGCTTGTTCCATGAACGTTTGTTTAAAATGTTCTAATGGGCGTATCCTTCCTTTTGTTCAAATCATTGGGTTATTACGTGTATTTAAATATTCTAAAATTCCAAAGTGAGTTTCTGCATTATGACAAATATCACTATGTAATGTACCTATTATAAATTGAAGTTGAGTTTATTTTCGTTTGGGGTCATCTTCAAAACTTCTGGTCTGGTGCTGGTGGAAATCCTTGGAAGCTACGTTACGCTTACTATATATTTCATTAATTTATTAAATCAACAATTTATTATATTATTGTTGATTGTTGTTTTGTTGTTGTTGTTATTATTATATTGTTGCTGTTGTTGTTTGTTGTTGTTGTTGTTTGTTGTTATTGTTGTTGTTGTTGTTGTTTTTGTTTGGTTGTTATTATTATTGTTTTTTTATTATTTGATTTGATTTGAGAGGTCCGTACAAAATTCCCGCAGACGAACGAATTTGCGGGCAAAATTGTATTGTGAGGATCTAGCTTTCAAATACAATATTGTGGGGACCTAACTCTCGTATTCAAATACAACTAAATGTGAGATAACTCATTTCGAAAGGTCGTCTGTCTCTACTCTATTATTAAGTAAATTGAAAACTTATTATTATAACAATGAAAGTGATTATTTGAAGTTCATAAAATTCTTAATTAATTTACTTAGGCAAAATTATTGTAGAAAACAACACCAAACCTTATTACTAAATCACTAGCACATTGCCCGCGACATCGTCCGCGTGAATTTTCTATGAATTTCTGATTTTCTTTCTTTTCATTTCTTTTTTTTTCCTTCCTTTGGTAGCTTTGTAGCTTGAAATTATTGAAAAAAGTTTTTTATTAAATCGGTTATAATTTTTTGAATTTATCCATTACAAATCAATAAAATTAGTTGAGCTAATAATTAAACAAAAATGTGAATATTAAACCCGTGATTCCCTACACGCCATTTTGATTTCAATTTAAGCTAAAACTGAAAAACTATCTTCAATTTTACCGCAAAAATTAGATCATGTATGGTGAAACTTCTACAAAGCCTCAAGCCAATTTTAGTCATGTCAGAAGGAATATGTAGATGGATCGCGGTAAGCGATTTTCGATTATATCATGTGGGTGCCCGTATCACACACGTCTCTCCGAGGAAGATAGATTGCGCAGTCTGCTCTTATCTATAACCAGTTTGCCGTCATCCAGGCCTTTTAAAATGTACCCGCATTTAACAGTTTTTCGCGTTTTTCAGTTGGTGGAACTGACGGGTCGGGTCAGTTTGATTTGTTTAAGGGGATGTGTGTGTGTTTCTGTAAGGAAGTGGTGTGTAAGTCATTTCACCCCTAGGGTTGTTAAATAGTTAAGAAATTCAGTTGCGTAACTAATATGCGCCCAAATCGTATGACCTTAACGACTGTCAGGCGAAAAATGTTGATGGTCAAACCTCCGGTGCTTATGCACCTATGCGGTATCATCGGCACTCGAGAGTTATAAATAAAAAACCGGACAAGTGCGAGTCGGACTCGCCCACCGAGGGTTCCGTACATATTTGTAGGTCCATATTCATACTTCTATACTAGTCCATACCTACTATCCGTACATTGATTATCTTATCAATATGTATCCATACATTATCAATATTTTAAATGCGTTTTTTGCGACATAAACGACCGTATCTATTTTTCACGTTAACATAGAGGGTTGTTTTTTTTACAGCATCAAGGGACCGTAGACTTGAGTATATGGTTTTAATTTTAACTCGATACCTCCACGCGTTCCCGAGATAAAGAGTTTTGACAGACAGACAGACAGACAGACGGACAACAAAGTGATCCTATAAGGGTTCCGTTTTTTCCTTTTGAGGTACGGAACCCTAAAAATACATCATTATAAAAGCACCTAAGTTTAGTCGGCTGCTTTTTATACGCTGCATTGACATTTGGCTGAACACATTTGCAGCATGTCAGAAAATTATTGGGCTTAACGGACGAGTCAATGGATCCATCTACATGGCGAGATCGCTTTAAGATCAGGCGGAGATAGCAAAATGCGGGAGACTCCTTCGACGACGAGTGGTTTCAACTCAAATAGCCCTTAATATAGAGAAACGGAAGGAGAATAGAAAGGCTTTTGCCCTGTAGTTGAACAATTTAGGCTGATAATAATAAACTTTAATTAAAACATACACACATGTTATAATTCTGACCACCACGACTTGTACACATTCTTAACATCATCATCATCCTGATGATGATGACGCCTGAAGACGTCCACTGTTGAACAAACGCCTTCCCCATAAGGGGGGGGGGGGGGGTCCCATAATCCCCACGCTTGGCAGGCGTCTTGGGGATCGCAGTGAATTTGTTAAACACACGGAAGCCGCTGCTGCCCGACTTTCGTATTTTCCCTTAGTCGCCTTCGACGACACCTTCGGGATGTAATGGGGGGGTGCTATTCTAGTCCGGCCCCCCACATAACATATTAACTCCGTTTTTACCTTTTATGATTGATTGATGGTTTTAAATTTTGTCATACTTTGCTAGTTTCAGATACCGTAAAGGTCACTTTGAGTGTGTTGTCTCCTGAAGGTGACTTTTTATTGGATTTTCATACATTTTTGGATCGTAAAAAAAAAAGTTAAACTCGAATTTTGGATTTAGCTTAAAACCATATTGTGTTGGTGTAGTTTGCTTTAAACATTTTTTTTTTATTATTTTCTGATAGCACTAGATCAAATTCAAAGAATACTTAGTTGAATAAATTCTGTTGTGAACTCATAATTTATTCTACCAGACGCTCTTTTGACGAAAAATCTAAACAAACAAATTGACTTCAATTTATTTTTAAATTAAACATAAGTAAACTTTAAAACTCAAATAAAATTGGAATTTCAACTCCAGACCAAGTTCGGAATGATGAATATTTGATTTTTTTTAATAAATCTCACTGCTCTTAACTAAGTTATGAACGAAAGAGCGGAGTAATCGAATTATTCAGATTGGCCCGTTAGAGTCGTCAAATTAAAACATTGATTTAATTTGTCTACCCAAGAACAACTCTGACTGTGGAATTTCCAATAAACAATTCGCAGAATTGGAACAGTGTTAATAGGCAAGGAGTTTCTAAAGAGACGAGTACAGAGTTATTTAGATAATTGCTTCCTACAGCACTAGACTTGACTTTGGCTCAAACTATGAAAGTGATGAACAAAAAGATGGTAAAATAAAATATTTTCACCACAAAAAAGCATAATTAGAGAGAGGTAGAGTATGAGTAGTGAAACTAATAAAGTAGATAATTACAAAATTTTAATACATATGTATTTAGGTACGTACCTACGTATATATTAACATCTACAGGACGCCCCACGGATATGCCACATGGAGGGAAAGTACCTTGAATATTGTAGATGGAACATTTTACTGAAAGAAGACTTTATTTGAATTTAAAAAACAATTTAAACTGCATTCATAGATATTTAAATATTTACATGGTTGAACCGGGAATCGAACCCGTTAAACGAGAAAAATAATCATCCTGTAGCTTTATCATACCGATCGAAAGGCTTCATCATAAGGATTATTTTTTGCTAAATAACATAGTGTCAGATGATAGATTTAGGGCGGAAATGTAAACACCAAATAAGATTATACAGGATATAATTAATAACACATCCTATCGCAAACATGAATAGTACAAGAAGAGAAAGAATAAGTCAACGACAAAACAGAGACGGTAGTGTCATTATTTGTGACCCAATTACATAGTAACATTTATAGGGTGAGCTTACGTGAGCATTATGCAAGACCTATTTACATTGGCATTGTGTTTATAAAGTCAGCTCTAATACTACCCCTTAAACCAATGTCATACGAACTAACTAAAAATAGTTACATAACAGAATACTACAATCAATACTTATCCACTTATTGATGTCTATAAAAAGTTAAATACAATAACACAAACTTAACAGTATTTTACTTCAATACAACCCAGTGAAATGATTACAAACCAAGGATTAAACATAACTTAAAAATTATGTAAACATAATCCGTTTACAAATTGATCATGTTTCTCTTTTGTCAGAGGTTTTGTCAACAAATCTGCAATCATTAAATCTGTTGGCAAATACTTAACAATAACAATGTTTTTCTTAATGTTTTCTCTAATGAAGTGATGCCTCACATCAATGTGCTTTGTTCTACTATGATGCATACAATTAGTAGTCAATTTTTGAGCGGATTGATTATCGTTATACAATGTTACTTTACAATTAATGTTTAACAATTCATAAAGAAAACTTCTTACAAAAAGAGCTTCCTTACAACCATCAGAAAGTGCCATGTATTCAGCCTCTGTGCTGGAGAGGGCAACAGTCTTTTGCTTTCGACTCTCCCACGAAATCAATGAATTTCCGAACTTAAAAATAAAACCAGTAAAAGATTTACGATCAAGTTCATTCCCACCCCAATCAGCATCTACATGAGCAGTTACTTCCAAACCACTCTTCTGAAAAACTAACCTATAGTTTAACGTACCTTTAAGATAGCGAAGAACACGCTTCAAAGCTTTCCAATGATGTTCAGTGTGGCACTCGTTATATTGACTAAGCATACTCACAGCATGAGCAATATCTGGTCGGGTGCACACTGCTATGTACATGAGACAGCCAAGTAAATTCCTGTAATGAGGATTATTACTTTTAATATCACCTTTTGGTAATTTGATACCTTTTTCTACTGGAGTTTTCGCAGGTTTGCAATCCGTCATACTAAACTTCTCCAATACCCTTTTTATGTATCCAGTTTGATCGAGTGTAATTTTATTTTGACTCTTATTTAGTCTCATTCCAAGAATGTGGTGCGCAGATCCAAAATCCTTCATTTCAAATGTGTTCATAAGGTCGCCTTTTACTTTTTCTTTTAGAGTTGAATTGCTAGAAAACAATAAAATATCATCGACATAAAGTGCAATTATTATTAATTCACTCTTACTCCTCAAGTAAAATACACATGGTTCTGAAGTCATCCTTTTGAAATGCATCTTCTGTAATAATACTTCGTTTATTCTCTCGTACCACATTTTGGATGCTTGCTTTAGTCCATAAATAGCTTTATTTAATTTGTACACAAAATGTTCTTTACCTTTTACTATGAAACCTTCTGGTTGTTCCATATATACATTTTCGTTTAAGTTTCCATTCAAAAAGGCAGTCTTAACGTCAAGATGATCAATGTCCATATTAAATTCAGCAGCAATGGCAAATAGAGTTCTAATAGTAGAGTGTCTTACCACCGGAGAGAATGTTTCTTCATAATCCACTCCGTACTTCTGTGAGTAACCTTTTGCTACCAGTCGTGCTTTATACTTTAGAAGTTCGCCATCAAGACCTCTTTTCCTTTTAAAAACCCACCTGCACTTAATTGGTTTCTGGTTCTTCGGTTTTTCTACAAGAGTCCAACATTTGTTGTGGTTAAAGGATTGATACTCATCTGACATAGCTTTTGTCCACTCTGCTGCTTCCGTGCCTGCCAAAGCTTCTTTAGCCGTTCCTGGTTCATCATCATCGTTGCATAGTTGTTTAACCAACAAGACAGACATTCGAGCCTCATCTACATCTTCATACTCTGATGAATCAGATGTCATCTCATCCAGTGTTGAGCATCCTGGAACGTATGTGGGGTCCGAACCATTTGATTCTAAAGTAGTGTCAACCTCACTGTCTGAATCATGCACTGTAGTTATGCTCGACCGTGTTCCTATTCGGCCATCAGAAAAATCTGGTCTAACGAATGGTTCAGACTGGCTCGGCTCAGGCCGTTCAATTTGCTGTGAGCACTGGTCATCATCCAAGATTGATTCTGGGTCATGAACAACATTCACAGGTTTCCCAAAAACAATGAACTCAGAGTCAAGATCATCATCATGTGACTTAGTATTGAAAAATTTATTTTCCAAGAAGCACACATCTCTTGCTTTGACACACTTGTATGATTTTTCCGGATCCAACAATCGAAAACCTTTTGTACCCTCACAGTACCCAACAAAAATATGCTGCTTAGATTTTGAATCCAACTTGTTTCTGAGCGGGGTAACAGCATAGGCAATACAGCCAAAAATACGTAAATGACTGATATCTACCTTTTTATTCCTCCATTTTTCCTCAGGTACTTGTCCAATTAGGGCCTTAGTTGGTGTCCGATTTTTGAGATATACTGCGGTATTAACAGCCTCTGCCCAGAATTTGTTGTCCAGGCTGGCATCCCTTAACATACATCTGGCCTTCTCGACAATGGTCCTATTCGCCCTCTCTGCCACACCATTCTGTTGTGGGCAGTACGGGACCGTTGTGTGATGTTTGATTCCATTTTCTTTAAGGTAAGCCTGTAATTTCGAATTAACAAATTCACCGCCATTATCACTACGTAGAATTTTAATCTTGTGGTTAGTTTCATTTTCCACTGAGACTTTAAAATTCTTAAAATGTTCATAAACTTCATCTTTGTTATGCAAAAAATAAACAAAAGTCTTCCTACTGAAATCGTCGATGAATATCAGAAAATATTTAGCGCCACCAATAGACTGTGCTGGCATTGGTCCACACAAGTCAGTATGTACCAATCCTAGTAACCGAGTTGCTCGTGTATATGACCTTTTAGGAAAGGGAGCACGAGTCTGTTTACCTTCAATGCAGGCAACACAAGGATTAAAAACATTAGAATTATATTTAATACCTGTGACCATACCTTTATTCATCAGTGCCATACTCCTGGAGTTCAAGTGACCAAGTCGCCGATGCCACATTTCCTGAGACTCCTCTTTCACTGTACCTTTTGATGAGCTTGATGAAGAAATCATTACAGTCTCATCACTAGACTGTTCTTCTTTGGTAACTGTACTGAAAGAAGCAAAATTACTATTACCTCCCCCCCCACACAAAGGCTGATCAATGGCATCTAGTTGATATATACCATTCCTAAGAGTGGCAGTTGCCAAAACTTCATCCTCATCAGATATAATACATTTCTGTTTATTAAAAGTTACTTTATAACCCTTCTTCACTAAAGAACTAACAGAAAGCAAGTTTGCTGACAGATTAGGCACAAAATAAACATCTCTAATTGTTCTTACACAGTCTTGTAATTTAACACGCACATTACCTAGTCCCGCTGTTGGTAATTTTTCACCATTCGCAACACTCACTTGTGACGGGCTTATTACACTAAATTCACTAAACAGTTCTCGGTTATTACACATATGGTTAGATGCACCGCTATCCACATACCATACACCGCGCTGAATGCTGACTGAGAGTGCCGTTAAGAGAGCCTTGGATACATCCTTGGGGTGTTTGCCCTTATCAGACTTCTTGTCTTTATCTGGCTTCTTAATATTATTATTCCTCGGGCAGTCTTTAATAAAATGTCCAGTCTTCCTGCATTTATAGCATTTTGGTTCCTTTCTAGTTGTTGCCAACGCCATAGTATCTTCAGATTTATTCCTGCGGTCGTATTCTTGTAATAATTTACCTTTGACCATGTCACTTGACAACTTTAAGTTTGAATTTTCTAGTGCCATAATAAGCGGATCATAATTACTTGGCAACCCACTGAGCATGATGACGGCCAAGAATTCATCATCCAGCGATGAATTTATGTCATGCAGCTGTTGTGACAGTTCCTGCAGCTTGCCAAGGTAGCTTTCCATGCTATCATGCTCTGTCAACTTGGTGCTGAACAGCGTTCTCAACAGACCTAGTCTTCGGCACAGCCCTTTATCCTCATAGGCTTTGCTCAAGTTGTTCCATGCCTCACGTGCATCCTTTGCGTTCCTGACATGGGGGAATGCACTCGTTTGAACAGACAGGCATATTCTTGCAAGTGCCTTCTGCGATTTTTTCATATTTTGATCGCTCAATAAATCTTTCTGCTCACCATCGATAGTGTCCCAAAGATCTTCATGGATTAGTATCATCTTCATACAAAACTTCCATGTTGAATAGTTTTCTATTCCTTTGAGTTTTTCGATGCTTTGCAAAGGTGAAGCATTTCCAGCCATTTTTATTTTTGTGTCCAATGGTGCTAATAGATGATAATTAATTTTTCTTCTATTATCGAATGTAGACAGAAAATAATATAATTGCCGTGCAGATTTCGGCGTTCTGGGCCCATAACCTGATAGATTTAGGGCGGAAATGTAAACACCAAATAAGATTATACAGGATATAATTAATAACACATCCTATCGCAAACATGAATAGTACAAGAAGAGAAAGAATAAGTCAACGACAAAACAGAGACGGTAGTGTCATTATTTGTGACCCAATTACATAGTAACATTTATAGGGTGAGCTTACGTGAGCATTATGCAAGACCTATTTACATTGGCATTGTGTTTATAAAGTCAGCTCTAATATCAGAAATAAAAGGAAGACCATGAATTTTAACATTTTTAATACAAAATTAATCAATTTATCAAATGCTCAAAATGAGTCCCTTCCTGTTGAATACAAAGTCGTACTCTTTTGATTATTTCGCTGCCTGTCGATTTTTTCTACTTATGTACTGCAGTGCAATTCTGTAAGAATTCACCCGCGAATTCGAATCCTATCTCATTTCCGATTTCACTTGTCTGAAGTGAAAAGCATTTGGTATTCGCTAAAATAGTAACGTAATAATATTTCGCTTCACCTACGTTGTCACTCAGTGGCACAAGCGTAGTTTTTATCGAGAAACAGAATACCTAAAACAGTTTTCACCGCGGAATCAGAAGTGAGAACTGGAGTGAGTTCTTACAGAATAACATCGCTGGGCCTGTAGACAATATCCCTTTTCTGTTAGCGTTAGGGTTGATTAAAAAAAATATTAGCTTATAGTGAGTTACGTTATAGGCTATCGATATGATTCGAAAGCAAGTACATATATTTATAAAACTCAACAAATGTACAAACAAACTTTCAGCTTTGTAATATTAGTACATATTACGTGAAGTGTGGATATTATTAAAACTCTGCAGTGCTGTGCCATATTGAAATATTTCAATAAGTAGGTGTGTTGTATAGTATTGCTTTGACTTCAAACGGCTTCATGCGATACAATATGCGCTTTCTACCCTCCAAGGGGGAATTGGCGACACCTGCAAAGGGTGAACTGAGCGACACGGGATATCTTTATGTATTATAATGTACCTATTCTGCTTCTCTTTGATTTTACTTGAACATACGATCTTATATACCTACCTATCTAACATCTATTACGCAAAAAAATGGTGATTTTAATTTTTAATATGGTTTTGTAATGACGTCGTAATGTATAGGTACTTATTATATAATACTCAAAAATCTTCGATTGAGTCCCACAAAACCAGAAATAAGTACTTGAGTTTACTATCATATATTTAATTTATTTTAAGTTTATTTTGTTAAAGAACGAAGATACCTATTTGCATACATTTTTAAAAATTCTGCTGTATGTAAATCTCACCAGAAAGATTGCCCAGATTTTTCCTCGTAAGAAACAAGATTATTACATACATAATATGTATATAAACATAGATACACGTACGTCTAAAAAGCTTTAGTTACTGCGACACTGACGTAGATTGATGGCTCAGCAGAATTGACTGCTCCAGGGAAATTAACACTATGTAGCCGAGACAAAAACACTTAGATGACCCGGCTATGTAGGGCGGAGTTATAATATATGGCAGGCATTTGTTTTGGTGACGTCATGTTCCTATTTTGTTGTTTTTGGGCTCTACTATACTGGATAATTGAGTTTGATGACGCAATTGCGTCGGTGGTAATGCCGGTCTGTGTTAAATATGAATGTTGGCGGGCACATAATTATTTATGCCCGCCTACCTAGCTGTTTTTGTTTATGTAAGAAACACTCTTTAGACTCAAAATACCAAAAACATTGTCTTTGGTTATAAAGTAGCTGTCAGATTGAATATACATAATACACATTTATTATGCTCTAAAATTGACTATAAAATACATTTTTCACAATGCATTATTATCAAGAAACCAACACAAAAGTGACTGTAAGTCATACTTTATTAATATTAAAATCGAACTTGATGAAAAGAGCCGTCAATCTGATACCACGGGCTAGACTGAATAATGAGATTTAAGATTACCTAAATATAAAATTTCAACAACATAAAATGATTTAAAGTTGTTATAGCCGTATATCTTTAAAGCTTTTTAAGCTTGGTCTATACATTAGATAAACTTTTGACTTTTTGTAAAAATCTTTGCAGCGATTTGATATTTGTTGTCAGCTGTGACAGTAAGTCTGTGGCAGATGAGTGATCTTGAAAGTTCAGCTACCTAGGCCCGCTACACCTATGAAAATAACTTATATTCAAAGAATCATGGGGAGAGAACATTCATTTGTATGAAAAAAAAAATAGAGGTTTTGAAATAATTTCCAATATAAAACATACATTACCTGGAGTAGATTGATAATTTACTTACCATATTTTTAAACACCCGCATAATAAAAATATTACGAAATGAAAATAACACTTTTTCTTTTCATTTAAAAAAAAAATAAAGGATAAGCGACGTTAACGAATTTAGCAAATTGGTAGACATTTGATGTGATTACATTATTTCCCTTAAAACGATGCAATTTCAGTGTAAGATCTGCGAAACGGCGACTGTCACTGTCACTGTTACTGTCAGTCGCCGTTTCGTCCTGAAATAATGACCTTTTCGTTTAACTATTAACTTTTTTTGCGGGGTTTTAAAAATATTGTAAATGCCTAAAGATACTCTTTAGGTACCCAAGAGTATAAGTATTAGAATTTCAACTTCTCTAAACATCTTTAATTTTTTTGTACAAATCCTGCCATGAATCTTTCAAGTTATACAATACAATATTTGACTTTATCGATGTACGAAAACTCTTTTACAACAAAAAACTAGTCTATGCACTACTATATCTGTCAATACATTATCTGTGAAATTCTCTCAAAATAAAACAAAGCTCTAGTTAAAATTGAATCTATTTATTTCACTAAAATCATCGAACTCCACATTTCATACTTTCAGCTGAAACCATGTACCGACTGGTTACTGCGGACAAAACGTAAGACATAAAACTAGTAGTCAAAAAGACGTATTTGTATAGTTACATAAACACACATAATTCCCTCATCCCGGAAGCGATTTCGATTTATTTCTACCATCAAATGTAAATAAAACAACACGAGAACTGCTCGCTGTCGCCGTAAACGGGCTTATCAAACTTCTGCAACTATCGTGACGAACATACTTTAGCATTGACACGGTATTACTTGGTATAAAGGGTGGAACTTTTTACGATCCTTATTTGTACGATATGCCGGTAATTTTGGCCTGATGTGTAAGGGTTTTGCTACCTCGTTTCGTTGTAAGGGCAGTGAGGTGAAGTTTGTATGTGTAAATTATACGATGATCACGGGTTTTGATAAAAATAATTGAATGTTTCTGTAAAATTGTAATAAATAATACACTTCTGAGGGATATCCGAGACCAAAAATGTAACTGTGATTTTGCTTTCCAAAATTGATCAATTATTATCTACCGTACCTTAAGTGACTTTGTCGTACGTAATTTATGAATAAAATGTGTTTTTAAAATGATATTCATCAATGTTAATCTTATTTTTTATGAAATATGACAAAAGCAGGATACAATATTCCTCATTTTATTCAAAATACCCACACAAAGTATCAGAACTGCGACATTACATACATAATCTAAAATAAACGTAAACATAAGGCACTCACCTACGTCACTTTGCTCCAAATATTACTCTATTACACGATCCCAAATCCCGTGCCACAGAGTATAAATTACGCGCGAAGTAAAAAAATCGCGCGTAACATGCGTTTATAAGGGAAGCCTAATTCGCAACAAGTTAACCAAGATTTATTAGCCGTAACGATCCTTGTAAAATGCTAGCATAAATCACTAATACGCTTCACGGAACCGCTTTTGTTACTAGAAACTGGTAAGAAGATATGTTTCGTTGAAGAAAAGTATTCGCGTTTTGTTGTTACTTACAAATATTTTTATGAATTTACTTGCAACATTTTACACATGATAGAAGTTTCTTTTCAAGCAATATAGTGAACAATAGAACAATTCTAATATATTTTATGAACGTTCGCATTAAAATCCCAGTCTTAATCAAAAACACCTTGACAAAAACTTGGACATTGATTATCGGTGAAGTAAGAAAAAATTTTGAACGTTTTTCATACCTATGAGTAAAATATTTGGCCATCAGATGTTTGCCAATTTAAAACATGTTTCTTAGAAAATGTACTGTGTCGATAGATTCTAGGAAAGTCTACTTAGTATTTTAACCCAACAAGTTAAAGCATATACAAAGTTAAGCTTTTCAACTTAAGTAACTTAGGTACTGTTACATTTTTAAAATACTCATGTTATGCCATCTCACAGTTTATGTCTACACTAAACCAAATGTGTCCCTCTCGTATTTTTCAAACATTGTCTCTATTGACTTTTACAAGCCATCAACCTTGCTAATGTATTGTAAACACAACATGACCGAACTAAAAATTCAATTTAGTTTGAACCAAATTTATTACGCGCTTCAGTATTCATTAGTTGGTGCGTAAAAAACCTATTAGAATTACTTCTGCTATAATGCTTTTGCAAAAAGTTCATATTAGCATATCGCGTTTGACGATGCCACGCGACTAGACGAACACGCCTAATCGACGCCTCGCTTTGCGCGTTTCGTACTCGTAAATATTCGTACACGGGCGGCCTAAAAAAAGTATACAGCAAACATTTACTTTCAATATTCAAACGACATGTTTAATCTAGAGAATGAAGAACGTGTGTTTACTTTCTTTGCAATAAATATTGGTAAACAAAAATGTAATGTTTGTGTCATTAGGAATAGTAATGTGTGTATTTAGAATCGCATTTTACGCCTACGTTGTGATTCATTCTGTATTTACCCGACTGTGCGGAGGGGTAATGTTATACTTGAAGATTTAGGGTAGATTGCAGTTCAGATTAAGAAGGCGAACAATGTTTGCATGCATTTACGTGAAATATCAGCATGCAATATTCTGAATGAACAAAAAATATTTTGCCGCCAAATCTGAAAAAGGACTCTTTAAAAAGTAAATTAACTTTTTTTTCACTTTAAAGATATAATTTGAGTAACGCTAAGGGGCCGTCTCCACGAGCGAGAGAATCGCGGCGTTATTATCGTAGTGCCACGTATTTCGATACACTCTCTTAGAACGTGTCTACACACGGCGACTTTATCGCAGCGACGCGACGAGTGGCTGAGTGCGAGCGAAATATCATCGTATCAACGTCTGTTAAGACCGAGATTATTCTACGATAGACGCGCGGAATCGTCGCGATTCTCTCGCTCGTGGAGACGGCCCCTAAGCCGAGTCAGATTTTAACGACTACGGTTAATGACGAAACTTACTCGTGTTACTCATTAAAACTACGAAAATATAATTTTCAATATGAAAACGTGAAACCATAATGAATAAGGGACATCTCTTTGCCCAATTTTGTGATAAACAAGATTAAAATTCTACTCAATTTAATTTAAACAATTATAATTTTTTACAATAATTTCAAATTTAAATTCGTGATCGAAGTGCTGACTTTTACCCAGGCCAGAAGTGTAGCATTGTTATCCAACGTCGCTATGCCGCTTATCTTTTGGGCACTTTTCCATTGACAGCGATGTGGAGGATTTTTTGATGCTATTTTATTTTAGTTTTGATTAATATAAAAATCGCCACGTAAAATAGCACCACCTATGAAGTAAGTATAACATATTTCGTGGCACCACCCCATTTCTACCCATGGGTGTCGTAGAAGGCGACAGAGGGATGTTGACCAGAGAATGGGCAGCAGCGTCCTTCTGAGTACCATAACACCTACTGCGATCGCTAACATGCATCGGCCAAGCATGGCGATTATGGCTGGACTGGCTGGATTAAAGGTTGACATGATGATGATGATGATGATGAATATAATAATAGCAAGCTATGCCCGCGGCTTCACTCACGAGGACCAAGTGTGACTTAAGGAAATATATTGTACTAGCGACCCGACCCAGCTTCGCATGGGCCTAAAGCCTTCCTCGTTAAATGGACTATCCAACACAAAAAAAAAATCAATTCGAACCAGTAGATCCTGAGATTAGCGCGTTCAACCAACCAAACAAACAAACTCTTCAGCTTTATAATCTAATATATAAAATTCTCGTGTCACAGTTTTCGTTCCCGTACTCCTCCGAAACGGCTTGACCGATTCTGATGAAATTTTGTGTACATATTGGGTAGGTCTGAGAATCGGCCAACATCTATTTTTCATCCCCCTTTTTCCCCCCCTTTTCATCCCCCATCCAAATGTTCGGTAGATCGGGACAGGACAACGTCTGTCGGGTCAGCTAGTATTAGTATAGATTAAATTATGCGATCATAATTCTCCAAGTAGCCTAGTGGTTTCTAACCTGGCTGCTGAAAGTTGTGATAGTGCGTTTTTCATTAAGGATTTTTACTGTAGACGTCCTGGAGTCCGAATTTGTGCTTAATTGTCATAAATTAACATGTTATTTTAATTTCATTGACTTTTTAGATATGTAAGTATTGTATGTTATTTATAAAATTATTTAAGTAAGTAGGAACCATCGATTAATGTCCGTGAGCTGAAAATTATTATTTTCAATCTTTGCCGAGTGTTTTATGCTACAAATTATGAATCAATAATTCATCAAAACAGTTAATTGCGATTTGTAGTAAGAATGGAATAATATAATATAATTCTCAAGTACCTTTAACAAATAAGCATTATCGCTGTACCATTCATTTAAATTTTATTCATTTTAAAAGTGAATTGAGTTTAATTTTTATGAGAATTGCATAAAGTTCAATGTTGATTATGCCCGCCTAACAATTCGGCTCTAATTGAACGGTCTGATAGAATCAGATCAATAATTAAAATCACTGCATTTTATTTATCAGAGCACTGATTTCATTAAAATTGGAAACAGGTCTGTTGAGCAAAACAAACAGAATAATATAGGAAATACTGAAATAAACTTTGATATTAAATGTTTAACAAAATTAAATACCAATTCCAACATTAATTTGCTCACAAAACTTTCCAAAATTATGTAGGTTATCCATGGACGTATTAATCTTACTCCGAGAACTTGCAAAGTCTGTCCCCAACTGCGGAACATCAGAAATATAATTTAGTTTTCCATTTAAGTTGGAAATAGGACACTTTGCATACAAATTCTCCTTCTAAACTTGTCATGGGAACTGTAACTTGTCCGCGTTGTATATCCGTTACATTCCACTTAGGAGACTGTTGCACCTTCATTTGTTTCGGAGTAAACATCAACTTCGGGCTCGAATGACGACACAAAAACATTTTGGTCCGCGACAGGGCATATTCTGAGGCCCAAACACACGCGTTTACGACGCCTTTGCGGGTGAGCGACATCAAAAACCGCTTAGCGAGGCCCCGACTACCACCTCGGGTGGGCTAGTGTATACTTTATGTTGGCCGAAGTTGTAAAACGTTGGTGTCTCCCCGAAGGGTACTATTCCTAGTTTCATGTTGTGGTGAAGTTTTTGTGTGCGAAGGAAATGTTGTACAATTAACTATGTAAGTACAATTTGACGACGCAAACGTGCCTTGTGAGAGCACAAGTTTATTGCTTGCCTGTTAATGTTGATGCTGTAAACAAAAATTATGTCCTTTTTCATTAGGCTTTAAGTTGGTGGAAGTGCCATGTGTCGAGTAGGTGTCTTAAGTTTTATTGATGAATTACCTACCTACAACACCCAGACGTATTAATTTAAAGTTCTTTAAACATGTTCTTCAAAAGTGTACCGTCGTTCCTACAAATAAAGCGCAGTTTCGAAAAGTAAGTAACGGAACAGTTCATCAAAATGTTAACAAACTTAATACCTATAATATTTATTATGAAGTATGATGTTCCAAAAAAATGTCTAAATTATTATTATTATTATTATTATTATTTAATTACTCGGAATAATAAAGTAGTAAATAGTGTTTTTATTCAGGTTAATCTCACAAAAATATAATAATGACAACGGGAAATTCCTCTGCATCATTGTTGATTGCTAATGTACCCTATAGTCTGGCGACTTTACCACGTTGAATGACAATGCTTACCCTCTGGTTGAGGTAGAAGCCAGCCCTAGTGTTAAGGGAAGTCTCTACCACTTGTGTTTGCCTTGTGTCTGGGTGTTGTTTATTATGTATGTATTTAAATATTTGTGTATGTATATCAGTTTGGGGTCAGATGGCCATGTGTGAAATGTCCCCACATATTATTATTATTTATTTCATTTCTTTTTCAAAAGAAAAATAACCCCAAAATTTTAACTCAAACAACGCTTAAACAAGCACCCATAAGAAGTTTCATCAGAACATATCAAATTAGACTCTGATCTGAATTTCCCAATACGTCTTTCATTTGCAAGTACCAAACTTTTGGGGGTTGGTAATTACCAAACCTCGTAGACGTGTATATTATTGCGTGCATTCAAACAGCAAATTACAAGTGGGCTGGGAGTAAAGAGGGCGCTCCTCTGATTGGCATTGCGATGGACTTCGCGCCCCGTTTGCGACGGAAATCTGATCAATCCCCAGTTAATTTGCCAGGAAATGTTTGTACTATCTACCGTACCCTGTAATGTAGTTACTGTTTCATTTTATTTGCTATTCGGACCATATTTATTTTTGGTTCGATCATATTTGCATGAGGGTTGGTCATCCATGTATTTACTGGAATTCTGCAAATTCACAATAGTTTTGGAAAGTTCGAACTCCAATTAAAATCATTTATTTGAAATCTAGTACTTTGCTCACAACTTTGCTCGCGTGTAGGTGTTTGCTTACGGATTCCAAATTTTTTATTATAGTAAAATATACCACCCGGTTTAATGTTGCTTCCTTTTATTTGAGAAATTAAAATCTTTTTTCTTTATAATATTAGTTTAGATAAATAAACCATTTACAAGAACTTCTGAATTGTCAGCCTAGGGAATCGGTCCCTCAAAGAATTGAAGCTAGTGGCTCAATGCTCATTCCTAATTGGTAGTTCCATACAATATTTTAAAGTCATAATAATACTACGAACTTTGGGTAGGTGCATCATTCATAAATACTATTGAATCTATGGGTGCAATGTGAGAACAATGAAACAAGCCGTGCGCATATATAGAGGTCTAGTCCTATCTCTCACGATGGTACTCATTCCATGGACTAAGTATGCTGCCACTACGCAGATAAACTGACAGTGTAGTTAGATCTTAATTACTAAGATCCCTTCACTAACATAGTAACATACTTAATCCGTAGCCATTCGTTATCCGTATATCCGAAGCCAAACAACTTTTCACTTTGCAACCTTATTCTATTTGTCAACAACCACCCACCGAAACTCATTCATCATAATTATAATTCGCACACATCACTAAAGCTGGGCCATGTCTGCGCCTTCACCTCTACACAAAGGTTGAGCCAACGGCGGTCGTAACTGAGATATTTCGAGAGTCATACGAACATGCGGGCCAACCGAGGTACGACGCCAAGTCTCGTTGACGGAATTATAGCTGTTGGCACAAGTGTAAGAAGGTTGCGGTTTTTACTTTACAAATCATAGATAACTGGCGTCTGTCCTCGACTTTGTTTCCGTAGATTTCAGAATTAAGCCTTAATTAAGCCTTATTATCACACGAGGAAACAAAAACACGATTAACAATAATGTTCTGTGTTACGCTAGATCATGTAAATCCGCTCAGTCGTTTAAGCGTGAAAGAATAAAAAACATCCACCCATTCATCTATTCGTCCATCCATCCATTCTCAGAAACTTTTTCGTTTGAAATTGTGATAGGAATGATTAATCCATACTATACTTTATACTTTAATATTATAAATGCGAAAGTAACTCTGTCCGTTACGCGTTCACGATGAATCGGCTTAACCGATTTTGATGAAATTTAGTAAAAAGATAGCTTGAACCCTGGGGAAGGAGATAGGAGAAAGATACTTTACTTTCTTAATTCGCTACTTTGTCTTTATCCGCGATAACCTACACTCACGCGGACAAAGTCACGGGCAAAAGCTAGTCACCTATAATTGGTAACAACGAAACGAACTAACGTTTCCACATCTTTCCATCTTGCACTTATAGTCTAATAGTTGTGCAACAGTGATGTAGATAATGCTTAGCCAAACACGTGCTGAGTATCGCTTACAATTGATCTTGGCCTTCGAATTTAGCTTGTAGGTTAACAGAAAAAGCGCAGGGGATTTATTTTTAAATGCCGCGTCCCAGTTACGTCGTCCCCACGTTTTGCTGTTGATGGTATCAAGAATCATATCATAGGTACCAGTCAATTTAAAAATTAACCGCAGTTACGTACTATTTATTGCAAAGAAACACATCATTTTATGTTTTGTTAGTAGCTAACTGTGAGTTGCATGAAACCAACATCAGTTTAACACAGACTATAAATTGATGCTGTGACTTTCTTTTTCATACAAGATGTTAGGAATGGCATGAATTTATTTATTTTATTTATTTGTTTACTATTTATGTACACACAGTAGACAACACAGGAAAAAAACATTATAAAATATGAGTACAAAGGTACTGCTTATTTCTTAAGAAATTTCTGCTAGCAGACCTGCAAAAAGAGAAATGAAAAAGAAACGACAATAGTGATGAGAGAGACAATAGTGTGCGAGAAAAGAAAGAGAAAAAGTATATATGTGCCTTATCTAACTAACCTATAATATTAAATATAAATACACATACATTTAAGTAAATATTAATATATACTTATATAAATACATAATGCTAAGATATATAAACTAATAAAAAAAAATATATATAACAAACATAATTGAGAGGAAAGGTAATGCTCTTTCACTCTGGTTTTGAATAAAGAAATGGTCTTCAAATCACGAATGCTAGGCGGAAGTGCGTTCCACAACCTTACAGCATGGACGGAAAAGGAGTAAGAGTAATAGCTGGATTTATGAGGATGGAATTTAAGTAGGGCTCTAAGGTGCGATCTACATGGTGCGTCAGTAGGACGGGCATAAGAAAAACGCTCACGCAAGTAAGAAGGACAGGACGGGTTGTGTAGGATATTGAAGAGGAGACATAAGATCCTAGTGTTCCTGCGAAGGCGGATGAAAGATGAATGATGGCAAGTCTCCGTTAAAGTAATGTTGCTTTTATGCAACTCAACGTCTCTCTTTTGTTACCACATTCTTTATTTAAAACAACCATTTTACCAACCCAAATATTGCCAAAAACCCAAAAAAAGGTTTGTAACTCTACCCGCGCCTCTTTTAAACTTGAACCTCCCAAGTTTTACGAACCAAGGCTCGTCGTAAAGTCGACACAAGTCGCAATGCGCGTCGGCTCGGACGTGATATGTCGCATTCATGGTGTCTGATGGATTTATGTCTTCAATGGCTCCTCTGATGTCTTTGTTACGGCCGAATCTTGAGTTACAAACACTGATGCACGCGATCTCTTGTTGCTTGCTTTAGTTTTCATTATGTACGAATTTGTAGAGTGAACCTGATGTTTTCATAATATGCTTGTGGGCCATTTTACTGGATATGAGCAAGGTTGAAATTTTGGACAACAAACGTCTATCTCGTTTTGATTCAGTCATTACCATTTAGACGTACCAATGTTTTAACCTCGTCGGTCACGATTTGTGCCGAATTGATTAAATTGGAAATTCACTATATTGGAAACCAATTGTTACATGATAGTAATATGATGCTTGACTGTAGTGTCTCGAATAAAAACGTCAATATCTTATACAATTGAATCACTTGATACAAAAATAGCATGAATATTCCAGTGAAATCAAATGTTACTATAGCAATATATTCTCAAATCTCAATACCCACGATGGAAGGCACACAAGCATAAAACAATACCGTAGCACACAGATTGGGGTAACAAAACTCGGCGTAACTTCATCAAGATTCAATTCACAAACTTTGTGCCAACAGTTGGAGTACGCACAAAACAAACACACCAAGACTTTGGCCAAGACTTTGACAAACCTGACTTTAAACCAGGTTTGGTATTCATATTAACCGCTATCTGAGAAGATTACAAAGCCCGCAAGGGTAATTTCGTATGAGTTAGTTTTAACCAAACATGGTGTTGGGTTAGATGTTGGTATTTATGGAAGAGACAACGTTTTATTTTCAGATTTATTATTATAGGTTGGAAAATAGTTTTTTAATAGATTACAAATGATTGGATCTGATATAAAGCAAGACGTAGAGTGCCTTATTAGCACTAGTGAAAATTACGAATTTGGAACTGACTAGTGTGACACAATGATGCAATACAGTCTGGTTTTATCTAAAACGAAATCTTAAAAAAGGAAACAGAACACTTAGAATGTTATTCAGACAACCGCAAAGCCTGTCGTAAAAGCTTCATTTACGAAAGTACTAATAGTTAAGTTGAGTCAGGCGTAATACTAGCACTTCTAGACATTCTCTATGGCCGTGCCAAGTCCCTTCAAAGCATACAATCTTATTGGATCAGGCCTTAGCTAATGTTTGTAGAGTCCA
This sequence comes from Charanyca ferruginea, assembly GCA_947361185.1. NCBI lineage: Eukaryota > Metazoa > Arthropoda > Insecta > Lepidoptera > Noctuidae > Charanyca > Charanyca ferruginea. The sequence goes on along the minus strand of OX376074.1, from coordinate 5,988,972 downwards.
CGCGAAACTGCTGACATTCAATTTTATGTTCCATTCTCTTTACTCTCTAGTTGACCCATCAGATTTGCTATCTGCTGTGCCAAGACTTCTACATCATCTATTTTTGAAGAATATATTGAGAACCCTTTCTTTGCTATTTCTTTATCAAATAATTGGATGGAATTTAGGGGAGCTTATGTCGTGTGTTTTTGAATTTTTCATAACACTTGTGATACAGATTGCCTCGTTGCTCTGGATCCAAGCAACTGCTGAGCATGAAAATATCGCTTCATTCATTGGTCCGAATTATACAAGGTGGTTAGTAATGTAAGAGGTTTTACTGTACGGGAACGAACTACGATAAAGAAGGAATATTTAGATTATTCATTATTATTGCAGATAAACTAACAATACTACGACTGTCTCTGACAGTCGTCCGTGTGTCAGTCTAATATGTCATATATCAACAACTATGTTCTACTACATTCAAATGTATTTTAATGACACTTACATCTCTAGAAACTTCCAGAGTGTTCCGACATAAGCCACATTAAGTTAATGGCTTTTGCTATGTAAAATGCATGCAACCTTTACAGTAATCCGATCACTCCCTGATAAGGGGTAAAATATTTCGTAACAAAGACCCCGAAAATTTCCGATCGATTATGTTTTAATTTTGAGTTAAAGCACTTTTTAAGTTTACCAAAAAATAAAAACATAAAATAAGATATAGAATAACACTGTACAGTGACACGACGTGACGGTACATAAAATGAACTGAAGCACATAATACACAATGTGGAGGAAAGGGGTATATAATTTATTCAGAGTATCCTACAGTGTCATATTCCATTTTATTGATATTGATCTTCATCCAAGTTTTATATTTGTATTGAATTTAACACTTCAAAGCTCATTTGAGTAATAAGAGCCCAAAGGGCAAAGCGAGGACTAGTGAGCGACGGGTTTAGTGGGTTTGATGACCACCCGTTGTAATAACGAAAACTCACTTTTAGCACATTATCTTAGCTTAGTTAGGTGGTTAGAATGATACACACTACAACTGCTAGTTTAGCTCATGTGAGTTTTTACCCATTGATACATTTAGAAAGACTGTTTACAGCACCCTGGGTTGTAAAAGTTTGTATTTAATAACTAACTTTCGAATTTATAATTTTACTAGCTATTCCCCGCGACTATGGCCGCCTGAATGTCGGTTATCGCGGATGCAAACGAAGTCGCGGATTAAAAAGTAGCCTATGTCCTTACCAGGGTTTCTTTCACATTTATATTATTAGTATGGATATCGATTAGTATGGATAGATTTCTATGAAAGTATGAATTGTATAATGTGAACATAAAAAATCTTCTCAAAATGGAAAGGTCGAAATTACCCACTTCTTGTTAGGCAAATTCTTGGCTCAAAGCACATTGAGTAGGTTTGAACGCCTCCAAAATTGCATCCCCATATCATATTTACCCGGAAAAGGCGTGTGCAGATAAGTGTCATTGATTGACTTTTACCCAGCTCCGTTCCTTTTGTAGCCGGCACCCTAGTAACGACTCGAGGAGATACCGGCGACCCTCTTTTAGAAACTTAAACGGGCAACCCTATATCTTTGGAGCATCTCAATAGTTCCTTGTTTGTTATCTGTTGTACGGGTGCAGGTGCGTCCTGCTATCGAATTTGGTTAGACTTATCTGGGACACGAAATAAAATGTTATGTTCACTATGATGTGTTCTGGTTGTAAGTGTGTTGTTACGGGAAAGACCTGATGCAGCTGTGCTATTGTGCAAAAATCTACGTCTGTGAATTTATGTGAACTGTAATATGTGGGGACATTTTTCACACACGGCCATCTGACCCCAAACTAGGGAGATCCTGTACTATGGGTGTCAGACAGCTGATATACATACACAAATACATTTTTTTTTTGTAAATACATACATATATAGATAAATAAACTGTGAATCCCTAGTATTAGGTGTGGTCTAGTTATAGCCTTTGAGATAAATCTTATAATGAAGAAGAAGAAGAAGAACATATAGTGTGTTAATAAAGCTATTATTCAAAGAATAGTCCAGCTTTCTTAGGCTAAGAACTCACGATGCGGTTTTCGCCCGCGCCCGCGTCCGCAGCGGGAGCCGCAAACAACCGCGCACACGGCGGGCGTAAACCGCGTCGTGAAATGTGCTCTGATTTTTTACATATATATCTGCATTCTTCAGAAGCCACGGGCCCGCAACCGCAGCCGGACGCGGGTGAAAACTGCATCGTGAGTTCTTAGCCTTAGTTTGAAAGTTTGGTTACCTTAAGAGAGTCTTTGGAATCGAAGAAAGGACCACTGGTGACAAAAAACAACCATTAAAAAAGGTCTGATCAAGTAGATCAAAAATGTTCATAAGTTGAATTATTGTCTAAGATCTCAGTGTCACAGACCCACGTCACTGTAATCTTTCCTCAAAATTTCAAAAAAGTATGCGTACTTTTGGCTTTAATGCTAGGCCCTTTTTCAGGTATCAGGTATGACGTAGGTTTAGTCACTCTGGAATCTCTGTCCAATGGGTAATACGATAGAAAAGCGATACAACCGAAGAAGAAAATGAAATTTTAGATTTTGAGCATCACTGTGAATATGTCGAATAAAGCACAACCGGTACAGGTGCTACGTATGACAATAGAATTTGAGAGAGTGTAAAATAAAATTTTACATTGCATTCGCAAACTATTCTTGTGTACTTTCTGATGTAAACATGTAAGTAAAATATATTTTATCTTCTGGGTATTGCAGACTTGAAGAAATATATTTGTAGAAGCTGGCAGGTGAGAGATAGACTGGCAAATATATATGGAGCGTTTTTATTATAAACCTTTTTTCTACCGTAGGCCTTGTGGCAGCGATATCATTGGTGGTTTGTCAAGAAAACGTACATTTCGGTATATTGAAGAGAGTTTTAGTACCTATATGTACTCAGGATTAGCGACGATAAATCAAAGAAGGAATATTTTTATCATTCACTATTATTGCAAATAAACTAACAATACTTATGAAGGGCGGTCTGTCAGTTGAATATGTCATAATATAAACTATTATACTCACTACTATTTTAATGACACTTACATCGCTAGAAGCATCCAAAGTGTTCCGTGGACGCCATATACCATATACTCCATTTACAATAAGATTAGACTTTAAAACAAACCTTTTTTACAGTCCGACCGACCCGACAACCGATTTTGACTTCTATTCCGTTGGCTTAAGGATTAGAGACAAAAAAGTGGTTACAATAACAACTGTTTACTGCAGTTGCCATTTGTCATGCCACCAACGCAATATAAGTCAAAATCGGTTGAACGGACTGTAAAAAAGGTTTGTGAATATGTTTTATCTTATTGTAAACGGAGTAGGTATAGATGTTATGATAAATGCATGCAACCTTTACAGTACCTATACATAATGATTTCTGTGGTAAATACATTAATTTAACAAACTAGGAAGAAAGTTATGTGGTTATGCCTAACTTAAACCCCAAGAAATGTGTTATAAAACCGAAGTTCATACTGGTGTAACTTAACTCCAAGTTTATTACGGAGACTATGTTTAGCAAAACAGCAAAATGCAAAATCGCAGAGTCACAGAACTTCGCTATTTAAGAATGACTGAAATATAAAGAATAGATAGAGCCATAACTTCAGCCATACGCTTTGACGGTCGTACATTAAAGTATTCTGGCAATAATTACTAATTAAATTAAAAATAAAAATTCATTTAATGCGGAAACTAGTCCATTGTCAGTACACATTAAAATGGAAATATGACGTCTATGTCATTATCATCATCGTGTCAACCTTTAGACGCCTACTGCTGGGCATAGGTCTCCTCCAAGGAGCTCAGCCGTAATCGCCATGCTTGGCGATTGCAGTAGGTGTTATGGTACTCAGAAGGATGCTGCTGTCCATCCTCTGGTCAATGTCGCTCTGTCACCTTCTACAACACCCACGGGTAGAAACACGGCTTGTATACACCTACATCTGCCATGAAAATTAATCATGATTTTAGACTGTATCCTGTAGAAAATAATTATATGTACAAAAACGTATTGCTTGCAAGGATAATGAGAAATCCTATAGCATTATAGCATACCATATATCTACAGAATTTTTCAATAACAGTGTTAAAATATTTCTAGGATAAAAATGTACCGAAATACCCATTTTTTCGTTCAGAACAAAATATGGATGGATTTTTATTAACAAAGGAACCGAAAATGGAATGGATATGAAGCATATAGCGGACGACGTCTTTCCGTCACTATCATGTTAGCGGGACTCAAAAGATGTGGAAAAATGATTTATTCCTTCATTTCAAACCAGACCTATGAACTTACCACAGCGGAAATATCTGGTTTGAATAAAGAATAAATTCCATATTTTAGCTTTTTATTGAGACTAATTTTAACAACTCCTGTCATCGCCATTTTGAACCGACTTTACTGTTACCGAAGCGAAAAATAAAAAACCTTTTTACAAAAAAGACAACCCCCGAAATCGGCGGTTTTTGATCTGTTTGTTGTTTCGTATTGCCACCGACTTCCGAAACAAGTCATAAGAATGTGATATATACTAAACTTATTTATCACTTTATAGTTTTTGAATGCAGTTGTAATTTTTAAGTTTTGGTGTATATTTTGAGCTTAATTTTACTAAAACGAGCCAATCTGCAACCTTTTAATAATAAATGAATTAGGTCAAATCTATTCAAAATGCCAAATTTTACATTTATTTCAGCAATAATATAATTGTTCAATTTATAGACAGCGATATCAACCGAGTTTTCCTCACGCATTAAAAATCTTTGAAAAAGGATGTAACATAAGAAAAATGGCCCATCTGCGAAAATCTTGTTTTTTTAAGCAAAACACAAGTAAATGTTTTAGTACTGAAATGTTTTATTGAACATGTTGTATTGGCATTTTAATCATAACTAATGTTTCAAAATTATTTGATGAAAATAATTTTGGTTTAAAAATCGAAATCCTTGATTTTGCATGATTTTTTGATCATCGTTGGTTATCGATGATCGTTGATGACGTTGTTCGTACATTCAAAACTTAAGATTAGAATATATTTAAAATTAACTAGCGTTAAATTTTAATGACTTCGTAAAATGGAAAAAATGCGATTTTGGGATTTTGGGACAAAAGTTAATATTTTAAAATAAGTTTAAAATAACCTTTACCTTATAATAACAAAAACCGTTACAAAGTCTTTCACAAACCTCCAAATTTCAAAGCACAGTCTTGCAACACCGGATAATCTCGTTAATTTTTTTACGAAATACATTCAGGAGGCCTTTGATATTTTAGTTCGAAATAATTAAATTTCTTCTGACAGGGACTCAATTAAGTTGTCCTAAAACATATAATGTGATCAAATTGTTGGTTACTTTGCTTTTAGCTTACATATTAAATCACCATACGCAAGGTGATTTGAAAAGGTCGGAGGTATTTTTAGGTGGCAGCTACATTTTGGTGTCTGGGATACATACAGGGCCATTATTATGTGACACTAGTTTTGCCCACGATTTCGTCCGCGCAGAACTAAGAGAGTCCATTTTAGTTGAAGTCTCCTGCCTTTAAACTACCAAACTGCCAAATTTTAGTTTCATAATCAAGTACTTTTCAAGATTTTGATTTTACTCAGTAAGTGACTGTTAAGGCCGGAATCCGCGCAAGCGCGCGTCTGTGGGGCCTTACGGGGTGGCCGCATGCTGTTCCGACGCGTCTGATTAAAACGACGATATCTCCGAAATTACGTTAGTTAGCTCGTTTCCAGTTATATCATTGGAATCGCTATTAAATTTGCTAACAGGTCACATATGGTTAAGTATAGTTTTACCTTGTAATGAATTCGTAATTTAAAAAAAAAAAATTGGTCGCTTCAAAGTGTTGCTGTGACATTTAGCCTATGTTATACTTGTATCTCATTTATTCCCCTAGACTCTGTGAAAGTTTGAGCGAAATAGCAACAAGTTTAGCATAAGAAACTTGTCAAAACCAATGAGTTATATCCCACTGGCAAAGTGGCCAGTCCACAAACAAGTAAAAAATTCTCCATTGCATGGATGTACATCCAACAGATAAGCGGGTGACCTTTCGATTCTATACATTGCTAGCTTCTGCTCTCAACTCATGCCTGCGGAGAATCTTTGAGTTCTATGGTGGTATCGCTCGTAAACCCGCTGATTATCTCCAGAAACTTTTGGTTACCTGGAAAATGGAATGGAGGGCAAGGAGAAGAGAGACTGACCAAGGCTTGTAGACAAAATCCCTTTCTGTTAACGTTAACGCCAACGGAAAAATCAAATTGTATGGATTTGACGTCTGCTTGCCAGTTGTCACGTGATGCAAGTATGTCAACTGCATCACGTGTCAGAAAAGGGATTTTGCCTATAGGTCCAGATCCGCACCGCACTCAACATACATATTGCCGAAGCGGTTCACGTTGGTTTCCTGACTGATCACAACCCCCAGCATTGGGGAAACAACGCCAGGAGGAAGAGCTTCTGCCCGCGACTTTGTCTGCGTAGAAGTCAAATATACCATTGGCAAATCCTATGACACTGCCACTGCCAAGTGTTAGTGTTTCACTGATAGATCAGTGAAAAAAAAACAGATTTGGGTGATAAGGAGGCACTAAAAAGTGGAAAATAAAAACTTTTTTGAAAAAAGAGAATCGCCTTCAAAAAAAAACTAAAAAGTGATAAATAACTTTAGCACAGAACACACATGACTTTAGTTCGGTGGCAATACAAAACAGCAAACAGAACAAAGCCACCGACTTCCGAAACTAAAGTCATGAGTGTTCTGTCGTTCACGATTATTTTTTAACGATTAATCGTGTTAGAACGAGTAACGCCGAATAGGGTTGTGAATGGCTGATCACTTTTGATGCAGTCATCGCGCGCTGTACACACCCAAATTCATTGGCTCTACTTAAAAGTTCAACAATTATTGTGACTTGACTCAATCAGTTTTAATCATTGTAATCCCTAGTCTTTATTGTTAAGTTCTGTTACAATTATTTTAAGTAAACTACTTGAGATATTTTGCGAGTATTATTATTCTAAATACCTGCAACGTAAGTACACGCCCGCACTGGAAAACCAAGAGATAACGAATCAGCAGCAACACGTGGTGCACTATTTATAACGTCAGAATGTTTCACTTTTTTGTCAGTTTTCTCAATATTTGGGATATACTTAATCTTGCTTAATCCTGCTATAAAATCTTGTAACGGCACGGTCGAGATTTCTTGTAAGTTTTTCCATCCCTTAGTGTCTTTGTTTCGGTTGCTTCAAACGTCTTTAACGTCTTTTGAAGTTCTTTGAAGTTCTTTGAGATTCTTTTTAGTCAAGCTCAGTCAAGCTAGTGACATTTGAAACCAACCCTTTTGTGTCAGTACAAGCCTTTCTGATGAACCGATTTTCATGCACTTTATAAGATCATAGAGGTTTTTATCTTAAAAGAAATTAACGTTTTACTTGATTTGAAAAAAATACAGAGTTGTTAAAACTTAAGGATTTAGTTTTTTACATACATTACTAACTTTTTCTTTCAAATCCTCACTTACACAACAAAAAAATCCTTTTTTAAAAGGCGTTTATCACACGAATCGAATGACTATTATTTAAATGAATATTGTTTTTTTTCAAAATCTACAAAGTATAAAAAATGCAAATTGGTTTATAAATGACGAAGTTGTGAGGCAACAAACATTAAAGAAAAAAAAGTTGTCAAATTTAGAACCTCTAAATTTTATGAAATCGTTTATAAAATAGTAATTACAGAGGCCAGCAAATAAAGCTACAACAATCTGTCAAATTTCTTTGATAGATTTTCAACTTTATTACAAAAGAATAAGGTTCATATTCAATTGGGGAAATTTAACAGTTTGGTATGGATTGATGCGCGGGCTTTGTACATACCTAAATGATATTTCCTGATGACTTCACTACAAAGACCAAATCACTATGTACATTTAGTTCGCAAGTACTTCCAATGTAAATCCACTCATTCGTACCGTGATTGTGATTTTAACTTGTAACTTCACATGTACCGAACTAATTCTGGTTGTCAAAACAGTCGGAACATAACATTGGAACAATTTATTATATTAGTTACATCAACTGTGTTAAAACTTTGATGACATAGAAACTCGAGTATTAACAATATCGACTTGTAACTTTTATTATGGCAATGAGGTTGTATTTCGTGGACCCTTGTCGAAATTTAGGGTCATAGGGCAATGACTTAAGTCATATATGGGCGAGCCAAAAATGTTGAAGGTTAAACCTCCACTACCGTCGGACATCGTGTCCCCCATGGCGACCAACGTGTTAAAAAACTCGAAAACGATGGAGTTTTAATGTCTTTCTTTTACTTATTTTAGTTTGAATTCAGAACAGGCTTAAAATGGAATTGATGACTCCACGCAATGGGTGCCTGACAAGTGCCTGAAGATATGGACGGCGTTGGCGAAGCGAAACAGAGGTGGCGAGTTGGTTCAAGATGGCGTATGAAAAGAATACTTGGGATGATCTGTGGAACATTACAAGTTAAGGAAAAAAATATAAGTTAATCAACAAATGTAAAAAATAGTTTCCTTGGTCTATCCCGTCTTTAGTGGGGTTGTATTGCCCTCATTATGCAAAAATTAAGTCTAATCAACTTAATTTTTCTACATTTATTTTATTTTTAATAGACTTCAAAAAGGAACAGGTTATCAATTTGGATGTTTGTATTTTTTAACCGACTTCAAAAAGGAGGAGGTTCTCAATTCGGTTGGTTTTTTTTTTATGTATGTACATCGATTACTCTGAGATTTATGATCCGATTTACGTGATTCTTTTTTTGTTTGATGCGGAATAGTTGCCATTTGGTCCCATAAAAATTGACCATTGTTTGGCTCAGTAGTTTTCATTTTATGAACATATTTTTATTTTTTAATTATACATTTTTATGTTTGACCACGCATAACTTTTTTCAGTGTAGTCCGATTTGATGATTCTTTTTTTAATTGATGGTGTATACCTCAAATTTGGTCCCATATAAATGACAAGAAAATATTCCACCCCTAAGGGTTGAACATTTTTTTTTGGTGTCACCGTTTCGTAATTAATTTCAGGCACTAAAATTTTTTTACAAAAAAGACAACCGCCTTTAAAAAGTAAAAAATAACTTTCAATTCGCAAGTCGGTGGCAATACAAAACAACACGCAAAACCAAAGCCACTGACTTGCGCATTGAAAGTTATTTTTTACTTTTTAAAGACGGTTGTCATTTTTGTAATTTTTTTTTTATGTGTTTTCGGGCATAACTCCTTCATATATTGACGGTATTGCAAATTTATGTTTTTTGTTCGAAAGGGGTCTTCGAAAGGGGGTCCAAAATTTAAGGAAATGGTCCCATATAAATTTTATCGAAAATGATTCAACGCATTTTGAAAAAATCAACAAAGACCCATAAAATTACATAGACGACGTTCTAGTTTCTTCAATCTTTGGAGGACTTTGTTTTGTTTTAACTGTGTCGCCGTTTCTATATGGATTTGGATGTTAAGGTGATACTAATAAAAAGCGGAAAATAAAAAGTCGATGGCTTTGTTCTGTTTGTTGTTTTGTATTGCCACCGACTTCCGAAAGTAAAGTAATGTGTGTTCTGTGCTAAAGTTATTTATCACTTTTTAGTATTTGAAGGCGGTTGTCTTTTTTTTTTGAAAAAAGTTTTATGTTACGATAGAGTGACGTTGAAATGAAGGGGGGGCTCGTGACTGAAGTACAGTCGTACATATCGATCTTATTGCAGTGTTAGGTATCAATCACTGATAGTACCAATGGGTAGTCCACGTAATCAAAGTTGGTAGCAACAACGCTGTTTGACTACCGATTAGGTAAGTCCGTCGTACAAAAAAAACTAGAATAAGTATATTTACGAGCGCCTACCTTTACCCAACTTTAACAAAAACTTTTGAAGAAAGTGTTATTGGGGTGAAACTGTTACCATTGAGGTATTCTACTGGTTTTAACTGTCCTTTTTATGTTTACGATATTACATTTTACCTTTACCTTGAAGTTTTCAAAGGGTAGTGACATTATCGTTACGGTAATGTTCGGCAGTTATATTAATTTGGTACTGTCGACACTCAGTTGGTTCTATGCTGATTATGGACCTCAAAATATTATTGATTGCCTTACTCAACTTAATGTTGGTTGCTAACACAAGGTTAAATAGCTAAACGTCATTCATAACTCTCAGTTTAGTTTTATGTGCTTAAAGGCCTTGCCTTAAGATGTTGTTATAGTTTTAGGTTCTAACTATTTGCTCTTCCATTGTGGTGGTTAGCAATCTAGTGAAAGTTTTTTATATGCACACTAAGATGATTTTAATAATAATTAAGACATTGAATGATTGCATGGTATGTAGGTACAGCAAGCCATTTATCTTAAATGAAGCTCATGAATGCGGAAACTACAAAGAAAAAAATGTGTAAACATTTTAAAACATTTTGTGAAATTCTGTAAGCATAATGAATGTTTCTGCTCTTTTTTTAATTTTAAATTTATCACTCACTAGGTATTTCTTCTGTATCGCGGGTGCGTTTATAAGTTACAGTCGGTGGCTTTGTTCTATTTGTTATTTTGTATTGCCACCGACTTCCAAAACTAAAGTCATGTGTGTTCTGTGCTAAAGTTATTTATCACTTTTTAGTATTTGAAGGCGGTTTTCTTTTTTTTGAAAAAACTTTTTATTTTTCGCTTTATAATGTTGCCTTAACATTTAAATCCACTAAGATACGGCAACACAGTCAAAACAGAGATTGAAAGTACAAGGTTAGAGAAACTTAAAACATCATCTATGTATATTTTTTTGCTTTCTATCGATTTTTTCAAAAAGTGCTGAATCAATTTTAATAAAAATTATATGGGACTACCCCTTGGGCACACCCTATCCAACAAAAAAGAAGTTTAGAATTAAAGTAAAGAGATTTAGAATTTTCTAAATCTTTTTACATTTGCCGGAGAAATCGGGTAAAAAATATAAAAAAAGCCCTACAGTTCAATTGAGAACCAAACAGCTAGACACGGAACAACTGCCTGTAGGCCATACAACCCCGTTTCCATTTCTACCCGTGGGTGTCGTAGAAGACGACAGAGGGATAGGGTCCTTCTGAGTACCATAACACCTACTGCGATCGCCAACATGCATCGGCCAAGCATGGCGATTACGGCTGAATCCCCCCTTGAGGGAGACCTATGCCCAGCAGTGGGCGTCTAAAGGTTGAAAATGAAAGCTAATTATTTTTGGGTTCAAAATACAGACTTCGAAATGAAAACAAGTGTCAACAAGAGTTTTAGCGCGCAAATCCGTTTCACAGCGGACTGATAATTTTTGTTCATGTTTGCCTTTTTTTATCTGTGAGCTTCAAAGTCTGTCGGTGCCAAAAACACGAGTTTATGCAGAAAGACCCAAACAAAATTGCGATGTGATAAATGAACTCGTTTTTATTAGGGTCCCGTAATCAAAGCGCGTCTACTGGACCCTGTTATTAAGCTTGCGAGCGTCTGTCTCGCTGTCTGTTTGTCATAGAACTGTGTCTTTTTAACCCATTGACCAACAAAACAAAAACGTGCCCTTGGCGTCAAGCTACGACTTATTATTTTATGGCAGTACGTTTCTATACGTAAAAACATAGAGTAGTAATTCGTATGTCATGACTGTCATGTATTCAAAAGGTTAACTTTAATAACACCTATGTAATCAGATAAAACTTTTACCATGTGAGTATGTCTAACCTAAAAGTCGTTTCATCACAAAAAACCGGTGAACAGCGAGTACTCGCCCTCCGAGGATTCCGGTCAAATTCCGTGATTTGGTCACTCATACAATAATGACCGCGTATACCCCGATGATTGATTCCGTAGGTACTTTAAATAAAGAAGGTGTTATTTATAATTTAACTAGCTTTTGCCCGCGACTTCGTCCGCGTGAGTGTTAATTATCGTAAATGCAGACGAAGTTGCGGATTAAAAAGTAACCTATGTCCTTCCCCAGGGTTCAAGCTATCTTCATACTAAATTTCATCAAAATCGGTTCCGTCGTTTCATCGACAGAATTACTTTCGCATTTATAATATTAGTATGGATTACAAATGCATAGTTTTCAGACTTTTTCCTGTACTTGTAGCATAAAACGATATTACTTACCAAATTTCATAGTTCTAGGTCAACGGGAATTACTCTATAAATTTTGATTCTGTCGAGTGTCGAAATATACGTTTTTTGCGGAATAAACGACCGAATCTTTTTCTCACGTTTAATTAGAAGTTTGATTTTTTTGACAGCTTTGAGGGACTGTAGACTTAAGTATATGGTTTTAATTTCAACTCGATACCTCCACGCGACCCCGAGATAAAGGTTCTTGACAGGCAGACAGACAGACAGACGGACAACAAAGTAGTCTTATAAGGGTTCCGTTCTTTCCTTTTGAGGTACGAATCCCTAAAAATTAAGTAAAAAGGAATCCTCAGACAAGAAACCTTGTTGAAACGTCTTTTTGTTTCTGCTGTCTCACATTACGGAACCCTTAGGGCGCAAGTCCGAATCACACTTGTCCAGTTTTTTGAGCACATCATAGCAGGGTCTGGATGACGTCACGATAAGGTTAAATGTGAAGTAAACCTTTGAGTGTGTAGTTCTATTATGAAAATGTCTGTTTTTGTCAGTGTGTGTGTATGTGTTTGGTTAATTTTAACATAATGTTTGTGAGAACAGAATATTATGTTCAGACGCCAGCACATCAAGGCATACCAAACAGTCAAATATTCTCAATTGAATATGAACCTTATACTTTGGCAATAAAGTTGAAAATCTATCACAGAAATTTGACAAAATGTTGTAACTTGATGTGCTGGCCTGTGTACCTACATAAATAATGAATATGTATGTATTTACAAACATTGTTTTGATCTTGTTCTCTGTTCTGATTTAAAGAGAGGGTGTTGTGGAACATCCTGTGAAATAATTATGGTCTATTCAAGCAGCAATTATATCATTTTTTTTTTTGACAACAGCTAACTTGGCAATTCACGTTAGCTCAATGTTTAACCTCTGACCAAGGTAAAAACCAGCTCTTAGATGACGTCATCATCTGTGATAAATCTGTCTCTCCGTTTTAGCATAATCATCATTATCAGTAGAAAGACGTCCACTGGCAGCCAAGAGGGAGGGGGGGGGGGTTGGTTCCATAATCCCCACGCTTGGATCCCCAAGACGCGTACTTGGGGATCGCAGTGAAGTTGTTAAGTACACGGAAGCTGTTGCTGCCCAATTTCCTGAATTTCCCTTAGACGCCTTCTACGACACCCTGGGGATGAAATGGGTGGGTGCTATTCCAGCCCAGACACCCACGGTAACGGTTTTGTATATAACGACCCTTACAAACTTCTTCTTCATTCACTCAACCCGTTAAACCCTTTTACAGAAGAACATTAACCTATAGACACTCATAACGAACGTTTACCGTCCCAAATTAAAACCGTTCGTTTTAATCTTTAAACTTAGATTAGACAGGATTAATAGTAATCTTAATACGGATATAAATTTGAATTAATCTCTACAAAATTGTTCCTCATCCCTTACAGTTTATAGACAATATTTCATTACAGATTTTACTGGGCCGTAGAATTTTAATTAATGGAGTTGTCCCGTTCACAATTAATGAATATAGTAACGGCAATACGTCACAATTATCGATGCTTTTAATATTGTGTTGGAATATTTTTAATGATGAGTCAAAAGCTTGTGATGTGTGACGGTTTGTCGATGAGTCAAAGTTAGTTGTGGTGGTGTGTAGATAGTATAAGTATGTCTGGTGTACTCTAAGGGCTGTCAGTTACACTAACAACCTTATTATGAAGACTTTCCAGACAGCGCGCTTCATACAAAAATAGTCTAGACCTTTTATTTTTAACATTATGTACATAATAAAAATAATTGCCCCATATCTTCCCGTGGGTGTCGTAAGACGACTAAGGGACGTACCAGAGAATGGGCAGCAGCGTTTTCTGTGCATTTGTAACAACCATACTGCGATCGCCAACCCGCCTGCCAAGCGTGGCGATTATTGCAAAACCCCCCCTTGGGGAGACCTATGTCCAGCAGTGGGCGTCTTTCGGCTGAAATGATGATGATGAAAAATAATTAGATATTTCATTCATTCAACATCAGTTTAAACTAGTTCAATCTTTATGTATGTACTTCTAACCTCACAATCTTTCGCGTTCATAATTAAATAGTAGTAGGATAGAAAGTACATAGTAAGTAGCATAATATGTAGACAAGTAACTACATTACTATGTAGCAAACCCAAAAGAATTCCGTTCTGTTTTCATGTTTTGCGAAAGCACTTTAGGAATATCATATTTTTAAAGGCCCCCTTAAAACTTATCAAAAGAACCAATTAGAGTCTATATGGAACCGAATACAATGATAGGAAGAATAAAGTACTTATTTTCGATAACTTACTTAAAGTAGGTACATAAGAGAATACCAACGAGGTTCAATTAAAAAGTTTTAACAATGCGACTTCCTTGGCCTATCTACTCAATATTGCAAAGGATACTTAGAACAAATTCAACAATAGTCATATTAAACACACCTCGATACATTACAAGTGCGGGTTTTCTTGGAAAATTCTATTTTATTATTTATCTAAATATTAATTGGATTAATTACTGTAATTAAATGGCTCATCGCTAAGTAAAAGTCGAACGGATCGATTGTCATAGTTAAATTATGCTTGCCGCGGTCGATCCGTGGATGGGTGACCATCCAATTAACACCGAGACCGATTTGCGTCTCAGAAACACGTAAAGCCATTGATATCGGCGGTTATTCGTAGATGATGACAATCATTATGAGTAGTCAGAAGCCAGAAAGTCTAGCAACCAGTCTTACTAAGGTGTATCCTGTACTTATCTAGTAACTGGGTTCGCGTGGGAGAGCAACTACCTTCTAGTCTGTCTGGATGCAGCTGAATGGTATTCAGCTGCATCCAGCTAGACTAGGAACCGACCCCAACATAGTTAGGAAAAGGCTAGGCAGGTGATGAATTACAAAATGCTGACTGACTTCAAAATTGATGATGAATTACAAAATGCTGACTGACTTCAAAATTGATGATGAATTACAAAATGCTGACTGACTTCAAGCAGTTGCAATCTGCCTTATCTATCTCAATTATAACACCGGTTTCTACAGTTGTTTTTCAAATATTTATATAGCATTTGTAACAAGCTGTAAGTTTGACATCCATTTTAACCTATAGATATCATAAGATTCTTCTTCTGAGCAAAAACACTGATATGTTAGTGCATTGTTCTTGTCAAATTCCTTGTTTGGTCCACTATTCAACCATGGCAACGCAATCCGCTTACGCAGCTATTAGGTTTTCACATGAGCAGGTGACAGGGCATGCGGCGCAAGATAGAAAGTGGTCCATGTCCTGTGGAGAGATGCTACTTAGGCACTGACGATTGACATCGTCTTTGCTGCAACTGACATGGGTGCAGAGTCGGTTTAAAGACTTTAAGGTTGACCACGGTAACGCGTGCCCAGATGCTCTTAGGCTAAGAACTCACGATGCGGTTTTCGCCCGCGCCCACTGCGGTGGAAGAATAGCCTAAACTCACGGGACCGGAGTTCTGTGCGGTTGCGATTATCACCCGCAGACTTGGCGGGCGATTATCGCAAGACGTGCGGTTGCAAGACGGGCACTGACCTTTCTTGCACCAAAATAATTTATAGATCGACTTCAATATTCCTTTTGTAAAGTTTGTTGACAAACGTGCACAGACACGTCACGACGCCACGAGTAATAACAAGTCACACTGCAAAATGGCGTCGGATTTCTGTTCCCCCGCTCGCTGGCCCGCCAACCGACCGCAGAGCTCGCGGGTGGAACCCGCCGAGGCTGCGGGAGCGATTCTACTAGTTGCCCGCCGTTGCAGCGGGAGCCGCAAACAGCCGCGCATACCGTGGGCGTAAACCGCGTCGTGAAATGTGTTTTAGTTTTTTACATATATATCTGCCTTCTACAGAAGCTGCGGGCCCGCAACCGCAGCGGACGCGGGTGAAAACCGCATCGTGAGTTCTTAGCCTTACTCATACTCAACGATGGCTTTATGAAATGTTCAGGTGGTTTGAATCATCAAATTATTTCGCCAAAGATCGCCTCTCTATGAGGAGAATCTTATTTAAAAGAATATTGGGACATACATACATTAACCCGGCAGCCAACTTCCAATGCTTGTCTTCTACCTTGAAGTACTGGAGACAATTTCATGGTTCACAAACTGAATAAGCAAACTAGCTGTAACATAACTGGCTGATAGTGTAATTATAAGATTATTAAACTTTGACATAAGATCTCTAATTCGACATGAATTGAATGTCTTTAATCATAAGTATCAATTATTACAAGGAATGAACACCTACATAATTTAAATGTTACTGAACTCAAATTGTATTATGAATATAAACCCACGCCATACACGCCTACGAAGAATAAAATATTTCCGTCCCTAAAATCCCATCAATATCCCAGAAATAAAGTACGAGGGGAAGGTCGGGTAACGTGCAACTGATACAGGTAAGGGAAAAGAATGTGGAACATTTAAACAATTTTAATCGTGTCATCGTTAGAAGGGAAGGGGGGGTTCGGGAACAATGGACGAAATTGGCCGAGGATTGCGAAGAGTTTGCGTTGAAAGAAGGTCATTTAATAACCGACACAAAGGGCTGGCAGGAAAGAAATGGAAGTGCCTGTAATAATAATAAAGTTTAAAAAATATTTGGTGAGACGTGGATAAAATTCCAAATTTAACTTTTTCTTTTTCTTTCTTCATGAGGTTAGAGGAATTTAGAACAGAGCCATTTGCTACGCTGTAATAATGTGAAAAATTGGGGATAGTATAATTTTTTAGGAACGGATAAAATGAAGCTTTAATATTGTCCTATTATTTTGAAGAACATTCTCGTTCCTATGTCGGAGGATAAATGAAAAAATAATTGTTCCGATCATTTCCCTATAAGACAAATTGCTTGGGACTTAAGCGAGGCTGACAATCTGGTGTCTAGCGGACATCTTGGACCATTAATCATTGATCCCAGCTCTTCAGGTTCAAAGATTGTGGAGACTTGTTTTATATTTCTCACAGTAAACTATAAATCATCAATATTGAGGTCTGTGATATTGTCAGAACAAAGGCTATTATATTGTGAGAAGAAAGATTTCATTTTTAACCGACTTCAAAAAATGGAGGTTCTCAGTTCGACCCGTATGTTTATTATGGGTACACTACATAAATACGAAAAAGTTAATTCCGAAAGTCAGAAATACGAATTTCAAAATACCGATTTTCATAATTCCGAATAGTTCAAAATTCCTAATATGGCAACTCCGATTTATCATTCATCCTATTTTTATAATACTAAAATTTCAAAATTCCGAACGTTTATAATTACTATTGTCAAAATACCGAGTTTCAAAAGATCGAATAACAAAAAGTCCGACATAATGAAAATTCCGAACATCAAAAATACGAATTCCGATTATTCAAATTCCGATTATCTTTATCGTTATCGTGCAATCGTTTATCGTGCAAGCATGCATGCAGCATGCAAGCAAGCATGCAGCGTGCAAGCAAGCATGCAGCATGCAAGCAAGCAAGCATGCATCATGCAAGCGAACATGCAACATGCAGCAGGCATGGTTTCTGTCACGGCTACGGCGTTGCGGGGCTCCGGCGGTACCACGCGAGCTTATCGTCGCAGATGGTATTCACGCTCACCACCGCAGCTTCGGCTTACTGGCCGGCTTCGCCGGCCAGCCTCAGCCGCGGCGGCGGGCGTTAAAACCACCTGCTCCTCAGCTCGCTGGCCGCCTCGCCCCTCCACGCCTACGCGAATTTAAATTACACTCTAGGGGTAGGGCAGACAAGACTACGTGGAGTCGGTTTCACAGCAATTCGTTTCTGTCATTAACTTTTGTAGCACAACATATTGACTTTTTAAGATTATTTTTGTTATTGTCTTTTTTTTATACCTATATATTTTTGTTGAAATAAATTCCATAGAAAAATACACCGAATAAACAATTTTTGTTAAAAAGTAATTCTACTGTTTGATAAGTTTGTTCATCAAAACAATTTGATTAAAAATTCTTTGAATAATTCATTATTGTGTTTCTGTGAAATATGTTTCATTCAAGTAAATAGTCTTTGAAACAATAATAGTCGAAATAAAAATACAAGAACCAAATATTATATGAAACATTTTCTGGGAAACGAAATTCTATGAAATTTCTGTCTGCGAAACAAGGGGACACCATTTTGAATATATATATATATGCGTAGCTGAATTGAATCAAAATCCTAATTTTAATAGTTTATTCGGAATATTGAAATTCGGAATTTCGTTTTTCGGACCGAGAACTCATCGAGCATTTGATTCTTCGAACATATGAAAATCGGAAAACAAACAAATCGTATTTACGACATTCGCTAAAATAACTTTCGTGATTTTAAATAACAGAGATTATAATTTTTAGGTATTATGAAATTCGGACTTTTGAAAATCGTAATATCGAAATTCGGAATAAAATATTTCGGAATATTTGGGTGTTCCCGTTTATTATTATTACTTTATTTATTATAAACAAAGTTTACAACAATCTTAACTTAGAACTATGCCCCACAAAACATGTAAGTATGTATGTTTGTCCGCGATTATCTCCCGTTTGGATGAACCGATTTTGATGCGGTTTTTTTCCACTTTTTTATTCACTCATCATTCACTCTATGGATAAGTTTTACAACAAGAACATGCAATAAATATGATAAAATGAATGAAATAACATAAAACAGTTTTTAACTTGTAGTGTAATTTAGATTCTGGTAAGGCATTTTAAAATACAGTTCTTGAATTATATTTTTAAAACACACTTTAGGTACATAGGTATTTAAATAACGTTGCGATGTTTTTCTTGGAAATAAGGAAATTGTGAGAAAAACTGCTTTGTATTTTTCCATAAACACATTTTGCTATAATCAGAATATTGCTGCAAAATGCTATATTCCTACTTCCTGCCAGGATAAAGTAACAAAAGATAATTGGAAAATATGAGCTTTAATTTATGACAATTACAGGGAATTTACAAAAAGGTGTCGGTGTGACGAAAGTGGTTAATTGGTTGTTTTTCACAGCCATTTTCTGGTTTTACATTTACTTTCGTACAAGCTTTTACCAGCA
Organism: Charanyca ferruginea; assembly: GCA_947361185.1. NCBI lineage: Eukaryota > Metazoa > Arthropoda > Insecta > Lepidoptera > Noctuidae > Charanyca > Charanyca ferruginea. The sequence goes on along the minus strand of OX376074.1, from coordinate 5,969,622 downwards.
TAGACTATGTCCTAATACAGGTCATGGTTTTTCAGTAAATCCAATATCATTATCATCGGAAAGTCAATCCTCATCATCTGCCTAGCCTTTTCCCAAGTACATTGGGGTCGGCTTCCAGTCTAACCGGATGCAGCTGAGTACTAGTGTTTTACATGGAGCGACTGCCTATATGACCTCCACAACCCAGTTACTGGGTAACACGATACCCCTTGGTAGGACTGGTTGTCAGAATTTCTGGCTTCTGACTATACCCATAACGACTGCCAAAGATCTATAAATGACAGCCGGGACCAACGGCTTTACGTGCTTTTCGATTCACGGAGGGAACTCGGTATGAAAGGGATGGTCACCCATCCACAGACCGACCGCGGTTAGCGTAGCTTAACCTTTTACCGATCGATCTGTACGGTTTTAACTTTGCCACGAGCTCCTCCATCGGAAAACCAATCCTATTAAATAAAAAAGTAAAAAATCTAGTAGCAAACTCATCACATCGATAATCAATGTAAAAATCTTATTAAAAATGTTAGATTTCAATACGAACGTTGCTAAAAGTCAGCATTATTGCCCCCATTTTCAACCGCTTGGGTCTGATTGATGAACAAACATAAAATAAAATAACGTTTTCTCATGTTTAAAACAAGACTAAATCTAGTAACAATCTCAATACATCGACAATTAATGTAAAAGTCTTATAAAAAATGTGAGATTTCAATGCAAACGTTGCTAAAAGTCAACATAATTGCCCCCATTTTCAAAATATTTGGGTCTGATTGATGAACAAACATAAAAAAAAATGTTTTCTCATGTTTAAAACAAGACTATAAGCAAAGTGCAACAGGTCGGCGGCCCTCCTACAAACATCATATCAATTCACCCTGAGTAGTTCCCACAACTTGAGCGTGCTGGACAAACAGACTCGTTTCCTTTTATACCAAGATCAAAGTGGAATCCGAAATAAATATTCGATATTGTTTCCAATATTTTGTCGAGTCCGATTAAAATAAGATGTCCTCTTTTTTGTGCGGATGGTGTACCTTATTATAGGTAGATATTATGATAGTATATCTACACAAATAAATAAAATTGAAGTATTTGTTTGTAATGTCGAAATAACAGGCTTTTACTAAATGTGTATGAAAACATAGGTAAGCATAAAACAATTTTAAAAATTTTTATTTGTCTGTCAGTTTCGTTTCAGCCGAAAGACGTCCACTGCTGGACATAGGCCTCCCCCAAGGGGGTTTTGCCATAATCGCCACGCTTGGCAGGCTGGTTGGCGATCGCAGTATGGTTGTTACAAATGCACAGAGAACGCTGCTGCCCATTCTCTGGTACGTCCCTTAGTCGCCTCTTACAACACCCACGGGAAGATATGGGATGATGCTATTCTTTACGTCCGACACCATACGGACGATTGTCTGTCAGTTTGTTCAGGCGAATCTCTGAAACGGCTGAACCAATTTTGACGGGATTTTCACTGGCAGATAGCTAAAATTAGAAGGAGTAACTTTTATTTCAGAATAAAATTGGATTCCGCGCAAAAAAATTAAAACCACGCTGATTACCATGGTGATGACAATCATGCGGACGAAGTCACGGGCGACAGCTAGTACATCAATAAAGATTACAGTTTAATATACAGGAAAATTAACAAAGATTGGCATTCCTGCACCAACTTTTTTTAAAGAGTAGGTGGACTTTCTTGCCCGTTCTTCCCTATACGAAACTATCTTTTGAAAGTGTCAACTAGATTCAAATTTTCTTACATGACGTTTAAGAGTGCCTTTTAATGGCCTAATTGAAATAAATGATTTGACTTTGACTTTACCTATCATTTGTCGTCAAAAGCATTATTTTTTTGTTTCTTTGATTTATTTTTATTCCTAATTCAGGGTAGAGTCACAAAAAAGTGGTGCTAGGTAGATCGATCTGAATGCTCTAATGTTTACGATTAGAAAAAAAAACAACTTTAAAAACACAAAATAGGTTTAATAGGCTATCGTTATTATGAAGTGTGTAAATATTGTACATGATATATAAGTATTTGTGTTTATGTGTCACACTCATACACGACACGTCGTGACACACACACACACAAAACGCCATGACATGGTATGACACGACATGTTTTTGCTTGTTTCATATTTTTTCCGTAAACAAAAATATTTAAATATATACATAGTAAATATATTTATTTACAACAAAACCAATTGGCCGCAAATTTCAATCACCGACGTAACCTTCCTTCAGAAAATAGCAAATAACTTCAATGTTCACGTAATAGGGAAAGTCCTTTGTGTCTATTTACAAAGGCTTGATATAAAACTCGAATTAAAGGGTCGACTTTCATACCATCTTGCACGAGTTTCACTTTCTGTGGGAAGTCACCGAATACTGTATAAATACTCGGTGGAATTTCGTCCGTGTGGTGTCGGACGTAAAGAATAACACCATTTCATATCTTCCCGTGGGTGTCGTAAGAGGCGACTAAGGGACTTACCAGAGAATGTGCAGCAGCGTTCTCTGTGCCTTTGTAACAACCATACTGCGATCGCCAATCCGCCTGCTAAGCGTGGCGATTATGGCAAAACCCCCCCCTTGGGGAGGCCTATGTCCAGCAGTGGACGTCTTTCGGCTGAAATGACTCGGTGGAAGAGATATCGAAGCTCAAACTTTTACTTACATGTGTTCCAGTATAATCCACTCCACCACCCACCCCACCCCACCCCCACCCCTTCCACTTTTTTTTCCAGTATAATGATTCTACATTTTCACTCTTATGTGGGACAGCAGATCGGTCATGATGGTTTATTATTTATTTCAATAACAATAATTTGTGTCTGAATGGAATTTTCTCAGACCAATAAATAAGTTTTTTATTGATCTCAGGGAATTTTATACAATATAATAATAATAAAAATAATATTTCAATTATAACAATAGCCATAACATATTGGCATCAATAAATTAATTAAAAGAAAACCATGTGAAGACAAGCTGCACTTGCCGCGGTCGGTCCGTGGATGAGTAAACATCCAATTCATACCGAGACCCCTGCATCGTAGATCTTCGACAGTCTTTGTGGGTAGCCAGAAACCAGAAAGTCTGACAACCAGTCTTACCAAGGAGTATCATGTTACCCAGTGACGGTGTTGTGGAGGTCAGATTGGCAGTCACTCCATGCTCAGCTGTAGCCGATCAGATTGGAAGCCGACCCCTACATAATTGGGAAAAGCAGATGAGACTGATGATGATGAGTGTCTAGAATAATAAACTGAAGCAATAGTATAAGTTTCTATCACAATATCCCATCAATATGACTTTAGTTCAAAGAACTAATTCTTTAAGGATTGATAAGGATTCAGTTAGAATCCGCATTGCTATACTATATACATACTAGCCTACTGGGTGTCCCATTGACAGCGATGTGGTCGAGTTTTTTATAAGAGCTCCCCCTCTTTATATTTTTTTTACGTTTTGTCTATATAATTATAATTATGTAAGTCTAATGTTAATCAAACTTAAAGGGTTACCTTTTAATTGTGTCCGTAATTACGGTATACGAAAGGTTAAATTGTAAAATAAAATAATAAGTCTGTATAGATTTATAGATACTTTAGTTCTTATTGCATAAAAGTGAAATTCAGTGAATTTGTTCCTTGGTACTTCTACTTAAAAGTTTTGTATTGTCTTTAACTTGTATTTCAAAAGCACACTATGTTATTACAAAATAACTTCTTCCAATTTTATGGAAAACATTCCATCTATTGTTCCAACTCCATGTTTTCTGTGGAAACAAAAACAATTTCGCATCTACCCTTTAAAAAGACTTCGCCACACAATAACGGTACCCAAAACCGAGAAAATTTCTTTACAAACTTGTTATAACGGGGAATCCAATAAAACACTGAGGAAATTCGATGTTTTCCAGTAAAACAAGCTATTTACTGTACACAATTCAACTCGGCCAATAGTTGGTTGGTCCAATAGATATGTGAAACAGAAAAGTTAGATGGTAGTTGGAATAAAACCAATAAAAGTTGCCCACAATTCGGCTTTGAACGGACATGTTGTGTGTCATGAGGTTTTGTTTTCATTTTATTTTTGGGACAATGGGGCGTATCCTTGTCATGATGGCTTTTACGTCTCCCTAATCTGCCAAATGGGTAAAACAATATTCACTTCTACGAACGATTGTAAAAGCGATCCTTATTTCTAACTTCACTAAATAATTTTGAATAGGCACTTACTAGTACAGTCGAACAAGCTAATTGGTTTACAGGCAAAAATATTTATCTTTCTACTACACTCCCAATATTTTATTCTATTCCATTTTCTTATCTCGAGCACGATCATACCTACGTGGTACCTACTTACTTAATAAAGATACAAAAATAAAATAATTAATTGTTAGTTTACTTAGTAAGATGAATATTTTTGCCTGTAAACCAATTAGTTTGTTCAACCTATTGATATTGACAAAACCGAAGTCAAGGAAATCTTTGGACTGTAAAGGCTGAGACGAAAATAGAATTTTAACAATGTTAATATTCCGAAGTCTATACAAAATCAACTCACATTTTATTACTGATCTTTAAGAAGCTTTTACCATTCTAAACTTCTGCGAAAAGTAAAAACTTAATCTTAGTACTTTGATTGCGACTGAAAAGCTGAATACATAAATAAAATTTTTACTTCGTCGAGTTTTTCAAAAAAATCTGATAAAAATCATAATACAAGTTTGTGTTATACATATTTCAAGTCGTTAAAATAATTCAAACTACGCGATACTATGTCTCATTAATTATATAGTCGTCGAATCGGGTACCTAACTAAAGTAAAATTCTTTTCACGAATTGAATTAATTAAAGCTCTCATTAGATATAAAATAAAACATTTTAGAACTATTGAGAATTTTATTTATTATTTTATAACCGCCATTTTTATCATCTTGACTATCGTTAAACGGTGGCCCAAAGTTCACGGGACCTTTAGTACTGGGGTTTAAGTTAAGGACCACTGACAATCACACGGCATTTACTAACCTTTTTTAATATACATATTTGCTCGGATACATAGGGTGCTCGAGAACATCATGAGGAAACCTGAATTTATAAGTCCAAACCTTAGCTTCATTTAAAGACACCCACTTCAAAAAAAGGAGGTTATAAATTGGACACGTATGTATGTAATATTATTGGAACTGATTTGCTATTTATTCACATATGATATATAATCTATCAGATAGGGCTTCCAAACAAATACGGGGTGAGGACGACGATACGACAAAGAATTAAAATACTGGTAATACTAGTTCATAAGAATATTTTGAAACTATCAAATAAATCCTAAAAACGAAATTTAAAAAAAATCAGATATACTTAGAGCATATAAATGTAACCAAAATAAAACACCATATAAAATATTGGTTTTCTAACTTGTGAGAAGAGCAGCAACCTGTGGCAGCATAATTTAAAATTATGAATGCTCAATAAAAACATTTTCACCAAATTACTACACTACAAAATAGTATGACTTTAGTTTCGAAAATCGGTTTGCAATAGGAATCGACAAACAAAACAAAAACCGCCAACTTCCGAAACTAAAGTCATATTATGTGTTCTGTGCTAAAGATATTTATCACTTTTTAGTTTTTGAAGGCGGTTGTCTTTATGGTAAAGAAGTTTTTATTTAAAAATCATTACCAATCAGAGACAAATATTGAACTCTTATCTCCTTCCTTTTCTAACAGGAAAAGGTCTCTAAAGCGAATAAGCTTAGAACGAAGTATTTTAAGCGCATAATTGATACGTCCTTACAAACGGCGCATTGATCCGCTCTCGCTAAGCCTCTAACAAAACGGCCTTTGCTCCCGATCACAAGGGTGATTGAGTTGGATTAATTATACCTTCCAAATTGATGTTTTATTTAAAATGTATTACGGCCATTTTTGTGTTTTATCAATGTAAGCCGCAGGATTATTTTAATTTTCTGTCAGATAATCGAGTCGATTATGCTTTGACAAAGTTCGTTTAAATTGAAAGTCGTGAATTATTAGCTTGGATAGCAGAAATACCTGTTTGTATATTTTTTTTCCTAAAAACGCCTTTGGAATTAATTAAAAATAAAATAAGATAACACATAAGGAGGGTCCTTCTGAGTACCATAACCTCTATTGCGATCGGCAACATGCATCGGTCAAGCATGGCGATTACGGCTGAACCCCCTTGGGGGAGACCTACGCCCAGCAGTAGACGTCTAAAGGTTGACATGATGATGTTGATGAACACATAAGGACAATGATCCCTTTTCCTTCCTCTCTCCTTTGATCACCATTTCCAACCAGCCACTTATACATTTAAACGCCCTCGAGATATCAATCAATGGCAAATTTCCACTAAATGAGATAATCCATATTATCATGTTACGGCACGGTGTGATAAACGCCCAATAGTCTAACCTCACATCCTGTTCGGTGTGCCACACGGCCACGCCCCACGATCTATCTAATGCAGCTTACATGAATTTTGCCCACAAACGGAAGCCGCGATTACTCTGCACAACCCTTAATCGATTTTCATAATTATAGTGGAATCTTGTGATATATATGTCAATACGAAAATACGTGAAAGCACAAAATATAAAGGTTAGGTACAGAAGGATGTGATGTTTACATTATTAACATATTTCTTACGTATTCTTTTATTTATCTGCCGCTTCACGACAAGGACCGCTCCCGCCATCTTCAAAAATAATTACCAAGACTTGCCAGACTCACTAGGGCTGCTACTGTATTGACTCTGTAGGTTTTATTTGTGACGATATGAAATATTTTGACACTGGTTGGAACTCTTTGCAATTTTTTTATAACATAATTTTTTGGTTCGTTATGAAATGTCAATGTCTCTCATTTATTCATTTAGACAACACGTGCCAGTCGAGACTGAAGTCTGCTTGAAACTGCTTGAGAATGCCTATAAACGTAATGTCGATGTGTTCGTGCGAAAATGGCGGTTGGTTCTGGATGGTCTCTGTTCGGGAGCACCGCAGCCTTACGTACTTTGTGGTGAAAGTATCTAATTTACAAAATAACAGTTTTTTTTTTCAATCTGTATGTTTCCACTGCACGGTAAAGTCTCTTTATTCTTCTTGCTCCTCTCTAAATCAAGGGCTATTTGGGACCAGTCTCAGACAAAGGGGTCTAGATCATCTCGTCTTCTCCACCTGAACACCCCGCGATATCGCTTGCCATGCAAAGGGCCCATTGGGTCACGCGGATGACCCAAAATTAAGTTTTTGTTACAGAAACCACAAGCAAGCATGGTGATCAGTGTTCGTACCTTCTCTGTATGAGAAGAGGCCTTTGCCCAGTAGTAGTGGTGGTTGTTACAGAAATCAGAAGTCATTGTATGTAGTAATCATTTAAATTTATTTTATAGAGTAACTATTATTTTGTAGCTCATACCGAAACAATGAACCTTACTACGTTGTACTAAGGCGTAGGCTCAGATTATGAAACAAAAGGCAGATAGACCGCGCGAAACACTAAGAGTGAAGCCAAAAAAAGCAAATACAAATTCAAACGCGAATACCTACAACGCTCTTCCTGCTGTACTGACACGAGTCAGTATAGCACTAAAACGCCGCATAGTTAAAAAAAAACAATTAAAAATACTAATACAAATTCAGTAGCGAATACAATCACGAGACTGTAGGTATTCGCTTTCCAATTTGTATTTGCTTTTTTGGCTTCGCTGTCAGTGTTCCGCACGGTCTATCTGCCTTATGTTTCATAATCTGAGTGCGTAGGTATGTGTGCATGCGTTGGACCGATCTAAGACATTCTTGGAAACATAAATGTGTTTGCATCGACAAGGGTCCTCAAACGGGACGAACATAATGTATTCAAAACATACTACCGCTGTAACGCTGCACCTACAGCGCTGTAGCCGCTTTACAGAACATAATCTGTACTAATAATACAAAGAGATAGTTTGTTGTTGAACGTTATTTTCGAGCCGTTTGGGGTTGAAACCCTCGGGTCGTGGGATCCGAGCGCACATTTTCTTTTTAAGGAAATATAATAGCTGGTTTTTACCTTGGTCAGAGTTTAAGCATTGCCATCCAACGTGGCAATGCTGCCAGTCTTTTGGGTACATTTCCAGTTGACGGCGACGTGGACGAATTTTATGATGCTTTATTGTGTTAGGTTTTTGTTTTTAGTTTAAGACTTTAGGTTTTCTATTTTATTATTCTTGTAAATATTGTACATACTTAAAAACAATAAATATTTCTTTTTTTGTTTGTTAGTTTGGATAAAGCAGGTAATTTACGAAACTACTCAACCGAATTCAATTTTTTTTTCACCAATGGGAAGCTTAGTTTTTTTTGAGTGCTATCTATACCAATAGTTGGTATAATAATAATAATAATATGTGGGGACATTTTCACACACGGCCATCTGACCCCAAACTAGGGAGAACCTGTACTATGGGTGTCAGACAGCTGATATACATACACAAATACATTTTTTTTTTTGTAAATACATTCATATATAGATAAACAACACCCAGACTCAAGGCAAACACAAGTGCTCATCACACAAATGTTTACCCTGTGCGGGAATTGAACCCGCAATACGCTGCGCAGCAGTCGATCACTCAGCCACTGCGCCAACCGCAAAAAAAAAACAAAAATATAGCGGTATGAATATAGCTTGAACCCCGGGAAAGGACATATAGGCAATAACCGACATTCACGCGGAAGTAATATTATAAATGTGATAGTAACTCTGTGTGTTACGTTTTCACGACAAAACGGCTGAACCGATTTTTGTGAAATTTGGCATGAAGATTGCTTAAGCCCTAGGGAACGACATTTTATTCGGCGACTTCATGTGCATCCGCGATAACCGACATTCACGCGGACGAGGTCGCGGTCAAAAGCTAGCAGGTTATATTTTTACTAGCGACCTGACCCAACTTCGCATAGGCCTATAGCCTTCCTCGGTAAACGGACTCATCAAAGACGTGCACTGCTGGACATAGACCTCCCCCAAGAAATGAGGGGTTTTGCCATAGGTTACTTCTAGGCAAGCGTGCTCCATCTTAGACCGCATCATCGCTTCCCATCAGGTGAGATAGTGGTCAAACGTATGCCTACCAATAGATTAAAAAAAAAAAAAATCGCCACGCTTGGCAGGCGGGTTGGCGATCGCAGTATGTTCGTTACAAAGGCACAGAGAACGCTGCTGCCCATTATCTGGTGAGTCCCTTAGTCGCTTCTTACGACACCCACGGGAAGATATGGGATGGTGCTATTCTTTATGTCCGACACCATACGGACTGGTAAATGGACCATCCAACACAAAATATTTTTTCAATTCGAACCAGTAGATCCTGAGATTCAGACAAACAAATAAACTTTTCAGGTTTATAATATTGGTACAGATTATCAGAAACTTAGGGATTTGGAAAAAGATCAAACGGGCGAAGTCGCTAGTATTACTTATATATACTTTTTACGGCGTAGTATTATTATTAAAACTCGAAGTGCGGCTATACCTAGTTTTAACCGGATAGAACTAGGAGTAGCCGGTAGCAGTTGGTTAGACTTAGATGTAGTCTGCGAGCTTAGGAGTTGGGTCACCAAACCATCGAGCAAAAGAATACGGTCGACGGAGGCAGGGCTCCTATTTCTGTCTGTCAAAGTCAAAGTCAAATCATTTATTTCAATTAGACCATTAGAGGGCACTTTTGAAGGTCATAAAAAAAAATTCTAGGTACCCCTTCCAAAAGGTAGTTTCGTATGGAGAAGAATGGGCAAGAAACTCCATACACCTTCCTCTTTTAAAAAAAAATGTGTACAATATTTTGCATTTACAGTTTATAGTTATATAACTATACGTTAATACGATGGACCTTGCATAAAAAACACTATACTGAAATATGTACAAAGTATTACAAGATAAAGAATGACAGCTAACTTGTATACATAGATACATAGTGTTTACATATTATTATTTGCAATTATTGAAAAAGTAGACAACACTCCTTACATTTCAACAAACTAGGCCTGTAGGGCTTAACGGAAACTAACCAAACCAAACCTCGAGGTGCCCCTGACGTCGGCGATCGGCTGCACCTAGTTCTAGTCGCTATGAAGAATGTTAAACTTAGTTCTATCCGAAGGTAAGTAGGATACATCTAAGTTTAACCGCATGTGGCCGGCTGTACCTAGTACTAACCGGTTAAAACTAGGTGTAACCGCACTTCGGCTATTAGCCGTAACATATATTCATAAATTCTCGTTCAGAATATTGCCATCTAACTTTTAACAGTATTCGATCACGCTTCTCTGGGAGCATCGTTGAAACCGTACTCAAATGGGTTCTCATTAATTACAACGGAATTTCGCTCCGATTTAATTAATGGACTGTCGATGTCTGCCGTGTCTAATAATTTCGCGATCTCCTAGTTTGTTAGTAAAACGATATTTTCAATAAGAATATACTGCATCCGGTTTAGGGAAAATAATCTTTATTGCCTGTCAATAAAGTTTATCTTTGCTGAAAAAAATATATTTAATGAGATTTATCTACAGGTATGTTTTCAGAATTCTACACTATTTTTTTAAAGAGCGAAATTAAAAAAAACTTTGTGATCAAATTATAAAGACTAAAATGATAATCTATTTTGGAATAAATATTTAAAATATTATCATCTGCCTAGCGTTTCCCAACTATGTATAAATATAAAAATAATTATTTGTACAAAATAATATGCATTGAGCGCTAAATAACAGGTTCCCTGTTCCCCACACTAGTTTCCTGACAGACAGTTCCCTGTGTCGTGGCGACCAGTCTCTTCCTAGTCAAGTTTATATAATTTTCTATATTACATTTAGAACTAAACTACATACCAATCTGAGAAGTAAATATAAACACATAATATGTACGGTCACCAAAGGAGATAAGTATCCATGTCGCCGGAAACAGTTGAAGTTTACTTAGAAACCGATAGGTTTTTATGAATAAAATAAAATACAATTTATAGAGAATAAACAGTTCAATGGTTTAATAAAATTTCATTTGAAAGCCCCCATTGGTTTCTAAGAAATCTTCAACTATTCCCGACGACATGGATACTTATCTCTTTTGCGTACTGTACAATGCTCACAGGGCATCAAAAAACTCGTCCGCATCGCTCTCAATGGGACAAGTGCCCAAAAGGCTAGCAGCATTACCACGTTGAATGGCAATGCTAATTCTTTGGCCCAAGAAAAGGCCAGCCCTTTGGTCACGTGAAGAGTCGACCAGCCGCTTTGCAATGTACCTAAAAACAAGGTGAGCACTCGGGCCCCATGGCCCTAATGTTTCGACCCCAAACGGCTCAAACATATAACTTTCAAGAAGGTTGTTATATTTACGCCGTTTGAGGTTTTCCGCACCTGCAGCAGCCGCCCCAGCATAACACGACGTGCTAGGAAGATGGGATGGCGCAAGGGTGTCGACACAAGTTGCATCTCACACCAAAGGCCTACCCAACTTCCACGGCATTATGGTCATTCCATCTGGTCTCTTTCTATCGTCACGTGCCAAGCCAATAGGTTCTAACACAGCTGGCACGCCGGCGGAGGCAAGAGCACGACGGATGATGTCATTAATGCTGGCGTGCCGTGCTATCCGGCCGGCGCTCTTACAGCAGGAAAGGCCATGGTGACCGAGGCTGTCGACAACTGCACCGCATTGACAGCGTTGCGGGGCCCCGCAAGGAGCGCCCAGACGTAGGCATGTAGCGAGCCGGAATGTAGAGTCACCAAGCATAGTACCTATGTTAGGTGACGGCAGTGCCTGAAGCCAGAGGCCCGACTCCCACTCACCCACAGCCAGCAAGCGGGCACGCTCAGCAGAATTGGTGGACGTATTAATGAGTTTATTCCGTACCAACCTGCAGAGCGGCTCATCCCACTGACTCTGGGAAGATGGGTTCACGGGCCGAACCGTATTTGGGCAAGCCACTTTCCAGGCGTTCACCGCATCAGTCAAGCACGGCACTTCAAAGTCAACCAGTGACGAGGATAAGATTTTTGTGGTTAACTTTTCGGTGCTGTGGACGGAGGACAGGAACGCCGGCAAACTAACACTGGAAATTTTGCGGATCCCGAGACCACCAAAACGAATAGGTAGTGTGGCTTGTAGCCACGCTCGGTCATCCAGGGACACATTGAGAATTGAAGTGAGTGTATTTTTAATAATTTGATCAATTTTGTCCAAAAGGTGTGGCTGCTTCCATAAAGGTGAAGAGCGAAGGTAATACATAAAATTTGGGCCAAAACAACAATATTTGATGAGGGTAAATGCCGAATGTAGATTAATTTTGGAGAGCCTATCCGAAATATCGTCAAATCGTCTAATTTTTTCGTCAATGAAAGGTGCGAAACTATCTTCTAAAACTGGGGAACCTAGGAGGTGCAGTGAGCTTTTTTCTAAAATTTTGATTTCTGGAGCTATGGCATTAAATTTATCTAAAGCTGTTTGTTTGTTGATAGAGTCGCAAAGAAAAATTTCACATTTGGAGGGATTCAGGTCTAGGCCATCTGAGAAGTATGGTAGTACAAATAAATAAATTAACAAATGTTGGGGTCGTCGTCTAACCGGAGGATTACCAGTGTTATACATAAAGCGACTGCCTATTTGACCTGTATAACCCCGTTACTGGGTAACACGACACCCTCTGGTGAGACTGGTACTTTGAGGCTTCTGACTTCCCATAATGACTGTCAGAGATCTGCGTATGACAGCCGGGGCCTACACCTTTACGTGAAATCCGTACAGTTTTTATTTTGCTTCAAGCTCCAAAATATTTAAAATATAATATCATTATCTGCCTATCCAAATATAGCGAAATATTCAACCTACATTTTGGTTGAGCGAAGTAGACGCACCATTGCACCCAAATGTGGGTCTTTATCTTCTATATTATAAAACTGAATCGTTGTTCGTTAGTCTCGCTAAAACTCGAGGACGGCTGGACCGATTTGATTGAATTTGGTCTTGCAATATTTGTGGAAGCCCAAGAAAGGTTTATACGGTGAGAAAATTGTGATAGGTAGGGCAGGTAGGTTGGTAGGGTAGGTATGTAGGTAAATCAGATAGGCACAGGACAACATCTGTCGGGTCAGCTTGTTTTAAATATTTATCTGCACTGAATTAGACTATTCAATTTTTATGTTTAGTCGGTTCTCTGTATACATATGCGTATAAATATATATAATACAAATTGATTATAGTAACTAGTATGTTCTAGGAAAAATAGATCTATCTTTACATAGTATAAAACAGAGTCGCTCCCGCTGTTTGTACTCTTACGCCTTTAGTACACCGACGCATTCGTATGCGGCAGCGAAACAACGAAAAAACTGTCAGTAGTATTGCAGAATTTCGCTCACTCTAGCACTAGCACTAGCTACATGAAATAGTTGCGTCCTTGTCGATATTGTTTCGCATGGAACCGCGGAAATCGTTGTTACACAGACGCAGACGTTTCGCTAGTGGTGTTTCGCATCGCAAGGCGTCCGCACGTGTTCTGTCGGTGAGGACAGAATTTCGCACCACAGAAGCCGAAATATTTGAAATATTTTTGAATACAATTAGAAATTATCCCGAATTATATGCAGTTGGGCACGGAGATTATAAAAATGCGTACAAAAAGAGGTGGCATGGAGGGAAGTGCAAGAAAAGACGGGAAAATTACAATGACATTTCTATGCGAAAAAACTGCAGTGTACTAACATTCCGCATATATTTCGTTACGCAGTAGTTCCGCAGTGATTCGCTGCCGCATACGAACGCGTCGGTGTACTAAAGGTGTTAGATCTTTAAAACTGCGCAGCGGATTTGAAAGCAGATCTAAAGGTACAGTTTGATCAATGTAGATCAAACTGTGCGAACCCGTGCGAAGCCAGGGCTGGTCGCTAGTGGTGTATATAATTCACACTGTCTAAATATAGGTACTCCTATTTCAAGTTTCGTAAGCATAAGTTAGGAGGAGACCCTTAAATATAGAAAGGTTAGGGTTCAAATACACAACAAACTTGAACACTGTGATTATCACGGGATTATCTTCAGTGACCTTAGACCACGATAGATTATTTAATCAATCAATCAATCAACTTAACCTTATAGAATCACGTCAAATGGGCCTGATTCAATCAAAATGAAGACGACACGTGAATGTTCGGAGGATGTGGCTTCCCATTCAGGTTATCTAACTTAATTAATATCGATATAGGTTCTACAATAGAGGGACTCGTAACTATGTCAAAACTATGGATCGACCGGTCCTGGTTAAGCTACGCTTGCCGCGGTCGATTCGTGGATGGGTGACCATCTATTTCATAGTGAGACCCCTCCTTGCCTCGAAAATTACGTAAAACCGTTGGTACCAGCTCATTCGTAGATCTTTGACACACGTTATGGTCGTTATGGGTAGTCAGAAGCCAAAAAGTCTGACAACCAGTCTTACCAAGGAGTATCGTTTTACCCAGTTACTGGGTTGTGGAGGTCGCTCCATGTAAAACATTGGTATTCAGCTGCATCCTGCACGAATTAGAAATGTGCACTGTCTCATGTACACAGAGGTGGTACGGTGGCAGTCACATCTGTCAACTGTCACGGAGAAGAATGACATGAAGTTGACGTGAACCTAGCCGGGATACGAACTGGTGTAGTGAGTGAGTCAGTGCTATTGAATACTAATCAGTGAACAAATAGATAACCAACGATAACATAGGACGATTCTACATCTAAACGAATATTATAAAGAGGAACATTTTTGTTTGTTTGTTTGTTGCGATTTCACTCAAAAACTACACGACTGATTTTCAAAATTCTTTTACCATTAGAAAGTACATAGGCTATATTGCATTATTAAAAAATTAGGGATCCTTGAGAAAATTCACGCGGGTAAAGTCGCAGGCAATATGCTAGATCAGAACTTATAAAGGCGATATAAAAGTAGAGATTGGGCTTTATTAAGCCACATTTTCCGTTGACTACATCACGGTTAAGTCGTCAATTCCGTTTTAATTAAATTTTAATGGAAAAATGCTCCTCTCTGAACCAACGCATTTTGTTGTCCAAAATTATTTCACCGTTAACGTTACAATGGTCTCAGTGTGAGCCGATCTACGATTAAAATGTTACAAAAATAAAATATCCATTTAGCCTACATTAAGGAGGGACGTTTTTCGGTCATCTGGCCTACACATTTAAAATTTCAGCAACAAGGCCCCTGTAATTATATAAAAAGGTAAAATAAGTATTTAAAATTACGGTATACGCAGGTATCTACTGTTTGTACTTGTATTATTTCAGACGTAGCCGTAACTGCGTGGAACGATTATTAATTCAACGTTTTTTACTTAAAAATGTATGTGTAATTTTAAAAAGTCGTGTTTATAAGGGATATTTTTCTTTTGTTTTTTGTTACAAATGTCAGAACAGTTAGACGAGACGTTTGTTGTAAATAAATGATATAATAGTCTTATTCTGTAAAAAATTCTTCGGTGAAATTAAGTTTATTTATTTATTTTTTCACAAACAGAAAGCTTAACATGTTACAACTCAATGCGATAGCGTGGTACCCACTTGACTGGTGGTATGACGTAGGTACTAACGATGCGGCGCTTTGTGCTGTACTGACTCGAGATTGTATTCGCTTTTAAATTTGTATTTGCTTTGGTGGCTTCACTCTCTGTTTTCCGCGCGGTGGGATCCCTTCTGTTAGCATATTGTTCTTTTTCCTAATATACTTTGACATAACAAGTTTGGCATAATTTGATTTACCATAATAATACTTTGCCATATATATTATTTTATTGGCATACAGTAAATATTGGCTTATTATCTGGTAGGCTAATTTGTTTTGGCATAAATTTAATTCGCATAATGTTACTAGGCATGATGTGCTATACTGCACGACGCTAAAGTATACGGTGCGGGCGTGGTACCCACGGAACAGGTACCTAATTGAATCTTATTACGTATAGCATCTCTACTAATAATATAAAGCTAAAGAGTTTGTTCGGTTGAGCGCGCTAATCTCAGGATCTACTGGTTCGAATTGAAAAATTATTTTTGTGTTGGATAGTCCATTTATCGAGGATGGCCTAGGAGGCTATAGGCCATGCGAAGCCGGGTCGGGTAGGTAGTAGTACATACAATGTAATCTTTGTGATTTCATTTAGAGAGCAAGAAAACAAATCAATTCTGTCGGCAGTGTCATTAAGTGCATGCAAGGCGCGCGTTAGTGGTGCTTTGCTGAGCAAGTTGGTTCGTGAAAATTAAGTGAACTTGAGGTGAAAGTCAATTCCTAGCGTCAGGCAGTGACCATGCAGTGATGAAGCTGACTTCATGTACGCACACCGAGGGACATTGTTACAGAATAGAAAGGCTGAATGTATTTTTGTTGAGAAAGTTGGATTACCTACAACTCATCAAATTATAAACTAAACCAGCCTTTGCCCGCGTAGTCCACGTGAATGTCAGTCATCGCGGATTAAAAAGTAGAGCGTTCAAGGTAAGTCTAAGCTAAATTTCATCAATATCAGTTTAGTAGTTTAGTCGTTAACAAACGAACAAATCATTTTCACATTTATAATATTTATGTGTTTAGATTATACATGGTCCTAAATTCTAATAAAATATAACAACTTTTTTTATATAACTATATTATAACAACCAATTATGTACATAACCCTAGAAAGATAATCATATTTTGATGTACAGAGGCCAGCACATCAACTACAATGTGTCAAATTTCTTTGATAGATTTTCAACTTTATTACAAAATGATAAGGTTCATATTTAATTGGGAAAATTTGACAGTTAGGTACGGCATGATGTGCTGGCGTCTGTACCTAAAATATAGCCATACGTAAAAAAAAAAAAAAAAAAAAAAAAAAAAAGTCATACGTAAAATTAACGCATGAGTTTTAATTAGCTGTAATGTTAAGTGTTATTCTTTATTTGAATAAACCAAACGTAACGTTAATATATTTACGTACCTATGAAATAATAAAAAAAACACTTTGTATGTTTTCAAATTTATATATTTATATAAAAAATAATAAAATCTTTGAACCTCTTCTATAGTTAACAAAACATAGAAATATTTTTTCTTTTATTATAAATCACATTTTTATTTACTTAAATCAGCCTGTTTTACTTATACACTAAATAATTAAGAATTTTATATTATAATAGGAACAAATGGTTGCCACCCAAACAATTGAAACAAATTTTATTCGATTGCACAAAGGCTCTTCTTTGATCAACACTAATCTTTGTGAACGGAATACAAAAGCATAGTTTATGGCAAAATCAGTCAGATACAGTTTTGACACATATCAATGTTATGCTCTCGGCAAATAACTCTTTTGCACTTTTTGCATAATGCTTTTGCCTTATTTTGTAGCCCGGGGCAATATATGGTTTAAGACATTTATTTTTTTCAAAAAATTACATAAATCACTTACTGAGAAAATACAATAATTATGTTAACAAAATAACCGATTAGCGTTTTAGTAGGGTAGATGTTAAAAATTTAGTGTAGATTAGTGAGTGCGCGCATTTGCTGCAGCGCGAACAATGCTTGTTTATTAAGGCCTATGGCACAGTGCGTTAAGCGTAAGCGATAATTGAATAATTGTTTGTACGTAGTTTGTTTGTACAACATAATTACATATATGTTCAGTAAAAATGTTTTTTCGATACTGGCTCTTCAGTATCTTCGCAAATAGGGTTGTCATCATTTTCTAAAAGAGCACTCAGGACACTGTCTTCATCTAAATTTCTACTGTCCATTATAACGTTTTCTAGTCACGATATCTACAAAAAAATAAGAACAATTTAATTACAAACAAACTAAAACAATATAATAAAATAACAAGTTTAATCAGTTGAAAAAACAATACTTACAATTACAATTTAACTTGAAATCTTAAAACTTACGTGAAAGATAATCATGCGTAATTTTGACTCATAGCACAAAGTACCGCTAGACCGTAGAGACCGCTCAGAACAAACCGCCATTTTACTCACGCACACATTGACATTACGTTTATAGCATCGATCACTTTTATTAGTGATCGATGGTTTATAGGCAATCTCAAGCAGTTTTCAAGCAGACATCAGTCTCGACTGTCACATTTTGTTTAAATGAATAAATGAGAGACATTGACATTTCATGACGAACGGAAAAAATTGTTATAAAAAAATGCAAAGAGTTCCAACCAGTGTCAATAAAATTTCATATTGTCACAAATAAAACCTACAAAGTCAATGCAGTAGCAGCCCTAGCACAGATTAACTAATAGAAGTCAATGCAGTAGCAGCCCTAGCACAGATTAACTAATAGTCTGGCAAGTTGAGGTAATTATTTTTAAAGATGGCGGGAGCGGTCCTTCTGTACTCTCTATATTTTGTGCTCATAGGGTCGTTATATCTCAAAATCAGTAACACTTTCCTTCATGATGCGTGCGCCTCACGGAATGTCCAAGCAACGAGTGAGATGTCCTAGACACATAGCAACGGATTCGCACTATTTAGAGAAAAAGAGCAATTTTACGAAAAGGCATGCGTCAATTTTACGCAAACTATCTTTCTAGGGTACAATAATTGTAAATATGTAGGTAAGTACCTAGTTCCCGATAATAATGACTATCTTTGGGTTTGATAAAACAATCAATGTTATGTATTATAAGATTATTTGTTATTTCAAACGTATCGTTCCGATACTCGTTCCAAGGAACGCTTACTTATGTATGTAACCAATGTTTCTCATTCAAGTGGGTAATTGTAATGTGTTTTGAGGAATATATGTCTTAAACCATAAGATTATTTGATTATTTACCAAGGGTATGTAAAGACAGTGTGAACGACGCCTTTCTTCCAAAATTAGGACTATTAATGTACTTTTCCGTGTGGTGTCGGACGTAAAGAATAGCACCATCCCATATCTTCCCGTGGGTGTCGTAAGAGGCGACTAGGGGACTTACCAGAGAATGGGCAGCAGCGTTCTCTGTGCCTTTGTAACAACCATACTGCGATCGCCAACCCGCCTGCCAAGCGTGGCGATTATGGCAAAGCCCCCCTCCCCCCCCTTGGGGAGACCTATGTCCAGCAGAGGACGTCTTTCGGCTGAAATGATTAATGATGATGAATGTACTCGTGGTTTCATATGTAACTAAAGAGTATTGGCATGAACAATGTAAACCCTATTTCAGCGCCTTTGTGTAACTAGTCTGTCATGGCAATCGATTTCCCTATTGGCATTGCAACAAAATCTTATGCTTTCATAGGCATTGACTATGGATTGAAAATAGTATTCGATAGGTGTGTGACATTAAAAAGTACACGAATGTTGTTCTGAATTCGCGGATATTTTTAAAGTACTGTAGCATTATAAGTTATGACTATATGTTATATACGACGACACGGTTGGCGCAGTGGCTGAGCGATCGACTACTGCGCAGCGTGTTGCGGGTTCGATTTCCGCCCAGGGTAAACATTTGTGTGATGAGCACTTGTGTTTGCCTTGTGTCTGGGTGTTGTTTATCTATATATGTATGTATTTACAAAAAAAAATGTATTTGTGTATGTATATCAGCTGTCTGACACCCATCGTACAGGGTCTCTCTAGTTTGGGGTCAGTTGGCCATGTGTGAAAATGTCCCCACATATTATTATTATTATATTGAAGTGTGTTTGTTCGGGCTAATTTCAGAAACTACTACTTTTAAGATTTTCATAATAATAATGATATTCACTAATAGAAAGAAGAATTAACTGGTAATATTATAGGCTACATTTATTTTAAAAATATTAAGAATCCGTTACGAAATTACACAAATAAGGTCACGGATAAAAACTAGTATCACATAAAATCAAGTATGACGGCCAGTCCCCAAACGGTTTCCAACATCTGAAAGAAAAATTTTTTAAACTGGTTGTCTTTGTCAAAGTTTCTATTATATTGTCTTTACTTTACCAAACAGTTTTTCAACTATTAGTAGCATTAGGTATTGAACTTTCACAAAAATTACAATCACTGTAAATGTAAAAACAAAACACGAACATCTTTGTTTAAACATGTCTAAGAATAAAAATTCCGTACTGGTACCCAAGATAGGCTTGCTTAGTTTGGGGCCAATGTCAAAAACTTTGTAATTTTTAACCTTAATATTTTTGAAATGTAAATATCTTAGCGCTCGGTACACGGTACGGGCTAACTGAGCCGCGTAAGCGTCAGGTCACAGCACCGTAAGGGTAAGCGTCAGATGACGTCATCGTAAGACTTGTTGTTCATGTGTGCGTGAGACTGGTACGGATACGAGCTCACATGATTACACATCAATTCTCGTGAGTACCTTGGCACTCAAACAGTTTATTACGTACTACGGTATTTAATTATTTATCATTCTTATTTTTTATTATTTATAAGTTTTGTATATATTTTTATAGTGTGTAAATATAAATTATTATGTAAGACTCGCAAATATATTCACATAATTAATAATCAACTAATTGTATTTGCTCAAAGCTCATTACAGCGCTTATCCGAATATACAGCTTCAAAAAACTCATTCAACTATAAAACGGAAGGTATTGTGCCGCAAATGGCCAATTTAACGCTATTTGCCAAATATAATTGGCAAATGGTGGTATAGAACTGCTCTTTTTCGACACTACAGTGTAATTCAGAAGATTAATTCGAAAATGTGCCTATGAGATTATGAATTTTGGCGCGTACTGTATAAAGCTCATGTTTCGGCGAATTGTAAGCCAATTTTTAACCGACTTAAAAAAAAAGGAGTTTCTCAGTTCGACCCGTATGTTTGTATATACCTATGTATGTTTATCCGATTCCGATTATCTCCCGTTTGGCTGAACCGATTTTGATGCTATTTTCAGAAAAGTGATTGTTACGTTTTGGAGAAGGTTTTAGGATACAACAATTAGGAATTTATTCAGTGTTTTGTTGAAAAAATCAACAAAACCAAAAAAAAATTCATAGAAGTCGGTTTCGTTTCTTCCATCTTCGGAGGACTTCAATCTTTGTTTTAACTGTGTTGCCGTTTCTTAATGAATTTGGGCGATAAGGACACACAAAAAGTGGAAAATAAAAACTTTTTTTTAAAAAAGAGAACCGCCTTCAAAAACTAAAAAGTGATAATACCTAACTTTAGCACAGAACACACATGACTTTAGTTTCGGAAGTCGGTGGCAACACAAAACAACAAACCGAACAAAGTCAGTTAAAGATCCTTCGCTGTATTGCGTTCCGGTCGGTTCAATGATTTTGCCGTGATGGTCAACCAGACAGATTTACTTTCGCATTTATAACAATAGCGTGGATGAATCCTCGTTAGATCCTCGTCTTACTTAGTATTTAATAAACATGTGGGAAGTTATTGATTGTAAGTAGGATCAATGTGAATGTAAAGGTGCGTACGGATTAGAGGCAGCTCGCCTGAGGCACGCACGGCTCGCCCTGTTGCCTCAAGTGCGTACGCGCCTCAGCCCGAGGCGTGCCTTCACGAGCCGTGCGTGGCGAGGCTGCGCACCCCGAGGCTGCCTCTAATCCGTACGCACCTTAATGTTTACGATAATAATAATAATAATAATAATATGTGAGGACATTTTCACACACGGCCATCTGACCCCAAACTAGGGACCCTGTACTATGGGTGTCAGACAGCTGATATACATACACAAATTTTTTTTTTTTTTTGTAATTGTATACATATATAGATAAACAACACCCAGACACAAGGCAAACACAAGTGCTCATCACACAAATGTTTATCCTGGGCGGGAATCGAACCCGCAACACGCTGCGCAGCAGTCGATCGCTCGAGCCACTGCGCCAACCGTGTCGTCAAATAGTCGTCCGATGTATCAAGTATCACTTACATATTCATCATCATCATCAGAGTATTCTGCCTTACCAACTATGTTGGGTTCGGCTTCCAGTCTAACTATATGCAGCTGAATACCAGTGTTTTACATGGAGCGACTGCCTATCTGACCTCCATATGCCAGTAACTGGTTAACACGATACGATGGTAAGACTGGTTGTCCGACTATAACTATGACTAACGTAGCTATAATATATATTATAGCTAGCCACCACACCACTCACGGTAGCTATAGTATAATAATATTATTTTCGCCCTTATTACGTCTGCTTGATCCATATGATGTTAGTAATACAGAACTTAAAAACTAATAATAATAATAATAATAATAATATGTGGGGACATTTTCACACACGGCCATCTGACCCCAAACTAGGGAGACCCTGTACTATGGGTGTCAGACAACTGATATACATACACAAATACATTTTTTTTTTGTAAATACATACATATACATAGATAAACAACACCCAGACACAAGGCAAACACAAGTGCTCATCACACAAATGTTTACCCTGGGCGGGAATCGAACCCGCAACACGCTGCGCAGCAGCCGATCGCTCAGCCACTGCGCCAACCGTGTCGTGTGCCGTGCCGTGTCGTGTGTGTGTGTGTGTGTGTGTGTTTTGTTACGTTAGTAACAAAAGTAATATGAATGAGGTATGAACATTTTTGAAAAGCCATAAATAAACTTTTTTCATATCCTATTTTCCATTTCACTAACAGATTTTGGAAACAACCCACGTATAATGACTTATATACACATTTCATTTTAAACTTAATATGCCTGGTAATATGCGATAACACATGCTAAATAGATAAGAAGGCCAAATAATGGCACATTAGAAATCTCCGATTGTAATTACTCTATTTATTTATTTATTTATACTTCATGCACAAAGCTACAAAGGCGGGCTTAGGCATTCTCTACCAGGTGATAAAGAGATAACATGGCAGGTGCATATGAAAAAAAAAAATTAAAAATACACACAAACACACACACATACATATAAACTACACATACATAATTTAATATCTGGAATATAACATACCTATATTAAATATAAATAAACAGATAAATATAAATAAAGGAAAAGAGTATTATCAGCACAATTAAGCAGAGTCATCTCCTCTGCTTATTTGTGCTGAAAATAAGTTCACCATTTCCGCTTAAATGCATACTGGCTGGTGGCCGTTCTGATATCGAGAGGAAGCGCATTCCAGAGAACAATGACCTGGATATGAAAGGAGAATGAACAAAATCAGAAGTATGAGAAGGGCAAAGTAAGAGAAGGTTGTTAGAAGATCGCAGATTTCTAGCGTATGAAGAACAAAGATATTGAAAGTGGGACGTTAGATAAGAGAGAGAGTTGAATAAGGAGAAGAGCGATGTCAGTGCACGCACCTTCTTCTTTCGTGAATGGGCAACCATTTCAACTCAGACCTGTAGCTTGACACATGATTATATTTCCTCAAGTTATAGATAAACCTGATATAATTATTAAGGACCCTATCTAGCTTATCAAGCAAGACTGCGTTTATGTCAAAGTAGCACACGTCACCATAGTCGATTATAGGAAAAATTTAAGTCTGCACAAGCATAGTCTTCGTATTAGCAGGCAAAAAGTTCTTCAGACTATATACGGCTATTCCTTATATAGTCTTAAGAACTTTTTAGAAGAGGATATAAGAGGGTTTAAATGTGAATAATAAATTTTGAATTATTTTATGACTTGTTCCTAAATGATTGTCAAACTGGGAATATAAAGGACAATGCGGACTTTAATTATTTCAATATAATTATATCCGTAATTATCAAAAGCCTTTGAAAAGGTTTCGTGCTGAAATAATACCTACCTACCTTTATAAAAGATGACGCCACAGCACTATAATACTGATGAAAATAATTACGTACAATACAAATTCGGGTAACGACTTAATAACTTAATTGTTCAATTAAAATAATTGAAATAATTCCCGACTTGGTATAGTAGCACGTCGCTTTGTAAATGATAATGATATGTGTTCTTGGAAACATTTAATTTTGGTGCCTTAAAACATCAGAGGGTAGATACTTTTTAATTTGTGTAACGCTTGCCACTCCTACCTATATTACTCAAAAATATGCCAAACCTTAAAATAACATCAAATGTATTTTTTGTTAATTCTTTGAAAGTACAAAAATATTCTGAAATAAAGAGCGAGTAAAACAAAAAAGTAAAAATAAAAATAATAGCCTAGTCTGCCACTACATCGTATTAAAAAGTGGCGAGATGAAAATTTCATGTACCTACAGCCATTTTTGACGTTCTTATTACTCTCTGAACACTATGAACTTAACAAATTACTTTTTTTTCTTAAAAAGTTTTTGCTAATTAAGTAAATCTGGAATTCGTTTTATCTTGGCTACGAGTTAGACCTATCATACCAGGATCATTAAAGCTCTATCCACACATATCAGGGTCGTGTCCGGGACGGGGACGGTCCATGTCCGTGATAAAATATAGTTGTGAACATTTTAATAGAATAGAATGGCTTGACATAAATAATCTAAAAATAAATCTTAATAAATCCGTATATAGGGTGACTGGTAATTAGTGTACGATACTTAAACACGTGATTGTGTTCATGATAACGAACAACTTTCCCGAAGAAAAAAGTTTTTTGTACTGGTTCACTTTTATCACAATAACACAACAGCCGTATGAAATTCACGCGCGCGCACGCCTGTGACCTAAAGTGAACCAGTACAAAAACATTTTTTCTTCGGGAAAGTTGTTTGTTATCATGAACACAATCACGTGTATAACTATCGTACATTAATTACCAGTCACCCCATATATCAATTTCAATAAATGTAATAATCTTAAATATAATATTAAACTAAACATAACAAAAATTAAAGAAATAGCACAAACAAAGTTTCTAGGCGCCTATTGATGAAAACCTAAACTGGAAAGAGCATGTAGACAACGTTTCAAAGAGAATAAACAAATTTGTATATGCCCTTAAACAAATCAAAAATGTAACAAGCCTTAAAACAGCTATCATGACCTATCACGCATATGTCGAATCCCTACTCCGCTACGGGCTTATAATATGGGGAAATAGCACAGATAATTATGAACCGAGCATTTGTTGCGCAAAAAAAGTGTATTAGGGCAATGTACGGAATGCATACAGATGAATCATGTCAACCGATATTTAAAAAATTGGGTCTGTTACCGTTGCCTTCCCTTTATATTTATGAAATATGCATGTTCGGTAATAAACATAAGGCTTTGTTTAAATCAGCCAATGATGTTAATCCCCGGAGTCGGCGTGATCCACAGAGACTCGTTCTGCATGATCTTCCCAAGCTTGCTAAATATAATAAAAGCTGCTTATATAATTGTGTTCGTATATATAATAAGTTACCAAGTAACATAAGAAACTTAAACTCTAGATTATTTAAAATTAAATTGTTTGATTGGTTGACTACTAATAATTTCTATAGTTTAAAAGAATTTCTGGAAAACAACTTCGCATGTTAGTGCTAAGTCGAAGATTTGCATGCTAAGTACAATTTTGGCAAAACATGTAAGCACTTCATTATAAATATTGTAACACCAACACCATGTATACCATGTTTTATGCAAATAAAGAAATAATAATAATTATTATTATTTATATGAACCCGTTCACACACGTCTGTGTCCGGGCCGGCGACGGAGCTTGTGCCCGGGCCGACGTCGTGACGTACCCGTGCACATCACGGCGTCGATCCAGGCCCTGATGATATTTTCCAAGCACATTGCAATGGTGACTGAGAGGTACAGATGGAAGGCCGTGGCCTGTGGACGGTGCGGTCACGTCCCTGAAGTGTGTGAACAAAAAGTTCCTGACACAGCCCTGACGGGACCCGGATGCACGGTCTTAGTACGGCCACGGACGGTCCCCGTCCCGGGTACGGCCCTGATATGTGTGGATAGAGCTTAGTTTCGGTCACGGTGGCCAATCTCAATAGAGAGTATTCAATTAGGCAGGAAACACTATAGTGCAGTAGAGTGTACGTACATACAGGTGCACTCCCTCTTTCCTCAATCTCATAGTCCGGTGGAAAGGCAATCCGACATTATCGGGGAGAGTTCAGGCGTAGGACCAACGGCTTAACGTACTTTCCGAGACACAAGGGTATCATACCACCTAACTTCAACTGCGAGTGGCTACTGAGAAATT
Source organism: Charanyca ferruginea (assembly GCA_947361185.1). Taxonomy (NCBI): domain Eukaryota; kingdom Metazoa; phylum Arthropoda; class Insecta; order Lepidoptera; family Noctuidae; genus Charanyca; species Charanyca ferruginea. The sequence goes on along the minus strand of OX376074.1, from coordinate 5,943,420 downwards.
CCTAATGAAAAACCCAACAACACTTTGCCTGACCTAGGAATTGAACCCAGGATACCATGCACAGCCTGCAGTTGCGTCTGCGACCATGAGACCAACCGGGCCGTCACCAGAGACATTAATAAATAAATGTCAATGTCATTATAATCCCATGCCCGTATTCCAATTGATTTGATTTCGGAACAACATACTTTCTTTTCTATACCAATAAGTGATAGGTATCTTTTTTTCACGCCACAATATTACTACTGGACTTATTAACTACTGGAAAGCCAAAATCATCAGTGACCACGGTAGAGGCGAGTACCGGGGAGACGATTCAACTGTCTTGAATCCCGCAACAAAATTAATCAGACTAGAATAGCAAAGGAGTCCGAAAACACATAATTTCCATTTCCCCCCATACAAGATTCAAGCAGGAGACAGAAAGGAACTAGGGTCAATAAGCGCAAGTAGACGTTTACAACAGGAAAGAGCCCAGTTGCCTACTAATTCAAATTGAAATGCCCTAAAATGTTAGGACCCATTATAGAAATAGTGTCTTAATCACCCATTATTACCTCATAGTCTTTATCTCTCACACAATCCAACGACAGTATTTTCAGTCTTCCCCTAATCCTATAGCCATTCTCATAGCTTACCTCGTGACAATACCCTTTCCTTCTCATGACATGCCAATGGAAATGTAATCACAAAAGATAACCTACCACGCGTCAAAACACAACTACCCCATTTGATTTGCGACCCTCAGTTTCCATGTCACATCCAGACATGCGCTGATCTGTAACATGAACCTTTAATACGTCTATTTAGCAAATTTATTGCTCAAAACATGTTCAAACCAGCTCAAATGTAGTGGCCACCTATCATAGGACATGACAGCTTAAAGCAACCATGATTTTCAATTTAGTGTAATGTTCGCAATTTGAAATTGTACTCGCGTTATGCGGGATTAGCCCCTTTTATGGTTGCTTCATTTGATGAGATAATTAATTGGTTTTGTAAGCTGCGGTTTGAATTGATCTATCAATGAAACCAATCTGCGTAATGAATGGACCGATGTTATGTCGCAAACGAAAAGATGGAAACGAGTAGGGAACTAATATGAGAGATAGACGGTACAGATTTTCTTCTTTTCTTAATTGAAAAGGAGTTCATTTGACTCTGCCTTTTTATGATCTACATATATTAGAAAATGTCTGATTGAGTTACATCTTTAATTCTTAGTCCTTTGCCTAAAAGTTTACAACAGTTATAGCATTACGTTTACACTGCTATATTTACTTTTTATAAACATGCAATCATTCTTCATATTTGCTGTCTAAATATTATAATACATAATACTTGTTTTTATACTTTAAATTTACTTACAGTCTTTATGCTCGTCTTGTATACGTCCCTTTCTTTATAATATGTGTCTCAGATCATAGTTCCCTTTAGTTTTACTTACATTATATTTCTTAAAGCTAATTTTATTTATAAATCTGGAAAATAAATAATGTAAAAACATTATTTATGACATGTTTGTCAATGACAGTTGTCAATCTTGACAATAGTCAGTAATACTTTTATTTAGTTTACGGCTTAAATAACGTAAAACCTTCAAATTGATGTCGAATATATGTGTGTATTGCTGTATTTTATACTAAACAGCTGGACACCCCCTAATGTATCTGGTCTTCTTAAAATCTTAAAAGCACTAATCAAATAAAAATAACTGGCAGTCTACAATAATTGAGTCTGGCCGGTACTATAATACCCCGCTATATAAGACCATACGGGCGTTCTAGAAATAGAATTTGCACTTGGAAAGTATTATGAATTTCGGAAGAGCGGACAGGAAAGAAACCTGTCAAATGGGTCAGTCTAGATCTCGCTGTCGCTTAAGTATCACGCTGATTACTTATACGCTGCTTACAACAAGTCTACGGGTCCACAATCAAAAGTCGGTAACGGTCCTGAGTTGTGCCGTCGTGCTGTCGCGTGCCTGCTGCTCCCAAAGCTAGGAGCCGATCGCGGCAGTCTTATCTTCGGCCGATCCTGTTTGCCAGCCAGGCTGTGGAGCCAGGAGCCTGGAAATCTCTGCCTAATCGTAGTGCGTCTAGGTTAGTGCTTTTTAATTCTATGTTTTTGATACTCATCGCATTAAAATCTTTCTTGTGAGAGCTATTAAATTCTATCGTACAATTCTACATAGCTTTTTATTTCATAAAATACTAGAATTGTTGTGTGTGTAGTTTTAAATAATAATCTTATATAAACATCTATCTGTAACTAATCATATCTTCTTAAACATCTATCGAACTAACGACACCCCTTTGTAAGACTAGTTGTCAAACTTTCTGGCTTCCGACTACCTGTAACGACTGTCAAAGACCTACGATTGACAACCCGTGGCCGGGACCAACGAAATCCGATCGGGCCTGTCCCTTTGCTGACCTCCCCCAGCGACGCCCTAAGCCGAGGCTCATACCCCACAGGGGGTGCCCTTAGCGTGTAGTCGCTTAGTTTGTAAGTTATTTTGCCCTGGCTGGAGGCCCTAAAAATTATAATTTTTAAGGCACCACAGGAAAGTCCGGTTATACACCTGACAACCTATTACGATGACCTGCGAGATGTCATTCCAAAAAAAATAAAAATAAATAAAACCGGAGCCAACGACTTTACAAACGTACTTTCCGAAACACTGAGGGGTCTCGATAAATTGGATATCCGATCAATCTGTACGGCTTTTATTTAGCCATTAACAATATATTATAGCAGTAGTCCTAATTGAAAACTTCATAACACGTAGATACATAGCACGGCAAAGTTAATCAACTCCCTGAACCTAAGTCTTACGTGCAGAATCCCTAATTCTCATCTCAAAAAACAGCCAGTGCTGCACTAAATCACCCAGTATGAGAGTATATGACTATACTATCCAGTATATTGAAGTCCGTGAGATTAAACCGACGTTATTAAACCTTACTAGCGAACACGCGGCCCGCTCTGACACATTTTATTTACGTACATAAGTATATTTGGGACCCGACCTTTATTGAATAAGCATCCCTAAAATTCGGAAGTTAAAGTTCATATTTGCATGGTAGTTCATGTTATTTAGTACCAATACTAGCGTTTGTAGCATCCTATCAATTTTTATCCAACTCTTTGCTTAGATGTCTTCTTTATTGATGTTAATGTTGTAAGGGTACAATATTTTACTGACAATGAGAATAATTTTGTTGGATCTGCAAATTATTTGCCTTCAAATCAGGTCCAAAGAGTCGCCGAAAAAAATACTATTTTCTGTGACGTTTGTTTTATGAAACTATGAAAATGAAACCGGTTTGCGAGTCTTTTATGATTCAATGTCGACGGGCCTGTTGGTCTAGTGGTCACTGACCCTGACTGCTAAGCCGGAGGTCGTGGGTTCGATTCCCACCCAGGACAAACTTTGTGTGATGAGCATGATTGTTTGTTCTGTGTCTGGGTGTTTATCTATAATATGTATGTATTTATAAATTATATAAGTATGTATATCAGTTGTCTGGTTACCATAACACAAGCTCTGCTTAGCTTGGGACCAGATGACCGTGTGTGAGTTGTCCCAAGATATTTATTTATTTATTTATTTATTTATTTAATGTTGTATTTCACTCAAAGAAATGTAGCCAAATGTGTATCATTCCCGTAAAATCTTAAAAAAGTTTTTAAAATATACTCCTTAGGACACGACGCATTACTATCTAACAGCTTTTACCACTTAGGCACAACTTGAATCTAGCTTTTACAGTCTAGGTAAAACATATTTTCATTTTCACAACAAAGTTCATATTATCTTCAAAAAAAAATACAATTCGCATTAAGTACATTTTAAACCGAAATTCCAAATTCTAGGTACCTAAGTAGAGTAGTTTTGTTATTTAGTTACTATATAGGTCTATGTAGTATAATAGATCAAATAATAGAATTTCTATAACGTTCAGTGAGATTTTTTTGAGGATTTTTTGGTAATTACAATTCACAATTAACATGCATTTCAAGGTCTAGTATACAAGGATAAATCATCTATACTAATAATATAAGTAAATTATAAAGAGGTAAGACTCACTCGACTCGACTTTGGATGTAGGTGTGGAAATCTCCGAAATTACTTATCCGATTTCAAAATAGATTTCAAAAGATTGACGACACGGTTGGCGCAGTGGCTCGAGCGATCGACTGCTGTGCAGTGTGTTGCGGGTTCGATTCCCGCCCAGGGTAAACATTTGTGTGATGAGCACTTGTGTTTGCCTTGTGTCTGGGTGTTGTTTATCTATATATATGTATGTATTTACAAAAAAAAAAAGAAAAAAGTATTTGTGTATGTATATCAGCTGTCTGACACCCATAGTACAGGGTCTCCCTAGTTTGGGGTCAGATAGCCGTGTGTGAAAATGTCCCCACATATTATTATTATTATTAAATGTTTTTCACTAATAGAAAGCGATTCTATTGTCAAGGATAATTATATTTTATGATACAAAAACGCGGATGAAATAGCGGGCAGAAGCTAGTTTAAGATATTTTGATTTCCATTAAGATGGATTAGAGATTTCGAAGTACACGAAAGGTCACCAGCAACAAAATGAAAAACGTAAACAAAAAACCAATATTTTAGAAAGTAAGCTAATGATGAGAGTATACAATTTTAGTTCCAAAGTAAATATAAATTAGGCGAACAAAAGAAGTTCGTTCGTCCCAAAAACTTTGAAAGTGTAATAACTTGGATAAAAAATATGAGTCTGTCCATTATATTTTTTGGTTAATTTTAGTAATAAACAAGATAGCAATATCTCACTGAAATCTTGATTAAATTGTTCGTAAAACATTTTGAGGGAGAGTGGGACTTTAGACTGTTGTTATCTCGTCGTATGGCTCAAGACATAAGCGATTGATTAGGTTGACTAATTGTGCCTTTCTGATTTTGTTATTCTTCCACTCCTCCTCCTAATATTAAAAGTTATTATTAAAATCGAAAACAATTAAATTATGCATATGTCTTGTTTGAATACTTCTTAAAATATCAGTATTCATAATATACTTACACACACCCACCCACACGCCCACAGCCACATAAACACACACTCACCCACATAACCACACACTCACCCACATAACTACACAATCACCCACACCCAGAAACACACATACACACACACACACACACAAGTAATGCATAGCAAAAGAACATGCGTGCATCTTTCATTTATTTTTATTTATCTTTTTAGGTATTATTTTTTTATTTTATTGCACAGCAAAAATGCTAAATGTACCACAATTGGGCGAAGACAGTGGCTCCTGTAACACAGGTTGCTACCTAGCCACAGTAAAGATATCTAACAGTATTGTCACTCGTTTAAGGTCACGCGCTTAAGTACCTACGGCTCGCGTTCGTTCGAACGTCCAAAATCCAGTCGGGATGCCACGCGCTCGCTAAGTGTACGTATACCACAGATATTTTTTTACCGATACAGTTTAATTAATAGTTCCGTACGATACTGCGTCCGCATCCTTAATAATGGGTAGTCGTGCAAATTGCAGTGTAGACAGCTATCAAAACAAAACAACCAACAAAAGTTTATCCTTTTTTACATTACCTAAGGAGGAGGAAAGGTAATTAGGTACCTATTTTGTATTTATTTTTTCTTTGTTAATTCTTTTTTTTTATAATAGAGAGTTCTTTGTGTAATGTTAAGAAGAAAGTTTTATAATAGTACGTAATTATAAGTAGGTACGTATTGATTTGGTTCGATATTTTACTTACTTATTATTTTTCAAAATATAAACACAATATCTAGCCAACTGTAAAAAACTAAAATGTAAAAACTGTTTTTAATTCACCTATTCTTTTGTGTAATCATTTCATAACATAGACAGCCCTAGCGTTAGTAATTTGACGCAGGCGATCGCCCGACACCACGTCAGACAACGTAGTAGATACTCTCGAGCGTGTGCGTAAGGTACATTTTAGCGCGCACGAACGGCTGTAATATTTTTGTAGGCAGTTATAGTGTTAGGTATCTATCTTTTTCTATGGAGTGAACTATCTGTTCCAAAGGAACTATTAGTTAATCTGTGACCTAGCTCAGGAGTCAGGGCTTTAAATAAGTTGTCATACCTGTATTTTATGTCAATAAAAAAAAATATTAAAAATATAATATTAGTTCTAAGTTAAAACATCATGACGAAACCCAGACTTGAATTAATATAAGTCTGAAAACGCCAATCCACTTTGAACAAGCGTAGTGGTCATGGTCCTTTGTGATCCTTCTCTGAATGAAAAGAGGTTTTTACCTTGCAGTAGAAACATTGTTTTGTTTTAGTTATATTTTTATATCTGCGTTGCATTTAGTTTTTGCAAATTACCAGTTTGCAAAAACGAAGTGTACGATGTTTACATCTAATATATAAAAATTTCGTGTCATTGTGTTTGTTATCGAACTTCTCCGAAACGGCTGGACCGATTTCTATGAAATTTTTTGCCTATATTTCGTAGGTCTGAGAATCGGTCGTAGGCTATTTTTTTTTTAACTTACAGTGCAAAACAACGTTTGCCGTTTCAGCTAGTTGATGTACAATTACCTACTTAGTACCTACATTTTTATTGTAGGTACAGTGTCTAATGCTTGGATTTTATTAATAAATTGGTTTAGTTGTAATGTATCTCAGTAATTTTTCTTTGAAAATTTTAAAATAATACACCGACCATGATTATTTTCAACTCCTTGCGTTGTGATATACAAAACTTTTTTAAGAAAATATTGAAAAGAATATTAGACAAAATAAAGTGTTATCTCTACCTTTTTTAAGCATCATTAAGCAATAACGTCTTAAAAAGTTGTTTTACCTTTCTCTCAAAGTAATATATTCACAAAGTTATATTGAGACGGTCCACTCCATGAGGGTAAACATTTTGACGGTCTCAAGCCAATGGAAATAGTTACAAACTTTAGTCAAATATACTTTGGCGAAAGTTAACTATAACATAAATCGTGAAGTGGGGTATCTATCGTAATTTGAAGGCGTCTGGATAATGGATCAAACTGGTATCCTATATAAATGGATTGTTGATTTATTGTGTTTGGAACTGTAATCCTTTTAGTTAGAATTTAGTTGTGTTACAATTCAACCAATGGCAATCGTAAATTATTTAATACCATGGTGCGACGTACAAATGTAGCGACATGTCAAAACACTGAGACTACAAATTACCTTCTGAAATCTTCCTCTAAATGAAAGTTTTGCCAAAACCTACCAATATCAAATTTTCTACCATTTTTCGAAGACAATTAGAGATTTAAAGCTGGCTATTTTTAACCCCTCAATTTTTTTTATTGCAAGAAATAAAAAAAAATCTTTTATTTGACAATGCCAGATCCTGCTCCACCCATTTACAGAAAATGTAATTTAATAAAATAATTGTAATGATCATAGAATCTTATTATAATAAATTGTTTTGCTTTGGAACTTGCGATTTTGCGAACTTGCGTTCTTGGTTTGTTTCCACGAGACAGGCTCGAGTGTGGAGTTGTGTGGAGTTCATTAGCAAAATGCTTCCTTTGTGTCTTATATTAGTTTTATTTTTTGAGAACCTAATTGATAATGTACATTATAAGGAAATGTAAAGAACATTTTTGTAGGCAAATGAACAACATTATTATTATTACTTGCGGATTATAAATCAATGCTAAAAGGAATGCAAATACAGTTTTTTGATTTAAACAGAAACGGCAAGTTCTGCAGCCATTAAGACCAATGTTTAGTTATCAGCAATAAATAAGCAGTAAGATGCTACATATTGCTAGCTTGTACATAACTTTTATTGAGTGGGGCAAAGTTCTATAGAGTTTCTGGCATTGTCCTTTAAAATCTATTCTAATCTAAGCATAAGTTTGTGGTAGTGGTGATTTGGTTTGGTTTGTTTGTTTGATATTAAACTTTTATTTATGATAGCCTAGCATTTTTCCAACTATGTTGGGGTTGGCTTCCAGTCTATCCAGATGCAACTAGATACCAGTTTTTACATGGAGCGACTGCCCATCGGACTACCACAACCCAGTTACGGAACAACACGATATCCAAAGATCTACGAATAACAGCCAAGACCAACGGCTTCACGTGCTTTCCGAGGCACGGAGGGAACTCGGTATGAAATGGATGGTCACCCACCCACAGACCGACCGCGGCAAGTGTAGCTTAAGGCGATTCCCTGACCAAATAACCTAGACCATACATTTCCTCTTTGCCGCAGAACCGAAATTCGCACATTTTTTGGTCTTTTTTATTATAAACATACCTAGTTGGTATATTATAAGGTTGAATCCCTCAAAAAAAAACCAAATTGATACCAATACCAATTAACTGTATAATTCAATTTTTAATTACTTTGAAATGGATAAATTGTTCGTCAATTGAATTAGCCAAAAAGTGACGTCTCATTTTACTATTCTATCTATATAATAAAAAGGAATTGCTGTTCGTTAGTCTCGCTAAAACTCGAGAACGGCTGGACCGATTTGGCTCATTTTGGTCTTGAAATATTTGTGGAAGTCCAGGAAAGGTTTACACGGTAAGAAAATTGAAAAATCAATTGACAGGACAACGTCTGTCGGGTCAGCTAGTTGTCATATTAAATCTAAAGGGAATCGCGTTTTGACAGCACATTAAAAGTATGACAATTGATTATTGGTATCAAATACTCAATACTAGATTACTACTAGATACTCGATTCAATTTTCCTAATATGACGTTGAAAAGTGCCTTTTAATGGTCTAATTGAAATAAATAATTTGACTTTGACTCAATTAGCATGCAAGATTAATTTGAGTTAGGTACTCGCGTACAGACATGGCTTTTCAAGGCTGCTCTCTCGAAAACAGCTTGAAAGAAGCATGCAGATGAAGCAAGTTTTCGTCGGCATTTACAGAGAAATTACATCTGAAAAAAAAATGTTAGTAATCTACATGATATGATACGTAATTTGGTTTAGCCACAATTTTTCTATCGGTATCACATAATAAGAAAAAAAAATGTCAAATCACCTCCAAATCATTGAGATGAAACCATTAGTTAGTCCTTAATTTCTTATCAAAAGAGTATAAAAGAAATATCTACTGCTTTGCAATACAAAGTAAAATGATTTGTTTTTGTTACTTTTTACAAATATGTATTATTTTTATTACAATACATTAAAAATGCGTCCGATTAAAGACTGCGTCTACATCACCCCCGCACTCGTCCACAAATTCAGTGCGGGCCAAATGCTTTTTTTTTATATGGGACAAGCCCGCTACACTATTCCCTAACCACTGTAACTCCTGTAAGCCAGAATCAACAGTGGCGACCACCATAAAAGCAGATAAAAGCAGACAGCGGAGGAGTAAGAAAAACATATTTTCCACTTCCCTCCAAATCAAGCAGGAGACAGAACAGAACTAGGCCAATAGGCACAAAGGGACGTTTACAACTGGGAGAAACCCAGTTGCTAAGCACCACGGATTATTTAAATTGACATAATTAATGGGCCCTAAAAAAAAGTGAGCTGTTACATTAAATTTGATTCCAGTAATAGGTATGGCAAAAACGCTTAATGCTTAAGGTTATTGGCATGTATTCAAGCCTTATGAATTAAGAATTCGACATTCCTACCCCTCTTCTACCTGTGACTTATGGCACTTTACGCCGTTGTTTTCAAAACAAATTTTAGCCCTAAATTTTCATAATCCGAGCATAAGTAATGAGTAGAGCAGCAATTATTTAGTTGTATTGCGTTTTTATCTTTAATGTTTTGTAGATAACTTATGCAAGCTGTAACTTCGAAGCACGGTTGGCGGAGTGGTTGAGCGATTGATTGCTACGCTGCGTATCGCGAAAAAATGAAACCCTTATAGATCAATTTGTTGTCCGTCTGTCTGTCAAGACCCTTTATCTCGGGAACGCGTAAAGATATCGAGTTGAAATAAAAACCATATACTTAGGTTCACGGTCCTTTGAAGCTCTCAAAAAATTAAACTTCAAGCTGTAAAAATGATACGGCCGTTTATGTCGCAAAAAAACGTACATTTCGACACTCTGAAGGGAATCAAAATTTATAGGGTACTTTCCGTTGACAAAGAACTATGAAATTTGGCAAGTAATATCCTCTTATACTATAAATACTTACAGGGAAAAGTTTGAAAACTATACATTTGTAATTAAATCTTTAAAAAAATATTCTATATTTATAACGAGTTGTCCGCGATTTGGTTCGTGTGAATATCTGTTATCGCGGATGCAGACGAATTCCCGTATTAAAAAGTATCCGATGTTCTTTTCTAGGGTTCAAGCTATTTTCATACCAAATTTCATCAAAATAAGCTCAGCCGTTTCATCGTGGAAGTGTAACAACCAGAGTTAGTTTCTCATTTATATTATTAAAGTATAGATGTACCTACAAATTTGTACGTAACCCTCGGTGAATGAGTTCGACTCGCACTTGTCCGGTTTTTTTTCCGCAGGAATCGACTACGCTTTGGAATGAGCAACAAGCGTCAACTTTCTAACTGACCGACACCGTGCCGAATAATTCAGAAGTGCCTGTAAATGGGTTATTTGAAATAAATGCTTTAGTTTGAGTTTAAATGTAGGCTACTCAAGTACCCAAGGTGCGCAGACGTACTCGTGATGTAAGTGCCGTGACTCGCTGTGTCTCTTCTAGAGCATCTTGATTTTATGTAATAAAATATGAATAAATGTTTCAAAGTAAAGTAATTTTTTGAACAAAGCAGTAGATGCAGTAGAAAATTCATAGATGTTTGTTAATGGATTTAAAGTATCAAATACTACCCCATACCAAAAAAAATAATATTCGCAAATGAAAACCGCATTATAAATCGTAACTATAAAATGATTTCACAATAAAACTTGTCAATATAATTCTATCTTTATTTATGCAATTTGGTTTTGATGTTAAACATAAAACTGAATTCAAAACCTATTTCGTATTCAGTTAATTTTACTTTTCACCTACTGTTCTATTTTTGAATATTCTAAAATTAAATACTGATTGCCCAACTTAAACGCAATTAACGCTAGATACTCTATGAATGAAATATCATTCTATTTCCGTGAATAGTTTGAAGTTGACAAATGAGGCTTTAAATAACTTTAATGATACATAAAATGGATTGTTGACTGTTGTGTAGGCGGACCTAAATATAGGCACTTAGTTCGATACATATAAGGTGCTATAAAAATATCTGCCACGGCTTTAATGGGAGGTAGTATTGTGTTTAAAGATTACAATAGTGAAGAACTTTCGTACCCCAGAATAGTTAATTTAATTTGAGAAAATAAAGTAGTTTAATAAACATTGACTCTACTCTGCATAACGTGTTTCACAAATTACGCGCGATGTGTCGCTTCGTCAATGAAAACAACTGCTATCTCTTTCTATCTGTTCTGTGAATGAAAACTGAAATCAGCTGATTAGTTCGTCACTATCTAACCTACTAGGTACACAATAGTACGCAGCGAAAAAAGTGTTTTAAAAGTGCAATTACTTACCAGCTACCGCATTCTTCCAAAAAACTGACGTAGGTAAATAAGATGATAAACTTCCCATCACACTTAAAACAGGCTTTGGACTGACAAGTTAGTGTAAGAATCGCAATTTTTTTCTTATTATTTTTAAACAGTAGGTGCTTAGATTAATACTTAGGTATCAAATAACGATAAATTACAGTAACTTGGCGTTGCCTTCGCCTTCGCGTTGCACACAAATGTAGGCACGCTTATGTACATGTCTCTTCACTTTATTTAATGTGTCCGTTTCACTTTTTACTTGCCTAAATGCGCGTTTGATGCGCCTTTTTAGTTTTTCCACACTTCTAATGATATGTATGATGACTCACTCGCACACCAAACCTCTGCTGGTATATGTTTACTGCATGCGCAGTTATGGAGTTACACTCGCGGTAGCACAACACCATTTCAAGATATTCTTGATTGGAATACCGTCGTCTGGGAGGCATTTTTAAAGGAAGCGCGAGCGATTATCCCGTCGCTAACCGCTAATTAAAACTAACTTCCGAGCGGACGGGGGGCGACTGGCGAGCGGGCGGTCGGCTGGCGCGTGCGACGAACGGGGTAGTGCGGGTCAGGGTGGGGCCGCGCTGGGCTGCTCTTTGACGACGCGACGTCCCGACGAGTGCCGATGCGCAGCGGCATCGTTTGATTAATGATAAGAATGGCAACAGTGTTTGAACGGCGCCGGCGTTTTGCGAAACGATTGAATTGTACCTATTCGGTGCGGAGCGGCAACAGCAAGTCTACGTGATGGTTTTATGCGAATAAATCAATTCAAATTTATACGTACAATTTTTTGTATGAAAAAAAATATGACAAATGATCAATAATTTATCTTTACTATTGTAATCTATAAACACAATACTGTCTCCCATTGCAGCCGGGCAGATATTTTTATAGCACCTTATATAAGAGCGGTGCGATAGCTGCATGGTTAGGAAAATCACCTAGCAGGATGTGTCGCCGTTTTGGCAGATGAAGATTGAGATTTGAATGCGAACATTCTTATAAGTTAGTTTAAATGCCCCCAGATTTTTTAATGATCGCTTAGCTAACTAAATTACGACTTTAGTGCATTTTGACTTGAAAATATTAGAAAGAGCAATGTTAGATCATAGTAAAGTTAAAAATAAAATTGGTTGTCTGTAAAGTCGGTTTACGGACGATAGTTTTACACTCATCACTATTGCTGAAAATAGGAAAGCTAATATTAGTAAGTGGGTCACAATTGTGAAAAGCACCAAGTCTGACAACCAGTCTTACAAGGGGTATCGTGTTAACCAGTAACTGAGTTGTGGAGGTCCGATAGGCAGTTGCTCCATGCAAAACACTAGTATTCAGCTGCATCCGGTCATACTGAAAGCCGATCTCAATATAGTACGATGATGAGTCAGATCTGTGTACATTTAATATACTATACTACAAAAAAATATTTCAAAATATTCACGTCCAATTGAAACAATACTTTTCCAATGTTGAACCTTCCCCGATTTACAAACAGCCCAAATATTTCAGGTCTTAATTAATACCTCAAATAATTCCCAATCCTGAAATGATTTGGCGAATATTATTTTATTGTTTGTTCTACTTGAAAAAACACATGAAAAGAAATCATAATTAAGTGGATACAAATAAAACGCTTGGTTTCATAACTTTGCATTTAAATTTTAATTGAGATGATGCGAATGACAGCTCATTTGCCCAAAATATGAATAATTATGGGAACATGAAACTCTTCTACATAGAGTTTGCAGTGGATTTATTGTAATGAGGTCTATTTTAATTTTTTTATTGATATGCTCTCTGTAATATATCAGCCTGCCTGTCACAGAGCCAGCAGTTGTGTGGTGTATAAATACTTTAGGATATTTAAATTAAAAAAAAAAAACGGTATTTCAGGGCTAAAATTAAGTTTTTTTAGAGAAGATCTGTTTTAAAATTACTGGTAAAACTTCTCTGTTGTCATCTATTCAATTGCGTAACCCTCTCGTTATCAAACATGTTATTTAATTTGACTAATCAATTGCTTCAAATTTTGAAAACTTTAACCTTTTCGAGAGTCAGATCAATGAAATAAATATCAATAAATTGATGTAATGGAAATTGTTTGAAGAAGTATGTCAAGCTTTAGGACTATGGGTCAGTCAGAAGACAGAAAATTTGACAATCAGTCTTACCCAGGGGATATCGTATTACCCAGTAACTGGGTTGTGGCGGTCAGATAATTATGTAGTCACTTCATGCATCCGGTTAGACTAGAAGCCGACCCCTACATAGTTTGAAAAAGGTTACGCAGATTATGATGATGTCACACAATTGGTCTAGACTAGCAAAAAATAGAGAAAAATGGCAAAAGATGGCAGAGGCCTTCGCCCTTAGAACCTCTAATGAAGATGACAAGTACATTTTAGAAACATTGGAAACCTTAGTTTTGTATAATTTAGCAGCATTATTTCAATTTTGTAAATGTGAGTACCATGGAGCCATATATTAAGTAAATTATTATGTGTTTGACATACATGAGCATGGCGGTTGAGAGAATTGTCATGCTCACTCAAATGTCTCGCTGGTGGTGGCGCGTGTGTTGGATCATTCAGCTCCCTCTAAAATGGTTGAGCTGAATGGTGCTGATTCACGCGTCATGTTCGTGAACGGGCGCTGTCAGTAGAGATTGGTCAACTCTTAACTGCCATGGTTTTTATCTTGATTATTTTTTATATTTTGTATTTCTAGATTACCATCATTGTTTTCACATATAAACAACAAGAATAATGTAAGCAGTATTTTGTGAAAAACCTGATTTTAAAAGAGTGTCCGTGGAGTTTCTTGCTCGTTCTTCTCCATAGAGACCTACCTACGTTTTGGAACGAGCAACTAGCTTCAACTTTCTGACTAACTGACCGACTCCTTGACAATTCAAAAGTGCCTGTAAATGGTTTAATTGAAATAAATGCTTTGACTTTGACTTTGAATGCAGTAATTAATAATTGCTAAGAAAAATCAACAAACTATTTATTGCTACAATTAAATCAATAATCTACATTGTAGATTCCACAATGATGTAGGTGTACCGAATCTATCCTATCTTAATTATGATTATATGAAATGCGTGCTTCATTGTTTAAACAGAAATAAATTATTTATATAGGTATTATTATACATTACAGAAGCAATTAATTCATTGTCTTTTTACTGTAAATATCCTATGACATTTATCATCAGCCGAAAGACGTCCACTGTTGAACATAGGCCTCCCCCATAGAACCTGTCCCAGGTTGCCCCACCCAGGTGGATGCAATCTGCCGCTTGCATGTACAGTCGAACAACCTGATTAGTTTACATACTGTACGCACACGTGGTATGAAGAGTTACATACACAAACGTTAAATAAAACGAACGAGTTCTGCTTTTTATTAGTGTGCGTATGTCGCGTCACTAAGCAGTAACTATAATATCAATGTATGTATCGTCATCATTAATCTGTGTGATTGAATAAGTTATAATATGTCGCACCTAATCATTGTAGCAGGTTTGGCGCAATGGCTAACGCATCTGGTTAGTTATTAAGAAGTCTTAAGATCAAATCTCGGTTGCAATACATTCTTTTTGTTTTGTAATCATAATTTTCGTAAAACTTTCATTACCTAGTTGAATTGCTAACAATTCAATTCCGTTCATAGATAAGTAAAATTACGTTTAAGACATGCGCTCGGAACTCTCAGCCAATTTATTTTGACCGTTTAGGATATAACTACCCACAATTTTTGTTTATTTTTTTTTACTTTCACCTTAGTTTATAAAAAATGAGCATTCTTAGTTGTCAGTCTACGCATATAACTTGCAATCCTAAGTATATAGATGAACACTCATATTTCTGTGCGTTCTTTGTTTGTGATCCAATTGTGCTTGAACTTCTTCCAACCATGCAACAAGACGCAATTCATTGTTTTGCATGAGCAAAACGTTTTCATTAGTGAAATTGCAAGGTGATTATTAATATCGGTGAGTAACAAAGCTACTCGTGACAATGTTTTCATTTCGTTATTAATATTCCAACTCAAATTCTTAACTTATCTCACCTTTCAATGTTGACCTATGACTAAATTAATGTAAAATAATATTTAAATATATCAGAATTTGATTCTGATAAAATTTACTTATGGCAGTCTGTTTTTGTCTAACATAAAACTTTTAGTTGAAATAAAGAAAAACTTTTAAATTATGTAAATAAAATAGTCATGAAACACGTTTATTATTTATCTAATAAATAAATAACGGTATTAACTTTTATTACATTATGAGGCAATATAAGATAGTCAGTTAATTTATCTATGATTAATTATCCACCAATCCACCATTGTTTATCTGCATTATTTTAAATATTATTTTGTTTTTATTCATTTAGGAGAACCGTGCAGTTGTGTGACCATCGGAGTGCGCATTCTGGAAAAATAGACCATCATCGACGTGGGTCAAAACCGAAGGCAAATTCTTCGGCTCGTTACCTCGTTACATCGTGGCAAGGCCGTTTACGGGACTAATCCGTTTTTATCCACCCGCATAACTGCATCAGCACATAATGACATGTGTGCTTACTAACAGTGCGATATCACCTGCATGAAGCTGGTATAAGTTGCAGTAAGCCACCACGGAAGATTTTTCTGTTCAACGCTCACCGGCAAAAACAAGTTCTATTCGCTAGGTCATATTATTATATTCATTTTAATTGGGAGAATAAAGTCGTTTATGGATGGCGTTAAAATACTGTAAACGAAGCCGAATTACTATTAATATACTTAGGTTTAAAAGGTACTTCATGTTGCCGTGATTCTCTTATAAACACCTAAGTTATTGTGTATAGTCCGTAGTTGACACTTATTTGCAGTATATATTTTGAAGTGTAAGTGATGTTATTGTTATTCAGTTAGAAGTTAAATTAATTTCTTACTATCTAACATGTTGATGCACTTCACTTTCAATTCCACTTTGTTTAAATTTGTATACATTGAAAAAACAATTACGTCCATTCATATTCAATAAAAAAAAAACTTTGTCTTGTCTTATAAACTCTTAAAGAAGTTGTCAATAGTGTTCTAATCATAAAAAAGTTAGGTATCAATAGCGATATAATAATATTTTTACAATAGTCTGCGTTATATAAATAATTGTATTGGCTACACGTAGTTTTTTATTTGCTAATATTATAACCCATGCCAAATTGAACCCTAAGCCAACTCCTGTAAGAAACATAATAGTCGAAACGAGCTGGCTCATTCACTAATGACTCAATAGCGGTAAGGAACAATAGGATTCCGCATTCCATCTTTTATTAGTGATCGATGATTCCAACGCCTAGTTTGTTTTATAAAATATTTTGATTTATTTTATTGGTTTTATTTAATTACCTTTTTATTTTTTTGTTTAAGTAATTTTATTTGACACAAAATATTAATGTTTTAAAGGACAAAGGAAAACTAAAAACCTAAAACCATAACACCTGCCGGGGTTTGATCTTACGACACGAGGTTTACCTATGCTAGGTTCTTCCACCGACCGGCTATCGGGTCCTTAACTACATGGTTGAAATATTGGACTTCATTCAATTAAAATTGGTATACGTGGGTATATCATACGCACACAAATAGTTTACCTTCATAACCGACCAACCGACTAGATCATTTACACACATAGTGACAATAACCCGTATGTGTGGCATGTAAATCAATTAGGTTGTTCGACTGTACCATCCTGCCATGACATTATGAACGATTGAATTTTATGAACTCTTTTGGGAAATAAAAGTCTTAATAATAATACAATAAAAATATCGCGCAATTAATTTACAGAATTATTTTGTTAAGACTTACAACTAGCGACAATTGTGTCCTGAATTTAACCAAAACGTAAAAAATATACAGCATTATTCGGTCACTAGTTGCTCGGTCATGACTGACGTAAGTTTTGTCTAGTTTGATGTTGTGTGTGTGTGTGTGTGATATTAAACAAAAGGTGTATAACATTCAACACGGATGTTTCAGAGAATGTGTTTTAATTATGCTCTAATAATTTAAACTTACACGTGGCTTATCCGTTTGTTTAGATAATTTTCTGCTCCACGTCTCATTATAACACGAATTAAATAGAAATTGCAACCTTATTCTTGATACACACGGGCTATCATAATGGCGAATGAAATAAAATGTTTAATCAATTTATTATAATCAATTTATGAGAATTTTACCAAGAGGTCTTGATTTTCTTATTACTTTTTTACTTTTCAACCGACTTCAAAAAGAAGGAGGTTATCAATTCGTCTGTAAGTTTATTTTAATATATTTTTTTGTATATTTGTTACGCGATTTCTCCCGCAAATGTAAAGCGATTTTAAAAATTCTTTATTTTATGGATCGGGTATGCTTCAAGGGTGGTCCCATATAAGTTTTATCGAAATTGATTCAGCACTTTTTGAAAAACTCGACAGAAAGCAAAAAATTATACATGGATGATGTTGTAATGTTCTCACCTTGTAATTTCAATCTCTGTTTTGATTATGTTGCCATTTCTTAATGGATTTGGATGATATTAATAAGGAAGTACTAAAAAGCGAAAAATAAAAAAGGTTTTTTACAAAAAAGACAACCGCCTGCAAAAACCAAAAAGTGAAAAATAACTTTAGTTTCGGAAGTCGGTTGCAATACAAAACAACAAATAGAACAGCCAAGCCACCGACTTCCGAAACTAAAGTCATGTGTGTTCTGTTTTAAAGTTATTTTTCACTTTTTGGTTTTTGAAGGCGGTTGTGTTTATTGTAAAAAAACCTTTTTTTATATATATCGTGGTTGAACCATTTTAATATTATAAGTTTGTTTTTTAAGCTTTCACGGCTAAAGTACTGAACCGATGTTGATGAAATTTGGTACAGACTAACCTTGTACCAAGGAAGGATATAAGCTCCTTTTAAAGTGACGACTTCATCTTTATCCGCGATAACAGACATTCATGCGAACGAAATGGTGGGAAAAAACTAGTTTATCTATAATTCAGTTATTTCTAGGTGTGTAAATCATTAATCAAACACCTGTTAGGAAAAACAGGACTAAAATTGTATTTTAGCCCTGCTTTTCCTAACATGTGCATGATTGATTGTGTATGATGAATTTTAGTCCTGTTAGGGAAAACAGGACTAAAATTGTATTTAAGCCCTGCTTTTCCTAACATGTGCATGATTGATTGTGTATGATGAATCTTAGTCCTGTTAGGAAAAACAGGAAAATTGTATTTTAGCCCTGCTTTTCCTAACATGTGTATGATTAATGATTTGTGTTGTTAATTTGCGATACTCAGCGAAAGACTGAAGACCGTTGGGCAAGCGTAATGTGGGGCACCCTGGCTGCGGCACAATGGACCGAGGATATGAAGAAGGTAGCTGGCAGCGGATGGATATAGGTAGCCCAAGACCGAGTAGGTTGCCGAACTCTGGGGGAGACCTACGTTCAGCAGTGGACAGCAATAGGCTGATATAATGATGATGATGAGCGAAACACTTTTTTCTTAGGAGAGTGAGTCGTTTAACTGATACGCTTAAAAGTAAATCAAACTCAAATACCACCAGCACGGTAACAGCTCGAGATCCTCGAAACCAGTGTGTCCGCACTAGAAAATGTAAAAGCGGCAAACAGTAGGTTTTACCCCGTCAGCAGCCCAAGGGGATAACACGCAGATTTACGCCTTTATTTGACTCCAACGCGACTCCGCCTTAATATAATTAATTGGAGAATTCTTACTGTTAAGACCTTCCCCTTTATAATTTATATTAAAGTGATGGTTATGTTTTGTCACACTTGTATTCTAAGGACAATGTAATGGGCTTGGTTCTGTCTAATTACATTTATCTTGAATTATTGTTATCCCTTTCTCGTAGATAAGATAAGAAAGGGAAGTAGGTAAATAATGACGATCGGATTAGGACAACAGATCGAAACTTGAGCGAACTGTCGAAAGAAAAACACTAATAATCGGTTTTTCAGGCCAAGAAATTAACGTAAGATTAACGTTATTTATTGTTAACGTAAGTACCTGGATAATGTAAATGACACATCATCATCATCATCACATCAGCCTAGTGCCGTCCACGAGTTTGCCCGCGAGGAAGTCAAGTATACCTACCCACCCAGGTGTTCCAGTTACAGCATCAAACATAGATGACACAATCAAATACACAAATCCAAAAAATGAACACTTTATTTAGCCCTGACAACCTTAGATATTAATTTTAATTTACTGTAAATTTATTTTGTACTAGCTTTGGAATCAATTATTAGTTACTTCAGTCAATTGAGTTGATAAAGAAGTGACGTGTAGTGTACAAATTTCCATGCAACATCTTTGGGAAAACCACATTTTTGACAGCTCGCTCAAGCGCAGGTGGTGTCATCGATCCTTTTCAGTCAACCAATCACATCAGGTTACACATAAACTTTTCGATCGAGAAACATATATAAATAATAGTAAATAACTATTCTAAATGATCCCCTTGGAATGGAAGTAAAAGATAAGAATACTATTATTTAGGTTCAGATCGTGCCGAATCGAATTATTAATGCCAATATTTTAAAATAAAACCTTTATGCTATCAATTTTAAATAAAAGACGCACCATTTATCAAATAAGATGACTCAACTTGTAATTACATGTCAAAAGCAGTAATTGTATGATACGACTATTAATAGAACTGACAAAACATGATTACAAAAACATGTGAAATTAAAATGAACACAACATTAATTTTTTCATACTAGCGTTTGCTCACGAGTTTGCCCGCGAGGAAGTCAAGTATATAAACCTACCATAAAACATAAACTCAAACTCAAAACCAATTATTTAAAATAAACCATTTACAGGCACTTTTGAATCTTTTAAGTGTGTCGCCGTCTTAATGGATTGAATGTTAAGACAATACTAAAAACCGAAAAATAAAAAGATTTTTCAAGAAAAAGAGAACCGCCTTCAAAAACTAAAAAGTGATAAATAACTTTAGCACAGAACACACATTACTTTACTTTCGGAAGTCGCTGGCGGTGGTTTTGTGTTTGTTGTTTTGAAAATGTCAAGGAGTCAGTCAGTCAGAAATTTGAAGCTAGTGGCTTGTTCCAAAAAGTAGGAGAAGAACAAGCAAGTAACTCGATGAACACGCTTTTAAAATCAATTGAATACCTATTACAATAGGTTACATCATTTATGTTGAATCTACGGGACACAAATCACTGTGTATGTTAAAAGAGGCCCATAGCACTCTGTAATAGTGAAGCTACCAGTTGGTGAAAGTATTTTTGAAATCGAATCGAATAAGGTGTTTCGGAGCTTACCTACAAACTGACGAAAATATAAACTTTACCTCGTAATAGTATAAGTGTAGGTTTGTGATATAATTATTTAGTTTTTCCTGTTACGAAATTAATATTATTTTTACACAACAAAAGTATTTTTAATTATATAATTCTATAATAATTATAATAAGACGAGGTCACGGCAGGCAACGAAGGATATGGTGGGACGAACTAGATGAATTCATTAAAAACTGGGGGGATGAAACACAGGATCACGAAAGATGGAAGGGATGGAAGGAGACCTTTGCTCAGGAGTGGGATAGAATAGGCTAACAAAAGAAATTATATACAGATATAAATGGAAAATGTATGTAGTAATACTTTCCGGAATGTGTAAGGCGTCCTTTATTTAATGTACGCAAATGTGAGTGTAATTAAGATTGGTCTGTCCTTGCTTTGTTTATAGTGAAGGAATTATAGTTTGTGGTTAGAGATACTTCCAGTGAGAGACAAGAATTTATTAGTTTACATTCTCGGTATTTGTTGAAGATAGAATCGTATCGTAGAGAATTAACGTCTTAATGTCTTTTTTCTCAACTAATCCATACTTCCATACTAATATCATAAGTGCGAAACTAACTCTGTCTATTACGCTTTCACGACGAAACGGCTAAACTGATTTCGGTGAAATTTGGTATGAAGGTAGCTTAAAGCCTGGGAAAGGACATAAGCTACTGTTTGATTCGCGGCTTCGTCCGTATCCGCAATATCTGACGTACATGCGGTCGAAGACGCGGGCAAAAGCTAGTTCTTAATAATTGGTTTCTTTTTTTTATATTCTTGGATAAAGGTCATCATGTCATGTGTCTAGCCTCTCAAGCTGGGGTCGGCTTCCAGTCCAACCTTTAACATTTAACGACCGCCTGTCAGACCTCCACAGCCCAGTTACTGGGTTTCACAATACCCCTTGGTAAGACTTTCTGACTTCTGACTACCTTTTACGACTGGCAAAGATCTGCGAGAGAGCCGGGACCAAGGGCTTTACGTGCTATCTGAGGCACGAAGCGGTCTCGGTATGAAATGTATGGTCACCCATCCACGGTATGACCGCGTCAAGCGTAGTTTGACCATGATCGATCGATTGACTGAGCCCTTAACCCTAATATGAACGAATATACACTACCCATGCCTACACATATCAAGAAATACTTGGAAAAAAAAAAAAAAGTAATATTACCTACCCATAACAAAGGTAGGCTGGTAATTAATTACAGGCCTTTCAACTCCTATAATCCCTTGGTTGCTCCGTACGACACCCATGAGATGTAATTAGATAAATCTCGGAACCGCTCAGCAAATCTACTATTAAATATCCTAATAATTCAGTTAGAAGTAGCTATTAATAGTTAGTTGGTATAACCTGCTGAGACCCCCGGTGATGACAGTTTGGATGATAACAATTGGGTAGTAAAAACATAAAAACAAAATAAATAATAGTTTAAAAAAACGAACACGCTAAAAACACGCTTTTTATAGAAAACCAAACTAAAAAATAGAAAATAAATTTTAATAAATTATTTTATTTAAAAAAAAGCGTGGGGTGCTTTTTAAGATATTATCATAATGATAATCACTCTACTCATATCTGTCAATAAAATATTTATAACTATTGACACCATACAACCCACGCTTTTTTTAAAATAAAATAATTTATTAAAATTTATTTTCTATTTTTTAGTTTGGTTTTCTATAAAAAGCGTGTTTTTAGTTTTTTTAAACTATTATTTATTTTTTACTTTTTATTTTGGTTATGTCTATATCTATAAATATTATGTACATTTATTCTACCAGGGGCGCTTGTGCAGTACCTTCCTAGCATATAATAGCTGTTTTTTCGGTAACTAATTTTGAACGACTTATGTTTTTTTTTTTTTGTTTTTTTGTTTTTTTTTTTAATTTTATCAAATAAGTGTATTGTCATCGGTCCTCGATATATCTACAAAGTTTGAACGAAATCTGGCCGTTTAAAGTGGGTCAAAATCGCTCCCAAAGAAGTCGGTTACTAAGGTTACAAACAAACATACAGGTGAAGCTAATAAAAAGCTGGTAAAATAAACTTTGTACAATAAAGAAACTACCTTCAAAAACTGAAGCGGTTTATGTTTTAAGTATTTGTTGTTTTGTATTGTCATCGACTTCCGAACCAAGTCATATTGTTCTGTGCCAAAGTGTTGATCAGAAATAGCATTTATATTCTCTCTAACTATACACGTACCTATGCTATAGTGATGGACGTGACTTGACACAGACGTCACGTAGCCTGATGTTGGCGTGGATTGACGTTTGTAGTGCAACGGAGATGGTTCGAACTCATGACGGCTCGCTAACCAGTCTACCCTCTGGCCTTTTACCGATAACTGTTTGTATTCACGTTATTATTTTCTCTTATTTCCAATGAATTGGGTAAATATTAAGTCTATATTTGTAGTGGATAGAGTAAATATTAACCGACCAAACATAATTCTCGTTGCATACATATTTTATGTTCTCTATTTTTAGGGTTCTCTGAGATGTAGGAATAAAACCTGAGTTTTTGCTGATGTACACAACTCATAGACCACTTCCACCACCATCAGTCACCACCACATACCAACACCAGCACAAACATCACCGTCTACCTACTACTAACTAAATCTATTTTGTCATTATGAAATTGAGCTTTACAGAATCTTGAATAAGAAATAACTTACATTACTTCATTATTTAATTTTATGTCTAGGTATACTTTATTCACTGATGGTAAAATGTCCGAAACAATGCCCCAAAACTGGAAATTACCTGAACATTTTACTCAGATAATTAAATAATTAAAACAAAAGCTACACCACCGATACTTTGTTTTATTTTTAATCCCATGACCAACGATGGAAAAAATTATACCTGCCTACAGAACCCATATTGTGCTTCACGATTCGAACTTTTTGTTATATTACTGTATGGTAGGTATTTACGACTGTAGTGGATAATAATATTGTTATTTAAACTTACCGAAGTATGTGAAGGGTATAAAAAAATTCTATTGAATCAACAGAAGCAGATTTCCCCTGAGTGCCGCGACTGACCGCTGGTTTACCGAGCAGAATTGGAAAAAATGGTGCCGGCTATTTTTTGTTTTGCTTTTTCATTCGTATATCTAGTGGAGTGTGAGTAATTTCGTTAATTAGTAGTTTTTGTGGAATGGCAGTATTTTTTCATATTTTTGTAGAAGGCATAGTTATTGTATTACAGGGTAGAATTATTCTCGTACACGGGTTTTTTATTCCAGCTGCAACTACGTAGATTTAAACTCAAACTCAAAACCATTTATTTCAAATAAACCATTTGCAGGTGCTTTTGAATTGTCAAAGAGTCCACTTTGTGCCTCGAACGAGTAGGCAAATTTATTTATTATTTAATTTATGGCAATTTAATTCTGCCTACTTGTTCAGGGAAACATCCTTTCTCTCTTTCTTTTCTTCTTCCTTTTTGTAAAAAAACGTTGCCCACGCTACAATTTTTTCCTGTATCTGGGTATCATCGAGGCACGAGTGAACCGGTTGATTCCTAGCAAGCGTGCTCCACATTAGGCTGCATCATCACTCAAGATCAGGTGAGTTGCGGCCAAACGCAAACCTATTAGAATATTAAAAAAATATATGTAGTTTGGGGATCGTGGCAATAAAAACGATGGATACAAACGAACTTACTTTTATTTAAATATTTTATAAACCTTCCTAAAGCTTCAAACGTTCAAACACACACCGCTTATTTAACCGTCCTCGCCATCTTCCTTTTATATTCTCTTCCTTTTTATATTCTCTGTCTCTCTCTTTTTATCTTTTGTCTCACTTACACCTACCTGTAGTCCTAACAAATATGTGTTTGCCAACCTTGTCCTCATGTAGGTGTAAGATAGGTAGGTACATAGTACACCCACATTCTGCAAATTTAAGTCCTAAGCAATAAGTTAGTAGACAAAAGTGTAGACAACATAAACATTGAAATAGTAGCTAACCTTTAAAAATCCCGAGCCGACCCACTCTAAAATTGTACCACAATACGAATACTCGTTCATATAATATTCAATAAGCAAATTCTCAAGAACTCAACTACTTGAGAATTCAGCAGACTGAAGAAAATCAAGTTTCAACAATAGAAAAACATTAAAGTTCTGTATAAAATTCCTTACAACCCTTACGAAACTATAATTTCATGACCAAAATACACATAGCTCGAATAAGAATACCAAATGAAACCATTCCACATTACCGTCGACTCGAAAACTTATTTAATCTAACTTTTGACAATTTTCACCATTTTTTTTCTGCATCTCTCTGTAGGGAACCTAGCTAATGTCACTTTTGCAGTATACATAGTTAAAGTTCCTTAGTGTTTGGGGATAGAATCACTTTATCCACATTACATTGCTGGCTTGATGCCAGCACGTTGCTGTTTTCATTTTACTGCCAACCATATTCTGAATACTCAAGACTTTATTGTAATAACAAGAAGAAATTGAAAACGAAGTGCCTTGATATTTTGACTGTATTGTGGAAATATTGACGCCACATGACACACATCTTGGTGAATATTCGTGTGCGGACCCATTATACCATTAACCGTATGGTTATACCCTATTACCCTGGTGGTATGGTGGGTCTAAAGTAATACCACTGAGAAATTAGTTTGGGTTAGGTTAGAACTGTGACCATTAAAGCGCGAGGGCGCTCGAGCAAAGCGAGTAGTGCCGCGGCAGCGGCCGCTGAGCGCCAGATGGTAGGTGGATAGGTGAGTGGTATAGTTTTAGACCCATCATAGGTACCACCAGGGGTATGTCCAGTGGTATGGCGGGTCCACGACGACCTATTCTTATATAAACTAACGGACAATTCGATTTTTTTTAAATCAAATAAAAAATAAACAAAAAGTTTTTTTATTATTTCTACAAGTTCTTACATACAAACTAGTGATTGGAGCCTCCCTTTAAGCAAATAAAGCCTGTGTTAGCAGACTCCACTCTTACATATAATAAAAAGCTGTATTACCTACAACTATTTTGATTTTAATCAGGTGGTGGTACTTAATAGTTGATAAGGTACTTTAGGATTGAACTACTCGTATAAATAAAAACCTCTCAAGTTGTATTTGTGTGCAATATAATTAGATAAATTGATAACTTACATTTAGAAATGATTATTATAAAAAACATCTTTTTTCGTTACTGTAACGCAAATGATTTGATTTTTCTCATGACGAAAAGGAATAATAAAACTATGGAAAGAATACATCCATGTTAGAATATCAGCGCTGTGACGTTTTTTTAATGTTACAGCACCATGCTTAGATAGGAGCCTTTTGGCCTCGTACAGGACCAATTTTCGTTTTCTTTTTTTTTCTTTTTTAATGTTGTTTTTATCCTGGGGGGCGATTATATACTTTTTCTTTCTTTCTTCTTTCTCCGTGATACATAGATGGGGTCAATCTGACATCAAATAGTATTGTAACTGCTCGGCTTTTTTATGCACTGTAGCATTTAATATTCATACCAGCTCAGCCTCATACCCATTCCTTAGAGCACTCTCTTCTACTTCAGAATTTACTTAAACAAACACAGAACACAACAGGAACTGACACTCAACGTGTCCCAGGGAACACTAAACTGTCTTGCAACTTGCAACAAACTTAATCAACAGAGTAGTACACTAAGAAAACAACAAGTTTTTTAGATACTTCACAAAGATGGCGTACCTTTTGTAGTACCGTACAACAAAATGTACTGTTTGCAACTAAGACTTCTTCTCGTTTCGTCTTTGTCATTGTTACTAACGTAAAAATAAAAAAATGTCTTATCCACCTATAAAATAAATAATACCTACACTTAATGTAATACTTAAAATAAAAGTGGCCTAAGTAAGGCTACTTAAGTTAGGCTAATAAAAAATAAATAAATTGTGAACAAAATTCCGCGCGGAAGAAGTCGCGTGAAGCTCCTAGTATAAGACTAAGATCCCAAAGTCACCGTGGCCGAAATTCTAAGGATAAATCGATAAATATAGCAAGGCAAGCCGGCAGTCCTAAGGCATCCACGCGCGCCACTCGAGAGTGGGTGCAGCCTCTATGGAAATGGCCGCACGGGGAGGTGGGACCTGCTGACGAACAGCAGGTCATGGCCTGTCGGGGGAGCGGTGAATGCGCATGCGAATCCCGCACCCCCGGCCATAGGCAGAGGTGGAAAACACCGCAGTGGTTTTAGACGGTAAGAGTCAGGCATGCCCCTCCGTCACCCCCACGACTGGACACGACCGACCAGGATTTCTACCGCGCAAAAAAAAAAAAAGGCCTAAGGCATTTAGTCCGCCTTTGTACCTTTGTGCATGAAGTATAAATCTAATATCCATACTAATCCATACTTTCATATCCATACTTCCATATACATACTTCCATATCCATACTTCCATATCCATACTTCCATATACATACTTCCATATCCATACTTCCATATCCATACTTTCATATCCATACTTCCATATCCATACTTCCATATCCATACTTCCATATCCATGCTTCCATACTAATATTATAAATGTGAAAGTCACTCTCTCTGATAGGTTTTCACGGCGAAACGGTTCAGCCGATTTTTATAAAATTTGGTATGAAGATAGCTTGAACCCTGGGCTACTTTTTAATCCACGACTTTGTCTGCATCCATGGTAACCGACCTTCACGCAGACAAAGTCGTATGTGTACTTGCTGGCTTCAATGCTGGGCCCTTTTTCAGAAATCGAGTTTAAAAGGTTCTCTACTTAATTTTGTTCAATTGAACGACTACTAAACTAACGGAATAACCAACATGAATAATTTGGAATTTAAGGGCTATGATAATTTTTCATTAAAAAAACACAGATGAAGCCACGGAACGCAACTAGTGTAGGTACCCACATGTCATAATCATCGTTTGCTTATCCCTAATTCAGTAGCTCTATGAGATAAGCGTAAAGACATGGTATGAACACTGAACAAACTGCTTCAAACATTATAATCATCTTCAAATATAATATCGTAGTGAAATAATACCACTAGTTATCGTTTAAGTAAAGCACCTATCTCTAATATACACGATGTTGTAACGTGAACAAACGTATTAATGTTGTATGTCTAATTATAAACTTAAACCTATATAATCTTAGTAAGTTGCGTAACTATGGTACATAAACTACGGGTATATAAACAGAATGCCTCATAATGGAGTTTCCTTGAAGAAGACAAATACATAATTATATGTTCAATTTTTTAAATACATATTCCAAAAATGTTAAAAAATGTTCTCCCAAACTAATAAGATGATAATTATTTTGGAGCCAGTACGTCGGAATTAGTTAAAAGAAATTTGATTTTATTTATCAGAGATCGAATTTTGTTCTCCACCTCAAACCAAATAGAGCACCAAATGAACACACGGACACTGAATTCGTGTGGACGACCTGGAAATCCTTAAAAATTACTACGAAGGCACACAGGCCGCAGCAAATACATCTTAGTCAGTCCAATAAGCAAACTCAAAACCATTTATTTCAAATAAACTATATAAAGGTACTTTTGAATTGTCAAAGAGTCAGTCAGTACGTTGAAGATAGTTGCTCGTTCCAAAAAGTAGGTTTTTGTTTGGAGAAAGCCACAATGGAACTGTGACACGTTACAAAAGATACCACACCTCATGTCTTGCTCTCTATCTACACTAGTACTATGGGGAACCTTTACGAGACCACTGCTAATGATGTCAATTTAGCTGATTTCTTGTCGAAGCTAATATTTAATAAGACATAATAATATTATTCTGAACGAATTTCGATCACGGCAGTCAATCTTAATAAATACTAGCAGGAGATCTTGCGCAAGTGTATGCGCAAACACAGGTGCACTTCCTCTTAACAGGCTCTCATATCCCAATGGGACAGTAATCCGAAACGACCCTATCCCCGGTCGTTTCGGATTACTGTGACCAGGATTACGCAGGACCAAAACATGAATGAAATCATCGACATTACGAAAAACACTGCCAGTAGAAAAGTGACTTGGATAATTTCTTACGTCACAGCCTTGTCTCTGCGACCTTTTGAACTTTACATCGACAAACTTATTTCAACAATACCTAAGTATACCCCACCCACAAAGACACGACACTTGATGATCACATCTCAACAATGTAAATATATCAAGCTTTCAAAATGTAATTAAAAAACTTCCAACGTTATTAAAAGCTCCACATACTGGCGTTATGAAAAAAGTTCTCTATTTCGTTCAGTATGTTAAACTTCCTAAAAGGATCGGTTACACAGACGAAAGTTCGCGCGAAGTTAAGTCCTGGTTTATTGTGATTGCGCTTAATACTTTTAAAGGCGGTCTCGGCGCATTGCGGTGTACAATCGAAACTTAGTCAAAGAGAATAAAACTCGCAACAATATGCAATGGTTGCTTTTACTCGAGCCAAAGCGTAAACTCAGTTTAGTCGTTATTCTTAAAATGGTGCAATCGAATGGTTTTGAATCACGATATTCTACGATTTTAGTTGATTGTTGAAACTCTTTGGTTGTGGTTTGTGCTTTCGGAAAGTTTTATCTGAATAGTTTTCTTTATTCATTGTTTGACTGTTAGGTATTTATTGGTATCTCTAGGGCATTTTAGAGCAGGGTAAATGTGAAAGTGAACTTATCTAATGTTTGGCTGCTCCGTTTGGTCTCGTATTCGCAAATGCAACTACTAACTTAGTGGTCCTAGGTTTGAATTTTCGTTTCGATTCGATGGGGATAAAAATAAGATTTTTTTAATAGTAAGGAACATGTAACATGAACCACTTTTATCCTGATAAGTTGTATTTCATACAAAACACATACAAATACATTTTTTATAAGTAATCAGGACCTTGTCTTACATAATAGTTTATCTATACTAATATTATAAAGAGGTTTACTTGGTGACGTGATAAATTATATCACATGCTTAAATAATAGGCTGACCTAACTCAAAATGGCATTTTATCTAGTATTAATCAGTTCTTGCCTTACATAGTGTATACTAATATTATAAAGAGGTAAAATTGGTTTGTATGTAGTGGGTAATCTCCGAAACGACTTATCCGATTTCAAAAATTCTTTCACCATAGGAAGCTACGTTATTAGAGTAGGTAGGTACTATATTGCATTCATTAATTCATCAAAAACTATGGAATTACGTATAGAAACGTAATTCCATAGAGAATTACGTATAGAAACGTAATTCCATAGAGTAGGTATTCAAAGCGTGACGCCGCGGGCAAGTTTTTTGCTTCTTCGAAGTTAATAAATCCACATTATTAGTTAAACAAAATTCCACATTAAACATTATTAATAACTCCACATTACGGGCGAATATCGCTTGTCTCAGTTTTTAATGCAAATCATTTAAACTGACACAGAATAACTAGTGGTTATTGTTTCCAATATGAATTCAATGTATAAATTCATGCGTTGATTTTTTAAATAAGTATCGGTGTTCAGTGAACATTCGAATGATTGTCGTTAATATTGTTGTTAATTGTGAAAGTAGTCACATAATATAAAGTTGGTGGTATGTAATTACTTAAAATAGTTACGGTAAATGGGTGTTACGCAAACCATCTTTATGCTTATTTTATGTTGGTATTGTAAAAACTTTCTAGATTCTTTTGGTGTTGGTTTAATACCTATAATATTAATAATAACTATAATATGTTCTGCGTACTTGGCTGATCTCCAATTACACCTACTACATTGCAAATCAAAATAATCACCCTTCAAACATGCTAACTAAAATGCACCCCAATTAAGCTCCTTAATGAAGTCATCGTATTAAATACCGGTTTGGTTAGTTGCAGAAGATCCTTGTATCACAAGATGTCCGTAGTACAATGAAGAGCTTGTTGTGTATTGTTAGAGCCACCATTGTTCCAAACTCAAGCCAAAGGGTTTCGCCTTTTATGCCAACGCCGAGGGCCCTCACCGCCTCTGATAAATTTACTTACTCATAGCTGCAAGTGAAGTGAATGGCAATGAAAAGTTAAGCGGTGGCTTTTTTTTAATGAAGATTTTTTGACTAAGGAAATAAATCTGACAGTCGTTTATGCCAGTATTAACACGCAATGAGGTGTAATAAAAAAATAATTGTTTTTTTTAAGAAGGTTCAAAAGTATTAAGGTTTTAATATAGCGACGATGTTGTGAGATAAGTGAATACGTTTTATATTAAATAAAGTTATGGCTCATAATTCTTAGGATTATGTCTCCTTAGTAACGGAAGCTTAAGAAATGTTTGCTTGGAATTTTTGGTAATTAAGTTGCTTAAATATTAAAGATTTATTAACTCGGGAGTTGGGCTTTGAATACAAGACCGGTTCGAGTACAAACTTAAGTCCTGTACAGTAAGAAATATATAGTATAATATAATAATAATAATAATAACTTTATTATCAGGCAACTGTGGCCCATAGATAAAATACACAAAATAATCTTAAGCAATAACAAACTAATCCATATTAAGTAAAGCCTTATCAACTATAATTAAATATATCCTATTTCACACGTAAAGTTGGCGTCGTGTGTCGCGCGGTGTCAGCAGGTAACCGGCCTCGGAAGCGCCTGAACATAACACCTTTCGGCCAAAATTCCTCCTTCGTGAAGGTCGACAGATGTTCAGTTGGTACTCTCACCACAAAGGAGTTGAAGTTCACATTGTGTCTCGAGGCCAACCGCTCGATATATTAAGCTAAGTTTCTGATAAGTATGTAATGAAAAAAGAAAACAAGAACTTAAACGGAGGTTTTCCAACTCAAGTTAACCCAGTTCTGAAAAATTGCGACACCGAAATAATAAAATAATCTTTTAGCATCACAATCGTCGATTCCGTTCGCTTCAATAGGACGGAATGCGTGAAAAATCAAGTGTTTCCACTCGACAACCCCCGTTACCATCGAATGGTGAACCTTTCTTTTTTCAATCGCATAGGTAACAGCGATTTTCAATCAATAAACCACATATTTCCTACATAACACGCGAGATTCCCTCGGGGTCTTACAGACCGGATAAAAATATCAAAGCTGAAACATCACTTTTTATTGCATTCATTGCGGTTTTTCTCCGACCTTCCTATAGTTTTATTTTCGCAAAAAGGCAGTGGATTGTTATAAAGTATGGGAGGGTTATGTATCGTTTTGTATGGTGGGGTCTTTGAAGCCGTCTGGTCCATTAATCTTCTTCAGAAGTCAGAGGGTCGACCTCAAAAATTCAGCGTCCTTGCATTGTCCAGTCCTTCTGTGCTGACTCATGGTGAAACCATGGTCGGAAGATGTGATTGATAAGTTTTACCAAGTTTATTATAAATTGCTTCCCTTGTGTATCGGACAGGCTGTAGCGGTTTGACATGACGGGTCACAATGGAATAATATTTTCATTGCATTCAAAATGTTCCACACAATGTAAAATTAATCATGAAGTGCTATTAATTAGACTGGTTAAACCGTAAAACTGATTAATTTATTTTGGTAAAACAAATATTAATTAGGTAACCGATATTGAGCGGAGTTTAATAAATATCATATTATTATAGTAACCACATTGGCCATTGGAGGATCATAATTCTGCTATTAATTTTTAAAGAGTTTTCACCACTTAGTTATAAAAATAGGGAACCCATTTAATTTTTATTACTATTTTAAAAATGAACCAAGCTAACTCCTCAATAATTCAATGAATTAACTCAAACAAATTAAATACGTCAAAACCAATTCACTTGTTTATTTTATTTTGATAAATATGTATGTACAAAATTTACACGCGTATAAAAAATAAATCTATAATAATTAATGTGCCCAAGAGACTGGTGGCATTGCCTCTTTGGATGACAATGCTTAACTTCTAACCACAAGCCAGTTCTTGGATCACGGGAAGTGTCAATCAACCAATGATCGACGATGAGCACTCGGACACCACAACCGGAGGGCTTCAACCCCAAACGGCTCAAAAATAAAGTTATCACCAAGGTTACTAAATTTTACAAAGTTATTTTTGGTGCAAGGTGCAGGGTTATTTCATTTTTTTGCTTTTTTTGTACTGTTTATCTGTTTTAGCCGTTTGAGGTTTTCATCAACTACAGCAACAGCACAAGCACAGAACGCTGAACGTCTTACACTAAAGACCTACCGAACTTCCAAGGAAATAAAAAAAGATATCTCTTGCCATCGTCGCGTGCCAAGCCGTTGGTTTCTAAAACAGCCGTAACGCCGACGGCAACGAGAGCACGACGAATAATATCATTAATATTTGCGTGTCGCGCTATACGAGCCGTACTCCGGAATCACGACAGGCCGTGGTGACCGAGGCTGTTGACAGCTTCCCCATAGCGAGAGCTATGAGGAGAACAGCAAGAAGCTCCTAGACGCAGGGAATCAGCGAAGTGAAAAGCAGTGTTGCCAAACATAGCACAGACGCCAACACATCAAGCTATACCAAACTGTCCAATTTTCCCAATTGAATATGACCTTATTATTTTGTAATAAAGTTGAAAATCTATTAAATAAATTTGACAGATTAAATAAATTAACAAATAAAACCATTTATTTTCAGGTTACAAAGACCCATAGATAAATACCTTAACCTAAGTATCCATATGACAAAACAACAATTGTGTTAGTTTATAACACTTAAAACCATGTTAATATCACTTCGTTGCACTAAGTCTTTGTGCGTTCCGGTGGCACTTGTACCACATCCTGAGGCCAAAAGCTTTCTTCCAACACCTGATGCAGGTAGCATGTTGGTATGCGCACCACAAACGCCTTAAAGTTGACGTTGCGATGCGACTCCAGCAGCTGCACTCTCGGCGCGTACTTGAGCCTTAGGCGTACGTACTTCACGATGTGTTCCGCGTCGGTGGTGTAGTGGAGACGGGAAATATACACCGGAGTATTCGGCTTCGCAGCACGTAGTTTTTCGTTGGGCTCCATAGGAGCCTTGCCGAAGTGGTTCTTACAGCTCGCCTGTCGGCACTTCCTCCTTTGCTTTGTGGTAGCTTGATGTGCCGGCCTCTGTACCTAGGTTAGGTCAAATGCGTTATCCAATTCAGCAGTAACAGATAATAGATTTATAATTAATCAGCGTTAAATATCCTAAATCATTACAATTATTTCGGGTTGGTTTGATTCGTTTAACCATAACTAAACCCAATTATCAAAACTTTCCTAATGATGCACGTGTCGTATTTAAACATGTAACCTTTTGCCTGCGTCTTGAAACTTCTCAAGGCACTGACATACATTACTCAAGAATATTATAACAAAGCAAAATTAATGAACAAGACATCTCACTTCTGTTTCAAAAGTAATTTGTAACAAAACATTTAATTACAGTCAAAATCCGAACACACAGTTCGAAGAACGATTCGCTCCGAACAATAGTATCTTTCTCGTCTAATCATAAAAGATTATTCTAAGTCACTCTTAAAGTTATTAATTCGACATGAAACGTTAGATAAATCAGCACACAATTCCTTGAGGGAAGATGGATCCTCGCTGAGAAATGGCCTGTTTTGTTTAAAACCATCATTATACTTGATGGAGTCCATTGTTTTGCGAAAGTGCGGGTCGAAATGGAAAGGATTATTCATTTCACTCAGTCAAAAGGCAGCTTTTAAAGTTCCGTAACTTGAAATGTGATGACTGGAAATAAGTTCGTACTTGTTTGGCATCGAACTTGCTATTCATTAGCATAGTGCTGTGTAACTTATTTATAAATTTATAACTTTGTTCGGCATATCTGTTAGGACATTGAAAAGAAAAACTTGATTGAAAAGAGTGTCTGTGGAGTTTCTTGCTCGTTCTTCTGCATAAAATAACTAAATCTACTTTTGGGCCGGGCTACTATTTTTTGACTTACTGACCGTCTCTTTGACAATATTCAAAAGTGCCTGTAAATGCTTTTACTTTTCTATCTTAGCGCAGAAGAAATACATTTATACAATCAGCATATCTATACATCGATAACCAGAAAACATCGTGACTGTAGCTGCGAATGTACTCAACGTAATAGCAGACGCACATAACCTTTGGCCCATTACATAATTTATTTCCCGTGATAAAAATAAAGCAAGCACATTTTCGAACGCAATTTCTATATTTAAAGGCTTTCCGTTTCGTTCCTTCGTCGGAATTTTATTTGAATAAAAATGTTTCTTTCATTACGCACATAAAAAATGTTTGAGCATACATGGCCGTTCGCGCTGGTCCAAGTGCCGCCACTAATATCTTTATTGCGTCTATACCAAATGTTTACGAGCCCTGCCCACGCTCATTGTGGCCCAACACGACACAACAAGCCGCTCTTTTCGTAATATACTGGCGATTTAGTTTGTCGTTCGCCATTTTTTTTTATCTTAATAACACTATTTATTGTTATTGCTCTCGCAAACTATTAATGTAGCATTGGCAGACGAACCGAATAGACAACCATCTTTATTTGATGATTCCTCTTTATTATTCGCTTCTGTTTGCTTCATTTGTTTATTATTTTTATTATTATATCTACAACGATAATAGACTAAACCGTAGAGTAAGCAAAACTTTGTTATTTAGTTCCAAGTAAAAGTTATTTTATTTCTGTTCAGAGTACTTTTAGGTGAATATTTTCTCTTTATTTACATAAACAATGTGTTTTTATTGAACTTCAAATTGATTTATTAAAAGCAGATCTGAATAATTCATTTACAGGTTTCAGCAGCTGCTTTTACTTCAAAGGTACAATTAATATGCGTAGATATTTTTAAATTAATCTGCTTTTGTTTCACAAAACTTTTAAATCGTGATTTTCTCCGACGATGACATTAATCTCTCACTCCCGACCGTAACCCCTAAGATGCACTTCAAACTCAGAAGTACTAATTCAGGCACTCTCGCTTATGTTTCCCCATAACCATTTGAGTCTCATCTTGCAAGTCTTAAATATATTTAACAGCATAGAGTTAGGTTAGGTTAGTGTTTCAGGAGTGTCAGGATATCTACTAAAATATATACCTCATAAACTCATGCAGTCTATAATAACTACACTAATAGATCGTGTTTTATGTTAGTTCTATTTTTTATTAAATTATACAACAAACGTCTTTAGAAAAATATACGTAAATATTACCATCTTTAAACTAAAACATAAGAAATACAAACTAAAATGAGGTCGGTTGAAAACTACTGGACTATAAGTAATGGCGTCGTGTTGCCCTGCAAGATGTCTCGTAGTCTTCCGCAAAATCGCCGTCACATGACACCCTTCGGACAAAAATCATCTTTGAGGAAGGTCTTCATACGATGATTCTTGGAACGACGACGTACGATAAAACTCCAAACTCACAACCCTCAAAGTTAATTTGGTCTTCACGTGTATATACTACATAGAATTACCATTTGTATCATCAGAAACAGCCAACAGTATTATGCACCCGGAAAATGCATGGTGTTATTATGTAACAGTTATGTTATTTTTCTTCCATTCCCTTGTCAACCCGATCTTTACGAGCAAGAACAGCTCAAGTGGTTGTAAAAATATGCTGACTGACTTGTATAGGTCGAGCTGCATTAGACGAAAATATAAAAAAGAATATTACATACATTTGAAGCTTCACTAGCTTTGGTTATGTCGGTTAACGAGATGAAGTCGTGGATTGAAAAGTAGTCTTTGTCCTTATCTAAGCTACTATGTAAAGTTTCTTTAGGATCAATTCCGGGACTTTGCTATGATACAACAATAAACGAACAGATAGACAGAGTTACACCGTGTTGGTCTCATTTATAATCAAAGTCAAAGCATTTATTCTTTTCTAAAACGTAGGTAGGTCTAGGAGAAGAACGAACATTATTCTTGTTGCTTCTATATGTGTTCACAATGAAGGTATTTTAGCAATACAAAACATAAAAAAAGAATTAAGATAAAAGTCATAGCCGTTAAGAGGTGACCAATGTCTACTGACAGCTCCCGTTCACGAACATGACACATAATATTACTGTGAATACTAATAAAACTTCATTTTCCCTTTTCTAAATGAATTGAGAATTTGAGGTTTAACGCAGAGTGCCTGCCAGGTCCACACCCGAGAGAGCCTAAGTATATCATTATAAATCATCCCTTGCCAATTCCGGGCACTTCATTACAAAACGATATGTGTTCGAGTAATATATGGAGGTCGCCATCTCGCGTCCACGACTGTCAGCTCAACAAAAAAAAAGTGTGGAAATATGGAACAGTCGTATGATATATCCGACCCATGTCAAACTGCTATACTCAGAACGATGTTATTTGAAAATAAATAGGTGCCCACCTAATTTGCATGGGACCTCCCTCTGTTATAGCAGATAGGGCTCTGTAGTGACGTTTTTGTATTTATGTTGTATACGACACTTTTAGTTCCGGCCTCTTTTTGTGGGATCGGTTACTTTTCGACCCTCGGAGGGTTGAAGTTTAATAATATGATGTCATAATGTTGCTCTTGTTCGAAGTAAAGGGAAAAGGCGTAACGAATTTTGTCTCGACGTTGTAGCTGTGTAGGTAAAGTAATATGAGTGTATGTTAGCGTAATTGAGTGGTCGTGTGGCTGCACATAGGTAGGTAGGTATGTACATCTATATATGTATGTATTTACAAAAAAAAAATGTATTTGTGTATGTATATCAGCTGTCTGACACCCATAGTACAGGGTCTCCCTAGTTTGGGGTCAGATGGCCGTGTGTGAAAATGTCCCCACATATTATTATTATTATCTATACTCGTATTATGAAAAAGAGAATGTACATTATCACCTGCCTAGCCTTTACCTGTTGAAGTCGGCTTCCAGTCTAACCGTATGCAGCAAAATACCAGTATTTTACAAAGACTGCTTGTATGACCTCTGCAACCCAGTTACTGGGTAACACGATACTTCTTGGTAAGGCTAGTTGTCAGACTTTCTGACTACCCTTTAGTAATATTCAATAATAATGTAAAATGAACTTAAGAAACCAGATTGAATGTTACTCGCGAGAGCTGGCGCTGTAAGCCGAAATACAGGTTACTCATAGTCCGGCTTCAGCTGACAAAACTTTTGTTTACAAAATACTTTTATATCATAGCATTTATCTCTAAACCTAAACCTGTAAACAAAAAACGACTGTCAAAGATCTACGATTAACAGCTGGGACCAACGACTTTACGTGCTTTCCAAGACACGGAAGAAGAGAATATAAACAAGAAAACTATGTTCAATAAAAATGAAACACGTGCTATAATAAAGGAACTAGTTTCACTTTAATTAAAACCACATGTATTTTACTGTCAATATGGAAAA
The DNA here is from genome assembly GCA_947361185.1 of Charanyca ferruginea. NCBI lineage: Eukaryota > Metazoa > Arthropoda > Insecta > Lepidoptera > Noctuidae > Charanyca > Charanyca ferruginea. The sequence goes on along the minus strand of OX376074.1, from coordinate 5,905,097 downwards.
CATAGTACCTGTGTTTACTTAGACTCTGATGATACCCAGTCGACTTCCAATAACATGCATAACTAAACTACATATTATTTTTGAGAATCATCCATATTTGAACTTCTGCTAACTTTTTACTTTACATCAAAAATGAATCCAATAAATAAGAGCAAAAACCAATGCTTTACCTGTGTTTGAAAGCACACTCGTACATACATAATATATACAAAATTAAACATAAATGTATTCACCCCAGTATGGAGAGTGTTTTACATCAAAGGTTTCTATGTAAATGCCATCAGCACCTATTTCGTTTATACAAATATTTTACAAATGTCCATTCGCGACCAAAAGTCCTTTAGGTAATTGACATCATTTGATGACCCCTATCAAATGATGTCAATGACCTAAAGGACTTTTACCATTTTTACCCTTTTATTTTACCAAGCTTTGTGAATTCTGCGTACCTTCTCCTCCTCTTTGTGCCGTTTCTCCAATGCTGGGGGTCGTAACCCATCAAGGAACCATCTATCCACGGAAAATTTTGCTCTGGCTTTCAGCAACGTGAACCGCTTCGGCAATAATATTATATTTATGTTGAGTGTGGTGCGGATCTGGTCAGTCCAGCGCATTGGACTCGTACACATATATATACAGGCAGACTTTGGATATGGAAACCACTTCTAAATATGAAAAAATTAGACTGCTGTCACACCCGCGACACCCCATAGAAACGAAACGATATAATTGCCTACACTAATACTAAAATAACAGACTGTACAAATACGTGCGTGTGTGTGCGCGTATCTACGCCCCGCTCGAACAAAAACGCAGTTCCCAGAGCAGTCTTTCGATGCGGGGAGAGCTGAGGAACGGTTTCAGAGGAAGGCGCAGCGTCTTGCTACTGTATGGTGGTACTAATATTTATACTGTGCTGCTGTTGTCTACAAATAATTCATAACATAAGAACAACTTATTATTTTTGGTATTTCATGGTTAGTCTCGTGAAGGAACTCAATGACCTCTTGACCACCGTTAAGAGGGGCCTATAGACTTCTTTCAGTAAAATGTTCCATCTACAATATTCAAGGTACTTTCCCTCCATGTGGAATATCCGTGGGACGCCCTGTATACCTACGGTCAAGGGACAGGCTGCGGTCTGTCCTTATGGAGAGACTCATTAATTGAGATCCAATACCAGTCGAGGCCGCAGATCATGCGTCAAGCAGGCTCCCGACTCTTGGTAGTATGAGCAAACGTGGGGTTTTAGTCGAAAAAGTTCGATATAAACCTCTGTTCTTCCCAAACCAAGATATCCATGAGGATTAGCCACGGAAAGTCAGCCTGCTTATGGTTTTTATAAATGGTAAATAGATTGTCAAAGCAGACCAAAGTAACAAAGAAAAAATAATGTCCGAGAATAATATTTGAACAGCGGTACTACAGTCGCCGGTCACAAATAAATTAATTAATTTAGCCCCACACGACATCTTTTTGAAATTCCACAAACATTTCCATTAAATTCTCAAAGTAAATGAAATTAACGTGATTTAAAACTGATGAAAACGAACTCCGGGAAATTGTTGTAAGGTACTTTGTCCAGTTATGAGTAAAATAGGATGAATACGTAAAAAAAAAAATATACGAATACGTTTCTAGGAACGATTTAATCATCACTAATATTATTAATGCGCGATAGTGAGTTTGTTTTTAACGCTTTCATGGTTAAATTACTCAATCAATTTTAATGGAAATGGTACAATCAACAGCCAAAGTAGATGATCAAAATCAAAAGTATGTGATTGTCATACACATACTTTTGAATCATTTCGACGCTACACAGTTCTGACGCGAACTCCGTTCATTAGTATTGAATTTCTGATTTTGATCATCTACTTTTGCTGTTGACATACACATACATACTAAAGTTTGAACCCTAAGAAAGGATATAGGCTATTCATAAATCCTCGACTTCGTCCAGGACTTCATCCGCGATGACCGACAGTCGAATTCGCTAGCAAAAGCTAGTATACAGTGTAGCAATTCTAATAGTTTATGAAATAAAAAGTTATGTAGAATTGTACGATAGAATTTAATAGCTCTCACAAGAAAGATTTTAATGTGATGAGTATCAAAAACATAGGATTAAAATAAGCACTAACCTAGACGCACTACGATTAGGCAGAGATTTCCAGGCTAAAAGGTTCCACAACCTGGCCGGCAAACAGGATCGGCCGAAGATAAGACTGCCGCGATCGGCTCCTAGCTTTGGGACGGCGCGGATCTTAACAGTAAGACCCGCCCTGGGAGCAGCAGCACGCGACAGCACGACGGCACGACTCAGGACCGTTACCGACTTTTGATTGTTAACCGGTAGACTTTAGTAAGTTAAGTCAGGAGTAAATCAGCGTGTTACTCAAGCGATAGCGAGATCTAGACTGACCCATTTGACAGGTTCCTTTCCTGTCCGCTCTTCCGAAATTCATAATAATTTCCAAGTATGAAATCTATTTCTAGAACGCCCGTATTGGTCTTATATAGCGGGGTATTATAGTACCGGCCAGACTCAATTATTGTAGATTGCCAGTTATTTTTATTTTATTAGTGCGAATAGGATTTTAAAGAACACCAAATACATCAGCGGGTGTCCAGCTGTTTAGTATAAAATACAGCCATATACACTTATATTCGACATCAATTTGAAGGTTTTACGTTATTAAAGCCGTAAACTAATTAGAAGTATTACTGACAATTGTCAAGATTGACAACTGTCATTGACAAACATGTCATAGCAAAAACATTATTTATTTTCCAGATTTATAAAAAGGGAATTAAAATATAATTCATTAGCAGACACACAGTCTTACTACTCCATGGACAATAATGTAAGTACTTTTATTCTATTTTTGCATAATAAAAGATTCCAAGAATCTATAAAAACAAGTATTATAAAATGTAGACATCAATTGTGATAAATGATTGCATGCTTATAAAAAGTAAATATAGTATTGTGTTAAACATAATACTATAACAGTACTAGCTAAAACAAATAAATATGTTTTTACTGAATGCTACCTGCAAGAAGTAAGTAGGTATGTTTTCTTTCCCTTATTGACTTATATTATAATTATTTCTTAATTTATTTTAAAAAGATCATTCCGAGAATAAATTATCGATAAGAGTCCCAATTATACAAAGCAGGCAAATTTTACCAAGAAATATGACTCAATAAAAATGATTACTCTTTATTCTATTTATACCCAATTTTATTGAAAAACATTCGACTTAAACGTTTGCTTTTCGGAATACCATTAATAACGTTTATTTAGTTTAGTAATTTTGTTAATTATGCCATGTCTTACTTCTAAAACATATGGTTATTTACAAACTACAAAAAAATAAACACGGCTGTAGTAAATTAAAGCCAATTAAAGCCTTACCAGGGAGTCATTAACAATGACTCCCTGGTTAGGGCTAAGCTCCAGAGCCTTGAACATTGCCGCACCGTTGCCAGCCTATCGGTCTTTTATCGGGTTCATTTCGGAGAGTGTGCTTTGGAATTGTACAATTTAATTCCCCCATCCCCATTCCATCATCGGACGAGCAGAGATACGGCGAAGCGTCACCGCTATACGGTTGAATTTCCACGGTCTCGAACCAAACGCTTTGATTCCACTTTTATTGTGCGAACTGCCAGACTGTGGAACTCGCTGCCCGCCTCTCTGTTCCCTGATAAGTATAATATGGGTATCTTCAAGGCACGAGTGAACCGGTTCATCCTAGGCAAGCGTGTTCCAACTTAGGCCGCATTATCACTTAAAATCAGGTGAATTGCGGTCAAACGCTAGTCTATTAGTTAATGGAAAAAAAGCGAATAATACAAAATACAAGAAGAAGAAGCGAGCACACAGTGAAAATGTTATTAGCATACACATACCAAAAATGATATTAATAACATTAATATTTATTACAAATCTTTTTAATATCTTGGTCGCCGTTGCCAATATTGTTCTGTACCTCAATAGAAAATTCTTCCCCGTTGAGCAATTTTAAGGACGCCAATTGAATTCATAGAAAATCTGTAACAACGCCGAGAGCCGACCAATTTGCGACAACAAACAATGAAATATAAATATTGTGAAATAGATGACGACAAAACTGTTTCTAGCCTCGTAAGTAAAGGAGGTCACTCGATCGCGATGAAAATCATTTTCACTTGACATCGGGTGGAGGAACACAGCAAGCGATTGAGTGATAGTAAATATTAATGTTAATATTTACTAATATGGCTAATAATTCTAAAACTCATATATAACTTTCCTCTGACCACTCCCATAAAACCCGTTGGCCGTGTGGTGTCGGACGTAAAGAATAGCACCATCTCATATCTTCCCGTGGGTGTCGTAAGAGGCGACTAAGGGACTTACCAAAGAATGGGCAGCAGCGTTCTCTGTGCCTTTGTAACAACCATACTGCGATCGCCAATCCGCCTCCAAATGTGGCGATTATGGCAAGCCCCCCCCCCCCCCCCCCTGGGGAGGTCTATGTCCAGCAGTGGACGTCTTTCGGCTGAAATGATGATGACTCACATAAAACGGAAGCGATTTTTTGTACCTAACCTACCTTTTTTTTTTTTCATACGGGGTGGAAAATCCTCATGGATGTCCTCCGCCGTCTGTCAGACTCTTACTGACTAAAAACCACCCCGGTGTTCCATCTCACACCTACGCCGGGGGTCGCGGGAACTAGAGATACTTCCGCAACCCCCGGCTGGTACCTAACCTACCTTTTTTTTTTTTGGTACGGGGTGGAAAATCCTCATGGATGTCCTCCGCCCTGGGGCGGGCGGAAGGGTCTGTCAGACTCTTACTGATTAAAAACTACCCCGGTGTTCCATCTCACACCTACGTCGGGGGTCGCGGGAACTGGAGATACTTCCGCAACCCTGGCTGGTGCCCCGCTGCAGCGGGCCACTTCTCGGAACCTAACCTAATCTCAAAACACTTAAATCGACTGTCGAATCGATTAACCTAAGTTTTTTCTATCCTTAGGAGTTTGACACAAGACACAAATTATGTCATTTCTTTTTTTGTTAGGTTCCGTTTTTCAATTTCGCAGTATATTTTAACACAAATGACCTACTACACGATCAACAGTATGGTTTCACCAAGGGGCGTTGTACGACTGACGGCGGTGTAACTTTATTAAGACACATATTTACTGCGTGGGAAGAGGCACAAGATGCAATGGGAATCTTTTGTGACCTCTCTTAGGCATTTGATTGCGTAAATCACGAGACATTACTTCTAAAACTTGATCATTACGGACTAGGTAAACTTGCGCTTAGCTTAGTGAAATCTTATTTAAATGATAGACAGCAGCAAGTTCAAATAAACGGTTTGCATGGTTTAAAAGTACGAATGGGAGTTCCACAAGGCTCAATTTTAGATCCTTTCCTCTTTTTAGTTTATATTAATGATCTTCCCCGGTTATTCAAAAACCAACCACAAATGGTGTTATTTGCCGATGACACGTCATTCATTTTTAAAATAAATAGATGGGCTCAAAATCTTGACAACGTAAATAACGCCTTACTTGAGGTACAAAAGTGGTTCACGGCTAACAATTTAGTATTAAATGGAAAAAAAACTAAGTGCATCAGATTTGCTTTGCCAAATGTCAAAACTAGTGAGTGTGACATAGTATTGAATAAAGAGAAACTGGAATTCGTCGATAAAACCGTTTTTCTGGGAATGACGCTCGACTCAAGGCTTCAATGGGGTCCTCATTTAACACCTCTCGCAGGACGGCTAAGTTCGGCAGCATATGCTGTCAGAAAGATCCGGCAATTTACTGATGTGGATACCGCGAGACTGGACAATTTCTGTTACCTTCATAGTTTAATGTCTTACGGTATTTTATTGTGGGGACGAGCTGCAGACATCGATTCTATTTTTATTCTGCAGAAAAGAGCCATCAGAGCCGTTTACAATCTGCGTATGCGCGATTCTCTAAAGGAACTGTTTAAGGAAATTAACATAATGACGGTGCCTTGTCGCCTTGTCGGTGGTGCATCTATGAAAACATCATGTACGCTAGAAAAAATCTGCATCTTTTTGATAAAAGAGGTGACAGACATAATAATACTAGAAATAGGGACCAACTAGTTCAACCAGGTTTCAGACTGGCTAAAGTAGATTCGTCTTTCATGGGGTACTGTTTAAAGTGTTACAATAAAATACCTCCCCACATTGTTCAACTAAATGAGACAAAATTTAAATCTTGTATTAAACGCACACTATGCAACCGAGCATATTATAAACTGAGTGATTACATCACTTATAAAAATGCTGGTCTAGCTCCACAGCCATATGGGTTCATAGATTAATTGATTAGCATTTTTAACTATTTTTGGAGCTGCTGAAGATGTAGATCTATATTATCTTTGCATGGTATAAACTCAATGTGTTAGTATTATATACTTTTTCGTAGCACATATATGTGAGCACTATGTTCTTTAAAGCTACCATTTACGAGGTATACCTCTCATTGACTTGAATATGCCCTGGCGGTTGGGAGAGTCATGCTCACTTGAATGTCTCGCTGACGGTGGCGCATGTGTTGAATCATTCGGTTCCCTTCAAAATGGTTGAGCTAAATGGTGCCGATCCATGCGTCATGATCGTGAACGGACGCCGTCGGTTGGGACTGGTCATCGCTTAGCTGCCTCGGTTATTTTAAATTTTGGTTTGAATTGTTATTATAACTATATTTTTCTCTAGACCTCTTTTAACATGCAAGACGTGTTACATTGTTCTCACATTGTACCCTTAGACTCAACATGAATGATGTAACCTAAATTTGTAAAATATAAGTGATTTTAAAAGAGTGTTCATGGAGTTTCTTGCTCGTTCTTCTCCATAGAAACCTACTGTTTGGAACGAGCCACTAACTTCAACTTCCTGATTGACTGACAATTCAAAAGTACCTGTAAATGGTTTAATTGAAATAAATTATTTTGAGTTTGAGTTTGAGTGTGACCACAAACAATATATTTTGACGGATTTGGTTGTCAATCGCCGATTGTAATGTTCCATTTTCACTTTTATGTGTTATTATGTGATTTGGAGTTAGTAACTTATTTTATTAATTTCTCAAAAATTTCGCAATTCCATTAAATGAGAGTGAAATCGGGGACCCAACTCTACCCACTTCAATACTTTTTAACCCCCAATCTCTGCTTCCAGGTACTAGATCGAACCTATTTACTTACCTAATGACTAAATATTGACTAGTAATTTTATTTTAATTTAACAAGGTTGTTGTTTCCTAGCCGAGTGCTCTAAGAAAAAATATATAAACAAACTCAAGTTTATGTAGCTCACGAGCTACATAAAAGATACTAATGTACCCAAACGCCATGATGATGCAGGTGTAGCCACAGGTAGTACTCGTGCGCGATAAGGTGGGACCTGCTAGAATGCGGCTCCCCGCCCGCTACCCCCGCATTTCCCTAATGGCGCCCGTATTGTACCGGCCGCTTAGCTATTTTCACTGTAACTTTACCGCGCTCAGGTCCCAACTTATCGCGCACGGGTAGTAGAGATTCTGCGGGAATAACGATCACCTAGATTATAACTACTACTAGACACAGAACAGTTCACAAACGGACAATCGTCACTACCCTAAGTTATAATTATGTTCTGCCGCTATTACCACAGCTGGGTTATTACGCTACTGATATTTTGCGCCAAAAAAACAACAAAAGTCAGTCCTCAGTCAGAATTACCAATTTAAAACCGAAAACTATACATCAGGATCACGAGTAAAGACTTCATAGTTGACAACTTACTGACGTGCAATATAAAAGTAATTGAGGGTAGATTTAGTAATGTAGAAATTATAATGATATTCACATAAAATGCCAGATCCTGCCCCACCCATGTACAGAAAAAGTAACCCATGTACAGAAAAAGTAAATCAATGAAAATAATTGTAATGAATAAAGAACCTTTCTATAGTAAATTGTTTTTCTTTTGAACTTGTGGATTGCGAAATACCTACCCACAAAATACAAACTCATTTTACCTAAAATACAATTTAACCTTTAATCAATGTCATTATTGTTTTTAGATTTAAACGGAAACCGCAAGTTCTACAGTCACTGAGACTAATCTTTAGTTATCAGCAATAAATAAACAGTAAGACGCTACATATTGCACATGACTTTTATTGAGTGGGGAAAAGTTCTATAGAGTTTCTGGCGTTGTCCTTTCTTTTTTTTAAATCATTTGTAGGAAAATGGCTACAGTTACACCTTATGTTATTAATATTGCTCCATTATTTATAAATATTGCTCAATCATTCATTTATTTTAATACATTTCTCTCAACAACTCAAAGATACCGTTTAATGTTTTTAAATCTACCTATATTTTTTATAAAACATTGGCTTGATTCTTTTACCATTATTATCAAACATGTTATATTTATGCCAATCACATTATATTTCATACAACTCGCAGTTATTTAAAAAAGGGGAAGAATAAATTAAAATTAGTTAATAAAATGTAATGTCTTGCTTCCCGCTTTCACTGTGCCGGTATGAACAGACGGCCTTTGAGATAATAAAATTTAAAAAGGGCAAACTTCGTCGGCCATAGGACGGAATGAAAAGTGATTTGCCTAATCCACTTCTCAATTTTCCAACTCACTGGTCTTTGAGAATTACAGTCACTATCGACCTCAACTCTTTTTGTATGTGGTTCGGTGATACGACAAAAAGAGTGTATGTCGGAATATATTGTTGTCTGTTTTAGGATTAATACTCATAAATTAAGAGGAAAAAGGCATACAGATCGATCAATCAAGGTTAAGCTACGGGTCAGTCATTAGATGGGTGACCAACTATTACATACCGAGACCCTGCCTCGGAAAGCACAAGACGTTGATCCTGACTGTCATTTGTAGATCTTTGACTGTCGTTAAGGATAATAAAAATAATAATAATAATAATTTATTTATTAAATATCGTTTACAATAAAAAAAGCGTACATTAGTCAATAGTAGGAATATTTTCCATACAATTATATTGCCTAAAACTAAACTAAGACTAAAATAATTATATACCTAACTGGTGCAAGTTATGAGGAATCGGAGTTACAATGTTAGGTAGCGACCCGCCCGAACTAGGTTACTACAAACCTGTGTTTCAGGCCATCACTTTGCATTCAAATTATATTGGTTCATTATTATAAAGTTAAACTGATATAAAATAGACGTATTTTTTTTAAAAAAAAAAGCATTTCTGTTCATTATTATCTAAAAACTAAACCTATGTAAATATACGACAGATGAACGCAACATTAAATACTTACAGGGAATAAATTATCAACATGCCAAAACTTCTAGAAGTATCGTTAATTTTGATAACATTTTCTACATTTTTATAACTATAGTATTAGTAAATTGTTGAGCCTATTATTAAATGAGTTGAACGAATTATTATAAATTGCTGGTAAATACGTCGTAATGTTTACGGAAATTTAGATTGGAGTCAATAGTGACCTAGATTATTTAAATGTCCGCTTTAGCTAAAGTTTTGAAGATATGATAGTCAGAAGCCAGAAAGTCTTACAACCAGTCTTATCAAGGGGTATCGTGTTACTCAGTTTGGGTTGTGGAGGTTCTACAGGCAGTAGCTCCATGTAAGACACAGGTATTCAGCTTCATCTGATTAGACTGAAGCCGACCCCAAGATAGTTGTAAAAAGGCTAGGCAAATAATGACTCATAAATTAATACGAGTTTTCCAACTTAACTGTGTCGCTGCATTATATAATTATGAGTAAATTGTTAAATCCTAGTTTGTAAAGGAATACCACCATATTTATCCACCGGTTCTTTCGTGGCCGCTCATGACCCCATCTTGGACACCACCTGTTCACTGTGTGGCGTTGTAGGCCTACCGCATGTTTGGCAGGCGTCGCGCACATAAAATGTATTTTAAAGAGCTAAAATATATCCACGTGTAAGACATAATTCCATTGGTGCCGTGAGTCTTAATTGCATGGAAAAAGTAATTTAAATTAAGCAATAATATATCTTTAAATATTTCGCTGAAGCATATACTTTATTATAGCAAACATGAGCAAATAAAAAATAATGCGAAAGTAACTCTGTCTGTTACGCTTTCACGATGAAACGGCTTAACCGATTTTGATGAAATTTGGTATGAAGATAGCTTTAACTCCGTGGAAAGACATAGGCTACTTTTGGATCCGCGATTTCGTCTGCATTCACGATAAAGGACGAAGTCGCGGGCAAAAGCTAATACGTCATATATTATTAAAAAGAATAATCAAACCTGGCATTTATTCTCCGTTCTTCGGTAAAACATAGTTTTACTCATTAAGTAACTGACGCTGATTGACATTTTTAAAATAACGCATTAAAAACACCTTTTTTGGCGCCCATTATTTTATTTTTAAACCTTTTAGCTAATGCCAAAAAATACTTCACAGCTATTTTCGGTGCGGAGTTTTTACGCCAGTTGTAGATATTTTGGTTAAGTAAAATCGACCTTAGATTTAGCACTTAGCCTTTTGATTGGGCCAGGAGCGTATGTTTTTTTGGTTTTCCTTAATAGGTACCCTGAGCTAATCCGATCAATTGTGTTGTACCTACAAAGATTCTGATTATATAACTGTATCTATTTGTCTGAGTATTGTTTAATACTGGCGAGGTGCTAATTGGGTTTCGCCCTAATCCCTCTTCTTGTGTAAAGAATACCTACCTTTATTTCAATTAGAGTTACCTATTGCAGAATTTGTAAGGCATTAGAGTAATCTTTAGATATTATTAATATTTATTCAGCAGTAAATATGCAGTTATTGTAAGAGAACATTTCCCAAATAACTAAAAAAAGGTTCAAGAAGATGCCGAGATTACCTACATAAATAAACGTGAAGGTAAGTATGTTTGTAGACAGGTAAGTAGATTATGGTAAAAATTACTAATTAAAATTATACCTAACATTAGCAATCACATGTGAGATCAGATCAAAATCCAACAACAAACAACGAAATCAACCGTAACACGATTCGTTAAAGATTAAAATCCACTATCAGGTATTTCCTTTACCCACCGGGCAGTTTTTCTCAAAAAGATAATAACTCGAGATCCTATTGTCGTCAGGATCTTTATATTAATTACAGACATAAAAATGATTAATGACGAGAATCTGGAAACAATGCTTATGAATCCGTATTTATTGGACGCCCTCGCCCGGTATTTGTCATCAAGACAAATTATTTGCCCAATGTTTGTTTCCGCCATTTTTAATATTTCCCCCCTTCTCATTTATTTTTCTGTGATGTTATTTATTTTCTGCTGATATCAATTTGTAACTCCTTAATAGCACGATCGTCGGATTTAATTCTTAATGCATTTATTACGGAAACAAAACACGCAATACTCTTAGTCCCCTTGTGCCTTGGTTTTACTCGTGGGCTCTAGGCTCGAGTGTACTCCTAATTCGGAGTTAATAAGATAATCCTGGCTGTCGTAAGAGGTCCTTAGTAGGTTCGTATGATATGGTAACGGACTGGTGTACGCAACTCCACGTCTCAGCGCGTATTTTGCATACAGGTGGGTAGTAAATCATTCGGTCCACCACAGTTCCTCGAGAAAGGCCAGCAGCGCCTTGACGTTACTGGTGATCTGAAGTACTTTGCCCTGTATGAAGTGACCTTAGGGCAGTTTAGAAGCACATGGGCTGCTGTCCTGTCTGCTTTCATGCAGGCTGGGAAAAGTGGACTGTTTGAAACTCCTATGACAAAGAGATGTTAATGAATGACCCTTGACCGGTATTTTCGGGTGTGACCACAGATATAGACAGACCTAGTTAACGCAAGTATCACGATCTGTATGAAAACCAAGCGTGCCATTTTTTGGACGTCACCATGTAATACGAATGTTTTGTTATTCCTAAATTTGGTATTCCCAGGTATTACTGAAAGTTAGTTAAGTTTAGATTAAAAATAATTGTTTTTTAAATTAATTACGCATAATATTATCACAAAATGACTTACCGATGGAAGGAAACGTTTACTTTATTTTTTTACTTACGATTTTTTATCGTAACTTAGGCACGAAGTAGTTGCTCTTGCGTTATCTAGGTCTATATATATCTGTGGCTGTGACCGTAGAGAGCGTAGGTACTTAGATAATGTATATAAGTATCTATCAGAAAATGTACTAGGTCCTAAACCCTCTTTACCAACAACACTTAATTTCGATCCCAACTATAGCTATGGCAGACTTTCGCAGAATTTCACAAAGAAAACCTCAGGAATCTTAGTAATCATCTGGTCAACCTTTGATCCTTCAAACCTTTATACAATTGACCGTTGCTAAGAAACACTTAACGAGACCTCCCACTCCCCTCGTAATGTTCCACAATTGATTGTTTAAGAGGGGGTTGAGATACAGTTAGAGGGGTCAACGTACGTTGGTCTTTACACGTTTTTCAAACAAAGCAAATCAATAATTCAAGAATCGGGACGCCCGGCGGTCCGCTGGAAATATTTCCTTTTATTTTTCTCCTCTGAAAGATGCTTTTAAATTTTTATAGAGAAACTTGAGGTTTTAGAGATAAAGGCGCTAAGTAAAATTGAAAGTGTTTTCCCGCCTTTTTGTAATGAAGAAATAAGTAGGCGCTGGGTCAATTTTGTTTAGGTACTTTACAGTCCGGCGGAATTTAAGACATGAAAATTGTATATAAATGGGTAATACAAAAGACAATCTAAAAGATCCTAGAAATATTTAAAGAAACACAAAATAAGAAAAGCGGACTCCTAATACGGACCTTTATTTAAAAAATATCACCAACGACTGAAAGAAGGAAATAAAGAAGCCATCGATCACGTACCTTCCTATAATAAGCCCATAGACATAAACATATTTTAAGTTTCTGTAAAATATCTGTAAGACCTGTTATCACACATAAATTTTTTACACAATAAATACTTTGGCTTTGCATTTTCGGCACCAGTGAGCCCCTTATTATATAAGTGTAAGTGAAATTTCAAAAGATCACAGAAGGTATATTTCCTGTATAAAATAAAATTCGCATAAACAGATTTCGTGTAACAAAGTTACTTTGTAGGTGCCGTATAAAGGTACAATCTAACGAACCTAATTAGTTAGACGGTGAATTTTTCCCCGTAAGTAATTCAATATCTTTAAAAGAATGAATGGGACTGTTTTCTCAAGTCTCTCAGTCTCTTTGACTTATTTGTATTATTTTCTTTGATGAAGAATACGATGATACTTATTGGTAATAATCTTCTTTTATTCTGTACTTGGTTTTGCCTGCGACTTTGACTTCGTGGACTTTAAGATTGCCTGAGGAATTAAACCTACAAAGATTTAAGTAAGATATACTACAGCTTTTCCCATCCTACCTGACTGTATTATCCAATTCCGTTCAGCTATTTTGTCGTAAAACTAGAACATTTACGTCGTTTCTGGTAAACAACATAAGCTATTAGAAACATCTATGCTGAACATAGAGCGGCCTTACAGAAAAAAGTGGAGGGAATCAAACCGCGCGGCAGATCACCAACGCGATTGACTGATCAAGTGAAATCTGAAGTAGGAAACTGCGTGTCTGACTGCGCCAGACAGTACGCTAACAGCAGTGTCCACCTCTACCACCGAAGTGAACGCCTCGACGTGACCAGGATCGCTCTGCCAAGAGCGTAACGACAGAGAAGAAGCTAAACATTGATCTGATTTATGGCGAAGCCGCTTTAGATAGAGAGCAGCATAGGTTAAAAGTGAACAGATTAATACCCATTTTCAATAACACTAGGCGATACCTAAATGTAAAAAAAACACTGTCGGATTCTCAACACTCGGCTCAGCGCAGAGAGTAATAAATTCAACAGTGTAATATTATTTACGCATTTCATTTAGCGTTTGTGAAAACGGGTATTTGTTTTCCCATTTCAAACCTATGCTTTTCTCTATTCGTAGCGACTTTGCCTATATTCCACATAGAAGTTTATTTATGTAAAAAAACCTAACTTTTTTATCCCCACGCACGCAGGTACAAAATATTTCAGCAGTTCAAGGAAAGTTGTAACAGTTCAACGGAATGGTTTGACCTTCAGGTGTTCCGTGTGAATTATTTAAAAGTTGCGCACAGATATTTATTGCTCTACCTGTCTCGCCGAGAAAAAGGTAAACTTGAATGGGAAACTGCGTGAAAAACTGCTTTGAATATAAGTTATTCCGATTGATATTTTGTGGAAGATAATAAAACTGACAATTCATGATTTTTCGTTTTCAGATTTTCCAATTATTTTTTATCTTACTAATTGGTTCTGATTTATTTTTATTTTTATTTATCTTTTTAAAATAAATCGCATTATTATTATTACACCTTCAAGCCATAATTAATCAGAGTATTTTAAAATTCATTGCGACAAAGGCAATTTTTCATTTATTAATAAAAAATTGTCAACTTAGACTCGGTACTAAATTCAAAATTTAAGGTCAACTTTATTTGAGACGAAATAGAATTCAAAATACAATCAACGACTCAAAGGTTTATACATGAACAAGGATTAGAACTGAATTTGTAATGAGATGACGGTTTAAACAGGTTTCATTCCCTTGACATTCATAGGAGCGTCATCAAAATCATCAATAATTAAATTGCAGTTATAATTTTTACCCGTTCTACTCAACGGTAACCAACCAAACAGCTTAATATTAAATTAGCCTAAAACCGAAAAGTAATCAAAAATTAAAATTCCACTTTCTTTGTTCTTACTAAAATTCTTTGCGACTTTATGTATAGAGGTAACAAATTCTATTCTTATTTATACCAGGCCCTTTGTCCATGAAAAATAAACTTGGAGTGTTAAATTATAAAAAAGGAACGAATAACATTTTCTGGGGTTAATTTAGCGGTCGCTTAGAATAAATCTCTCTGAGGTTTCATTTGTTTTATTCTTCCGATTCGCCTTGGTTTGGTGTGCGGGGAAATCGAACGGTTTGGGAAGTAATCATGTACAAAACATGAAAGAATCAAAGGTTCGGCCCTCCGATTGAAGGTATTTTGGAGCTATACATATATGTTTGGGGTAGTCAAAGATGTTGGAAAGAAAGCCTTTGTAGAATTAAGACAAATTATGTTGAATGTGGATGCTATCAGTTATAAACGTTCAAAAGTGTCTTTAATGGTCTGATTGAAATAAATGATTTGACTTTGACTTTGACATTTATATTGGATTGTCAAGCCTTATAATCTATATCTTTTATCTAAACTATACATTATTAATATTATAAAGCTAAAGAATTTGTTTGGTTGAACGCGCTAATCTCAGGATCTACTGGTTCGAATTGAAAAATTGTTTTTGTATTGGATAGTCCATTTATAGAGGAAGGCTACAGGCAAAACCGGGCCGGGTAGCTAGTAATAAATAAATACACACACATACATGCCTACTTACTTACTAAGTTACTATTATTATAATTCCAACACTCAACTGGATGTTACTCTGTAACGGCTTGTCTGTCGACAAAGGCCTCATCTAAAGATTTCCACTTGTTTTTGTCTCTTGCCAAACAGGTCCAAACTGGACCAACTATTTTCTTGAAGTCATCTTACACTAGTGGTATCCAGGAGACAGCAAAAGAAATAGAGGTAGACGAATTAAAAGATGGGAAGATGACTTATAATAATAATACCAACGTATTATTTTCCAACATGCATCGGCAAAGCATGGTGATTGTATCTGAACCTCCCCCCTTGGGGGATACCTATGCCCAGCAGTGGGCGGTTAAAGGTTGACATGATTATTGTCCTATTGTAGGGCATAACTCTCTTCTTATACTGAGAAAGCAGTATAGCTTTGATGTCACAAGACTGCCCAAGAACCATTAATATGTTTTTTTTTTACTATTGATCACTATCTCACCTGATGTGAAGCGATTATGCGGTCTAAGATGGAGCACGCTTGCCTAGAAGTAACCTATTCACTCTTGACTTAAAGACTCCCAGGTTGTAGTAATCAAGAAACACAGACTCAAGCAGGGAATTCCACTCCTTACGTATTTATATAAAATCGTCTACATTTATTAACATAAGTCACACTGACAAAAGAAGGTTTCAACCTTCCATCATCTATTCATCCAGAAATCCTCTCACAGTTCTCTATAACGATCTCAGAAACGTATGAACATTACTTAGGATTCCTACAAAAGGCTAGCACTAATCTAATTCTAGATTTCCGTGGCCCATTCACATTGAAGCAGTCATTTAACACATTGTGCTCGCTATGGAAATAAAGGCTTATTTTCTCAAAGCATTTGTTCCCTTCCAGAAGATGTATTTCAGATGCGAAACAGTTTATCTCGAGAGTTAGTCGCTTTTGTGACACAGTGTTGTAAAGGATGGGGAGCTTTGTGACTTGGTTGCAATGTTATAAACTCTGGTGATTTACCTAAAACAATAATTGTCTTGATAAATTAAAAACTTTTTAAGAAAAAAGACAACTGCCTTCAAATACTTAAAAGTAAAAATAACTAATTTCGGAAGTCAGTGGCAATACAAAACTACAAACAGAACCAAAGTCGCTGACTTCCGAAATTAGTTATTTTTGACTTTTAAGTTTTTGAAAGCGGTTGTCTTTTTGTAGAAAAGTTATTTTTTCGCAAAAAAAGCAACGGATCGAATTACGAGCCTCCTCCTTTTATTGATCTCGGTTAAAAATAAACATGTTCAGTAGCAGCGTAAACTTTTAGTTGTTACCTAGCATTTCATATCACTTTTATTTTCCCACATAACATTTAACTAACACTCCACGTGTATGTTGTATAACCTCGCCACCCGTGAGTCCCGTGGTTACGTATCGTCGTTAGGAGTGAATGTAATCCGTTTTTATTGTCGCACCAGTAATGGTGTCATTTTTATAAAACCCGCAGAGATATAGCCGTTAAATTAATAGCTAATGTGCTCCAGGCATTCCAGAAGTCGTTTTGAGAAATATTTGCATAATGTCGACAGATAGGTGGGAATTGAATTGTAGAATTTCACCGATTTTAGTGGGATAACAGAACTAGTTATGTACGTGTGGATAAGGGTCTTCGCCCACGTCAGACAATCGGTGACTGAAATGAAACATATGAACTCCAATATACCAACGCAGATGTCCCACAAAAAGTCGGTATCACGAACCTATGAAACAATCGACCAATCCGATAATCAGTCCTACAACAAGTCTGACGTGGGCGGGCAGCTTACTACTGGATATTGTTAAAATTTAAGATAGTCCGTCGTTGTTATAAAAGTACTTGTAAGCTTATCATTATAAGATCATCATTCATCATCATCATTCATAGTCATTTATTATGTTTTTTTCTTTTTCGTTTTCTTTTTTTTATTTGGTTTTTTATTCTATGTCAAGATAGTGGATATTGTAAATTCTAGTAACTTTTAGCATTTGCATTCTAGTCTCAAGCTGTAATAGAATGCCTACATTTTTGACATCACTGACAGTGACTAGATCTTGAACGTTTTTATTGGTATAATCGGCCTTCAGGAGCATCCACCATAACGGTATCCCGTATGTTTAGTATCTCTTAATGTCAATCAAATCAATCAATCAATCATTTATTTTTTTAAACATAGGTATAGATACAGATAGTAGGTATGTTCGTAGTTGTTGTGATTTATTTATAGAGACATAAGTCAGGTAGCCGACCTATAATCGATAACGTATAGAATCGACTAGCAGTATGAAGTTAGCGAAGTAGCTGGGGTTTAGAGTTTACTAAACATTATATGTACCTACTTATATGTGGCGAGCTCTCGGTTTACACGTAACCTACTCTGATTATTTCATAAAACTAATGCGTAATCCTTAAGAATCAACAGAACTTCTAATTGACATGGCCTACATTTAAAACAATAAGTTTTATGTCTCAAAATATGAAGAAGCACTCTCAATACAACATTATTCGTCAACAATAGACATTTATTCAAGTATCGACATAAAACGTAGTGAACAAACACATTTTAAGATTTTATATTCGTAGTCAATCGATAGAACCAACGAGCCTTGGAATCAGTACCCAAGCTAAAACGTAAAATAAATTTTGTAAGCGATAAACTGAATAAATATTTTCTAAATAAATAAAAAAAGAACATAAAAGCTATTCTCTTTTATTAAATTATTAATGGCTCTTTGAATTCTAGTTAAACGTGTTTTCAAAAGAGCAATATTATTTTTTGTTTTAATAAAGTCATTAAATATTTAATTGGAATAACGTTGTGATGATGAATTTTGTATTATTGCTTTTACCCGCTTTGTTAAACTTCACAGAAGGACTATAATCCTGTGGGGGTTAGGCAGAAATGTAGCCTAGGTAGGAGAGTACTCAATTATACTCTTTGTCATTAAACGAAACATGAGTATTGTTACACATTATAGATTGAGAAAAACGGATTAACTCACTGTGTTGCAGGGTTCATCCGACTAGTTTCGATGGCATACGCCTACCTTTCTCAAGGAGTTCCACAGGATGACAAACCGCCCGTCGCGTTCCTGCAAACACGAGCGGGAAGGACCCCGCAACACAGTGAGGTAATCCGGTTTTCTCAATCAATAATATACTCTTTGTCTTTGTTTTATGGTATAAATTACCCCTTCTTCCTGTATTTCCCCTCTTTTCCAAGAAAGCATCCATTTGTTCTACCATGCGCTCAGGAATTATTATACAACTTAAAGATCGTATTGTTTGCAGATTCAACAGTTGAGAGGAATCGCTGCTAATTAATGTAAGGAGTGGAAAAGGGAATATTGAAAATTAGCAAATTGTATCAAGAACTTTAAATTCCCTTTTGCATTTTCCATAAAATCGTAATTGACAACATTTCAAAACTGACACGACCTTAAAACAAAAATACCATTTCTTTATTTTCGTATCCTGAGTCCAAATATATATTTTTTATATTTTTTTATTTCTTCATTTCTGAGAAAAATAAGTAAAACCAAAAAGCATGTGATGACGTCACATATACGGTGGAATGAGGTAGTTTACCTTTGCATTAGCATTTCAATGGTTTATAAGAAAACATTAAAGTCAAATAAGACACACGTCAATGTCACATATTTGAAGTCTAATAATAATGATAATAGTTTTTTGACGGGTCACAGTAAAGTAAAGGATAAAACCGTATGTATGACGTCATTTGGCGCTAACGTCTTTTTAGAATACACCTTATTTCAAAGTTAAAATTATGAATGAAAAGTACATCATTTTGAAAAACTGAAAAATTCGGATGCCCTTGTATTTGTATTTACTTTTATATAACGTACTAATTCAAGTCAAGTCAATTGCGGTGCTGTTTATTTTTCTATGTTAGTTTTGAACTTTGTCTTGAATAATTTTAAAATGGGCTTAACTATTAACGTTAGAGGTAAAAAATGAAACAAACCACATAATTATCCGTCATAAAAACCATCGATATATTTACAACTGTCAATTATTTACATATTTACATGATCAAATACTATTACAAGTAATAATTGAACCGTATTTACACAGTACAGTACTTTGAAACAATAACATTTACTAAATAAAACGTTAGATATGTTAACGTTACTATGAAAATAATGTTACACGCAAAAACATCAAGCGGTGTATTGGGTCCCATGAAAATATACTGGTCCGTTATTAGACCGACATTACTTTTCATTGAATGAATGATATTTGTCATACATATTAATGGGTACAGACTAGCATTCACTCTTCGTTCATTCATTGTCACAAGCACGCACACATAAACAATGATCGTTTACACAAAATTCAACGGGGTGTTATGGGAAATTACTCGCGTTCATTCAGGTGTGTTCACATTTATCGACGCAGAATCCACTGAATTCGGATAGAAACAATGGGGAAATGATGAAAACGTAGACAATGATAATGGGGAAAAATGGTTAATGCATTTGCGTCGATTATATTGGAGATATAGCTGTTCGCCCGTGGAGTGTCTGGAAGTCCCATTTCATCCCGAGGGTATCGTAGAAGACGAATATAGGAAAATCCCTCCCCCCCCCCTTTATGAGGGAGGCTTTTGTTCAACAGTGGATGTCTTCTGGCTGATGATGATAATAGGTACGCCCGATGAATATTCCTAGACAATGGTAAGCTGTATTTTTGTTGGAATCTCAACACTTAAATGTTACTAAAATTATACGGACATCACTAGCGTGCGCCCTCGGCAGCCATATTGTTATTTGAATGTCTCTTTGGTCTCGTTCACTTTCCTCACGGGTCGGATCGCGATAGGTCGACACGTGCTGCTGCCTTTGCAAACCCTCCATACCTCCATTTTGATCGACTGATTGGTGATTTGGTGAGATTATATTTCATTATAAACGAACTGGCTGTTTTCCTTACCAAAGTCACACAAACATACAACGCTTCAATTTTTTTTTAATCGTACGTTAACAAAAACTGCTAGGTATTCCTCAGCTATTTTTATTGTTAGCTATATAGGTCAATATTGGTGCCAATTCTGTTGTGCACGAACTAAATTAATTTTAAGCTATTTGCATCTCTTTCTCTCCAATAAAGCAAGAAAGAGACTTAAAAGAGCTGTCAATTTAAGTTGATCAAAAAGGTTCATACAAATATAGTTGTCATTTCAGAACGTATTTATTAAAAACACGCAAAATTCAAGGAAAAACTAAATTGACATCTCTAACTTAGTCCTTGTCTGTCGCCGTCCATTTCTTCAGCTGCCTGGTAGTAAGAGATGCCAAATGCCTAATTTTTGTTTAGTTTGTGAACAAGGGAATCGGCACCATTGTATTCCTATTACACTCAAAATAATATCATGTACTAACTATTAAATAAAATATAATAACCCAGTTTATAAGTAAGCACAAACATTTATGAATAAAATTATATTGGTAATGCAATAAGGCAAATATTTGTCCCTAATGCAAGAATCAAACCAGTAAGGCGTATTCGTTCCGCCATTGCCTCTCTCTCTGATCTAATTGAATGTTCTTTCAACCCAAACCACTTATATTGCCGTCTTTCCTTTTATTTCGTCCTCACAAATCTATGTTAAACGCGCATTCCAATAGAAAGTGATGCCAGTCTTATGGAATTTGCTTACACACAGTGCAAAAACATCTAGAACATTTATAAATTTGAATACTGATTTATCTATTACATTAAAATATGCACTGGAAAGTAGGGTAAAGCACTTTGTTGTTTAGGGTAAAGGTCATAAAATGTTTCCTTCGCCATTATTAAAATAAAATACCCAAAATAAACTGCAGGTGACTGTTACGAAATTGCTCAGCTAGACTTTAGTTTTACAAAATAAGTTATTAAACCTTTTGATCGCCATGTAAAAAAGGAAAAACGGGCCATCTTGCTTTAATACCAACTCCTATAATAATTGGTAATAGTTTTTGTCATCTTATGTAAATAAAGATGTAATACAAAGAAAGAAGTTCAACTACTATAAATTATGATGAGTGTGAGAGTGAGTGTATGTGTGTGTGTGTTGTGTGTGTGTTGCGGTGAGTGTGAGTGGTGAGTGTGTGATTAGAAAAGGGAAAAAAATATGTTGTTTAATGGGCTTTATTTACGTAAAAAAGTCTGTCATGTAGTCATGACCTTGGTTAGTTTGTCATTTATTACATGACGGGCATTCAAAAGGTTAATCTGAATAAGTACTCATTGTCAAATAATTGCCTTAACATTTTTGCAAATACAAAAACGTAACCAACAATGAATGCTTCACCCTAATTAATAATTATGTTCCGATATCAATCATGGCCACATAAACTAATTATAAATACAATTAGGTATGTAGGTACTCCATGCGAGATGAATTGCATTCATTTGCATAGAAATGTTTACTAACTTTTTATGCACGAAATGTTATAACATGGTCGTGTTTTGTATAAATCATGCATAACTTAAAAATAATAAGTGTTATTTTTACAAAATGACTATGGTAGTCTTTCGTTTATTATTTTGTAATGCGATTCGTTTCAAGTCCTTCGGCTTGTATTATTAACTAATTACAAAAGAATAGTATAACTAACCAAAACTAAATCATATTAATATCATTTAAAATAAATTATTTCTTATAGAAATAGTTGATCTAATCAGAAGTTATAAAATAACTTCGGTTCTTATCACAAAAAAAAAAATCATGCTTTATAACTTCAGTTCAAACCATATAACCACTCGATAGTTAGGTAATAGTATACTCCAACTATTTACATGAATCGTATATTGAAACTTCTACATATCAGTCTGCAGTGTAAAATATACTCTAATTACATCGACTCGAAGGTTCATATTGCTAAGTTGGTTCTTCAAGTTCACTTTTAGTTTGTATTGGTTCACTATCAACGGCTTTCAAAGTCGTTGATGACGTCATTGCTATCAAATCTTCGTCTATTGTGGTCAGTTGAGAGTATTCTGTCTTCGGGTATATAGTTCGGTATTTATATTTTCTTGATTTTAACTGTGAAAGAAAATCATTATTTAACTTGGTTATGGAAAACACTTACTACTTTTACAACTATTTTCGTCAGTTTCTCGTTTTATAATTTTCTTTTTAGAAATTTTCTGACTTGGTTTGTCAATAGGCTACAAACAGAAACTTGTTTTTTGATGTTAAAGTATTGCTTTTAAGATAGACTTTAATACATTTTTTGAAGTGAAAACTTCTTTAGCGGCGTTGAGCACTTTTTCTGTAATGGGTATAAAATCTTAAACTCGCGTCAGGACACGTGACCTGATCGAAAAAGCGTAAGACGGATGGAGAGTAGACAGCTATCCCCTCTCTACGGCGCGGCGAAAATGTATGCCTGGGCCTACTGTTTTCACTTCTGCCGGCACTCCCGGAGTGCAACCCGTCTTTTTTTTTTTTCTTTAGAACACTTTACACATAAATACTAATTTACCTTAACAGCAATGGCTATGACGACTGTAGCTAATAGTACTGCACCCACACCGCATACCGCTACTGAGTTACGTTCTAGGAAGTTCGTGGCGTCCTTAGAATCTTCTATGAAGAACGACGCTGTGATGTGCGTGCGAATGTTCTCGGCTATTCGCCGCTTGCCAGCCGATGACCCGTTGAGGCAGCCTCCTAAAAAAACAGATTATTTCAAACCAATAATACCAATTACCGTTAGCTCGAGGCTAAATGAAAGTCATACGGATCGACCAGTCATGGTTAAACTACGCTTGCCGCGGTCAGTCCGTAGATGGGTGACCATCGATATTACACCAAGACCTCTGAAAGTACGGACAGCCGTTGGTCCCGGCTATCATTCAAAGATCTTGTGCAGTCGTTACATAAATAGTCAGAAGCCAGAAAGTCAGACAGCCAGTCTTAGTCAGAGTAGTGTGATACCCAGTGACTGGTTTGTGGAGGTGAGACAGGCAGTTACTCCATTTAAAACATAGGTGCGTCCAGTTATACTGGAAACCGACCCCAAAATGGTAAGGAAAAAGGTAGGATGATGAGTATCAATTATCTGTTACCATGTATTCAGAAGGCTTATGTTTAACGAACCTCTAGATCTACTAAATGATCACCAATAACAGTAAATAAAATAAAACTAAAAATGGTAAATGGTCACCAAAATGGTGTTTCCTAAAGTATTGTAGAAATGTATGAGTTTGACTGTAAAAAGCGATTTGATTCTGGTAGTATGAGTTTGACTGTAAAAAGCGATTTGATTCTGAAAGTATTTTTTGGTGATCATTATATTCAGAAACGGGTATAAATATAATGATCACCAAAAAATACTTTGGGATCTTAAGCTCCCTTACCAAAAAAATATACTAAATTATACCAAATGTACTAAATGGTCACCAAATCTTAGTGTGCAAAATAACCAAAATCTTTTTGACCCCCCTGGGGCGGATCCGACATGGTTAGCTTAGGTTAGAACTGTGACCCCCTACGCTGTCATAATCAAATCGCTTTTTACAGTCAAACTCATACATTTCTACAATGCTTTAGGAAACACCATTTTGGTGACCATTTACTATTTTTGGTTTTATTTTATTTACTATTATTGGTGATCATTTAGTAGATCTGGAGGTTCGTTTAACATAAGCCTTCAGAAACGTGGTCCTTAACTGCTGGCCTCCTAAAAAAGCTCAAAGTTACGTAGAGAGCTATGCTCGGAATTTCTTTTCGCGATAAAATCCGGATCGAGGAAATCCGCCGAAGAACTAAGGTCACCGACATAGCTCTCAGAATTTGCAAGTTGAAGTGGCAATGTGCAGGCCACATCGCTCGAAGAACCGATAACCGATGGGGAAGAAAGGTTCGAGTGGCGACCACGAACCGGAAGATGCAGCGTTGGTAGGTCTCCCACTGGATGGACCGACGACATCGTTAAGATCGCGGCTAACCGGTGGATGCAAGCGGCAGATTTCTGCTCGTTATGGCGTTCTATGGGCAGGCCTTTGTTTAACAGTGAACGTCTTCCGGCTGATGACGATGATGATGTTTTCAGGACTAGACTCTTTTTAATTTGCGACGAAATACTTCGGCGCTGGGGCAATTTACGCGTAAATTATTATTATCCACAGTGTATTTCTTGTCATGATAATCGTGATCCC
This sequence comes from Charanyca ferruginea, assembly GCA_947361185.1. Taxonomy (NCBI): domain Eukaryota; kingdom Metazoa; phylum Arthropoda; class Insecta; order Lepidoptera; family Noctuidae; genus Charanyca; species Charanyca ferruginea. The sequence goes on along the minus strand of OX376074.1, from coordinate 5,880,418 downwards.
AACAACAGAATAATAAAGTAGTCTCAGTTGTATTGTTAATTGCGACCTACTGCTGCTTTTCTAGATTGCTAAGTTTTGAACACGGTTAACCGTGTGGTACCGGCCGCGAATAGCACCACCCCATTTATACCCGTGGTTGTCGTAGAACGTGACAGAGGGATTTTGACCAGAGGATGGACAGCAGCATCCTTCTGAGTGGGTACCTTAACACCTACTGCGATTACCAAAATGCATCGGACAAGCATGGCGATTACGGCGAGAATAGGTCTCGCCGTAATCGCCATGCTTGTCCGAAAGGTGTGGCGAAGCAGTGGGCTTAAATCACGGAAATCACAACGTAGAACCTTTTTAACACAAATACATAGCAAAAGCCTTCAGTGTCATTACAGCCAGCAAAACTACTTCCACTAAATAAATGTGGCCACATTATTGGATGTTCGCATTTCCTTACCTTTGCCTTCCACGTACAATGCTTAGAAAGCTTCGTACGGACAAAAGGTATTTGTTAAGAAAAACTACCCATCAGTAGTAAATCCTATACATTGGATGGAACTAGTACACATAGGGACATTTCAAGCTATACATTTCCAGTCTAAAATGACCTAAGTTTGAACAATCCTTTCGTACAATGAGAGGTCAGCTCAAACTAGATATACATAGCTTTAATTCCGACGTGTGTACAACTTCAGAGCATTGACTGATTGTAAGGTCAATTGAAAATCGAATTCCTTTGAGTGATTTGAAACACTTTGTTGGTATAAATGCTTTTACTAAGAAATAAATGTGGTTCGAAGTCATAAAATAGATGGTCGGAAGTGATTGACTCATTGCTTATAAAGGCTGACATATTTATCTAAATAATTATGGAAAATAAAGTAGGTACAACAAGTATTTTAAAATTGATTACAAAAATTGCTTGGTACACACTGAATAATTAATCTAGACCGAATTAAACTGGATTTCAATTGATGCATACCAATTAAGTAATTTTTATAAAGATTCCAGTACGAAGGAAAAGTTTTAAACAAAAAATGGAGCATAGAACCTCGTAAATAAAATAGGTCGCTCATCAGAGATTTATAAATCAAAAATGTTTGGTACCATTTACTTTTGGAAATACCCTAAAGTTTATGAAAGTATTTATTTTAGGTTTTTCTACCTTAGTAGGCACTTACTAAGCTTAGATTGTTAAGTTATTAATGGAGAAACTTGAAAGTACTATATGTAATAAATGTCTATAACTGGAAATTAATTTAAAATTGATGAAGAAGATATTTCAAAATGGCGTCATGTAAATGCCGTTGTTGTTTTGTTTGCAAATAAATATACAAAAAAATAATACCTAATGCAACTGATACTTGTTAAGAATTACACACAGACACAGACACAAAGATAGACACAGACACAAACACAAACACAGACACAGATTATTATTCGTGACCGTTTCGGTAACATCATTTTAATAATAATATTCTACTCAATATAACTACAAAACTGTTTTAGCCGACTACTGCAAACCCAAAGGAAAGGTTATGTTCTTTGCTTTTGTATGTACGGTCAGCAACGACAGTAGGTTAATACTTCAGATTTTTTAATCATAATTCTTGTGCAGAAGGACATACGGACAGGATAGAAAATCAAGATATAATAAACTCTAGACTATGACCCGAAATACTGTAAAGCATTACTTACATTGTATTTGTTTTTGTGCCATTTTAGAGGATATGAAAATGTAATAGTGTTAATCTACTTATGTTGCTGACTGTACCTACCCACAGCAAAAATAGTACTTGAGCTGTGACAACTGAAGGACGGTAGGAATATACTGAAGTAAATTCCAACCCGTTTTTTTTTCCAAAAGTCAGTCGAAAACATACTGGCGCTTTTATTTTTGGGAGTTCGTTGTAGAAAAAACGTAACAAAAATAGCTTACCTATATCCTTATCACAGTGACAGCAATCCGTCTGATTGCTATTTACGAGAAGCGATACCATGCTCTCTGTGCAGCATGGCAAACATTTGTGGTTCACTCTGCAAATGAAAAATGTGTTTACATAACCGTTTTATTTGCGCCAGGGACTCACAGTGGACATAGCAGTGGCTTAAACATGGTTTGAAGGTCAAAACTGTTCACTGAAAAAGTTGTGCTCATTTAGAAATCTGCTCAAGTACCTATCTTTCCATTGAAAAAGTTAAGTCAAATTTTAAATGTTAGGGATAATACAATAATTGGCAATGGAAGTATTTTTTACAATGAGGAATGGAAGTATTTTTTACAATCTGAACTGATCCGTAGGCTGATTTTACATCCGCCAATGGTGTTTTTTTCTAAAACATTAGTTTGGGAAAAAAACTAGTGTGTATTCTACTCAGTGGTGTCTGCCTTACACTAAATCTGTTAATTGCCGTCATCCAAAAAATTCAGACACAATTTTATTCCAAAAATTAATTACACCAAAATTAGTTTAATTGTTTTCCATTTCCATTAGTGAAACAATCAAACGAAATTTTGTTATAGTGCTTCACTCATCGAGCTCACCCATAGTTTAGATTCGTTCAGTTGTAAATTAAACGCTTGGCTTTTGATTATTTTGAAATAACTCACCTATCTAATCGAAGTGGATGAGCACACGTGACACAACTGGTCGGCCCAGGTCCTGAGCAAGACCTGCACGAGTCATGGCATGGACGGCAAGTCCTTGTTCTAGGCTCATAGTACTGGGAACTAAGGCACTCCACGCATAAACCGTTCTCTAATGAAAAGTGTGGTGGGCAGGATGTGCAGCGCTGAGGACCAGCGCCATGGCAGTCCTGGCAGTAGTGGTGACAGCGGCGACAACTGTCTTGCCATGGGAAGAAGTTCTGAGGACATTCAGGCCGACACTCTCCTGCCGCCAACCTCCAGTCGGGAGGACACGATGCACACTGGTCTCTTCTAGGACCCGTGCACGTTTCACATGACAAGTAACACTTCGAGCAGGTCCCCTCATCCGGGTAGTAGCCAGGAGCACAAGTTGCTCTACACGTCCCCGACTGCAAGCGTAAGGCACCAGCACACAATGTGCAGTTCAATCTTGACACGCAACTCTTACAAGTATGTGGACACGGCGAACATCTTCCTGCCGTCTGATAAAACCCTTGTCCACACTCAGCTACGCACCTACAATAAATATTTCATGTTAACTGAACACTTGAAACCGTACAGGAAAGGTTTAGATGGATAAAGGGCCATTACCTCGATCCTTGTAATAACAGGGGACTCGAACAAGACAAACAGTCCCACTCGTTCGATCCGCTACATTTCTCGCAGGTCGAATGACAATTTTTACACCTTCCCGCTTCGTGATACTCACCTGCAAAAAGTTACTTTAAGTCTGCGAAGAACAGGACAGAAAAAATATCACTGTTTAAGGATACTACATACTTGTGTCGCATTTTTCATTGCCATCGGGGAGACAAGTTCCGCCTTTAGTTAAAATCCATTTCTCTTGGCAAACTGAACAAACGGCACACGTACAAGTTGAACAACCAATTGGACACCTAAAATTACAATATAATTATTCACATTTTATTCTTCAAACGAGATTAAATATGGAGGCGACGATTAAACGCTCGAGCGATGTTTAGTACAAAGCAAGGCGTTTGAAATTCCGAGCGCTCGTAAGATTGACGACCTCTGTTTCATCACGAAATGGAATGCAAAGATAAATTATCATAACAATAACACTTACGGCAAACATTCTCTTCTTTGCGCGTCGGCGTAATATCCTTGGGGGCATTTTGGTACACAGCGATTCTTGAATGCGTAATCACCAATGCGACATGAAACACAGGCATTTTCGCTGGGGCCATGGCAAGATTCGCACGTTTCATGACACGGCATGCATCCGAAATCATCTTTTTGATGTGTTCCTGGGGGACAGGCCGCTAAACAAGAACCGTTGTATAGGACATAATTATGAGCGCACGAGGAGCACATGTCTGCCTTTTCGGAGCATGTGTCACAATGCTCCGCGCATGGAAAACAGGCATTTGCGTCGGGGTCTTCATAATATCCGTCCGGACACTGTTGCAAACAAACAGCTAAATCAACTACTAATAAATGAGCCGGGGCACATGTGAGGCACGAATCCTGGCCAGCCCCGGCGCACGTCTCGCATGACTCGTGGCACGGCCAACAAACCCCACCTTGGTTAACGAAGCTTCTCGGAGGACATCGAGACACACATGTATTATCTAAACGATAATGCTTGCACGCAACACACTGAGTTGGCCCCTTCCCATAACAACCCTGTGAATCACATTCCGGATCGCATAGTCTTTGCACTTGTTTATCGTTGGCATCTGCCAAAACATTTTTCCGTTGTGCGGAGGGAATATTTTTAGGGTAATTATGTCTATCAGAAATGCCGAGTTCGATTTCGTTAAGGAATTGTGAGTATTCTGAGGCGTCGTAAACATCGTTAACATGATAAGCCTTTTCTCTTTGGTAAACATTGTTTGAATTAAAATAGCTTTTATTTCGTAACCGTATCGGACTCGTCGCCGTGCCGTAAAATATTAACTGCCACTTTTTCAATATGCCCGGTTGAGTGACGTGGATATTACCGGCGTTTAATATCTGAAGGGTCCAACGCCCTTCGGCACTTTCTCCCCAAAAATGGACACTTAAAAACGGCCAATCGTCGAAGTTAGAACTCGTTGCGTCATGCGTCCTCTCGAATAAAAGGGTGGAAGTAGTCCCCATCGGCGACGTAAGCAATATCCGTAAATTTCCTCTAGGGAAAAAGCTCAGTGAAATTTTACATTGAACGTGTTCCAAAAATCTGACCTCGTTCATCGTCCCGCTGCACCCATTCACATCCATGTGCACTGATATCGTATAACCGAAAGATGTTTCAATAGACTTGTCCTCGTTTATTTCTTGTGACTTACAAATGTGCTGAGGGGGTACGCTCGTCCATTGTTCGGCTAATGTTACCATCTGAGCGGCGTCCATTAGCCCGTAGCCAAACTTGTGACTCACTTTTCTTTTTACACCATTTACGATCCATCCTTCTTCCTTTTCCAGTGGTTGCGACCGAGACGTCATTACGACGAGGTGTTGCACGTCTCGCCACGTTAGCAACGTATTCGCTTCTAATGCTAATGCACATATGCCTGCGGCTAATGGCGCCGATGCCGACGTACCTGTGTGGTCTACTGTGCAAATGTGGTCTGGCCTTAACTGTACATCCATGTCTACTGTAGTTACGCTTTTATCTCGCCCTGGAGTTCCTGAACTATAAGTTGAAGCTATTGTTGACGAGCATTCTTCTAAGTACCATGGTTTATATCCCCCCTGAGTTGCACTAGAAATAGAAATAGTAAATATGCTATTCGCATATCCATCACAATTACAGGAATCCGTATGCCTGCCGCCGTTTCCCGACGCCCATATAAAAATAGATCCTTTCCCTCCTCTTCCGTTCGTCACACCATTTATAAACGCCCTGAAACAAAGCACATTTTAATGAGCTCGCCTGTAACCATTTCTCTAAATCGCATGCAATTAGACAATACCTTCTAGCCAAAGGGCCAGGGCCGTCGACTGTTTTTCCGTCGTCTTCAGGCCCCCACGACGCGCTATAGATGTCTATGTGATGTGTGTTAAATCCGAGTGCTTGGGCTTCCACTGCGTCGTTAACAAGGCCATCGAGCATCCTGACTCCTCCGATGCTGGCGTTGTACGCGATGCCGACACCGCAGTATCTATTGTAGGCGACCGCAGCCACCTCACCCGCGCACCGGGTGCCGTGTTTATTGTCGCCATTGTCCTGCGGTGTCGGGTCCGTGTCGTTCCCATTTATGTCCGTCGATGCTGCAGGATCCTACAATATCGGGTTTCTCGATCAATACACTTCAGTTACGTAATACATGAGCGGTAAAGAGAAATGCTTGGTTCTAAAATGGGTATTCGATTGACGACGACGATTGCCTTGTTTTATTTATACTTCATGCACAAATACGGACTTAATGCCTTAGGCAAAATGTGTGTTTCAGTATTCTTTTAGAGATAATAATAATTTAATAATAGTTACATAATTTTGTGATAGGTCAGGATGATTGGGTTGAATTCCGTCGTCCAGGATGGTTATAACGACGCCTTTCCCTGTATATCCTTTCCTCCAAGCGTAGCCGACGTTCATGTCTAATCCGTCGGCTGCACCACCGTTCTGAAACAAAAAATAAGGTTAATATCTAAAAATAACCTAGAAATACACTCAAGTGGACGGATATTACGCTTTGCGCATTGAATACTTAATGTAAGTGTTTGTGTTGACGTGGAATGGGAGCGCAGCGGCGAGCGGGAAATATGTGACTGTGACTACAGTGGAAGCTGCGCGGAAAGTGGAAAACACGCCGCAGTAAACATAAACATTAAACATTTTGTGACCTGGATTTGTCCTTTTTCTATCCTACTAATATTATAAATGCGAAAGTTTGTGAAGATGTTTGGATGTTTGTTACTCAATCACGCGTAAACCGTTGAACAGATTTACATGAAAATTGGCACATAGATAGACCATTTCCTGGATTAACATATAGGATACTTTTTATCCCGATAATATGTTCCCTTGGGATAATCGCTCTTTTTACGCGGGCGAAGCCGCGGGCATAAGCTAGTATTATATATTTTACTTTATTTGTGAAGCTACTAAAAGTCAAAAGGCTTTATTGACATATCACATCATACACGCCTTCGCTTGTCGCTTCGTCCCCACACTCTATGTACACTTTGTCGCGTGCAAGTAATAGATACGTGCGTGCCGCGGAGGTGGTTTTCCTGACATATAAACATAAACGTTAATGTTACTTACCATTATAATATGTACCTAAGTAAAAGCAATAAACAAGACGACAACAAAATTAGGTTATTCATTATGTTTACCTATATAGGGTGACTGGTAATTAGTGTACGATACTTAAACACGTGATTGTGTTCATGATAACAAACAACTTTCCCGTAGAAAATTTTTTTTTTGTACTGGTTCACTTTAGGTCACAGGCGTGCGCGCGCGTGAATTTCATAAGGCTGTTGTGTTATTGTGATAAAAGTGAACCAGTACAAAAAATTTTTTTTCTTCGGGAAAGTTGTTTGTTATCATGAACACAATCACGTGTTTAAGTATCGTACACTAATTACCAGTCACCCTATATAAGTCAAATTGAGTTTCAGAATAATTTAAGTAGTTATTTTTCAGCTATCATCAGATAATGAAACAGATTTTACTTATTAAAATCATATATTCTGAGTAAACTTTACTATTGTGTCGTCATTTAAATGTTTTTGAAATTATAGTCGAAAGCAGAGATAATTTACCAAGGTCATCAGATGACAGTTGAAGTTTTCTTAGAAAATCTGTATTGAAATTATTTTAGAAACTAGTGTTTCTAAGAAAACTTACAAAAAGATTTATTTATGGATTATCAATGAAAAAATAAATTAGAAGTAAATTTAGAGTTCTTATAATAAATTTCAAAGACATGTGGTTTAAGAAAGCTTCAACGAGGTGTATCTGACTACTCCGGTTACCTAAGTCTTTTGTTTATCGTATGTACCTTACCTTAAACAGGATTTGTGCAAATTCGCGTGGAAATATAAAATTCTAAGTTCGCATTTGATGTACTCAGACTCAGAAGTCGTAGCCCAGTAAAACTTGTTACAGACAGGCTTACTACCAAATAAACTGGAACAAATTCATCTCACCGGTGAAAATGTTTCATATCTCCCTATATTTTATTCAACGAAATTCATTCTCACTTTAGTCAACCTCTGCGCAATAAAATTGTACCTCTGTACGATAAAGCAGCAAACATTACGAGTGGCCTTATAAAACAATAGGACATCAAGGTCACAGGTTATATCTCTGGAAAAAGGAGATATTCACTTTATACCTCGATCTGGGGACTAAACTACTGAATTAGTAATTCCTCCACTATTCTTTGTCGGATGAATTTTAGCACGAAGTACAAATGATACCGTCTCGTTTTATTCTGCTAAAGTTCGTCGACTTGTACACTCGTACTATTAAATTATGCTTAACATCTGCCTCTGAAATGTTCTGCAATATTTTGTACTTGGGCTGAATTTTAAACAGTACATTATTCTTATTACTTAAATTGTAACTATTATCACGTATTTTCAGAATGAAATAGTATTTATATTCATTAGTTTCATAAATAAATTATTTTAATGTGATGAATTATATTACTCAAATAAATACTACCATTTATTTTTAACTTGAGTTATTTATTACTTACCTACCTAAAGTAATGTCATGAAAATAAACCGCAGAGTTCACGACTCATGCCAACGTCTGGTTTCAGGATTAGTGAATGTCGAGATAAGGCGCTTTACGCGCGTCCAGTGTACACTGTAGGTACGTGCGTAAAACGGCTTATCTGTACAAGGTTTTAATACAACACATAATTGCAAAAGGTGGCTGCAATCCCTGATGAAGTGCTGCTGCTTACTTATAAAGGACGTATCTAAATAAGTCCTCACAACGATGACATAATACTAATATCAATAATAATATTATAAAGCTTAAGAGTTTGTTTGTTTGGTTGGTTGAACGCGCTAATCTCAGGATCTACAGGTTCGAATTGAAAATTATTTTTGTATTGGATAGTCCATTTATAGGTAGGCTATAGGCCCATGCGAAGCCGGGCCGGGTCGCTAGTTGAGAATAAAATAATCGTCGAAATTCCATTTTCCACGTAATAAACCAACTCTAAAAACGAAAGTCAAGTCATATTTTACATTATTTGCATTCTCACAATGAGAGCAAACGAAAATTTAGCTTTTTAATGTGTCTTTTAATTGTTATAAAGGGCATGCCGGACGCTCATAAAAGGAGAATGGGCAGTACTTTACCAGGAGTACCGAAACGATTTAAAATCCTTGTCTTTTAACGATTCGGTGCTTTTTACTTTCTTTTTTTGGAATTAAAGACATCTTATCCTATTTAAGGATGACTGTAACTTAATGATGAAGTATCACGAGTCTTATAAAGTACAAAAAAAAATACTTATGTTCTTCCCTTATGGATTAGTTAAAATAATTCCTTTTACATACATTCGAGAGTGAAAAGCCAGTACCTACCAGCCCAAGAACAGTATAGACAAGTACTAACAAGCGATAGTGAGTTCTAACCACACCCGTCCTAGCACAAACTTTGGCTTAGTTGAAGGAGTTAACAAGAACACTAGTTATTTAAAACTAACCATTAAAAATACTTTAGTCCATAAAAAATACAGGTACTTATTATTTATTGATTTCTTACCAAATACCACTGCTCTTTAAACAGTGGGTCAGGGAAGGCTGGCGCGCTGGACTGTCGCATCACATGCCTCGGCTTCGACAGGTGGTCCCTCTTGGACCTTCGTAACTCCCGCTGTTGCATCACCCATCTCACCTGTCAAATCATCTGTATTTAATCCTCTCTCTTTGATAAGTTAAGGAGGGGCGGGTAAGAGTACTTAGAATTTGAAAGCTTCCTAAGAAAGAGAAAAATGTCGGTGGGCTTTTTAAAAATGTTTGTGAAAAGTATTTTATTCGTTGTCAATTTCGTGTAATAGGACAACTTACAAGAAAACTAAATACTTTATCGGTTAGTTTCTTAGTTACCTTAGGTGTTTATGTTGATCTTAAATCATTGGTTCAATTTAAAGGTTCAATTTGCTTAATATCTAAACGATTAGGTTCAGAATTAGTAGGGCAAAGTAATAACTTAATAGGTATCTGTTTGGACTACAAATCATTTCAAGTGCATGCATGACGTGCATACTATTAATATTTTTTTTACTGTGTCTTTTAAACATATAAATCGATTTTGATTTTTTTTTTATGGTTAGGGTATGCCTCAGGGTCGTCCCATATTCAAAAGGTGTTGAATCAATTTTATAGAAATTGATTCAGCACCTTTCGAAAAATTAACAAAAACCCAAAAAAATATACTTAAAAGACGTTTTAGTTTCTCCATTGTCATCCAACATGGCAATGCAGACAGTCTCTTGGGCACATTCCCAAATGACGGCGATATGGAGGAATTTTTAACGCCTTCGTTTTCTAGGTTTAATTGTAATTAACCTACACTTCACTCAGCAAACTATCACTTAGACGACATGTATGTAAACTGGTTAACGCTCCGATCGTTAGTAATGTTACAAAATGTGAGTTGTCACGTTTTAGTCATAAACAACGCCATATTAACAGCACCTAGTCTAGAATTACTGAACTTGCTAACAATGATAATACCTATTATGACTAAACTGAGGATATTGGTGTTTCCAAGTAATTGGGTTTCGGAGGTCAAATACTCGCTCCGTGTGACTTAGCAATACAATACACAAGAGCGTATTGTTCATTCTGAAGGAAATAGTTCAGTTGTTACCTAAAATAACAAATTTATATATATGTTCATGGATATTTTCAACAAGACGGTATATACGGTAAACGGGTACATGTACTGTCGTTGACAGCGATGTGGACGAGTTTTTTGAAGCCCTATGAGTTTTCCCTCTTTTTTTTTAGTTGTACATAATTTTATTAGTTTTATTTTTAAGTTATGTATGTGATCCAGTTTAGACTTTATACATAACATAATTTACATATTCACTCATTACCCTTTATTCAGACGGTGTTGCATAATTATCTTACTGATGAAACATGTGGTTGTGGGTGGTTTTTTTTTTTGGTTTAATTGTGACTTCAAACATGTTCATTTGTATCTCGAGATATGCAACACCGTCTATGAAGGCTAATGAGTGAATATAGAAAATTATATTATGTATAAAGTCTAAATTGAATCATATACATACCTGTACGTATTAATACTTTATATAGTTTTATAAATTCGAAAGTGACTCTTTCTGTCTGTTACGTTTTCAAAACGAAATGGCTTAATCGGTTTTCATGAAAGAATCATGGCAGGATTTGTACAAAAAAAATAAAGATGTTTAGAGAAGTTGAAATTCTCATTCTTATACTCTTGGGTACCCAAAAGAGTATCTTCAGGTATTTACAATATTTTTAAAATATCGCAAAAAAAAGTGAATAGTTTAACGAAAAGCTCATTATTTCAGGACGAAACGGCGACTGACAGTAACAGTGACAACGACAGTCGCGGTTTTGCAGATCTTACACTGAAATTGCATCGAATAATGATTTTTTTTCACACACTTGTCACATCACTTGTCTGCCAATTTGATAGATCCGTTAACGTCGCTTGTCATTTATTTTTTTATAAACACAAAATGGGCATTGAGATGAAAAGAAAAAGTGTTATTTTCATTTCGTAATATTTTAATTATACGGGAGTTTAAAAATATGGTAATTATATCAATCTACTTCTGATAATGTATTCTTTATATTAGAAAATATTTTAAACCCTCTATTTTTTTTTTCATACAAATGAATGTATGGATCTCGCCCTGATTCTTTGGAATAAAGATAACTTGAAACCTGTGGAAGGACATAGGCTCCTTTTTAATCCACGACTTCATCAGAATCTGTATTCGCGGTAACTGACATTCACGCGAATGAATTTGCAGGCCATAGCTAGTACCTATTTAACAGTTTGCTAAAATAGTACTTAAAACAAGCTACCAAAATTACTTAAGCAAATCGATCTTTTCATCGGACCTCCATTTTGAACAGCTAGTCGACAAGAAAACTTCAAGGATGATTAAATCCCATTCAAATTGGAAGATTAACTAACTGGCCAGTCCCTTGAGATAGAATCCTTGCGTCAATACAGCATAGAATCAATTATTCAAAACGGAGCAAGTCATGATATCGAAGCCGATAACTTTAAGGATAAACCTAATAAATTATTTGACGGAGGCCTGATGTCAATCAAATTAACGTGTATTGATTGGGTTCGTAAACAAATGGTTGTAAATTGGAGGTTGAAGGTTACTGTGTAAGTTTGTTAGACATTAGTGACGCAATAGTAAGTTTCGGAGTACAGCATACTTTTTCTTTACAAATTTCCTTGTTTTAAAGTTGATTTTTGATTTTAATGTATTTAATACTTTTCCAATGTATTTATAGATATCAAAATATAGATACCACCTATGTCAATTTGCTAAGAGCGATATACCTAAATAGCACTGCAGCAATTAAAACTACCACCACAGGACCATCCTTCCCCATTCAGAGAGGTGTCAAACAAGGAGACCCATTGTCCCCTAAGCTGTTCACTGCCACCCTTGAAGAGGTTTTTAAAACCCTATCTGATGCTTGGGCAGATAAAGGCGTTATTGTCGGCGAAAGAAGGCTGACCAACCTGCGTTTCGCCGACGATATCGTACTATTTTCATCTTCGGCAGTTGAATTAGGTGAAATGTTGAGCGACCTAAATAAGGCGAGCCTCGAGATTGGACTTCGGATGAACATGTCGAAGACCAAACTCATGACTAACAGCGCCCAACGGAAACTGTATGTGGAAAGTATGGAGATTGCATATGTTCCAGAGTACATCTACCTAGGCCAAATAGTCTCATTCCAGGCGAGACAGGAAAAAGAAGTTGCTAGACGCACCAAAAACGCCTGGAAGAGCAATAGCTCTTCCAGGCGTTCCAGGGAGAGCCTTCATCGACCAATAGGTCGATGAAGGCTCTCATGAAAGGAGACCTTCCAATTTGCCATAAACGCAAGTTAATGGACATGTGCATTCTGCCTATCCTTACATACGGCGCTCAAACCTGGTCTTTAACTGTTCAGCTGAGGTCCAGGCTCGAGGTTTGCCAGCGAGCGATGGAGCGCAGCATCCTGGGAGTAAGATTAACGGACCGCGTTAGGAATGCGGAGCTGCGCTCCAGGACACGGATCGCCGACGTCACTCAAAAAGCAGCCAAGCTTAAGTGGGGCTGGGCCGGCCACATCGTCCGCATGTCGAACATATCATGGGCTAAAGCAACCACAATGTGGGTCCCAGAAAACGTCCAGCGACATCGAGGTAGACCTAGGCGAAGATGGCGGGATGAGCTTGACGCTTACGGGAGGGATTGGTCCACACTAGCTCTGGACAGAGAGGGTTGGAAAGAAGAAAGGGAGGCCTTTGCCCTGCAGTGGGACAATATAGGCTGAAAATAAAAAAAATAATAATGTATTTGCAATATTTACACGAACAATAAAAAATAACACTTTTTAATAAAAAAGACAACCGCGTGCTTAAAAAGCTTTTTATTTCCCGCTTTTTAGTATCATCCAAATCCATTAAGAAACGGAAGAAACTGAAACGTCATTATTTGGGTTTCTGTTGATTTTTTTAAAAAGCGCTGAATATATTTCGATAAAATTTATATGGGACCAACACTGAGGCATACCTACCCTATGCATAAAAAAAATCAAAATCGCTTTATATTTGCCGAAGAAATCGCGCAACAAATATACAGAATAAAAAACATATATTATAGTTGAATTGAGAACCTCCTTCTTTTTTGAATTTGGTTTAAAAGAAAACCTGTGATTATTAAACTATTAATTATTATTACTATAACTTAATACAATCAAACAATTCCTTCATATTGTCGTCATTTGAAAATGTTCCCAAGAGACGTGCCGCATTGCCACGTTGGGTGGCAATCCTATAACCTCAGACCAAGGTCACCAAAACCAGCTCTTGGATCACGGGAAGACAAACGTCAAGCAACCTTTTGAACATTTCCTTAAAAAGTAAACGAGCACTCGATCCGACGCGACGGTAGAAAGTTGCCAGAAGTAAACAAAAATTGCCCCTTTGAAAATAATAGAGCGAAATCATGATATCTCACATCAAAATGACTTTGTTTTTTTTTTCCGCACCAGTATACTTAATAATACTTAATTTAAACATACAAAGTACAATTACTTTTAGAGTAATTTAAATATAATTTTCCGAACTTAATAATTACTAACCCACGTATATGTATACTAATATGGTTAGCATTTTTTACCGCTCCACGAACTCGAAAATTAATTATAACTTTTAAATACAGTTTTAGGTCTCAAAAGCAAAATAATCGTTACGTCTGATCTAAAGATATAATGTAGACACCTATTTTAATAGTCAACAATTTCTCTTTTACGCAAGCAATTATTACAAATTAGTGAGAATAATCCATACTAATAAAGTTATATAAAGATACATATTACAATAAAAGTTGGTTCACTGAAGCATCGATCGCGGGTCAGTAATTAGTGGTGGAGAGCCCTTACTCCCCAATTTTGAGACATTTTTCATAGAAGATGGTCAACCTACTTCGGACTCTTAATTGGTTATGTGTGCCGGTATTGTATTTAGGGTATGGTATGGTATAGTATTTATATGCGAAATCGTCTGCATCCACAATAACTGACATCCACTCGGATGAAGTCGTGGGAAAAGCTAGTACTGTATGTATACAGTGAGAGAGTGTGAGTGAGTGTGTGTGAGTTTTAAGGTGTATTTAATTTTTATAGTAATGGCAATAAACGCATTTTTCTTTCCTTTTCTTTCTTTTTTTTTCAAGAAATTATATTTCATTAATTGATTTTCTCTTCTTTCACTGTATATTGTCGCAGTGTTGGGCAAAGGTCCATGGACTTTCACCTGTGTTTTAAGGTTAGTTGATACCACAACACAGTGTGGCAAAACAACTGGCTATGTCACACTGTCCTTTAGGCAGAGCCTTGTGATACACGGTAGCCAGAACTGTCTTTGGGAACAGGACTCTAATAACTTAGAGGATTGTGGTATTCAACAAAGATTTAGGAAGCGTAGAAGGTACTCTTTAGCGTAGAAGGAACTAAATGTCATAACGAGCTGGTTTATAACAATTAGTACTTTATTTGAGACATATAGTAACAATTTGACCTATAAACTATGTTAATAGGGAATTGAATATAAGCAGAAAATTAATAAAAGAAGGAGATTAATTCAGGTTTCGGTTGGATATCCTACTAAGACGTTATTCGATCAACAGCCGAACAAAGGCCTTCATATTGGAGAATCGAATATCTCCGCAATAACCTGTAAGGTGCTATTAAAGCTACTGCGCAACCTGCTTGGCAATGAAGCAGTTATTTTACGAATGATGGCGTGAAATCCATCAACTCTTGTTTCCGCAAACATATTCGAAGCACTACAGTAACGCGGCAGCCTCAACCACATCCTAAAGCCATTATTATATTGGACTAGCATTATTCTGTATAAATCTTTATAAGCAAATTCAGGAGAAGTAATCTTGAGATAAACTGTCAATCCCTAGAGTCGGTGAATGGCAGCTCCTTAAGCAGTGCAATTCTCTAGAACAATGCCAGGTGAAAAGGCAGCAACATGATCCTTCCACACACAAAGTACGTAAGGCTGCGTCGCGCCCGAGCAGAGAGACCACTCAGATCAAACCGCCATTTTTCGCAGGCACACATTAACATTGCGTTTAAAGGCATTCTCAAGCAGTTTCTAGCAGACTTGAGTCTCTACTGTCACGTTTTGTCAAAATGATGTAATTGACATTTCATGACGAACAGGAAAAAAATGTTATAAAAAAATGCAAAGAGTTCGAAGCAGTGTCAATAAAATTTCATATTGTCACAAGTAAAACCTACAGAGTCAATACAGTAGCAGCCCTAGTGAGTCTGGCAAGTTTAGGTAACTATTTTTGAAGATGGCGGGAGCGGTCCTTCTGTAACCTTTATATTTTGTGTTCCACGTCAATTCTTATTGCCATGAAACGTATAGTTGAGCAGTAGATAATAATACCTACCTACTTAATCATTTTTGTCCACAATTTCATTCGCATCCCAGGAGAAATACTTTACGTACACTAATATACGTAACTAGATATTACCTTTGTGGTCATCCGCTTTTTAAGTAATAACTCGTTTAGCTCTGCTATATCGAACCAGCTCATGTCGAGTAAGTATCTTAATTTTCGAAGTAATAGTAATGCTTACGGACATTTTTTTTTCGCCTTTTCTTTTTTTAAGAATTTGTTGCCCCACTAGGAATTTCTCCTGTATCGTGAGTGCGCTTACAAACATTATAAACTCACATACACAAACAGCCAAACCCAGAACAACTATCTGTAAACCATACTAATATTTACTCCGAGCGTCACTCAACCACTGCGTCATTATTTAACGTTGATTAATTCAAAATATAAATATAACTTTGAAATGTGCATTGATGTTCTTGTTAGATAGAAGGATTCTTCTTCTTTGGATGTAACACATATAGCATACAGTAATTAATTTAATTATTGAAACATTTTGTGGGCTTTTCGAATTTATAATAAATTACCAAATGGCTTAAAATGCCTTAATTTAAGCAAGTTTGAGCGCAAACTCTTTGATTTACTGCTTAGTAAATGCTATACTCAACAAACGAGTTCCTAAGTGATAAATCATTATAAATATTGCTAAAATTTTAGTTATAGGGAAATATTTGTACCAGAAATGGTACTTAGAATGCTACATTCTTACAAATATACTGTTCTTTCTTTCTTTATTTTATCAGAGCTATACACAATAATTACAAAATAAAACCATTTACCTGTGGGTCATTTTTGAGATTGTTAAAATGGTCGATGCTGGCATTTGGTGATCTCTTACTGACGTGTGGATGTGACAGCAAGAAGTAGTGCTTCAGGTTGCCAATCTGCAAAGAAAAGTTCACATGTAAATTCTGGTTTTGGTAGGTAGGTACTTTCATCATGTTGTGATGGTTCGTCCGCCTGTCATTCACGAGATGAGGTTGTAGGTTCGCTACCAGGTATGGGTGAATACCAATGGTATGTCTATTTTACATGTACTTTCTTAGTTTATTCCAGATATCAGTCAAATAAAACATCGTCTTATCTATACAGACAAATCAAATAATATTCTTATACGGAGTCTTTACTAACATACAATGTATCATACACATCGTAAGCACATTACACACACACACACACACACACACACCATCACATATACATACGCATACACTCACTCATACATACCACCACTCACGCACGCACACCGCCTTACTTAATACACACTCTCCTAAACATAGAGAATGTAATTTTTCTATTTTCGTTTTTATACGTTTTTCCTAGTTTTGTTATTTTATTTAATTTTGTAAGCCAAACGGTAGACTGACTCAGTCCTCTTATTAAGTTTTTGTTGTTTTTCTTTTATTATTTTACCCCGGCCAGCACTACCTCTTAAGATACAGGTACAACCTAGTTTAAGAGGTATAGT
The DNA here is from genome assembly GCA_947361185.1 of Charanyca ferruginea. Classification (NCBI taxonomy): domain Eukaryota; kingdom Metazoa; phylum Arthropoda; class Insecta; order Lepidoptera; family Noctuidae; genus Charanyca; species Charanyca ferruginea. The sequence continues at coordinate 5,863,164 of OX376074.1, read as the reverse complement.
GATAACTATTGTACAGATTAGATGTACGGCATGAACTTTGTTTGTATACTTATATCAAAAAATTGCTGTATAAAACTGTATTTTTTGGCTAAATAAAGTTATTATTATTGTTACATTGAAGTGTCTGTTTGTAATGTCAAAATAACTGCTTTTAACTATATGCACATGAAAGTATATAAGGTAATTATATCATAAAATCTATTTTTAAATGTATGTGTTTCAGTCTGTATGTTCCAGCTAATCTCTGAAAAGGCTGGATCGATTTTGACGGGAATCTAACTTAGGCTACTTTTATTAAAAAAAAAATAGGAGACCGGGCAAAAAAATATGTAACTTCGCTATTAACCGACAATCACGTGGATGAAGTTGCGGGCATCAGCTAGTAATTAATACATCGCCAATCCGCCTTAAGGCGCTACCCCGACCAAAAGTGCGTTTTTCTTCGTTATTCAGGGGCTATTAACTCATTAATTAAGAAAAACAAACTACATCTAAAAGCATATTATTAATGTTTCAATATCCTATCATCACATTCCACGTTCTTATTTTTGTATGTACCCCATTTACACCTAAATCTCCCTGTACATAAATGACTAAAATAATTGAAAACATGTTTTTTTTGCTAAAGTTGACGTGCTATTAATTTGAGGATTACACTAATAGATAGTTAACTTAAAAATCTTTACAATTCACGTTTTCTTTTATTTCAAAAGATCGTTTCTCTTTTTTTATAACGTAATACCTCGAAAATTGTGCGAATTTCGATTCTGCGGCGAAAAGGAAATGTATGGTCAAGGTTATTTGGCCAGGGAAGCGCTTAAGGCGCTTCGCAATCGTGGTAATCATGCTTTCTCTGCATGACAAAAGACCATTGCTCTGGACGAAATTAAAAATAAAGGGATCGTAATTATACAATAGAGAATAAAAACAACACTGCAGGTAGGATTAGTCTAATGATACACGTGCGGGACGGACAAAGGATGAATGCCAAACAAGACATGTAAAAAAGTACGCATACCCTTCAAAATATTCTCATCACGTTGGTAAAAATGCCTTTTTTACGTGAAAACTTAAAAAATATTTATAACTTTAGTTTCGGAAGTCGGCGGTTATTTTCCGTTTATTCTTTGTACTGTCACCGACTTCCTAAACTATGGACCTAATATATGTGTTCTGTGCTAAAGTTATAAATCCCTTTATAGTTTTTGAAGGTCGGTTACCAGTGTGTGCTTTTTGTTATTTTTTTCCAAAAAGTGCTATATCTATAAAAATAATATTTATATGACGCACACTCTATCCATTAAAAAAAAATTGAAAATCTGTCAATCGGCGGAGCAATCGGTGAACATACATGGATAAATACATACAGTCGAAACTAGAACCTCCCTTTTTTTTGAAGTCGGTTAAAAAGCAGATAAATAATAATAATATGTGGAGACATTTCAGACATGGCCATCTGACCCCAAACCAGGGAGACCCGTACTATGGGTGTCAGACAGCTGATATACATACACAAATACATTTAAATATACACATATATAGATAAACAATACCCAGACACAAGCAAACACAAATATTGACCCTGGGCGGGAATCGAACCCGCAACACGCTGCGCAGCAGTCAATCACTCAGCCACTGCGCCAACCGTGTCGTCAGATGTACCGGTTCTATTCAAAATGTTCTTTAAAATTGGTACATAACCAGAAACTTGTAAATAATTTGCTTTGCTGCCATAAGCAAGATTATTTGTATGCGTTCCCACCATTTCCCACGTTCCCGACACAGTTCCGCTTACATTAATATTATGATATACCAAGAATTCAAATATAAAGGCATGACGTGATTATTTGTTATCATAAAGTTGTTAAGGTTTATTCATGACGAGATAAAACAATTGGAACAAAAAAGATAACTGATTTACATGAAGGAAACGTTGCCGTTTTTCTGAGCAGACCATTTATTTATTTAAAGGACATTTTATTTCATTTTCATAAATATAAAATACTTAATAATAATACAAAAGATACGGTAAGCGCTTAAAATTCCACGGTCTCGAACTAAGCACTTCGCTTTCACATTTATTGTGCGAACTGCCAGACTGTGGAATTCACTGCCCGCCTCTCTGTTCCCCGATACATGGGACGGGCCTGTTGGTCTAGTGGTCACTGACCCTGACTGCTAAGCCGGAGGTCGTGGGTTCGATTCCCACCCAGGACAAACTTTGTGTGATGAGCATGATTGTTTGTTCTGTGTCTGGGTGTTTATCTATAATATGTATGTATTTATAAATTAAATAAGTATGTATATCAGTTGTCTGGTTACCATAACACAAGCTCTGCTTAGCTTGGGACCAGATGACCGTGTGTGAGTTGTCCCAAGATATTTATTTATTTATTTTATTTATTTATTTATATAATCCGGGTATCTTCAAGGCACGAGTGAACCGGTTTATCCTAGGCAAGCGCACTTATGATCACGTGAGTTGCGGTCAAATGCAAGCCGATAAGAATATAAAAAAACCGGACAAGTGCGAGTCGGACTCGCTCACCGAGGGTCCCGTTCATATGTAGGTACAGTACGCAAAAGAGATAAGTATCCATGTCGTCGGGAATAGTCGAAGATTTCTTAGAAACCAATGGGGGCTTTCAAATGAAATTTTACTAAATCATTGAACTGTTTATTCTCTATAAATTGTATTTTATTTTATTCATAAAAACCTATCGGTTTCTAAGTAAACTTCAACTGTTTCCGGCGACATGAATACTTATCTCCTTTGGTGACCGTACATATCCATACTTCTAGGTACTAATACATACTTTATCTACTATTATAAATGCGTCTTTTGCGACATAAACGGCCCTATTTTTTTTTTCACGTTAACATAGAGGGTGATTTTTCTACCGGACCGTAGACTTGAGTATATGGTTTTAATTTCAACTCGATACCTCCACGCGTTCCCGAGATAAAGGGTCTTGACAGACAGACAGGCGGACAACAAAGTGATCCTATAAGGGTTCCGTTTTTTTTCCTTTTGAGGTACGGAACCCTAAAAACAAGACAACTGTCTCACTACAGGGCAAAGGGATTTTATTTATCCATACTAATATTATAAATGCGAAAGCAGCTGTCTGTTACGCTTTCATGATGAAACGGCTGAACCGATTTCGATGAAATTTGGTATGAAAATAGGTTGAACCCTGGGAAAGGACATAGCTACTTTTGAATCCGCAACTTCGTCTGCATCCGCGATAACCGACATTTACGCGGACAAAGTCGCGGACAAAAGCTAATTAAAAATAAATTCAAAACGTTAAACTAGGTTCTACCAAACAAGTGTGGTTCACAATACATCGCCCTTTATATTCCACATACAAACGACTAAGGTAAAGGTAACCCCTTGCTTTACGACCAAGTGATAGTTTACGTACATCGACACACGAAGATTTTGGTAAATTGACGGCTCAAACCTAAATCCCTGTCGTAGCAGCTACGAGGTTACGCGGCTACGCCGTAGCCCGTAGCAGTAAGTAGTCGTAGAAGATACTTCAATAGAACACTACCATGATTTATCTTTTGAATTGTTGTAGCTGACTTTTAAGGGGCTATTAAACGACTTTTACAGATTTTAAACTGACAATCACGTCAAAATGTGCAGTGTAAATGATTTGAAAAAAACATATGTTAAACTAGAACATTCTCTTAATCATATAGAAAGTGAATATTTTTGATTAAGTACATATTAAATAGTTTAATTAATTCGTGAAGTTGTGTCTGATACTACTTTTATTTCATTTTTTCGACTAAATTTTGAAAGTTTTGGACGCAAACTGCGTCCGTTCTGCTGCATCAGTTTTGCGTCCAAAACTCTCAAAGTTTAGTCGAAAAAATTAAATAAAATTACTATTCTTTCAAAATTAAAAAAAAGGCGTATACTAAAAGATAGATAATAAAATTGTCTGTAAGATGGTGTAAGTTTCGTTTAATTATAACTGGTAGTTTTTGTGTGATTGTCAATGTTTTGTCGGCGTCAGACACAACTTCACGTGTTAATTAAACTATATAATATGAATATAATTAAAAATATTCACCTACTGAGTGATTAAGAGAATGTTCTAGTTTAACATATATTTTTTTCAAATCATTTACACTGCACATTTTGACGTGATTGTCAGTATAAAATCTGTAAAAGTCGTTTAATAGCCCCTTAACAGAAGAGAATATGAGTGTTCGTTTTAAATAGCTTAACTTCTGTGCTTATATTATAAGCTTTGTTACTAACAAAATATGGACAAAAATAGTCTGCAATAAATGTATTTTATTTTTTTATTTATTTTATAAAAGGGCAATATTTGTTTTTTTTTGTGAGTAGTAGCTCAGAAAGGACTAGTCTGATTACAAAAATACTTTACTGATAGAAAGTTATACACTATTACCAAGTGCCATATTATTATGTTTTATGATACACTTCTACGCAGACGAAGTCACGGTCAGAAGCGTAATACAGTTATTAATACCTAATTATGGTAAGGCAATTTGTCATTGGGTATTAACTATAATTGTTTTGTATTAATATTAATGATACTCTAATTTACAATACCGTACTCTATCGATAATTTAATCATTAATCAAACATGAGTTACTAGTGATGGGTATTAGAAATGGAATACAAACCTAATAAACCTACAGTAACATATACCCGTGTGGCCACGAAATGTAGCACCCACAGATATAGATAGACCTAGATAACGCAAGAGCAACTACTTCGCGTGCCTAGTTTCGTACCTAGCTTACGTCAAAAATCGTAAGTAAAAAATAATGTAAACGTTTCCTTCCATCGGTAAGTAATTTTGTGATTAATATTATGCGTAATTAATTTAAAAAAACAATTATTTTTAATCTAATACCCTCAGTAATACCTGGCAACCAAATTTAAGAAAAACAAAACACGTGTGACGTCATAATAGGTAGTCAAAAAATGGCACGCTTTGTTTTCATACAGATCGTGATACTTGCGTTATCTAGGGTCTATCTATGTCTGTGGTAGCACCCTATTTCTACCCGTGGCTGTCGTAAAAGGTGACAGAGGGATATTGATCAGAGGATGGGCAGCAGCGTCCTTCTGAGTACCATACTACTACGATGCCAACATGCATCGGCCAGGCATGGCGATTACGGCTGAGTCCTCCCTTGGGGAAAACCTATGGCCAGCAGTGGGCATAACAGTTGAAATTATGATGATGACAATGAACATCCCACACTAATGGTATATTTTCATTTCTTTTTAACTAAAATTATGAATGTAAATAAAGTAAAGTACCTAATTTTATTTTCATCACATTGAATAACAGAAAAGTGGACTGAGGCAGTTTCCTATGTATTTAAAAATGAGAGCAGGAAAAAGAACATCGGTCTAAAAAAAATTCGGCTGGAAGAGGAAACTCGAAGTAAAAATAATCAGACTACATCAAATATTTATTACTTGCTGTAAGCCAGGACGGCAATCACACGGATATGAAACATTAATGATTACTATTTTAAATTTACGTATCTTTAATTAACGACTCTAATATAATTAATAGCACAGTACGTGTGCCTGTATATACTGTGATTACGTTTGTCAGACGACGGTCTACTGGTCTTATTGTACGGTCTACTACGGACTATAGTTTGGAGTTACTGACAAACGTGATGATTATTCAATAATGGCTTCTAATACTGTACAATAAAGAGGATTATATTGTCAAGGACTAAGTAAGCTCAACAGCCGAATACCTTACCTTAACAGCAACATCATAAAATAACTGTTGACACCACAAAAAGATGTACACAGTCAATACAAAGATGAAAAAGTCCAAAACCTATACCATACTTTTTATTAAAATAGCTATAATAAAATAACTGTTTACGTCACAAAGTATTTCGAGGACCTCATGTCACAGATTATAAAAGCATTGAAATCAACAAAGAGGCTCAAAGGGTTTAAACTCAAACATTTTTTATCGACCATAAAAAATGACATCCTGTAGTTATGCTAGCATCGGATCGGGTGTCGTTTTGCTCAAAAAAAGGCCGTTGTGATCACAACATGGCGTCATTGATACAGTACACACCCATGCAATTTGGCTGATCGTCAGTTTATGCCCTTAGGGAAGTTTCATTGTAAATGATATTGCTGTATTATCATTGGCCGTAACAAAATATTTTTGTGAAAAAACGAGTAATTTGAAATTGATCAGCCTATCAATGGTTTGTTTGTACATGTACGTTTCTTCACATTGTAGTGAAAAACAGTATTTTAATTTAGTGTTAAAACACAACATTTTTAGCTACGCGAATTAATTAATGTATTATAAATCTTAATTTTTCAGATAAAATGTGCAGCCGTTATCAATCGCTTTCCTAAAATTGAGTTTTGAACATATTATGGCAAGTAATCCTTTCCAACTTATATATACGAACACGCTACATACCGCAACGAAACTATTTAAATAAATGAGATTTTATGATACACAATTACAGTACGGTGTAAACGCGGCCCATTTTAAACGTTCACAAAATAAGGTCAAGCACTTTGTGGCTGTTTATCCATACTCAGTTTGTTTCCATTGTTACAAACGGTTCTAATTAATTTAAAATACCTTTGTTTTGTTATACATTCCCATTATTTTGTGGGGATTTTGACAACTAAATCTTTTGTACAAGATTAAACAAATAATTTATTAATCAATTATTACAGGTACGCTGTCGGGCTTTGTAGTAAATTGGAACATTTGAGAGTGTGAATAAATAGGACATTTATATAACAAAGGAGGTTACCTAGTTGTCATCACGGGTCAAGATACACGAAGTTATAAAACCAGTTGTCACTTTGAAGAAGGGTCAGACTTGAGACGGACCACTGAATCAAACCTATTCGTACATTCTGAGTTAGATTATCCGAAGAAATACTTTCCATCGGCCAGTTTTCAAAATTTTAACATAAAATAATTTAAATAACGGTTGACAAGAAAGGTAAATATATTAATTACCATCATAATTTCCCAAATTCTGAAATGAACTATGAGTAGGTAAGTAATTTTAATTCACGAATATTTCCATTAAAAAACTTATGTTAATACCTACAATATTAATATAGTTGCTCTATTCACCATTTATTTCAAATTAAACTAACTAATGATCGGAAATTGTCCGTAATCTGCGCGGCCTATTTCACATCATACTGCGGGGGCTTACTACAATCCCTAGGCAGTCGACTCGTTACGAGTTTAATAAGTATGTCAGCTCGCATAATTACCGACTTTACTATTTTACGAGCAATGACGTACGATGAGAGGTTAATAGGTAGAATACAAACATTAATCCTATATTTTAAACTAACTGATGCCCGCGAATTTTTGAGCGGGGCTATCGGTAATCAGCGGGGTTTATTTTTATTTGCGCTAAACCCTTATTTCTTTCTAAGGGTGTTACTACACATAACGATCGATCATCGATCGATGCCATCGGTCGATGATCGACGTTGATCGATTGGTGTGGCAACTTTGGCTGATCGACGGCTACCGTTCGACTAACTAATCGATCGCTTGCCGATCGATGGCATCGGTCAACCGATGCCGTCGATCGATGCCGTCGATCGACGATCGATCGATTGGTTTAGTAACACCTTAAAACAAAAGTAAAGTTATTCCTTGTAACACCAGCTAACAACCAGTGGAAGTCTCGGCAAAATCAGTCCAGCCGTTTCAGAGATTAGCCGTAACAAACAGACAAGACAAGAATTTAAAAAATTGGCGATGTTTTTAAATTAATACCGTTTGCTTTTAGTAAAAAGCTGTTATTTTGACTTTACGAACAGACACTTCACTTTGATTTATTTATATAGACGACATTATTCGAGTAGAATTAAAAGCAGAATATCTTAAAGGAACTGTATTGAGATCGCGCTCCATATAAAAGTATGCTAGTCATTTTTCGTCAATAAATAATTCAATACGATAAAATTTTAGATACAACAGGGTACATTAGCTACTAGATATTCATCTAGACTACAAAATGTTATCGTGCTGAAATCTTTATTGAATAAATTATCACTAAATTACTTCAGTAATAATACAGCTCTCTTGTTTCCACCAGATAAGATACACCTGGTTTAGTTCTAGCTTAAGATTCATCTAATCCATGCGTTGTTCTAACAACCTCAAGAGCGGAGCGATAACTATCAGAAGAAGATTTTTAAAACTGCACATTCTGATCGTTTCGTGCAAGTTTACGGTCAAACCGATCGTATCAGATTCGTCTGTTCAATTTGAACCTTCCATGCCTTTACTTAAAGCCGTTTCATTTGTTCCATTAACAGGATTGAAATATTTCAAGTACGAGATTGAACTTCTGAGTATTATGCGTAATAATGTGGACCTTTATTATGAAGTTTTGCGATCTATTAAAACTATTCAGACAAAGGGAAAACCCTTTGAAGATAAGCAAGTAATTTATGAATCCCTATATGTGTTCGATGTTGATAATAATACATAGTTATTTTGTTTGTTGAATTTACTTGGCTTTTGGGTTGGCTTTTCTGTTACAAACCTTTATAAAGGTACTAGTTGCCACCCGTGCATTCGCCCACGTGTAATGAATACTTCCCCTATGTAATCAGATTACACAATATCTTAATTAATTATAGCTTATGTGTTGATCTGATGTATGAGGTATATTATTGTAACTTGGTTGGTCTCGTGGTCCTGGGTTCGATTCCAAGGTCGGGGAAAGTGTTATTGGGTTTTTCTATTAAGAATTTCTCAGTAACAGCCCGGAGTTTGGAAGTTGGCGGTGTAACACCTCCGTGCCTTGGAAAGCACGTAAAGTCGTTGGTCCTGCGCCTGATCTCTCTCTGATCGTGTCGTATTGCCGTCCCACCGGACTATGAGATTGAGGGAAGAGGGAGTGCACTTGTGTTTGCAATCACACTTGTGCACTATACTTAATATCTTCTGCGTACTTGGCTGATCTCCATTGCGATTGGCTGCCCTGACCGAAATTCGGTCGGAAGATTACATTACTGTAAAGTTTCTTCAAAATCGGTTCATTCGTTTTTGTGTGAAAGAGTAATAATCATCTATTTTCACACGAATTCGTGTTTACGATAGTAATAAATAGTAGGATAGGATTATAAGCAGGTATTATTAAATTTCACACTGCGTTTTTGTCTCTACATCAACTTATGCAGTCGATTTGCTGACACTGCAGAAATTAGCAGTTAAGTACTAGTCGATTGCATATTTCCAGCACATTAAAGTTTTTTATACGAATAATTGATTTTAGCATATTTTCTGACAATGTCATACATAGTTAAATATCTTGCATTACAGTTCTATTGTTTGGCGAATTAATTCTAGTCGGACGAACCCGACAACACAGTGAGTTAATCCGTTGTTCTTAATCTATAATGTGTAACAATACTCACGTTTCGTTTAATGAAAAAAAGAATTAATTCAAGTTTAAATACACTTTCACCCACAAATAAGAGCTTATTTTATTTATCTTGATCTTGATAAGTACCTTCACTATAATATACGTACTGAAAACCAATTAACTTCCATTAACAATTATTATTTCAGCACTGTTCAACAAATAACCGAATAACCAAAACATAAGTAACAACTAAAATTTTCTTCTAGAATTTTTCTTAAGCGTTCAACTAAAGTAACGACTGATTTAGTACGAGCACCCACAAAGGAATAATTTTAGTAGATTTTAGTAGACAAAACTCCGGGCGATTCCACTAAGTGCTATCTGAGTTCACACGACCGTAAACTGTGGAGTTTTAAGATTGCAATGGTGCATAAATTGTGACCAGTTATTGTGCCTCTGGGAAAGCTCGATAAGGAGCCACTTGCATTCAACATTTATATCTCTTACGTGACGAAGTGTGAAACGCAACAGGTATTTTTCTCGTTTATTAAAAGATAAAGATTCTCTTGTGGATATGAATAATTTGGGATCAATTAGGATGTACCTTGAACAGACCTTCATAATCCATTGCTTTTATTTAAAGAAATTGACACTTGAAGAGTGGCTGTGGTGTGGTATTGTTTTATGCACCTGTCCCGCAAGAATGTATGATGTGATAAACTAATTTTCAAATTACCTGAAACTAAATAAAGTTCTAAACCCATATGAAACAGCGCAAGGTTGCGCATCATAAATATATTCTAGAAACCCATAGCTTCCATGGCGGATCCATGATGACCTACGTTTACGAGCTGTTAAAATAACGATAAAGAGTACAATTAACACGTGAGATCATTCATAAGCCGATGCTCTGAAATGCAGTGGCAGCTTTACAAAGACTTCCCGAAGTGCGTGGAAGCAAGATTCCAATTATCCAGAGCTTTTGTTCCCTCTCACTCTGACGGTCTATTGTCATCACACTCGCGCATTCAATGAATATTTTTCATTCATTTGTGGCTCTAATTAATATCTATTTTAGAAATTTTCAATGGAAACTGTACCCTTCCGTACCCAGCGTGTTCGCTTTTGTTGTTTAATTGATTTTCAGTGTTATCTGTACCCAAACTGTAATGAAACGTGTTTAGTGTGAATAGGCTTTTATGTGTCCGTATCACGCGTCTAATGTGGGCTGATATTATGTTGTGTTTATTTATTTTTATATTTTAAAGTCCACTTACATGGAAAAAAATAAATCAGAGTAAGTTGCACGACACTACACACGACGCACATAGGAGTATGGTGATGTAAAATCCGGTCAAAATTATTTCGTGGCTTATTTTATAATAAAACATGGTAATGCGATATAATATAATCTTTAATGATAATAAAAAGACATTACAAAAGTACGATCCGAAATACTTTTTTATCATTGGGTATTGGGTTCATTCAACTAATTAAGTTACCAAAAACTCTAAGTTTTCTTCATTTATTAATGGTCTCTTCTGGTATTATTAACGGTTTACTGAACTACATTATCTGAAATATAGAAAAATAAAACAACATAAAGTTAAATATAACCACATTTTACGTTAACATCTTTAAATAACCTAAAATAAAAAGGCGCACGTTGGCGTGGCATATTTTTATTGTAATTACTAATGCATGTCCATTTTTTTCAATTTTTCGGTTTATTTTTCGGATTTTTTTTGAACACTTAAATAAAACATTAACTAACTAATTGTTATGTTAAAATAATCAACATACCTTGTACTTCCACATTCAAAATGTTTTTTATCCATAATTTATCACACCAAAGTACAGTTCAGACTCCAAATCAGTGAAAATACCAACGCCAAGAACAAAGAATTGCGGTTGAAACAACGACTGGGTTCCGACTGGTCGTACGGGGAGACGTGACTAGTTGAGTTACAAATGTGTTTCTTATTCGATGGACCGGTTATTAAGCTGCAAAAATGTATGGCTATTATAGGTTTTTATTTAACTTTGATATTTCGACTTTTGACCGGATTTTACATGAAAATACTCCCATGTGCGACGTTCAATGGCATATCGTCATTCAAAGTGCGCCCGTGTTAACATCTAACTCGGACTTAAAAGATTACCCTGCGAAGTTAAGATTCTTGTACAGACGCCAGCATATCAAGCTATACCAAACTGTCAAATTTTCCCAATTGAACATGAACCTTATGCTTTTGTAATAAAGTTGAAAAGCTATCATACCAATCTGACAGATTGATACCTTGGTCTTAATACCTTGCAACTTAGGCGGAAGTTCGTACACATAATGCACTATTTTCTGTTGATGGTTAATGCAGTAGATAACAATCCATCGGCGCGGGAGTGTATTAATATCTATGTACCCGACTAATATATTATTATGCGTGGCGTAGGACGACGGCGTCACCAGCTTCTGGCCTGTTCATTATCATGGTGCGGTCCACACGCCTGTAAGGGTCAGACAGCGAGAGCAATAGTTTTAATAACTATTTTTGTACAATATGATCCAGATTTTTTGACACATTAAATAGCATATCCAAAAAGATTATGTTATATTTAGTCAGTATTCTCATACTGTGTGAAATGTCCTGTGAGTGATGTGTCTGTGTATTATTATTATTATATTATACTAATTGCCATATTTTTTTACATCTATAATAATAACTGTTATTCAATTTGATTTCTAATTTTGTTAATTTGGTTATAGTTATACATTTAACACAGAAGATACTACTAGATTTAGTTTTTTTCGATTTTATTGAAAACCAAATACTGACACGACATAAGCGTTTTGGTGCAAACTCTAAGCTTATTGTTATGAATAAATAAATAAATAAGTAAATTAAGTTTGTTCATAGTGACGTACATCTTTTGTGTCTGAAAATATGTATTATTTAGATTCAAATAATGTAGGTATGCCTGTTTAACAAGAACTATTCCGCCTCTCTAAATTAATTCAATATAACTTATCATTAAACTGGAAGCAAAAACTTCTTCCCAAAATTGATAACTTTACCTACTGAATAATCAATTTAGGAGTGTTTTGCATCAACCAACAAAAAAGAACAAAGAACATTTTGTCCATCCTACTCATCCGATATAATATAGTAGTTCCCATTTCATTTCACTGTTGATTGATTCATTACAAAAAAAAACAATTAAAAAAGAAATAATATTCATTAAGAATCTAATGACATAAAAATCAAAGAAAGATTGGCTGATATTTAGAACTGTTCCCCAAGGAAATAAATCTGTAAATTCTTTATACAATACAAATTATTACTTAATGAAAAATGGGCTTTGAGTCCGGTCCAGAATTTTTGTATAATTATTTTAATAACGGTTACTTTAAAAAGTAAAAATCGAAGTAACTGAACGACTGCTAAATAGCTACCTTACTACCACAAAACCATAATTTGTTTAGGATAAAAGACGAGGACGACATTCATGTTTTTGACGTAAGGCGTTGTCCTAGGTGAGTGACTGGACACGACAAAAACTTCTAAGAAAAAACACTTGTACTTATAATATTCATATTTAAATATTAATAAACTATTGCGTCTCGTCTCGTCGCGGAAAGAAACAAAACCGCACTTGCCACGTTTCGTCACACACTGATTAAGGCGTCAACGTTGACCACTAGTACATACAACGACTATTTGATATTTTTGCGTCGCGTTGCTTTACCGTGTTTGTCGTTCACCTTTTCCTTTTTTTTTTGTTCCGGGTTGGAAAATCTTCATGGATGTCCACCGCCCTGGGGCGGGTGGAGGGGTCTGTCAGACTCCTACTGACTAAAAACCACCCCGGTGTTCCATCAGGGTCGCGGGAACAGGAGATACTAGAGTACCACGGTAAGACTGCCATTAAACACGCGCTTAATAAGCCAGTGTCTAAGTTTTTGTGGTACCTAAGACTCCACTAACCAACTCTGTCTGGCTCAGTAACAAGTTGTTTATAATCGTCCTACAATATTATTCATAAAACTCATTACAACTTAGCTCAGCCAAACAAAACATTTACAACAAACTGTATCCAAAGCCAAGCAAGGAGCCAATAAAAAAAATTAAAACACAAACCGAAAACAAACAGTGCTTCAGAAGTAACCTCGCAACTTCTAACGCCATCTGTTGGCCCACCACTGTAACTACACTTCGATGCGGGGAAACTTCCAAACGTTTCGACGTCGGCTATTTTTCCCCTAGCGATTTGCATTCTTTTCACATTTAGAGCAAATGAGCGTACCCAGTAATGAATTTGGGAAGTACTCTCCGGTGTTATGACGAATTTTTATAAGGACCTCGTTTAATATAGACTTGATTTTGTCGCAACTTTTCCAGCGATGTTTTTGAGCACGATATTTTGTGATTACTTTTTGATAGTTTGGTGGGTGCCAAATAAAAATGCTGAGTGTTATTTTGTTTCCAAATTGTTGAGTAGAGAGAGGTCAAACGACAGTAAGGTCTTAGTGAAAACAATCATTGCGCATAATTTAATACTCTGGGGTAACAACAACCACATTTGTTAATAATATCGGTCTTTTACAATAGTGGTTGATTTGTTTCGTTCCGAAACATACTCCTTTCAATTACAGAACATTTTGATCGGTTTCAGAGGCACATTTTCGCGATTTTCCTTTGACAAATAAACAACTAAAATACATATAAAAGGGACATCGTTTCCCATCGACGTTTGATAGGCAGTTAATTGATGGATTGTGATACCAACATGATCCCTCCGGTACCCAAGTCACGAGGATATTTTATTTTGCTTTTGTTTGCCCTCCTTTTACTATGTGATAAACTCTTTTTTCCTTGCTTCCCCATTTTTGACGGTGGCAGATGAGATTGGATGGTGATTGATAAATCGTAGTTTTTAGTGGTGTTATTACTGTCGATATATTTTTGATGTTATGTTGTGGATAGCCTTGAACTGTGTGAAGTTATTCAAGTACCAAGCGAACTTACAAAAGAAATGGTAGAAGACGAACTTTTTGCAGAATTTATCCTAAATCCATACTTGATACTTGATTCACACTTTAGAATAATAAATGCGAATGTAACTCTGTCTGTTACGTTTCCACGGCGAAACGGCTGAACCGATTTTGTTAAAATTTGGTTTGGTCATCATCATTTCAGCCAAAAGACGTCCACTGTTGGACATAGGCTTCCCCAAGGGGTTTTGCCATAATCGCCACACTTGGCAGGCGGGTTAGCGATCGCAGTATGGTTGTTACAAAGGCACAGAGAACGCTGCTGCCCATTCTCTGGCTTACCAGAGAATGGGCAGCAGCGTTCTCTGTGGTCTGTGGTGTGGTGTGGTGCATAAATTTGATATGAATATGGCTCAATCCCGAGGAAAGACATAGTATACTTTTTAATTAGCGACTTCGTCTGCATCCGACATTCATCCAACATTCACGTGGACCAAGTCGCGGGCAAAAGCTAGTATTATATAAATGCGGAAGTAACTCTGTCTGTCTGTTACATTTTCACGACAAAACGACTGAAACGATTTTGATGACATTTGGTATGAATATAACATGATCCCTGAAGAAGGACATCGTCTGCTTTCACGCGGACGGAGTCGCGGGCGAAAGCTTATGATTATCACAAGCTTTTATCTTTCTTAAAACAATTCATAATGTATGACTTCTTTTAGTTGACTCAGGGCGGGTTGTTTCAAACAGTCGGTTAACGTTACATACGGACGGTTAAAAAGTTACTATGACTGATGATGTTTATCGTACGTTAAATGTAACGTGTTGTTTCATGACATAAAAATCCGTCAGTTAAAGTTATTCAAAAAGAGATTCCATAATATTTTGACGTTTGAAGTAGCTGTTTGACAACACAAAATTACGTTGACTGGTCGGTTATGGTAATAGTAACTTTTTGACGTATGATTTTGTGAAAAAACAATTTGTTTTTATTTGACGATAGTTAGCGCCATTTTTGACTATTACCGGTCAGTAATGGTTAGTTGAAGCAACCCGCCCTTAAACTACTAAACCATGAAAACTGAAATCTTGAATACTGAAATTAATGCATTTAAGAATACCTACTTTAATTCTCAGTACATTTTTTTTTTCCACATCCATTCACATTAATTCCCATACGCCTAAAATACCATTGAAAGGTGGATCTTCCAAATGTTTACCTTCACCATTTAATCCGGGGATACACAGAGCTAAAATGGGTGTATTATGTAATCCTATACGCCAGGCGTAAATTCCACGTTGGGCACAAACAACACATGACGTAAACACCGCTGGTCAGTTCCTCTGATGATTGACAATCGTTAAGCATGGTAATACTCGGAGTAACCCAGGAAACACGTTCTTGAGCATCTGTATTAATAGCACAGTTTGGTTTAGGATTTAGCTGTATCGAAAAATAGAATTACATTTATTTAAAACGAATATTCGTATATAGAAATGAGTTTGAATTTACATGGTGATTGTAAGATTAGAAAGTGTAGTTTTTGACTACCGAAAATTACACGTTGGCTTATTACTGAATATTAGGAAACTAAATTGGTTTTTGCTAGCAATTATGTCATCGACGACGCAGTGAGTGGGATGGATCTCGTATTTAAACTCGTCACTAAAGAAGCGCTTGAGTTTTCAACTGTATCATCGCACTGTGAATTATTTAAAGCATCTATTCATTGAAAACTTTACGTGCTTATTCTAAGATCTTATACTTAACTAACTTCGCCCAAAAAAACAGATGGCCCTCAAGTCCTAATACCCTCTAATAATAATTCCTTTCATAGCTATACGTCAGCAGTTGTCCGGATAAAGTCTGTAGCGAAAACTTTTCTAACTGAATGTACTTCGACACTCGCCAAGTTGAAAGCGATGAAGAAAAAACTTTTGTGCCCGACAGTCCGTGATTTCGGGCATTTTATATGGATGTAATCTTGGTGGCGTTAGGTACATGATTTGTATTTCTTAGTGTTCTGATTAATTATACACAATCTTATTTAACTTTTTTTAGAATGGAAGCCCAAGTTTTGTAAGTACATAAGTTTGTATGTTACGCGAATGTGGTGAGAAAAAAATGTAATTACTACTCCGAGAAGAAACTATCTGGGGAGTCCTTAACGTAGACAAACTGATTTGTTAGCTATTTCATTTCTTGAAACCAGTACACACCCTTCTGTATTTTAGATGATGGGGTGGATTTATAATATGTAGCAATAAATCCTACCCTCACAAAAATACCTCTAACTATACGAAGTTTCTTTCATTCAAACTTCTAACCGACGATACGCAGTGTTTAAGGCCAAACCGCTAAGCCATTGCACCAATTCGGTCACCAAACTTTGTTTAAGGAAACCCGTAATTATCGTGGTTCGTCAAGGCTATTAAGCGACCACCAATTACAACGCCTTTTTCCTCTCTTAATAAGGTTCAGTTACATGCTAAAAATGTTCCTAATAGTTCCGTAATAACCACCTAAGCTTTTGTTAACTCCAACGTAAAAATAAAATAAACACTACCGATTCAAATCTCCTGCTAAAATTAACCGTAAAATACTATAGAAGTCATGTAATGCCTTGACACGTAACAAAAACGTTCATGTTTCATTACTTTCAGGTTTCACCGCACTTAGACCTTGTAACGAAGGGTTGTTCAACCGATGACCGTGTTTCGGGTAGCACAAATATGAACCGCCCTCAAAATATTAATGTGTTTATTTTTATGACTGATGAAGAGGGATGTGTGGTATTCCCCCGTGGTACTGTATGGAGGGGAAGTGTCATAAGACTTCATTACATAAAGGGTTATTTTCTGATAGTCCTTTTTGTAAGTTTGTCTTTTATGATCTTCTCAAATTGCTTGTGTATGTCCTTGGGGAAATTTAAATAGGGGGAGGGTTATAAGAAATGTCTTAAAAGTAATTTTCTCTTGTTTATATCTAACGGTAATCTGAATAATGAGACGGATATATTCACCTTGACACTATGTATGTGTACGAGTTATTGACCTAAGTAAAAAACAGAATCGTGACGTCGAAAACAAAATAGTGTTAAGTAACGTAGATTTTCAATAAAAAACGAACTCGTTCAAAAAATAAGCCAATTGAGAATCGCTTCCAGAATAAAATTTCGTATTCTAATTTAATTTAAATCTTAACAAAGTCAAACTTAATTTAGGATTCGTTGTTAACTTCCAAAAAATGATTACATTTGGAGCACAAAGCATTAGTATTCCGCGCTCGTTGTTTTAGAGATAAACCATGGTAGCATACCTACCTAATAAATATGTACCGAATTTCTGGTTTTATTTGCAATGTTAGACTTTACCTCGCTTCACCTACATAATTAAATTCTTTTGTGGGTTCTAAGAAAGCAAGGCTCAAGGGAGTTAGTCTATGTGAAGTGAATAGTAGAATTTAAATTGGAAATCGTGGGTATTTTTACGGCGAGTGCCGTCTAGAGCCGGGGTTTGTTTGCGTGCTTGATTTGTACATTTAAGAAAATCTGAATGTATAAATACTTAGTTTTTACATTATGATTATGTTTAATATGGCCATATAGCAGCAAAAAAAATAATAGCGAATCGAATTAGCCAAAAAGGGTTAGTCAAAAATCGGTCACATAATAACATGCTAGATACACAAGCGCAAATTCTTTGATTTATTATTGAGTAAACCGGATCAGTTGTGAGTGTTTAAAGGATCATGACAGAATTTGTACAAAAAAATAAAGATGTTTAGAGAAGTTTAAATTCTAATTCTTATACTCTTGTCTAGAGTATCTTTAGGCATTTACTTAAAAGTGAATAGTTTAACGAAAAGCTCATTATTTCAGAACGAAACGGTAGCTGATAGTAACATTGACACTGACAGCCGTTTTATGGGAAATTATGTCACAAATAATGATTAATCAATGTATTTTTTCAACTCCGCCATTGTAAACCAGGATTCACATTACTTGTCTGCCAATTTAATAGATCCGTTAATGTCGCATGTCACTTTCTTTTTTTTATTATAAATGAAACGAAAAACTGTTAATTATTTTCTTTTTAAAATATTTTAATTATGCGGGGTTTTAAAAATATGGTAACTATATCAATCTACTCCTGGTAATGTATTCTCCACTATGGAAAATATTTTAAACCCTCTAAATGAATCATTTTTTTTCATACAAAATAATGTATGGATCTCGCCATGATTCTTTAGCTAAGTTTAAGAAAATATTTGTATGATAATCGCAACGCCTTTTCAACCGACTTCAAAAAGAAGGAGGTTCTCAATTCGACTGTATGTTTTTCTCTTTTGTATATTTGTACGCGATTTCTCCGGCAAATGTGAATCGATTTAAAAATCCTTTTTCTAATGGATAGGGTATGCCTTAGGGGTGGTCCCATATACATTTTAACGAAATTAATTCAGCACTTTTTTAAAAATCAATAAATCCCAAATAAATCTACATAGACGACGTTGTAATAGTTTCTTCAATCTTTGGAGTACAGTCAACAGCAAAAGTAGATGATCAAAATCAGAAATTCAATACTAATGAACGGAGTTCGCGTCAAAACTGTGTGGCGTCGAAGTAATTCAAAAGTATGTGTGTGACAATCACATACTTTTAATAAATAAACTAGTAATAAATTATATAAATTAATGTTAGTAAATTAGTATTGAATTTCTGATTTTGATCATCTACTTTTGCTGTTGACTGTACCTCTGTTTTAACTGTGTGGCCGGTTAGATGATAAGAAGGTACTAAAAAGTGATAAATAAAAAGCTTTTTTAACATGACCTTAGATTTGGAAGCCAGTGGCTTTTTTCTGTATGTTGTCTTTAATTGCCACCGACTTCCAAATCTAAAGTCATGTGTGTATTGTGCTAAAGTTATTTATCACTTTTTAGATTTTGAAGGCGGTTGTCTTTTTTGTAAAAAAGCTTTTTTGAACCATATTCTTGCAAATAAACTGTTATTTCTTTCTTTCTTACTGAATACCATGTTCTAATTACACAAGTGCCAAGAAATTAATTCCACCTCAGAATACTATTGAATACCTAACATAAAAGATTAAAATCGAATCGAAGTTTCTGAGTCAGCTCGAAAAGTAGCTTAGCTTATAGATTCCTATCGATGGCTCTACGAACAGGTGCATCCGAGCTACCTGCAGAATAAACTTCAGTAAGAAACTACATAATCAAGACCGAGTTTTAAGACGCTGCAGATGTTGTATAGGATAAAATTATCTACTGCTTTTGTAACAGGAATATAAGTAGAATTCTGTGTGTAAATAGATTGGTGAAAAGATTAATAGTAGAGTCAATAGTTTACACAAAAAAGCCTTGTCATCATGCTTTATGTGTCATAAATCATAATAACTATACCCTGTTCACAATAAGATTAGACATTTACTCAAACCTTTTTTACAGTCCGTTCAACTGATTTTGACTTCTATTGCGTTGGTAGCATGACAAATGGCAACTGCAGTAAACAGTTGTATTGTAACCACTTTTTTTGCCTCTGATGTCATTCTTAAACCTACGGAATAGAAGTCAAAATCGGTTGAAAGGACTGTAAAAAAGGTTTGTATTTATGTCTAATCTTATTACACATGTTTACATGTGTATTACTGCATTGGCCATTGCCAGTCAGGCTACGTAGCATAGTAACTGTAGCAATTTTCCCTGTGATCGATAGCATTTTCCATAATGTATAGTTTTTTACCGTAACAAGCGTCTAAGGTCTCTACTATGATGAAGTCAAAAATGGCGCACTATGGAGGAGGCTTATGTTCAACAGTGGACTACTAGTAAGATTAAATTACACAGAGGCTTTATAATGTATTCTAAGTCTAAACTTAAAAGTAACTTACTTTAAGACACAGGTAGGTAGGACCGCCCCGATCACTCGACTAAAATGTTGTTTTACACACTAAAACCAAGTTACCTACATTGTCTTAAACAAAGCTTTCTGCAAACTTCTGCAATACCTTAGGGAGAACAAGAGATAAGAATAATAGTACTTTCCCCACTTTCAAGTAGTAAAAATATAATTGTCGTTTTCATTCGATATTCAACTCTGTGTGTCTCGAAACAAAGTCGAGTTTTGAAATTTACGGATTTAGTTTCTTAAAGTAGGTTAAGAGAATTAGTACAGGTATATCGTAGTATACATCTACCTATAGCGACTCGTTAGTGAACTTATGTTTAATTTTTACTTTGTAGGTAAAATAAAGGAGTTCAGGCAAGAAGATTTCAGGGTAAGAACGTCATAGAGTAAATATTTTTTTTATAAAATACGAGTCTTTGTCCGCACCGCCGCGTGGTTTTTTTTTACAAATTCCTAATTGTCTTGATAGTAAAATATAGCCTGTAGCACTCAAGAATAAAGTAGCTTCTTATTTGAGAAAGAATTTAAAGAATCGGAACAGCTGTTCTAGAGATAAGCCCGAAAACACAAACTCAATTTTAATTTAAAATATGTAGCGATTGATTAAGATGTAAAATTATTATCCGAAAAACGATTTGTTTCCTTAACATTAAAAGAGACGGTCGTTGATTAATTATTTATTTTGGACAAAAGAAACACAGAACATAAATTAATTAAGAATTTTATAATAAAATCTTTCTTTTTTTACGCTGTAGATAAGCTTTTTATACTTATAGAATTCCCATTATATTCAACGTAACACGTGAAAACGAATATTACATTACATTACAGTATTACAATTAATATTACATTACAGTACATTACAGTATTACAATTAATATTACATTACAGTACATTCTTCAACTTTCTCATTTTTTAATAAAGACAGACATTTTTTGTTTATTTAAGTACATAATATCGCATTTTGAATGTATGTAGGTACTTCTTCTGTCAATGAAGGTGTTGAGAACCATAGTATTTTTATTTTATTCAAGAAAAGTTATACTTACAAGAAGAAAATGCACATAATATCTTCTGCCAAACTGCTGTACAGTTTCTTGGCAGTGTTCTCGTAGGTACATTTTGCATTCAAGTACTTGTAGTGACTTCGTAGATATCAATGTACAAACACATTTTTTGATATATTTTATATGTACATTATTTGTTCATAGATATTCAGCGTAGCTATGACAACAAAAAATAATATGTCTGTCAGAAATAGAAAATTGAGATTCAATCGATTGGACTAAGGTTCTTGAAGTGATTGTGTAGCTACGCCGCCCTTAATCTTTCTCCTTCTCTATTGTGAACGCAACTATTAATTCAGTTCTAAAATAAACTTTCATTCTTTCAATTACTTCCCGTTTAATTTATTCAACAAACTTTTCATACGTTCTACATTTATTTAAACTATGGGCACACATGGACGCAAAATCAAAGCCTAAACAAAATTGTGTGTACCCTACACACAATATGTAACATGTATAATACACATACAATAATTACATCGAATGATGGGCTCAGGTCGTCCAAGCTGGCAAATAGAAGTAGTAAAGGTATACATTTTATATTACGTGTTTCTCACAGGTGAAGGAGGTCGTAGCTAAGTAATAGCCGTATATCGATCGGTCAGGTTTAAGCTACGCTTGCCGCGCTCGATCTGTGGATGGGTGACCATCCCTTTCACATCGAGTTCCCTCCGTGCCTCGGAAAACACGTTAAGCCATTGGTCCCGGCTGTCTTTCGCAGATCTTTGGCAGTCGTTATGGGTAGTCAGAAACCTGAAAGTCTGACAACCAGTCTTACCAAGAGATATCGTGTTACTCAGTAACTGAGTTGTGGAAGTCAGATAGGCAGTCGCTCCATGTGTTTTTCTTACTCCTCCGCTGTTCTTTTCTGATTAATTTCGTTGCGGGATCCAAGACAGTTGAATCGTTTCTCTGGGTCTCGTCGAGCTTCATTGCTTCGTCGCTTTTCTGGTGGTCGCCACTGTTGATTCTGGCTTACAGTTGCGATGGTTTGGGAATGTGTGGCGAGCTTGTTCCAAATAACAAAAAAAAAAATTGGTTGTCTCTAAAGTAGGTTAACGGACGATAGTTTTACGTGATAACGTCATAAAGAAACATAATGGCAAAGATATATAATATAAGCATTATAATGGCTTCCGTCGAAGTGGGTGGAGCTTAAGGCGGGCCGATCGTGCCTCTCTATCGCTTGTTCCGCGTTCTCGCTTCCACGCTCAGGCTCAGGCGGAACGTGACACTTTTTCGTGCGTGCACCCGGTTAGACTGGAAGCCGAACTCAACATAGTAGGGAAAAGCAAGGCAGATGATGATGATATAACTCACAGATTTGTCGCAGACTGATTTTTATATTCCTACATTTTTTATATATGACGAGCGCGCTTGCTTTCTTTGAGCCCTGGGGTGCGACCGTAAGCTACATATATTATGTATAGCGGTAGGTATAGTTTAGAGATCAGAGCAGTTATGTTAAAAGGTTTAACTCCCTCTGGGAACAAACATCTGTTAACTCTAATCTCTTCTCCCTTACCGTTTGATCTATCGGTTGAGGTACTTACATTCTATAAGAAATCGTTCATACATTTATAAATAAGAGGTTCAACTTTGTAGTGGGAAAGTTAAGGGGAAGTAGTGACGAGTGAGGGATGGTGAGTTCGAACCCTATCCGTTGTCCCATTCAACAGTGCTTTTATGTAAAAATCTCCCTCGATTAATTTAGGTGCTGTGAGACGCAAGCTGTCATTTCACCTCACCTCAGGCTCACTTTACTGAGATTTTTATAAAATACGACAATAATATTAAAATAGTTTTTCTGTCCATAATATAAGGTAGTACAAGTAAGGCAACATAAGTCTGCCGTTTCGTACATTTTGATCGTGTAATGGCCAAATACTCAAACTCTACTCAAATTTAAGATGCCGCAAAGTCTCGTACTGTCACATGACAGTCACTTTGACATAAACTGATAGAGCCTGAGTAGCCTTTTCAACGCCATAAGTGATGCACTTTTCAGGTAAAATAAGACAATCATTTATTGCAATAAGTATTGGTACAGTGGTTTTGTATCGAACAGCTTGATTATTTTTAATTGCCGACAGAAAATGACACCTAAGCGTTACATGTACCGAGTCCAAAGTAAAAGTTTGGGTCACGTCCCTCACACGTCACACCTTGTATAAGAAAATTTTAATATCAAGTGTTCAGCGTGTTAAGGCTCACTTTCGGTTGGCACAGTAATTGGAGTGATTAAGACGTGTATTTGCTTAAGAGCTTTATTTTAAACTACTGATTCTATTATGACATGCTGCTAGTTAAACGATTTACACAACTATTACACATAATAGTTGTGTAAATCGTTGACGACACGGTTGGCGCAGTGGCTGAGCGATCGACTGCTGCGCAGCGTGTTGCGGGTTCGATTCCCGCCCAGGGTAAACATTTGTGTAATGAGCACTTGTGTTTGCCTTGTGTCTGGGTGTTGTTTATCTATATATGTATGTATTTACAAAAAAAAAATGTATTTGTGTATGTATATCAGCTGTCTGACACCCATAGTACAGGGTCTCCCTAGTTTGGGGTCAGATGGCCGTGTGTGAAAATGTCCCCACATATCATTATTATTATTATTATTATTATAACTATTTAAGGTTCCGTAGCCAAATGGCAAAAAATGGAACCCTTATAGATTCGTCCGTTGTCCGTGTGGTGTCGGACGTAAAGAATAGCACCATCCCATATATTCCCGTGGGTGTCGTAAGAGGCGACTACGGGACTCACCAGAGAATGGGCAGCAGCGTTCTCTGTGCCTTTGTAACAACCATACTGCGATCGCCAATCCGCCTGCCAAGCGTGGTGATTATGGCAAACACCCCCCCCCCCCTTGGGGAGGCCTATGTCCAGCAGTGGACGTCTTTCGGCTGAAATGATAGATTCGTCATGTCTGTCTGTCTGTCCGTCCGTATGTCGCAGCCAATTTTTTCCGAAACTATAAGAATTATACTGTTGAAACATAGTAAGTGTATTCTCTCTAAAAAAAAAAAAAATTAAAAATCTGTGAACCGCATTAAGATTTTCACACAAAAATAGAAAAAAAAAGTTTTTGGGGGATCCCCATACTTAGAACTGAAACTCATTTTTTTTCATCAAACCCATACGTGTGGGGTATCTATGGATAGGTCATCAAAAATGATATTAAATTTTTTCTAAACTGAATATTTTGCGCGAGAGACACTTCCAAAGTGGTAAAATGTGTCCCCCCTCCCCTGTAACTTCTAAAATAAGAGAATGATAAAACTAAAAAAAATATATGATGTACATTACCATGTAAACTTTCACCGAAAATTGGTTTGAACGAGATCTAGTAAGTACTTTTTTTTAATACGTCATAAATCGTAAACTGCAATTTACCTTACTTGCTGCTACTGAACACTTCATGGGCGAGTCCGACTCGCACTTGGCCGCTTTTTTTATTGGTTTGTTAGCCTGTTCTGTCCCACTCCTGGGTAAAGGCCTGCCTCCATGCCTTCCATCTTTCCCGATCCTGGACTTCTTCTCACCAGTGTTGGAGTATCCATCCAGTTCGTCCCGCCATCTTCTTCGTGGCCTGCCGCTAACTAACTCCCCTAACTATATACCCTACGGTCCCTTCAGGTTACAGGTGCCTTCCAAACACCAAGGTTCTATTTTATCTCTCATCATGATTGTTATCATCCTCTCGATTCTAAGTTACTCTTATTTAGCTACTATCAGCCACCTTGCGAAGAGGCTCTCTCCACCTAGCGTCCTACGTCTGCCACGTTTATTTAACTTAATTTCTAATTTACTCGCCTACTAAGCCATTCTCTAGGGAAATAATGAAATGGTAAAAGCAAGTCAAGCACCTACTCTAAAAATCACATCTGAAACTCGGTTTATAAATAAGAATTTCATGAAGATTAGAAAAAAAAGGTTACGGTACAGCATTACTTTTTACAACAAACATACTAAAGTCGAAAACATTGTTATTATATTACGCTGAAGGAGAAAAAAACACAAGATAATAAAAATCTAGGTCTCGAAGGCAGCGTTTAGCGTCACCAGCAGTTTGTGAAGTGCCTCATTACACTAGATATGAATTGGGATTATGATTATACCCTTGTTCCTAACTGGGTAGGCAGTTTTGCTTCAAACAACTAAGTTAATAATAATATAAGGGGTGCTTTCGAAGCTTGGTATTGGACTATTAAACCCCATGAGCATTTCACAAAATGCTA
This sequence comes from Charanyca ferruginea, assembly GCA_947361185.1. NCBI lineage: Eukaryota > Metazoa > Arthropoda > Insecta > Lepidoptera > Noctuidae > Charanyca > Charanyca ferruginea. The sequence goes on along the minus strand of OX376074.1, from coordinate 5,837,516 downwards.
TTGTTATGTAATACATTCCTAAATGTTAGTATTTTCTTCGAAAAGTAACGTCAACAAACTTGAATATATTTGGCCTAAAATTCAATGAGACATTTTCAGCTTTTAAGATAGGAATGTCTCTGAAATGTCTCATCGTTATCATTGTAACATCCACATGCGCCCGTTACAAATTTCCAGTAGGTCTCCGTCTGCTTGTTAGATGTCAAAAAAATATCGAAATTCACTAATTTTAGTGAATTTCGATTTTTTTATCGAAATACTAATCGAAGATTTATCGATTCGATTTATTATTCGATTTTTCAATCGAATACTTGCCTTAGGCAAGTATTTATTTATGAACCTGTAGGCACAATTTTGGACCGTTATCAGTAGGCAAATTGCTATTTAATATTTAAAAATAATTATAATGGGGTAAGCCGTTGTACGGGCCTCGTATCAAAGGCAAGTGGGCCGCATGGGGCCCCCGGGCCGTACGTTAAGTATGACTGGTCTATACCAACCGAACCATAAATGAATACTTGTCTTTCTTCTTTCTTACGTTATTGCAAGCGTGACTACATTGTAAAGTCTTGAGTTCAATAATCCTCCGGTGAAGGAAAGTATTGTTGGGGTACTCTATAAAAAAAATCTCAGTAACAACGTTGATTTGTGTATTTATGGTTAAAAACAAAATTACGTGGAAATTTACCATTTAAATACCATTTAACTTGCGAAATGTGGGTGTACTTTACTAACAAAACACATATTCCTAGGAATTCAAGCGTAATGTTTTAAATACCATTTTATGTTAATTCCGTTCATACCAAGTCTCTTAAGTTATAATTGAAGCTATTTGTAGAATAGTAACTGTTCACCCCGGTTTCTGAAAACTAACTCAACTATCAAAATTTGAACAATCACAGCAAATAACACGGGTTTTGATGAGGATTTGAATTGATTAGGATTCCAGTAAATGAACCTTTGGCGAGCCTAGATAGATGTGAATGAATCCCAGGATTGAATATTTACATATTTTATTACAACTTTGGCTCATTGCTGTGCCTCGGAGTTTGTGTGGTGTAACCTATGTGCCTCGGAAAACAGGTCCTGTGCTTAATCTCTACCCAGTCGTGTTGGATTGCCGTCGAAAGTAAGAAAAGAGTGAGCGTACCTGTTTTTAACCGACTTAAAAAAAGGAGGTTCTCAGTTCGACCCGTACGTTTGTATGTATGTTTGTCCGCGATTATCTCCCGTTTGGTTAAACTGATTTTGATGCGGTTTTCAGAAAAGTATTTGTTACATTCTGGATAAGGTTTTAATAAACAACAAACATAATTTTATTCAGCGCTTTTTGAAAAAACAACAACAACCGAGAAGACGTTTTCGTTTCTTTCCATCTTTCGATCTTTGGAGGACTTTCAATCTCTGTTTTAACTGTGCTGCCGTTCCTTAATGGATTTGGGTGATAAGGAGGCACTAAAAAGTGGAAAATAAAAACATTTTAGAAAAAAGAGAACCGCTTTCAAAAAAATAACTAAAAAGTGATAAATAACTTCAGTACAGAACACACACATGACTTTAGTTTCGGAAGTCAGTGGCTTTCACTATCACTTCACTATCACTTTTTAGTTTTTTTTTTGAAGGCGGTTCTCTTTTTTCAAAAAGTTTTTTTATCTACTTACGTACATTAATATTTCCTTGATAGGTACCTGATTGGCTTGTCTCCATTGAAATTGGCCGCCGTGGCCAACTCGGAAGAGTATTGTATTAGTCTAAATTGTCTAATAATAAATCGATAAACAAAGAGACTTATTTTCAAGAATGTAAGTAATTATCTATACTAATATTATAAAGCTGAAAAGTTTGTTTGTTTGGTTGGTTGAACGCGCTAATCTCAGGATTTACTGGTTCGAAATGAAAAAATCTTTTTGTGTTGGATAGTCCATTTATCGAGGAAGGCCCGAAGACCCGACCCGGGTCGGGTCGCTAGTTAGTACTAAGAGAAAAAAAAAGCAAGAAAATTGGATTGGATTGGATTGATTGTGAATTGGCAAGTGCGTGTGTAATTAATGAACTGTAATTTTAAAAGTAATTAAACCGTAATATTATTGTGACAGACCGTAGGCCCACAATTATGCTAACATAACAAATATGTCACGGTAAGCGCTAGTCGTTAATTACTGGAGAATAATAATTAATAATTTATAAAAAACATGGTAATTAGTAAGTTTTTAAATCTATACAAATAAATAAAATAGCTAATGGCTTGGCACGTGACAATGGAAAGACACCAAATGGAATGACCATAATGCCATGGAAGTTGGGTAGACCTTTGGTGTGGGATGCAACTTGTGTCGACACCCTTGTGCCATCCCACCTTCCTAGTACGTCGTGTTGTGCTGGGGCGGCTACTGCAGGTGCCGAAAACCTCAAATGGCGTAAATATAATAACCTTCTTGGAAGTTATATGTTAGAGCCGTTTGGGGTTGAAACACTAGGGCCATGGGGCCCGAGTGCGCACCTCGTTTTTAGGGACAGTGCTAAGCGGCTGATCGACTCTTTACGTGACCAGACGGTTGGTATTTTCTTGAGCCAAAGAATGAGCATTCCATTCAACGTGGTAATGCTGCTAGCCTTTTGGGCACTTGTCTCATTGAGAGCTATGCGGTCGAGTTTTTTGATGCCCTGTGAGCCCTCCATTGTACGTAATAAATTTTTATAATTTATTTTTAATCTTTGTATATATTTAATTCGGTTAAGTGGAATGAATAAATAAATAAACCCACTGAAGAACTTGGGAAACATATAAGCTTTTTACTAAATGCATATGAAAGTAGATATATACAGTACTTATACAATACTTAGATCAAGGCAGGCGGTTGTCTTTTTCGTAAAAAAGTTTTTTTCGCTGTTTAGTGCCTACTTCTTCTTCTATCATCTAAATTAATTAACTCGACGACTGTCGGGCGAAAAATGTGAAGGTCAAATCTCCGCTACTTATGTCGGTCTGTGTAACATAAGACATTCCAAAGGTTAAGAAAAAGTAACACAAATTAAGTCATCCCTTAATTTTCCACCCTTTGAGGTGAAATATTTTCTAATGAGAAATGCGTGCGAATTGAGAACCTCCTCTTTTTTTTGAACTCAGTTAATAATGGCCAAACGCTCGTTAGGTACTGTACTACTTATTATACAATTGGTTGATTGATTTATTAACAACCAATCGCGGTATCTCACGTGCGCTTTGCAACATTTTTTTTTTCAAAAATCTGTTTAAGCACATTGCTTCAATTTTCAGACTTCGAATATCATGTATTTAAAAGCGTTTAGGATCGAATTCGGAACTTAAGGGGCTATTAAACGACTTTTACAGATTTTAAACTGGCAATCACGTCAAAATGTGCAGTGTAAATGATTTGAAAAAAATATATGTTAAACTAGAACATTCTCTTAATCATATAGAAAATGAATATTCTTGATTAAGTTCATATTAAATAGTTTAATTAACTCGTGAAGTTGTATCTGACGCGGACAAAACATTGACAATCACACAAAATAATTACCAAGTAAATAATTAACCTACGCAGACTGCGTCCGTTCTGCATCAGTTCTGCGTCCAAAACTCTCAAAGTTTAGTCGAAAACATTAAATAAAAGTAGTATTCTTTCAAAATTAAAAAAAAGGCGTATACTAAAAGATAGATAATAAAATTGTCTGTAAGATGGTGTAAGTTTCGTTTAATTATACCTGGTAGATTTTGTGTGATTGTCAATGTTTTGTCCGCGTCAGACACAACTTCACGAGTTAATTAAACTATTTAATATGAACTTAATCAAGAATATTCACATACTAAATGATTAAAGGAATGTTCTAGTTTAACATATATTTTTTTCAAATCTTTTACACTGCACATTTTGACGTGATTGTCAGTTTAAAATCCGTAAAAGTCGTTAAATAGCCACTTAAGCTGCAGAGTTTCGACCGCTTAAATTTTAACGCATTAGTAGTTGTCAAGTAAAAAATTATAATTGATACTAAGTATTAGTTGTTATTATTCTGACATTCTTTAGCCTAAGAATCTACAATTTTTCTACGACAATGGACGATCGCAACTCATGAAAAATTAGAATAATAATATAATATAATATAATATAATATGTGGGGACATTTTCACACACGGCCATCTGACCCCAAACTAAGGAGACCCTGTACTATGGGTGTCAGACAGCTGATATACATACACAAATACATTTTTTTTTTTGTAAATACATACATATATATATAAACAACACTCAGACACAAGGCAAACACAAATGCTCATCACACAAATGTTTACCCAGGGCGGGAATCGAACCCGCAACACGCTGCGCAGCAGTCGATCGCTCAGCCACTGCGCCAACCGTGTCGTCGAGAATGTCTGTATTAAAAATCAAAACAAGATCTAGTACACGATAACATTACCACATGATAATTCAATGGAGTGTAAAATTTACATAGTTCATATTAAGGCCCTACCCTGACCAAATAACCTTAAGCATTCGTTCCCTCTTCGCCGCGCAAGAAATACAGTAGCAACAAATACGCTCAGATTTTAGAATAAAATCATAATAAAATCACATTTTGGGATTTTGAAAAAAAAAAAAAAACTAGCAAAATGTTCAATAATAAATTACCTATCCATCAGTGTTAGTAGAAAATCGAAATAATTATTACTTGCCGAGGAGATGCGTGTTTTCAATAATTATTTCTCATTTCTGTGGTTTCGTTGAGAGGAGATTAGTTAAATATTATACTTCGTAAACAAAAATAAGATCTACCATTTTGGAGTCAAGATTATGTATAAATTTAATGTATTTTATTTGTTGATATTTCTTTTGTATATTGAGTATTTAAGTCCAAAAAAACTGTACAATAAAAACGGCTAGCGCTGCGTTTTGCACAGGGATGCGCCTTAAGTAGCAGTAATTCTCAGTAAAAAATTAACCACAGTGAGAGTACCTACGGATCACAGCCTCATAATATAACACCATTGTTATCTGCTATGTCAATAGACCTCTCTTAACGAAAACAATCTACACGAGAACAGCAGAGAGATAGATAATAATATTTTTATTGGGTATCAATACAATTTATTGCTTTCTAATTTCACATGCCATAATACACCATATAGCTACGTACTTTGTAAACATTTAAGTCAAGTTGAATGCAGTGTGTCGATGTTATTCATAGGTAATAAGTATAAGTATAATAAGGATATTTTTCTTAGTCTCGTCCTTGTGATAGGTAGGTATTGAGAAACTAATTTATACTTAAATGAAAAAAAAACTTTAAGTATCTGCTCAGGTGCAATAAATGCAAATTTCATTTAAAAAGGTGCTGTATCACATTGTTGAAAATCGGATGTCCTCATATTTCATCTTAATCTTCATGTTTGGTGGCCAAAATAAAGTTAAAGAACTTTCCCGAACAAACTGTTTCACAAAAACAGACTAATTCTATACCTAGTTAAAATAATTTCGAACAACATGTCCTATCCTTTGTACACACACATGTTTACACACATGTTTGCACACATGTTTTGTGCTTTGTACAACTGACTATACATTTGAATTATTATTATTAGTCATCGATTTTAATATTATTAACTGAATTATATTAGTACACATAAGTACCTTAATAGGTACTTTTTAAACAACCCACACTTTCTAAAAATCGTTAAATTAAAAAAGGTACGGTCTAAAGGTTCATTATTGGGTCCGCTGATTCATTCCTAAAATCCGATTTAAAATTCACGTCACTTACCCATGAGACAAAAACGTAACACGCGAATACTTCAGGATAAATCTAATTTCTTGAAAAAAAATATAATATAAAGCTGGGACTCTCGGAAATATTAATTTCCGGCGACTTAAAAATACAGCCGCGAACCATTTCTTTAACAAAAAATATGGTGACCCCAAAAATAAATCGTGGGATTTATCCTCTCATTAATCCTCTATCTTGAGGCCCCTGGAACAATTGATTACGTCACGAAAAGATCATCTCTCGCCTCTCTCCCTTTTGGACGACTGTTGTCATTTGTCTTTAAGATTTTTCCCGTCATTTTCTTTTTTTTAAGTCGCAGCTTAAAATGGTATTTGAAATTACAGACGGATTATGGTATATTTCGTTGTGTAATATTTAGTCGGAATCATGTTCTGGGTGGAAATATTCTCAAATATTTATAGTTCATAGTATGCTCTGTGCGTTTTTGTTTTCAGCAAATATAAATGTTACTTACGTAAAATAATTTTTAGGGTAATATTTTATCGAGGATTTGAGTTAGAAAATACATAGAAAATTCCACCCCACGAGCCTACATACCCACATAGTAATTACGTTGTTTTATTCACGTGTCGTCTTTACACAAGGGCTTACGTAACACCCTACGTATTGACAAGTTATTATCCCATTCATTAGGAACCCGTTTTCCTTATCTGCCCACATGATTTGCGAGAACAGATAACCATCTGTAGGATACGCTCTTAGCTACACGAGGCTTCCAAGATATAGGAAACTAGGCAGGTAGGTACCTACATAAAAATATCACAGTCATAATCCCGGAATATCAATATTGTCCCAAGTTAGCAAATAGTTACTTAGAGCCTATCCAAATATTTTTCTGATGCTATTAAAACAAAAGACAACAATAGAAACAAAAAACACAAACCTAATCTAAAAAACATCACAAGATCAAACAGTATGTCTATTTTGTTACAATCTCCCTCGGTAAACACTTAGGTGAAGTGATCTGTCATTCGGCCGTCTGCTTTGTCAATTCCTGGCGCCGGGACGGATGTCAGCTCACTTCACCTAGGTGTTCACCGAGGGAAATCGTAACAGAATAGCACTACAGGTGTCTAATTCCGAAAGTTATCATTCGAAATTTAAAAATAATTTTGACATAAGGCGAGAACTACCGTTACTTCAAACAGTTTCAGTAGCAAAGGAATTTACTGTACAGCTTTTACGTGAGTTTGTAACTAAAATATTTAATTTCATAGTCAAAAGCATCAGAGTTATGCCTTTCATTTACAGACGGTTACTTAACTAACAAAATCGCATGAAAGCTCCAGAACAAAGTTAAAATAAACTTAGTCTAAAACATTCAGCACTACATTGGTCGGTTCGCATATTTCCATGGTTGGTAACAGGAAAGAAAGAAAGAACAGTTTATTTTTAAGAATATAGTACAATAAGGTGTTACGATAAACATGACCTCACATTTGTAGGTTTGTGTTTAGTTCATGTAAAAATTTCTTCATGATATCTCTAATAATATTCCGATAAAGTGATTTAGGGTCTCATTACATAACGTGTAATAAGTATTTGTTTCAAAATCATTGATTAAGTATTATGCCAGAAAATAATAATTGCATATTTTGGTTCTCAAATTTTATATGACCTACAAACAATCTTTTTTTTTTAAAATTTAGTAACAGACATTTTGAATATTATAAAATCATGAAACGTACAAAAAGACAAAAGGTGTTAGTGAAATAATACTTCAGATAAGAACATAAGCTAACATAGTTCCTTATTCAAATAATATTCTGAATTCAAACATCTCCTGGAATAATTTTGCCGCCTAAACAGTACTTATGCTACACGTTTCCCAGCGAGGCGGTATTTATTCTGCTTATCTAATCATGACGCGGCAATATAGCTGTGATTATATCATTATTTACCCTTCGATCACTCAATCTGCGAATATTTGAATAATTCTGGGTAATTGATTGCAATTATTGAATGAGATAACATAAGTGATTTTATTAAATTAATATGAACAACCCTTTTTGGTTACTGGAAAGTTACTTCTTCAGCTATTGACCCACGTTCTATTTAAAGATAAAAAAATTTAAAATTGAATAAGTCAAAGCTTTCTCTACAAAATAAAACATATTCAATAAACACGTGCAACTTTCATCTTTATCATTCAATAGCACTAATGAAAATAGAACACCATTTTATGCCTTTGCACGTGTCTAGTTTTAACGATGTTTAGAACATATCAATCAGTTCGTAATGAAGTTTCATAAACTTTACTGAAATGCAAAAACATATTGACTTTAGTACTCAAGTGGAAGTTAATAGTTTTTTTGCAGTTACTTGGTTACATTCAAGTGTGTGATAGATATACAGTGACGTACGAGTGCGTACTACTGCCTCCACGATTTTTTTCGGTACGCAAACTTTTAACGTGAATCAAGACCAAAAAAGCCCATCGTGCTTAAAGTACACGTATTTGATCGTACAACTATTGCCCGCTTTAAATACATAGTAATAATAATTATTCATAACATACAATTATTTAGCCACACATCGTATCGTTATTCATTTGTGTTTATTAAACATAAAACAGCATCATCGTAGACATAAGCAAACTTTCCCCGAAACTGTATCAAACCTTTTTTGTCATGTTTAAGCCTGTTACCAGCCACATGTGGCCCAAATCTCACTATTTTTATTTTATCCCACACATTTACTAAAGTTTCCCTTCCCTCGAAGGGATGCTTAGTTGCCTTGAAAGTTTAATGTAATGGAACTTTTACATTTATTGTGTCAGAAATGATGTTCAAAACATTTATTTTTCTTATGGCAGAACAATTTCGTTGAAACATAACGTATTTTATATTGAATGAGTTAATCTTCAAGATTACCTTACAGGTTCTCGGTAAACCAATACCAACCAATCAATACAAATAAAAAACTTTTTATTATGACTTCTAAATAGGTAGACAAGGAAAACGTTTTCCCATTAAAACTTTGCCAAGTAAATTGTGAAGGTATATAATACATTACGTATTTCTGAACGTTGTAGAGACCCTACAGAAGTACGTGATGAATTCCTCTAAATTGTAGAAGAATGTTTGGCGTAATGTTGGACATATTACCTTAAATATAAAAAGCTGAACAGTATGGGACTTATTATAGTGCTCCTACCTAAATTGGCATGAACGTTGGCGAACCTCATCATTGGTCTATCAAAATTGCTATTTTTATTCACTGAAAATAGTCTGATCTAGCATCGTAATTTATGTGCATGAATAAAATAAACAACTTTTGCCCATACATTTATTATTTGCTGCCATGTAGACGGAAAAAGGCAATGAATATTTTGGTGTTTAATAAAATATTTATTATTATTACGTGTCAAATCACATACTCCTACATAATATGAGCGTTTATAGAAGTGTTACAAGCTTTTGTTTTTCATACGTTTTATTGCTTAAAACGGCATGAAAGACATGTAGATATAAACCTACATGTCTCAGAAATAAATGTGGACATATCTTATCACGCTCTAAACAGCACATTAAGAGGACTTCCTTATCCTTCAAGTTTCAGGCAATGCGCTAAAACTATTTCATTTTATCTAGACTTTAAATCTAAACGGTACTACCGCGTCTAGTATTAGAACTGCTTGAAATTCTACTTGAACCGTTTATGAACACGAAAGGAAGTTAATAATTGATTAGGTACTCTAAAGTAGGGCAAAAAGTGATATTTTACCTACCTTAAAACTTTTCGGTTTTCAGAATTACTTCAGACATATATTCTCAAATTCAAACCCAACTACAAGAACGATTCTTATAAGAAATGATGGCATAATCCTCACTCCAAACAGTTCATTAATAACGTCCGTACAATAAGCTTTTTCTCAGTCCTCGCAGAAATGAAAGAAAAACAACGCAAGATAGATCACTTGTCCGCAGCATCCCATCCACACTTACCTCCCCGTGATTAATGAAGCCATGTCTATGCGCCAGTTCGTGGGCCTTCTCCGGGCCACCGGGGACAAACACCGCGAACTGGTGATGGTACAGCGGTACACAGACGTCCAACACTGTCAGTACCACGACCACGTAAGCTAACATCGCGCAAACCGCGCATCGCACGCTACTACCTAACTAAACCCCGAACCACCAACCGAATCATTATAAGTCTCAACACTCGCGAAATCTAATTTTTATTTGTTCGAGCGACGTCCGTTCTGTACGACGTCTCCGCGAAGACTGGCTCCGCGTGACGGGTGGTCTTTTAGTCTGTTTTTGGTGCGCGCATGCGCGAAAGTTGGCGCCCTTTCTTAGTCCACTCTATCCAAACGTATTGTGTGTAGCGTCAATTGTCTTGAATAACTAATTGGTTTGCATCGATGTGTGTACTTTAACGAGTTACCTAAGTGATTGAACTAATCTCATTTTGATTAAATATTTAACAATTTTGTTTAGTAATCTAGATCTAAAATTCTTTGATAGATTAAATTGTTATGTTAGCTTCAGTAAAATGTGGCAACAGTGCGATGTTCTCAAAGATCACTCACTATCCGAAGCACTGCGCCGTAAGTTAAATGTGGCACTGAATTACAGTGCGCTGCATAGTGGTGACATAAGACGACAGTGTTGTACAATTACATAGTATTAGCACAGTTGTGGTATTCGGAGAGCATCTAGAAGAACTATTAAACTCTAAAGTGGTATAGTAAACTGAATAAACTAAGTTCTGCGGCATGTAACAGTACGTTCCAATTGTGAACACTCAAGTTATTTTGGTTTAGGACCTAGCCTAATATGCCTACACATTGTCGCTTTAAAGCAATAGGTCGTCTGTTCAATCCCCGCATGACCGAGTACGAGTACCTAACTCTAAGCCTGACCACGTTTAGGTTAATTCGAAAGGTTAACGATATATATAAAATTCTCTAGATGAGAAAGCAAATATTTATATTGACAAACTTCAAAACGTTGAGTCAAAATATCAGGACCATTACCAAGCCAAAAGGTACTCACTTGTGCAAGATTTGTACCATAACATTATTGTTGCAAGTTGTAACAAGACTCTGCAAGACTTTGCTCAACTTGCAACTTCTCGGTGTCTCGAAGTGTAAGGCTTTGTGAAACTAGTGTGGGATGTGAAACTTGCACAAATACGATATGAATACAAGTGAAACCTAAGTATGAAATCGAAGAGAATATTAGTCTACTTTCTTGCAGACGGAAATAACAAGCTTATTGCTGTTAGAATTATATTTAAAATACACTGTAACTGTTGTAATGTATTTTGAAAGACTTTTCAAGACTACCTTATGGAATGGGCAACTAGATTAAATTTCTCTTTTATGACGTTCAAAAGTACCTTTTAATGGTCTAATTGAAATAAATGACTTTACTTTGTCTTTGAAGGTATGGAAGCACTCTTTTTTAAAACTATTAAGCATTCTAACCACATTGCATTGAATTTATAACTGATAAAGAGTAATTAAGTATAAATGTCTGTACTAATACTGACGGAGGCCTACGTTTAGCGGCGGACAATAAATGATGACAATGATGATGATACTAATATCATAAAGAGGTAAAATGTGTTTGTATGTAGGGGGTAATCTCCGGAACTACTCATCCGATTTCAAAAAAACTTTCACTAACAGGAAGCTACGTTATACCTGAGAGCTACATTATAGAAAAATAAATTAACGGTAAAAAATATATTTTAAAAACAAGCTTTTATTATGCACAAAAAATTTAAAAAATAAACTAAGTCATTCATAAAATTCGTAGTTTCTTAAACTTTACAAGTAACAACCTACAAAAATGTTCAGTTTAACTGTTCGATACAATTAGTGCCATCAATAGAAGTATGATACATAAACATACATATATTATCTATAACCAGTATATTAATATTCTTACGCGAACTGAAAGCTTGTCGCGGCCGAGGACTATAACTACACAACGTTACCAAAGTAACTTAGGTATACCTTAGTTCAGCACAAACTGTCCACGCGAAATGGTGTTCCTATGACTATATTCCATCTCCATCATCAGAGCAGCTGCATCGTACCATAATATTATTGTATTGTTATCAAATTTCCGTAAGTACATCAAATTTCAGATTACTCGGTCCACGAGAAGTGGTGACCCTATAAATACCGTCGAACTCCATCATCAGACCAGCTCCATCATACCATATTATCGTATTGTCAACAAAGTTACGCAAGTACACCAAATTTCAACTCAATCAACCTACTGGATCTGATGTTCCTGTGACTACCCTGCAACTCTGCATTCGGTCCATGGGAACTAGTGTTCCTATGGGCACCTTCCAACTCCTCATGACACTAGGTCAATGATACCTTGTTATTGTATTGTAACCGAAATTACATAGGCATACCAAATTTTGGTACAATTGGTCCACAGGAATCGGAGTTCCTACGGGCTTCTTCCAACTCCTCATCAGATCAGCTCCATGATACCATATTTTTGTATTGTTACCGAAATTACGAAGACATACAAAATTTCAGCTCAATTAGAACACAGGAATCGGACTTCCTATGGGCATCCTCCAACTCCTCATCAGATCAGCTCCATGATACAATATTTTTTTGTATTGTTACCGAAATTACGAAGACATACAAAATTTCAGGTCAATTGGACCACAGGAATCGGAGTTCTTATGGGCATCCTCCAACTCCTCATCAGATCAGATCCATGATACCATATTTTTGTATTGTTACCGAAATTACGAAGACATACAAAATTTCAGCTCAATTGGACCACAGGAATCGGCGTTCCTATGGGCATCCTCCAACTCCTCATCACATCAGCTCCATGATACCATATTTTTGTATTGTTACCGAAATTACGAAGACATACCAAATTTCAGCTCAATTGGACCACAGGAATCGGAGTTCCTATGGGCATCTTCCAACTCTTCGTCAGATCAGCTCCGTGATACCATATTTTTGTATTGTTACCGAAGTTACGAAGACATACCACATTTCAGCTCAATCGGTCCACAAGAACCGAAGTTTCTATGGTCACCTTCCAACCTCATCATCAGACCAGCTCCATGGTACCATATTATTGTATTGTCATCCAAGTTATGTAGGTATACCAAGTTTCAGCTCAATCGGTCTATTGGAAGTGGTTCAAATCTTCCTTGCAAGATTTGTAAACATACATACAAAAGTGAAGTTAAATAAAAGCTTGTAAAAAATAGGTATCCTTAAGAAAGTTCACACGGATAAAGTCGCGGGCCAAGTGCTAGTCGCTAAAGATTTATTTGTTACGATTTAAAACAAAAACTCCTGGTCCAATTTAAAGCAAAAACTCCTGACCCATATTTACAGCAAAAACTCCTGGTCCAATTTAAAGCAAAAACTCCTGGTCCGATTTAAAGCACATTACATTGTGTCACAAAATACGTTAAAATATAAACTGTGATATGTTTTTAGTTTTGCCCGCGACTCTGTTCGCGTGAATATCGGTTATCACGCACCGGATGTAGTCGCGGATTATTAAGTAGCCTGTCCTAATCCAGATCCCAATCCCAAGTCTTTGATAAATTTCGTAACGATCAGCCCTTTGATATGGCCGTAATGAAGTAACAAAAAAAACAGACAGAGTTACTTTAGTATAATATTTGTGTGGTAGGAGCTAGCAATTATAATAATTGGGTTTGTTTCTAACGACACGGTTCGCGCAGTGGGTGAGCGATTGACTACTACGCTGCGTGTCGCGGGTTCGATTTCCATATGGAATCAATATTTGTATGGCCTACAGATAGTTGTTCCAGTTTGTGTATGTGAGTTTCTATATGTTTGTAAATGCACTCACGACACAGGAGAATTTCCAAGGGTCGGACAACTTAAAAAAAAAAAAAACAATCAACTTAATTTTTTTCCTATTTTTCAAGGTAGGTAATTGTAACGATTTTTGATAATAACGCTGATTAATTTTGAATCTATTCTAAGTATAAATGTTGGATGTTTATTAAACTGTTGTTGCTGGATAGTAATTTAATGTTACACATTTGGCGTATTTTATTAGTTCATCATAATGACTATATCAGCCTATTACTGCTGAATGTAGACCAACTCAGAGATCGCAATCCAACCCGGTCTTGGGCAACCCGCATCCAACCGCGTCCCAATACTTGCCCAACGTGGTCTCTACTTTAAAATGACAAGCTCTAAAGCGTTTGTTCTAAGAAGTAAATTTAATTATTGAGAGATTATTTAGATTGTACTTAAGTTGACTTTTTTTGGTAAGTCTAAACTCAATTGTAGGAATGACTGACCCCTTATAGTAAAACCAGTACACAAAGCAATCAAAACTTTTGATAGATAGGTAGGTTTTAAAACTGATATTCTCAAACAAAACAATCACTTTTCACTCCATCATTCTGTCTTCCCCAAGGCTGAGTATCACCGATACTTGATATAGAATATAGGTAAAGTGTGCCAGTCAGATAGGCTATTGTGTTCAACTGTGTGTGACGTCATAACTGATCTCCTTTACGACGGATAACAAGGTTCTATGAGCCCTTGAAATGAGCACAACCTATCGACTAGGAAAGTTATACGTGTTACGTATATTGGATATTGAAATAAAGGAATAAATAAATATATTGTACAGTACTTTTCATTTATGTTTCGTTGTTACTATGTATATTTTGCATGAAAGAAAAACCTCAATTCGGTAATGGATGTAAAAGGCAGCAGCCAAATCTGAGGTGTTGGGTTTAATATTAACGTCAAACAATAGTAGAACGAGTAAGAACACCGTTGATTAGCAAGTAGGTACGTTCCATAACATAACATAACATCCATTATCGCTGATTACCAGAAAACGCACCTGAATTAGAAAAAAACAAAAACACATGAAAACAAAAAAAAAAATATAAAAAAATACATGTTGGAAGGGACGTCGACAGGTAACCTCTCAAAGACAACTGACAACTTTACTGTTCCTTTACTGTTTTGAACTTGTAGTCTGCATTTTAAATAGAGTAGAAAAAAAAATAAATGATTAGCAATCTAGAATAACGTACAATATTCATTGTGAAATTTTGCTCGTCAATATATACACCTATATACCGTGTATTATTATTTCCTCTGTCTATTAAGCTAATATGGTATTCAAACATTAATTTAATGGTAACCGTCTGACTGCAAGATATACTTAAGTGCCTAAACTTACCGTATTTATCCATTTAGATAAGTAAATAGTTGTCCTATCATCACAAAGCACTTATTACGTCATCAGTGTACCAACAGATGGCGTGGCGACTCGTACAACGGGCCTTTGGAAAAATATTAAATTACGCTCGCAATTAAGAGACCCGCGATTTGTTAGCGACACATTTTGAATAACAATGTTATAGGGATACCTCGAAAATAATTATAAGACTAACTTTAAGCTGTGGCTTTGCTCGTGACGTGTTTATAATTCTGGTTTACATCGTATAACTGAATAATTTCGTTACCTTATTTTTTTAAACTGCTTTTGCCCAGATGTGGCATATTAATGCCACATCTGGGCAAAAGCCTTTATCGAATTTGATTCCAAAGTAAAAAAGATATATTCATGGGCTTATTTGGATTGATTGCATTAATGAATAGTAATAATATTGTGCTATACAATAGAACGCTGCTGCCCATTCTCTGCTTACCCGAGAATGGGCAGCAGCGTTCTCTGTACCTTTGTAACAACCATACTGCGATCGCCAATCCGCCTGCCAAGCGTGGCGATTATGGCAAAACCCCCCTATGGGGAGGCCTATGTCCAGCAGTGGACGTCTTTGGGCTGAAATGATGATGATGATAATGATGATGATACAATATAACACATGAACATAATGTATCTATAAATATAATCAGACTAAGAAAGTGTTGCAGACTTGTGTAAAAGTCTAAATGGACACTATTTTTAGTTATATTATAATCTATCACGTCACATATTAAGTTAGAGGTAAATTTCTTATTAGATTTATACGCTAGATCGTAATTAATTATTAAGAGTTATGATCTTACTAACAAAGTATTAAAAAAAACTTGGTTTATAAATAAGATTTATTTTTAATCAGACGACTTGCTCTTTTTCTAGTAGGTTCCTTACTGGTAACCCTATAGTTCTGCTGCCGGGTGTATGGGCTTTAGAAGTGCATTATAAGAGCCTCCGCAGCGATATAGCCCTACTTGCCTGTCTTGCTGACAGGATAATCTTGTTACGATGCCTACGGTATGAACTACTTTCAAATAGCTGCGACACAAGAATTATGTAAAAAAGGGACGCATTTAACATTTTTTTTTCAAGGATTTCCTCTTCATCCATACTACAAATTGTCCAAGATTCTAGAGTCTCATGATCTACGTCATTTTAGCACGACTGAAGTAATGTGAATAAATAGAGGAACAAATCGTTAAGAAAGTATACGTACTTACTGGCCAGCTTTAATACTAGGTCCTTTAATTGTAACAATATCTGCAATGTTTATTGTGGTGAGAAATAAATACTTATTATTATTATTCTGTAAAGTAATTTCCCCATCATTTTGACGCTCACTTCGCACTCGAACCCGATTCAAAGTATCAAATATATCAAGGTCATTTTAAACCTTACGCGAAGTGAGAGTGAATAGCGATGTGAGATGCGAGTTGTTGTTTGAATTTTACAGAATCGACCTACTTAAAATATTGAAACGCTACTTAATTTTAAGATGCCGTAAATTCTCGTGCTGTCTCTATCCCTTTATGTCAAAGTGACTGCGATCGTACGAGACTTAACGGCATCTTAAAATTGAGAAGCGTTTGGGTATTTGGCCATTAGTCACTTAAGTAGGTATAAGTGATAGGGCTGGCTAAACCAACAAAAAACAACAATATTGCCAGACACCTTTTGTGGGTTATAAATTCAGTCGCTTTAAAAGACCAGAAGTTTCTTCAACATTTAAGCAATGTTTAACCTCTCGAATGTCAAATGCACCACATAGGTGCATAAGTAGCGGTTCACTTTTTTCGCCCGATATCGACAGTCGTTAAGACGTAGGTCTGGCGACTGTAGGATCTTTGTCTAAAAAGACTAACATCGAAATTACCAATATTATTAACGTTAACCTTTTTATCTTTAATCGATCTGAGAGATTCCCTCTTTCTGTTTTTATCTTCCTTGTACTTACATAAAGGAGAAAGGAAGAGTTATTATTAGATGAATTGACACAAAAGTTGAGGAAAACGTGTATTCGAGCCCACAGAAATAGCTATTATACTTAAAACAATGACCCCCAGCGTGTTTACAACTGTTGTCCTAAATTATTTACTATACAGGAAACAGCGAATGGTTACTTGGAAATTAGTAATACAAGCAATTAGGGGATTTACGGTGATCTGTATAAATTTGTAAGTAGGTACCTGGGTGAAAACATTATGTCATTATTATTGGACTATGGTTGGCTTAGTAAATGTGAAATTATTTATTTGAATTTAAGAATTAAAAGGCAGTCAAAGAGACAGATGCTTATTCGTTACATTTGCACGAGATTTGTAACTGTAAAGTCACGGCAAGCATAGAATGAACGAATGTTTGGGAGTTCATTTATCTTGTGACAAATATTCAGCCTAATTATTTGATCGTCTCTACAACGGAGATACACGTACCTAAATCCGCTCATGCTGTGCACAAAGCCGACTAAGTCGCGATAGGTTTTTCCACCAACTTACTAACAAGCCTAACCTTTAACCTTTTGCTTACTTAAAAGAAGCTATAGTAATGTTTCATACGTCAATATGGAATAGATAATCGACATGCCCATGTGAGCTAGTCCGACAATACAGTTTTAAGCCGGGAAGCCTAGCAGCGACAATGTTTATTATTTTAATAAGACCACATAGTTTTTTTGAAACCCTGACGTCCGACTCTCACAACGGAACTGAGTCCCTAGTGTGATTTTTTATATCTACTCGATCGTATAACCGTGAACCTCCACCAAACTTAATTTGTATGAAATAATATTGTTTCTCACTGTTGCCAGTAGACGACGCTGTACAATTTCAATACAAATTGAAGTTTACGTTAAGAGCGATCAAGTACCTAGTGTACCTATTAAAACTTACTCTGGGTACTCTGTTAATGACGTTTGGACATTTGGAGTAGGTTATGTCTAGAATAATAAAAAATAATCGTTGTTCGTAAGTCTCACTAAAACTTGAGAACGGCTGGACCGATTTGACTAATTTTGGTCTTGAAATATTTGTGGAAGGCCAGGAAAGATTTAATCGGTAAGAGATTTTGAGAAATCAATTGACAGGACAACGCCTGTCGGGTCAACTAGTCTTAAATAAAAATGCAGTTAAATACGAGTATTGCTAAAGGTAGTTAAATAATTTGAGTTTCCTATATATATATATAGAAAATATATATATATATAAATAAAAAATAAAAAAAATATTATATATGTCGGATCGTCAGGTGAGCGATCGAGGAGGAGCGCCGAGCGGTATAGTACATCGTCAGGAGTATGGGCGTTCCCATTATCCCATTATCGATAAACAAGACCTGTAAAAACAATTACACACTATTAGTAAAGAAAACATAATACAAATGGTAATCAGTAACAAGAATAAAGTAAGTTAAAGGTACAGCAACAATACAGTTAATCGAACAGACCATTAAGGTCCCACAGTTCGTACAGTGGCCAAGCCACCCAATGATAAACGAACAAACCCTTAAGGTTTACAGTTCGTACAGCAGCCTAAGCCACCTAATGATAAACGAACAAACCCTTAAGGTCTATAGTTCGTACAGTAGCATAAGCCACCCAAATACAAAGTGTATCGCTCGCTAGCAGCAAGCCTATACAGCTATGTGAATATACAGCAGCGCTGTACCAGGTAAACCGACAGTATTGTCGGGAGCAGGAACTCTTTACTGAGTCGAATCCGAGGATCGACTGCCATACTTACGGAGTGCACGCTCTTTTATAAGGCGATGCCCCCCACCTTGCAACCTCTCCATACAAGTCTGTCCATGCGCACGGAAGTGCGTCACGCGTTTACTTGATACAAAACACTAAAATGTGCTGAATCTAATAAGATCTGTAATCAAATAACACAATGATAATTGTCATGAATAAACAATAGTGATTTCATAAAGTAATTCGTTTTACATTCAAAGTAATGTGTCAACAATTGTTTTGAATAAAACCATCGATAATAATTATCGAAATAAAGTAACCACAAATCAGTGTGCACACACAATTAATCATGTTTCGAATTAATAGACAATAATTTATAGTAAAATCATATAAATTAACAATAAGAAACACAAATCATAACAAATTTAGTTAACACCCACAATGTGATTAATAAACTGTCTCCGACACGGCCAGACTGACATTCTACACGTCCTCGTGTAGTTATAAAGTTCTTGGTAAATATCGATCGGCCTTTCTGACAAAAAGCTTTAATTAGCAAAAGGTATGTTGCAAAGAAAAATCCTGAATTAGCCCTGAAGTAATATCATTAGCAAAATTAGCATCATAACCAGTAAAAATAACCATACTGTTACAGACAATACATAGCTCAACAAATCAGCCGAAATCACACCATGGGATTCGACAAGTAACTTGAAGTCGAATAGACAACCCGCATAGGCGTCAACATAGACAACCCGCATAAGCGTCAATATCAACATTCAAATACAAACAATAGTCAACATAGACATCTCATTTCAGCTATAGTATGTCAGCAGCAGATGAATCATCATCATCATCATTGTCAACATTGACATCATTAACAGTTACTGATGGACATTCAGGGATTTTTCGTACATTGTTACTCAAAGATTTTAACAAATATCATTTTGGATCTATAACCAAAGTATCCATCAACAAAGTATCCAATAACTCAGTATCCAATAACTCAGTATCCAATAACAGTAACCAAAACAGTATCCAATGATAAAGTATTCAATGATAAAGTATCCAATGATAAAGTATCCAATGATAAAGTATCCAATGATAAAGTATCCTATCCAATGATAAAGTATCCCATAATAAAGTATGCAATTTTAAACTTTCGGCACTTTTACCAATAACCAGTAATGCTTGTTCTCATTTATGGGACAGAATTTAATTTCTTTCTCCACATCAACAGCGTAACGGCAGTCCTACATCTTTACACGTTCTCGGGTGAATAGTTTATCGCATCATCTGTAAACAATCAGAAAAGAGCTCAAGTAAACAGCTTAACGTTCGGTCGTTCTGATCAATTTAAATCAAACACTACAGACCTGATAACATAAAACAAGTTTAGTAACTTACCACACATGTAATTACCTTATTACCACACATGTAATTACCTTACCTCACAACACATGTCATTACCTTACCTCACAACACATGTCATTACCTTACCTCACAACACATGTCATTACCTTACCTCACAACACATGTCATTACCTTACCTCACAACACATGTCATTACCTTACCTCACAACACATGTCATTACCTTACCTCACAACACATGTCATTACCTTACCTCACAACACATGTCATTACCTTACCTCACAACACATGTCATTACCTTACCTCACAACACATGTCATTACCTTACCTCACAACACATGTCATTACCTTACCTCACAACACATGTCATTACCTTACCTCACAACACAATATGTCATTACCTTACCTCACAACACATGTCAACAATCAGGGGGTACACAGTTACTTTTCAGATAATTTAATCTCTCATGGCATAATATGATACTATGATTTGAATAAGCATTCAGTATTACATGAAACTTCACTTTATATTGACCATACAAGTAAGTTTGCCACACATGTATCAGTAATGAAAGTAGGTACATTCAAACCCAGAGTCTTAACAAAATGGAAGCGTCTCACCAGATTGTTGTAGAACATCACATCAGTGGCGGGTACATCACACTTATCTTATCACGGACTGCAACTTATCACGGATGATTAGTTGCTCGAAAACTGACTCACAGTATCTTCACTCGAACCTCCTGGCTGTTCTCCGGTAGTCACTAAAGTGACATACTATTGTACCTGGTATGAACCTAAGAGGGTTGAGAAGAATCGTGTAGGTCAGATAAAAATGAGACTTTCTCTATAGATGGGACAAGACCGTTCTCAGTTCTTGTTGAAGTTTAAACCTCATGTAATTCGGTAGTAAATGCTAGTAGATGAGCACGGGAAATGAAATTTCAAAACATGGGCCAGTCAGTACAAACAGCAATTTGTTTGACACTTAGGTAGGTTAATAAGGGTAGCGGTAACTGTTGGAGTATGTAAAATCAAACAATGAAATTAATGTGGGTAGGTGATTTATGAATGCCATTAAAACAGCCTTAGCTCTGCGCTAGGTAATCCCAAGAGAGGAAGCTGTCATATAACAAGAGTGGAAAAGACATACGATAATTAGGGAAGCCATGCGGAAGCATTAAGAGGCTATCCCACTTCTGATGTCGGATCGTCAGGTGAGCGATCGAGGAGGAGCGCCGAGCGGTATAGTACATCGTCAGGAGTATGGGCGTTCCCATTATCCCATTATCGATAAACAAGACCTGTAAAAACAATTACACACTATTAGTAAAGAAAACATAATACAAATGGTAATCAGTAACAAGAATAAAGTAAGTTAAAGGTACAGCAACAATACAGTTAATCGAACAGACCATTAAGGTCCCACAGTTCGTACAGTGGCCAAGCCACCCAATGATAAACGAACAAACCCTTAAGGTTTACAGTTCGTACAGCAGCCTAAGCCACCTAATGATAAACGAACAAACCCTTAAGGTCTATAGTTCGTACAGTAGCATAAGCCACCCAAATACAAAGTGTATCGCTCGCTAGCAGCAAGCCTATACAGCTATGTGAATATACAGCAGCGCTGTACCAGGTAAACCGACAGTATTGTCGGGAGCAGGAACTCTTTACTGAGTCGAATCCGAGGATCGACTGCCATACTTACGGAGTGCACGCTCTTTTATAAGGCGATGCCCCCCACCTTGCAACCTCTCCATACAAGTCTGTCCATGCGCACGGAAGTGCGTCACGCGTTTACTTGATACAAAACACTAAAATGTGCTGAATCTAATAAGATCTGTAATCAAATAACACAATGATAATTGTCATGAATAAACAATAGTGATTTCATAAAGTAATTCGTTTTACATTCAAAGTAATGTGTCAACAATTGTTTTGAATAAAACCATCGATAATAATTATCGAAATAAAGTAACCACAAATCAGTGTGCACACACAATTAATCATGTTTCGAATTAATAGACAATAATTTATAGTAAAATCACATAAATTAACAATAAGAAACACAAATCATAACAAATTTAGTTAACACCCACAATGTGATTAATAAACTGTCTCCGACATATATAAAATATAAAAAAATAAATAAATATATTATTTATAATATATATTAATTCAAATCAACAATGAATAAGCTAAACTTATTTCCTTTTGCTAATAAGCTAAATTTGTGTCAACCATGATTACCTTTTAACTCTGAGCTACATTAGAACACGAGACTATTATATGTGACATTTTGTGATTCAATATCGCTGTAGCAACTAACTCTGAGTAAAGATATTTAAAAACCTAATAGATACATCTATTCTCTTTCTCAGTAGAACAAAGTTTCTTTTAGTTTACTTTAGCAGTCTTTTAAAACATGACTTTTAAAGCGTCGGTGAGTTCAAAACTCCAAGTTGGAGTATTCAATTGGAAGTGGGCAGAGAAATTCAAATGCCTTATTTGTTTTACGAACTTGCCAACTTAAAGTACGCGGTATGAAGTTATTCTAGGAACTACTAGAGAGTAGAAGTACTTCCAGCAGTGGAACGAATAAACACGTTTAGTTATTGCCAGTTCGCAGTTCTCTTGTACTGTATTGCTTTTCAATTATTTTCGAGGGATCAGCTGAATTTTGGGAATATCTAAGGTTTGTTGGTTCGTGCGGAGTTTGAATTAGAAAATAGTGCTGCACATACCTACCGTCCGTCTATCAAAAAGTAAGAGATGAGCTTTTGTACGCTTTAGATGAAAATATTACGTTGACGATTTGATAGCTATTGGTATTTTATAAACCAAAATACGTCATCTCAGAATTTGCTAGTACTTAGGGTGACTTAATAATTTCATTTATTTGTAAAATTAGGTAACAAGAATTCTATTTATACGTTTAAAGGATATTTCACTTATCTGCCGCATTAAAAAAAAATAACTTGTCTCTTAGCTTTAACAACATACACATTGCGATTATATTTTGTCAAACCTAGAGGTTCCCTTATATCAAAAATAGAACATGAAATTAAGACATCTTGATGTTCAAAATACGAGTAGTTATATCGAAAATAACGACATCCACATTGAGTGGTTTCCAAAAATAGAATCAAATAGGTCAAATAAATGTCCAAATAACATAACAACCGTCTCAACGAGTGAACCAAGATAACTTATTACTTTCGCAGACCTTTGACAGTCAGAAGCCCGACAATCTGTCAATCAGTCTTACTAAGGGATATCGTGTTACCCAGTAGTATAGTAGAAGGTCAGATAGTTATATAGTCGCTTCATATAAAATACTGGTATTCAGCAGTATAGGTACGGGTAGACTGGAAACCCAACCTAATATAGTTGAGAAAAAGTTTGGGAGATAATGATAACTTATTACATTAATAAAATGTAGGGAGGGTTAGCCGTGTGGAGCCGGCCGAGAATAGCACCACCCCGTTTCTACCCGTGGGTGTCGTAGAAGGCGACAGAGGGATATTGACCAGA
Organism: Charanyca ferruginea; assembly: GCA_947361185.1. NCBI lineage: Eukaryota > Metazoa > Arthropoda > Insecta > Lepidoptera > Noctuidae > Charanyca > Charanyca ferruginea. The sequence continues at coordinate 5,813,896 of OX376074.1, read as the reverse complement.
GGATGGGCAGCAGCGTCTTTATGAGTACCGTAACAACGACATCGCAATCGCCAACATGCATCGGCCAAGCATGGCCTTGGGGTAGACCTGTGTCCAGCAGTGGGCGTCTAAAGGTTGATATGATGATGATGATGAGGGAGAACTTCATTATTTGGTTTCGATATTTGAGACCTTTGATTCGATAAAAGAGCCCTGTAGGGGGGGTTCTTTTTGAATGGATGTAAGTCACCGGTTCCGGCGCAGAAAGAAGTCTTGAGTTGGTATCAAAGATTTAATGTACTTTTACACTGGTTTTTATAGCTTGGGCCGTTCCACTCTGCCTTTTCCCGGTAGGGATGAAGGAGGGGAAGAGGGGTCCTCTAACCAAAAATATGACAAAATTTATGTCGAGTATACTTTTCACTTAGCAGTGAGGTCCCATGCAGTTATTCCAGGAAGGACGTAACAGACGGATGCAACACTGGTTCAATCTTACAAAATTCAGAAAAGTGACGTCACGCGACAGCGACATCTAGTATCGAGGAGCGGCATGTTGTCGTATATTGATTCTCTCTGTTACATACTAGAGGGCGCTGGTGAATAATAATTTTGCTACAATCTCCCCCTCAGTTCCCGAAGACGTCTCGGCGAGAGGATCTGGAGATTAGTGTTTTCTGGGACGTCCACGGCCTCTTGCACTAGCGGGAAGTGTAGTCTGGGTAACCATCTTCTTTGCAGGACGTCGCCGTTTTCTGAGCGTCTGTGTACAGACGCCTAAAGGTTCCTGAGCCTGTAGGCTCAGGAACCTTTGTGGACTTTTCACCCTTGTATACGTATGATATAGTCCTATCGGATTTCCGGGAGTATTCGGTGATGCTACTTTATAGGACGCAGGACCGCGCTGCTGCACTATAATATATGGGCCATCCCTTCTGGTCGCAAATTTAGCTGTTACTCCCTGATTTCCTCTGCTGATTGTGTGTATGTTGACAAAAACCAGATCGCCTGTTCTGTACTGAGGATGGTTGCGTCTCTGTCGGTCAACATTTTCTTTGTGAGCTTGTTCCCTTGTGGAACAATTAGTGCTATTCATAACGAATCGAATGACAGGAAGTAGCTGTATCCGTTTGTTATGTTTCACTGGATGCTCTTCTTCCTTCTCCCCCTGGACGAGAACTACTCCAAGTGCAAAACTACTGGCATCTGTTTGTGGGATGAAGGGTTTGGTTCCATCATATTGAGCGGTGCACGCCGTGAAGGATCCTTGCCTGGTGGGTGAGATTTTCTCCCCCTGGACGAGAACTGCTCCGAGTGCCACTTGCCACTGGCAGGTCTTAACAGTTGACTTCGTGATTCTTCCTGAACGCGGGACGCACTTGTGCTGATCCTTTTCGGGCCCCACGTTGGGCGCCAGTTTGTAGGGGGGGTTCTTTTTGAATGGATGTAAGTCACCGGTTCCGGCGCAGGAAGAAGTCTTGAGTTCGTAGCAAAGATTTAATGTACTTTTACACTGGTTTTTATAGCTAGGGCCGTTCCACTCTGCCTTTTCCCGGTAGGGATGAAGGAGGGGAAGAGGGGTCCTCTAACCAAAAATATGACAAAATTTATGTCGAGTATACTTTTAACTTAGCAGTGAGGTCCCATGCAGTTATTCCAGGAAGGACGTAACAGACGGATGCAACACTGGTTCAGTCTTACAAAATAAAAATATTCTACGAGAGGTCATTAAATCACGGAGACTCTTAACATCGCGATTCAGAAAAGTGACGTCACGCGACAGCGACATCTAGTATCGAGGAGCGGCATGTTGTCGTATAATGATTCTCTCTGTTACATACTAGAGGGCGCTGGTGAATAATAATTTTGTTACAGCAATCAAGGATAACAAGCAATGTATTGATGATAGAATTTTTAAAATCGGTCACAATTTTGTTGAGTACAGTTGTCACCTGTTGTAGTTGCTTTGTGAAAAAATAAATTAATGTATAAAAATCCAATCTTTTCTCTTTATAATTTCATTATTATTATTACAGTTTAGATTTACATAATAACGAAGCAACTGTCACATTGTAAATCTACAAACCATACCAACCTCAGATATCAAATCAAGTATGGTTTCGTCTTTGCTTCATGTACATACTCATCATCATCACCATCATCATCAGCCGAAAGACGTCCACTGTTGAACAAAGGCCTCCCCCATAGAACACCAAAACTCACGGCATCATGTCGCTTGCATCCACCGGTTACCCGCGACCTTGACGATGTCGTCATTCCATCTGTCACCGCCTACCAACACACGCGCTTTATATACTGTTACCTAATTACAACTTACTGTCTAATCCACACAACGATATCTGCTGTTACATTCCATCTAAAGACACTTACCTATCATTATATTCAGGAATCTAAATGCAGTACTGGATCACGTTTGCGGTACTAATAAGCTATAGAGCGCTGATTAAAGTAAGTACAAAACAATAATATGATTTTTAATTTATATCTTGTCAACTATAGGTAAGATGCGGTCAACGTATTTTGGCGCGTCTGAAGTTAGCTGTTTGGCTGCGCAATGGAACTTTTAGGAACAAAATTGTCTACTGCGCAGTTAATCGGCTAACTTCAGACGCGCCAAGATACGTTGACCGTACTGTAGTTGCTGTCAATAGATTCGCTTTATACATTATTTTGGATATTTATATCAGTTATATAGGGTAGGTATTACATTGTTAGGCCTACTAATTACGTTAAAAACTTAGCTCAGGGTCAACAAACGCGAGGTTTAATTACAAACTAGCCTTTACTCGCGACTTCATCCGCGTGAAAGTCGGTTATCGCGGATGCAGACGAAGTCCCGGATTAAAAATTACCTATGTCCTTCCCCAGGGTTCAAACTATTTTCATATCAAATTTTATTAAAATCGGTTAAGCCATTTCGTCGTGCGTAACGTAACAGACAGAGTTACTTTCGCATTTATAATATTATAAAGTATAGATTAGGTCATAATGGTGTTGTGTGGTGCGTGCATAGGGGGCGAGATGTGTAGCTGAAAGATTATAGGGTTGTAATATTTATCAAATATCGTGATGGCCTAATGGTTAAGGCGCCCGCCTCTCATGCATGGGGTTGTGGGTTCGAAACCGGGCAAGTACCAATGTGACTTTTTCAATTCAAATGTACTTTCTAAAATTATCTTGGACATCATTGACATCGTGAGGAAACCTGGGCTTATAATTGGTATAAGTCTGAAATCGCCCATCCGCCTTGAGCGCACGTGGTGATCAATGCTCGTACCTTCTCTGTATGAGAAGAGGCCTTTGCCCAGCAGTGGGACAATTATAAGCTGGTATTATTATTTTATTTATCAAATACATTGTATGTATAAAGGCATCGTTATCTTTATTTCATTATAAAATTAATAATAATAATATTATGTGGGAACATTTCACACACGGCCATCTGACCCCAAACTAGGGAGACCCTGAACTATGGGTGTCAGATAGCTGATATACTTACACAAACACATTTTAAATACATACATAAATACATAAACAACACCCAGACATAAGGCAAACACAAGTGCTCATTACACAAATATTTTACCCTGGGCGGGAATCGAACCTGCAACACGCTGCGCAGCAGTTAATCGCTCAGCCACTGCGCCAACCGTGTTTTCTGACCATTATACTTCCAAATGCAAGACGCTACCTTGCTTAATTACTGTGTAATCCTCATCTCGCCGGTGCGCTCTATGCCTCATAAATACTCCAACCCATCAACACATCAACCCCGAATTACTTGAACATCCCCGTGATATAATTGAACCGACAAAGTGCCATTGTTAACCCTATAATACGGTCTAAGCTAAATGAGACTATAATGGGCCAAGTTAACAATAGAAATAGCTCAATGGCCTTATAATGAATTGTTATAGAGCCTCGTTCGTAAGAAATCCCGTTGAATAAGGCACCTACGTCTTGAATGGAGAGATTTTATAGATCCGGTCTGGCTGTATTGTTAGTATGAATAGCAGTCATTATCGAAAGATATCCACTTCGTGAATTGTGTTTGAATAAAATTTTGTAAGCCATTGTTGGGTTGCAGTTTAATTTGGAGGTTTGGGATTACGTTGACAAACGTTTGAACTGAATGAGTTTGTCTCTTACAGTTTATTTGAAGGAACACTTTAAATATCTTCAGAACATTCAAGTAATTTCTGATAAGTTAGTCTACCACTTTATGTTGTCATCTGACGTCGTGTTGAGCTGAGGCCCTTTTGGTATTAAAATCTGTTTTTTTATAGTTTTATCGTGTATTTTATTTTTACTGTAATGCCAACAAACGTATTTTTCTTTCTTTCATTATCATTTAATTGACTTACTAGCTCCTACCCGCAACTTAATCTGCTTATGGTTCAGAAATAGGCCGAGGTTCTAAATTATCCCACAGAAACACAAAAACAAAATTAATTATCCTGTGTGTTAAGCTAACCACCATTTACAATGTGCGCCAAAGACATTTCAGTGTAGGAACATCGTCTGCTTAAGAATCAACTGGGACGTGAATTTACTTTCTGTGTTCTAAATAATGCACACATTCTATTGAAACTAAATGAAAATCACGGACACTTCTGAGAATTGTAAAGTATCCAAAATAGTTTCGGATTTTGAGGTTATAATTAGAATAATAGAAACATACACGGTCATAACTTGCGTGTGCGTCATGCGAGTGGAAAACGAGACTGACAATACTATCAAATGTCAAAGTGTCATCTGATAATTCTACGACTATTAGTATCGATGCTGCTTGTTTCAAAGAGCGCTTTCAACTGCTTTATTCCATTTGTAACTAAAAACCTTGTTCATAGATTTAGCACTGAGAGTGCTGAATTATAGTTGCCTATTCATAACGTTAAAATTAAACAAAAAAATATGACGCCAGGGAATAAGACGGAAGTGAATTACTTTTTAAATTGTTTTGGAAATTATGAAGTGTCTGTTTAATTGTAACAATTATAATATAAATTATAAATAAAACTAGTAATTATTGAAAGGGTTTCATATGTGTTGATTCATAGGCCATTAACATGTGCTTTCAACCTATTCTGTTCTACCGTTTAAGTATGAAAGAGTAACAAACATCTTTTCATTCATCCATACATCTATCCCGCAAGCTTTTGCGTTTAAAGATTAGTAGAAATTAGAACATGGTTGTTTAATGTCATACTTGCAGCAGGTTCTAACAAAGAAGTCCAAAGTATTCTGAAATACAAATACAACCGTCCCTTATAAAGTTAACAGAAAACGTGTAGGTAATAGATACTTATTGAGAAAGTAAACATCATTAGCGTCAGGATCAGGTTCTGACGTCAACGAGATTAGATTTCAAGCGAGATCTAGAAAATCTAAGTAAATAGATACGACAACCAAAAATAAATATTAATTTGAATTGAAAAACAATAAGTATCGAATGATAAGTAGATAGTGTAAGAATAGTACATAGTTTGGTTTGGAAATAATTATGTTAATTGCCTCATTTATCTCTTTGTAGCCTTTTCCTCCATGAGTACTAAACGGCACAAAAAAGTACCTACGACATGATAAAACCTTACAATCCCAGCATATTCCATTTAGTATGTACTTATAATATATTTTATTATGTAACCTCAATACTGCGAACACGTTACAATAACCATTGTCTACGAAACATTAACGTATTCCACGGGTCGCTACAATGTGCTACGAGGTGCTACGAGGTGCTACGATCTGCTACGAGGGGCTACGACACTTCGACGTAATGGTTATTTTGTATGATATTTAGTTGTAAGGGAAAATGGAAGTGGAGTTACGTGGCATGATAATATTCTGGTAACGCTTGATTATATCTTTGTTATAATTCCTTGCTCGGTTATCGTTTGACACGACTAATGTTAACTAAGATCTTCCTTGTTAACTTTTTACCAAAATAGACATCAAAATAATTAAATTATCTAGAGAAACATAAAAGTAGGTCACGGTTTTGACCAAAATAGGGAAAAAACGTTAATAAACCGTTTTGTGTAACAAGAATGTTATTTCAATATACAAGGTGGGGATGGCAATAGCACCAAAAAGGATCATGGTAGGATTTGGTAATTTGGTGTAATTGTTTTTATTGAGCATAAATAATATTAAATTATGACGCCACAAGTTGCCGCTCACCTCACAAGTTAGAAAACCAATATTTCATATGGTGTTTTATTTTGGTTACACTTATATGGTCTTTAGTATATCTGACTTTTTTTTTTCGTTTTTAGGATTTATTTGATAGTTTCAAAATATTCATATGAACTAGTATTACCAGTATTAATTTTTTTTGTCGTATCGACGACCCCACCTTGTATACATAATACGTGTTAAAAGACACTTCACAATACGTAGCCGTTAACTTGCATACTACCCATCACACTTAGTAACATTGAGTAAAAATTATTGGTGGGAAACGACTTTCATATTCGAAGTAAAATTACGTGTTTATGGTAGCGCGCATTGTAACGCACTAAAAACATTGTTCTCACGGGTGTGTTACATAGCATAAAAAATATTTTGCTGTACATTCGTTGTAAAGTATTATTTTCTTTTACTTTCTTTTCTTTTTTAGGGTTCCGTACCTCAAAAGGAAAAAACGGAACCCTTATAGGATCACTTTGTTGTCCGTCTGTCTGTTTATCTGTCAAGACCCTTTATCTCGGGAACGCGTAAAGGTTAGTTGAAATTAAAACCATATAATAATAATAATAAAAACTGTTTATTTCAGAAAAAATATCATACATTTTAAATCCACTTAAACTTAACTATAATCTAACATAGAATTAAAGATTTTGCAGTTAAGCAGTTGCTACCTTGCTTAGGAAATGCTTTTTTAGAACATATTTGATTTGTTTATAGTTTTTTTTTTCAATTTGACATATCATGGATTTTGTCAACGTATTAAGTATTAGGGGCAGACTGCATTTCCACACCCTCTCACCATACACATTATTATATATGTTTATTCCAAAGGTTGGAAGATATGACAGATTACGTAAGTTGCTAGATCAATGGCTAAATCTCGTTTATCGAATATACTCATGACTTTACAATACTGAAACAAATTATGGTAGTTATCTTTGTTAATGAACTTAATTTTTAATGGAACAATTGTTTTTAATAGCCGTAGTTGGAGATTATATATGTCCTTAAGATATGTTTTATAAGTTCTACCATAACTAGCTAGCCCATAATTAATAACCGATTCTGCCAGTGACACATACAAAAGTCTTAATGTACTGTAGGGCACCTTATGTGGGAGTGTACATAATTTTGACAATATAGCTCTAAGTTTATTTATACATACCTGGTTAATGTGTGGACCCCAGTTAAATTTATTATCTATTTTTAGGCCTAGGTAAGTATGTTCATTCACAATGTCAAGAGGTGAACATTTACAGGAGTTGTTATTTATATGCATGCATTTGTGCTAATGAGCGACGATATTAGGCACATGACTTATTTTCTTATGAGTCGAGTGTATATGCATTAATTTAGTTTAATTTAATTTAATTTAGTTTCATATACTTAGGTCCACGGTCACTTCAAATGTATGTAATGTATGTACCTACACATCTGTTCGGAACCCTCGGTGAGCGACTGAGATTCGCTCTTGTCCGTTATTTAAAAAAAAAAGACATTGCCCTACTCTAGGAATTTCTCCTATATCGTGGGTGCGTTTTACAAAAATATATGCACACATACACAAACAGACAGAGCCAAATCAAGTACACAAATATTTGTGTGGTCTGTAAGCCATACAAATTTTTGTTCCGTGCGGGAATCCAACTCATGACACGCAGCGCAGCAGCCAATCACTCAACCACTGCGCCAACCGTGTCGTTATCTATTTAAAGTTTGGTTAGAACACTTAAAAATGGTTTTCGTAAATAACATAAAAAACTTTGACCTTCCATGTCTCCGTTAACAAAATTTTCCCAGGTATGGTGCAAAACGAAAATAATAACGTCGTTGATACCGCGAATGTACACTTTCGCTCATTTTACATAAGGTTGAAATTTGTGGTATTTGATAACTTCAGTTACGCGGAAATGGACTACCAACGATGATATCGCAATGATGAAAATAACCGACATTACGCGTCGAATCAGCACGCTGAAGTGGAAGTGGGCCGGCCACGTCTGCAGATGAACAGACAGTAGATGGATGGACGCTTATGAGCGGAGACATCGTTTGGGAAAACGTGGTGTGGGACGAACTGCGGCACGATGGACAGAAGAATTAAAGAAGGTGGCTGGCAAAGGATGGATGTGGACCGGGTTGGTTGGCACTATATGGGGGAAGCCTACGTTCAGCAGTGGACGGCAATAGGCTGATATGGTGATGAAAATAACAATTAGAACTTTTGACTACGTTAAGTACTGTTCGCACCTTTGGGATGGATCAGCAAAATACCAACTGGAGGCGTTGGAAGTTATTAATAGATATGCCAAGAGGCTCATTAACAACGACTCCCTGGTCAGGGCTAAGCTCCAGAGCCTTGAACATCACCGCACCGTTGCCAGCCTATCGGTCTTTTATCGGGTACATTTCGGAGAGTGTGCTTTGGAATTGCACAATTTAATTCCTCCATCCCCATTCCATCATCGGACGAGCAGAGATACGGCGAAGCGTCACCGCTACATGGTTGAAGTTGTCTCGAACCAAGCGCTTTGATTTCACATTTATTGTGCGAACTGTCAGACTGTGGAATTCGCTGCCCGCCTCTCTCTTCCCTGATAAGTATAATCTGGGTATCTTCAAGGTACGAGTGAAACGGTTCATCCTAGGCAAGCGTGTTCCAATTCAGGCCGCATCATCACTTAAGATCAGGTGAATTGCGGTCAAAGGCAAACCTATTAACTAATAAAAAAAAAAAAACAGTCGTCATTTTACAACCGGCTTACACGGACACCCGGTCACATCATCTCATCGACCCACACGTCCAACAAAAGCAAAAAAGGATACTTATTGTTCAATCTAACAATATAAACGACACAACAAACGAACCTACAACGATTCACGCCTCATAAACGTCATGTAAGTACTTATAACTCGCGAAAGTATTTCCACGTCCCTGCGACGTATCTACATTCCTTTTCGCACTTAACCCTTAAACGCGGCGATAAAAATAAAGCGTATATACGCTAACCGAACGTTGGTATTTCGTTGTACGTCATTTAGACGCAATAAAATTCTGAGTAACGAACATTATGGGGTTTCTTTTGTCGTCTTATTATGTTATGGGTTACTTTGTGCATGGTTTTTGAAATCTATTAACGTAAGATGTTAAACCTCAAGAATCTTAAAAGTTTCATATCGCCTATAAGTTTAACTCGTCTGGTGCCGGGTCCGGCGAATAGCACCACTCGATTTATACCCGTGGATATCGTGGAAAGTGACAGAGGGATATTGACCAGAGGATGGGCAGCAGCGTCCTAATGTGTACCATAACACGTGCTGTGATCGCCAACATGCATCGGCCAAGTATGGCGATTACGGTTGAACCGTCCCTTGGGGGAGATCTATGCCCAGCAGTGGGCGTCTAAAGGTTGACATGATAAATTGTTATTCGGCAGAATTAAAAAAGGCGCAAAAAAAAGTTATGTGGATCCTGTCGAAACTTGTTTTCCATTAAAAAAATATCTAGGTACTAGAGTAGATAATAACTTTCCCTATCTCATACCCTATATTTTTTTATTTCCAGAGGTCAACACCCAACCCCGAATTCTCACTTTTGTAACATAAACCCTGTAGCCGAGGTTTGAACGTTACAAACACTACCCTAAACTCTCTTTTTTCACCATTTTTTATTCCCTGACGTACATAAATTATTGTTTAAGCAAAACAACTGGCTCCCAGTTCGGATATAGTCGTCACAGATTCGTATGCTGTCGAGAGTTATATCACCCTTGGGCAATATTCAATTAGCGGACGAATTGGGAGCGCCTGTTCCACTGTTTGTCCGCTTCAATCGCTGCAAGTGGTGATTGAAGTGATACACAGTCTAGCGTTGAAGCGCTCGAACGGATGGATTGTGAAATGCGTATAGAAATTGAACTTTTGAAAAAGATTGGTAATTTTTGTTGAGTACGATTGCAGGTACTTTTTTACGATGGATTTTAAAAAGCAAACGAGTACTGGTGTGGGATGCAACTTGTGTCGACACCCTTGCGCCATCCCATCTTCCTCGCACGTCGTGTTGTGCTGGGGCGGCTGCTGCAGGTGCGGAAAACCTCAAACGGCGTAAATATAACAACCTTCTTGAAAGTTATATGTTTGAGCCGTTTGGGGTCGAAACATTAGGGCCATGGGGCCCGAGTGCTCACCTTGTTTTTAGGGACATTGCAAAGCGGCTGGTCGACTCTTCACGTGACCAAAGGGCTGGCCTTTTCTTGGGCCAAAGAATTAGCATTGCCATTCAACGTGGTAATGCTGCTAGCCTTTTGGGCACTTGTCCCATTGAGAGCGATGCGGACGAGTTTTTTGATGCCCTGTGAGCATTGTACATATTATGTGTTTATATTTATTTCTAACCTTTGTATATAATAAATATATAACGAGTACTGAAAGTTTGCAAGGTTTAGTCACATCAGCAATGGAAATATTGGCATTTCATTTCTTGGTTTTGCTAACATCACTGCGTCTCTATTTCCTAGGAAATGCCTCCCTACTTTCACAAACGAAACTTTTATGGGTAGCCGTAAATCGTATCCTAACATCCGTTTATATCTTTGACTTCGATAAGTAATGTGTGAAAATAGTATTTGTCCTGCTACGTTTTGCTTTTAACGTATTATATTGCAGAGTAATAGCGTTTATCTTAAGGAGTCTAAATAGTTTAAACTAACTAGTCATGAAATGTTGAGTTGGTTTTACTTTCGTTGTTGTTAATTTAATCTATAAATAATAAATAAAGATCAAATCAGTTATATTGTATTTACACTTATCACTTTTATTATACAGTAGTAGTAAATGCACCACGTAAAGCGTAATGAGGATTTTTTAGAAGACATGGTTGAGCAGTTACTCAACCAGATTATTATGTTTTATTATTATGTTTTTTAACTTTATTCCCAACTAGCGCTCCACCCCGACTTCGCACGGGTGCAATAGATTTAAGTATACGAACGCATAAATCTTCCTCTTTGCATCACTCTGTCTATTGCTGAAAACTGCATGAAATTCGATTGCGAAGTTTAAAGTTCTAAGCGTACAGACAGCGAGAGTGACTTTGTTTTATACTATGTAAAGATAAAAGAACAGTAATTTATCGTTACTTTTTTGTCTACTTCTACCTAACAAGTATTCAAAGTCAAAGTCAAAGCATTTATTTCAATTAAATAATTTACAGGCACTTTTGAATTGTCAAGGAGTCGGTCAGTTAGTCAGAAAGTTGAAGCCAGTTGCTCGTTCAAAAACGTAGGTAGGTCTCTATGGAGAAGAACGAGCAAGAAACTCCAAGGACACTCTTATAAATCAAGTTATTATAAAATATTAGTTACATTATCCTGGTTGCTTCTCTATGTGAAAACAAAGCAGGTAAAAAAACAAAACAAAACATAAAAAAAAGAATGAAGATAAAAGCCATAGCAGTTAAGAGTTGACCAATCTCTACTGACAGCGCTCGTTCACGAACATTACGCGTGGATCAGCACCATTCAACTCAACCATTTTGAAGGGAGCCGAATGATCCAACACACGCGCCAACATCAGCGAGATATTTGAGTGAGCATGACAATGTTCTCAACCGCCATGTTTCTTTATGTCAAACACATAGGTATATATAATTTACTTAATAAATGACTCCATGGTATTCACATTCACAAAATTAAAATAATGCTGCTAAATTATACAAAACTAAGCTTTTAATGTGTCTATTTGTCAGACGAACGTGTACGGTAGGAAAAAATAATATCAATAAAAATAACGATACTCGTTAGTCACGTCAATAAAAGGGTTAGGAAACATCATCTTCTTCCAATTTGGAAAATTCCTAAACTGGCTGTGGAGCAGGACCAGCATTAAGCGAAGCATTTTTATCATTTATATAATCTTCTAACTTATAATATGGTTGTCTACATAGTGTGCGTTTAATACATGTTTTAAATTGTCTGTCATTCAGTTGTAGAATATCAAGTGGTATTTTATTATAACATTTTACACAGAACCCCATAAAAGAAGTATGTACTTTTGACATTCTGAAACTTGGCTGATCTTATTTGTTCCTATTTCTAGTTTAAACATTATGTCGGTCACTTATTTTCTTAAAAAGTTGAAGATTTTTTCAAACATGCGTAATGTTTTCATATATGTATTGACAAGGTACCGTCATGATTATATACATTATATTTTCAATAACATACATTTTTTTTGTCATCTATATCTAACTTAGTAATGATAAACTTTTTTATTGGCTGCCGTGTCAAGTCAAATAATTTATTTCAATTAGATTATTAAAAGGCACTTTTGAACGTCATATTATAAAATTTGAATCTAGTTGCCCATTCCAAATGGTAGTTTCGTATAGAGAAGAATGTGAAAGAAACTCCATACATACTCTTTTAAAAAATATACCATACCCGACCAAAGATATCCAGCTTGAAGAAAAGAGATTTACCTTCTTTATGCGATGCTAATGTGATTTCATAATGTGATGTTTACAATATTATTTAGTTAGTTGTTCCAGGTCTGACTATTTATTTATAACTAGTTTTACGCAAGACTAACGAACAGCAATTCATTTTTATTACATCTATGATAATAAAATCTATGATGATATAGATAATAGATTAAGGTTTGCCAACAGCTTCTGTATACATTACATCTGCATATGTACATAAATTAGATACATAATCAGTCTCGGACCCATGCAGTGGCCAATTACAGGGAAACCTCGTGTTTAGTTTAGTTATTTGTGTATGTGAGTGTGTTTACATATTGTATACACAACACCGATACAAGAGAAATTCCTGGTGTTGGACAACGTTTTATCTAAATTAGAGAAACTACAACAATCTTCAAAAATTTGAAACTGAAAAATAACTTTAGCACAGAACATATATTGACTTTGTTTTAGAAGTCGGCAGCTTTTGTTCTGTTTGTTGATTTGTATTGCCACCGACTTCCAAAAGTAAAGTCATCATGTGTTCTGTGCTAAAGTTATTTGTCACTTTTAAATTTTTGAAGGCGTTGTCTTTTTCGTAAATAAGTTTTTACTTTTCGCTATACTACCTTATTATCTTCCAAATCCATTACGAAACGTCAAAACAGTTAAAACAGAGATTGAAACTGAGAACTCGTAAATAAAATGTAATTGAACTCAACTGTTAATTAAGAGACACAATAGTTAAACAATGACAAACTACCAATATTTAACTTCTGCACAATTAAAGGGATATGGGACTACTTCCAACTCCTCCTACTCATTACAATATTTTTTAAAATCGATCTACGATTGCCGGAGAAATCGTATAACAAACATACGAAAAACAAACAGCCGGATTTAGAACCTCCTCCATTTTTTTAATCGGTTGAAACAAACAAAAGGAATGTCAACATGAGACTGCCACAAAACCCGATATTTCCACATTTTACTTAGTAAAACTCGAGTACCTATTTTATGACGTAAGTAAAACTAAATAAGAGCAGCCTGTTCGCCCATCAACTACATACATGTCTGACTACATTGGCCCTGACGGCGCGCGTAGAATAAATAAATAGGCTTAGGTATGCCTAGGTAACTAACACGCGAAATATTGTTAGGTTAATTTTCTAAACCTATCTAACACGTACCAAAATACAAAATGATTTATCTTCAGTAAAGGTACTTCGTGTTTTTTATGAGTATAATTACATTCATGGACGGAATTTTAATGAATCTTTAAGTTCGCTTCATTGTAAGACGACACATTAAAATCTGGTTTAAATGTGAGTGTAGGTAGTCCACACCTCTGCAAAGGTTTAAAAAAAAAGGAGGTTCTCAGTTCGATCCGTATGTTTGTATGTTTGTCCGCGATTATCTCCCGTTTGGCTGAACTGATTTTGGTGCGGTTTTCAGAAAAGTGTTTGTCACATTCTGGAGAAGGTTTTAGTATACAACAAACAGAAATTTATTCAGCGCTTTTTGAAAAAAAAAAAAACCGAGAAGACGTTTCCATTCTTCCATCTTTCCATCTTTGGAGGACTTTTAATGTCTGCTTTAACTGTGTTGCTGTTTCTTAATAGATTTGGGTGATGAGAAGACACAAAAAAGTGGAAAATAAAAAGGTTTTTAAAAAAAGAGAACCGCCTTTAAAAACTCAAAAGTGATAAATAACTTTAGCACAGAACACACATGACTTTAGTTTCGGAAGTCGGTGGCAATACAAAACAACAATCAGAACAAAGCCACCGACTTCCGAAACTAAAGTCATGTGTGTTCTGTGTTAAAGTTATTTATCACTTTTGAGTTTTTGAAGGCGGTTCTCTTTTTTTCTAAAAAGTTTTTATTTTGTGTGATCCATACTTAAATATATATATCTTTTTTTGTTACCATATTTTTTAATTTTGTTAATCTTATTGCATACGATTCTGTAATATCTCCTTCTGGGATAGGGCACTGGCTCTTGTAACACAGGTCTATCACCTAACACGGGAGTCAGGGACTTCATACAATTTTGTAACCACTATCTTTTGTAATAATGATTCTTATTCTTTAATATTATAAATGCGTGACTTTATATGTTACGCTTTCACAGTTAAACGACTGGACGGATTTTGTTGAAAGGAACAGACTAATTTTGAAGTTCAAGACAGGCTTTTTTTTATTCGCGACTTTTTTTGAATCCGCGATAACCGACACTCGCGCGGACGAAACCGCGGGCAAAAGCTATATAGCGTATGCCATAGGATTCCCCTTGTCGTACCTTTTAGTGTCTATATCCCGCCAGACAAGATTCAGTTAACTCTTCATCCAAAAACGCTTGAGTCGTATCCCCAACCTGGTAAACAAGATCTACGTTACAAGTCATTCGAGACGATTGGCACTCAGCTAGCTTGAGGCACTCAACAAGCGATCTGTCGGATTCCCTCCCTGCTGAGGTAACCTCTCACTTTCTACACTATTTATTTTTTATTATATAACACTATTTATTTTTAATTATATAACACTATTTATTTTTAATTATATAACTCTAGGTATGACCGTGCACAGGGTAGATGTAATGCTTAAGGACGAATACAGTAAATTAGAATTAGAATTAAATTAGTTAGTAAGAGCGTATTCTGCATGGCTCCAAAATTATACAACAAGGTACCAAAGGCATACAAAGATTTGAACACTAATAGTTTTAATAAAAGTATGAAGAAACTTTTAATAAATAAATGCTATTATAATGTTGCCGATTATTAAGAGGATGTATTTTAGACATTATTATTAATTTTACATAATATTATGGTTTTTTTGTGCTTTCAATTATATAATTGTCAATTTAAATTTATTTGACCTTATGATTATTATTATATTTTGATTTTTGAATTA
This sequence comes from Charanyca ferruginea, assembly GCA_947361185.1. Taxonomy (NCBI): domain Eukaryota; kingdom Metazoa; phylum Arthropoda; class Insecta; order Lepidoptera; family Noctuidae; genus Charanyca; species Charanyca ferruginea. Next base: position 5,798,328 of record OX376074.1, on the reverse strand, counting down.
TATTATTGACATTATTATTATCATTAATTTAACATTTAAACTGTGTTTGTTTTGCACTTTGTACTACAATAATATTGTATTTGTACGCCTTTCCAGGCAAAACATGTTGAAACATTTTTTTTCTGTTATCTTACCAGTTGATTTAAATCTACACGTATTTTTGACAAATCAATGTATCTTTATCTCTCTCTTTATCTTAGTAGTCTCAAAAGTGGTTCTGCTATTATGTGCCAATTTCTCATTTCGTCTGTCATTCCGAATCCACTTCATCAAGCAAAATGGGGCAAAATAAGAATTCTCCTTAGTCAAAAAATAGCCACGCTGTCATCGTCATCAGTTACTTTTTCTTTTATTAGGTCTCTAGATTAACGGCCTTGCTTCGTTTCAAAGAAACTTTATTGGCACATAAAAGCCGGTACATAAAGTTCGCCATTAAAGCCGGAGACTTTAAATTAACCAGAAAAGTAACTGACACTGTCATTCCCTAACCAACAATGTTATACATTATTTATTATCTGATTTTTATTGAGGAAACCTTTGGAGATAGTAAACGGAACTAAAAGGCAAGAAATGTGCTTAAAGTACCAAGGACATTGAACTTAGATGTACGTTATGAAATTTTGAGTTTCGTATCCTGCAAAAAAGTACAGAAGAAATATTGCCGAAAGAAATATCATCTAACGTTTTACCTACACAATAAATTCTTAGTTTTAATTTTAATATCATACCTGCCTAGGTTTTTTTTCCAACTATATTGGGGTCGGCTTCCAGTCTAGCCTGATGCAGCTGAATACCAATGTTTTACATGGAGCGACTGCTTATCGGACCTTCACAACCCACTTTCTGGGAAACACAAAATCCGTTGGAAAGACTGGTTGTTAGACTTTCTGCCTTTTGACTACCCAAAATCGATAAATGGCAGCCGGGACCAACAGCTTTACGTTCTTTCCAAGGCATGGAGGGAACTCGGTATGATATGGACTCTTACCCATTCACAGAATAGAGCTTTTACTTTGCTACGAGCTCCTCCGTTAGTTTAATTTGTTGTTATTTTTCTTTACTTACTTTTAACTGAACTGAAATACAAAGTGTCAGGTAAAATATGGCACAGTAAAGCGTACGTTATAGAATAGAAAATTACCAATAAAAATGTAGGGACAAACTCTTATATTCAACACCGTAAAACCGTTGAACCCCTTTGATATAAAAATAAACCAACAATATGTATAATAATGAATGAATGTCATCCCATAACATCCAAGTAACCACACGCCATGTTTTCATAGGCGACCATCTCGTGATCTTTGAGAGGTTTATGTTGTCATGAATTTCATGGGCTTTATAGGAAATATAAAAACTAATAATATTTCCCAAACTTTTTTCATGGTGATACTAGAATAAGTAAATAGCTGATTATGGGCTCTTAAGAGGTGAATGTCTGTTTAAAATATGGGTAAGTGCTTATTCTTTTTATGGAGCCCAGCGACGTTGTAATATAACAAGCCTATTTTTCAATTATTATATAGGGTGGGAAAAAGACGGCCGCTGAAGGTTAACTTCTTAAATGTTGATGTTATAGTTACCTAATTATAATAAAATCGTGCTGAGATGAGTAGTTGCGGACACCAGCCCGTCATTCTACTACTACTACTACTAGTTACCTACTTTGTTTTTCAGCATTTTCTTCTTCTTTAATCATTGATGTTTAAAGAAATGTAGAGCTGCAATCAAATGTGTTTGATGAAAATCTTGTTACCTTATTTGAGAATCGAACTCATACAAATTTCTAAAGTCCTGTAGGTAATTTTAACACCAATCAGTAAGGTCGATAATGTATCGTAATTTCACAGGTTGTTTTAGAGATTTCTTGCACATCAAATGTTTATACTAATCATCATCTGCCCAGCCTTTTCTAACTATATTGGGGTCGGCTTCCAGTCTAACCGGATGCAGCTAAATACTAGTACTTTACATGGAGCGACTGCCTATCGGATCTCCACATCCCAGTTACTGGGTAACACGATACCCTTTGGTAAGATTGGTTGTCAGACTTTCTGACTTCTGACTACCCATAACGACTGCCAAAGATCTACGAATGACAGCCGGCATCAATGGCTTTAAGTACTTTCCGAGACACGGAGGGAACTTGGTATGAAAGCGATGGTCACCCATCCACATATCGACCGCGACAAGCGTAGCTTGACCTTTGACCGAACGAAAAAAAAAGAAACGAGCTCCTCGAAATTTTAAAACTAATACCGATAGATAAAAAAGCAGTCTATTTTTAGCCAGTGCTAAATTGTACAATATACAAAAGATTAATGGGTTAACATGAACTGTTAGGATGGGGCTCCGTGGGTCCTTTTTAAAATAAACACTTTGTACTGCTATATACTTTTAATTAAATAAAAGTTTAAAAGTTACATTCAAGGAACTACAGTATGAATAATAATTTACTCTAGGTATTCGGATTTGCGACTGACTGCCTAAATGACATGTATTTGCCTTTTTATTGAATCGGCATTAACGTGACAGTGTTGGGGGTTTTGCCTAGGTTGCATTTTGTTGGTGGATTTAATTATTCATAACATCTCCCCCCTTAGACTGAGCTTTATTTTTTTATTTAATAAAGCGAAGAATAAAAAGATTTTGAAAACTAAATATTGTAAATTGCAATTTTTTAAAATAAAACCCAGTTTACATTCAAGTTTTACCTAATTAAGAATATTTGTTTATTTCAGGCAGTATATTAAAATTAATAACCTTAAATGTATTATTATATTAGTATACATTATTCTCGTTTATTCATTTTCATAACATATTAAATTACATTTTTAAATATTAGTAAAAAAATAAATAAAAACATTCAAAAATATAAAAAAATAGTAGCCCACCGGTATCGGGAACAGGGTCCAAGCTACCGGTGGTCAGGGCTCCTGAGAGAGGAATCTCCTGACTATACGCGCCGTGTCCAGGAGTACCGCTTTCTGTATCAAGCCCTTGATCCAGCTGCCCAACGAGAGCCTCCTTAGGTGTTGGTCGAGGCTCTTGGAAATGAGTCCATTGGCCGTAACGACTATCGGCACGATGACTGCTGTATTCACATCCCACATGTCGACAACCTCGCGAGCCAAGTCAAGATACTTGATTTGTTTATCTTTCTCGGTTTTCACGAGGTTCTCGTCATGCGGAACCGCTATATCAACAATCATTGTGCGACGCTCTAATCGATCTATCACCACTATGTCAGGTTTATTGGCAACAATAGTCCTGTCAGTGATGATAGATCGATCCCAATACAATGTGATGTTGCCATTTTCGAGAACTGGGTCGGGCACATACCTGTAGTACGGTACTTCCGATTCCACAAGCCTGTACTTTAGAGCAAGTTGCTGGTGGATAATCCTAGCTACAAGGTTGTGTCTATGCAAGTAGTCTCCGTTAGCCAGACGAGAGCACCCAGAGATAATGTGTCGGATTGATTCTCCCGGTCGGTGGCATGCCCGACAAATGTCAACCGTGCCGTCCTTCACAATATACCTCCGGTAGTTGTTCGTCATCATAACTTCATCCATAATCGCACAGACAAAACCTTCGGTTTCCCCAAAGAGATCACCGAATCGCAGCCAGGATACGGACGCCAAGAAGTCTACATCAGGCCCATGTAGGGCCCGGTAGAAGCGCCCGTGAAGCTCCTTGCTCTGCCATACCTTCTTGCGGTCATTAGGTATACATTATTATTATTATAATAGTAAAACCCAATGACGTATTATAAACCCCAAAATAAAATACAAATAAAATGATTAAGTAGCCACATGGTAAAATTAATTAATTTCTTAGGAACAAAATGTACTACAATCACCTAATTATGAAATAAATTATTATTATTATATTGTTATTAATTAGAAATTATTGAGATTTCTGTTTGATCTATGTATATTTTTGGGAATGGCTTTCTTTATACCAATTTCTATATTTGGGAGACTTTTCGTTGACTTTTTATCACTTTCTGTATCATCTGAAATTTCAGTAAGTTCTATAGAAGTATGAACATTATTACCATTCTTGTTGGAACGAAATTCCTTATCGCGCGTTGTGAAAGGGGGCTAGACGGAAAAAAATCTTACGAAAAGTTGTCACGACACTTTTTGCTATACTTCACAAACGCAGACAATTCGAACAGAAAAAAAATTGAATCGTTGGAACTGTCAAATAGAGTTCATTATTAGTTGAATGGCGGCTTTTCTATGAAAATATTGGAGCGAATTAAAACCTTATTTTTACACATTAACCGTGAAATTCGGTTGCACATAGCTCCTATTGTCCGGTCGGGCACCAACCTATACGTTTCTCAGAATAATTTCATCCTACCTAGTTTGGTAAAATTTCAATTTTTAACCGTTTACGTTTACAAAATAAAGTCCGAATTCGCTTTTCTTAGAACATGTTTATGTATTTAAAGGCGGCGCGGCGAACTCTTTGAACTAGGTACCTACGGCGATATGTTTAGTACCTAAGTTTATTCGCTCAAATAGTGGCGGTACCTACCTCAATGACAGGTCGTTATCATCGGAATTATCATTGATGATAATTCCGATGATAACGACCTACGAGATAAGTCCACCTTTCACTGTGAGACTGTGTGGATTGTGAAAACGAGTGTAAATTTTAAGTCGATAATTAAGCCATAGAATACGTAGGTTAGGTAGGTAGGTAGTTACTGTACCTACTTCTATGTTTTGTTTAGTAGGTACCTATTGAAAGTTTGGGTTTGGTAATCATGAGCTTTCTATCGGTCGCGGTCGTCAGTTAAGTAGGTAACCACTGCACCCTATCGCTCTAGGTCACAGAGTACTTTTCTCTAGGTTTTACTAGCGACAATAATATTTTTTTTGATTTGAGTAAAATGTTTTGGTTTAAATTAAGCCAGTGGGAGCATAGGTGGGTACCTAGGTATGTAGTGGTACTTACTATTATCATTGGCGAATTATTTGTAGTTGTAAGTAGGTAGTAGGTAGTAGGGTGCTAGAAAAAGAAAGGCAGGCAGGCGTAGGTACCTATAGGTGCTATAGGTAACCTATTTAAATAAATAGAGCTATTCACAAACACAGTTTTAATCAACTTTGGCATAATTAAAAAACTTACCTATTAGGTATAAAATTTACACTTATCGAAGCAACTGCTCAATATGGAGTCCATTTCGCTCGATACATAAACGGGCACGTTTAATTAAATTGTCTTTTAATTACATTATATTTGTTAATAATAAAAAAAATATTATTACAATTCCTTCACTAATTAATCGAAAGGAACTTCGTTCCATCCGGGTGTCCCTTGACACCTCTCAAGTTTTTTTTTCTTCGTATTATAACATTGATTGTAAATTTGGATGCAACACATGGCGTTTGAGGAACTAAAACATTTATTATAAATTTTATAAGTTATATAAATAAAAACTGCCAATATTATTGCATAGGTAAGTCCGGAATAATAATTACCAATATTTTACAATGTGGGACTGATTTTCACTACCTATTATGAATTTCATTCTCTAAATTATCTAATTTATGCGAAGCTAATTTCAAAGATTCTAGATTAACATTTGATAAGCTAATTGGCTTAAAAACTTGAGAGCTTTCGTTATTAAAATTATATTGACAACAATCGTATAAAGTTAAGTCAAAGTTTAAAGTTATTTGACTCGGTACAGTAGATTTGTACTTATTTGAGGGATAAAATTGTTGAGTTTGAAAGTATGGCACACAATTCTTTTTTATATATAAAATTCCTGTTTCTTGTACAGTATAATCAAATCAAATCAAATCACTCAATCACTTATGTTATTATTACATTTCTTTGTTAGATTGTTAGGTTTGGATTGTACATAGATGTATCTGTTATCATTTAACTTTTGCCAAACGTTTATGTTACCATAAATAACTTTAGAATCGCAGCTCTCAGGAAGCGACAGGGTAACTTCTGTTAATAGTTTAGATTCACATGAACACAAAAAACAAACAAACAAACACAACAAAAACACACAAAACAAACAAAACAAAATTCAAGGCAATGGACATATAATATAGTCACTGTTGACATGTTTACATTCACTAATGCTAGCTAACAGTACATAGTTTAATCTGTTATCCGTTACTGCTACATGCAATTTGGAAGGGTGAATTAGAACTTAAGTTAAATAATTCTTAACATCGCGTGGAGTAGGAAGTGGCAAATTCTTGCATAGGTTGAACTTTACAACATTTATTAAAGGTATTTGTATGATAAACATTAGTTTATTATTGTAATAGTACACAGTCAGTTCCGACAAGTCGATTATGGTATGAATGTTTTGCAACGTTAGTGAAACTGGAAACTCGGAAGTTCTTTTTAATTGAACGTTGTTTGATAACTCATTATATAATTTCATAGGAGTTATGACATATGGGTGTAAAATATTTGTCTTAGCGAAAAAGATCGTGTTCAAGATTGTATCGAGAATATTGGAAATACACAATAATGATCCTTCAATAATATTAAACATAGAAATAAGTTTTTCTAAATTAATTAAGTTAGTGTTCACTAATAATATTTTTTTAATTTCAAACATATCAACAATATTTACAAGAATAATAAAAAAGAAAACCTAAAATATTGAACTAAAAAAAAAGTTTGTGTTCGTCTTAGAATTAGCCGTTAATATATAATTAAGTTTTTCAATATGATTGCTTAATTCGTTATTATTTAATTTTTGAATTGAAATATTAAAATAATTTATAGTAGAGCGAACAACATGAATATTATCTTTCATCAAGATGTAAATACGATGTTCGTTTTGTTGACAAGTGTTAATTAATAGCTTCGTAATATTTTCTAGCGCGTCGTCAGCAATCTCGGACAAATTGGAAACCGGACGCTCAATGACCGTTTCTGACCGCGACGGTATGACATATTAAAATGGCTTACTTACACCAGCTGATAGGTATTTCGTAACCCTCTAAATGAAAGGTATTGGTTGAATATTGAACATCTATTTTAAAATGTTGGATAAAATCACTACCAATAATACCATCGTAGTTTAAATTGATTGTATCGTCGATCGCGTGAAACACATAGAAGAATAATATTTTCCTTTTTGGTGACACATGATATTCAAAGTTTAGTAGACCCGAGAGATTCGCAATATGAATCCTTGTCACTTAAACCTTTAAGTTTTATAATTTCAGGGTTAAGCATTGGTTTATTATATAAATTGGAATATTTGACCATTGAAATTGTAGAACCAGTGTCAATCAAAAAGCACAAGGGCTTGTTATTATAATTCGTTTTTAATTAAACGTGAAGTAGAGAAACTTTATTATTGATATGATTAATAGTAAATGTTTTCTCACTCGAACAATCCCTAGAAAAAAAAGCTTTTCGGCAAATCAAAATAAAATTTACTGAAGATCTGTGGGGTATGTCTATTAAAGTTTGTACATCTATAATAGAAACAATAGCACCTTATTTGGCTTTAATATTTAATATGTGCGTAGACCAAGGTGTTTTCCCAGATTTAATGAAATTTAGTAAGGTCATACCTCTTTTCAAATCCGGGGATAGTAAAGATACTAACAATTATAGACCCGTGTCCGTGTTGCCGGCTTTCAGCAAGGTTTTTGAAAAGATTATGCTTAATCAGATGCTTGCTCATTTTAACACAAATGGCATATTACACGATCAACAGTATGGTTTCACCAAAGGGCGTTGTACGACTGACGCCGGTGTCACTTTATTAAAACACATATTTACTGCGTGGGAAGAGGCACAAGATGCCATAGGAATCTTTTGTGACCTCTCCAAGGCATTTGATTGCGTAAATCACGAGACATTAATTCTGAAACTTGAGCATTACGGACTAGGTAAACTTGCGCTTAGTTTAGTGAAATCTTATTTAAATGATAGACAGCAGCAAGTTCAAATAAACGGGGTGAATTCACATGGTTTAAAAGTACAAATGGGAGTACCACAAGGCTCAATTTTAGGTCCTTTCCTCTTTTTAGTTTATATTAATGATCTTCCCCGGTTATTCAAAAACCAGCCACAAATGGTGTTATCAGATTTGCTTTGCCAAATGTCAAAAATAGTGAGTGTGACATAGTATTGAATAAAGAGAAACTGGAATTCGTCGATAAAACCGTTTTTCTGGGATTGACGCTCGACTCAAGGCTACAATGGGGTCCTCATTTAACATCTCTCGCAGGACGGCTAAGTTCGGCAGCATATGCTGTCAGAAAGATTCGGCAATTTACTGATGTGGATACCGCGAGACTGGTCTATTTTAGTTACTTTCATAGTATTATGTCTTACGGTATTTTATTGTGGGGAAGAGCTGCAGACATCGATTCTATTTTTATTCTGCAGAAAAGAGCCATCAGAGCCATTTACAATCTGCGTATGCGCGATTCTCTAAGGGAACTGTTTAAGGAAATTAACATAATGACGGTGCCTTGTCAATACATCTATGAAAACATCATGTACGCTAGAAAAAATCTGCATCTTTTTGATAAAAGAGGTGACAGACATGATTATAATACTAGAAATAGGGACCAACTAGTTCAACCAGGTTTCAGACTGGCTAAAGTAGATTCGTCTTTCATGGGGTACTGTTTAAAGTGTTTCAATAAAATACCTCCCCACATTGTTCAACTAAATGAGACAAAATTTAAGTCTTGTATTAAACGCACGCTATGCAACCGAGCATATTATAAGTTGAGTGATTACATCACTGATAAAAGTGCTTGGCTGGATGCTGGTCTAGCTCCACAGCCATAAGGGTTCATAGATTAATTGATTAGCATTTGTAACAATTTTTGGAGCTGCTGAAGATGTAGATCTATATTATCTTTGCATTGTATAAACTCAATGTGTTAGTATTATATAATTTTTCGTAGCACATACATGTGAGCACTATGTTCTTTAAAGCTACCATTTACGAGGTATACCTCTCATTGACTTGAATATGCCCTGGCGGTTGGGAGAGTCATGCTCACTTGAATGTCTCGCTGCCGGTGGCGCATGTGTTGGATCATTCGGTTCCCTTCAAAATGGTTGAGCTAAATGGTGCCGATCCATGCGTCATGTTCGTGAACGGACGCCGTCGGTTGGGACTGGTCATCTCTTAGCTGCCTCGGTTATTTTAAATTTTGGTTTGAATTGTTATTATAACTATATTTTTCTCTAGACCTCTTTTAACATGCAAGACGTGTTACATTGTTCTCACATTGTACCCTTAGATTCAACATGAATGATGTAACCTAAATTTGTAAAATTTAACTGATTTTAAAAGAGTGTTCATGGAGTTTCTTGCTCGTTCTTCTCCATAGAAACCTACTGTTTGGAACGAGCAACTAGCTTCAACTTTCTGACTGACTGACTCTGACAATTCAAAAGTACCTGTAAATGGTTTAATTGAAATAAATGATTTTGAGTTTGAGTTTGAGTTTGAGTTAGAAAAAAGACTCGATTTCACACGAGATGAGGGACTGTCTTTAAAATTCAAATCTGAATTTAACTTCTTGTTTGAAAACTCAGAAGCATGTGCATTAACCTGTGTTAGAGAAAATATTAGAACACAGTTTGAAGGACACTTAGTCTCTTTTATAGCACTAACCTGTGTTGGAAATAATTTAGGAACACAGTTTGAAGGACTCGTAGTCTCTTTATTTGCACTAACCTGTGTTAGAAATAATTTAGGAACACAGTTAAAAGGATTCGTAGTCTCTTTGTTTGTACTAACCTGTGTTGGAAATAATTTAGGTACACAGTTTGAAGGACTTGTAGTCTCTTTGTTTGCACTAACCTGTGTTGGAAATAATTTAGGAACACAGGGGGAAAACTTTGGATGTGCCGTCCGTGTTTGAGAAAATTTGGGAACACGGAATTTAGAAAAGTTAGAGGTTTTCGTGTCATTTAAATTATTTTCACGAGGTTCCGGCAGACACGTAACCGAAACCCTAACTAGTTTAAACTATCATCGTCATTTTGAATGGTAACATGATGCACATTAGAGCTATTATCGTTTGACATGTTATTTGAACTCGGTGCACTTGATAGTGTAATATTACTTCGGTCGGTCTGTGAATTGTTATTATTTTTAGCTTGCAGTTTGCGACATTCGCCTATCAAATGATCTCGTTTTTTGCAATAAGCACATAATTTATTTGGATAAAAATTTGAATTCGATTTATTTTGATTATTAGTGGCAAAATTATTTGGTTCATTATAATTTGATGAGTTTACATGATGAAAATGAGGAGAAAAATTCTTATTTTTGTTTTTAAAACCGTCTGAAGCGACATGACCGCTCTTATTACATATTTTGCATTGTTTATTAGAACCAGTTGAGAGTGTAGAGAGATTAAATATTTTTTCTTCTTCAATTGCATGTGTAATTGCTTGTGATGATGTCCTAGGGTTCCTACACCGCACAATGTGGGAAAAATTGAAGTTCAACCCTAACAAGAACGTATTGAGAGACAAATCCTCCATTGCGGCTATTCGACCTAGTACTGCTTTATCATTTTCGCAGCTGTAATGGATGTCAGCTTGTAGTCGTGTTAAACATGATTCAATGCGTATAGAAAATTGCATCACGTCTTCGGAAGGCAATTGCTTGCAATTTTGTAAATCAACTAATAAGTGAGTGGAGTGTTTCTTCTCTTCAACGGTGACTTTAAGAAATTGTTTAATATCGGGCCAACTATTGAATTTTTTTAAACAACAAGCTAACTGATCTTTGTCTTCCAACTGCGAGATGATGTATTTACACAAAACGTTCTGTTGTTCTGTAGTTGCTAATGAAATTGCATTTTCGCAGTTTGTTAAAAACGCGGGCAACAACTCGCGATCTCCATTAAAAGGTTTGATGAACTTTGTGAGGACAGAAAGGGTAATTAATTTTGTCAGCCATTTTAACTTTTTGTTTTGGTGCTGGATTATCCTCGGAGGAACTATAAGAGGAATTAGATGAAGATGCAATTTCTTCGGATCTCTCTTTTTTAAGAGGCATCAAAATGATATGTTACTTTTCGCATTAAAGCAATACAGAACATCAGATACAAAACATGCACAAAAATTGTAAATAAAATTGTAAAATAAATTGTAAAAGTTGTAAATAGGAAAACTATAATTTTAAGAACCTTAGAGTAAAAGTGACATAGTATACCAATATGAAAATCTTGAAATTGGTGTAAATTAGGGAAAAATCACTTCACTTAAATTGATTTGGGAACACTTTCACTGGAATAAATAAGAAAACTCACAATAGCAGCGACGTGGCAGCAGCACTCGCGAACATTTTGGAAAGATGACGTCACACGTAGTGCAATGACACACGGCAATCACCTGGCTACTCAGGGAGTCGTATTACAGAATTGCGTCGTCGTCACGTTGCGTTCTACTAACACGCGGCAGTGCGCTTAGACAACGTGGCTGAATGTGGTATGGATGGATGATGAGCAGTCGCAGATCTTCGGTGAAAACTCAATGGGCCCTTGAATGATATTGTGATGCGGGCTCACACTCGAAAGTGGAGGCTGACCGTCGACCACGAGGTAGCAGGTGGTGTTCTGGGGTGATGCGGACTCACGCTCGATAGCGGAGGCTGACCGTCGACCACGTAGGATGCAGAAGCGCGGGCTTAGGCTTTTCAAGAGCCTAAGGCTTATCGTCGACCCTTCCTAAAAGGACTTCTTGACCACGGAACCAACAAATACAATGGTGCAGACGAGTGGAAACGAATTCGTGACGCCTACATCTATAGATCCCAGTACTCAACGATTTTTCCTGGGATCTCACTTCTGACACCAGTTTGTTAGGATGGGGCTCCGTGGGTCCTTTTTAAAATAAACACTTTGTACTGCTACATACTTTTAATTAAAGAAAAGTTTAAAAGTTACATTCAAGGAACTACAGTATGAATAATAATTTACTCTAGGTATTCGGATCTGCGACTGACTGCCTAAATTACATGTATTTGCCTTTTTATTGAATCGGCATTAACGTGACAGTGTTGGGGGTTTTGCCTAGGTTGCATTTTGTTGGTGGATTTAATTATTCATAACAACGTAAATGCTCAGCATTGATTTCTTTCTTATCAGAGTTAGCGCAATAATTTGATTCCTCACGATCACATCTACAACATGTTGATTCAGAATGAGAGCCTAACAAGGAAAAACGCAAATCACATACAATCGATACACTGTGAATGGTGGAAACAACAGCAGAAGCAATCTGTGTAAATTATGATCTTTTTATATACACACTTGTTTGATACACACGTGTGAGCTTGTATTGTGTTGTATTTATTTGTTTTACTTGCTTATTACTTAATATGATGAACATTGGAACAACACATTTGTGTAGGTACATATTTTAGGTAGTAGTTACAATATGCGAGTATTTAAAGAGTATACCTAAGCAAAGTATAAAATTGTATTTATGGCCTATAAAAACAGCGTAATCTCACACTACACCCCAACGTCGTCGCAAAAGCTCAAACCAGAAATTTTATCATAACGAAATACATGAAATAAATAAAAAAATATCTTATACCTAAAGCCTTGCCAACCAATATCGTCGTGCAATTTTTAAGTCACTCCCTCCATTCCTCGGCTCATTACCCCTAACACCTTCCCTAAGGCGATAGGAAATATATTAGCCGCACCGTAAAACGTCATCAGGCGCACACGCCGCACGATATCTCGTTAGTTCTCAATTTGAATATCGGCCAATCAACGCGCGACGGCACGGTCGGGGCGACCCCTTCCCGATTCAATTATTTTGTTTTTTGCGCTCGCAACACTGTGGGTAAACACGTTTTCTTTTTTGAAATGTTCGACGCGTTCGTTGGTTGCCAGTTTTTTTTTTAAGTTTGTTTGTCAAGTTAGCTTTGACGTGTGCGTTAGATAAACAAAGGTGGTTATTTTTGGATCAACGATTTTAAAACGGATGCAAATGTATAGGCATTTACCAGACACTGGTTGAACGGGAAAATCTTCAAATCATCAACATCTTTCTGCCTTTATCATGTTACTTGGGGTCGGCGCAACATGTTTTCTTCTTCCGTTCCGCCCTGTCAACCATCTTTATACTTTTACTTACTCCCTTTTCATTCATATTATTCTTCACACAATACATCCATCTTTTCTTTGGCCTTCCTCTACAACAACACCAGAGAGGATGGGGGATTTGCTGTGTGGATGGAGAGGGTTCCATCCACACAGCAAACACCAACAACTCGCATTGTAACTGGCGCCACTTACAAACTTCCCCTAATATATTCTATTCCTACCTTACCGATTCTAGTCAGTCCACTCATTCATCTCAACATTCTCATCTCCGCTACATGTAATCTTTTGTCATTCATCTTCTACACGGCCCAACAGATCCATACAGTACGACAGGTCTTATCACGGACTTGGATCACGAACGGGAAAATCTTCTTATAATAATGTAAACAGAAAGTTAACCTAAACCTATTTTCACAGATGAAAATTAAAAACATCGTGGTGAAAAGCTTTAATGGCCGGTTCTTAAATTATTTTAACGACTGGAGTCTTCACCTAACCCCATATATCCTCACAATAAAAAATCGACTGAAAGCTTTCGCAATATTCAACTGGTGGACTATTTCAGCTAAAAGTCCTTTATTCTATATCTAAAAATAGGTAGCAATATTTTGACAGCACTACCCCGTAACTTGTAAAAGCCAATCAGGTATAACAGGGCTCCGGGCAAATGTCAATACCGACTGACGTGCGATACGAATCACGGGAGGCGGGAAATGTATTTTTATTAACGTAGGTATCACGTCAAAGGGAAAAACAAATTTCGAGAGCTACAGTTTTTGTAATACCTGGAAAAACAACACAAAAAATATTTAATTGTTTAGAATGTCAGATGGTTATAACATTATTTTGGTCCCTTGTATAAGATACCTTTTAATCAGGTACAAAAATGTTGCAAATAAGTTAAGTTCAGACATACATTCTTCCTAAAATGTATACAGTTCAAACAAATAATTTATTTTTGCTCAAAATTTATAAAAAAGGCGAGAGAAATAATTTCTAATATATTTTTTTCATTTGCGATATCATTTAAGAAGTCATTGATATAATATTATTATTTTTAGATTATTAAGGATGTTAATTCGTTTCTAAAGATTTTAATTGGGTATTTTAATGAGAATTTTGCGTTATTATATTTATTTGTCTAGAACATATAATATGCTAAAATAAAATAAAAACAAATCAGTCATTGCCTCAGTCAGGCCAGGCTTATCCCTTAACACCAAGTTAATTGCTGACACATATTATTAGATTGTCATTTTGTAATTTAACCTCATGTTAACAACTAACTCTGATTTATTTTTTAGCATAAGTAGGCCTTAGCGAATTGATGAACACAGTTTGTTATTTTAGCAGACAGCAGACACTTCTCCACACTTGATATTATTCTTTAGCCCCTCATCACTTTCACTACACTGTGGTATGTAAAATATAACCCGTTATTTCAAACATTAAAATAACGAACTGAACCTGATTTAACTTAATTTGGTCGAACAAACTGATGACCCAAATCAAATCGCCAACAAATAGGTAATAAACGTACCTAATACCTATCGTAAAAATGCTTCCATAGAGATTACAGCCCAACATTAACTTAGAAAATTATTTAAAGCTATAAAACCTTCACGCTACACTACATGGTTCAGATATCAAAATTATGTGCGATTTGCGTGTCGGAAACGTAATTATATTAGCGTCACCACGTCTAAAGGTGAAAAATAGCATGTTCTAGACATGGCCGAAAGTAGTAAATGAAAATATGGTAAATAAAATTGTTTTTTACAAAAAATAACATAGCTACGGCAGTGTATTGACCTAGTGGTGAAAAAATAGCGTTTATTTGTGGTGACATCTTAAGAGTTACAAAAAATGTTACTCCTGCCAAACTGTAAAGCAGTTTGTTGGCAGTTGTAGTTCCGATATGCAATTTTAGTATCTACTTTTTCCTCAATATCAATTAAGTGCTAAAAATTACCTTTAACTAAACTAAACACTTTTTACAGCAGCATAAAGGCTGACTGTTACATCACAATAACAATATGGTAACCTATAGCAACTAAAGATAGAAATACATTAGTACCTCATTAACATCAGCTCAACCTGTGAATACTCAGTTTCGTCTAAAAGAACATAATACTAAGCAAATTAAAAGATTTAATGAGTAGTTATAAATAGACAATTCTGAAAAACTTTCTATCGCTGAAATTAGGTAATGTGAGGCTGAGGTGAGCCGTGGTGCTTGATGGATTGACAGCTCACTTCAAGATCACTTAACATAAATACTCCGGGGATTTTTTACAGAATAGCACTGGTACTGCTTTGCGGACAAGTTTTTGTTAAGAAATAAAGATTTAAAGCACTGTTTATGTTTATTTTTAGTTATTTGTTTGTAAGTTAACTTAAGATTAGGTTATGATGGGACTGGCATGAACTGTGTTAAAAAGTTCCTTACAATAATAAAGATTAAAAAAAAGAAAAGAAATAAAGATTTCATAATTGATGACTAGCAGTTTTTCCGCGATTTCGTCTGCGTAGTATCATACCTTCTTCCCCTTAAAACACAACACCCTACTCGGCCCGTTATTAGGGGTATGTAAATAATAAAGTCAAATTTTATTTTTTACACTATGTTTTTAGTGGCAAATTTGAAGCTGACTAGTTAAAAAAAAAACTGGCCAAGTGTGAGTCGGACTCGTGCACGAAGGGTTCCGTATCATTATCTATACAACATTAGACATCGAGCAAAAAAGGGCAAAAATATATTTATTTTATTTTGTTTTTAGTATTTGTTGTTATAGCGGCAACAGAAATACATAATTTTGTAAAAATTTCAACGGTCTACCTCTCGCGGTTCTTAAGATACAGCCTGGTGACAGACAGACGGACGGATAGACGGACGGACAGACGGACGGACAGACAGCGAAGTATTAGTAATAGGTTCCGTTTTTACCCTTTGGGTACGGAACCCTAAAAATAAGATTTTATCAAGCGGATTTTATGCAAGTTACATAATAGGTATATATTATTATTCCCATATAATTATATAAGTTCTGATAATGCATAATATTGTAAAGTTATTTTTTAAGAGAATGTAGTAAGTTTTTTTTCCCATTATTCTCCATACGAAACTACCTTTTGGAAGGGGCAACTAGATAAAAAATATGACGTTCAAAAGTGCCTTTTAATGGTCTTATTGATATAAATTATTTGATTTTGACCTCCACAACCCTAACTGGGTTGTGGAGGTCAAAATGGGTTACAAGAAACCCCGTAGTAAGACTAATTGACAGACTTTCTGACTTCTGGCAACCCATAATGACCGTCAAAGATCTACCAATGACCGGCGGCGCCATTGTCTTTATGTACTTTCTGACACACGAAGGTGTCTCTGGATGAAATGAATACTCCCATCCTCGGACTAACCGTGGCAAGCATGGCTTAACTATAACCGATCTACTCGTACAACTTTTATTTAGCTACGAACCTCCCCTTCTATTACCCTTTATTTATTATCCTTTTTTTTTTGCCCGCGATTTCGTCTGCGTGAATCGGTTATCGCGGATGCCTCAGATTATGAAACAAAAGGCAGATAGACCGCGCGGAACACTGAGAGTGAAGCCAAAAAAGCAAATACAAATTCAAAAGCGAAACCTACAATCTCGTGATGGTATTCGTTTTCTCAGTGTTCCGTGCGGTCTATCTGCCTTTTGTTTCATAATCTGAGGCGGATGCAAACAAAGTCGCGAATTAAAAAGTTACCTATGTCCTTCCCCAGAGTTCAACCTACGTACAAAAAAATATCATCAAAATCGGTTCAGCCGTTTTATCGTGAAAGCGTAACAGACAGAGTTACTTTAGTATTTATAATATTAATACTAGCTTTTGCCCGCGACTTTGTCCGCGTGAATGTCGGTTATAGCGAATGCAGACGAACTTGCAGATTAAAGCCTATGTCCTTCCCCTGGGTTCAAGCTATATTCATACCAAATTTCATGAAAATCGGTTCAGCTGTTTCGTCGTGAAAATGTAACAGACAGAGTTACTTTCGCATTTATAATATTATATAAAGTATGGATAGTATGGAAGTATGGATATAGTATGGAAGTATGGATATAGTATGGAAGTATGGATATAGTATGGTATTATGGATTATCGTCCACAACATGAAAGTTCAAAAATCCAGGGGGCCAAGTCTGCTATTTTTATAATTTCGTCATTCCAACACGATCCCATTGTCATTTTGCTAAAAGTTCGTAATCTGCTAAATCCATAATGGTCGATCATTGGTCGGTCAATGGTCTCGTAATAGAATTGTGTTATATTGACATTGTCAACAAATTTGAACATTTATTCATGCCAGATTTCATTTATATATATTTTTACATATTATTTATAAGTGTTATAAGCAATCTGAAGTAGTAAGAAGTTCGTAAACTAAGTCAGTCATTAATTTGTCATTATGTACGAGATTACCATTCTATAGCATTTCTTTCAATGGAGTGTCATTGGTTGACCATTGGAAAGTCATAATGACGCCATTATACCTATTAGTAGATTACCAAACTTGTTAAAATCAACAATTATGAGATCAATGATAGACCATTCTGACACTATTGTAATAGCAGACTTGAGGCCCAGGGAAGTTGCTAGTCCACATTGCTGATATTATACCTAAAGCAACGCACACACTTTAATAATCTTGCTAGCATAAGACATTTCTGAACTGTAACGTTATTAATTGTAACATTTAAGTGATGATGTGTAACCTAAGCTGTAGAAGGCACCGAGACCTACATGAGAACAGTTATTTGCCTAAAGTCTATGCGGTTTGTTTGTTTCGGGCTTATGTTCAAGTACTTTAAAATTAATGATTGTCTAAGTAAGTCTAAGTATATTGTACGACTACGTTCTCATATTAAACGTTAATTATAATCACGTTTGAGTACGAAAGTAAGTTGTCTAATTTAGTTTAATGAGAATAAATTTGAACAATGTTTGGCTTACTTTTTTATGTAAGTTGCTACCTACTTAATACTTAATAGACACTGAATCTGTTTTATATAACACTAGCTGATACCCGCGGCTTGGCCCGCTTGACAAATTACAAAAAAATCCTATTGAATCACTCTATCTATTAAAAAAAACCCGCATCAAAATCCGTTGCGTAGTTTTAATGATCTAAGCATACATAGGGACAGACAGACGCGGCGACTTTGTTTTATATTATATGTAGTGATAACTTGTGCCTAGTTTTGTTTTGTCGTGTTTTTTGAATTAATTAATAATAACATTCTGTCGTGTACGGTACACGACAGAATGTTTAACATTAACATTCAAAATTACTGTTTTTTAATTATTACTGTTTGAGAAATTAAATGTTTTTCTTACTTGTTTAAATGTTATATTACTTTTTTAGAATTCCAAATTTAAAGTTAATCTAATAGTACATAAGAGCGTTGTCTTGAAAAATACATAAGAAGTTGGTTGCAAGCCAATATTGCAGCGAGAGCATATTGGTCTACAAAAGGAAAATTGCAATTATAGGGTGACTGGTAATTAGTGTACGATACTTAAACACGTGATTGTGTTCATGATAACAAACAACTTTCCCAAAGAAAAAATGTTTTTTGTACTGGTTCACTTTAGGTCACAGGCGTGCGCGCGCGTGAATTTCATACGGCTGTTGTGTTATTGTGACAAAAGTGAACCATTACAAAAAAAAAATTTCTTCGGGAAAGTTGTTTGTTATCATGAACACAATCACGTGTTTAAGTATCGTACAATAATTACCAGTCACCCTATATAATATTAAATTGTATTAGCAGTATGTTGCTTTTCATCACTTTATACGGTTCGACAAAGCCTCCGTACTAGCGAGAGAGAAGTTCTTTGTTCCGCGGAAAATACGTACTATTGCAATAAGTCGACGCCCTAACTTTAATAGAGACGGTGGTTGGTCCATATCTCCATCATGGAAGCCACTGCTTAATATGGTGAGACCCGATACAGAGGAGGAACTAAAAAGTGATGATGTGGTCACCTCAGTGTGTATGTGTTTCAAGCAAGATACTCTTCCGCTACCTCTACCACCTCTACCCTCGCCCGCGCCACCCCCGCCACCCCCGCCACCCCCGCCACCCCCGCAGTTGTCCGCGGCCGCGTGTGCGCCCGCGCGTAGTGTCCGCAGGAATGCGACGGGCGGTGTGTCATCCAGTGGAACTCCTTAAAAAAGGTGGCCGTATGCCATCGAAACTAGTCGGACGAACCCGACAACATGAGTTAATACGTTGTTCTCAATCTATAATGTTGCTTTTAGGTAAACATTTACCTCCTATTACTAGTATAACACAAATGACAACAATCAACATTATCGCTAATCAAATATCTATATATTAGAGTATGTACAAAGCATAACAAGTTAATAAATGACAGCTAAGTTATGTACATATTTCCATAGTGTTCACATATTTATACATAGTGCTTAGGTAGACAGTCGCAACATGTAAAATACTAGCATTCATCTGCATCCGGTTAGACTGGAAGCCGACCCCAATATATTTGTAAATGGGTAGGCAGTTTATTTATAGAAAAAACAAATTAAATGACAAAATTTCAGTCAAGAAAGTCCAATGACTTTCTTAACAAACTCTTTCACAAGGCAATCTACGAGTTCTATAAATTAACGGTTAAAAAGTACCTAATCAATTTATTGTTAGTTACACAAGTTCCTTAGTTATAGATCGTCCAAAATTCTCTAACTACATAGTTGTTAGGATCAGATTTCCCAAACTACTATCATATTGCTCAGCTAACAATGTATTTTTCTTTCAAAGCACACAGGCAAAACTGCGTGGTTATAAAGTGAGTTCTGGTAACAGTTCGGAAGCCAATTAATCTGTCAGTTTAAAATTCAAAACGCTCATTCAGCAAAGTACAGCTAGGTTATAGGATATTTATGTAGATTACATCAAACCCTAGAGAATTTGGGCACATAAAAGTTAGGAGAGATGGATGTGGCCATTTCAGTTTTGTTAATTGTTATTGACCAGCAGTGCTATTCTGTTACGATATCCCTCGGTGAACACCTAGGTGAAGTGAGCTGTCATCTGTCCGGATGTTAGGGATTTACAAATCACTACACCGGATGTGCAGCTCACTTCACCTAGGTGTTCACCGAGAGAGATTGTAACAGAATAGCACTGCCTCACCTTTTTTGTACAAGAGTTACAGTGGTTAGGGAACAGTGTGGCGGGCTTGCCTCAACTTTTTTCATTCTGTTATAAAAAACAAACAAACGAATGGAAAAATGACGCATGTTTTGAACAGTTCCGAGTGTTGAATACCCGTCATTTAACTGGCAAAGCCTACAACAGCACATCAATCCAAGTCGTTTCAAATTTAAATCGACTATGAGCGTGTTTTACAATTCAAATAACGCGAAGTTGGACAACGTCGGAAAGGTGGAAACCTTTATATAAATGTAGAACTTGATCCTGGTTTCAGTTGACTTTTAATATCTTTCAAATGTCTGATGTATAGCACTTTGTGACGGTTTTTTAATGGTATACTTTAGTTCTGTATTTTCTCTCATTGTGGAGTCAGACAAGTTGGTGTAGTTTTTAGATTCATTTTATTATACCAGCAAAATTATTGTAGTACATTTAGTTTTCAACCGACTTCAAAAAGAAGGAGGTTCTCAATTCGTCTGTATGTTTTTTTTTTGTATATTTGTTACGCGTATTCTCCGGCAAATGTAAAGCTATTCAAAAAATTCTTCTTTGATGGATAGGGTATGCCTCAAGCGTGATCCCATATAAATTTTATCGAAATTGATTCAGGACTTTTTGAAAAAATCGACAGAAAGCATAAAAATATACATGGATCATGTTGTAATGTTCTCACCTTGTACTTTCAATCTCTGTGTTGACTGTGTTGCCATTTCTTAATGGATTTGGATGATAAGGAAGTACTAAAAAGCGAAAAATAAATACAAAACAACAAAGAACAACCAAGCCACCGACTTCCGAAACTAGTAATGTGTCTTCTGTTCTAAAGTTATTTTTCACGTTTTGGTTTTTGAAGGCGGTTGTCTTTTTTGTAAAAAAGCTTTTTAGGTTACCAATTCTATGGTCGTTGTTTATGGCGTATGAATACCAAGTGTGCATGACTTCTCATAACTTTCAAAAAGGTGGTAAACATTCACTTGCATTTACTTCAAGTTTTAAAACTGGCTCGAGTCCTCGAATAAGTCTTAGTAAGTAGGTATTTTCGAAAAAAAAGTATTTGTTTATGTATTTATGTGATGTCGTATACAGTATTTTGTTTTCAGTAAAGCTATTCTGTTACAATCTCCCTCGGTGAACACCTAGGTGAAATGAGCTGTCAACCGTCCCAATGCTAGGGATTGACAAAGCAGTCGGATGGATGACAGCTCATGAGCTCACTTCACCTAAGTGTTCACCGAGGGAGATTGTAACAGAATAGACATGAATTACATACAGAATATAGTACCTAAGGTAACCATCACCCACACGGCGACAAATCCGTTGGCAAAGATTATGCAGATGGTCAGCTACTTGCTTATTAAAAAAAAACACGGCGACTTTCTTATCAAGATGTTACTAATTTGGTGCATGTCATGTTAGTGATAATAATTCAAGTAAAAGGCTGCTCTTCATTCTGTTTCTTAAATAACAAAGAAAAATAGTAATATAACACTGGTATTTCATAAAATATAATGCAGACACATTAAACGAGTTCTCATGTTAAATTCTTCCCTCGTTGTAAGCATTCCGTCGGCATTTAATTTCAACGTTCTGAAGACATTATGCACATTTGAAGTTTGTTATTAATGTATGATTCTCATCTCGGCATTTTCCTTCACTTTACATACAATTTTGCAACATTTATTAACGTTTTAACCGTCGAGTTACTAATAATAATTACCCGCGCTATTTAAGTGAATTAACATTATCTACACTGTGAAATTCTCAAAAATTAACACCTGTTTTAGTTTGGTTTTACGAGTACAAAATAGACTGTCGCTAGTCGTCCGCTAAACGGATGAATAAAATTAATTAATTGTCCGCTAAAATGGATATAGGTGTTCATCAAAACATCAGTATCTTGTCTTGGGGGAGTGAGAGGAGGGGAGGAGGCGGGAGGGAGAGTTGGGGGAGCCGAGATGATTTGGGGGAAGGGGAGAGGGTGGGGAGTCGAGGGAGTGGGGGGGACTGAAAAGTGGTTTGGATCTGGCACTCGGCAGCCGCTGCCGTGGGTGTATAGGGGCATAGAGGGTCACAGTTCTAAACTAACCTAACCTAACCATGTTGGATCCGTCTTAGAAGGATTACCTAATAAACGTGGTATATCTAATGAATTATAACCTAATCGTCCGATTGTCAGACGATTAATTAATTCATTTTATTCGCCCGCTAAACGGACTACTAATTAATTTTATTCATCCGTTAAGTGGAGGACTAGACACTTCGTACAAAATAAGTCTGGGTTTTGACACTTTATGAGAAAACGATATTTTTATGGTTTTTATGTTTTGATCTTGCTTTTACCTATGGTTTTAATACCAACAAAAAAAACAACACAATAATGAAACTTATAAGCACTTAACAAACGCTTTACTCAAGTACCAGACAAGCACCCTGGCTTACTCAATCCAACACGATTGCAGTAAGCCGTATAATACAAACATTTTAGCATTATTAGAACACTAAATATTATTGTTATTACATCCAGAAGCACGAATTTGTTTGTCGTCCTCTCAGAGGCTACGTAAACTTTTGTGAGTGATGCCTCGGGCCAGAGCAACTGCGAGTCGACGACGAACTACTGGACTTTCTTATTCTTTGAATTTGGAAGTATTCTTGTAGTTTCCACATGTAAAATATTACACTACTTGTATATGTTTACGACAATTGTACTTAACTAACTTTGGTGTGAAGTTGTCTCCTGTTTATGTGTCATAGTTTACTGGTGTAAACTATGACACATAAACAGGAGGCTGGTGCCTTTGTTATGTATTTAGGTTGAGGAATCTTAACATAAGGTCCAGTACATTACATTATTACTAACATACACCTATAAAATTTAACGAAATTATAATTTATAATATTATTTTTGCTGAGTGAATGCAGTCAGAAAGAATAACATATTTATTTAATAATTTTGTAAGCAGAGCGTTAGACGAAATATTATTTCTAAATTCGCCATAAAGTTTGCTGGTTGCAGGTATCTCGAATTGTAGCCATTGTCTGTACTTTCGAAAATATATGAGTTACTTCCTTCCCTATAAAATGCGTAGCTAGACCGTTTTACTTGCCGGTAATAAAAAGCTCCACGTGACTGAAATGAAGTTGAAGAAGAAAATTCCTTATAATATTTGGGAAGTACCTATACGTACCTACGTAGATATTACACAGTTGTGGTTATAGCATAAATCTTAGACCTTTAAGAATTAAAAACTGAAAAAATGTTACGGTGATTTTTATTTATCTATTTTCCCCATCGCCAGATATATGATATCGATTAATCTATACATCTATACAAATAAATAAAATTGAAGTGTCTGTTTGTAATGTCCAAATACCAGCTTTTAACTAAATGCATATGAAAGTAAGTCTGTCTGTTTGTTCCGGCTAATCGCTGAAACGGCTGAACCGATTTTGATGGGACTTTTACTGTCAGATAGCTGATGTTATAAGGAGTAACTTAGGCTACTTTTATTTTAGAAAAAAATAGGGCTCCGCACAAATAAATTAAAACCCTGACAACCGACAATTACGCGGACGAAGTCTTTGCTCAAGTCCAAAGCTAGAAAACCTGACAACCAGTCTTACAATGGGGTATCGTGTTACCCATCAACTGGGTTGTGGAGGTCAGGTAGGTAGGTCTTTGTGCAATATATCTACTCTAAACACTGTTTTAGGTTAGTAGACCAAAGTAAGAACCAATAACAGTACTTACACGTTGCTATGAAAATTGCCAAATGATTCAAAATATGACAAAACTTGCTTTTGCACGCGCGTCGCTCGCGGTAATTTAGAATTTTTATAATGTAATTCAATTGTGATTCGACACATGGCACCATCCATTGTTGTTTTCCTCGGAAGCAGTACTTTTTTTGGAAGAACGGTATCCTATGTCCGTTTCTGTACACCTGACAACGTATATCCAAAATTTCAGGATGATCGGTTCACTGGTTTACAAAAAAACTTACTTACCTACTTTCGCGTTTCGGATTAGGATGAGATACATAAGTACTATTTTCTAAGCAATCTTTAGAATGCGATGTGAATTGCCTATCCATATTGAACTACAAAACAATTGATGCACATATTATACTCACCTTTTATACCCATACCAGTAGCAACATATACCGGGGATTTACGAAGAGCTATTGCCTTCTAACCTCTAACTTTAATTGCCTTTTACCGCTACTTTTATGGCTCAGGCTTAATGTTATTGGTAAAGATTTCAAACCTCCTACATAGAACTACAATATACACCATTAGTAATTTAATAAGAATTACCGGTTAACTAAATAATATATTTCAGAAACCCATTTACATGATAATAGTCGTGTACATGATTTTAAGCTTAATCAGAGAAACTGGTATAAGCAGTAATAATTATCTTCTTATCATTTTAATTAATTTAATTTAACTTTTATCATTAAATACTGTCTTTAAGTAACTTTAGTAAAACTAGCATCCCGAGCAACGAACTAGCTTTCGCAGGTAATTATTATAAGAGTTAATTAAACAAGCATAATTACAGTAGCAGGGTAATTATTCTCTTTTATAGTGCTATGTGTCTGTAACATTGTGTTACCTGTAAACTTGACGTTCGGTTGCACCAGACGTGTAACTGTAGTTCCTTAACCAACGCCGGGATTGTTGTCTAGCTAATTTTGCTAATTTTTCCACAGAAAAACAGTTTTCTGTGTAAGACTGTTAATTTATTTTGTTAGGTCGACATCAACGTTTCAGTAATCGAGCTCGTGACTAAGTTAAAGCCGTACAGATCGATTGGTCAAAGGTTAAGCTACGCTAACCACGGTCGGTCTGTAGATGGGTGACCATCCCTTTATTACCGAGTTCCCTCCGTGCTTAGGAAAGCACGTAAAGCCGTTGGTCTCGGCTGTCATTTGTAGATCTTTGGCAGTCGTCATGGGTATAGTCAGAAGCCAAAAAGTTTGACAACCAGTCTTACCAAGGGGTATCGTGTTACCCAATAACTGGGTTGTGGAGGTCCGATAGGCAGTCGCTCCATGTAAAACACTGGTATTCAGCTGCATCCGGTGAGACTGGAAGCCAACCCCAATATACTTGGGAAAAGGCTAGGCAGATGATGATGACTTCAAACTTAATTTTCAAAATTTTGCCGAATATGTTTTACAATAATTTAAATTTAAAGTCGATATTAATCAGCTCAATCGATCAGCTCGGTCTGTGTCTTATACGATTAACAAGATAATCCAAAAATATAATTTATCTACTGATTGAAAATGTATTATCTTCTCCCAAGTTACCATAATTTAATGCAACTAAATTCCAAACGATTAGATCGAAGTTCGGTTCAAACAAAGAGCTCAGCGATAACGTTAATCCCAGTTTAGTACTTAATCTTCGCGTTTAATCATAGTGCAATCAACCTGAGAATGTTCGCTTTTATTGCACCACAAATTATGTACCCGAGATCTTCTCTTAGGATAATGTAATATCACCTACTTACACTACCATATAAAAGCGATAAAATAGGTTACCTACCTATCTAGATTTTATGAGCCTGGCTTAAACTTAGTTCAACGGGTATAATAGGTTTTCTTCTTAGAACCTTTGCGACACTGAAATAGACAGTCACTTAATTTTACAATTTTAAGCACGAAAGATATCACGGTTCGGTACATTTTATCATGAAACATTTCTTTATTTTAAAGAGTCAGAAGCTAAGCAATCAGCAATTTCATCAGCTATAAATATAAAAACGGAAGATTACAAAAATTCCGAACAATAAATTTAGAAAAAGCGCAAGTTATCACCACAATAAAATTGGACAAAACAAAAAGTAAGTACGACGCAACGTGTTGTAAAGTAACAATGAAAAATGACGGTCACCGAGTTGCTACGAATTTGTCCCACCTCAGTAACAAAGTTAGGCAAAAGTGGCTAGATTTATCGATGGGGATCTTACCCACCGGCAAAATGCTGGCAATACCGTACACTGAGTTAAAAGCCGTGAAGTTGGGAAATTGAAATGAGTTTACTATCTACAATTCATAGCTCAAACTTCAGCACAGCTGACGGTTTGAAAATAGAGTCTAATGTTTATTTAAGTTGTACACGAGTCAAGCGAAATGGTTTAATGAAATATATTTATTTTTAATTAAAACTTAGCATACGGATTTAGTGTACCTACTTACTTTAACACATAATTTCTAAAAGATTATCTATACTAATATTATAAAACTGAAGAGTTTGTTTGGTTGAACGCGCTAATCTCAGGATCTTCTGGTTCGAATTGAAAATATTGTGTTGGATAGTCCATTTATCGAGGAAGGCTATAGGCTCATGCGAAGCCGGGTCGGGTCGTTAGTTTACTATAATTTATTGCTTGGATTCTCGTCTAGGCGTTTGATACCACCAGTCGAATGCTTTCTTTATCTTGCGACGTTGTTTAAATAAGTATTGGTTGAAATACCTACGTATTATCCAATAACTATAAAGAAATGTATTGCAAAACAAATCCTCACATTACTGCTAGACTGCAACACACTACGTACTCTCATAATCCTATTCCCCTACTAATTCCTCGACGCCTACACGTCACACGGCTCACAAGATGGCGTCTATAACGCAAAACTTTATGGGAATACCATCAACACGGCGCAAATCGTCGCCTGTCGACTGATTGGCCATTATGCAAATCTCATAGTAACAACGCACCCGGAGGCGCCTTGCATATTTTACCGGATTATACCCATAACGCCAATAAGTGATGGCAACCGACCCGTTAGATGTTTGCGTTATTGTGTGATGTATGCCCCCAATGAGTTGGGGGATTGAACTGTTATTATTTTATTAACGGATTCGTGGATTTTATATGCGTTTTCATTTTGGGAAAGTTAAAATTTTTCATGTATGGGTAGTTTTCCAAATCAATGTTTTCAGATTTATAGGTAGAGTCATTTTGAAAAGCCTTCATGCAAAAACTTTACACGTGCATGTAAGTATTGGGTAAATTTTTAATAACAATGCTTGTTAAGAACGTTAACGTCACTATGTGATAAGGCAGCTGGGGTTTTAATACAAAAAAGTGTCAACATTTAACATTGAAACAACTACATAGTAACATGAGACCCACGACTCACGACTATAGTTTAACCAGACTTTAATTTCACGGAATATACGTTATCCTTACATTAGGTACATAAATCCCATAGATACAAAACTAAAGGGATAGGTATATCCCGGCTTAAGGTCGGGATGTTAAACAAAATACAGCTGATCCCTTACTTCTGGATCAGCGGGCAAAAGAATCGATCTCACACACATCCTTACTGTGTGGCCATAACACGAGCGAACGAAAAATTAATAGCTGTTACTTACAAAATTACAAATTATTTGTTATGTGCCCCCAGATAATAATAATAATAATAATTAATTAATTTAATTTCCAAGAGCCTCGACCAACATCTTAGGAGGCTCTCGTTGGGCAGCTGGATCAAGGGCTTGATTCAGAAAGCGGTACTCCTGGACACAGCGCGTATTGTTAGGAGATTTCTCTCTCAGGAGCCCTGACCACCGGTAGCTTGGACCCTATTCCCGATACCGGTGGGCTACTATTTTTTATATTTTTAAATGTTTTTATTTTTTGTTTACTAATATTTAAAAATGTAATAGTATATGTGTATACAATGAATAATTGCTAATAATAATAATAATACAATATGCTAATAATAATAATAATGAGAATAATAATAATAATATGTGGGGACATTTTCACACACGGCCATCTGACCCCAAACTAGGGAGACCCTGTACTATGGGTGTCAGACAGCTGATATACATACACAAATACATTTTTTTTTTGTAAATACATACATATATAGATAAACAACACACAGACACAAGGCAAACACAAGTGCTCATCACACAAATGTTTACCCTGGGCGGGAATCAAACCCGCAACACGCTGCGCAGCAGTCGATCGCTCAGCCACTGCGCCAACCGTGTCGTGTGTCAATGTTGAGTTTCACTTGTAAACTACTTCCCATACTATCTTGGAGATGAACAAATTGTGCAACGAACTGTATGTAATAACAGACTTTGAATTACCAATAGAGTAACTAACAAAGTATAATTGAATTTCCACACTATTATTATAATTGTATATTTTTTTATATAATTAATTAATTGGCGTGGCAATGTTCTGTTTGATGTTTTGTATTACCACCGACTGCCGGAACTAAAGTCATGTGTGTTCTGTACTAAAGTTATTTATCACTTTTTAGATTTTTAAGGCGGTTGTCTTTTTTGTAAAAAAGCTTTTTATTTTTCGCTTTTTAGTACCTCCTTATCATCCAAATCCGCTAAGAAACGGTAACACAGTCAAATCAGAGATTGAAAGTACAAGGTTGGAGAAAATTAAAACATCATCCACGGTATATTTTTTGCGATCTGTCAATTTTTTCAATAAGTGCTGAATCAATTTCGATAATATTTATATGGGACGACCCCCCTGAGGCCTACCTACTATCCATACCCTATCCATCAGAAAATAATTTTCTAAATCGCTTTACATTTGCCGGAGAAATCGCGTAACAAAATACAATCAAAAAATAAACAACATACAGACAAATTGAGAATCTCCTTCTTTTTGAAATCGGTTGAAAAGAAAGGCAACAAATTATCGTAGCGAGCGATATAAATGGTTTCTTAAAAGATTCTGAATGTATCGGTTAACCAATTTTACGAAACTATCTGTATGTTGGCGAAAAAATGCCATAAGACATAAATAATAGGTAAATCAACTTAACAAGTCCTCCCTAACCCCGCAAGCTTTATTACCACAACCTTGAGATTACATGGAACTTGATTTATCTAAAGCAGCCATCGTTGGAACAATTTACAACGTCCGTTCTGGATCACCACGATTATTTATCAACGTGCCCTTGTTTACGGCACAAACCAATTTGTTTATTTGCATTTTCAGAGTTGAGTAGTCAGGAAGTTATTTTGATAAAGATCATTAAGGAAGCAGGTACTCGAGTTATTGTACTTTGATTTGTATCTTAGCTATCATTTTGCTATAATAAGTAAGAATCTAGCTTTCCAAAATTCCTTAGTATAAGTCTTCTATTCTGCGATCAGCTATCCTCTTGCCGGTACGGTGGACACGTCTTCGGCGCAGGACGTTAAAAACGTTTTCCTCGTAAAAAATTACGTACTAAACTTAATTCATAAAATATTCTTGAACATCCAAAAATAACGAAATGGAAGATAAATATTATTAACATTTCTCGTCACATTAAAGCGAATCAGATTATGTAAACTCAACACTTCGCTGTTAAGGTGCTGGGTGTTTAAATGTTTGATTTATTTACCTATAAATAAATATTTTCCACCATTCCTTAAATGAACATTTGAATTTTAGCAGTCTGCGTATTATCATCAAGAGTACGTAACAATGATCTTCAATTCAAATACAACAAGAGCAATGCTACTTCGCTTAGTGATTAACATCGAATACAAAGCAGATGCGAATGTTACAAAGGATATCCAATTCAATATAGACGTGTTAGTTGTTTGTGAAATTCGAAATGTCTAATAAGGAACTACAATACATCTTGAATTTACGCAGCATGTATCTATTAACCGAGGCGTTTTACAATACACACTTAATTCTCTAAAAAAAAGCTTTTTTACAAAAAAAGACAACCGCCTTCAAAAACCAAAAAGTGAAAAATAACTTTAAAATAGAACACACATGACTTTAGTTTCGGAAGTCGGTGGCTTGGCTGTTCTATTTATTGTTTTGTATTGCCACCGACTTCCGAAACTAAAGTCATGTGTGTCACGTAAAGTCACGCTGACAGTCCCCGTTTCGCAGTTCTTACACTGAAATTGCATCGTTTTATGGGAAATAATATCACAAATAATGATTATTGTTTTCCACATACTTGTCACATCACTTGTCTGCCAATTTTATAGATCCGTTAACGTCGCTTGTCACTTTCTTTTTTTTTTATAAACACAAAATGGGCATCGAGATGAAACGAAAAAGTGTTATTTTCATCGTAATATTTTAATTATGCGGGGGTTTAAAAATATGCTAAGTATATCAATCTACTCCTGGAAATGTATTCTTCCGAACCGATAATGATGAAATTTGGTATGGAAATAGCTTAGGTCACGAAAATAATATAAGTACAAAGCCTATACGCGCCAATTGCTTGACTGACAGTTAACGCTTTTTTTGTTTACACAGTCGTACGACGTAATAATATGGCGGCTACTATGTCAAGATGTTATATGACAGATTAAAAAAACTGAAAACTATGAATTGAATTTTAAAATTTATTTTGATATTATAAGAACTAAACTAACATTTTCCGACTGATTTATGCCTAAACTATCTCAATAATATATTTATAGATTTTTTCTCATATAGAATAAAATACGCTACAGGCTCAGGTTCACTCCTTAGTGGTTAGAAACCAGTTGTTACTAGTTTCAGTAAGTAGTTAATAGTTTACATTAACTTTTTTTTTGTAAAGATTATTGGGCAGGTGATTTTGTCCAATTAAGCTAAATTTCACAGACTTACAAAGTCAGGCAAATGACATGTAGGTTTCATTTCCATCCGCGTCATCCATAAGTGTATATCGAATTGACATTACTTATCAGATAATCGCGAATGCCTAAAACGAATCGATCATAATTAATTAAACTACGTACCTATACCTACATTTATATTGTACAGATATGTATTGTATTCATAAATTACTTCGTGGCCGCAGTATTCCTTTACTAGCAAACTACCAGAATCGTTTGGATCGTATTGAATTGCACGTTTTAGACTAGAAGTCGACTCCAAAGGCTTCCCCGAAATAAAATGATTAATTCTGTAAATAGGATATTATGAAAGTCACTTTTACGCATAAGATATAAACAGCTAGATGGAGTCCACATATACAATCTGACAATCCCTGAAAATAAATGGCGAAATAAACTCAGAGATCAAGGTCTCTTTTAAAGGCCAAGCATTAAATATCGATAACCACAGAAGTTGGAGTAGGCCTCCGCAATCTGAACCCGAGTAAAGAACATCACAAAGGATATCAGATCCCCATCCTCAGTCGTATTAGTTGTCACAAAACTTTTTCCTCCAGTTAGCTTAACAAGGAGAAACTTGTAACAAGCGTCAAAGGGCAACACTAAGTCAAAGACATCGTTATATTTTTAACTCTCTTTTATAAGCAAAGCGGTAACTTTATCTTTTGAATTCTTTGTGAGTTTGTTTGTCCGTTGTTAAGTAATGCGAGCATTTCTCACCGGCTCTTGATTTTTATTTTTATTTGAGTTCGTATCTATGGATCTGATAGGATCAAAGTGAGTTTAAGTAAAAAAAAATATAAGAACATAATTAAATTAAGAGATCGCTATTTTGAATAACAATATAGCCAGAACTGCAGAATGGGATTCAACCCATATACTTACATTTTTTTATTTCATTTATCTATCTATCTATCTATCTAAATAAATGATTTACATATCTATTTATCTATCTATTTATCATTACCTACTTAACACGTGCCTGATTACATTTCATCGAACCATGACTAACAGTATTCAAGCACTAAGGTGAATTGCGGTCAAACGCAAGCCTATTTGATAACAAAAAAAGAGGTTCTTAGCAGAGATAAATATATTGACAAATTGATTGTATTTGTCACTAACTTTTGCCTGCCACTTCGTCCACGTCCGTCTTCGCCTCGGTTATCGCAGATACAGATGAAGTCGCGGATAAAAAAGCTATTTACAAAAAAGACAACCGCCTTCAAAATCTAAAAAGTGAAAAATAACTTTAGCACAGAACACACATTGACTTTAGTTTCGAAATAGTTGTTGAAGGCGGTTGTCTTTTTTGTAAAAAGCTTTTTATTTTCCACTTTTTAGTACCTCCTTCTCATCTAAATCTATTAAGAAGAGATTGAAAGTTAACTACTCCAAAGATTGAAGAAACTAAAACGTTGTCTATGTAATTTTTTTTGGTAAAAATTTGTTAATTTTTTAAAAGTGCTGAATCAATTTCGATAAAATTTATATGGGACCACCCCTGTAGCATACCCTATCCATAAAAATAAGAATTTTCAAAATCGGGTTACGTTTGCCGGAGAAATCGCGTAACAAAGCGCACATACTTAATGCAAATTTAAGACTTATACGGTTTTCTCATGGATGCCATTATCAGAACTGGACCAAATTAAAATGGGACCACACGGGAAGCACCAGCTTTCAATTAAAAAAAGAATCATCAAAATCGGTTCACCCTGTCCAAAGTTCTCCGGTTACAACATAAAAAAAAAACAAAAAAAATACAGACGAATTGATAACCTCCTCCTTTTTTGAAGTCGGTTGAAAAGTAGCCTATGTCCTTTCCCGGGGTTCAATCTATATTCACACCCATCAAATCGGTTCCGCCGTTTCATCGTAAAAACGTAACTGACAAAGTAACTTTCGCATTTATAGCATTAACCCTTTCCCTGTCCAATGAATTACTTATAATGCAATGCAATTGTTTAACTATTGTGTCTGCTTGACGGACAGTAATCGTGGTAAATATGGGTTAGTACAGGAGTATGGATTATTCAATGAAAATTTCCCAATCAATACTTAGCAAGTAAAAATGCTCACCTCACGCTGACTTCACCTATACTCTGTTTACAATAAGATTAGACGTAATCACAAACCTTTTTTGTCCGTTCAACCGATTGACTTTTATTCCGTTGACTTAATGATGACATTAGACGCAAAAAAAGTGGTTACAATAACAACTGTTTACTGCAGCTGCCATTTGTCATGCCTCCAAGGCAATATAAGTCAAAATCGGTCGAACGGACAGTAAAAAAGGTTTGTGAATATATCTAATCTTACTGTAAACGGAGTATAATTTCCCCGAGGGAGAGATCTTACAGAATAGTGCAGCTGATAGCACAATCAGTTGGTAGATTTAACGACAGACGGAGACCCTGCCCCATCTTCGTGGTTTAACTTATACTCACAACAATTTAACTGCTTATCGAATTGCTATTTTTTATCAGTTAATTGTAACGGGCTAAAACTAATCGTATTTAATGAAAGTAATTAAGTATACATTGCAGAAACGTGTATATTTGGAAAAACAATCTGGACGCTACTATGTACAAACATACTTTGAATTTTGCAATACTTTAGTTAGTAAACGCATGTAGTTAAGTGTTTTTAAAGTGGCTAAATACAAAAGAACAGTGAGAAATTAAAATATTATCAATTTCAAAGAAGAAACTTACTGTTTATGTTGCTGACTAACATTTATCAGCGTATAACTTAAACAACAGGCAGTTGGAAAGTGAAATTGTTAGCTCCCTTTTTAAGTAAAGCAAAAATTTAATAAAATACAAACTATTTTGTGGTCAAAAACACATAGTTGTTTACCGAAATGAAAACAATATTTTTCTGCTGCGCATTTGTCTTGATGTCAAAATTGATGCCTTTAGTCGTGATGTTGAAACCGTTATGTACATGCCCAATGTACTATAGACCTGTGTGTGGGTCAAATGGCGTGACCTACGGCAACGAACAATGTCTGAGGTGCGAGTCAGTATCTGTGACATTTCTCAAGTATGGGCCGTGTGAGGACCAAGAATACGAACAGTTAGTCAAACGTGGAATCATACCGTTGTAGCAATCATATAAATTGTATTAAAATTGGATATGACTATGACTTTTGTTTTATTGCTGTTTGATTCATACCAGAAAATCTCGGTATCTATATGTATCGTTTTGGTAGAAATGACCAGTGTTTTTTTTTTATTATTTTTATTTGTTTGACGACACGGTTAGCGCAGTGGTTGAGCGATTGACTGCTGCGCAGCGTGTTGCGGATTCGAATCCCGCCCAGGGTAAATATTTGTGTGATGAGCACTTGTGTTTGCCTTGTGTCTGGTTGTTGTTTATCTATATAAGTATGCATATAAAAAAATGATTTGTGTATGTATATCAGCGGTCTGACACCCATAGTACAGAGTCTCCCTAGTTTGGGGTCAGATGGCCGTGTGTGAAATGTCCCCACATATTATTATACTAGCTTCTGCCCGCGACTTCGTACGCGGATCCTGTTGCTTATTCCAGCGACAACGGGGTCGGCAAAATCGAAGATTTTAAACGTCTGATGTCGAATTCTAAGAGCCCGGGGACTGGAAACCAACGGGATGCGCGAGACGATTCGAGACGTTCAAAAAGTACAATTTTGAATCATACCTCCGATGGCGGAATATGTGGCGTAGTCAATCTTAAGAGTATACGTAAATGCACTCCGTTCCTTATCAACCCAAGGAAGGTCGCTATGCCCTACGGCTATATCTGAGACACATCCGATTCTTCAGATGATATCGACATTCTGTTCAGAGAATGTCGAAGTCGATTTGTCGCGATTTTCTTCTGTCTCTTCATGCCGTACTTCAGCTATTCTTTCTCTCTCACTTTCTAACTGATTATGAATATTTTTTTGTGTGCGTGTTCGGGACAATGTATGATAATCTCGATCAGCAGTTAGTCGTGCATCACGTTCATCACTCGTTTCAAAAGACCTGTTAGTAGATGTGCGAATACGCTGAGAACTCAAGCGTGATTCTCTATCCGTGATCGAACGTCTCCGACTCGCGAGACAATGCGTGAAGTTCACGATCAGCGGTCAGTCGCGCATCACGTTCCCCACTTGTCTCTAGAGACCTAGAAGTCGATGCGTAGATACGCTTGGAACTTAAGCGCAATTCTCTATCCGTGAACGTCTCCGACTCGCGAGACAATGCGTGACGTTCACGATCAGCGTTCAGTCGCGCATCACGTTCCCCACTTGTCTCTAGAGACCTGAATGTAGATGCGCAAATACGCTGGGAACGCAGACGTGCTTCGCGATCTGAAGAGGTTTCCACGGAGCGATTTGCTGCCTGATGTTCTCGAACAGCATCAAGTCTCTCCTGACGCTCTTCGGTAGATTCTTGGGATCTTATGATCCTTAATCTTTTAGCTCCTTTGGAACATTGGGAAAGATTTGACCTCTTTCTAGGCATGGTTATAGTTTTATTGTGAAGAGATCCCAATAAAACTATAACCACCTGATCAATTAAAATCTTAGTGACTGCTACCCTGCGTTACCGGGTAGGCTACCGTGTAAAGG
Source organism: Charanyca ferruginea (assembly GCA_947361185.1). Taxonomy (NCBI): domain Eukaryota; kingdom Metazoa; phylum Arthropoda; class Insecta; order Lepidoptera; family Noctuidae; genus Charanyca; species Charanyca ferruginea. The sequence continues at coordinate 5,762,764 of OX376074.1, read as the reverse complement.
AAATTAAACACTCAATTAACATAAGCAGGAAGTCATATTTAACCAATAAAAAAAAAGGTAGTTTTGACCAGTAGAGTCAAATTTTCAATGATATACCAGCGTCATCAAAAATCAGTCCTAAACTGTTACCGCCTTCACCGCGTGGTACCTCCACGCGGTGAAGGCGGTAACAGGCTCCCAGCTTATTTTATTTTATAATATACAGTGAAATTAGTGACAGCTTTACAGTAAAATTAGTGATAGCTTTGATTTCCACATCAGATGTTTCTGATCTTCGATTTTTATAAGTCAGTAAGGAAATGCTCATCAGACCGAACAACTTTTGCTAAGACGTCATTCCTATATGTGTTAAGGTGTAGCTGGGCTCTTGGAGTTCCACATCAGGTGTTCCAGATCTTAAAATTTATTCTCTTAGCAGAAAATACTCATCACGTGGAACAATTTTTGCTATGGTACCATTTTTGTATCTCTTATAGTTTAGCTGGTCTGTTGCAGTTCTGCATCAGGAGTTCAAGTTTCCAAGATAAATTATAGCCTATATGTTGCCCAGACTTAATACCTATACAACAAAAAAATAACATTCAAATCCGTCCAGCAGTTCCGAAGATGCGTGTACAGACAAACAGACATACAGACATACAGACAAACAGACAGAATTTTTTTATTGGATTCGTGCTCTTTTGCTGTTTCTAAACCCCCCTCAATTATTATTTTTTTAATATATTCAATGTACAGGCACAGTTTTTTTACTGTTTTATTATGTGTATATAGATTATTATTATTATACTTTTACACACTGTGGCTAAGTATATTTGGTTCTCAACCTTTTGTAGATATGGTGAAGTAGATTTATATAGAAAACGCCTAAATAGCTCTATGCTTTGTTTTTTGGTTGTAACGATGTAAATAACTATATTTATTTATAATTAAATAAAATAGCTATGAAAACTTTTGGATAGGCTAGTTATCATCTGCATGTTTGTTAATAAATTATATTTGATAAAAAATATGTCTCATCAAGTTATCTGAACGTCGATCTTCCACGGCTCTTAGACTATAAGTAATTCAAAGATTCACAATATCACACACAAGTATACAACAAGCATGCTCTTCATATAACAAGTTAAATCAAATTGAAAACTCATGCAAGGAATAATTTATTAACATCATTTCAAAGTATTTGTGATTGTTAACGGTGAATTTACATACCTACGCAGGGGTGTGACGCAGCTATCACGCAGAACGAAACTGTCACGTCAAAGTTTGCATTTGCGTTCACCTCAGGCACGAACACGTAACTAAAGTGTCTGTTTGCCAAGTTTTGAAGTGCGTCTTCATATCTTGGGTGTCTGTTTGTCAGTTGTTATTTACTGCTGGAATTCAAGGTTGTGAAGTCTATCTTTTAGTGATAATTTACGGGGACTATATTTCTTGTCACCAAAATTTATATTTGTCATCAAGTTGTATCACCTAATAAATAGATCTATCGCCACGAAATATTTTCGTTATCAGATAAACAAAAAGTGTTCCCTGGTATGAATTATTAAATTAATGTTTATATATGTGTAAAGTAAGAGATGGATTACCAATAAAATTGTAGTGCATTAGATGAATGTTAACTTCGTTCTTATAATAATAGTTTTATTACTTAAATAATAGCTTTGTGCTCAGAATAGTAGATCTGTCACCAAATAAATCTTAGTCCCCCCTGGGGCGGATTCGACATGGTTAGGTTAGGTTAGAACTGTGACCCCCTAAGAACCAGAACCAAATCGCTTTTTACAGTCAAACTCATATATTTCTACAATACTTTGGTTAAATGTTGGTGATCATTTACTATTTTTGGAGGTCATTTACATTTATTTGGTACTAGACCCTATATCTCCATGACTTTAGGTGATTTACTGTGGAATTGATTTGATATTGTTTGGTGACAAATCTACTATTTTGCGGGCAGACCCTATTATTTAAGAAACACAAAACTAATTAAATTGGCGATAGTTTAAATGATACTCATAATTTACTAGGTGTTGGTAAAATTCTCTTATAATATATTATTAACATTCTCTAAGTATCTCTCTAGCTTTGGTAAGATCACTAAAGTCAGTCTTATGATCGCACCTGCTCTCAGCTTCCCGCTTTTGACACTTTCAGAAAACCAACCAGTAACCAACAAGTAAAGTAATTCTTTAGAAGAAGAATGTACCTAACAAAATCAAGAAACTTTCACAATACCCAGTTCTTTACTAAGAATGTTTAATGAAAGAACAAAAAATCTCACCAGAAACACTTAAATAAATTTCTTCTCAGAACTTCGTAAACGGGATCACGTATAATGAAAAATACAAGAGCATGAGGGTGGTGAGATTAAAACTAAACTGTGTAACACAAGATGCGTTAGCTAACGCCGCCTAGCGTTTAAGATAAAACTTTTAGAAAGCAGTATGATAATAAATCGTCAAGTTTCCCTTCTCGTTGGCAAGTCTTGAAACAGTGACGGCGAGAGACTGGAAGAGATTGTGAATTTATAAAAAGACACGACATATATTAACCCATTTCTTTGTTCTTTATTTTTTTGTTTATAATATAAAATAATCATCATCATTTTCATCATTTCAGCCGAAAGACGTCCACTGCTGGACATAGGCCTCCCCAACGGGGGGGGAGGTTTGCCATAATCGCAACGCTTGGCAGGCGGGTTGGCGATCGCAGTATGGTTGTTACAAAGGCACAGAGAACGCTGCTGCCCGTTCTCTGGTAAGTCCCTTAGTCGCCTCTTACGACACCCACGGGAAGATATGGGGATATATAAAATATTAAACAATAATATTAATATGTGGGGACATTTCACACACGGCCATCTGATCCTAAACTAGGGAGACCCTGTACTATGAGTGTCAGATAGCTGATATACATATACAAATACGTTTAAATACATACTTATATAGATAAACAACAACCAGACACAAGGCAAACACAAGTAAATCACCATCTCTCATCACACAAATGTTTACCCCGGGCGGGCTTGGAACCCGCAACACGCTGCGCCTCAGTCAATCGCTTAACCACTGCGTCAACCGTGTCGTCAAAAGTCGTGGTTTGTTAAGGTGAAACTTCTATGGTTTTTCCTTCTAAATTAAGTCTCTAAATTAGACTCATGAGTCATGACAATTTAGTTTATGTAATCCGGTATTAATCATAATTAACTTCGGAATGTCTGCCAATGAGCACATCACCAATCACGTACTATTCTGACAGTCCTCGATTCCACGTACGTCTAGCCTCGTCTACGAGCCAAACTTGATTGATGACAACATAAATTGAGCTGTCATTACATGCCGCATCCAGTAACTCAACATCCGTCTCCTGCCTTGTCCTACCTTATGACTTAGCAGCAGCATAAATTAAGCGCTGGCAAGTAATGGGCAATATTAGAGACAAGGCTGTTTTATTACCATACTTGGGTGCAAGTTTTCTACGTGTCTCCTAGATCGGGCGTTATGCCAGTTTTACTGAACATGTATCGATTTTCAGATTTATGGGTAAGAGTTTAATTTTGTGAGATTTACTTTAGTGTGCTAGATTTTACATATTTTAAAATAGGTTAATTTTTATATATTTAGTGAAATGGTATCGTCTTGTCACTAATGGCTACTGTACTTAGTGATTCAAACAGTCTCTCTGATTGAATCAACAGGTCTTAGGTATATCGGAATTTAGTACTGGTGGCTATTAATGGTAGTAACATTCTGCTCTCTTTGTTGAAAAATGAGATTGTTACAAAATCGTCTTGACATTCTCAATGAAAGAGGCAAAGCGCAGAAAATTCGATACCATAATGCCAAGTATTATACCACGAACATGTATAATGCCAAGTATTTTACCACGAACAGGTATTCATGCTGAATAAGTACCTAGTAAATTATTGCATGTACCTACTAAATTTTACAAAAAGAAACAATGTTTTATAAATGACATGTTGTGTGTGTGGGTTCACTTTATGTATCGTTTAATTAATTTGTTGTTCAATAAATAGTCGGTTTGCAATTAATTCACATAACCGCCTCATAATAGACATTCGGGGATTTTCTGAATTAATTTGGATCGTTCAGAGATTCTTTGTGTTACATTCATGAAAGTAATTGCCCACATGGATTCCATCAATTTTGTATTTTATTTAGCAATTTTTATCTCATGTAAATAATTCTCGTGGATATACATATTTTAAATCCAATTATTAATGTAATGAAATCATTCAACACTCTTTGCAAGTGATTCTCGTCTGAAGGAACCCTTTCTTCGCCAGTTTGAATGTTTAAATACTTCGATTGGTATTTATTTATTTATAAAACTTTAAGCACATAATGAAAAAAAAAACACTTTACAAAGGCAGACTTCATGCCTTGCGTATTTTCTAGACAAACTAGAGTGATGCCGCGCTCATTTTCTACCAGTCCACCTTAGGGTGGAAAATGTTTTGCAGAGACAGAACATGGTAGGTGCAAAGATACTTAGTATTTACTAATATAAAATAATAAATACATATATACATACAAACTATAAATACAAAGTAGAGAGCTAAAAAAATTAATTGTGGGGCAAGTTCTTATGAAAGAGTTCGCTAGCTTTGACTTTGAATGTAAACTGATTGGTGGCCATCCTGATATTCTGAGGAAGCGCATTCCGAAAGAAAACGGCCTGGATAAGAATAGAAGATTTAAGAAAACCAGAGTGGTCAGGAGGACATCGTAGCAGACGATTATTGGAGGAACAACGATTCTTGCTGTGCGCAGAGCTTAAATTTAAAAACAGTGAGAAGTCAGGTAGGAAGGAGAACTGTGTTTGTTTAGAAGAGAAAATAAGGTTGTCAAAGCCCTTAACGCTCTGTGCTGTTTGATGGCGACCGATGTGTCGACACATGTTTATACTTACGGAGATTGAATACGAATCGAGTGCATTACTAAGTACTTTTTAAACATTTGAATGTGCCAAGTTAATAGATCAACGATACCACTGGCATACTGTAATCGAAAGTATTGTGTGGAAACCTGGATCTATTTATCTGAACACGCCAACATGCTTTACTCGAGTTCAAATATCATCAAGCAATTTTAAAGGAGAGTCTCGGCGCTGAGTCGATCCCTCATATTTGTACATGGGTTTTTATTTATATACTAGCTCTTTCACGAGGACCTACATATTAGTGTAACCAAAGGAATTTATTATTACCAATTATCATCAAAATCTTCCAAATGTTCCTCGTTGGTCTAATGTTTGTAAGCACGAGTTCTAAAAGTTATGATAGTGAGTTTTTCCCTAAAGCACATTTATTCTACAGAGGGAGCTAGGATTTGTGGCCGGTTGGCTATTATCTAACGCTCTACATGGGACTAAAACATATCTGACGAAAGGAGACAGTATAATATGAATTTAGTACACCCACTTATAAGCCTTTGGCTAACTTAACTTTTCTAGGTGTTGAAGTATGAAGATGAGCAAAATACATTTAGCCTTACATAGATAAACAGAAAGGTCCCTTTATCTCTTGCAGAATGTCGGTAAAAGGTAAGTCGTCTAGTTCAACTGGATAACTTGAACAAAAATTACGTTTAAAAGTTCATTGAAAAGCAGGTAGAATATGTTACTTAATCGAAACCACAACACGTCGAATTAGCAAACAGAGATGGGGAATGCTAAATTGCCATTGTAACATCAGCGGACTCGATGGGGAGGTGCAAATTTTCATTGCATTCAATGTATTAAAAAACATAAATCACTGCAATTTTTTGCAATACGTATTGTATCTAATCTTTAATTTACGCTCGATCTAGAATTATTGCCTCTGGCGTGGTCTTCGTAGAGTCTGCATTTAGATTCATCCATACCCGGCGGTATGTAACGGAATGAATCGACTAAAATAATATCATTAAGAGAAGCCATGCCCAAGATAGATATCTGAAACAAAGAAAGTGACGTTGTTGATAGTTATTTCACCTAAGCCGAGGTTCGAGACGATAATGGATGCCAAAGAGACAGTGGACACGAAGAAAAACTTATCAAACAAAATTACTCAATGTGTACTACACAATTGTGTAATTCTACAGGGCATAAATGTTCTCAAAGGCAAGAATTTATTATAGGCTCGCAGAGCATATACAAATAAGTATGAGTCGAGAGAATATTTTAGACGTGTAGGTAAGAGTGCTTTATTGACTTAAATCTAAATTCGGCGCGTTATTGGGCAAACTTTTCCTAAACATAGCGTTAGCTTTGTTGTAAAAGTTGAGTCAAGTCTGACAGAAAATCTATACCTATTAATAATATAGTTTGTAAGTTTAGATAAAGGAGGTAATCTTGGAAGTACCTACAGTTTGGAATAAGTGCAATCATTCTTTTACTAATAAAAACTACAACAAGCACGGTTGTAGAGAGTTACATATCCAGCGCACGTGCCAATGCGGCTGAAATCTAGTCTTTCCATGGTCGAACGCTTTAACTTGCCCCTCAAGGCAGTCTCCGATTGGTCATTGCCGAGGGAATAGAATATATTTATATTCAAATGCTACTGTGTCAAGAAAGTACCTGGAATTATTCAATAAAAGACAAAATATGTTTTCATCGTCATCATCATCATTTCAGCCGAAAGACGTCCACTGGTGGACATAGGCCTCCCCGAGGGGGGGGGGGGGGGTTGCCATATTGTATCGCCTTCAAAGTTGATCTATTCCATAATAATATACTAACACCAACGAATAACCCAATAATCAAAACAATTTTAGACGATTTTTTTGGAATTGACTTCAGTAGATTCCTTTTACGTCAGCTTTTTTAATTAGAAGGCGCCATTCCGAGTTTTATTGACTGGTTTGCATGTCCAACTCGTAAACCTATGTTTCGTCACCAGTAACAATGCTTTTTATGAATACGGGGTCAGATTTGACTGTTTCTCACACGACTTCAGCAACATTTACGCGATTGAGATTTTGCAGACAATTCAAACTTACGATACTATGTACGATCGAGCGGTCGTATTTCATGCCAAAAACATCTTTTAAAACGTTATGAATTGATTGTTGAGATACAGGAATTTTGTTGAGATACAGCAGCTATCTCTCCCAGACTAAAACGACGATTTTCAGTCACCATTTCCTTTATTATAACGATGTTAGTTCAGTGAAAGACGTTGATGGCAAACCAGAACAACGCAAAACTTCCACCACATCTCGACCACATTTAATTGCACTATACCATTCACATGCACGTGTTTTTGATAAAGTCGATTCACTGAAAGTCTTATGTAACATTTTCAGTACTTCTGCTCACGAAATTCTATTTGCAATACAACATTTAAGACGAATTATTTGTTCGATTTTTTAACTAGATAGTATTAATCGCAAAACGCAGTTGACATGAACTGATAAAATGGCGCACTGTGAACAAACAGAAAGACCAGTGACGATAGATCTCCGTGTGAGTAAAGAGGACAGTTGTGCCAACTTAGCGCCAAAAAGAATTTAGACAATCCCTTTAAATGAGCTTTTTAAATGATTCATTCCTGGTACTTTCTTGACAGAATTTGTATACGTAATCAAAATTTATTTTGACAGAATTTCAGTCACAGTGTCGTCAGTTTCAGTCAGTGTGTACTCCCACTTTCCTCACTTTCAAAGTCAGATTGGACGACAATCCGACACAATCGGAGAGAAATCTGGCTTTTCGTGCTTTTCGAAACACGGGGGTTACTGAGAAATTTCATGGAAAAACACAATAACATTAAACGAAACGTGAGTATTGTTACACATAGATTGAGATAATCGGATTTTTTTTTTTGCTCAATCTATAACACAATATCACTATGCCCGACCTGGGAATCGAACTCAGGGGCCTATGCTGGCAATTGACTTGATGTGTATGTGTATGTATGTGTACGTTGTATGTACGTTACGTTAAAATTTATATTGCCAATAAATATTACTTTACATAACTGAGCTCTACTAAAACAATCATAATACTTACATAGCCATCATAAGTATCAGGGCCGGTTAATGTCATCCTCAAAGTGTGCCATCCGCTTACGAAGTTAGCGTTATCCATTGCGATATTCGAAGCCATTCCTGTTACCCTGTCACCATTGATGTCAATCAGGTGGGCAATAACAATGATTTCGTCAGAAGGTCCTGCTGATGCTTCCATATAAATGTTCACTTCAAACGTACCATCAAAGTTCATAGTAAAAGTGAATGATTGTATACAACTTAAAGCTGGTAAAGGTCTAATATAAGAAAGACTCTGTTCGTTTTGGCCAGTCAAGTTCAAAAGTGCGTATTTGCCAATAATCCAATATGGCATTTCTGGTTCTATTTTACAATTACGCCACGCGTGTGTTAACCATTCATTGTCTTCAAATGTGAACCTTACACAAGAATCACTGACAACGTAAAACACCAATATTAATAATATTAGCACTTTGTGAATCATTTCGTATCACCACTTGCAACAGTTACTGCTATAGATACAAAATCTTTTATCATCTAAACCTTTTTATAATATTTTAATCGAACGCGTATCTAAATCTACCATTCCGATACGACTTTTTATAAAGGAAATAATAATGTTTATAATAAAGTTACCCGGCTGTGTGTCTGTCTGTGCATTTGTGATGAATTTAACGTTTCTAAGTGATGAATTTTAATGTGATTTTAACCATAAAACGTAATCAGCCGTTATGTGAACGTTGAAATGTACATTAAGGGTCTAGATATTTTATTATTTTTAAACGAATATTTTCGTGTATTTGTGTGTATCTATATCTCATTCGTGTAGATCTGATGAAAACAATGTATAAAATACAGTTGGTTATTGTGACAAACGTACTATAGCATATTAGTTTAATTATTACTTTGCTTTATCGTTTAAATCTTTATAAGCACAAGATAAGAATCATCAATCGATTCCACAAATGGAATAAACAGCATAAAGTGTTTTAACTCTTATCCTGTTTTCTACATCATGGCTATTCTTCATTGCGTCACAACACGTTGTGATCGAATATTATAAAATTAAGACACGCATTTTGTTTTCTGTTTGACACACCACTTTATGGGCGTCGCCAGATTTAAAGTTTTAATCCACCGATAAGTATTTCGTACCTACTTTTTTATTTCGTTTGAATATGTTGAGTGATTATTCTACGATTCCATTGACATACTGTAGTCGAAGGCATTGTGTGGAAACCGGGATCTAGATTTATCTGAACACACCCGCTGTACACGACTTCAAATACCTACCAATCGCTTTTAAATTTTGCTACATGTACAACATCAGTATTTGTGTTCGTGACTGTAGAGAATGACCGTTTCAATAACACTGTACATTATGTACAATCTATTACACTGTTGGATTTTCAACTCTCGGCACTGAGTCGAACCTTCAAATTAGATATGCGTTTTAATTTTATATACAAGCTCGCTCACGAGGACCTATTAGTGTAACCTGAGGAATTTATTAAGCTATTGCATAGCTTTTATCGCGGGCTTTGAGCGCGGCGACCGTATCAAGAAATTCCGTAACGAAAATAAAACCTGACACCCCCCACTCCGCCTACCATGTAGCTCGGCCGAGGGTTCGCTTAACGATATAATCATAATATATTTATATATGTATTTGTAGTTTAATATATATGAGTGAATATTGATTTTTGACTTTGGACTCTGGACTTTGACTTTGACTTTTGTTTGACTTTTGACTTTGATTTCCCTAACTCCTGCGCTAGTGCATGTGTGTTACTCGAGCGTATGTAGGATCATCAGTGAGCGAGTAGGAGTGCCGAGCGGTATAGTAAAGTCAACAGCAAAAGTAGATGATCAAAATCAAAAATTCAATACTAATGAACGGAGTTCGCGTCAGAACTGTGTGGCGTCGAAGTGATTCAGAAGTATGTGTGTGACAATCATATACCTACTTTAAATAAATAAACTAGTAATAAATTATATAAATTAGTGTTAGTAAATTAGTATTGAATTTCTGATTTTGATCATCTACTTTTGCTGTTGACTGTACATCGTCAGGACTATAGGCGTTCCCATTATCCCATTAGGAATAAACAAGACCTGTAAAAACAATTACACTCTTCATAAAGAAAACACAATACAAATAGTAACAAGAATAAAGTAAGTTAAAGGTACAGCAACAATACAGTTAATCGAACAGACCATTAAGGTCCCACAGTTCGTACAGTGGCCAAGCCACCCAATGATAAACGAACAAACCCACAAGGTTTACAGTTCGTACAGCAGCGTAAGCCACCCAATGATAAACGAACAAACCCTTAAGGTTTATAGTTCGTACAGCAACCTAAGCCACCCAATGATAAACGAACAAACCCTTAAGGTTTACAGTTCGTACAGCAGCCTAAGCCACCCAATGATAAACGAACCCCGAAACTCTAATGAGTTTATGTTAGCATCATCTCAAATATGTAATACCTATATTTATTTATTTGCCAATATATGTATGTATGTATGTATATGTATATTTATTTTTTTAAATAAATAAATAAAAAAAATACCAATCCTTAAGGTTTATAGTTCGTACAGTAGCATAAGCCACCCAAATACAAAGTGTATCGCTCGCTAGCAGCAAGTCTAGCTATGTGAATATACAGCAGCGCTGTACCAGGTAAACCGACAGTATTGTCGGGGGGTACACTACATAAATATGAGAAACTTTATTGCAAAAGGCAGAAATACGAATTTCAAAATACCGATTTTCATAATTCCGAATGGTTTAAAATTCCTAATATAACAACTCCGATTTATCATTCATCCTATTTTTATAATTCCAAAATTTCAAAATTACGAACGTTTAGAATTACTATTCTTAAAATACCAAGTTTCAAAAGATCGAATAAAAAATAACAAAAAGTCCGACATAATGAAAATTCGAAACATCAAAAATACGAATTCCGATTGTTAAAAGTCCGAATTCTAACCTAACCGAAGTGATTCATCAATAATACAGGGGTTTTGCAGCATGCAGCATGCAAGCAGGCATGCAACATGCAGCAAGCATTGTTTCTATCACGGGTCCGGCGCTGCGGGGTTTGGGCGGCCCCACGCGAGCTTAACGTCGCAGATGGCTTTAATGCTCACCACCTGCTCCTCAACTCGCGGGCCGCCCCACCCCTCCGCGCCTACGTGGGCTTAAATTACACTCTAGGACCCTTTAACTGTGGGAGGTCCCGAGCTCACCTCGAAAAATTTGCTTCTTATCTGTGGCTCGGTACGTGCGGTCCGGGGATAAATAATCACACCCGCCAAACCCCTTCAGGGCAGAGGCAGTCAATTGGAGTCGGGAGCTAGTGTTTCGGCCTTGGGGGGTCTCCTAGTCGAACCTAGTCTCTGGTTTCCTTCCACAGCAACACACCTAGGTTGGGCGTGTCTACACCCTTCGCACAAAGTCTAGTGGGTCTAGTGCGAACGGGGCCCTAGCCAGGGCCCCGTTCGCACAATAAGACTGGCGACGGGTTTACAAGCTTAGGGCTCACCAATAGGTACTCACCTCCCGTCTACACTCGACAGGGAGAGTTACACATACCCGGGCCATTCCACCCGGGGAGTTCGAGTTAGGCGTTAGGTTTAAATTTAGGCTTCCCTGAGAGCTAAATCTCTCACCATTCCCTCCCTTTTTTTTTTTTTTTTTTTTTTGGTACGGGGTGGAAAATCCTCATGGATGTCCTCCGCCCTGGGGCGGGCGGAGGGGTCTGTCAGACTCTTACTGACTAAAAACCACCCCGGTGTTCCATCTCACACCTACGTCGGGGGTCGCGGGAACTGGAGATACTTCCGCAACCCCCGGCTGGTGCCGGCCCGCTGCAGCGGGCCACTTCTCGGGTCAGGGGGGGGAGTGAGGTGTTAGACTCCCCCCCGGACGTCTTAGAGGGGCGCGCGTGGAACACTACGCGCCGCCACCTCGGGTCCTGGTGTTATGTGGGGGGCGACAGACGTCCCCGAGTCTGCCGCCCCTGGACCCATTTAGGGGGGCCGGAAGAGGGCGTTATCCGCCCTTCGCCGACGCCCGGTGCGCCTGCTGCGGGCAGGGTGGGAGGTTGAGATCTCCCTCTCCCTTTCCGCAGCCTCCTTCTGCGACATGACACTTTCGCAGAAGGAAACCACCGCGTCCCAGGACTCTGCGCTGTCGACCATCGACTCTACCACGGCCGACAGCGACAGGTCACTGCCTACTTCTGAGACGAGGGCACGGCGCGGCCCCTCCCAAGCGGCACATTCCGCCAGCGTATGCCGCGCCGTGTCCTCCCGGCAGTCGACGCAGTGGTGACACCGGGCGTCCGGCTCCCTGTTTATGCGACACAGGTACTTCCCGAAGCAACCATGCCCCGAGAGCACCTGCGTCACCCGAAACGACAGGGAGCCGTGCCTTCTCCCGAGCCAGCGCTCGAGCACTGGCCGGACCGCCTCGATGATGGCGAGGCCGGCGGTAGGGCGCGAAAGCCTGTCCCGCCATTCCGCCACCAGGATTCCCTCCCTAATTTAACTTTGCCCCCGACCATGTCGGACGCTGATATATTAGCGTACGTCAAGGCCCGCTTATAATATACCCGCGTTTAAAGCCGATTTAACGAAATGGGTAGAGAACTCCGCGTCCGCGTCCCGTAATTCAGTCGACAGCGTTGCTGACTTCAGTGACGTCTTAGATAGCCCCCACTCCCGTGATCCCGCCGACAAAGGCACACCTGTGGCGGCATCCTCTATGCCACCGCAAATTCAGTCCCTATTGTCTATTAAGACATAAAGCCCGTACGCGGAAACCATTAATTCCGACCCCATTGTTTCCGTCCCTATTGTTCCCGCGACTATTGTTCCCACGCAGCTGCGCTCTGCGTCGCCATGTTTCTCAGAAACACTGGATACGTCTGTCCCTATCTCTGAGCCATCTCAGTCCGACTCTGAGGAAGCCCTCTCTGCCTCCGCGTCCTCTGACGACGACTACCAACTTGTCAGTCATGGAGGCAAGAGAAAGAAGGGTAAGAGTTCCTCTCAGGCCACCAAGGCCAAGAAAGCCGTAGCCGCGCCCACCCCCTCCTCCACCCCCTCGGTTTCGGCCCCCTCCGTCTCAGCTACCTCTCGTCCAGAGGGCAGCCGTCCCGCTAGTCCCATGTCCACTGCTGCCCCCAATCCTTCGGTTTCAAAAAAGAAACTCCCCGCCCCGCCTCCCTTGTTCATCCAAGACAAGGCGAAGTGGACCGACGTGTTCAAAATGTGTAACGATCGTAAGATCGAACACTAACGCGCGCTCGACCCAACAGGGTATCAAAGTCCTAGTTCCCACGGTGAACGACCACAGGGGATTGTTAAAAGTGAGGAACATTTCGTTCCACACTTACTCCCTCCCAGAGGACAAATCCACCTGTGTGGTAATCTGACGCGTCCCCAAAGAAATCTCAATGGAAGAGATTCTCGCCGCACTTCAGTCGCAAAAAGTCCCCGTATCATCTGTGCATCGTTTGCACAAAGCTAGGGGTGCGATTACATACGACTCGGGTCTTATCGTGTGCGAGCCACTACCCGATTTTTTAAGTAAAGTCGGTATGTCACCTCTCAGGCATCTCAATCGAGAGGCCTTATAAATCCGATACGGTTGGACAGTGTCACCGCTGCCAAATTTATGGTCACGCTTAACGCAATTGCTATGCGACCCCTAGATGCGTCAAGTGTCTGGGTGAGCACGCAACTGCCAATTGTCCCCGCCCTAAAGATCGCAATTTTTGCACAGATCCTCCCAGCTGTGCGTTATGCAGTCAATCTGGTCACCCCGCCAACTACCGCGGCTGCCCCAAAGCCCCAAAATCCTCTTCTCCCAATTTGACCAAGCGTGCTAACGCTCGTCAACAAAGGGAAAGCCCCTCTATAAAGATTCCCTCCTCAGAGATGCCTGAGCGTCTCAGCCCTCAGAGGTAGGGTAGGGACCCATGGAACTCGCTTAATCATCAGAGAGCGTTCCCTGTATTGAGACCCTCCCAATCTCTGCCCATGCCAGCGCTGATGATCTGAGATCGCCACTTTCCTCCGAGACCATCAACTTGATATCCTCCTCATACAGGAGACGTTTCTCAAGCCCCATCATCGTGACCCAAACATTGCCAACTACCGTGTAGTTCGCAATGACAGGTCTCGATGTCACAGGGGCGGTACCCTAATATACTATAGAAAGGCTCTGTACTACATTCCTATGGATCCTCCCCCGCTCTCTCGCCTCGAGGTCTCCGTGTTAGCTCGGCATGACCGGTCATCAGCCGTTAACCATTACATCAGCCAGTGGCGTGGGTGTCCCCTTGTTTCGCAGACAGAAATTTCATAGAATTTCGTTTCCCAGAAAATGTTTAACATAATATTTTGTTCTCGTATTTTTATTTCGACTATTATTGTTTCAAAGACTATTTATTTCAATGAAAAATATTTCACAGAAACACAATTCAATGAATTTTTAATCACATTTTTTTGTTTAACAAACTTATCAAAAAGTAGAATTCTTTTTAAACGAATATTGTTTGTTTTTTTCCATGGAATTCATTTCAACGAAAATGTATAGATATAAATAGACAAAAACAAAAATGTTATCTTAAAACGTCAATATGTTGTGCTACCAAAGTTAATGACAGAAACGAATCGCTGCGAAACCGACTTCACGTAGTCTTGTCTGCCCTAGCCCTAGAGTGTAATTTAAATCTGCGTAGGCGTGGAAGAGCGAGGCGGCCCGCGATCTGAGGAGCAGGTGGTGAGCGTGAATACCATCTGCGACGATAAGCTCGCGTGGGACCGCCGGAGCCCCGCAACGCCGGAGCCGTGACAGAAACTATGCCTGCTGCATGTTGCATGCTTGCTTGCATGATGCATGCTTGCTTGCATGATGCATGCTTGCTTGCACGCTACATGCTTGCTTGCACGCTACATGCTTGCTTGCACGCTACATGCTTGCTTGCATGCTGCATACTTGCTTGTACGCTGCGTGCTTGCTTGCATGCGACATGGTTGCTTGCACGCACGCGCAGTAAGTTTGGTTAGAACTGAAAATAAAAGGATAAAGAATATTTCATTTGTTATTCTATGATATGATAATTCTAACAATAAACTTTATGTGAAACAAAAGTCAATTATTTGAAAATCTTGAAAGTAAGTATTCTGCGTATTGATTATTCTATGAAACGATATTTTTAGAAAAAAAAAAAAATATATATTTGAAACGAAATTCTATAAAACTAGTAGCTATGAAACAACGTACAACCAGTGGCGTGCCTTCCATACAAGCCTTCAAACATTCCATAATGCGAGACGATAAATATATAGAAAGCACAAAAATAAAATATCTCTAAGTAGGTATTGAATCTCATAAAAATTGTCAACAATGATCGATGCTACTCGATCGTTATTGGCAGCAATCATTCATTCACGCAATGCGCAACGTCACACATCTTGCCGTGTGACTGAGTGTATATTGCTATCTCGGTCGCCCTCATAGGCTTCTTATGTGGCTTTTGGGATCTGATAGTTTTGCATACAAATTGTGTATGTACTCTTCGCACAACGACCGCCGAAAGTAAGCCGAAATGTATGAAAATAAAAGCCGGGCATATGTCATAGTGCGAGATGCAATAGATATCAATGTTTGTTTACGAGTGAAAGTTTGTGTGGCGCGAAGTTGTGTACCTATTTCGATAAAGTGATACATTTTCAAATTAGTTCAAATTTTGTTTTGAGCTGTTCTCATTTGTTGTTATAAGTATATTGCTTTTGATATATTTTTTAATTATCCGCTATTTAAATATTTTGTATTTACCTTTACTAGGTAGTTGTTTTAACGTATGTGATTACATTCCTTTGTGAATAATATTTCTTATAATATGAATTCGGGAATGCATGGAATTTGGTGTGTGCAATCGTTACTCGCAAAGATATTTCTTTTGAATTATAATAGACAAGTATAATTTCGTACCTAAACCTACTCCAAATATAATTTGAATATTTCCCACAAATCAAAATACAGCGTTGGTACCTACAAGCAACTTACAAAACTCCTTGGATTGTAGGAATACGTAGGAAAACTTTCATACCTATAAACAAATGATAAGAATGCTTCTAAAACCGTCACGTTACGATATTTTAAATACCTACTTAACTTCTTTACTGCCCAGAAATCGATAATCGAAGATTTCTAGAGCGTGATGTGATGTTCGTTTAAAGCAAACTCTTACTCTTAACAAATTGACAACAAACGGCTTTTATCAAAGCGACAGAAGGTACGTAGTTATCACTGATACCTACTTAATACCTATTTGTAAACCAATCAAGTGTGTGCCTTTAGTGGGCTTTGTAGTTTTTCATTAGTAGTCAAAAAGCGAGGAATGAAAAGTTATTATGGCTGCTTACATTGTAAGTAAGTAATTTTAAAGATTAACATTTTCTAACATGTTAGTACAATGCGTAGTTATGTAGATAGAAAGACCAATAAATTATTTCTGCGCCATCTATTGGCCGTTCGTAAGTCGGTCTCAAAGAGCACAGTTGCGCCAATAACGTTAATAGATGGCTCTTAAATCAAATATGTGTTTCTGTTAGCATTAAAATGAGCACAATAATTATAATATATTTTGTTCTTATAATAAGTGTGCGATTTTGCGGAACGACGAATTTGGAAGAAAATAATCGGGTTTTTATTCTGAAATCTGTTGGGCTTGCCCTAACTTTGACCCCTAGGCACGCCACTGATATCAGCATGGGACGTATGCGTATCCCTCAACATCGGAGGATGATCCTATCCTCCTCAAGGATGGCCTCTCTGCTCTTCTAGGCCTGGGTGACTCCGTCTTACTGGCGGGCGATCTCAATGCCAAAAATCCCTCCTGCACGCGTAGCATGACCAATGCTATGTCTACGGAAGAATAGACATACTGACAGGGAGAATAGACTAAATGACGGTTGTAGAAAGATTTATTTTGTTGCGAGCATGGCGATGAAGAGAAGAAACGTTTCTACTCTACAGTAGACAAGAGTCTACAATGCCGAGCATGACGACCATTTTTTTCTCTACTTTTGACATTTGGGTGTAGAGTCATTTCTTCCAACAAGTGTCAAATAGTCTACATCACAATTGAACTAGACAAGTATATTTCTATGTAGACAAGGATTTTTATTGATTTAAAAACTCAATTCAATATTTTTTACCATCCAAATTTGTTGTTATTGAACAATCTCCTTCATTTGATGGCCAATCATGATAATTACCTACGTGATATTGGCAAAATTGTGGTGACTCTTCCACAAAAGCCGAGTTGAAGTTGATTTTAAAAACATGTTGGAGGGCTACCGTCACCATGCTCTCAGGTTTTTTGCCGAGAAGAATGCATTAACCGGGGCTCTCGTTCTTTCCGAAAACAAGGTTTTGGCTGGCAAGGATCTACCTCCTAGAAAATGTCAGGGACTGCCTATTCTTGTTAAAGTAAGTTCAATCTGTTTAAAGATTAGGAACCCACGCCTTCCAATTGCTTCTAATACAAATAGGTCAGAAATATTACCTAGGTACCGTGGATCTAACAATGTCTAATCATTTGCTGGTTATTTGATTGCTAAAAGTGATGCTCACAGTAGCTGTTTAGTTGGATAGATTTCTTACTGTAGGTACTTACCAAATAAAAAACAAATAGTTTATTGCACATAATAGGGTTGTACATACTTTTGAAACTCGACTTCCAAACTAATATAAAATATTCATATAAGATACTACTTTAATTTTTATTTTTTATTTATTTTAGCCTGAAACCGGACAGACTAATAATTTGACATAATAAACAGTCAATAGGTGTTTATTTTTATTTATTAATATAATAATACAACTAGGTAATTCATTTTTGGGCCTCGTATATCGTTTCACCATTCGGGAACTATGTTATCTGTAATAACAAAACACAAAATAATTATTTATTATTGATTTTCAGGATTGACACAGGATGATTTTGTTTTAAATAAACTTATTGTCACAGATTAACTAATAGTTCCTTTGGAAATTGTAGTCCACCAACAACATCTCAATCTGTGGGTTGGTACTTCGCACGCTGCAAACAAATAAATAAATCAGTTTTAGTATGTGAATGAGGTAAGAACACTGACGATAAGTAATAAAGAAAAGAAAAAGAATGACCAAGGCACCTATCATATCATAGCAAGGAGATAAAAGTGAAGAATTTCCCTTTGTAAATCAAGAATTTTTATCAGACGCGATGCGACAATCTTCTTTTAATCGTCAAATGCGATTTTCAACTAATCCAGGACTACATTCTCTTCAATTAAACACACACAATACACCAATGCACAATGCTAATTATTTAGTAATTTCATTCACTAAAATTTACTCATACTTTTTACTTTTTTTTGCCGCAGTCCCAGGTCTATTTATTATCCAAAATCGAAACATTTGGACACTAAAACTTTTAATATTGTTTTTAGACAGACTTAGATACAATATTTAAAATATTTTATTATTTAATTACTTTGCAAATACAAATCGATCCGACAGCCGTCACAATAAAAATAACGTTTCGTTGTTGCTTTGAATAACATTACAATGTGGATAAGAGTAGTGTACATAATATTTATTTGTTGCCTTTATTATTAAGTTCTACCCTGTACTTATTATTACACTGTTTGTTGTCTCTAAGTAAATAAATAAACGTTCAAAAGGTGATAAAACGTAACGGTTGACACATTTTTGTTGACAACGAAACGCAATTTTATCGTAACATTTTTAACGTCTAGCTACAACACAGTACCCTGCCGTTGCTATGGAAAGAAAAGATATGTCTTTCTCTACGTAGAAACGCGAGTCTACCGGTCCGTTCATGCTCGGCTAGGAAGAGATGTCAAGTAGGATAGAAAGAACTATGTCTATTCTTCGTAGAGTAGAGATAGAATTGTCATGCTACGCCTGCTGGAATAGTAACAGGACCTCTATCAGAGGTAGGATCGTGTTTGACCTCTGTTCCCAACTTAACTTCGACGTCATCGCCCCGATGACTCCCACTCATTTCCCTCACGATCCCAACCATCTTCCCGACATCCTCGATATAGCGCTGCTCAAGAATGTGAACCTCCGTTTGCAATCTATAGAGACGCTACACGAGCTTAATTCTGACCATCGGTCCAGTGATATTAGAACTAGCCCCCAGTTCAGGTCCCTCTGTCCCTAGCCAGCCCCCTACGACCCAAATTATAACTGACTGGAGGAAAGTAAGCGAAAGCCTGCAATCCACCACGTCGCCTCACTTGGACGCTATCCCCGACCACTTGGTGACAGTCGCAGACACGACGGGCGCGATCAACTCGTTCACAAATTACATACAATCCGTCTTAAACGATTGTTCAAGGGAGGTTCCGGCGATGAGCGATCATCGCTGGAAACTACCAGACGATGTGCGTGACCTGTTGACCGAGAAGAACGCAGCCGTCCGTGCGTACAGTGCCTTCCCCTGCGATGCGAACAAGGCTCACATGCGCTCTTTACAGCGTGCTGTTAAGAAACGCATCGAGGAGCTGCGCTCCAGCCGCTGAGACAAGACACTTAGTGAACTCGAGCCCACCCACCTAGCCTTCTGGGAACACCAGAGGAAGCTCCGTTCTTCTAACGAGGCCTCCATGTCCCCTCTCAATCGTCCCGACAATAGCGTCGCCTTCGACAACGATGAAAAGGCTGAATGTCTAGCCGACAGCCTAGAGTCTCAATGCACCCCCAGCTCTCAACCAGTAGAGCTCACTTTAGCTCACTTTTCTGAGGTCGACGCCGAAGTCGAACGTAGAGCCTCTCTCCCACCCGTTGAAGACCCTGATTATCCTCTGCCTCCTGTCACTCCCGACGAAGTGCACGATATTATCAAGAGGCTCGAACCCCGGAAAGCCCCCGGCTCTGACGGTATCACCAATAAGGTGTTCAAACTCCTCCCCGCCAATCTCATAATGATAATGACCGCCATCTTCAATGGCGCTCTAAGCAACAACATTCCTCAGGCATGGAAAGAGCCCACCGTTATCGGCATTCCGAAACCAGGCAAACCCAAGCCTGATCCCACCAGTTACCGTCCCATTAGTAGTCTACTCAATGTTCTAGGCAAAATCTACGACACGCTTATTTATAAGCGGCTCAAAGACTATGCCGAAGCAAAGAGTCTCATTCCCAACGAGCAGTTTGGCTTTCGAACCGAACACAGCTGCGTCCAACAAGTCCACCGCATCGTCGAGCATATAAGCGCTGGTTTCTAGCGTGGCTTGATGATGGGTGCGCTCTTCTTTGACATAGCGAAAGCATTCGACAAAGTCTGGCACAACGGCTTGCTATACAAGCTTTACCAACTCGGAGTGCCAGATCGTCTCGTGCTCATCTTGCGTGACTTTTTGTCGAATTGCACCTATCGCTATATAGCATCGAGGGTGCGCTCTCGTCATCCCACCCGATACGCGCTGGCGTCCCTCAGGGCTCCGTAGTATCCCCCATCATTTTCACGCTGTTCACCAGCGACATCCCCAAAGATAAAAAGGCCCAGTTGGCTCTATTCGCTGACGACACGGCCATCTATTACTCGGGTCGCAACCCAGACTGCATAGCTCGTACCCTCCAATCCGCGACAAAAGCCTTAGACGCTTATTTCCGGAAATGGAGAATCGAGGTAAACCCCATCAAGAGTCAGGCAGTACTCTTTTCCAAACCGCGTTCGTCCCCCTCCCTTCCCAGTCCAATAACCATGTTCGGTAAGCATATCCCTTGGGAGAAGCAAGCCAAATACCTAGGTGTGATTCTGGACCACCATCTTACTTTCGGTGAGCACATAAAGACGGTGCGTTTGCGCGCCGCTTTCGCTCTCGGTAAGCTCTACTTCATGTTGAATGCACGCAGCAAATTCTCACTCAAGTGCAAATTGCGCATTTACAAGGAGTGCATTCGTCCCATCATGACTTACGCCTGTGCTGTATTCGCACACGCAAAACCATACCGTCTCCATAGGATGCAGACCCTCCAAAACCGTTTCTTGCGAAGAATCACAGGAGCCCCTTTTTACCTTCGCAACGAGAACCTCCATCTCGATTTAAAAATAACTACCAATCAGCAGTTTATGAAACGCTCCGCCAAGCGTTTCTTTGACACTGCTGAGAAGCACTCTAACCCGTTGACCGTATCGGCCGCCCGGTACACTCCCTCCCGTATTAGTAAGACTCGACGACCGAGATATACTCTGACCGACCCTGACGATGCTACTACTCTCCTCCAGGAGAGCAATAAGGCCACCAGCACAGTGAACAAACACAGACACAAACCGCCGTCATTCCGTCCTCGCCGCCGAGGCCCATCGCGACGACTCCGTACGTCTCCTCCCCGACCCTTGCTCGTGCGAGCCCGCGCCGCTGAGCCTGTAGTTTTAAATTCGTCCCTAAATAATGGAAATCCATGCCCAGCGACGCCCTAAGCCGGGGCTCGTACCCCACGGGGGGTGCCCTTAGCGTGTAGTCGCTTATTTTGTAAGTTATTTTGCCCTGGCTGGAGGCCCTCAAAATAATATTTTTTAAGGCACCACATGAAAGTCCGGTTAAGCAGCCACAGACAGAAAGTTGTGTATGTATTACATGCTTGGAAGGTAAACAAACCAGGCAACCTTTTCCAAGTAATGGCTCCCGGGCAAAGAAATTGCTAGAGTTGATTCGTACGGATGTATGTGGTGGACCTATGCAAACCACATCGATTAGAGGTGAAAGGTATTTCATAAATTTTATTGATGATTTTTCACATAAAGTATTTGTGTATTTTATTAAAAGTAAAGCCGAGGTATTTGATAAATTTTTGGTGTTTAAAAGTCGTGTAGAAAATGAATTGGATAAAATAATAAAAGTCATAAGAAGTGACAAAATGGAATGGAATACATTAACAAAAATTTTGAAGTTTTAAGCATTCAGCATCAAACATCTAACCCTTACACTGCGGAGCAAAATGGCTTAACTGAAAGGATGAATCGTACACTAATAGAACGTGCCAAATGTATGATTTTAAATCCACACACGCTATTTTTAGCATCGGCGATCGGCGATTTAGTCGCATTTAGAAGCTAGACGCAGCGACTGATCGCTACACCGCGCACACTGCGGATGCCAGTCGCAGCGATTGGCATTTGTCGGCCGCAGTGTTAGACCAGGTAATAACTGTAGAAACACGTTATTTTTAGCTAAAACATTAAAATATACGTGATACAAATTGCAATTATAGCATCATTTCGCAACCATATAGACATGATTTAATCATAAACGGTATATTTTTATTAAATAGGCACATTTACCAGCTTTTCTAACTTGGAGATGATTGCTGATTTTAATTATTATAATTCTGCAAATGCATATTTGTTACTCCCGCGAATAATATTTTTATTACAATACAACCTGCCACGAGTTTCCTCTCGATATCAGGCCGGCCACTAGTCGGTATGCATTTAAGCGGTAATTGCGGATATACTTTCTACATAAGTAAGCAGTGTCATCGCGCCTTTTCTTATGTATATATACTTATATGAATTTAAATTATATTAATAACTATGCACCTGCCATGTTATGTCTTCACCTTGGTTAACAGGTAAAGAATGCCTCAGGCATTAAGTCCGTCTTTGCACGTGAAGTATAAATAAATAAATAAACAAACCTGATACTTAGCTGCAAATTGCAAAAAAAGTAAGAAAATTACAATTTCGCGGGCTGCCCTGGCACAGTAACAAAAATTCATAATCGTTTTTCTTTCATTTTACACGGTAATGGCACGGTTGTTTTAAATGAATGCATGGTAATTTTGGTCTAAAACGCATTTTAAACATAATTGGGGGATCTGTGTAATAAGACATTTTTTTTACAGACATTTAAAGACATTTATAAAGATTTCAGAAATCGGTTTTTAGATGGCATGAAAAAAAATCACGGATGGTGCTTTTTTTGTTCAAACATTTTTTAAAACAGGTCTGGTTATTGTTCTTTCTTTCGAGGTATCAACTACACGGATAGCTCACCAATTATTGAAATTAAGACCTACAAACCAAATTGAGGGAGAATTTTTTTTTTTAGGCAAGTTATTTAAAAGAAAATAATAATTAAAATCATTTGTTATTCGTGTTCAAAATGTTCGCCTCGATCTCTAACACCAACACGGGCCCATCTTCACACTTCTGTTGTTGATATTTTTAACTTCATCTCCAGTTTCATCGTTTCAAACGCTGAATTAATTCTCTCAATCAATTCTTCTTTCCTGTTTATTTCCACATTCGTATAAACTTGCTTGGCCCAACCCGGGCGGGCCAAGGGATTGACCCGTTTCTGCCGATCCAGCTGTTAAGGAAACAATTATTTAAGTGCTCCCGTACATTTAATGTCCAATGCGCTGAACAACGAACAACCATCTTGTTGAAAGATGACTTCTCGATCTCTCTAGCCAATATCTGGGCCTCGAATTCAGACGACTTGTCGGTCTCTACTGAATATCGGGGCCCGGATTCCTTTACAAGCTCTGGAAGATCATTTTATTGGAATTCCAAATAATTGTTGCCATCCAAATTATCCGGGAAGGAAGGGGGCCCAATCAGTGAAATAAGTATCTAATATACTTATTTAACTAAACTTGCTTGGCCCGACCTGTGGGATTGGGCCAAGCAAGTTTATACGAATGTGGAAATAAACAGGAAAGAAGAATTGATTGAGAGAATTTAATTCAGCGTTTGAAACGATGAAACTGGAGATGAAGTTAAAAATATCCACAACAGAAGTGTGAAGACGGGCCCGTGTTGGTGTTAGAGACCGAGGCAAACATTTTGAACACGAGTAATAAATGATTTCAATCATAATTTTCTTTTAAATAATTCGCCTAAAAAAAATAATTTTCTCCCTCAATTTGTAGGTCATAATTTCAACAATTAGTGAGCTATCCGTGTAGTTGATACCTCGAAAGAAAGAGCAATAACCAGACATGTTTTAAAATGTTTGAACATAAAAAGCACCATCCGTGATTTTTTTTCATGCCGTCTAAAAACTGATTTCTGAAATCATTAAAAATGTCTTTGAAGTTAAATGTCTGTAAAAAAATTGTCTTATCACACAGATCCACTAATTATTTTCTATTAGATTGTTTACGCATTATGTTAACCACATAAAATAAAAAAATTATGACTTATCCTTCAAATTGGCCATTATTTGCAAATTACTGCAATATTTTGGGTTTTGTCAGCAAAAAACATTAAAATTTTGCTAAAAAAATAGTCACACTTCGGCTAAGACATGTTCGGTTCAAATGGTTGTAAATAGTTTATACTAGCTCCGCTTTATGGCTTTGCATCGATCTACCAAACATCCTGTATATCTGGAAGCTAGTCCAAGACGAAATAATACACGTCTAACTATTTAACTGACTATATTTGTGATGCTTATATATTCTTATAGAAAAGTTTTAATGTTCTGTACTTGGCTCTTCGTTTTTAGAAATGAATCGCCTCGTATGCAGTAGTTATCGCCCTTGGCACTTTGTTGAAGCCATTCTGCATAGTCCTTTTCGTTTTCCATGTTTTCAAATAGTTTTGGTCATAGTACCGTTTCCTAATGTTCTGAGCTGGAGATTCTAACCTTTGACTCCGTTATCCTTCTTCTGCACTATTATTTTCCTCGCTATTGTCAGAAACTACTAAAACAGCACAATTATGGAGTCTTAAATTACAATAAGTAGGTACTAATATTGCTGCAAATGAAATGCAAGCAAAGCATACTTACTTTTCGTCAAGAAAATTACATACAATTCAGTCATTTTTTATATTATTTATTTATTTTCTGCGGTAAAATCAATGGGTATTTACACAGAGTACATAAATTGATTTACAAAATATGTCAGTTGGCTACCTGCCACTGTCAATGTAATTGTCACTTGGCACTTACTTAAAGCGTTCCATTTGTCATGGCAACATCGACAGCTTAAAATATTGTATATTATTTGTTTCATCGCATATCGTGCGAGGTCGCGGGCAACCGGTGAATGCAAGCAGCAGGTACCAAAGAAAACTTTTATTGCTGCACATATTATTTCCTTTTTATAAATAAGTATATTTGAGGCTGAAGTTGAATGTATTGTACCTATGTAATGTAATGTAACGTAGAATGGAGTTAAAACAGGTAGATCTACTAAAAATTTGGTAGATGTGACAACACTGCACCCAGCGCAAGCGCGAGGGACACCCCCCTTCACCTCTCCGCCAGCCGACTAGCGTTGCTATACTATCGATGTACAGTATCAATCGACCTATCGATAGCAGTAGTATCGATATTTATCGATAGGTCAGAACGGAGCAATACCAGATTAACTAATAGTTCGACGGGCCTGTTGGTCTAGTGGTCACTGACCCTGACTGCTAAGCCGGAGGTCGTGGGTTCGATTCCCACCCAGGACAAACTTTGTGTGATGAGCATGATTGTTTGTTCTGTGTCTGGGTGTTTATCTATAATATGTATGTATTTATAAATTATATAAGTATGTATATCAGTTGTCTGGTTACCATAACACAAGCTCTGCTTAGCTTGGGACCAGATGACCGTGTGTGAGTTGTCCCAAGATATTTATTTATTTATTTATTTAGTTCCTTGGCAATACTATTGAATGAGTGTAGAACTGTTATTATATATTATACTAGCTTTAACCCACGACTTCGTCCGCGTGGATGTCGGTTATCGCGGATGCAAGCGAACTTGCGGATTAAAAAGTAGCCTATGTCCTTCCCCGGGGTACAAGCTATTGTCATACCAAAATTCCACCAAAATCGGTTCAGCATCGTGAAAGCGTAACAGACAGAGTTACTTTAGCATTTATAATATTACTAGCTTTTGCCCGCGACTTCGTCCGCGTGAATGTCGGTTATCGCGGATGCAGACAAAGTCGCGGATTAAAATATAGCCTATGTCCTTCCCCGGGGTACAAGCTATTGTCATACCAAAATTCCACCAAAATCGGTTCAGCATCGTGAAAGCGTACCAGACAGAGTTACTTTCGAATTTATAATATTAGTATGGATATGGGATATGGATAGTATGGATTAATAATAAAATGTAGATTATCAATAGGTTGCCAATTTGCAATCCCTATTGCAAATTGGCAAACTATCCATATCCCATATCCATACTAATATTATAAATTATCCATACTAATATTATAAGTAGGGTAGGATAGACTGGGTACGATTGTGACAATTTTCATTTGATCGCCTGTAATTTTGTTAGATGCAATGCCGATGTCAATCCTGCACGACACGCAGCACAGCGGCTGAGCGCGATTATGCCAGTTAGCTAGAAGAAAGGTGTAATATTATTTATGTCACTAGCGTATCCTGAAAATATGTCACAATCGTACCCGACGCAAAAAAAGTAATCGTTGTGACAATACATAATACTTTATGTTCAAAGTAATCACTGCTATTAAACTTCTAATGTATAATTTACAACGAAGAAAGACACTCATTACTCTATCTGTACAAATATAACAATAGTTATTATAAGTAATCAAATAAAAATACTTATAACTGTTTAGAAGTAATGTAGGTCTCTGCTAACGATAACGCTCTGCTCTGATACACATTTAGATGGGCACGCTACTCCTATCTCTCCCCTTCCACCCAGTACCAATGTTCAGTAGGGAATACCTATGTATTCCTTACAGTTTGTAACATTTCTACTAGTTTAAGAAATAAAAAGCAATGTAGAATTATACAATAGAATTTAATAGCTCTCACAAAAAAATATTTAAATGTGACGATTATCAAAAACAGTAGTAAGAATTAAAATAAGCATTGACCTAAACGCACTACGTTCAGGCAGAGATTTCCAGGCTAATAGGATCCACAGCCTGGCCGGCAAACGGGATCGGCCGAAGAGAAGACTGCCGCGATCGGCTCCTAGCTTTACGGCGCGGATCTTATCAGTAAGACCCGCCCTGGGAGCAGCAGCACGCGACAGTACGACGGTACAACTCAGGACCGTTACCGACTTTTGATTGTGGACCGGTAGTCTTGCAGTTAGTACACAGGACAGGTTTCTTTTCTGACCGCTCTTCCGAAATTCATAAAAATCCAAGTATGAATTCTATTTCTAGAATGCCCGTATTGGTCTTCTAAAGCGGGGTATTATAGTACCGGCCAGACTCAATTATTGCAGACAGCCAGTTATTTTCATTTTATTAGTGCGAATAGGATTTTAAAAAACACCCGATACATCAGCGGGTGTCCAGCTGTTTAGTATAAAATACAGCCATACACACTTACATAAACATCAGTTTGGAGGTTTTACGTTATTTAGACGTAAACTTATTAGAAGAAATATTGACAATCGTCATGTTTGACAACTGTCATTGACAAACATGTCAAAGCAAAACATTATTTATTTTCCAGATTTATAAAAAGTGATTTAAAATACAGCGATTTGGAATATAATGTAACGAAGACAAGACCAGCATAAAGACTGTAAGTACATATACTCTATTTTGCATAATATATTATTCGAAGAATATATAAAAACAAGTATTATAAAATGGAAACATCAAATGTGATAAATGATTGCATGCTTATAAAAAGTAAATGTAGTATTGTGTTATCATTGTGTTAACATAATACTATAAGTTTCACTAATGACGAAAGAGACGACGTTTAATGACGACTTACGTTTATTAATGACAGTTTACCTTATGTATAAACAGCGATGTATTAAAGGAAGGCCATTCAGTTAGACTACTATAGTTTTTTTTTATATTTTTACCGACCTATGTTACTGCTACAGTTAAAAAAGAATAAAGATAATAAAAATTGATTGAATTGATTGATTGTTGATATTTTTGTTTTTTTTTTTATTGATTTATTAAATAAATTAATATTGAAATTTATCATTTTTGTAATCAATACCATTGCAAATCAGCAAGCTATCGATAGTCGACTAACGGTCAGCAACACTACAGGCGACCAGCGTCCGAACGCAAAGAGTCGCCAAAACGCGATGCAGCATCGGCGCAATCGCTAAAACGCGCGATTCCGATACTAAAAGTAGCTAGTCGGCCCAGGCCCTTACAGAAAAAATTATGGGCTGAAGCAGCAGCAACAGATGCTTACATAGTCAACCGCTCACCCACACGTACTTTCTCCAACATTACACCTAAAGACGCATGGACAAGCATTAAATCAGATTTAAGTCACATGAGAATATTCGGATGTAGAGCCATGGTGCACACACCAAAGGAAAAACGTAAAAAACTTGATGAAAAATCAAGTTACTTAATTTTTGTTGGATATTCAGACTGTACTAAAGGGTATAAGTATATAGAAGCTAAAAGTAAAAAAGTAGTTATGAGTAGAGATGTTACATTTCTTGAAGCAGGTACAAAAAGAAACATAATAAATACTGCACCTGAAACAAAACTACTGTAATTAATTAGACAAAAACAAACATAAGTAGGTAACAATAATATTCAAGAAAAGTTAAATCAAAAAACTACAAATAACACGAATAATGAAAATGAATTAAACTTACCTTTGACCAGTCAATCTGAAGTAAGGACTGAAAGTGATAATGTTCATGAGCATATACTATCCACACTGATAACTCCGGTCATTCATGTTTCAGACACCTCAAGTTCAAGATATGATGATCCTACAGACGAGACTTACGTACCAAACGAAAGCTATGTCGTTTTTTTTTAAAGCAAAGGCAATCCTTTCATAGTGTTTTACGAAAATAGACGTCAGAGTTAACTTCCAGGACAAATACAACCACTACAGTATGCCAAAATATTATGTTTTATGCGTTTTTCTAACTGGATATACAGTCTTAAAGTCTACTACAGATTACGAAAACGTTACTATTATGTACTAGCTGACCCGACAGACGTTGTCCTGTCCTTATCTACCTACTTACCTGCCTATTTACCTACCCTACACCTACCGTACACCTACCCTACACCTACCCTACACCTACCCTACATCTACCCTACACCTACCCTACACCTACCCTACACCTACCCTACACCTACCCTACACCTACCCTACACCTACCCTACACCTACCCTACACCTACCCTACACCTACCCTACACCTACCCTACTTACTTTTTTTTTTTTTTTTTTTTCTCTCCGTAAGAACCATCTTCGTACTTCAAGGAATATTATAAAAAAAGAATTATCCAATTTGGTCAAGCGGTTCGCAAGTTATGCGCTTACCAACACATTTAGCGATTCATTTTTATATATAAGAAGATAAAACAACAATGT
The DNA here is from genome assembly GCA_947361185.1 of Charanyca ferruginea. Taxonomy (NCBI): domain Eukaryota; kingdom Metazoa; phylum Arthropoda; class Insecta; order Lepidoptera; family Noctuidae; genus Charanyca; species Charanyca ferruginea. Next base: position 5,733,403 of record OX376074.1, on the reverse strand, counting down.
TGAAAAAGTACAAAATCGGTTCACTTTGACAATTTTTTTTCACCAATATTTGAATAAAACATAACTGATATATATTTATTTTATGAAAATAAAGGTTATGCTTAATATACAGAATATTTTTCAGTCCGTACGAAGTCATTTATTTTAGACAACTATTTTAAAAAGCACTATAAAACATCGCGCGCTGTCATTTGCCGATCAATTTCAACGATTCGTGCTTATTTCGAGCATAATTTTTTTTCTGATGTACACAAACAGACCATTGTATTGTGTTAGTATGTGTCAATGCTGCTACGCCGTTTTAGCAATCGTTTAGATTTTGAGTTGCGCTAAATCGAATACGCGCTCTTAAACAAGCCAGCAGGCAATGGAACAAAAAGCTCAATAGTGTTTCATTAGAAATTGGAATGTTGCGATCAAAGGTGGACCCCTGTATTGATTATCGTATTTTAAATAGAAATGATATTTTATTTGTCACAGTATACGTCGACGATTTGCTGTACTTCTTCAATAACAGTGAAACAGCAGCCATTATAAAAGATAAATTTAAGAAAAAATTTGATATGAAAGACATGGGCAAAGCTAATCAATGTATTATTGGCTTTCGAGTAACAGAAGATAAAAGTAAAGATGAAATTTACTTAGACCAATCGATTTATGTAGAGAAAATCTTAAGTCGTTCTGGCATGAGTGAATGTAAACCTATTTGGACACCCAGTGATGCAAATACACAATTAAAAAAAGGCTGGGAATGAAAAGGATATAATTAGAAATATTCCTTATCAAGAGGCCATTGAATGTTTACTGAATTGAATTGTGATTGCGACACAGTATTGAATAAAGAGAAACTGGAATTCGTTGATGAAACTGTTTTCCTGGGAATCACGCTCGACTCAAGGCTAAAATGGGGTCCTCATCCACATCTCTCGCAGGACGGCTAAGTTCAGCAGCATATGCTGTCAGAAAGATCCGGCAATTTACTGATGTGGATACCGCGAGGCTGGTCTATTTTAGTTATAACGAACGAGATAACGATCTCACAGTTAAACTGCGTAAGCAGTTTTGTGGGGCAATGTTCCTAGCTTTAAGAAATTTTAAAGTGAATAAAAACATTCATTCATTTATTCATAGTTACTTTCATAGTATTATGTCTTACGGTATTTTACTTTGGGGACGAGCTGCAGGCATCGAGTTTATCTTTATTCTGCAGAAAAGAGCAATCAGAGCCATTTACAATCTACGTATGCGCGAATCTCTAAGGGAACTGTTTAAGGAAATTAACATAATGACGGTACCTTGTCAATACATATATTATATGAAATATTATGTACGCTAGAAAAAATCTGCATCGTTTTGGTAAAAGAAGAGACAGACATAACTATAGTAGGGTAGACTGAGTACGGTTGTGCCAGGGTACGGTTGTGACAATCGTCATATTAGTGAAACTATAAGGAATACCGGGGAGAGTGAAAGGGGAGAGAAGAGCGGCATGCTCGTCTAAACGTGTGTCACAGTATTGCGTCAGCCTTCGCGCGACATTATCCATTGTAGGAAGCTACATTACTTTTAAACAGTTAAAAGTAAGTATTTTTATTTGATTTCAATTGATAGTTGTTATTATATTTCTACAGATAGAGTAATGAGTGTTTTTCCTCGTTATAAGTTATATATTAGTAGTTAAATAACAGTGATTACTTTGTACATGGATTATTTTGTATTGTCATGACAATTAGTTTTTGAAAAAGTGTGCGTTGGGTACGGTTATGGCATATTTTCTGGGTACGGTTGTGACACAAATACAAATTGTTTTTCTCTTTTAGATGCCCAGAAAACACTTGAAAAAGACCGAAATAGGCCAGTGTAACACAAGTAAATAATTTTAAAGATTATTATAAAAAAATAAACGCGGCACTACTTTACGGAGAGCTGCGGAAATGCACGAAGTTAATCACATGTCTTTGTTTCGATACATTCGTAAACGCGATGAAGCCAGCGTGGGCCACCATGAAGACAGCGTCAGCATGGAATACGTCGCTCATAATAAAGTCTTCACTGAGGAGCAAGAACATCAACTGTTATACCCCTCCTCCTGTTGACCTCTTGTTTGGTCTATGGGGACGCGTAGAAATGTTGCCACTTTATTAATTAGTCGTTAGATCTCTATTAAAGTTGTTTTCTTTGTCTCTAAATAAGTATGTATGTATGATGTTTTTGGTTTTGTGTTTTTCTTTTTTTAATATGGTTGTTTTATCATGTATTTTATGATATTCTTTGTGTGCGCCGTGCCGATCAGTCTTTTTGTGTGCCTCGGAACTATGAGTGTATGATATATATTTATAGTTCCGAGACAGTGTCATGCCGGCCAACGCTGAAAACCAGCGCCGTGGTTCGTGCCTTGCTGCGCGGGCCAAGGCATTTATGCTGAGCGTTGGCCGTTTCGCGCGGTGGTGACGCGTGGTTCCGACTAGGGATATATTTGTATTTTTTTTTTTTTTTTTTTTTAATTGTTTAGTTTTAAGCTTGTTATGTAAGTGCGTTACTTCCGTGTGAATAATTAGATTTTCTTTCTTTCTTTCTTTTTTTCTTATACGTTATAAGTGAATAGATAGTAATATGAAGACCGTTAAAATAACTATAGTGTTAATTTTTTCCGAAGAATATTATATTGCATTACGTTAGAAATTAATTGCAAAAAAGTGATTTTAGACCATATAGGTGCATTTTTGAACCTGTCACTACCGACCCCAAGCACTGCCACAACCGCCCCTAGGCTGTGGTCGGTTGTGCCACTTTTTCCTTTCCTTCTGATTGTCTCCTATGAGTTAATCCATTGTGCTTGTGAGCCAAATTTTAGGAAAAAACACCTATCTTCATGCTAACTGGCATACTAACAAAATTATAGGCAATCAAATGAAAATTGTCACAATCGTACCCAGTCTACCCTACTAGAAATAGGGACCAACTAGTTTAACCAGGTTACAGGCTAGCTAAAGTAGATTCGTCTTTCATGGGGTTCTGTCTAAAGTGTTACAATAAAATACCTCCCAATATTGTTCAACTTAATGAGACAAAATTTTAGTCCTTTAATAAATGCACACTATGCAGGCGAGCATATTATAAATTGGATGATTACATCACTGATAAAAGTGCTTGGCTGGATGCTGGTCTAGCTCCACAGCCATAAGGGTTCATAGATTTATTGATTAGCATTGGTGACTATTTTTTGGAGCTGCTGTAGATGTAGAACTACATTATCTTTTAATGGTTGAGCTAAATGGTGCCGATCCGTGCGTCATGTTCGTGAACGGGCGTCGTCAGTTGAGACAATTCAACATAAATTTAAAATAACCGAGGTAGCTAAGAGATGACCTAGCTACCTCGGTTATTTTAAATTTATGTTGAATTGTCTTATTTCATTGTCACTAGACTTCTTTTAACGTGCACAACTTGTTACATTGTTCGCACATTGTAACCCTAGATTCAACATGAATGATGTAACCTAAATTTGTAATATTCTATGGATTTTAAAAGAGTGTTCATGGAGTTTCTTGCTCGTTCTTCTCCATAGAAACCTACTGTTTGGAACGAGCTGCAACTTTTTGACTGACTGACTCCTTGACAATTCAAAAGTGCCTGTAAATGGTTTATTTTAAATAAATGATTTGAGTTTGAGTTTTGAGTTTATTGCAGGTACTGAAAGTTACAACGCACGAAGCAAACATGACATCCGCTATCATTTTGTGCGAGAAAAAGTATCAACCAATCAAGTGTCTATGATATACAAGAAGAGTCAAGATATGGTTGCTGATGTACTAACGAAGTCTCTGCATTGATCAAAGCATGAATTCACTAAAGCCATGGGTTTGCATGCAGCAGAGGATGTTGGAATATAAGTTGGAACGTAAACGCCTGTCTAACTATTAACAGCAACCACACACGCTCCTAATAGTTGATAATAATATATTATGGCTAGGCCCTCAGTCTTCTCTCTGTCAATATATAGTAGTACTGTCAATATGTGCTCTACATAATTATATCTCACATTAAATGATAAGTCGCTCATTATCTAGTGTTTCTATTTATTTCAACAATATCAATAACGCCAAAGACAAACTTAAAAATTATAACTTTTCAAAGGTCATATTGGTAGGTACTTACTTGCCTGGCTTTAACCAGCATGTACAGGGTCGTCTTTAGCGGGAAGTGTTATTGGTGCGTGGCACCCGGGTCCAGCATCCTAAGGGTGCAATACGATGGTCTTATACCTTCACATAATTATCATGTGAAATCTGCTAGTTTTTAAAATCACTTAGAAACTACATTAATTATAGGTATCTATGTATAATAGTTATTTGTTATACAAGAGTGCAAAGTTGCTTTTTAACCGCGTGTTCAATTTTGATGACCGAGCAAGCGAAGGATTCTAAAATTGAATCACGAGCGCAGCGAGTGATTCAAAATTAGAATCCTGAGCGTTAGCGAGGGAATCAAAAGAGCACGAGGTGAAAAATCTTTGCACTCGAGTGCAACACGTAACTTTTCATTCCACCTCAGCGAGGAAATGACTAAATGCAAAAAAAAAACGTTTACAAAGTCTGAGTTTTTAACAAATTAAAAAAAAGTTGTATGATATATTCGGCACCATAGAGGTAGCAGTAAATAGGTTTAATGTTTTTTTTTAATTCACAAACTTAGTGCACACGATGTTCTAAATTCAATTTACTTTATCCTCTAGAGAATAAAAACGGCTTTTCCACTCAGATATTGAAGATTAAAAATACTCTTTCCGAGATGGTGGGATGAAAAAATATTTAAATAGATTTTTGAAAATGTATTAAATAAACAAAATAGAACATGACGATAAATATATTCTAACCTGCACCTTGCGTGCTGATCCCGCATCCCGGTGCCCCATATGCATAAGACGGCCCTGTGCACCTTAAATATTATTTAGATTAACTTGCCCTGCCCTGGGTGTAATTTATTGCCCTGTGTATTTATTCGGTTGTATTTATTTGTGTGTGATTTTGTTATTACTTTTCAAAAATGTTTTAATATAGGCTTGAGGACCAGGAATAAAATTAAATAAATTGTATTTTATTTTTTAAGCCATCACACAACTTGTTTATCATACCTTACTACTTTCTAACATGCGTAGGTAATTTAAAAACCTGTTTTTAGATAACGCATGTAGTATTTAATTGTTTTATAATTAAATGTAATTAACTAATTACATTAACAGATATCTATGACAGGTGTAAAAAGACAGCGTCTTAATGAAGCCAACAGAAGGATCTTCATATTATTGCAATTTTTTTTTTGTTCTGGACCATACCTGTCTTCTGGCACATCCACGATACTCCATATAAACGAAACGATATATTTGCCCACACTACTACCAAAATAACAGACTATACAACATGTGCGTGTGTGTGAGAGAGGTGAGGAACAGTGTTTCGGAGGGGGGTGAAGCGTGTCGCTCCTATACGGTAGTACTAATACTTATACTGTGCTTCTGATTACGGCGATGTCTGAGGTCAAAATTCCAACCTTTAAGTATTTAAGAAAAATCTTCACGTCACGGTTACTACGCTGGCTGCGGTTGATCCGTAGGTGAACATCCGTTTCTTATCCCCGCCGTGTCTCGGAAAGCACGTAAAAATATTGGTCCCTGCTGTTATTCGAAGATCTTCGACAGTTGTTATGGGCAGTCAGAGGTCAGAAAATCTGACAACCAGTCTTACCGAGTGCTATCGTGTTACCCAGTAGGTACCTAGCTTGTGAAGGCAGCTTGTATTCAGCGGCATCCGGTTAGACAAGAAACCGACCCGGGCATAGGTGGCGAAAGGCTAGGCAGATAATGATAAAACTAAACGCCATAAAGATGCTAATGAAGGGCGATTGGCAGATGATCTTCCTGAAGCGCAAGCTGTCGATAACCTACGGTGCTCAGGAATGGTCATACTCCGAGTAGCAAAAGTCCCGCCTTGGAGTGTGCCAAAAAGCCATAGAGTGCATCATTTTGGGAGTAAAAAGAACATAGCGAATATAAAACGCTGTGCTCCGTTGGGCAAAAAGGCTGTCAGGCTCAAATAGGATGAGGCGGGTCATATCAGCCACATGCACAGTTACTTCTAGGCATGCAAGTATTAACGCAATGAGTGCCTGAGGGCTGGTTCGAGGTTAAGACTAGAATACAAAAAAAAACTTATCTTACTAGATACGGGGAGTATTTAGTAAGTTGACTTTTTTGTTTCCTTTACCGTTGCATCCACCCGTTAATGTTGCGTGCACATTGTTTTGCGTGCGTTACATTACACGATAAAAACAGTGTTTTTTCTAAATCTAAATAGCAAATCCAATCCAATAGCTAATATTTTTTGCTCAGTGCTATTTAGTTTAATGGGCATTGAGTTGAATTATTGGATTCCCTTCAAAATGAATGAGCTAAATTGTGCCGATCATGTTCATGTTCGTGAAAGAACACTGTCGGTTTAACTGGTCTTTTCTCATCTGTTTGCTGCCTCGGTCAATTAAATTTATTTTGAATTGTTTATTATGATTATATTTTTCTCTTTTAGAGGGCTCAGGTAACACAGAATTGGGACGCGGCAGGCCACGAAGGATAGTCAAACTCAAACTCAAAATCATTTATTTCAAATAAACCATTTACATGTACTTTTGAATTGTCAGAGTCAGTCAGTCAGAAAGTTGAAGCTAGTTGCTCGTTCCAAACAGTAGGTTTCTATGGAGAAGAACGAGCAAGAAACTCCATGAACAACACTCTTTTAAAATCAATAATATGTTACAAACGGTTACATCATTTATATTGAATCTAGGGTACAATGTGAGAACAATGTAACTGCGGTGGTGAGCGTGAATACCATCTGCAACGATAAGCTCGCGTGGGACCGCCGGAGCCCCGCAACGCCGGAGCCGTGACAGAAACTATGCATGATGCATGCTCGCTTGCATTCTGTATGCTTGCTTGCACGCTGCATGCTTGCCTGCACGCTGCATGCTTGCTTGCACGCTGCATGCTTGCCTGCACGCTGCATGCTTGCTTGCACGCTGCATGTTTGCTTGCACGCTGCATGCTTGCTTGCACGCTGCATGTTTGCTTGCACGCTGCATGCTTGCTTGCACGCTGCATGATTGTTTGCACTCACGCGCAGTTGGTTTGGTTAGAACTGTGACTCCCATTCTTGGGAATAAGTATTATATTAAATAAAAAATATAAGGATAAAGAATATTCGATTTGTTATTCTATGATATGGTTATTCTAACAATAAACTTTACGTGAAAGAAAAATCAATGATTTAAAAATCTTGAAAGTAAGTATTCTGCGTATTGATTATTCTATGAAACGAAATTATTAGAAAAATTTTATGTGAAGTAAATTCTAAAAACTATTAGCTATGAAACAACGTACAACCACTAAAAAGAGGAAAGGACCCAAAATTGAGCCTTGTGGAACCCTCATTTCTACCTTTAAACCATGTGAATTCACCCCATTTATTTGGACTTATTATTAATCAAATAAGATTTTACTAAACTAAGCGCAAGTCTACCTAGTCCGGCTTACCGGATATGGCGGGAAAAGATTTCTCCAAAACGGGGGGGAAGCCCAGGATCGGGAAAGATGGAAGGCATGGAGGAAGGCCCTTGCCCAGGAGAGGGACAGAACAGGCTCTTCTTCTTCCTGCCCTTATTCCATGTTACTTGGGGTCGCGCACCTTTCCATTCATATGCTTCACACAACCCATCCATCTTTTCTTTGGCCAGGCTAACAAAAATTAATCAATTTTAAAAGAGTGTTCATGGAGTTTCTTGCTCGTTCTTCTGTTTGAATCGAACAGTTAGCTTCAACTTTCTGGTTGACTGACTCTTTGAAAGATCAAAATTGTATGTAAATGGTTTATTTAAAATAAAGGGTTTGAGATTGAGTTTTTGTGGACAGTACGCGTAGTCACGCCTGTAATGTGTCTTTCCACACCCTGTATACCCTTGCCATCTGCGTCTTAACAAGTAATTGATTGCCAGAAACAAGTTTTTTTTAACTAAATCACTCATAATTAGGTACTCACTTATCATCACTGTTCTGTATAAAAGAGTAGAACTGTAAACATTGTCACTAGTATTCGCGCACCATGAAACTAACTCTGGGTAAGTAGGCAGCATTTAAAAAATATTTAAGTTTTTTTTTTTGGTAGATTGTGAGGTCCAACTGCTAGGCGAAAACCTCCCCCGAATCTTACCAGGTATTATTTTCTTGCGCCGCCTCGAACCCTGAACCCTCACAGTACGCGCAATCAGTCGGTTCTATTTACACCCAGAATGCTGCGCTCCATTGCTCTTTGGCACACTTCGAGGCGGGACTTATACGATATGAGCGACCAGGTCTGAGCACCCTAGATTAGGACATAAGTTAGGATTCGAAATTCAAGGTATAAATCCTAAAAAATACATTTTGTTACTTTCTCCCCAGTATTCACATTGCTTTTGGTTCTGGCGGGAGCCATGATGACCAGCGGTCAGCGGTGCGCTTTTTGTACGCTTAAGTACAAGCCTGTGTGTGGAGCAGATGGAACGACGTACGACAATATTTGCCGGTAAGTTACCAACTTATCCTTACTTTGTCATGTTAGCACAAGCTATTCCAGAATTTAAATTATGCAGTAATTGATAGGGTGTATAAAAAAAACATTTGAACACAATTTGCACAATTTTTTAGTGCAGATTGCGTTTAAATGATTTTGTGTTGCTGAATGTTTAGAGATTTTTTATAAAGCCTATCAATTACTGCATACTTTAATATTCTGGAATAGCAATTTAGATGTTGTTAATGAAATTGTTTTATATTAATTTGTGCTTTTCAAAATCGTTTTTTTTATAGGTATTACAGAAAACTGCTTTATGTATGTATGGGTTTGAATAATTTTTGGTTTGTCTCGTGATGGTAAGCAAGACTGCTGAGCGTGGGGTTCGATTTCCTGGTCGGGTAATGTGTTATTGGGTTTTTTCATTAAGAAATTTCTCAGTATCAGCCGGAGTTTGGAAGTTGGTGGTACGACACCCACGTGTCTCGGAAAGTACGTAAACTCATGTGTACCCGCTGTCATATGTAGATCTATGATAGTCGTTATGGCAGGTGAGGTGTACGTACGGCCCCGCTGTTGTGCATCTAGTATTCTAGTTGACAGTTTTAGTCCAACGTATACAAAAGATAGGAATCGCCTTCTTCCAGAGCGACTTAATAAAAGTGAGAGATGGGCGAAAGTCTGACAACTTCAATCGTATCAAGGAGTATTGTGTTACCCAGTAACTGTGTTGTGAAGATCAGAGCTCCATGTAAAACACTGGTATTCAGCCACATCTAGTTAGACTGGAAGCCTATGCTAAAGAAGAAGGCTAGGCAGAAGAAGACTTAATAACAACAGTATACGCAGCCAACCATCTCCTAGATTGAGCTGTGAGATGCCATGCGACAAAGTCTAGTGGTTCCCAAAATGTAGGTATATCTCACAGTATTTTCTTTCGTTTTCAGAGCGCTATGTGAGGGTGTTAACACATATACGCCAGGAAAATGTTAACAAGATTTTAGAAAAAAAAATCATTGTATGTTTTTATAACATTATATTCTAATTAATTAACCTTTGTATTTTTATTTCTTTATAATATTTAGGGTTTTTTTAGGGTTCCGTACCTCAAAAGGGAAAAACGGAACCCTAATAGGATCACTTTGTTGTCCGTCTGTCTGTCTGTCCGTCCGTCTGTCAAGACCCTTTATCTCGTGAACATGGGAAGATATCGAAATGAAATTAAAACCATATACTCCAAAAGTCAACAGTCCCTTGAAGCTGTGAAAAAAACAAACTTCTAAGTTTACGTGAAAAAATGCCGCAAAAAACGTATATTTCGACACTCTCAAGGGAATCAAAATTTATAGGATACTTCCCGTTGATCTAGAACTATGAAATTTGGCAAGTAATATCATCTTATATGTAGTATAAGATGATATTACTTACCTTAGCCTTGCCTAGTACTGGTAGTACTAGTACAGGGAAAAGTCTGAAAACTGTACATTTGTAATTAAATCATAAAAAATATAGTCCTTTTTTAAAGTACGTAATCAATCATCGAGGTATGCGCGGTCATAATTATATGGGGACCAAATCACGGAATTTGAACGGGACCCTCGGTGGGCGACTTGCACTTGCCCGGTTTTTTAACGTTACCCCATATTAGGAATTTCAATTGTATTGTGGGTGCGTTTACAAACATATAAACTCACATACACAAACAGCCAGACCCGGAACAACTATCTGTAGGCCATACAAATATTTGTTCAGTGCGGGAATCGGACCCGCGCACACGCAGCACAGCAGCCGGTCGCTCAGACACTAGCCAACTGTGTTTTCCATTTTCCATGTTACAGTCATGAAATTGGTGTCATTTTTTGGACAAATACACCAGGTATTATCTGACTTAATTTCAACTGAATTACAGGCATTTCGATTTATTTGTGATTATACCGAAACCGATTTTTTGTAGTATCTACCTAGACGTTTGAGGTCATCATCATCATCATTTCAGCCTAAAGACGTCCACTGCTGGATATAGGCCTCCCCAATGGGGGGTATTACCATAATCGCCACGCTTGGCAGGCGGATTGGCGATCGCAGTATGGTTGTTACAAAGGCACATAGAACGCTGCTGCCCATTCTCTGGTATGTTCCTTAGTCGCCTCTTACGACACCCACGGGAAGATATGGGAGGGTGCTATTCTTTACGTCCGACACCACACGGACAACTACGTTTGAGGTCATGTTTTACAAATGATGACATGTATTTTAAAACCTGACACATTGTCTTTTTATTCATACTAAACTAGTGAGAGGTGGAACTTTTGCCATTGTGAATTTAATTTTTTTTCGTGTTTTTGTTTTATGATAAAGCCGTTGGTAAATTCACTGAAAATACAAATATCGTAACAGAACACATTCACCGGCGCAAGCACAACCAAGCGAATGACTTGACATTTGAGGTCATGTTTGACAGACGATGACTTGAAAGATAACATGGACTTTGACAGGGAACGTAGATCGCTGTCGGTACGCTGCAACATGCTGGCCCGCAGGTTTGCGCGATGTACTGGGGCGGTCAAGATGACGCTGCGCGGCTGTTTTAATCATTTTGCTCGTCATTTTACACGTGCAGTCTGTGGACCAGTTATAGTTTGCGTGCATAGAGTGATCTACGGGTTCAGTATAATAACGCACTCAGGATACTGTTGGGGCTGCCATGGCGATGTAGCGCTTCTAAGATGTTTGCTGAAAGACATATTGATGGTTTTGCGGCCATCATACGCAAAAGAAGCGCGTTATTTCTTATTTGCTCGTCTCCGTTGCAGTGCCAATACTATCTTGAGCTTATTTGCAGATAGGTGGGCGTGTCCAATGCTTCGACTTTGGATGAAACTCCACACTCAATAAAATGTGTATGTCTACTAACACTAGTTTTTAAGATAATTGTTACTAACACTATGGGCGTAGCCCGAAATAAATGCTATTATTATTATTGTTTTAAAACCTGACACAATGTCTTTTTATCCATACTAAACTAGTGAGAGTTGGAACTAAGTGCAATAAAATGCATTTTTTCAGTTTTGCAATTGTTAATTTAATTAATTTGTCATGTTTTTTGTTTTATGATAAAATTACGATAATTTTGTAATAAAACAGTTGACTGTAACGCGTAGGCCCAAAAGTGGGCATTCTCCAGAAATATCCCTTAACTCGCTCTTTTGCTGGTCATAGTTCTTATCTAACCTAACATGCAGCATACAAGCAAACATGCAGGGTGCAAGCAAGCATGCAGCGTGCAAGCAAGCATACAGCATGCAAGCAAGCATGCAGCGTGCAAGCAAGTATGCAGCATGCAAGTGAGCATGCAACATGCAGCAGGCATGGTTTCTGTCACGGCTCCGGCGTTGCGGGGCTCCGGCGGTCCTAAGCGAGCTTATCGTCGCAGATGATACTCACGCTCACGTTAAAACCACCTGCCCATCAGCTCGCGGGCCGCCTCGCCCCTCCGCGCCTACGCGGATTTAAACTACACTCTAGGCGTAGGGCAGACAAGAGGCAGACTTTTTTTCTAAGCGTATGTGAGGAAAATTTTATGCCCCTTTAGTTTTCACATTGTGCCACATCATCCTTGTTCTTATAAAAAGGTTAGAGAAGGCTTTGGCGCTAGGACACTCATATGCGCTTCGTGTGCATGATGATATTAAACAGCTTAGTCAGCCAAGCTACGGCTAACAGGCCAAGGGTTTTCCAAAGGTCTACAGGGATCACATCAGGGTCAGTAGCTTTTCTATTTTTCATTTTAGACATAGCGTGTTTAACCTACTAAAATCTATTTCGGGTATGGGTCCATACGTGGCGCAGGGTATGGGATCCTCATTTAAAACAAAAATGAACCTATTTACTTAATACTTACAAATACAATCTAGATAAACCGAAATGAATAAAAATACAATCCTATAACGCATTCCAACGTAAACAACCAATTAAAATTCCTCCAGTCAATCTTATCGTGATATTTTTAAAAACTATTTGTCCAAATTACATAGTGTAAATGACAAAGTTCATCTACATCAAATACTAAATGCGACAAATATATCAATTTTGATAGGAATTAGCTAAATACTCTAAAATTTGCATTGTAAGAAAAATATTTAATTTTAATGTATTTATGGCTCATAATTTTGTATATATTGGCTTCCACATAAGAGGTAGATATATGCTGTCGCGGACTTTTATTTAGCTTTCAGAGGGCAGATATATTTCCGACTTACTTGATACTTATCGTAATATTATGGCCAAATTACACAAAATCTTTATAAATTGTAGCCCATGTGTTACTCTGATGTATAAGCTATATTTCTGTAAAGTTTTTGCGTGAAAACGGAACAAACATCCATCCATCCATCCATCCATCCATCCTCACAAACTTTCGCATTTATAATATTAGTAGGAAGTAGGATATATGTGTGTATATATATAAAATGCTATGCAATCGGCAGTCCCCGAGTGCCACACGTTTTTATTATTGAATATTATATCGTACATAGACACACGTCATTGCTACAATAGCTTTTGTTTCAGGTGCAGTATTTATTACATTTCTTGTATCATCTTAATCATGCAAGTGTTCCTCGTTGGTCTAGTGTTTGTAAGCATGAGTTATAAAAGTCATGGTAGTGAGTTTTTTCATAAAACACATTATTCTACAGACAGAGAATTGATTTGTAGCCAGTTGGTCATTATATAACAACCTACGTGGGACTGAAACATATCTGACGAAAGGAGACAATATAATAATTATGAATTTCGAACACATAATTGGCCTTTGGAAAATATTATGGTGATGTCAAAATTCGCTTATTTATTTACAACTTTATTTATCTTTATTTTGCCGACCTCAATATAGTTAGGAAAAGGCTAGGTAAATTATGATGATTTTTTTCCTCAAACCACCGAAACACGAATTAAATACTGTTTTAATAATGCACCTCTAGTGCTTGTAATCAAAGCAACTGCACTCACAATCTATTGCACTCTCAATCTATTGCACTCACAATCTGACCTCCTTGTTAAAATGAAATAAATGGAAATTTTCTAGTTGTTTCAGGAAGTATGAAGATGAGCAAAATACATTTAGCCTTAAACAGGTCACTTTATGTCTTGCAGAATTTCGGTAATAGGTAACTAATCTAGTTTAACTGAAAAACTTGTACAAACATTCCGTTTAAAAGTTCATTTAAAAGCAGGTAGAATAAGTTACCTATTTAAAAAAAAGTTTTTTTTTTTAATAAGAAAGTCCGTTCAAAAACTAAAAAGTGATAAATAACTTTAGCACAGAACACACATACTTTACTTTCGGAAGTCGGTGGCGGTGGCTTTGTGTTTGTGTTTTCTGTGCTAAAGTTATTTATCACTTATTAGTTTTTGAAGGCGGTTTCCTTCTTTTTAAAAAAACCTTTTTATTTTTCGCTTTTTAGTATTAAAATTCAAATCCATTAAGAAACGGCGACACACTTAAAAGAGATTGTAAGTCCTCCAACGATTAAAGAAAAAATTAAAACTTCATCTAAGTATTTTTTTGGGATTTTGTTGATTTTCTCAAAAAGTGCTAGATCAATTTTGGTAAAATATATATGAGACTATTTCAGAATAAACTCCTTTCGAACCAAAGAAGAATTTTGAAAATCCGTCAATATATTAGGTCTTTACATATGAAATTGCCGCTCGGTATCAAAAAATTAAAAATAACTTTTTTTAAAATAAATTATATATTTAGTCAATCGAAGTATGCACCATTGTTATCGATACACTTCCGCCATTTTATCGGGAGCTCATTGATCCCTTTGGTAAAAAAATCCTGGGAGCGAGAATCGATGAACTGCTTGAAGGCTGTTTTAACTGCCTCATCAGAATTAAATTTTTTTCCTTGTAAAAAGTTGTCCAAATTTCGGAATAAGTGGTAATCGGTTGGGGCAAGATCTGGAGAGTATGGTGGGTGACGCAGAGTTTCCAGTCGCAGCTCCTCTAACTTGGCGACCGTCTGATGTGCAGTATGTGGTCGAGCGTTATCCTGAAGGAGCAATGGGCTAGAGCAATTGACCAGTCTCGGTTGTTTAATGGTGAGCTTTTCCATCATTGTTTGCAACTGTTGACAATACATGTCTGCAGTAATCGTCTGGCCTGATCTCAAGAAGCTGTAGTGGATGACACCAGCACAGGTCCACCAAATACTAACTAGAATCTTCTTTTTGGTCAGTTTTCGCTTGGGGCAAGGTTTTGCCAGTTCTCCAGGGTTAAGCCATTGTGATGATCGCTTGCGATTATCGTACACGATCCACTTCTCATCACAAGTGACAATACGATTTAAAATTCCCTCATTATTGTAAAAAAATTATTGTAACGATTGAGCAAAGAAGCGCAGCAACCGACTCGTGTTTGTTGGTGTGCTTCAGTCAATTCGTACGGTACCCACTTTTCGAGCTTTTTTACTTTTCCAATTTGACGCAAATGGATAATGATTGTTTTGTCACTTACTCCAAAGGCTGCTGCTAATTCAGAAGTATTTTGAGATGGATCCGCTTCCACTATCGCCTTTAATTCTTCATTATTCACTTGAGTATAAGGTCGTCCACGAGGCTCATTTTGTAAATCAAAATTTCCAGAACGGAAACGTTGAAACCAAAAACGCACCGTTCGGTCGTTAGCGGTGCTTGTCCCGTACACGTCGTTAATCCTTCGAGCCGTTTCTGCTGCACTGGTGCCATGGTAGAACTCATATTCGTAAATACCGCGAATTTTTAATTTCTCCATTGTTGTTGCTATAGCAATTTTCAAGCCCAAACAAATGACGTGAAAACAAATGAAACACGAATTTTAAAACAATATTCTTTAGTCTTTATTTTGAAATAATTTTGAATTTGGAATTCCTCTTCAAACATAAAATATTTGATTTCACAGTTGCCAGTATTAAGTATCGGCAATTTCATATGTAAGGACCTAATATGACAAAGTTATGCTCGAACATACATAAAAAAAAAAAATATAAAGTATATGTTAACGCACATAATGTAGTCACAAAAAATATATTATATAAAATTCATCATGCGCTCAAAATAGTCAAATGATTGTGACTCAAAATTGACTAGTTTTAAGATTTTACATAAAACATAGGGTCAATAAAGAGGGATCGCTAAGTTAAAAATAATTGTTTGATAATCAAACGACTCTTCTCATTATTTAATCTAGCAAGACCGCGCCCTGTGCATCGAAGTATAGTACAAACTAGGGTAAGAATTAAATTCGGGATGAAAGGCTGTGACTGGCGAACGCGATTTTAGATTCGTCGGACACCCAAAAGAATTTGTGAGATTATAAATAAAAAAAAATAAAAACAACAAAAACTTGGCAAATAAATATAAAAGTGTAAAGAAATATAAACTTGCGTAAAGCGTGCCTAAATACATATTTTTGCAGTCGTTACTGTTCAACTGTGTGTGTGTCTGCAACTGGCTGAGTAGGTAACTATCAATTGATAACCAGTATAATTTCCAACATCAAGTCCATAAAATTAAGTTAAATTTTATATCGTTGGGAAGGAGCTCGAAGCTAAGTAAATGCCGGATAGATCGATCGGTCAAAGGTTAAGCTACGCTTTCCGCGGTCGGTCTATGGATGGGTGACCATCCATTTCATACCGAGCTTCCTCCGTGCTTCGGAAAGCACGTATAGCTGTTGGTCCCGGCTGTCATTCGTAGATCTTTGACCGTCGTTATAGGTATTCAGAAGCCAGATTGTCCGAAAATTTGAAAACTCAATGAACAATCGTATAAAAATGACAGATTCCAAATTCAAATATAATATCTTTCTTATTTTTAATTGTAACAGTATTTATGGCCAGTCTTAGTATATATAAATATCCGAATTGATGACCTCCTCCTTTTTGAAGTCGGTTAACAAAACCACAACGCGTGGAAATCGCTCAATGGCCATTGTACAGCGGACTCGATGAGGTGTTTCGAATTACGTCATGAAGTTCAAGAATTTACAGCTTTTCATCATTAAAATGTATTAAAAAACATAAATCATAGCAATTTTTTGCAAAAAGTATTGTAGCTAATCTTTAATTTACGCTCGATCTGGAATGGTTGCCTCTGGTGTGGTCTTCGTAGAGTCTGCATTCAGCTTCATCCATACCCGGCGGTATGTAACGGAATGAATCGACCAAAACAATAGAATCAGGAGAGGCCGTGCCCATGATAGATATCTGAAACAAAGAAAATAACGTTGTTTTTAGCTATGTCACCTAAGCCAAAATTCGAAACGATAATGGATGCCAAGAAGACAGTGGACACGCAGAGAAAGGCAAGTCCTCTTCAAGCAGTGGCAGTCGCACGATGCAAACTACCTACTAATAATAAAAAGAAATAACGTTTGTAAGTTTAGATATAGGAGGTTAATCTGGAAGTACTGGTTCGAATACAAAAACTTTTATTGATAGAAAGTTACATTTGCCGAAGCCATAGGATATTATGTTGATATTATTTATTTATATTCAGCCTGTATTGTCCCACTGCAGGGCAAAGGCCTCCCTTTCTTCTTTCCAACCCTCTCTGTCCCTTGGATATTTATTATGCGTACGTAATTAAATTTTCTCCCGACCGAATTTCAGTCATGGTGGCTAATTTCAAGTGTGTACTCCAAGAGGGAGTATACACTTGTGCACCCTCACTTTCATAGTCCGACGGGACGACAATCCAACACAATCGGAGAGAAATCGGGTACAGCACACGGGGGTGTTACACAACTTCCAAGCTCTGGGCTACTACTGAGAAATTCCTTGTGAAAAAATATAATAACACTTTGACCGACCTGGGAGTCGAACCCAAAAGTCAAGCTACAGCCACGCTGGCAATCAAATTGATGTGTATGTTAGTGTTAAATAAAAATAAACAGTGTATAATGTAACGCTTTGCTTACAAAGCGCATACGAGATATTGATAAAAAATGTATAGTTCAAAATTACGATTAATCACTTTCGCCTTTATCCTAGACGCAACTCTTACGTTAAAGTTTATATTGCCAAAAATGTTTAACAAAAAAGACAACCGCCTTCAAAAAGTAAAAAATAACTTTTAATTCGCAAGTCGGCGGCTTTGGTTTTGCTTGTTGTTTTGTATTGCCACTGACTTGCGAATTGAAAGTTATTTTTTACTTTTTGAAGGCGGTTGTCTTTTTTGTGAAAAACTTTTTTTCGCTTTTTAGTGCTTGCTGCTCATCATAGAAACGAATTATTTTCAACCCTTAGAGGTGGAATATTTCTTTGAAATTTATACGGAACCAAATTTGAGGTATACACTATCAATTAAAAAAAAATCATCGAGATCGGACTATACTGAAAAAAGTTATGCGTGGTCAAACATAAAAATTAATATATAAAAAATAAAAAAAATGATCTTAAAATGAAAACTACTGGGCCAAACAATGTTGAATTTTTATGGGACCAAATGGCAACTATTCCGCATCAATCGAAGGAAGAATCACGTAAATCGGATCATAAATCTCAGAGTAATCGATGTACATACATAAAAAAAACAACCGAATTGAGAACCTCCTCCTTTTTGAAGTCGGTTAATAAATATTATTTCACATAACAGAGCTCTACTAAAACAATTATGATACTTACATAGCCATCATATATATCAAGGCCGGTTAATGTCATTCTCAAAGTGTGCCATCCGGAAACGAACATAGGGTCCATCGCCGTATTCGAGGCTATTGCTGTTGCCCTGTCACCATTGATGTCAGTCTGGTAGGCAATAACAATGATTTGGTCAGAAGGTTCTGATGGTTCCATATACATGTTCACTTCAATTGTACCATCGAGGTTCATAGGAAAAGTGAATGATTGTATACAACTAAACGCCGGTAAAGGTGTAATGTAAGAAAGACTCTGTTCGTTTGGACCACTCAAGTCCAAATGTTTGTATTGGCCAATATTCCAATATGGCATTTCAAATCCTATTCCACAATTCCCCCACTTATGTGTTAACCATTCATTGTCTTCAAATGTGAATCTTACACAAGAATCACTGACGACGTAAGACACCAATATTAACAATATTAGCACTTTGTGAATCATTTCGTTTTGTCACTTGCAACAGTTACTGCAATAGATACAATTTTTTTAATTATTTATACCTTTTTATAATATTTTAATCGAACACGTATCTTGATTATTTATCTGGTATTCCGATAAGATCTTTTTAAAGGAAAAAACGAAATAATAACATATTATATTATGATTTTACCCGGCTGCGTCTTTGTCTGTGTGTTTGTGATGAATTTACCATTTCTAAGTGATGGATTTTAAAGGGGAAACATACAACGTAATCAATCTTTAGGTGATTGTGGCAATTTACATAATGAGTCCAGAAATTATATTATGTTTTAACGGATCTCTTCGTCTCTATCTGTATCTCTCTCGTAAACTGCTTGCATGTGAAATTACAATGACAGATGAAAACACTGTATAAAATATATTTGCAAATTATTATGACAAACGTACCTACAATAAAGTGTTTGTTTAATTATTATGTTTTATCGTTTAAATCCATAAAAACACAAGATAAAAATCATCAATTGATTACACAAATGGAGTAAACAACATAAAGTGTTTTAACTCATATCCTGTTTTCTACATCATGGCTTTTTTTCATTGCGCCACAACACGTTGTGATCAAATGTTATAAAAATCACGACACGGCGTTTTCATAAGGGCCATACCACAAATTTCGCAATGTGAATATTATCCGTCCTCTCACATCCTCTGGTTTCCTCCAAGGTGCTGAAGTTGTTCTCTTCTTATCTTCGAGGACGTCAGCAGTCGGTCCGCGTTGACGTGTGCTCGTCGAGTTGGTGTGACCTGGATGCTGGTGGTCCACAAGACGGTATTCTTTCTCCATTGCTATTCTCTACATTCATTAATTTGATTACTCACTGTCTACGGTGCTCCTGTCATCTTTATGCCGATGATCTTCAATTGTATTCAACTCCGCGGGTGGAAAATTTATCGGACGCTATAGAAGATGTAAACCGATACTTGAAAGCTATCAACCCCTCAAAATGTCAGGCCATTATAATTGAAAGCTCGCGTATGATGGGTCGAGTTGCGATTAGCTCTCTTCCTCCGGCTATTTTCAATGGTACCGTCATCCCCATTAGCCTAAGCGTAATAGATCTCGGTTTGCATCTTGGCTCGACACTTGGTTGGCAAAACCAGTTTCTAGTGTCAGTCAAAGAGCCAACGGCACTTTGCGATACTTATATCGTCTGAGGAACTTTTTACCTGCAAAAACGAAGACTATGTTTGTGCGGACTTTAATTTTCCCTATATTCGACTGCGGTGACGTGTGCTACTTTGATTTGAACGCGATGGTGCTTGATAAGCTGGATAGGGTACTCAATAACTGCATCAGATTTATATCAAACTTAAGGAAATATGACCATGTGTCAAGCTACAGGTCTGAATTAAAATGGTTGCCCATTCGCCAAAGAAGAAGAAGTATGCGTGTTTTGACAACACTGCTCCCCTGTTCAACTCTCTCTCCCCTCCTTCTTATCTAAAGCCCTACTTTCAATATCTATGTTCTTCACATGCTAAGAACCTACGGTCTTCAAATAACCTTCTCTTACTTTGCCCTTCTCATACTTCTGATTTTGGTCATTCTTCCTTTCATATCCAGGACATTCTTCTCTGGAATGCACTTTCACTCGATATCAGGACAGCCCCCAGTCTGTATGCGTTTAAGCAGAAATTGCATATTTAATTTCAGCACAAATAAGCAGAGTCATCTCGTAAACCTATTTTCTTTTCTTAGTAATATATTTTTAGATTGACGACACGGTTGGCGCAGTGGCTGAGCGATCGACTGCTGCGCAGCGTGTTGCGGGTTCGATTCCCGCCCAGGGTAAACATTTGTGTGATAAGCACTTGTGTTTGCCTTGTGTCTGTGTGTTGTTTATCTATATACGTATGTATTTACAAAAAAAAAATGTATTTGTGTATGTATATCAGCTGTCTGACACCCATAGTACAGGGTCTCCCTAGTTTGGGGTCAGATGGCCGTGTGTGAAAATGTCCCCACATATTATATTATTATTATATTATATTATTAGATGGGTACGTATATATTTATACAGGTATATGATATTCCAGAATATAATTATGTTTCTGTAGTTTATATATTTTAACTTTTTAATAATTACTTTTTGTTATGCACCTGCCATGTTATCTCATATTTCCTTAAGACGTGAATAGCTTTTTACAAAGCAATTTCTAAATTATTTAATAAAATATTATATTTCAAATCTCGGGATTCCCGGGATTATAACAAATTTTCCTTCAATGTTTTTTTAACACACGGGGGTATCTTGTGTATATCTAGGTTCCTATGTAACAAAAAAAATACTTTGAGAGATAAATTCAGTAAACACGTCTGAAGATCACTTTTTTTTTGCACAATAGGGTATTTTACTCCTTATGGGGCTATTAAACGACTTTTACAGATTTTAAACTGACAATCACGTCAAAATGTGCAGTGTAAATGATTTGAAAAAAATATATGTTAAACTAGAACATTCTCTTAACCACTTAGTAAGTGAATATTTTAAATTATATTCATATTATATAGTTTAATTAATACGTGAAGTTGTGTCTTACGCGGACAAAACA
Organism: Charanyca ferruginea; assembly: GCA_947361185.1. Classification (NCBI taxonomy): domain Eukaryota; kingdom Metazoa; phylum Arthropoda; class Insecta; order Lepidoptera; family Noctuidae; genus Charanyca; species Charanyca ferruginea. Next base: position 5,712,085 of record OX376074.1, on the reverse strand, counting down.
TTGACAATCACACAAAATCTACCAGGTATAATTAAACGAAACTTACACCATCTTACAGGCAATTTTATTATCTATCTTTTAGTATACGCCTTTTTTTTAATTTTGAAAGAATACTACTTTTAAATAATTTTTTCGACTAAATTTTGAAAGTTTTGGACGCAAAACTGATGCAGAACGGACGCAGTCTGCGTCCAAAACTTTCAAAATTTAGTCGAAAAAATTTAATAAAAGTAGTATTCTTTCAAAATAAAAAAAAAGGCGTAAACTAAAAGACATATTATATTATTATTATATTATATTATTAGATGGGTACGTATATATTTATACAGGTATATGATATTCCAGAATATAATTATGTTTCTGTAGTTTATATCTTTTAACTTTTTAATAATTACTTTTTGTTATGCACCTGCCTTGTTATCTCATATTTCCTTAAGACGTGAATAGCTTTTTACAAAGCAATTTCTAAATTATTTAATAAAATATTATATTTCAAATCTCGGGATTCCCGGGATTATAACAAATTTTCCTTAAATTTTTTTTTAACACGTGGTATCTTGTGTATATCTAGGTTCCTATGTAACAAAAAAATTACTTTGAGAGACAAATTCAGTAAACACGTCCGAAAATCACTTTTTTTTTGCACAATAGAGTATTTTACTCCCTACGAGAAAAAATCTATAAATATAACTGTGCCTCCGGTGAAAACTGATACAACTTCAAAATGACTTCTTTTGAGTAAAGCGAATTAATGTTTTATTTATTTTTTATCTATACTAATATTATAAAGCTGAAGAGTTTGTTTGTTTGGTTGAACGCGCTAATCTCAGGGTCTACTGGTTCGAATTGAATTTTTTTTTTTTGTGTTGGATAGTTCATTTATCAAGGAAGGCTATAGGCCCATGCGAAGCTGGGTCGGGTCGCTAGTTTTATATAAAAAGCCCTACCTACTACCTACCCAACACCTACCCTACACCTACCCTACACCTACCCTACACCTACCCTACACCTACCCTACACCTACCCTACACCTACCCTACACCTACCCTACACCTACCCTACACCTACCCTACACCTACCCTACACCTACCCTACACCTACCCTACACCTACCCTACACCTACCCTACACCTACCCTACACCTACCCTACACCTACCCTACACCTACCCTACACCTACCCTACACCTACCCTACACCTACCCTACACCTACCCTACACCTACCCTACACCTACCCTACACCTACCCTACACCTACCCTACACCTACCCTACACCTACCCTACACCTACCCTACACCTACCCTACACCTACCCTACACCTACCCTACACCTACCCTACACCTACCCTACACCTACCCTACACCTACCCTACACCTACCCTACACCTACCCTACACCTACCCTACACCTACCCTACACCTACCCTACACCTACCCTACACCTACCCTACACCTACCCTACACCTACCCTACACCTACCCTACACCTACCCTACACCTACCCTACACCTACCCTACACCTACCCTACACCTACCCTACACCTACCCTACACCTACCCTACACCTACCCTACACCTACCCTACACCTACCCTACACCTACCCTACACCTACCCTACACCTACCCTACACCTACCCTACACCTACCCTACACCTACCCTACACCTACCCTACACCTACCCTACACCTACCCTACACCTACCCTACACCTACCCTACACCTACCCTACACCTACCCTACACCTACCCTACACCTACCCTACACCTACCCTACACCTACCCTACACCTACCCTACACCTACCCTACACCTACCCTACACCTACCCTACACCTACCCTACACCTACCCTACACCTACCCTACACCTACCCTACACCTACCCTACACCTACCCTACACCTACCCTACACCTACCCTACACCTACCCTACACCTACCCTACACCTACCCTACACCTACCCTACACCTACCCTACACCTACCCTACACCTACCCTACACCTACCCTACACCTACCCTACACCTACCCTACACCTACCCTACACCTACCCTACACCTACCCTACACCTACCCTACACCTACCCTACACCTACCCTACACCTACCCTACACCTACCCTACACCTACCCTACACCTACCCTACACCTACCCTACACCTACCCTACACCTACCCTACACCTACCCTACACCTACCCTACACCTACCCTACACCTACCCTACACCTACCCTACACCTACCCTACACCTACCCTACACCTACCCTACACCTACCCTACACCTACCCTACACCTACCCTACACCTACCCTACACCTACCCTACACCTACCCTACACCTACCCTACACCTACCCTACACCTACCCTACACCTACCCTACACCTACCCTACACCTACCCTACACCTACCCTACACCTACCCTACACCTACCCTACACCTACCCTACACCTACCCTACACCTACCCTACACCTACCCTACACCTACCCTACACCTACCCTACACCTACCCTACACCTACCCTACACCTACCCTACACCTACCCTACACCTACCCTACACCTACCCTACACCTACCCTACACCTACCCTACACCTACCCTACACCTACCCTACACCTACCCTACACCTACCCTACACCTACCCTACACCTACCCTACACCTACCCTACACCTACCCTACACCTACCCTACACCTACCCTACACCTACCCTACACCTACCCTACACCTACCCTACACCTACCCTACACCGGTAACTGCGGTACTCGAGGCCATAAATAGGCTCTACGAAATCATAAAGGAATCAGAAAGGGCCAGAATTAGTGGACAAGACCACCCTGTCCAGCCATCAAACATATCAAAGACGGCCGATGTTCCTCAGGACAGACAAGACCAAACGCAAGTGCAGACCACTGCTTGCATACCGGCGGAGCTCGTGAGCCAGCTGTTGACAGACCTTAAAGAGCATAAACAGGCGATAGAGGAATGCCAGCAGCACACACGAGCCCTGTCGGACCACTTGGTGCAAACCAGTCACTATGTGGCAAGCCAAGGTCCATCGTACGCGGAGATGGCGGCTGTCCCAAAAAAGCGAGTGCAGGAACCGCTCCACTCAGTGGTCGTGTCTTCTACTGACGACCGCGATACCGGCGAGCAGGTCATCGAAAAGTTGAGGACTGTGGTCGACGCCAAAAATCAGGGTACAAGAGTCGAGCGCCTCCGGAAAGCAAAAGACCAAAAAGTCATAATCGGCTTCAAAACCAAGGAAGAGTTGGCAGTGGTGAGGGAAAAAATTAAAGGGTCTGGGAAATTAGTAGTAGAAGAGGTGAAAAATAAAGACCCTCTTATTATTATAAAAGATGTCCTTTCCTGCCACACGGATGTGGAAGTGATCCAGGCCATGCAACGCCAGAACACCCACCTGCTGGGGAACCTGGCCGACAAAGACCTTCGGCTAGGAGTCAAGCACCGACGCAGGACAAAGAACCAACATACGTGCCATATCATCATGCAAGTGTCCCCGGCAATATGGCAGAGACTGACGGCGGCGGGTCGAGTGCACATTGACCTCCAGCGAGTTCGTGTGCTGGACCAATCCCCACTGGTGCAATGCACTCGTTGCTTGCGCTACGGCCACACCCGCAAACTGTGCACGGAACCCGCCGACCTATGCATATACTGCGGGGACCCCCACATGCAGGCTGACTGTCCTTCCCGCCTGGCAGCGGATGTGCCGACCTGTCACAACTGCAAACAGGCAAAATTAGGAAAAACTGATCACAACGCCTTTGAAAATGAATGTCCTATCCGTGTCAAATGGGACGCATTAGCACGTATGTCGGTAGCATACTGCTAATGTGGACCCACGAGATATTGGAAATACGATTACAAACACCGACTCCGGAACGAACACAAACGCCAGAAATCAGCACTGGAAAGCTGATGAGTATTTCACAAGCTCGGACCTCAACGTCACTTTATTCGAAAGTAATCGGAAATCTAGAGTCATAAGCTCTATAGCTAAAATCAAACGGTATAAAACCAAAAACGCTAATTGGACCCAGTTTCATGAGAAACTGGGACAATTAAACACAGGTAATAAAATAAATTCATATTCAATAGATACAAACACAATAAATAATAATATAAATTTAGAAAATAATACTGAAAAAATATTTGGAAAACACAGCTTAAAATCAAAAAATACAAACTCACCTTACCGTTGTGGTCAAACGAGCTCTTTGGTAAAAAACATTTTAGTAAAAAAAAGAGAAAATATGCTATTAAATTGTCAACAGATTAAGTAATATCTATGATACCGTTATAAAATAGTTTTATAAATTGAGTATCATAAAATATATTAGAATTAACACACTAAAAAGTAAATAAATACAACTAAAATTATAATAAGCGTAACACTAATAAGAAAAGCGTTCAGATCTTCCAAACTTTCGTAAAATCAGCAGTCTCCTAATATCAGAAAATTAATCTAAGTTCACACACCAATAAAATTAAAATAACATAGTTTGAAAATAAAACATTGTATGATAAGGTCTCTGATCATATAATCAGGGGATATACGCGTGGCAGGAGTGTGGTTTTAGCCGGTAAGAGTCCGGCACTGCCCAGACCACCTCATTAGTGAGGTGGTCTGGGCGTCCATGAGGATTTCCCACTCCTGCCAAAAAAAAAAAAAAAAAAAAAAAAAAAAAAAAAAAAAAAAAAAAAAAAAAAAAAAAAAAAAACCCTACACCTACCCTACACCTACCCTACACCTACCCTACACCTACCCTACACCTACCCTACACCTACCCTACACCTACCCTACACCTACCCTACACCTACCCTACACCTACCCTACACCTACCCTACACCTACCCTACACCTACCCTACACCTACCCGACACCTACCCTACACCTACCTAGTATGAGCAGTATGAGGTAGTATGAGTTTAATATTTATCAGTATTTGTGTTCGTGACTGTAGAGAATGACTGTTTTCAGTAAAATCCATTACTATGTTGGATTATCCATTAACTCTCAGAGCTGAGTCGAGGCCTCAAAATTCTATATGCGTTTTTATTTACCACGGAGAAGCTCGTTGCTAAGTAAAAGCCGTACAGATCAATCGGTCAAAGGTTAAGCGACGCTTGCCGCGGTCGGTCTGTGGATGGGTGACCATCCATTTTATACCGAATTCCCTCCGTGCCTCGGAAAGCACGTAAAGCCATTGGTCCCGGCTGTCATTTGTAGATCTTTGGTAGTAGTTAAGGGTAGTCAGACGATAGAAAGTCTGGCAACCAGTCTTACCAAGGGTACTGGGTTGTGGAGGTCCGATAGGCAGCCGCATCATGTAAAATACTGGTAGGTATTCAGCTGCATTCGATATCTGGTTAGACTGGAAACCGACCCCAATACAGTTGGGAAAAGGCTAGGTAGATGATGACTAGCTCGCTCATGAGGGCCTATTAGTGTAACAGGAATTTATTATTATTGAAAATTATATCATCTTATCCCTACAAGTGTTCCACGTTGGTCTAATGGTGGCAAGCATGAGTTCAAAAAGTTATGAAAGTCAGTTTTTCCATAAAGCACATTTATCCTACAGACGGAGCATGAATTTTGCCGGTTGGCTATTGTCTGACGCCCTACACTCGCTACTTTTTAATCCGCGACTTCGTCTGCATCTGCGACAACCGATATCCACACGGACGAAGTCGCGTGCAAAAGGTAGTATTTTAATATTGCACCTCACATGGTGCTTGTAATAAGTGCACTAAGAATCTGACCTATTTATTATAATCAAATTAATGGAACTTTCCTTGTTGTTTAAGGATATATGAAGATGAGAAAAATACATTTAATCTTAGATAGATGGAAAGGAAAGTCCAATTATCTGCAGTTGGAGATCTAGCACATGCACCAGCGATTCACTAACAGCCATTGTTACCATTGTTAGCTATTTGTGGTTTGTAAAATATTGTTTGCTAGTATTTTTTGGCATTTGGTGAGAAAAAACACATTTTATTCTTGCAGAATGTCAGTAATTAGGTCACTCATCTAGTTCAACTAGATAACTTGAACAAAAAATCCGCTTAGAAGTTCATTTAAAAGTAATTAGAATATGTGGGTGCACACCTGTAAAGATAGTAAGGGAAATGTTAATAATAAATAAATAAATAAATAGAATGTTTTTTAACAAAACCACAACGCGTGGTAATAGCAAACATAGACGGAGATGCTAAATTGCCATTGTAATCATGAAATCAGCGGACTCGATGGGGTGTTTCAAGTAACGTCATGTAGTTCAGGAATTCACATGTTTTCATTATTAAAATGTATTAAAAAACATACAATAATCACAGCAATTTTTTAGAATAAGTATTGTAGCTGATCTTCAATTTACGCTCGATCTGGAATTGTTGCCTCTGGCGTGGTCTTCGTAGAGTCTGCATTCTGCTTCATCCATACCCGGTGGTATGTAACGGAATGAATCGACTAATACAATAGAATCAGGAGAGGCCCTGCCCAGGATAGATATCTGAAACAAAGAAAATAACGTTGTTGGTATTTATGTCACCTAAGCCAAGATTCAAGACGATAATGGGTGCCAAGAAGACAGTGGAGACGGCTCCCTTTCTTCTTGCCAACCCTCTCTGTCCAGAGCAAGTGTGGCCCAATCCCTTGGATATTTATTATGCGTACGTAATTAAATTTTCTTCCGACCGAATTTCAGTCACGGTGGCTAATTTCAAGTGTGTACTCCAAGAGGGAGTATACATTGTGCACCCTCACTTTCATAGTCCGACGGGACGACAATCCAACACAATCGGAGAGAAATCGGGTGCAGGACACGGGGGTGTTACACAACTTCCAAGCTCCGGGCTACTACTGAGAAATTCCTTATGAAAAAACACAATAACACTTTACTCGACCTGGGAGTCGAACTGAGAGGTCCACGCTGGCAATTCAATTGATGTGTACGTTAAATGAGTATGTTTTTACCAGCTTTTTATTAGCTTTACCTGTATGTTTGTTTGTAACCTTTGTAACCGACTTCTTTGGGAGCGTGTTTGACCCACTTTAAACAGCCAGATTTCGTTCAAACTTTGTAGATTTATCGAGGACCGATGACAATACACTAATTTGATTGATATAAAATTATTAAAAAAACAAAAAAAAAAAACAAGTCGTTCAAAATTACACGCCGAAAAAACAGCTATTATATACTAGGAAGGTACTGCACAAGCGCCCCTGGTAGAATAAATGTACATAATATTTATAGATATAGATATAACCAAACTAAAAAGTAAAAAATAAATAATAGTTTGAAAAAACTAAAAACACGCTTTTTATAGAAAACCAAACTAAAAAATAGAAAATAAATTTTAATAAATTACCTATTTTATTTTAAAAAAAGCGTGGGGTGCTTTTTAAGATATTACCAAAATGATAATCACTCTACTCATATCTGTCAATAAAATATTTATAACTATTGACACCATGCACCCCACGCTTTTTTTAAAATAATATAATTTATTAAAATTTATTTTCTATTTTTTAGTTTGGTTTTCTATAAAAAGCGTGTTTTTAGTTTTTTTAAACTATCATTTATTTATTTTATGATACATTTGACTTTCACGCGAACGAACTCGGAGTCAAGAGCTAGTGTTAAATAAATATAAACAGTGTATAATGTAACGCTTTGCTTACAATGCGCATACGAGATATTGATAAGAAATTGATAGTTCGTTGTTCTTCGTAGTTAGACGTTAAAGTTTATATTGCCAGTAAATATTATTTTACATGACAGAGCTCTACTAAAACAATTATGATACTTACATAGCCATCATAAGTAGCAGGGCCGGTTAATGTCATCCTCAAAGTTTGCCATCCGCTCACGGAGTTAACGTTATCCATTGCCAATCCTGTTACCCTGTCACCATTGATGTCAATCAGGTAGCCAATAACATTGATTTGGTCAGAAGGTCCTGATCCTGATGCTTTCATATAAATGTTCAGTTCAATTGTACCATCGTGGTTCATAGGAAAAGTAAATGATTGTATACAACTTAAACTTAACGCTGGTAACGGTGTAATATAAGAAAGACTCTGTTCGTTTTGGCCAGTCAAGTTCAAATGTTTGTATTTGCCAATAATCCAATATGGCATTTCCGGATCTATTTTACAATTCCGCCACTCATGTGTTAACCATTCATTGTCTTCAAATGTGAATCTTACACAAGAATCACTGACGACGTAAGACACCAATATTAACAATATTAGCACTTTGCGAATCATTTCGTTTCGTCACTTGCAACAGTTACTGCTATAGATACAAAATCTTTTATTATTTATACCTTTTTATAATATTTAAATCGAACACGTATCTTGATTATTAATCTGTCATTCCGATAAGATTTTTTTAAAGGAAATAATAACATTTATAATAGTTACCCGGCTGCGTCTTTGTCTGTGCGTTTGATGAATTTACCGTTTCTAAGTAATAGATTTTAAAGCGGGTTTAACCATGCAACGTAATCAATAATTAGGTGAACGTGGCAATATACATAATGGGTCTAGAAATTATATTAAATTTTCACGGATCACTTCGTCTGTATCGTAAAGTGTTTACATGTGAAATTACAATGACAGATGAAAACACTGTATAAAATACATTTGCATATTGTGACTGAGGTACAATCACGCATTAGTTTCAATATTATGTTTTATCGTTTAAATCCTAATAAGCACAAGATAATAATTATAATCGATTCCACAAATTGAGTAAACAACATCCATCATTTCAGCCGAAAGACGTCCACTGCTAAATATTTGTGTGATGAGCACTTGTGTTTGCCTTGTGTCTGGGTGTTGTTTATCTATATGTATGTATTTAAAAAGAAAATATGTATTTGTGTATGTATATCAGCTGTCTGACACCCATAGTACAGGGTCTCCCTAGTTTGGGTTCAGATGGCCGTGTGTGAAAATGTCCCCACATAATTGTGACGTAGGGGTTACGTGGAGGAAAAGAAGAAGACATGATTTGCAGATTCGAACCGCGTGGTAAATAGGTACCTACGTGTAACAAAATGCACTGAGCTAGGAGCAAGTAGGTTGCATCTGCATTAGAAATAACGCGTAAGGCGTATTAAGCTGCAATAAGAAGAAGCTAAACGATTACATAGGTGCACGCCCTAACATAACCTATAAGGTAGGAACACGAAATGTAAAATATAGTTAGCTGTTCAACACTTACCCAATATGGGGTTATGCATTCACTGAGTTTACTATTTAAGACTATTATTAGTCAATTTAAACTGGCTGGCGAGTAAATTGGCGAAGAACATTTAATGGGTAACAGGTGTAACTCTGTCTATCTTTGCCGATGCCGGAATTCGAAAAAAGGACTGTCATGTCCTTCGTCGTGGCTTAAATACGGTAGTTGGCATAGATAACATTCCTCATTTCACACGTTCGGATACCACAATTAGGCGGACTTCACTAGTACTATAGCTAATAGTAACTTTGGACGACTCTAAATAATAATAACCTGTGGTTGTGATTTGACATTTATTTGTTATGGTGAGGTTAATTTTTGATATTTGGTTGTGATTTTAATTGTTTTCAGGTAAAGTAACGATACAACGTTACATAATATTATATATTTCTGCTGAACATGGGCCTCCTCCAAAAGGGGGGGTTTTGCCATAACCGCCACGGTTGGCAGGCGGGTTGGCGATCGCAGTATGGTTATTACAAAGGCACACAAAACGCTGCTGTTCGTTCTCTGGTGAGTCCCTTAGTCGCATCTTACGACACCCACGGAAAGATATGGATAATGCTATTCTTTACGACCGACACCATACGAATACGGAAACAACATTAAAGTTTGTTAACCCTTATCCTGCTTTCTACATCATGGGTTTTCTTTATTGCGTTCAACACGTTGTGATTCATCATCTGCCTAGCCTTTTCCCAACTGTATCGGGGTCCAGTCTTACCGAATGCAGCTGAATACCAGTGTTTTACATGGAGTGACTGCCTGCCTGCGCTTCACAACCCAGTAACTAGGTAACACCCCTTCGTAAGACTGGTTATCAGATTTTCTGGCTTCTGACTACCCATAACGACTGTCAAAGATTTTACGTTTTACGACAGTTTAAGTGCTTTCCGATGCACAGGGGTCTCGATATGAAATATATAAGTCACTCATCCATGGGCCGACCGCAGCTAGCATAGCTTAACCATGATATATTTATTTTATTTATACTTCATGCACAAAGATACAAAAGTGGACTAAATGCCTTAGGCATTCTCTACCAGACAACCAAGGGTGGTGAAGAGATAACTTGGCAGGTTCATAGTTAAAAACTGGACAAGTGCGAGTCGGACTCACTCACCGAGGGTCCGTACAAACTTGTTGGTATAAGACATTATCCATACTTCCATACTATCCTACTAATATTATAAATGCGAAAGTTTGTGAGGATGGATGGATGGATGTTTGTTCCGTTTTCACGCAAAAACGGCTAAACGGATTTCGATAAGACTTTACAGAAATATAGCTTATACATCAGAATAATACATGGGCTACAATTTATAAAGATTTTGTGTAATTTGGCCATAATATTACGATAAGTATCAAGTAAGTCGGAAAAATATGTGCCCTCTGAAAGCTATATTGGCGTCCGCTGACAAAACCGCTGGAGTTACACAAAGACAATGTATGGTAGGATCGTTTGTCTTAAAAAGTTCTAAATAAAAGTCCGCGATGGCATATATCTACCTCTTATGTGGAAGCCAATATATCCCAAATTATGAGCCATAAATACATTAAAATGAAATACTTTTTTTACAATGCAAATTTTGGAGTATTTAGCTAATTCTTATCAAAATTGATATATATTTCGCTTTTAGTATTTAATGTAGATGAACTTTGTCTTTTACACTATGTAATTTGGACAAACAGTTTAAAAAATATAACGATAAGATTGACTGGAGCACTTATTTTAATTGGTTGTTTACGTTGGAATGCGCTCTAGGATTTTATTTTTATTTATTTCGGTTTACCTAGATTGTATTTGTAAGTATTATGTACTTAAATAGGTTCATTTTTGTTTCAAACGACGATCCCATACCCTGCGCCACGTATGGGCCCATACGTGGGATAGATTTGTGTGTGGGATAGATAGATTCCATACCCGAGATAGAATTTAGTGTCTAAAATGAAAAACAGAAAAGCTACTGGGCCTGATTTGTGATCCCTGTAGACCTTTGGAAAACACTTGGCCCGTTAGCCGTAGCTTGGTTGAGTAAGCTGTATAATATCATCATGCACACGAAGCGTATACCAGAGTCCTGTTGCCAAAGCCTTCTCTTATCTTTTTATAAGAACAAGAATGGTCTAGCAGAATGTGAAAACTAAAGGGGCAGAAAACTGACCTCACATACATACGCTTAAGATATAGGAAAGAGTCATCAATAAAATAATGTCGACAAATATTACAAAAATACCTCCAAATCAGTTTGGATTCACAGCATCCAGGTCAACTACTGACGCTATACAGGCAATCAAGATTATGATGGAAAAGTATAGATTTAACATGAGACATACCCTATCCTTGAAAAAAAGAATTTTCAAAATCGGTTTACATTTAGCGGAGAAACTGCGTAACAAATACAGTCGAATTGAGAATTTCCTTCTTTTTGAAGTCGGTTGAAAAAAGATCTACATCGGGAATACTACGCCTGAAACCATCTACTCCATGATCATAGGCTCCATGCTCACACCAGATACTAACGTTGACACCGATGTGACACGTAGAATTAACGTAGCGTGGTAAAAATGGCGATTGCTTACAGGTGTGTTGTATAACCCACGAATTCCCATACAGACCAAGGGAAGTGTACAAAACGGCAGTCCGACCGGCTCTACTCTGTGGGTCCGAGTGGTGGATAACAAAGAAATCCCAACGAAATGAAGATGGGAGCGGGGCGGGAGATTTAACGCGGCTGACCAGAATTCGTAATCAATATATACGAGACATCTTCAAAGTTGCTCCAATCGTGGATAAAGTTACCGAAAACCCGCTCCGTTGTAGACCATGTGGGACAAGTTGCGCTAAACCAACCAGAACAGAAAACAGGTAGAGGCCGCCCGCTAGCGACCTGGTGATCTAACATAGAACGGGACCTCAAGAAAGCCCAATTGCCAGAACCAAGATCGTCTGACTTAGCGCAGAGAGCTAAGTGAGGAGACCCAACCCCAAATAATAGGATTCTAGGAAGGAAGAAGAAGATTCGTTTTTGTTTCCATTAGATTATTACAACGTTGTTATTTAAAGAATAGGGGTTTGTTTTAGGTATAGATTGTGTTATAAGTGTTAAGAAGAAAGTTTAGCTTTTCTCTTCATTAGTAATTGGAATTGTTTTAGTTGTTAGTTTGGAAAAGACTAATCAGTATCTATATTTTTTTTTTAATAGTACTTAAATGCCGCGTATGTGTAATTCTTATATTTCGCAAAGCTCTAATAAAGCCCGAGCTATGTAAATAGGTACTCATATTGACACGTCTCAACAGGCCGAGCTGCTAGGGCTTGAGTAGACGGTCTGAGTGGCGGCACACAGAGCAACTGATCAGACCAGAACAGAACACCAGAACAGTCCCTAGATAGACGTCAACAACACGCTGAGTACCTGGCATCTTATTATTATTATTATTATTATTTACAAGAAACACGTGGAAGGTGTTTGGGTATGACGAGACTCTTGATTAAGAAACTCATAAGTCTATATAAATAGAAGCGATGAGATGAAGATTGCAAATTTGGCGGAGTTCTTAAGAGTGTGATGAAGAGAGTGGAAGAGAGTGGAAAGAAGAAGCAACAGGTATGTGTTGTTCGGATGGGAAAGTAGCCAATCATTCTATAGACGAGCCAGTTGAACTTTTAAGAGAACTTCTCTCTAATGACAGAGATGGGTCTCGCTGTTTACTAAGAAGTATAAGAAAATGCCATACGTGCTTTTATATGTCTGCTTTTGGAGCAGATACAATTGACTGAATGCCAGGATTTTGCCCGACCTTCACAATGCAAGGACAAGTTTACCATCGAATCGGTTCTTTTACTTCCTATCGCTAGACGCCAGTTCAAAACATGTCGATAATTACCAATGTATATACTATATTCTAATCAGTCCTCTATATTTATTTCAGTTTTTATTTTTTGCTGCTGCCGTACGACAGGTGAAACCGCTATAAGTGACCCTCTCCAAAAATAATAGTATGTGTCTGTCAGTTAGCTTTGTTGAATGGTTTGTGATAAATTGATTTGGATAGTCTGAAGTCTGGGGGGATATAGACTACTTTTTTGTCAACCAACCATGCGGGCGAAGCCGCGGGCGAAAACTAGTAATATTATAAATGCGAAAGTAACTCTGTTACGCTTTCACGATAAAACGGCTGAACCGATTTTGATGAAATTTGGCATGAAGATTGCTAAAACCCTGGGGAAGGACATAGGCTACTTTTTAATGCAAGACTTCGTTTGCATCCACTATAACCGACATTCACGCGGACGAAGTCGCGGGCAAAAGCTAGTAATATTATAAATGAGAAAGTAACTCTGTCTGTAACGCTTCCACGATGAAACGGCTGAACCGATTTTTATGAAATTTGGTTTGAAAATAGCTTGAACCCTGGAAAAGCACATAGGGTACTTTTTAATATAGGAATTGGTCTGCATCCGCAATGACCGACATTAACACGGACCAAAAGCTCATTATAAATAAAGAATATATTTTTAATGATTTAATTACAAATGTATAGTTTTCTGACTTTTCCCTGTACTTATAGTGTAAGACGATATTACCTGCCAAATTTCATAGTTCTAGGTCGACGGAAAGTACCCTATAAATTTTGATTCCCTTGAGTGTCGAAATGTACGTTTTTTGCGACATAAACGGCGGTATCTTTTTTTCATGTTAACTTAAAAGTTAGATTTTTTCACCGCTTCAAGGGGCCGTAGATTTAAGTATATGGTTTTTTAATAATTACAACTCGATACCTCTACGCGTTCCCGAGATAAAGGATCTTAACAGACAGACACACAGACGGACAACAAAGTGATCCTATAAGGGTTCCGTTTTTTCCTTTTGAGCTACGGAACCCTAAAAAACAAAATAGATCAACTAAATATACAAAAAATAATATAACTAATATAATATATGCAAATATAAATATATATATATATATATATATATATATATATATATATATATAAATATCCATAAAAAGAAAAGACATTTATGAGATGACTTTGATTACTTATGTAGAAATCATATCCGCAATTTTCGCTTATATGCATACCGACTGATGGCCGTCCTGATATCGAGAGGAAGCTAGTTCCAAAGTAGAATGGACTAAATATGAAAAGAAGAATGGACAAAATCAGAAGTATTAAAGGGACACACCAAGAGAAGATTGTTAGAAGACCGCAAATTTTTAGCGTGTGTAGAACATAAATATTACAAGTTAAACATTAGATAAGAAGGAGGGGTCGGAGAGTTGAGCAGGGAGTAAAGCGTTGTCAACACACGCAAACTTCTTCTCTGGCGAATGGCAACCATTTAAACTCAGTTCTGTAGCTTGACACATGGCATTGTCATATTTCTTCAAGTAAAAATAAATCTAATGTAGTTATTGAGGACCCTATCCAGCTTATCCAGCAAGACCGTGTTCAAGTCAAAGTAACACACATCACCATAGTCAATTAAAGGCAAGATTAAAGCCACACAAGCATAGGTTTCATCTTAGCAGGCAAGAAGTTTCTCAAACGATACAATAGGATCGCAAGGTACCGTTAATTGGCTCTTTGACTAACACTAGAAACCTGGCTTTGCCAACCAAGTGTCGAGTCGTGATACAAACCGAGATCTTTTAAGCTAGGGCTAATGGGAATGACGGTTCCATAGAAGATAATCGGAGGAAGGGAGCTAACCGCCACTCTACCCATCATACGTGAGCTTGAGCATGATCGATCGTACCGTACGGCTTCTATTTTTCCTCCTATTGAATATCATAAAAATCACGACATAAATTTTTGGGCATTAATATCGGTGTTTGTTTATAAGAACCTACAATGCGTTGTAGGTTATTTACAACATCATTTATCTAATCGTGTTTTTGATTACCGCGTAGTGAGTAAAATACAAGCTGGTTTTTAGTACCAAAGGCCCGGTTTCGCCAGACATTTAACTTCGTGTTTATTTATTTATTTATTAAAACTTTATGCACAAAAATTGAATAAATATTGTACAAAGGCGGACTTAATGCCTTGGGCATTTTCTACCAGTCTATCTTAGGGTGATGCAGAGACAAAATGTGGCTGATGCAAAGGAAAAGAAAATTTACAAGAATAAAATACACTAATAAATACATAATTATACATACATACAAACAAAATACACATAACTCACATACACACACATAACTCTGAGTTCAATATTTGGTGCAAGTGGGCCAAAAACTGGGAACACATAAAATTCAACAAATTCACCTTTTTAACCGACTTCAAAAAGGAGGAGGTTATCAATTCGGATGTTTGTATTATTTTTAATATGTATGTTCGAGCATAACTCTGATATAACTTTTTTGATAAGGGTTTGTTTCGAAATGGTCACATATAAATTTTATCGAAATTGAATCAGCGCTTTTTGAAAAATCAACAAAATCCCAAAAAAATTACATAGATGACGTTTTAGTTTCTTAAATCTTTGGAGGACTTTCAATCTCTCATTTAACTGTGTCGCCGTTTCTTAATGTATTTGGATGTTACGGCGATACTAAAAAACAGAAAATAAAAACTTAAAAAAAAAAAAACAACCGCCTTCAAAAACTAAAAAGTGATAAATAACTTTAGCACAAAACACATTACTTTTTGTGCTAAAGTTATTTATCACTTTTTAGTTTGTGTTAATGTTTGTGTAAATGTTGTCTTGAATACAAAGGTTTAATGGCTAAGTCCATTGTAGGTCAAACGACTTAGGAGAAATCTGGAGCCATCGGCGCGTCTCCATCAATGCGAACATACTCTTAGGTAAAATCAACATTGTGTTTCACGCATTTTCTCTCCTGGGGGTAAACAAGGTTTCAAATGGGTTAAAAATTAATTATGTTAATATGTATTGTTGACCTAGTAATTTTAATCACTCTGTGATAAGCCGCTTATCTTCGACTGCAAGTTTTGCATACCTATGTTGCAAAGCTAGCCGCTAGTAATATTTACTGTAAGTAGTGATATTTACTGTAAGTAGGTTATCTTTTTTAACTATCTGATAAAACTCGATAAGATAAAGTTAAATTTAGGCTGATGAAAGGTCATGATAGGGACATTATAGACGCGGAGTTCTGGAAGTAAAACTTTACTGATTATGATATCATTTATAGAGTCCACACTGAATTAAAAGTAATAATAATAATAACCAACCAAAATAACCAACCAACCAATCCAACCAACCAACCAATTGCAATAAAATGCAATGCATTGCAATTTTATTGCAATTGCATAACCATTTCGTTTTATTTTTTTCAATGTACAGTCGCGGTATGAAATGGTTCGTCACCTTAAAGTCGATTTTTGCTTGCACGAGTGAAGAAACAGTACTGCCAACATT
Organism: Charanyca ferruginea; assembly: GCA_947361185.1. NCBI lineage: Eukaryota > Metazoa > Arthropoda > Insecta > Lepidoptera > Noctuidae > Charanyca > Charanyca ferruginea. The sequence goes on along the minus strand of OX376074.1, from coordinate 5,695,433 downwards.
TTAATAAATGTTCTGTTTTGCTACGTTTACTATCGAATAAATATTTAGCCATGTGGTGTCGGACGTAAAGAATAGCACCATCCCATATCTTCCCGTGGGTGTCGTAAGAGGCGACTAAGGGACTTACCAGAGAATGGGCAGCAGCGTTCTCAGTGCCTTTGTAACAACCATACTGCGATCGCCAACCCGCCTGTCAAGCGTGGCGATTATGGCAAAACCCCCCTTTCGGAGGCCTATGTCCAGCAGTGGACGTCTTTGGGCTGAAATGATGACTATCGAATAAATATTTTGCTTACTGTTTTACCGACTCCATCTTGTCAATTTTACACAAATGACAACTAACCAAATCAACTATTTTTTTTATATATTTGTATATGTGTTACTTTTGTTTTCTTTTTTTCGGAATGGCATCTCGCAGATCAACCAAGGAAGTTGTGGGCTGCTTAACCGTTATTATATGTACTTTAATCTTTATTTATACTCTATTTTGCCCCATTACCAAGTTTTATTGACAGAAATAATAATATTGTCGGGTCAACCGCATTGTTGATAGGACTAACCTTATTCTTAACCGAAAATGATAGAATAATACGAATAATATAATTAAATTATTTTATTAAATAACAAATATAAAATGATATGATATGAAATGCGAAAGCAGTCAGCAGTGTCTCTTTTATTATCTTGCCAAATTATTTGGCAGTGGTCTTCTACAGCTTTCTTTTTCTTTCGTTTCTATATTGCCATCACTGCACCATTTCGATTGAACCATTCATTCACAATACGAGCAGTGTGCGTAAGAGTATTATTCTGAACGTAGGTGACCTAAGACAAATCATCAGCTGGATATTCTTTACGATACTTGGTAGCATTCTGTCTTCCAGAACCGATAAAACTGGGTTGCATTGCCCTTGAAGGAAGAAGAACGAGCTCGCCCACTCCTTCCGCTGAGATTCACCCCCTATATTGACAGAGATTCGTCCAGAACCCATTGAGTGTAATGCATTTCTTATTACTTTAGGACAAACTTCACACACTTGAGCGAAATAATTGTGTAAACCAAAGCCGTTTTCTACATATTGCCGTCCTATGACGACTTATTATGATGCATTAAGGATAGGACAGCAACCAGAATTGTTGTGACGATGATTTAAGAGTTCACCATGTCCCATGATCCAAATTCTTACACTATCCCTGGTCGAGACGTAGGCGATATATCTCACTGATATTGTAGCCACCTTTATGTTCAGCAATGATTGCTGCTTTTTCTTCTACACTTATAAAATACGAAACGTGAAAAAGAAAATTGCAATGTTGACAATGACAGACACTGAGATTAGAATAGTTTTATTTAACAGAAACAAAGAGGATGCTTACCATAAATATTAAACCAATAAAAAGGTTTTACATTTCAAAATAATTTTCATAAAGAAGATAAATAGTCAAACAACTTTGATCTAAATAATTTTAAACCTTATTGCCAAACAATTAAACATAATTTTCTGTGAAACAGTCGTTTCTGTGACTCAGTTTGAAATGGTAACAAGTGCTTGCGGAACGTAAAATGAATCAATTTGAAAACTGACGAACCTTTTCATACCACTACTGTACATAGGAAACAGGAAATTCTCCTGTATCAGAACAAAGATCTATGGGTCATATAAATATTTGTTTCAAAGATCATCAATCAATGCATCAACATCAATTTGGGTAATATTAGCAAATCTGTTTGCTGTCAAAGTCAAAGTCAAAGATTTATTTGCAGAAAAATATGGTCATGGTGGTGGTGGTGGTCATTACTTGAATCACTCATAAAGATATCAAGTATATTGTATCACCAATCATATAATTATTTTTAACAAATATACAATATTTACACGTACAAATAAAAAAAGAAAAACCTATAACTATTAAACCAAAAATAAACTAATATAATAAGGCATCAAAAAATTCCTCCACATCGCCGTCGCTGTGGGGAAGCTGTCAACTGCCTCGGACACCACGGCCTATCGTGCAACCGGAGTGCAGGTCGCATAGCGCGGCACGCGAATATAAATGACATCATTCGTCGTGCTCTCGTCGCCGTCGGCGTTCCAGCAGTTTTGGAGCCCAACGGCTTGGCACGAGACGATGGCAAGAGACCGGACGGCATGTCATTATTTCCTTGGAAGTTGGGTAGGCCTTTAGTGTGGGACGCTACGTGCGTCGATACTCTTGCGCCATTCCATCTTCCTAGCTCAGCGTGCTGTCCTGGTGCTGCTGCTGCGGCTGCAGAAAACCTCAAACGGCGAAAGTATAGTCACCTTGGTGATAACTTTATTTTCGAGCCGTTTGGGGTTGAAACGCTCGGGTCGTGGGGTCCGAGTGCTCATCTCCTTTTTAAGGAAATTTCCAAAAGGTTAGTTGACACTTCTCGTGATCCAAGAGCTGGTTTTTACTTTGGGCAGAGGTTAAGCATTGCCATCCAACGGGGCAATGCAGTCAGTCCCAATCAAATTAAATAACGTATGTACTATTTCATGAGCTTAAAATCAAATCCGACTATTTGAACTTTTAACTTTATCAGTGTAAAAAATAAAGGATTAGGATCTTAGGATTTTTCTACCAATTTTTCTACTAATTTAAAATTTATAAAAAAGTTTGCATGGATACATAACAACTTTATGATCAAGTATTTAACTTACACAGGGATTACTCGAGGTCTCAAACCACCCGCAGTGGATGCAGAAAAACCGTCTTGTTTTAGCAGGTGTAAGCAGGTGCAGGTGTGTGCAGGCGTGTGACATGACAATGGGAAATAACATATTGGAAACCTACACCGCTGCACTTACTAAAATCAGCGGATAGGACATGTATGAAGTAGCAGGAATTTAAAAAATTAATCTTTTTATTAATTCGTGAGCAGTTAGATTGCTCTCTTTACAATAAATACAATGCACGATACTTTTCACGACAAATATCTCTTAGAACAAAGATAATACGAATTCAGAAACAAATGAATGACTCTTGAAAATCTCAAACCAAAACCATCAAGCCGAAACGCTTTCAAATAACTCCTTCATTTTCTTGAATACTTATGAAAACAACTGGAGTAATATAACATTTTGTTGTTTATGTTAAGTGGTAATACAACAGGCTCAGATGTTACGTTTCAGCGTTAGCTAAATGAAATGCAATAACATCGCTTGGAGAGCTATTAATTTGATTGGATGCCATTTATACTTGACAATTTGTGATTTAGGTGTACTGTTACCAGCACAAATAATACGTTACAATTGTGCAATATTCAATTGCGATATGTTTTTAAACTATCGATACAGTGTAACAAACATAGTATATTCGAAACTATAGTCTTGTGGTACGCTGTTTCTCAAAGTTGCTGAAGTTATTTCACGATCTAAATGTCTATTGTTATATTTTTATGTTCGTGATAGTACAAGCACATAATATATCATTTTACTAATGTAGGTTTTGTATTTGAGTTAGGCAAATATTTCAATTTAAAATACATAGTAGGTGTATAAAATATATGTGATACCTTCACATTGCTTATTTAAACTGACATATTGTATTTTTTTACTTAGCTTTACTTTCTGGAATAGGCGTTCCAGAAAGTAAAAAAATACAATATATGAGGAGTGTCTTTACAAAAGGGGATATCTACATCTTATCGTTTTTTTCACAAAATTAAAAAGAACTGACAAAGACAAGGCACAAAGATCCACACATACAGACTGACAATATCCCCTTTTGAAACGGAACCTCATTTTTCAAGCTACTTGGAGAATATCGCGTTTTGATTAGGATCTAAGTGACAAAATTGTTTGATTTAGCATTAAGAACAAGACTCAGTTTAAAAAAGTATAAATATGTAAATATCCCCTTTTGTAAAGACACTCCTCATATGTCAGTTTGACTACGCAGTGTCTTTAATTTTAATCCTTTGGCATGCTACTGTGATAACAAAATATTATATTTATTTTTAAAAATTATCACATTGTTTGAGCCACTCAAATCCTCATAAATCTTGTGTTTTATGGGAAACAAACTAGGGACTACTATATACTACTACTATTACCAGCCGCCAGGTCAAAAGCAATATTTCAACAAATTCTAAGAAGCGAGTAAAATATCCGATTTCCTATCGCAACGCACAATACTAGAGTCAACATCTGGTTACCATATATGAAAGGAGGCCCAAGTAAAACTTTAAAAAAGGGTCTTTAAAACAATTGAGAAACGGTACAAAAACAGAAAGGGTCAGGTACTAACTAACAGATTTCGCGAGAGTGAGGGAAGATGGACGGAGGCATGTGGATCTCTGGGTTTGACACGGCGATAGGAGACGGTCGTTATAGTCTGGACTAGTTAAGTTAGGAGTCTGGTGAAATCGAAGACGCTAGGTCCATGTAGAGAGTAGGTAGTGAGCGTTTGGATGTAAGAGGAAAGCGGCCAAGGGGGGAAGCAAGTCTGGTAATTAAAGCTGTAGTACTTTGTAAGTGATTTCTGATTTAATCCATTTGAGGCGTTATTTGGTAAGTGTTAACTTTATTTAATTTCAATAGTTACGGTTTCCTAAGTAATATTCGTAGTGCAAGATTATTTGTATTGCGATTTATAGCAGTTAGATATTACTATCACAGTAGATTTATTAATAACTATAATAGCTTATGCCCGCGACTTCGTTCGCGTGGAAGTCGTAAACAATTACTACTTCAGTACTCAATAGCAATTATAAATTTCACTGACAGGCAGTGTACAGCTTGGTCTAGAAACACGTCTTTTATGCCGATAGGAAATTCAGTCGTGCACACAGTCAATGTACTAAAAAAAGCTGACTCTTTCGCGATGCATGCTGAAAAAAAAGTGATCATAAATAATTGTTTACTTTTTAACATTTTAAGATAAATACAGAGTACGTATATTGCACTACTCAAAAACGATATGTTCTTTGTCGTTCTATAAAAAATACTTTTATATATTCATACGTATACAACAAATGTTGAAATTCCTAACCTAAAAATGTTTAAAAAGAAGAAAAAACATTAGGGAACCTTAGCTATATATTTATAAAACCTCTCAAAATCTACGGGGTAATGTGTAGCGTCACCTTGCCCGACTACTGTGTTCATTGAGATGTATCCTACTTGTCTCCCTTCAATTAGAGAGAAACAGAATGATTTTATCAATCGCTGCAGCTTGATAATTTTTGGGCGTTAAAATAGCCTGTTCACACACCCAAATTCTCTTGGTGCGGTATTTGACTGATGTCGCCGTACAACAGATGAATCAGTTCTTCTATTGTAGATACTACAATACCAAGAGTCTCTGTTAGATCCACCTGCCCTCTCTCCACTGGTAGAGAGTCTTCCCCAACTTTTAAATGAACATCGGAGAATTCTTGAACACGTGAATTGCCGCCAAGCTGAGCACGCATATTGATGGTCAAGCGCAATTTCTATACGCGTGACTACAGAATTGATCGTTTCAACGATGCATTTACCTCGTCAGCCCTAGTTCCTCGCGCCACCACAGGCAGCGCCTGCCACACTATTTTAACAAAATAATTTTATAATCCTTTAGTTTAATGTATTAAAAAATACATGTAATTCTTCTGCAGTATTATTGTAATAATATTTATTTTGAGTTGAGTTTCCAAACATGACACGTGTCCAAATAAAATGTAATTTAAATCACTACACTACAGCACTAAGGAGTATTGATATCAACTTCGATGCAAATCACCCTGAAAACAACTTTCTACCCATTTATAACTCCGATAGGTGGTGAGTTTCAATAAAATACGAAACTCACCTTTCATGAATTCTGTTTAAGAATGTTTATGGCATACAAACTATGCCCCCGTTTTTCACCCCCTTAGGGATAGAATTTCGGAAAATCGTTTCTTATCGGATGCCTACGTCATACAAAGAACACACCATCCAAGTTTCAGGTCCCTACGATCAGCGGTTTAGGCTGTGCGTTGATCCGTCAGTCAGTCATTCAGGACAAAGCATTTTATATATATATATATAGGCTGATAATTTATTTTAGCTATTTTTTTGATTTTTATATCGGCTTTCAACCTAACCGGATGCAGCTGAATACCCGTGTTTTACATGGAGCGACTGCCTATCGTACCTCCACCACCCAGTGACCGGATAACACGATACCTCTTAGTAAGACTGGTTGTCGGACTTTCTGGCTTCTGAATACCTATAACCACGGCCAAAGAACTACGAATGACAGCCGGGACCAACAGCTATACGTGCTTTCCGAGGCACGGAGGAAATGGTATGAAATGGATGGTCACCCATCCATAGACCGACCGCGGAAAGCGTAGCTTAACCTTTGACCGATCGATCTATCCGACTTTTACTTAGCTTCGAGCTCCTCCCCGTGGATATGAAAATATTTAATTTAATTTTATGGACTTGATGTTGGAAATTCTACTAGTTATCTAATGATAGTTAACTACTCATCCAGTTGAAGACACACACACACAGTCTTCTCTCTATATATATACTATTTTATATTTATTTGCCATAAATATCATAATCTTATAGATTCTCTTGGGTGTCGGACGAATCTAAAATCGCGTTCACCTATCACAGACTTTCATCCCGAATTTGATTCTTACCCTAGTTTGTACTATACTTCTATGCCCAGGGCGCGGTCTTGCTAGATTAAATAATGAGAAGAGTCGATTGATTAACAAACAATTATTTTTAACATGGTTACCTATCATAAGGTCGAAAAATATTTGACCGAATTTCATTTCACCTAAAACTTTTCAACTTTTCTCGTTTCGTATTTTTTTACTTCATCGAAGTCACGTTTACCACTGTATCAGTTGACCTATTATCAATTCGCTTTTTTTCGTTGCTCCGACGTTTCATTTGGTCGAAAAAGTTTTTACCGATGTTACACTTAGCCGAAATAACATTTGTTCGAACATTCGTTATACCACTGTTTTAATTACCATATTTCACCAAACGCCTAGAAGTAAATATGTCTGATATTGAGTCAATGATAACCGGTACTCCACCAGAAAAAAAAATACGTCGTTAAAGAAACGAAAAATCAAAAACTTTTGAAAATTAAAGACAATTTGAGTGAAATTAAATATTTGAAAGAGCTTTCAAAACTAATGTATTTATTACAGTGGCGTTATAGAGAGCTTATTTCAGATTAGTTTCCTACTATTTTGTTTCATTAATTATTAACGTAATGGCACTTAATAAAACCCCAGTCATCCCAGTAATGCAAGCAGGCATGCAGCAATCAAGCAGGTATGCAGCATGTAAGCAGGCATACAGCATGCAAGCAGGCATACAGCATGCAAGCAGACATGCAGCGTGCAAAGAAGCATGAAACATGCAAGCAGGCATGCAACATGCACAAGCATTGTTTCTGTCACGGCTCCGGCGCTGCGGGATCTGGGCGGCCCCACGCGAGCTTATCGTCACAGATGGTTTTAACGCTCACCACCGCCTGCTCCTCAGCTCGCCGGCCGCCCCACCTCCCCGCGCCTACGCGTTTTTAAACTACACTCTAGGCGTAGGGCAGACAAGACTGCGTGAAGTCGGTTTTGCAGCGATTCGTTTCTGTCAGTAAATTTTGTAACGTATTGACTTTTTATGACACTATTTTAATTTAATGTTGAAAATGCTACCAAGTAACCGGCTATATATTTGAGATTAAATAATATTCCGAAATGTTGTTTTGACGGGGTGAAAATATGGCAAATAAATCATTTGGCAAATGAAAATAGTTCAAAAAAGACTTCGGCCAATAGGAAAAAGTTATTTTGTAAATCGGAGAAACATAGTTCGGTAAAATAATACGTACGACACATGATACTTCGATGATCTAAAAATATGTCAAATAATGCATATAGCAAAAAAGACGTCGGTCAATAGTTTTCGGTAAAATGAAATTCGGACAAAAAATATTCGGAAAAGTGATCGGTTCCCTTTTAACATAGCGATCCCTTTTTATTGAACCTGTTTTCTATGTAAATATCTTAAAACTAGTACTTATTTGGCAATTTTGAGCTCATGGTGAATTTTACATAACATTATTTTTTGTAAGTACATTATGTGCGTTAACAATAAAATTATATTCCCAAGGTAACAGTGTAGACCAGTAATTTTACTTTACACCTTTAACCATATCTCCTCGTTAGTACACTTGACTAACCGAGTACTACATAACTGACCTGCACAAAGACAATACACACATGAGCAAACTCTTATGTATTACTTACGACCAGACTCTTCCCTCAAAACTCAACTAAAAACCTGCCTTATCAAGTCAGGGAACAATAGGCCTACATTTAAATTTAATTAAAAGCAATCTTCAGGGATCCTTAGTCTATAAACACCTGGAAATAAATTCACTCGACTGCCAACAATTCTTCTTTAATAGGCCAGCGAGCCGACAACGTTATCGCGAAAATTTAATAACAGTAAAACAAGTACTGTGTGATACACACGGATGTAGAGATTAAACGACTATTTTCACCACTACACGAACGTCTACAGAACCAAATCTCCCATGGAAGAACGACAAAACTGGGAGCAACTGTCATTTAAGTACCTACCATTAATGTGTGTAATAAGAATTAACTGCTTAAGAGCGCGTATTCGATTCGTGACGAAAACTTCATGTTTTTGCTTTTTGCCCAGAGCAATATCGTAATTATGTGAGCAAATTATTTAAAGACAATTTACAGTTTTAGAAAGATTAAGTCTTGATTTAGACAGCTACAGAGTAAAAGTATAATTTTTAATTATGGTTTTTTAAAGCGAAGACAATTCTTTCATATCGTTTTACGAAAATAGACGTCAGAGTTAACTTTCAGGACGAATACAACCATTACAATATGCCAAAATATTTTGTTTTATGCATTTTTCCAACAGTATATACAGTCATAAAGACAGTAACATAGCCAAAATTACGAAAATATTACTATTATGTATTAAAAAACAATGTTGAAAAAGTAGAAAATCGGTTCACTTTGACAATTTGTTTTCACCAGTATTTGAATAAAAACATAACTGATATATTTTTTTTATGAAAGTAAATGTTATGCTTAATGTACAGAATATTTTTCAGTCCGTTATACGAGCTCATTTATTTTAGACAATTATTTTAAAAAGCACTGTGAAACATCGCGCGCTGTCGTTTGCCGATCAATTTCAATGATTCGTGCTTATTTCGTGCTTATTATTTTTTCTGATGCACACAAACAGACCTTTGTATTGTACTAGTGTGTGTCAATGCTGCTACGCCGTTCTAGCAATCGTTTAGATTTTGAGTTGCGCTAAATTGAATACGCGCCCTTAAGAAAATAAAATATTATTGGTTAATCCACTAATAAACAATACCTACTTAGTAGATAACTAGGTTCTTGTATTTTGGCCTCCGTTATTTAAAAATAGACGATATTTCAAACTATTTAACTCTAAAAACCAACGAATATTCTAATGTATAAAGACCTAGAATGTTACTGGCTTATTGGCATTTATCATGTTCCAATTTATTTTATTCACACATCCCTAATTTTGACATCGTTATTCCATCTATCAGAATTCGATCGCAAACATAATATTATTCCCCTCATGCAAATTTTCAGAGGGAGCCGGCAATAAAATCAATTAGATTTTGGAACTAAACTTAATATTGGCATCGTCGATTAGATTTTTATTCACCCCTCTGCCAAGAGTTTGGCCACACGTTAGCATACATAAAAGTTAGAAAAGAATTTTGCATACGTTGTGGCATTTTGTGGTATTGTATCAGCAATTTTCTGTTTTGGAATCGTTTATCATGAACATTCTACGAATGGTGTATCTGAATAATGTGGAATGTGAATAATGGTGTATCTACATGTTTGCATGGATGTATGTATGTATGTTTGTTCACGATTATCTCCCGTTTGGCTAAACCGATTTTAATACGGTTTTCAGAAAAGTGTTTGTTATTTTCGTGAAAAGGTTATAGTATGTAACAATATATATATATATAAGTCCGGAAGTAGAACTGAGCCGAGTAAGTACAGGCCGGTGTCGGTCTTACCAGTGATACCAAAGATATTCAAACGAGTTCTACATAATCGTCTAAGCAAAAAGTTGATAGACCAACAGTATCGTTTTCGAGCTAAGTCTAGTACTTTAACAGCTGCGGTAGACTTAATTACCAAAATAAGAAATCATGTATGAATGACAAAAAACAATAAATTTTGGGGGTTCCCCAATTCAACATTATTTTTTTCATCAGTGTGAGGTATCTATGGACAGGTCTTCAAAAATTAAATTGACGTGTCTAATATCATTTTTTTTCACCTGCAATACACACACACCTACATACGTAGGTGTGTGTGTATTGCAGGTGTGGATGTGTGTGTGTGGTAGAGGAGTGAGCGGGTACAGTTTGTTCTGTTCATGTCTAGGGGGATTTGTGGTTGCAAAAAGTTTTTCAAAAGGTAATTCCTATTCCCTTTTTGTGACATTCAGCTCTTCCGATTTTGTGTAGTCCAATTTAAGTAGCCAATTAGATAATATTAGTTTACATTTAGATTTATTGTACTTGGAAATACTTAATTCTTCATTCAATTTATTGTAGAGATCGGGTCCTCGAAAAGTATAAAATTTTTGGGCAAAGCCTGTTCTAGATGTATGTTGTTACATATTACAAGATCTGTTTTAGTTATTAAATAAGTAATATTTACTAACACAGTGGACCTCTTTTTGTAGTCTGAATAAATAAATATATTATTATTATAGATTAAGAACCCGACAACACAGTGAGTTAATCCGTTGTTCTTAATCTATAATGTGTAACAATACTCACGTTTCGTTAAATGAAAAAATATTATTAATAATAAATCATTTCATGCAACGATCACATTTATAATATACTAATATTATAAAGCTGAAGAGTTTGTTTGTTTGTTTGTTTGGTTGAACGCGCTAATCTCAGGATCTACTGGTTTGAATTGAAAAAAACCTTTTTGTGTTGGATAGTCCATTTATCGAAGAAGGCTATAGGCCCATACGAAGCCGGGCCGGGTTGCTGGTTTATAATATAGCTGTTTCTCAGGATCACTATCTTCGATAGATGCGCAGATCTCGTGGTATGGCGTCAAACAATATGAGCAACAATATTTTTAACATCAGCTGAGTACAAGGCCACATAATCCACACGGTTGTTATGCAAGATAATATTAATATTCCCGTATAATTATCTAATTCCTGTAAATGCAAAATATTGTAAACATTTTTTTCAAAAAGTACAGAAGGGGCAACTAGAATCAAATTTTCTTATATGACATTCAAAAGTGCCTTTTAATGGTCTGATTGAAATTAATGATTTGGCTTTGAAAAGAGCGATGGAGAGATTGCATGATAGGTGTGTTTTGTAAAGCAATAGTAATTAAATCTTATACAATCAAATATGAAGCACTAGCAAAAACTCTAATGTACCTAATATTTGCCGTTTTACCCAGCAGTGTGTACAGCATAAGGGCTATACATATATCTCATTAAGTAGTTATTCGAGTATGCTATGGGAGCCACAACAATGAGCCGTTAGGGCTCAGGCTCACTTAATTAAGCTTAGTTAACTACATGTGCTCGCAAAACGGTCATTAACGACAGTTAAAACTGAATGTTTGATGAGCCACTGATAGTTGTGCATGGCCCTTTAAAGTTTTAAGGCCTAAAATAAGGTCTAATTTTTAATAACAAAAGCCGTAGCTAATGACGCTTTCAAATTATAAATGTAGAAAGCCTGAAATGTCAACTTTAGAAACTAGGGAGGTACTTAAATGTTTTCAGGGTCGAGTTGGTAAACAATTTTTCGGAGGTTTGTAAACGAAATAATCCTTTTAACGAATCGGAAAAATGCGGAAAGTACTTTTATTAAATTTTGAACGTACGCGTTGGTTGGTGAGGCTACTGTAAAAGTTGTCACCATGCAATAAATCGATCAATAATAAGAATAAAAAAAAAACTTTCAGCCATTTTATTTATCGTTTGAGCATAAGTTTGTGTGTACCAAATACCTGTGTATAGCTTCGGATCCTAATCGCTTCTATTCATCAGGTGTGGGACAAAAAGTCCAAATTACAGTTATTATAATAACAGGATCAATTAACAGCATACACAGAATAATTAAGCGCAGAGGCATCAGGTGCATCGCATGGAAATCAATTAATGTTATTGCCGAGCAATACTGGCCTGTAGGTCATTTGCGTTATTTGCTAGCTTATTAAGCCAGGATTATCATGTGCAAATTGAATGATAGGCATATGCTGGTGATTATTACTTGTCTGACCGTTGTTTTAATTTTAGAGACTAAATTTTGCTAATACCTAAAATCCCTGGTCACTGGAATTGAGTCACTACACCACGTGTTCTAAAACCACGGCCAGAGTAACACGAAGTCTAATCATTGGTGAAAATCATTTCATAGCGAAATGATTTTTAGTTTACCTATTAAAATTTAAATTAAAACCACATTATTAATTGAGAAACGAGCCAAGAGGATCATTGGCAATGATAGGCTCGTCGAGTCAAAGCTTCAAAGTCTTGAGCATCGACGCCGAGTTGCTGGCCTGTCGGTTTTCTATCGGTTGCATTTTGGGGAGTGTGCGACAGAATTGCATAATTTAATTCCGCCGAGCCCGTTCCATCATCGGACCACAAGACGTACGGCGATGCGCCACCGGTACATGGTGGACATCCCACCCACACGCACAAAACGTTTTGGGAACACATTCAATGTGCGTACTGCTAAGGAGTGGAATTCCCTGCCTGAGTCTGTGTTTCCTGATAGCTACCACCCGGGAGTCTTTAAGTCAAGAGTGAATAGGTTACTTCTAGGCAAGCGTGCTCCATCTTAGACCGCATCATCGCTTTCCATCAGGTGAGATAGTGGTCAAACGTATGCCTATCAAATGATAAAAAAAAAAAAAAAATTACTTATATTTTTTTTATAATCAATTGATAGGCATACGTTTATATTAGATTATATAAGAGAAAACTTATTTACATATATAAGAAAAACAATTCATATTTAACACAAAGATAAATTTTACAGTATTAAAAAACAATACTCAATATATAATAGAATGTGGACCTAATATTATAAAGATACCATTTCGACTAAAGGTAGACATCTTATAAAACTCAATTTAGTTAAAATCGGATCCCGGCTTCCCCTTGCATAGGATAGACTGGGATTCAACGTAACCAATGATTTTCAATTCGAGATAAGAAGATTTGACTTGGATATATTCTTTTATTATTAATACGTGTGTTTTTCGCTTGGTGCTAAACTTCTTGAAGCTCATCTCATAAGGGATGAAATGGAATGGTTTACTTGCATACTTAATAAGCTTTTGATTTGAAAAATAATGCAAACTTAAAAATAGTACATACGAGTAATAATATATTTTTTCTACAAAAGAAAACGTTTGAATTAACACTTTATGAAATATACTTTGTCTGGTACATTAAAAACACAGCAATTTTTTCTTATTAAATCATTTTCCATACATCATTTCAGAAGACAACACTTGAATTGACGAACAAGACATGTTGATGAGATTGCCACTTGTAGCTAAAATATCCAGTTACTACGATCAGTATTAGATTCCATATCCAGAGTAAAACAATAGCTCAATCGATAGCCATTGTTTATGGTTATCGATTGAGCTACAGTACTGTACACCTAGACAGCAGACGGTATTAGGAGATCACCTTCATAATGAATTAATGTCTTCGAACCAGCCAACCCTAAGAACTATGAAATGAATTTTGTTAATTTACTGAATTCAATAGAACGCCTGTTCTAATAATCTTTTTTACTATCAATGGCTTTGTGGTCATCACAGGCAGACGTCATCAAATATCAGCAAGAACTAATATTACAGACATTCCGATTGATATAGCCAGTTTGGAATGTCTCTAAAGAATTTACTCTTGAAAATGTTTTCAAAATTGAAAGTCATAACTTTCTAACGAATTAAGTTTGAAATACCTGAAAAGACGATTATATGGTATGTTATAATGATTAATAGAGGTAACTCTTCAATAGACTAGTTTCATTTGCCAAATATGACATTCCCACAAGAATTGACTATCTTGATATTTTCAATAATTTCCAAAAACGAAACATTCAGGTGAACCTGCCTACATTTACCACCGTCGGATTTCTCTCGGGTCTTAGATGTCTTAAGACGTCGTAACGGACACCTACGTCTAGCTGGAATGCCTTCAAATAATTTGAATATGAATACTCCTTAATTCAACAGACTGTCTGATATTAAATTTGAGTAAGACGTTACTTGGAGTCAGGTCTCTGTAGAGTTGCTAATAGAATTGAAACTAAGAGATGAACTATTTGTTCTTATTATTAGATGTTGGAAGGGTTTAACAAGCTAGCTTGCACCATGTCTTTGTAAATTCAATTCTAAAGTTGTATCTTGATCTGGAAGTTAATACACATCAAACCAGATCAATGTACTAGTTTGATGTGCATACATAGTTTTATTAGACAAAATAAAAACTTATTACAAAAAAGACAACTGCCATCAAAAACTAAAAAGTGATAAATAACTTTAGCACAGAACACACAGGCCTTTAGTTTCGAAAGTCGGTGGCTTTGTTCTGTTTGTTGTTTTGTATTGTTACCGCTGTTAATCTCCATGTTCTTCCTCTGCAACCCACTCATTTTAATATCTCAGGGGAAGACACGTGGCTTGACTTAGTCCTAACGACCTCTCCCTCTCTTGTGTCCTCTCATGGTCAGTGCCTTGCTCCTAGCTTTTCCCACCATGACCTTATTTTCCTATCGTATATCCTAAAACCTCCTAAACCGCTCCCTACAGTTCTGCACATATGCGTTGTGTTGCGCGCATGGATGTTGACAAGCTACGGCAGGATGTGTCGGAACTCGATTGGGGAGACATTGCAGAGGCAACAACCTTGGATGACAAGTTGCGTATCTTTAATCGGACGGTCCTTGCTTTGTATGATAGACACGCTTCTATAAAGAAGGTTAAGCTCAGGCGTCCACCTGCTCTGTGGATGACAACAAGGGTTTGTATGGCGATGTGGCGAAGGGATCGGGCCTTTCGAAAGTTTAGAAGGGATCGCTGTGTAGAAAATATGAACCTCTTCAAAGCTGCAAGAAATCGGTGTAATCAGACGATACGTAACGCAAACCGCCGCCATATTCTCGACAATATTTCATCTTCTTCTCCTGCTGGTATCTGGAAATTCCTTGGAACTCTTGGTATCGGTAGGCCACGTCATGTGGATTTCCCTAAGACAATTGGCCTGGATGATATCAACCGTCACTTCACAACCATTTGCCATATGTATCCCCATATGCTGTCTCAGACGGTAGATTTCATTTCAGGCCTACCTGGTCCTATTGAACCGTTTCGTTTTTCTCCATGCACCTTGGATGACATAAAAAAGATCATCATAAATATCAAATCGAAGGCTGGCCGGTGGGCTGTGACGATATCAGTCGTTATATGGTCAACTTGGTCATCGACTTGCTTCTTTCGTCAATTACCCACATTATCAACTTTTCCCTTTCCAGTGGCATATGGCTTTTGTTCGTTCACTACCTAAAGTTTCCAATCCTTCACTTCCTAACCATTTTCGACCAATTTCCATTCTCCCTTTAATGTCTAAAGTGCTCGAGGCCTGTGTGCACAAGCAGTTTTCTGGTTTTATTCATCGGAACAGAATTGTAAGCTCATTCCAGTCAGCCCTGCTTCAGGCCTGGGCACAGCACAACCTTCGCTCTCCTTAAAGTGACTGGCGACATTAGAGAAGCAATGGGCGATACTAGGAATACTGTGTTGATTTTAATTGATTTCTCCAATGCCTTTAATGCCGTCAGTCATGATATTCTCATATTCATTCTCTCACATCTTATGGTTTCATGTGAGGCGCTGGAATGGTTCTCATCTTATCTTCGAGACGTCAGCAGTCGGTCCGCGTTGACGAGAGCTCGTCGGGTTGGTGTGACCTCAATGCTGTTGTTCCACAAGGCGGTATTCTTTCTCCTTTGCTATTCTTCATCTTCATCAATTTTATTACTCACTATCTTCGGTGTTCGTATCATCTTTATGCCGATGATCTTCAATTATATACAGCTACGCGAGTGGAAGGTTTATCGGACGCTATAGAAGATGTAAACCGAGATTTGGATGCTACAAAAGACTGCTCTGATAGATTTGGTGTGGCCGCAAACCCCTCAATATGTCAGGCCATCATAATCGAAAGCTCACATATGATGGGTAGTGGCGGTTAGCTCTCTTCCTTCGATTATCTTCAATAAAACCGTCATTCCCCTAGCGTAAAAGATCTTTGTTTGCATCTCGACACGACCCTTGGTTGGCAAAGCCAGGTTTCTAGTGTTAGCCAAAGAGCCAACGGTACCTTGCGGTCCTTGTATCGTCTAAGAAACTTGCCTGCTAAAACGAAGACTATGCTTGTGCAGACTTTAATTTTCCTTTTAATCGACTAAGGTGACGTGTGTTACTTTGACTTGAACTCAGTCTTGCTGGATAAGCTGGATAGGGTCCTCAATAATTGAATTAGATTTATTTTTAACTTAAGGAAATATGTCCATGTGTCAAGCTGCAGAACTGAGCGTAAATGGTTGCCCATTCGCCAGAGAAGAAGTTTGCGTGCGTTGACAACCCTTTACTCCCTGCTCAACTCCCCGACCCCTCCTTCTCCCATGTCCCAATTTCAATATTTATGTTCTTCACACGCTAAGAATTTGCGGTCTTCTAACAATCTTCTCTTGCTGTGCCTTCTCATACTTATGATTTTGTCCATTCTTCCTTTCATATACAGTCCATTCTACTCTAGAACGAGCTTCCTCTAGTTATCAGGATGGCCACCAGTCGGTATACATTTAAGCGGAAATTGCGGATTTACTTTCTACATAAGTAACCAGAGACATCTCACAAACGTCTTTTCTTTTTATATATATTTTAAACATTAAGTCCGCCTTTGTACCTTTATGCATGAAGTATAAACAAATAAACTCATTATGTTAAGTTGATGTTATTCTATGTTTCCTTAAAGAAGGTTAAATCCTATAAAGATCTTGGTGAACTATATGAACGTCAGACAACCAGCTTTAATTATTTTATTATATTCTAGTCACTCGATATAACTAACAATAACTTTTTCTGTCACCACGACCTTCTCTCATAATAAAGTCAACTTTGTAGTTCATAAGTTTACATAAGTGCGTCCGCACAAGTTACATAAACATTGAACGTGATAATACTCGCTCCGGCGCACACAGACTTTAAGTTCTAAGTACTGAAAGTCCCTCGGCGCCACTAATATTTGTACCAACTAGTTTGACAACCTTTACACGTAAATATTGGATTAGTTTTTTTTTCTTTTTGTCAGTTATGAAACGTAACGTCGTCGTATGATGTGCGAGAGAATCCTAAGAAAACTTATACGCATCTTTTCAACCGACTTCAAAAAAGGAGGAGGTTATCAATTCGTCTGTATTTTTTTTTTTTTTATGTTTGTTACCTGATTTCTTTGGACTGGGTGAACCGATTTTGATGATTCTTTTTTTATTTGAAAGTTAGTGCTTTCCGTGTGGTCCCATTTTAATTTGGTCCTGTTCTGACAATGGCTTACATGAGAAAACCGTATAAGTCTTAAATTTGCATTAAGTATGTGCGCGATTTGTTACGCGATTTCTCTGGCAAACGTAAACCGATTTTGAAAATTCTTATTTTTATGGATAGGGTATGCTTCAGGGATGGTCCCATATAAATTTTATCGATATTGATTCAGCACTTTTTGAAAAATCAACAAATACCCAAAAATGTTACATAGGCGTCGTTTTAGTTTCATCAATCTTTGTAGTAGTTAACTTTCAATCTCTTCTTAATAGATTTGGATGAGAAGGAGGTACTAAAAAGCGGAAAATAAAACGCTTTTTACAAAAAAGACAACCGCCTTCAAAAACTAAAAAGTGAAAAATAACTTTAGCACAGAACACACATTGACTTTAGTTTCGGTAGTCGGTGGCAATACAAAATTACAAACAGAACAAAGCCACTGAATTTCGAAACTAAAGTCAATGTGTGTTCTGTGCTAAAGTTATTTTTCACTTTTTAGTTTTTGAAGGCGGTTGTCTTTTTTAATATAAAAATTAGAAATGCCAACTTATGAATCGTTTTGGAATAGTTGACCATTGTACTGTAGGTACACACGGCTACGGGTAAAAGCTGATCTTGCATTTCCATACAATTAGAGGTCAGCTTAAACTGGAAATGTATAGCTTCATGTGTAGCCGTGTGTACGAACTAATCATTCAGAATTATTTTCAAATAACATAAAAATAACTAAGTAGTCTAATAAGATATTGTTTGGATTTGAATTGGCAAAAACAAACATAAACGAGGAAAACATAATGTGTAGGAGAACTTCTTAAATACACCTACTTGCACTTATTTTCTACCTATATAATGTCACATTCTCATAACAAATCTTCAAATTATGCAACCTAGCTTTACAAAGTAAACAAATGCTATGTTTTAAAGCCGGAAAAACACATTTCACGCCTCCAAATGTTCAGTTTAAAGATTAGAGGCACTACTGCATCATGTGGACTGGTACCAATTGACCATTAGTTCCCGTAAGAGGCAATTAAGAGATTATGTCAGTGCAATGGGCTCCGCCACACACCTGTACCTACCTGCTGCCTGCTGACTTGATACTGGCTTAGCTTTAGGATTTTACGGGAAATGCTAGGCTGTTGTGTACATAATAAAATATTCAAGCTCCTCATGTTTCAATAAATGGAGGTACGCAGGCAGACTACTGCTGACAAGCAGGATAAATATTAAGCGGGGGTTTCCATCGAGTCTATGTCTGTATTCGATAAAAAGGGTGCAATATTGGAAAGTCCCATGTCTAATGTGAAGCGATTGTGAACCATATACAGTGCAACTAAATCCATATTAGTCCATCCATATAAATGCGAAAGTAACTCTGTCTGTTAGGCTTTCACGATGAAACGGCTGAACCGATTATAATGAAATTTGTTATAAAGATGGCTTGAACCCTGGGGTAGGACATGAGCTACTTTTTTATTCGCGACTTTTTCTACATCCACTATAACCTACATTCCCGAGGACGAAGTCGCAGTCAAAAGCTAGTAAAAAATAAGGCAAGGCTCCTCACAAAGGCAAGCAATGCACTCCTCCCGATGCGACCGTTTGGATTTGATGTCTCATTGATGCATGTGTACGTTTACATGCGTATGAAGCTGCGTACAAACCTCGCAAGACATGCACCAGGGAATGGTTAGGAGGCCCTAGGGGTCCGGCCCGGGTTGGTGGCCGGCGACTGGTGGCGCCACCATGGTGTGCCAACGAAATATAGCCCTAAGGGTTATTTTTTAAACACACATAGTCACACAAATCTGTTTAGAATTCAATAATCTACTCTATTTTCAGAAACCATGCATGCAATGTTCTTTTAACATTATGACATGTGGAACAGATTTCCCTCAGGCATAGATAAATGTGCTATTGAAATGGTTCAACGTACGCCTTCACAGAGTGCATAGTAAAGTACCTTTTAAAGGTAATCATTGTGCGATAAATCTTGCTTTAATGGATGTACTCGTAATTTCCATTTTAACTGGCAGAGGAAGAAAACCGTTGAGTGAAAATGGAACTTATCTATATGGGATTCCAGGGATTAATTTATAAGATCATCTTTAATTTTTATTATTTTGATCGAATTTTCTTGCTTTTGTTTGATATAAAATTTGTAACTGATAGCAATAGATCTGTCTTAAATTACGTATAATATTAATACTTTTAGGCATGTTACAAGTATGTTCTCTCCACCACGTTCTCTTACCCAATGTCAAAATGTCACTAAACACAATCCATTTCGCCTTCTGTTTTTGCTGGTTTGGAAAAGTATGAACGGATAAAGGACAAACAACATTCAGTCGCGAATCAACCCTCA
Organism: Charanyca ferruginea; assembly: GCA_947361185.1. Taxonomy (NCBI): domain Eukaryota; kingdom Metazoa; phylum Arthropoda; class Insecta; order Lepidoptera; family Noctuidae; genus Charanyca; species Charanyca ferruginea. The sequence continues at coordinate 5,675,376 of OX376074.1, read as the reverse complement.
CCCTAAATAAGTTTAAGATTTCACACAACACAAAACGCCTTAAGGCGACTATCCTCATAGTTAGGCTGACCGGTATTGCCTCACAAACTAGGAGAAATACATTCTTAAGATTTATGTCACTCACATTTTTCCTCGAGGTGCAATTTTTTTTGTTTGTATATGGCCACAAGAATGTCGTGACGGCCAGTCTCCTTTGTATTTCGTGTAATAAAATCTCGTGTGACGCCCGTCGGTGTCCCTCGGCCCCTTTACGGGGTGTAACTTTTCTTCCCTGTCGCCAGTATTTTATTCGATAATAATTCACCGGACGAAAGAAAATCCTTTGTTTCATTAAATTTCTTATGTACGGAAAGTTGGGACGTTAGTTTTATTTCCACCTAAATTCGTTACGTTGTCCTAGAGGTGTATTTCTTTTTTGGTACCTGCTTCGCTTTTGTTTTATTTTTATTGTAACTATGTGTACCTATAGGTGGCTCTAGTTGTACATAGTAAGAACGCTTGCTTAAAGAAGATGTGAAAGTCATTGTAGAACCCGCACCGGGTTGCGAATTGCTAATAGTCTGGGTGATACAGTGCGCAAGCGTGTGTTCAATGTTACTTAATTTTCAAGTTCGTGAAAGTTTGTTCAGTTTGTTGGGCAAATAATTTAATTTTCAGCTACCACTTTGTAAACAAAACTTTGCTGCCAAATCTTATTATAGTGCAGTTATTATTATGACACAACATGTTGCCCATCTTCAAGATGACTTGGTCTAATATTAATGTATGCTAATTGTAAGTGGTTACCGGTCACAGATTAGACTAGTTTGCCTCTCCCTGAGGGCGTCGTAAGAAGCCACCGGCAACTAAGGGATTAGGAACATACATATAGGCCAGCCAGGAATATCCGCCTATGAATTAATAAGCGTAATTACGTTTGGAACCAGTGATCTAACTATGTAGGTATGTCTTCCGGCTAATATAATAATCATACGTAAGCCTAGGTCTACATTTTCCATCCTAGAACCGACTTTGTGGTCGCATTGTTTGTGATATTCCAATTTCCGATTGAATTCCCGTATTGAACAAAGTAGGTAAGCTTAGGTTTTTCTGCCGTGGCTGTAATTGAAATAATTCCCTGTGGATGTCAACAGGATAATCCTCTATATGAAACGAGGTCTACCTTTGACAACATGTAATGGACAACAATACACCTCTGCTCTCTGCTAGTTACTTTAGATTTCACGAAAATGCAGCAATTAATTACACACACAATTAATTATGTAAATCTTTAAAGACATTATGTGTATCAGAATGGCTGGTTGCCTGTGGCTTTGGTCTATGAGAGTTGATTAGAAAATTGCTACATAATTGCTTATATTTGCTACATTTCATAAATGATTGCTACATACTATATATATTTAGATTATTGCTACTTTAAGTTATGAGTAGGTAAGTGGAAGTGGTGGCAAGTGGAAGCACTATAATAATAATAATAATAGCCTCCTAAAGTAGCAATACCGTTGACTGAAGACACACTGCAACTATTTGCCTTTATTGTTTTATCAGGCACTTTTCCTTGGGATAATTAAAATAATTGCTACATCCTTTATTTATCATATGTTTGAAGATACAACTAAATTAGATAAATGAAGCAAATATGTAGCAATTATTGACGCAATACATTTCGGGAAACTCTGCATGCTTGGCTTTAAACTAGGAGGCGACCAACCAACCAAACGTCAGGATGGCTGTACAAAAAAAATATGTTATTTCTAAATATATATAGTATGTAGCAATTATTTATTAAATGTAGCAAATATAAGCAATTATGTAGCAATTTTCTAATCAACTCTCATAGACCAAAGCCACAGGCAACCAGCCATTCTGATACACACAATTTTATACGAATCAGTCTGCGGCGGTCGGTAAGTTTAATGAAATTTAATTAACTCGAACAGTTTGCTAGATTTATTAGCGGCTATAAAATCTTGAGTATTAACGATAAACTTGCACTTGGGGCTCGCGGATACGATGTGTAAAGAAAATAAATTTACTTAAGCTGCGTATCCACTAGATGAACAATATTACACAAGATTTTTTACGTCAACAGTATCGCCTTAAAACTGGTGGCGAAGAGATATAGTCCGTATGGTGTCAGACGCAAAGAATAGCACCATCCCATATCTTCCCGTGGTTGTCGTAATAGGCGACTAAGGGACTCACCAGAGAATGGGCAGTGTTCTCTGTGCCTTTGTAACAACCATACTGCGATCGCCAATCCGCCTGCCAAGCGTGGCGATTATGCCCCCCCCCCCCTTTGGGGGTGGCTTATGTCCAGCAGTGGACGTCTTTCGGCTGAAATGATGAAGAGATATAAGAAGAGATGTACTATCACCAAAGGAGATAAGTATCCATGTCGCCAGGAATAGTTGAAGTTTACTTAGAAACCGATGGGTGTTTATGAATTAAATAAAATACAATTAATAGAGAATAAACAGTTCGATGATTTAATTAAATTTCATTTGAAAGCCTGCATTGGTTTCTAAGTAAACTTCAACTATTGCCGAAGACATGGATACTTATCTCTTTTGGTGACTGTACATAACCAGCCCAAAGTAGCGACAGGATTAGGATCAATAAATAAAATATAATATTTCAACGTATCAAAGATGTTTATTAGAAAAAAAACATTCCGTTAATAGGAATACTGTATCTACCTACCTAATTTATCAGACACGGCACAAAAAAAAATTATACAAATGTCTCACACAACATAAATATTAGGTCTTTACATATGAAATTGCCGCTCGGTATCAAAAAATTAAAAATAACATTTTTAAAAGAAATTATATATTTAGTCAATCGAAGTATGTACCATTGTTATCGATACACTTTCGCCATTTTATCGGGAGCTCATTGATCCCTTTGGTAAAAAAATCCTGGGAGCGAGAATCGATGAACTGCTTGAAGGCTGTTTAAACTGCCTCATCAGAATTGATTTTTTTTCCTTGTAAAACGGAATAAATGGTAATCGTTTGGGGCAAGATCTGGAGAGTATGGTGGGTGACGCAGAGTTTCCAGTCGCAGCTCCTCTAACTTGGCGACCGTCTGATGTGCAGTATGTGGTCGAGCGTTATCCTGAAGGAGCAATGGGCTAGAGCAATTGACCAATCTCGGTTGTTTAATGGTGAGCTTTTCCATCATTGTTTGCAACTGTTGACAATACATGTCTGCAGTAATCGTTTGGCCTGATCTCATGAAGCTGTAGTGGATGACACCAGCACAGGACCACCAAACACTAACTAGAATCTTCTTTTTGGTCAGTTTTCGCTTGGGGCAAGGTTTTGCCGGTTTTCCAGGGTTAAGCCATTGTGATGATCGCTTGCGATTATCGTACACGATCCACTTCTCATCACAAGTGACAATACGATTTAAAATTCCCTGATTATTGTGACGATTGAGCAAGGAAGCGCAGCAACCGACGCGTGTTTGTTGGTGTGTTTCAGTCAATTCGTACGGTACCCACTTTTCGAGCTTTTTTACTTTTCCAATTTGACGCAAATGGATAGTGATTGTTTTGTCACTTACTCCAAAGGCTGCTGCTAATTCAGAAGTGGTTTGAGATGGATCCGCTTCAACTATCGCCTTTAATTCTTCATTATTCACTTGAGTATCCGGTCGTCCACGAGGCTCATTTTGTAAATCAAAATTTCCAGAACGGAAACGTTGAAACCAAAAACGCACCGTTCGTTCGTTAGCGGTGCTTGGCCCGTGCCACGGTAGAACTCATATTCGTAAATATCGCGAATTTTTAATTTCTCCATTGTTGTTGCAATAGCAATTTTCAAGCCCAAACTAATGACGATAAAACAAATGAAACACGAATTTTAAAACAATATTCTTTAGTCTTTATTTTGAAATAATTTTGAATTTGGAATTCCTAATCAAACACAAAATATTTGATTTCAAAGTTGCCAGTATTAAGTATCGGCAATTTCATATGTAAGGACCTAATACTTCCCAATATTTGTCACCTAGTGAATACACAGCTTTATGAAAGCAGGAAATTATCAAGTACCTACAGACTTATGTCGGACTAGTTTTTGCCGGCGTATATCGTTTTCAGATTTCCGGAACTACGACACGAAACGGAAAGTTTTATACGCAGAAGAAACATTCCTACCAATTCCTATATTTCCTAATAGTATGTGTTTATTGTCATTATTTTTTCAGAATCTACCTTTTAGGTTTCGTCAAAGCGAAATTATAAAAAGGGACAGTATTATCCTGAATAACTATTAGCACAAAGTACGTAAGGCTGCATTAGTAACTAAAGCAGTCAAAGATCACTAATTTGACTTCTTTGCTTTATTGATTTGATTGTGTTATTGAACCAAATGTCATCAGAAATCAAACATTTTCGGATCTGCAGCTCAGAGTTTAGTCATAAACAGTTAAACCAAAACCTCACATCCTCTTTGTTTTCTCATTCGATTTCTGATTCCGATTACTTCGTCCGTAAAATGACGAATTTCTGGTGTTTTACGAAGCGTGTTTCTTTTGATCTTTGTAATCGTTAGGGAAAATAGTTTTACTAACATATTCTTTTATTTTTTCTTGGAAAAGTTGCGTATGTTGGTATAAGCTAGTTATTATGTATAGATTTATGACCTACCTGAAAGAATTCTGAGAGTTGCCTTAAAATGTGTAAAGGTCAAGCCTGTAACATTATTAAGCGCGTTGCTTCTCGGGCTGGTTATCTCTGTATAATCGGGTTTAAATGAGTTACTATGGTTGTAAATAGTCTGGAGGACAATCACAATCAAAATGTCTTTGAATACGCAATAGCAAGTAATTAAGCTGCTGCTTTTCAACTTTCCAAAGAAACTATTAATCTAACCTGTAAATAGACCCTACATTTTTAAAATCCAGTGTAACAATAAACGACAGTCACAAAAATTACTTCAATTTGTGCCCGTAACCAAAAACTCTAAATATAAAACAAACTGTATAATTAAAAATTGAATTACGACGAAAAATAACGATGGTGTTAATTAAACTAGACAATGAACGAATAAAAAATATTTAATGGCTACTGAAAATTTGCTTTAACGATCCAATAAAGGAAGTGGGACAAGATATTATGGATGTTACGACTGTTTTAATTATATTCTATGTGCTAGATCATATTTTTTAGCAGTATTACTTGGAGATGAAGCGAGAAGTGGGTGTTTATTGAGAGTAAATTATGAACGTGGGAGAAAAGTTATGGTAATGAAAAAATAATTGTGGAAATAAAAGTTTGTAATGTAGTCTATGTCGGCGCATCACATATGCCTGCCTAAGCGTGACTGACCGCGGTGCAAGCGCGGGGTGTTGAGGTCACAGACGTGCTCCATTACGGGCAACTCTTTGTACTGTCTTATACGTTGATTATGGTATTACACCTATGTTAATACAGTCCACTATCTTTTATCATAAAAGTCCCGATATAATATGTATAATGAAAATCTAGACTATACAAGTACACACAGCACAGACTTAGAATATCTTCAAATGATCTATAGGTACTTACTTTAAAATCAATTAATATCATAACCTATTCAAATTATAGATTACAACATATTTAGTTTTTGAAATGGCAGCATCGTTGATTTGACAATGAACTTGTAATAATTCTGATGTTTGTTATATTCAAAAGTATTAAATATGAAAGTGCAACTAAATACTGGATTATTCATTAAAACATTTTAAATTGCTAAATATTACGACGATTCGACGACACGGTTGGCGCAGTGGCTGAGCGATCGTGTTGCGGGTTCGATTCCCGCCCAGGGTAAACATTTGTGTGATGAGCACTTGTGTTTGCCTTGTGTCTGGGTGTTGTTTATCTATATATGTATGTATTTACCAAAAAAAAAAGTATTTGTGTATGTATATCCGCTGTCTGACACCCATAGTACAGGGTCTCCCTAGTTTGGGGTCCGTGTGTGAAAAATGTCCCCACATATTATATATTATATTACTATTTGCTGTTAACCCACAACTTATTCAAGTTTCAGACTAAAAAAGCTCGCTAATGAACAAGAACAAGTACCCTCTTTCCTTAAGACTACATTACCGTACATGCTCATAACAAAGAAGCAACACCCAGAATTGTTTTAATTAAAATTTGTTTATTATTACAAGACAAGCCATAGTTTAGACGGCGCAAGTTTTAGGCATAACTAAGTAATAAGAGTTGGAGCGCTAGTTAAGACATAATAAAGTTATGCTCAAGTACTACAAGGTACAGGGATCGAGGTACTCAGGTAATTTTATATAATTTCTAGCTTACCCGGCAAACGTCGTATTGCCATATAAATTATTAGCTTCTGCCCGCGACTTCGTCCGCGTGATGTCGGTTAGAAAGTGGCCTATGTATGTCCTTCCCCAAGCAGGGGTGTCCTTTCCCTTTAACCTATCTTCATGCCACCTAATTTCATCAAAATCGGTTCAGCCGTTTCATCGTGAAAGCGTAACAGACAGAGTTACTTTCGCATTTATAATATTAGTATGAATAATAAGTAATATACTACGGAAGTATGAATTAGTATCGATATCGAAGTATCGATTTCTTGTCACGAGATTTTTTAATACATGACGTCACATTTTTGAACTGCGAAATTTAAATATTTTGACAACGTTAAGAACTTCTTCGGCCAAGCATGGCGATTACGGCTTAGCCTTCCCTTGAGGGAGACCTATAGCCCAGCAGTCGTAAGGTTGACATGATGAAGAACTACTACGTCTTGATAAGAGCTTGTATCTGCTTAGCCTCTTCTGATCGACTCTACCACTTATACGTATATTACATTATTACATTGGGATCAGCATCAAGTTATGTCAAACGCGGTTTAAAATCAATAAATAAATAGTAATCTGACTATTCAACCATTTTCAACCAAAAAGAACTCTCTCGTGGGAACCTGGGCTTTCGAACTAGGGGTGTGATTCTGTAAGACCTCATTCTAAACTTCGAATCTGAATCCACTGAGTTTCTTGATTGGCATTCTAAAAACTCGGTTGATAATTCGAATTTACACTAGTGCCACCCGTGCGAGCGTGTCAGCGAGTTGAACTAAATTGACAGGGAGATATTGACAGATAAAGTATGAGATGACGTAAGACGTGGCATTCTGTAAGGTAATTTCCCCGTCACTTCGACGCTCACTTCGCACTCGAACCCGATTCAAAGTGTCAAATATATCAAGATCATTTTGAACCTTATGCGTAGTGAGAGTGAATAGCGATGTGAGATGCGAGTTGTTGTTTGAATTTTACAGAATCGACCTGCAGAATATAGGACTAGCTACGACGCCCGGACTAATCTAATAGTTATAATGTTTTCATTTTTACGCGTGGATTCCTACTTTGTAAGAAAAAAATGTAGTAACAGGCTGTATTGCACTTAATTGAAATAATATAAAATATGATTTATCGTTAAAACAAACTTTGTGCTACTGAGCCCTTAAGGTACAACCATGATCAACATTTGTTCCAAATTCACACACTAATGGCCAAATACTCAAACGCTAGGTACTCAATTTCAAGATGCCATTAAGTCAAAGCCAGCTGTCAAAGTGACTGACAGTACGAGTCTAAGGGCGGGTTGCTTCAACTAATCATTACTGACCGGTAATAGTCAAAAATGGCGCTAACTATCGTCAAATCAAAACAAATGGGTTGTTTCACAAAATCATACGTCAAAAAGTTACTATTACCAAAAATCCAAAAAGATGACTGGTCGGTTGACCAGTCATCGTAATTTTGTGTTGTCAAACAGCTACTTCAAACATCAAAATATTATGGAATCTCTTTTTTTGAAGTTATACTTCTTTAGGCGCGTTATGAAAAAATGATGAGAGTGAAATTTTACGATGCGCGCGCACACCGTCACACAAAATTCTCACGGGAGTAATTGTAAACAACGCCATCTCTGACGTACATGCTGAACTACTTACTGCCTTCGTTGCTATTTTGTGACTCGAAGAAGTATAACTTCTCACGCGCGTACATAAGTACACACTGAATTTTAATTACTTTAACTGACGGATTTTTATGTCATAAAACAACTCGTTACATTTAACGTACGTTAAACATCATCAGTCGTAGTAACTTTTTAACCGTCCGTATGTAACGTTAACCGACTGTTTGAAACAACTCGCCCTTAGAGCGGCATTTTAAGGCACTAACAAGCGACTTTTGCAGATGTTAAACTGACAATCACGTCAAAATGTGTAGTGTAATTGATTTGAAATAAATATAATGTTAAACTAGAACATTTTCTTAATCATTTAGTATGTGAATATTTTTGATTAAGTTCATATTAAATAGTTTAATTAAATCGTGAAGTTGTGTCTGACGCGGACAAAACATTGATAATCACACAAAATCTACCAGGAATATTTAAACGAAACTTTTACTATCTTACAGACAATTTCATTATCTATCTTTTAGTATACGCCTTTTTTAAAGTTAAAGAATACTATATTTAATTCAATTTTTTCGACTAAACTTTGAGAGTTTTGGACGCAGCGCATACGATTCTCTGGTCGCTCAAGGTCGCCGGCGTATATCGTCGCCGTAACGGCGGAGTCTTAGCGGCGTTTGAGTATTTGGCCATTAGACACATATTTTGATATCCTTATACATACATATATGGAAGTTTATCTTCCAACGATCACACTTTAACGCTCACCGACCAATTGATGTTCAAGATGCTCAACATATGTTAAAGTCGTATTAATTTTCAAATTCTTTAGGCGTTGTTAATCGATTAAATCTTCACACGACTCAGTCTTTCAGTTGATAACCACGCGTTGAAGTAAGTGACAAATGTTTTCACCTGAGTGCATCTTCAAGCTTTCTAGCTTTATGCTTTCAATTGAGTAGATAGTATCTAGACACGAGTTGCTTTGACAACATCTAATATAACTTCAAATGACAATATTAAATCGATCAAATGTAAGACCAAACGAAATGAACTCATAAATATGAAAAAAACAGACATAGTAGATAGTAATTTTAAATCAGAAGGTATTCCACAATTCGTGCGCACCACAACATCAAAAGGCGACGTCAGACGGTGCAAGTCGCACAACTTCCTGACTCGCTGACGTCAACTCTCGCAAGTCTGGACAAGGACCAACTAACTAACTTACACCGTATATCATGCACAAATATAAGGTAAGTAACTACTTATTCAGGGCTTTTGTTTTAACAGTAGTTTCTGCAGCAATTCAAATTTTTCAAAAAAATTGTGAGCATGAAGTTCATAAAACAACTGATTAGTAACTTCCTATAATTACAGGAAGCTAATTTTTCAGCAGTCATAGAAAAGCTCAAAAGCTCTTAATTTTTATGTTGCCTCTAATAATAATAAAAATCCGGACAAGTGGGAGCCGAACTTGCCCACTGAGGGTTCTGTTCAAATACCGTGATTTCGTCACCTATACAATTATGACCGCGCATACCTCGATGATTGATTACGTACTTTAAATAACGGCTATATTTTATATGATTTAATTACAAATGTTTAGTTTTCTGACTTTTCCCTGTACTTGTAGTATAAGACGATATTACTTGCTAAATTTCAAAGTTCTAGGTCAATGGGAAGTATCTTATAAATTTTGATTCCCTTGAGTGTCGAAATATAGTTTTTTGTGGCATAAACGGCCGTATCTTTTATTCACGTTAACTTAGAAGTTTGATATTTCACAGCTTCAAGGGACTATAAACTTGAGCATATATGGTTTTAATTTCAACTCGATACCTCCACGCGTTCCCAAGATAAAGGGTCTTGACAGACAGATGGATAACAATGTGATACGTGGTACGGAACCCTAAAAAGCAATCAATTAAAACAAAACCCTGCTAGTTAACACACCTACCTTATAAAGTTTCAGACTAAAGGAACTGCATGATATTGTTATCTTCAAAAATAAAAATAGGTATATCTTCAACTTATTCTTAAATTAAAACAAAAATGCAGCCAGTATTGGACATTTTGAATTAATGTCAAACAAAGCAGATTCCTCATATAATATCTCAAACGTCATTACAAAATAACTAAACAGAGACAGATTCTGTGTTAGAGGAATACCTTATATTGTTTAAGTTCCTTTTTACCCTGTTCGTCACCACAGTACATATCGTAAAGCAGTAGCACCGGAAGTACAGAAATTCAACTGCGCCAAATCGACAGTCTCAAAGTAAGATCTACAAAAAATGGCCACCACGGTCACAATAGGAAAACTGCAATACCACCAGTTACCTATAGCATTTGTGAGACCGTTTCTTTTAGAATTACGTTACTGATGTATTTGTTTACTATGTCATAATGGAGTCACGTAGGGTGGCCAACTTTTATTAGATCCATCATGTCGGCTCCGGTGCATTAAACCATGTTTTCACGCATCATTTTCTAAGAATATTGTAACATGTATACTGGTCTGTTTTGGTATCACGTTTCTCGGTTATGGAGAGATAACGTGGTTGGGTGAAGCCTTTAAGTAAAAATGTATTTGAGTGGTTACTAAGCGGAAGCTACATAATTATACCAAGGGGCAATTCTACTAACTTTAGTAACGATAGCAGTCTAATCTGTCGAAAATGCCTCTTATTTAACTACATTTTTTGACATTGTAATCCTGTCATGGGAATCTTTGTGGCGTACCTTAAGGGGCTATTAAACGACTTTTACAGATTTTAAACTGACAATCACGTCTAAATGCGAAGTGTAAATGATTTGAAAAAAATATATGTTAAACTAGAACATTCTCTTAATCATATAGAAAGTGAATATTTTAAATGAAGTTCATATTAAATAGTTTAATTAACTCGTGAAGTTGTGTCTGACGCGGACAAAACATTGACAATCACACAAAATCTACCAGGTATAATTAAACGAAACTTACACTATCTAACAGACAATTTTATTATCTATCTTTTATTTTACGCCTTTTTTTTATTTTGAAAGAATACTACTTTTATTTAATTTTTTCGACTAAATTTTGAGAGTTTTGGACGCAGACTGCGCCCGTTCTGCATCAGTTCTGTGTCCATATAATTAAAAATATTCACTTCCTAAATGATTAAGAGAATGTTCTAGTTTCACATATATTTTTTTCAAATCATTTATACTGCACATTTTGACGTGATTGTCAGTTTAAAATCTGTAAAAGTCGTTAAATAGCCCCTTAATACAGGTTACTGTGTAACCTAGCTAGGACGCAGTCATTCTTGAATTTGTTATTTGTTAAAACTATTTGTTGTAACTGTAGCAGACTGTACCACAATTTGCAAATAAATAAATTATTATTATTATTATTGATTGTCATCGAAATGAGATTGCGTCAAAATTTTGAACGTTTTTAATTACGAGAAATGGCCTTCACGAATTAACAACTTGTGTCAATTACATTCTAGCAGTGTAAGTTAAGGGCGCGTATTCGATTTAGCGCAACTCAAAATCAAAACGATTGCTAGAACGGCGTAGCAGCATTGACACACACTAGTACAATACAATGGTCTGTTTGTGTGCATCAGAAAAAAAAAGCACGAAATAAGCACGTATCATTGAAATTGATCGACAAACGACAGCGCGCGATGTTTTACAGTGCTTTTTAAAATAATTGTCTAAAATAAATGAGTTCGTATAACGGACTCAAAAATATTCTGTATATTAAGCATAACCTTTATTTTAGTAAAATAAATATATCAGTTATGTTTTTATTCAAATACAGGTTAAAAAAAATTTTCAAAGTGAACCGATTTTGTACTTTTTCCACATTGTTTTTTAATACATAATAGTAATATTTTCGTAATTTTGGCTCTATAGTAGACTTTAAGACTGTATATCCTGTTGGAAAAACGCATAAAACGTAATATTTTGGTATACTGTAATGGTTGTAATCATCCTGAAAGTTAACTCTGACGTCTATTTTCGTAAAACGCTATGAAAGGATTGTCTTCGCTTTAAAAAACCATAATTAAAAATTATACTTTTACTCTGGAGTTCCCTAACACTTTGAACGCCATGGGGGACACCGTGTGTCCGACGCTAGTGGAGGTTTTACCTTTAACGTTTTTGACCTGGCAGTTACCAAGACTTAATTTTTTTCAAAACTGTAATTGTCTTTAAATAATCTGTTCACATCATTACGATATTACTCTGGGCAAAACGCGAAAACATAAAGTTTTCGTCACGAATCCAATACACGCTCTTAAGCACTACATTTAAACTTAAAGATTTGCAGGTTCCATCCTAACTGCAGATTTCCTAATTTATGTTGTTTTCTTAATTTCTTCCACATCTACGATTTTTTATTAGCACAACTACCTCTTTCCTTCGTGTGATAGACACATTAAATACATGATAATCATATTATTTAACATATTATATTATATATATTACATATTATTTAATATTATTTCACGTAGTATTGTCCATTAAATTTAATGTAGCGTAGGTACAGTAGGCCCATTTATTGCCAAAATAAAACTATAGATACCGCAAATCAGCTAAGCAGTATGGTAGAACATTTATACCAATCACGAGTCAATTATTCAACATCAAACTACAATTTTGAGGAGTAATGTACTGTGTAATAATGTACATTGGAGCTTGTCACGGATTAGTGAGAATGACAGAATACTATTCGTGCATATTTCCGTCATATTCCTAATGTGGCGTCAAGCACTATTGCTTTGCATAGTTTTAAGAGTATTTTACAAACTGAAGATGTACCGGAGGCGGTGCATCAGTAACTTTCACTATATTATCATACTCTAGAATAGCAACCTTGTTTTCAGGAGCTGTAAATGTACAGAATCTTTCGAGCAAACAAGGGGTGTCAATTCGGTCACTTAGTGAGTTTTCATTTCACCAGGACATTATCTCTCCATTATTCAGTTCTCCGTGGCGGCAGCGTACATTGTTCAGCCGGCTGCGTGTTACTCCGTATATTAGGCGATTTGTTATGTTGTTGCCCAATTTTCTCTCTACCCTGTAGCAGCCATGCTGTGTTGTGAAATAGGAGGCCAATGCAAAAATTTTACGTGAAATTATGTCTAACGACGGGTTGAGAAATATTGGTATATCAATCTGTAACTGCCTGTATATTATTATTTATTCTGTTTCTTTGTTAAAGTAGTAATTCTAAGCAAACAAATATTTATTTTGCAGTCATAATCATCATCATCATCATCAGCCTGAAGACGTCCACTGCTGAACAAAGTGCTCCCCCATAAGGGGGGAGGGGATTGCCATAATCCCTACGCTTGGAAGGCGTCTTGGGGATCGCAGGTAAGTTGTTAAGCACACGAAAGCCGCTGCTGCCAGACTTCCGGATTTTCCCTTAGTCGCCTTAGGCGCGTAGTTATTTTGTTTCAATAAAAATAATTTCATGAATGCACTGTTTTTGTCCAATAAAAAACACAATATTTTTTTTATAATGTAAAAGTGATTAATTATATTCGGTAAAGGCAGCAGTTAACTTAGGGCAAATATAAAACGACAAATAAAAGTTACGAAATCCATAACGGGCCGAGAATAATATAAACTCGAAGAACAAAGACTGTCTATTGTATGATCAAATATGACGTCTCTATTTGGTTCTAGTTCCCTGAAAAATATGAAATTCCTAAAGTTTGACAGCTAATATCCTATTCATGGAAGTAAGAGACAGAATGTAAACATACAAATTCCTACACACTCTGCAATAGTTAATACATGAGACAAGAACTTAAAAGAACGTTCGAACTTCGAAATAAAAATAAATAGAACTTTTTAGAAATAGTGTTTTTCGACTTATGAAGATGGTATTATTTTTGTAATATATATTTATATAAGCACCTATTTTATACATCACGAGTTTAAAAAGACATTTAACATGGCCGAAACTTACGTATTGCGATCATTTTTTTACTGTACCTTAGAACCTGGGGTCGCAGAGGTATTGAGGTCAAAGTTCCAACACTTTTCTTTGAATGTTTTAACTAATACTTAAAATATCGCTTACACATGACCCCAGGGCCTCAAGTCTGCTATTACAATAGTGTCAGAATGGTCTATCATTGATTCCATAATTGTTGATTTTGACAAGTTTGGTAATCTACTAATATAATGGCGTTATTATGACTTTCCAATGCTCAACCCCTGACACGCCATTGAAAGAAATGATATAGAATGGTAATCTCGTACATAAGACAACTGAATGACTGACTTAGGCGGTAATCTGCAAAAATTTTGACAGTTCTTTTGATCAGTGACCTACCATTAGAACGTCATTGTGCAGTCATTTAATTCGACCGACCAGTGATCGAACATTATGAATTTAGCAGATTACGAACTTTTAGCAAAATGACAATGGGATCGTGTTGGAATGACGAAATTATAAAAATAGCAGACTTGGCCCCCTGTACCGTTGCATGTGCAAACATAATATTTGGTGTGCGTTACAATAGGCGTTATTGTTTTTAACATTGTTTTTATACCAAAACTTAAAGTCGTTTCCCATCGATCGTTTTTACTTAGTTTGATGGACTGTAGGTATGCCTATTTAATGGCTATGTGATTTGTCTTTTTAAATCCCGTAATTATTTCAACATTTGTCATAATAATGTTACGTCACTTGCATGTTTTTAAACAAGCCAATCTATAGTATGTTATTTTTTTAAATTTGTACTTTATGATCTCAGTAGCCAAAAAAACTAACCCAGATAGGTATGCCTAAACCGTCGCCGTCGTGCAGACACTTTTATATCTAAAGCCATATTTAAAAAATCCAAGGGATGCCAAATACCGTCCTAAACACCACGACATTTTCCAATAAAGTGCACTGAACCTTGTTCAACTGACAGTAATAAATATACACAAATATTTTCCACGCCACGTTTAAAACTAGATCCAACGAATTTCGGTTCGCTACTGTTTCTATAAACTTTTAGTTTTTAATAGTCTGTTTAAAGGGTAGTGTGTGCTGGATCCATACTAAATAATGTTGGTCTCTAAAGAAAACATGCACACGTCGCGTCGTTGCAAGTCATGCAAATGACCTTAATATTTTAACTGACTTATTTCGTCAACAACATCCAACATGCACCAGCCCAGCATGGCGATTACGGATACCCTCCCCTCCCTTGGGGGACACCTATGCCCAGTAGTGGGCATCTAAAGGTTGACATGATAATGATGATGAATTCGCAACAAAATATTATACGCTCCAACACAAACATCACCCAAGTTTGCCAAGCTGAAGTGGGACTGAGCGTCGGAGGCATATTTGAGTGTAAGTATCAGGTGTCAGGACAAATGGGCAGTCAAAATCCAAGAATCAGGACTAATTGGCAATCAAACTTTAAAATCGTGCTTGAAGACACAATACAGCAGGTCTAAATGATGGTCACGAAACGAGTTGGACTCGTTCTTTACTAATTTTCACGAGAAATAGCTCCAATGGATAAATAAATGGGAGACCTTTGTTCAGCAGAGGGCCAATGGCCCAAAATCAATCGATTCTTTTCTGGTAGTCGCCAGTGTTGATTTTGGCTTACAGGAGTTGCAGTGGTTTGGGGATAGGTAGTGTGGCGGGCTTGTAATGGAGAACTTTAAAAAAAGTGAAAAACAACGACGTGAACATTCACCTTAACATTAACAACATACGGGGTGCGTCTCGCTGTGTTAGTTTTTATTTAACTTTGTGTTGCTCTAATGCCAGCGATGTTTCAAACGTTCTGTTATTATATTATTATGTTGTTCTAGAATATTCGTTCACACATTATGGAGATTTTAGTTTCGTAAGTTGTTTTTAAACAATGCGTTTTATATGCATGAGCTATACTTGCGTGTTGTTTAACTTGATCAAAATATGTGTTAACACAGATTTACACACAATCATCTATTTTACAAATGTGTAACAATTGCTGGGAAAAAGTCAAAAAGGAAATGGGGTACTGTGAGAGTATTCCACGATTTAACACAGGTATAATATAATGGGTTCAGTATTAAAAAGCATATGACGCAGTGAGAGCAGTTTATTAAAACGCAGTTTATTCAAATTATTACATAATCTTATACAAACAGTACAACTGTTACTTACCATCTCATATAGATCATAGTATTTCAAATAAACCATACTCTATCACCACTTACAACTTTAAATGCTTAATTTTAATGGTTGGCGCAGTGTTTGAGCGATCTACGGCTACGATGCGTGTCACGGGTTCGATTCCCACACCAAAAAATATTTGTATTGCCTACAGTATAGTTGTTCCGGGTATACCAGTTTGTCTACGTGAGCTTACTAACAAAAACAGTAGAATGAACCATACTTTGAGTTTTTGCTATCTGAAGTTAATGATATACAATTATTTATTATTTTATGTTAGTAAACGCACCCGCGATACAGGAGATATTCGTAGTGTGGGGCAACATGTTTTGTTGGTTAAAGAAAGAAAGAAGAAGCAGTCGAAAGAAAACATCCATGATGATGGAGGCGAAGACCCCCGCAACTACTGGTCGTACCTTCAGCCAGGACCCATTTGCTGGCTAAAACCCCTCTGACTCGAGCAATTCGCACCATCAACTGTATTCATGTTGAAATTGATATATTCACATGTCACTGGAGTGAACTCGCAAAATAAATGATAAAATGAGAGTAGCAGGCGTATTTTTGGATTTAAGCTCAGCGTTTGACACTGTTGATCACGAACTTCTTATAGCCAAACTAAATCACTACGGAATGAGAGGTAAAGCTTCTCAATTATTGTGCTCATACTTAAAAAACAGAAAAATGTTCGTTGAAATCAGTGAAACACAATATGGACAGACACAAAATTATAAATCACCATTGTTTAACATTTGTGCAGGTGTTCCGCAAGGATCTATATTGGGGCCCATATTGTTCATTTTGTTCACCAACGATTTGATAAATTATATAAGCAAAATTCTACCAGACATACAACTTGTGGTTTTCGCCGATGACACGAACGCTGTTATAGGGGCTAATGACACAAAAGAGCTTACGAAAAAAGTTAATGCAACTATAACATACCTTTATTCATGGTTTTCTGTTAATAAGCTTAAAATCCATAGTTCAAAGACCAAAGTAATCTTATTCAAAACCACCGCTCGAAATAAAGACACTATAGAAATCACATTAAATGAGGACAAAATTGAACTTGTGAGAGAGGCAACATTTTTGGGTGTTTACATAGATGAATCT
Organism: Charanyca ferruginea; assembly: GCA_947361185.1. Lineage (NCBI taxonomy): Eukaryota > Metazoa > Arthropoda > Insecta > Lepidoptera > Noctuidae > Charanyca > Charanyca ferruginea. The sequence continues at coordinate 5,658,127 of OX376074.1, read as the reverse complement.
CTAAATTGGAAAAAAGAACTATCCGCCATAGACGCAGCTATATCATCTGCGTGCCATGCGTTAAGAACCCTGAGGGACGAAATTAACATAAAACAATTAAAAATGGTGTACTATGCGCTTGTAGAGTCCAAATTAAGGTATAGCATACAATATTGGGGAAATAGTTACAATTATAACTGCCGAAGAGCTTTTGTCCTTCAAAAAAGAGCCATACGTACATTAGTTCGTATTTCACAAAGAGAAAGCTGTCATCCACATTTTCTAGAGTTAAAAATCCTTACAGTACCCAGTCTCTACGTTTTAGTACTCCTAATGAATCTAAAAAAGTATATACATGAATATGAGACATATGAAGAAAGACTGGTCAGGGAGAACACTCGTAGGAAAGATTTAAGAAGTAAAATAAGCCCTCAATTTAATATTGTAAAACACAGTTCACAATATCAAGCAGTGCAGATATTTAACAAGTTACCTGTAGACTTAAAAAGCTTGATTCACACATCCTCGTTTAAAGCAAAGCTTCAAGCATTCTTATTGGATAAATGTCTCTACTCAATTGACGATATGTGATATTACCATGCGTTTTTCATAATTCAATTTTGTAATTACACCGTTTTGACATATTCTTGACATTATCGTAGGTATTTTAGCTATAAGACATTGCCTGAGTTGACATTTAATTTATTGTATTATTGTGAATCTGTTATTATTATTTTTAAATGTATAATGTATTACCTATTATTTGTACTATTTATTGAATTGACATTGAATTAATATTATTGTTGTACCTATGTTCAAATGGAAATTGTTATGTTTATTTTTTATTTATTATGAATGATTTCAGACACAATGTAAATTGTTATTGAATAAATTAAATTGAAAAAAAAAAAAATAAATTGAAAAGGAGTTCACAATTTGCTACAAGCAATGTTTTTTTGGATCTTGAATGTACTTATTTTGTGTTTTAATTTTAATTTTGAGTGTGTGACTTGCCTTAGGTTAAGACCTGTAAGGATAGTTTTAAGGAATTTAAATAAATAAATACAAAATTTCTAACAGAGCGCCGTATAGCGAGGTATGTGGATACCTCACTATACGGCGCTCTGTTAGAAATTTTGTATTTATTTTAATTAAATTCACATTCCTAATTAAAACTGCTTTAATAACACGGTATTCTTTATTTTCAAACTCTGTAATTGAATTGTTGGACCGCAAAGTTAACACACCAACTGGACTGTTTTATTATTTTTTCCACTTCAAAGCTCAGTTGGATTCATAGAAACCAGCCAATTAAAACGGCAAACCTTGACACCAAAAGGTCCTCCCATTAATCTTTCAACCACAGTACCTTAAATGTCACCTACAGGGAAAGAAATAAAAAAGAGCGCCGTTCCATTTCATGTAACAATTAGAAGGAGGGAGTAAAAAAGGCCAAGGCTTAGGGACCCCACAATAAATTATTAAGGAGACAAAGTTTTGTCTGTACTTTTTTTTATGTTTAAGGAGAAACTTGGACAGTCATTAATCCTGTGGCCGACGTATTAAACGGGATAAAACGATTTTTATTACGCCAACTTTTCTTAACGTCGATTTAAAATAATCTTCGGTTACATTCGGATTATTTGTAACAGCTTCACAATCGTTTGAGAGATTTTTCGGGACTCGTCGGGGTTGAGTTGAATTTTAAAGGGCCTAATCGTTCATTTGATTTGGTCCTTACTCTTTCTTTTATCGGTTTCTTTCGTAATTTGTAAATGTTGTGTCAACTTTGGGACAATTTATGTTGTTTAAAGAATCCTATTTATTTTAGGTAAGTAATTTACTTTTATTCAAGACGGAATGAGGGAAATTTCTTTTTTTTTTATTTGTCTTTTATAGTCAAACAGCGTTTATTTCATTGTTCTTTACATTTACGGTAGTCCAGATAGAAGCAGAAAATACATAGTGTGACTGTTCCTAAAATACCCTAGGCTGATAAAAATTTCGTTTTTCCTAATTGTGCTGATATTAGTGATTTAGTTAGTGTCATCATACGGCTAAGGGACACGCCCCACCAAATCCGCGTAATCCTGTAGAGCTCGTCCCAGACTTGGTCACTCTTCCACCGTTTCTATGAATTTGAATTGAATTCCCATGAAACTATACTGCCTTGTCCCGACAAGACAAGGAGGGGGACACAAAGATGTTAGTATGGGAATTCACAGGGAGGACATATAAATAAACATATTATGCAATGAAGTTAACAAGACAAGAGGGTATGCAAAAGTATAATATAAAATATAAGGGGTGACAATAGGATCGCTACACTTGCGCTTTGGAAATTCATTATTCCAGATTACGTTAATTTACTTATTTACAATATACTAAAGACCCGCCCCAGTGACTTACAACCATAATCAAATGGATAGCCATTAGAATATGTTTGTGCCGTCGTACGCGCACGGCTAGACCTGCACGCATAGGACCTCTGAGGACACTGCTACGTCTTCTAGCGGAGCACGTTCCCTAGGCTCTATAGACATGCCTTACTCAATCCTAAGACAGCGGACTGCAAAGCCCAACTGCCATCGAGGAAGACAAGATTTCAGTATTTTTCCTATTCGCGTACTAATGTAATTGTTCCCTTACGACAGTCTATCCCTTTTACAAGATGAATACAAAACTAGCACAAGTGCATCGTAGACTCAGTCTGTAGCAGAACTCATTGCAGCTGTTCTTGGTATACGCCGAAGTGGTATGTCGTCACTTCACATTTCATTAATCGAACCCTGGTTTGAGGTGGCGTCGCAGCATATTTCAGCCACTAGGCGTCCAAATCACGTGTCTCGCTAAATAGTGTCGATTTAGAAATATGGCTTTAGTTCATAGCCGGGTGTGAGTTTAACGAGACACGGCCCCTAGCGTCCTTAGAACGGCTACCAATTAAATAGGAAGTAACACGGGCGCCTACCCCTCTCCCTTGAAATGTGCGTACAACAAACCCAGCGCAAAGTATTCCGAGCAAGACCTTCTTTAGGAAGCAGTTACCATCAAAAACATTTGGTCTTATTAGAATAGGTATAATATTATATACCACTAGCATTGTTTTAGTTCGGCATTTTGGCCTAGCTTGATATTGACGTGAAGCTACTATTATAAAGATCTAAAAGAATTGAGCATGTACGGTTCTGCCTTCCATATTTGAATGTCAGTCAAAAGTCAATTATCGTCAGCAGTCGAGGTAGAGTTTAGCGGAAGGCCTTCCCCGTTTCCCTAAAACCAAACGCTTATGATGATTCCCTGCCAAGGTATGGATTAGGACATGAACACATAATGTACGGTTAGATTACACTAAGATCAAACACTACCTTGTAATATAAAGTACCTAGAACTTAACTACGCTACGCTAAAAAAACTACGCAGAATGCTATTATGACGAACATCATTTACAATACTATTAAACACTATCATGATATAAAGTACTCAGTAGTTGCGCCAAATCTAGGATAAATAATTAATTATTAGTCGACCCGCATCAGTATCACCTGACTGCTACCTATAAATTACAATACAAATAAACCTGCACAAGGAATAATATTTAAAGGAACTTTACTATTAAATTAAAATAAGGTTAACACTCACCAAATAACGCTTCGAGTGGATTTGATTAAAATACTACAACTTTAATTACCAAACTTGCTTCTCGCCTCGGCCGATTTCCTGTCACGATCTTACACTCACTCCCTACTCTCTACGTGGACCCAACCTCTTAGATTTCAGCAGCCCCCTAACTTAACTAGCTCAGCCTAAAACGAACAGCCCTTCGACGATCGCCGTCTCAAAACTCCCTGTCTGCACTCTCTAGTGGTCTAAAACCGACTCCCATCCTCAGCCCCTCGTTCATCCTCCCACACTTTTGTGAAATTCCTTAGTACCTGACCTTTTGTTTTTGCATCCTTTCTCAATTGTTTTAAAGACCCCTTTTAAAGTGTTACTTAGGTCGCGTTTATGGTATGCACATGGTGCGCTAACATTGTAAGTGGTGTTTTTTAGAAATAGAATATTCCATTCGTTTCTTAGAATTTGTTGAAATATTGCTTTCGACCCGTCCCTATTTGTTTCTCTTAAAAGACAGAATTTATGAGGGTTTGAGTGGCTCAAACCATGTGGTGATTTTCAAATAAATACTACATTTTGATATTACCCGACTGTGCGACGCAAAGGAGTGGTAATGTGTTTATTAAATAAGTGTACGTGACAGACAGTCACAATAGGTAAGTATAAAATCTGATCGGATGTAGGTACAGTAGGTACCTATCTAATGGCAACAAACACAACAACATTTAAAGATTAAAATTATAATATTCATTGTTCATAATAAGAAAGCTTATTTTTATCGTCTTTTGATGCACTAAATATATTTTAAAAACTTCAAGGAAATCAAGCTTTTGCTTCAAACCACAAATATCAGCGAGCTTCCTTGAAACGTTACTAAGTTGATTGTCAATACATTTGATATATCGCTAGGTTCCCCGTTCAAATGTTATAGCAGCCTGACATAGCTAATGTTATCTGCGCGCAGTTTACACGGCAAACGCATTAACACCGCAAATTTGTTACGACGTTACAAAGATAACACGTACTGTATGTTTGCGGACTAAGCCAATAATATTTGATATATGTTAGCGGCTTTTAGAAGATGTGTTTTGAGAAAATATACTTGGGTTGTTATTGGAGGTGGTAGGTACCTACTGTGCTTGCTTGAGCTCGTGGCTAAGTTAAAGCCGTACAGATCGATCGGTCAAAGGTTAAGCTACGCTAACCGCGGTCGGTCTGTGGATGGGTGACCATCCCTTTCATACCGAGTTTCCTCCGTGCCTCGGAAAGCACGTAAATCCGTTGGTCCCGACTGTCATTCGTAGATCTTTGGCAGTCGTTACGGGTAGTCAGAAGCCAGTAAGTCTGACAACCAGTCTTACCAAGGGGTATCGTGTTACCCAGTAACTGGGTCGTGGAGGTCCGATAGGCAGTCGCTCAATGTAAAACACTGGTATTCAGCTGCATCCGGTTAGACTGGAAGCCGACCCCAATATAGTTGGGAAAAGGCTAGGCAGATGATGATGAGGTACCTACTTGTGGTTCTACCTACACGTAAATTTCTACGCGAATCTTGTGTCTCCTTTGTGAATAAATTGAAGAAGTGTACATTATTAACCTGAAAATATTGTGTATTTGATATTATCCTTCATCGTACAATCATATCAGCCTATTGCTGTCCACTGCTGAACGTAGCTACCAACCCGGTCTTCGGCAACCCGCATCCATCCGCTAACATAATCATTTTGATGCTACTTCCAATAATATAATTTATCAAGTTAATATTTAATTTAACTTACTTATTTATTAATCAATAAATAAAAATAACCTTTTATTAATCATTATTACTTCAAGAGAAAAAATTTAGCTACAAAAATACCTTGGTTTCGCGTTCAATCAAAGTTTTTGTATGAAGAGCTCATCATACATGAATAATCAAGGCATTAAAATTATATCCGAACAAATGGATCTTGATATATTATTATCAGGTCAAAACACTATTTCAACCCATGAGTCCATAATTACTGTTCTTCAGTTTACGATTTTTGTTTTATTAATCATGATGATCAAAACATCATGGCATACATTGTAGGTGACCTGAAGAATTTATGGAAGCAACCTCTAAATCCATTAGACGAGAAAATGCTATCCAAAATAAATCAATGATGTGTGGAAAGACATGATAAAAGAGCCAATTTGTTATTTTTTTGTGTTTATAAGTTACTAAATTATAGGATTTCAAGGCTCTGTACTGGAATATCTCCAAGCATGCCAAAACTGCACTCACAGACAGAGGTGCAGCAACAGATCAAAACATAAGAATAGAATAGATCACACCACTAGTGCACCCCAAATATCCCCGGCACATAAGTAAAAAAGACTCGACTTTATTTTGTAACTTTATCATATGTGGTACCTTACCATAACCTCCTCCCACCCTTTACCCCTTCGCGAGTTAGTGTTACGTTATGTTCTGAAAAATTTTGTAATGTCTTACACGTGAACGGTGAATGTGAAAATTTTATTATCGTAAAGTAATTCTCCGTCTTGATTGCAGTTCAATGTCAGTTCGAATCTTTCTAGAATTCGTACCTACACAAGATTAATAATAATAATAATAATATGTGGGGACATTTTCACACACGGCCATCCGACCCCAAACTAGGGAGACCCTGTACTATGGGTGTCAGACAGCTGATATACATACACAAATACATATTTTTTTTGTAAATACGTACATATATAGGTAAACAACACCCAGACACAAGGCAAACACAAGTGCTCATCACACAAATGTTTACCCTGGGCGGGAATCGAACCCGCAACACGCTGCGCAGCAGTCGATCGCTCAGCCACTGCGCCAACCGTGTCGTCAAAATATGATTGTAAAAATAAAATAAATATTAATATGTTGTATAAATATTAAGTAGAGTTTTTCTCAAAATATTCACGTTTGACACAACTAATCTCACGTGTGCCGTTTTGACATACGTCAACTTCAGAAATTAGGGATTTATATTGATATTTAGGTATGTAGAAGTTAATCCTGAAATAATAGCTCTGTAACTAAAGAAAAAAAGCAAAGGGCTTATCTATACCAATATTATAAAGCTGAAGAGTTTGTTTGTTTGTTTGGTTGAACGCGCTAATCTCAGGATCTACTGGTCCGAATTGAATAATTATTTTTGTGTTGGATAGTCCATTTATCGGGGAAGGCTATAGGCCCGTGCGAAGCCGGGTCGGGTCGCTAGTTTGAAATAATCTGAACATTTTGTATGTCAAAAGTTGAAGTTTTGAATGAAAAGCATTAAAATTTCCATATAGTAAGAATTACGAATTCATACATTATTTAGATGTGATTTTAAACTTACTGTGGTTCCCCAAGTACCTACCTTAATTTTTTTTTCAAGTTGAACGTACCAACGTTTAATAACTCTTAAATATTTATTAAGTCCAAACGTTTTTTAAACGCAGTAAAGAAATTGAAGTGCAGCAAATTAACAACAACAAGCATTGTATTCCACACAGCGTAAGTACCAACCTCTTTGAAACTCATGTTAAAGAAACAAGATTTCGGAGTCAGTTCAATGAATATAAGCTCCGTACAGAATTTAAATGCGACATCACTTAAACAAACTGAAGAAACTTTATCAAGAATATCCACTGGAGCGGACAGAACAGTTGGAAAAATAAAGGGAAATAAAATGTAAGTCTATTAGCGGCCTTGTCCGCGATTTAGATCTAAAAGAAATTTAAAATAAGTTTGTTTGTAAAGCAGGTTCTACATTTGGATGTGTCCGCGTTAATATTCAGGTTCGAGATTAGAAAAGAAAGGAGAATGGGCTATAACTATGTTTTAGTACGTACTCAACGATACAAATTAGTGCATCGCACTCAGACGTATACTATATAGTTAATCAACTATATTATAGACAGTGTATTATATATAGCTTTTAACTAATCTATTCAACCCGACAGTGAAAACTGCTGGATGAATTTTAATGCCTCTTACGCCTGACAATATTTTGGCTCTAACATGTACAATATAGTTTCATTGCATTAAATCATTTGTAACTTATCAAGAAAATCGTCACGTTAATCGCCCTGATATATTCGTAATAATTGCTAATGCTACCAAATTATCGAGCATTATAAACGTTTAATGGAATTTAATTATTAATTCACTGGAAAAGGGAAATTAAAAGTAAACACAACACGAAATTTAAATAGGTTACTAAACTACAATTACTAGTACAATATTATTATCGGCCATGTACAGCCTCCCTAACGTCACAGAAAACACGCAAACAAAGCGAGATAAGGGCGGCTGCAAATGACAGCTGTCTCTTACCGTTGCCGAGATACGAAACAAAGATTGACAACAACAGACGGCAGTATGAATTATTAAGGTGTAATTTTTTGGACTGCTTCTCAGATAACGTGGAAGAATGTTATCAGTTTGGACTGTCAGTCAGGCTTTACTTTGAGATTCTTTAAAGATTTTATTTATCTGTAATTATAATTTACGTTATTTTAAAAGCAAACGTTATTTAGATATTTTTATTTAAATTTTGTGACGATAACCATGGCCATTTCACTGATTTGCAGTTCAAATTAATGACTTACCTTCACGTAACGTACCAGGATCAGTAGAGGCAAATAAAACCTCTACTTCAAGATTATCAGCATTCGTTTTAACTACTAAATTCATTAATACGAGTTTTTTTAATTTATTATAATTATGTGTTGACGCACCAAATTAAAGTCAATACATTCCTAGTTTCAATCAGTCTGCCTATTATTTCGATATAAAGGTAGGTAGGTAGCAAGGCAATGTAATTTTTATTATGTTATCTGTAAGTTTTCTTTGAAATAAAATAAATAAATAAAGTTAAATGGATATTTAAGAAAGAAAAAACCGGCCAAGTGCGAGTTGAACTCGCGTGGAGAAGGTTCCGTACAATGCCAATTGATATAATTCTTTTCCTTTAATCTACAAGCAATAAACTATATTTTGTTCAAAATTTTAGACTCAGTAGTTTTGGAGATCAGGAGGTGGGAATGGTCAATTTTCGTTTTCTTTCATGAATAAAATCAAAACTATTTATTTTACAATAATAACAAAAAATCATTTGATATATGACAAAGTAAGGTTTTCAAAACTTCTTTTTTAATTTCCTAATTTGTATCCCGAACGTTTTTAAATTTAAAAATAATATTTATTTACTTTACACATCTGTGTTTGGGTCATAGAATTACACTATCCTACCAAATTTCAACTGATTTGGTTCAGTAGATTCGGAGCAAATTGGCTGTGACAGACGGACGGACAGACAGACGCACGAGTGATCCTTATAAGGGTTCCATTTTTAGGTTTTTCTTACGGAACCCTATAAAAGAAGTACCAACTGTATATTCCACCTACTTTTTATTAAATCTAGACCTTGTTTTAAATGCCGATATATAAAATTTGTTTATTTAGTGGGAAGGTATCGAATAAAGTATGTAAACCAGTAAGATTTTAATCAGTTGATACCTAACCACTTAGCGTACGGCTGACAAGGCACATACTCACTGATAATAATGACGTTTCAGACTTTCGCCCCATTTCGCCCAGGATTTTTCGATTTGTTTATTTTATCTATCAAATGATAATGATTTTATTCTAGTAGATTCAGTCACTTGTTGTTTCAAATGTTCTGATTGATGTTTGCTAAGTACCTACGTTTGAGTACTTATATTTTGTTCTGGTATTATTGTTGTAAAACTGTCGGGTCGAAGACCTTCTGTCCTCGATCTTCGTTTACTTATAAGAATTATTATTAGAGCATCAATGTTTCGAAGGTTTCATTTTATTATGACACGTATCTTTATACGTATCATCGCGTATACTTAACTACTTGTTCGAAACCTGAAAATATTTAGGAAGTGTTATAATGTAATAAACAATTTACTTTGTGCGTAATCTGATGACCTGCTTGTAATATTGTAGATTAATTTAGCTATATAACACTTAGAAGGATTTGAAGGATATAAGCATACCTCGTGACTATAATGAAATACTCTCCTTCATTCTGAATAATAAACAAAAATCACGATAAAAAAGCAGTGGTTTTGCATTGCCATGCAGTGTGTCGTTGCAGTTGTTATTGATAATGAAATCATAATCATTATACTAACAACAAAAACAGCCATTTTCTTTAAACACAAATAAATTAGGCTAAATCGAGACAAAATAAGTACAAGCAGAATATCTCAACTAGAACTAACGTAGCAACTTGTAAGTAATCTCTGCTAACTTACTAGCGCGCCACGTACGCCTCGACGAAGTTAAGATAGAAGATAAACACGGACCTACACGAGGATATTTCATTGGGTCAGCAGTTAACGCAATTTGTTTGGACGAGGCATTCACGGCGCCCCAGGCCCGGCAAGATGAGCCAACTAGTGTAGGAAGCGACGCAAAATACAAGAGACAGAGATAGCTGTTATAACTTTTGAAATATTTAAGATAAACACGAATGGTCCATTCATATGTTCTTCACGGAAAAAGGCAAAGAAATTGCAATGCGTAAATTAAAAGCCATCCAAGACAACCGAAGAACGACACAACAAGAAGAACGTACTAAGTTAATGGTCAGGAAACTAATTTCTCTTGAAACCACGTGTATATAATGCATTGGCGATCGTATACATTCGATTGTTTCTTCATTATGAGTAGCATGGCACTCGCTTAATAGTGCTAAAATAGTAGTAACATAAGGAGAGAACTTCCTCGTTTATATAGAAAGATAACGGTCCTATAAAAACTAACTGTGCTTCAGGATGGCTGGATGGATGGAAAATATTTTATTTATTAAACTTTATGCAATAAAAGGTACAAAGACAGCCTCTGACTACCAGTCAATCAAACGTGCAATTTAAAGTGATAGTGTAAAAAAAAAACAAAAGTAGAATTTAAAACGATAATAAAAAGAATAATGTACACAAGTACAAACTTATTGAAATACCTACATACATATATATAGATACCATATAAAACATAAATAAAAATATTTAAAAACATATCTTAAGAAAAATAATAGAAAGGAGAATTAACTGTGCAATTAGCGGACAACAGTTCAACAATAGCAACAACACCGATTCAGTCAATGACGAGATATATTGTAAAAGATAACCGCACGTTTGGTAACTATCGCTAGGATGGCTAAAACAGTATTTGGTGGGTGTACCACTGATGAGAATTTTGACGATCTGCCCGTATGTGGGTGGCCAACTGATGCTATCGCCCCTCAAAGGCGAGTTATGGTTACTTAAAATGAACAATAACTAGGTAGGTTGTAACTAGTACGATATTATAATAAGAGTAGTACCTGTGTAAACAGTATAAAAACTGAACGTATTATCTGCCGGTTCACTAGATACGGCCGTTAAAAGAATAAGGTAGGTTGTGGTTACCAAAAATTGTCAATAACTAGGAAGGCTAAAACTAGTACGGCATTATGACATGAGTAGTATCTATGTGAACAGTATAAAAATTAAACATATTCGTCGGCCGGCTCAATAGATGTAGTCGTTTAAATACGTGTTATAGTTACAAAAAATGAACAATAACTAGGAAGGCTGAAACTAGTATGACATGAGTAGGTAGTATCTATGTGAACAGTATAAAAATTTAACATATTCATCGGCCGGTTCAATAGATGTAGTCGTTTAAATACGTGTTATAGTTACAAAAAATGAACAATAACTAGGAAGGCTGAAACTAGTATGACATGAGTAGGTAGTATCTATGTGAACAGTATAAAAATTTAACATATTCATCGGCCGGTTCAATAGATGTAGTCGTTTAAATACGTGTTATAGTTACAAAAAATGAACAATAACTAGGAAGGCTGAAACTAGTACGGCATTATGACACGAGTAGTACCTATGTGAACAGTATAAAAATTGAACATATTCGTCGGCCGGTTCAATAGATGTAGTCGTTTAAAGACATGTTATGGTTACAAACGGGCCTGTTGGTCTAGTGGTCACTGACCCTGACTGCTAAGCCGGAGGTCGTGGGTTCGATTCCCACCCAGGACAAACTTTGTGTGATGAGCATGATTGTTTGTTCTGTGTCTGGGTGTTTATCTATAATATGTATGTATTTATAAATTACATAAGTATGTATATCAGTTGTCTGGTTACCATAACACAAGCTCTGCTTAGCTTGGGACCAGATGACCGTGTGTGAGTTGTCCCAAGATTTTTTTTTTTTAATTTTAAACCCCCAGATAAGATCCATTGTATGAGGAATAGGTATAAAGGAAAATTACGCACAACGTAAGTTTCCGTGATTCAGTACATTCCCGTCCAATCTTGGTCACAATCAACGGATCATAATCTTGATTATATCTAGATGATGTATTAATCCGTTAATCTTGTGAAGATAATCTCAACTGCGATCATAAGCGACTCTGTACGCGCCGCCTTACATTTAAATCTGCAAAGTTATCACTGATTCGATATTCGTCATCGACAAAAAAAAACCCCTGATACTTAAACCTATCCATATACCTACCTCCGCTATCGCTTCTAAGTTACATACTCCTATTAAGCTTCTCCAACCCTGAAATTAAATCGGCCGTGTGATTTACATTTTAATATGGCAAGAGGCTCACCTGTGTTAAAACGGATTTATAGTATTGACGTTACGACATTAGCCGTCTATCCCATCGTAAACTTTCTACGATTTTCTACGCATTATGCTGATAAAATAAACTCCCTTGATCTTGAACTGTTCCGGGTTGTAATGGGTTATGTGGTATTTTTTTTTGTAAAAAATGCCATAACCCATAATTTATCGTCATATCAGGCAACGAATAGCTCCATCTTTCAGAAAGCGATCGGTTTGCCTAAATTCGCTGAAACTTTCTCATAGCGAAAGAATATTGTATTGTCACAATCTTGACTAAGGTTGGAGATCAAAACTGCAAATAAATACATTAAATGTTAACAATTTCTTTCTTCTCAATAATATAGGTACAACTAAAGTTTGGTATCAAGATATTGTTGTCACTTTTATGGCTAGCTATAAAACATTATGACCGAGCTTATCTAGCTTAAGAATTATAAAAGGAATTATAATGTAAGTAGGTAGGTATGCTCAATGTGCAACGTAGAGTTATTTTGTTATCAGTCCAAAAATTTTAAATAGTACTTATAAATTTTCACGTTTAGTATTATAACCTTTTGACCGTCACGTCAAAGAAGCAAAAAACGTGCCCTCGGTGCAAAGCTACGAATACCTACTAGGAGGAGATAATACTGCAATGTTCTGGCGCCAGAGTGCAGCACTAGCATAAACAGCAAACAGTTTTTCGACGAGTCGAAAATTGTTAAATTCAGCCTTTAATTATTAATAATAATAATAATCGTTTATTTTTGGAACAAAAACAAGTACAGTAAGTTGACAAAATTTAAAACGATGGTAGCTGCAAAAGTTAAAAACTGTGGCGCAGCTACCAACGCCCGACTCCAAGTGAGAGGGTAAGCTGTTCCAGGTTAATACATAACAAAGGCATTTTAACAAAAGTGGGTAAAATAAGAGAAAATACTAAAATAAAAGTATAATGTAGAGTAAAAAAGGAGTTAAATTGTGTGCCGTGAGTAGAATGTGGAGTTGGGGATTACTGTGAGTTCGAATGTTAAGTGTGGGTGAGTAAGTGAGGTGCGAGTAAGGCGGGTGAGTGTAGGAATGTGAGTGTACGAGTGTGAGTGTAGGAGTGTGAGTGTAGTTTTACCTAATTGTGTAGTGAATGTGAGTGTTTTGTTTATAGATATTTAAACTTCCACGAGTTTTTCAGTTGCATCATATGTGAGTGATCTTAGCCAAGTGTCGAGCTTTTCCTTACATTTATGCCTAGTATCAGAATAGATATTTATGGTTTTATTTATTCTGTTGTACATTTTACAGCTTCTGTAATTAAAGTGGCGACGTGTTGCAACAGTTGTTCGAGGTTCAATATTACAAATACGATCAGAACGACGTCTGTTGCTAGATATGCCTGGATTTTTTTTTTTAATGTTTACGGAGCACTGTCTGAGAGATGAATAACGGACTGACAGAGAGGACCTAGCAAAGGGAGTAAATTGATGTGGTAGAAAAACGGGTTGGTTTCTTCGCAAGGACCTTTAAAACCGCTCTTTGCGCCCTTTCAATCCGCAACATCGCCGTTTTGTGAGCCCCACCCCAGGCCGTCAAACAATATCCTAGTACTGACTGTACAAGTGCAAAATAGACAACCATCAAGCTTCCAAAATCCATTACAACTCTAAGTTTCTAAGTTTCTAAGTTTTTCTAAGTTTCTAAAATATATAGTAATTTCCTAATGCGTGAGACAACAGCACCAATCTGTTGTTGCCATTTGAGATGACGATCAATTAGAACACCAAGATATTTAATAGTCTGCGTGCATTCAAGTTGAGGGCAATCGCAAATCACCTCAGGACTAGGGTTAGAACAACTGTGAGCGTGAAGTAAGAGAGGTGTTCGTGGTTGACCTGATTTATTTATGGAAAAACAAATAAATTTGGTTTTATTGACATTTAATGTTAACAGGTTTGTGGCTAGCCATTTCATGACAATACTTAAGACCAGCTCAGCATTGTTTTGGGTTTCATTTCAAGTATGGCCATGAATTATCAGAGCTGTGTCATCTGCATAAGTGAGAATCTTGCAGTTAGGGAGGAGTAACTGACACAGCTCATTCACATAAATTAGAAAGAGAGTCGGCCCAAGCACACTACCATGCGGGACACCAAAGTCAACTGACATCCTCTTACTTAAATGATCCCCAACTTTAACATATTGTCCACGGCCCGTCAAGTAAGTCCTGAAGATATCCTGGGCAGTACCGCGTATACCAATGTCCTCCAATTTTGAAAGGAGTAGGGGGACAGAGACAGTGTCGAAAGCTTTGGAAAAATCTAGAAAAATAGCTAATGTCTTTTACTTATTTTCAAAGTTATTGATAATTGTGTCTGTTAGTTTTAACACAGCATCATCAGTAGATTTACCACTTCTGAAGCCAAATTGATTATTTGCTAGAATGTTATATTTTGTAAGGAATTTTGTTAATCTAATGTTAATTACTTTTTCAAATATTTTAGAGAAAGTGGTAAGTACCAATATTGGTCTATAATAAGAAACACTGTCTCTGTCACCCGACTTGAAAATAGGGTGGACAACCGCGGTATTAAATATGCCAGGAAAGATTCCTGATGAGAGGCATAGGTTAAAAACGTAGACAAGCACCGGGATAATAGTGAGTCTAGTTGCTTTTACAATTGAGGTAGGGATTGTAACAATTCTGATAATTAAGAGAAATTAAAGGCTATGCAGAATTGTACGTATTGAATTTAATAGCTCTCACACGAAAGTTAAAATGTGATGAGTATCAAAAACAATTATTGTAAGTATAAAAGTTAGCACTGACCTAAACGCACTAAGGTTAGGCAGTATCCAGGAGGATTATGATCCCCAGCCTGGCCGGCGTACAGGATCAGCCGAAGAGAAGTCTGACGCGATCAGCTCGGGGACGGAGGCCCCCCCAGGCGGTCAGTAGGACCAGCCCTGGGCAGCAAGAGGCACGCAACAGCTCGACTTAGCCTCTAAACCGACTCTCCGTTGCAGACTGGTAGACTTCAGTAAGTAGACTGGTAGACTTCAGTAACGTACGCGTATGGGTAATCAGAGTGTTACCCAAGCGACTCCGAGATCTAGACTCCAGCAACGTAAGCGTATGAACAATCAGCGTGTTCACCAAACGGCTCCGAGATCCAGACTCCAGCAACGTAAGCGTATGAACAATCAGCGTGTTCACCAAACGGCTCCGAGATCCAGACTCCAGCAACGTAAGCGTATGAACAATCAGCGTGTTCACCAAACGGCTCCGAGATCCAGACTCCAGCAACGTAAGCGTATGAACAATCAGCGTGTTCACCAAACGGCTCCGAGATCTTGACTGACCCATTTGACAACTTCCTTTTCTGACCGCTCTTCCAAAATTCATAAAAAATCCAATTATGAATCTTCTTTCTAGAACGGTCAAATCGTTTTTTATATAGCAACGGTCAGACTCAATAATTGTCGAATGCCATTTATTTTTATTTAATAATAGTGCGAATTAGATCTAAAGGAACACACGATAATACAGCGGGTGTTCAGCCGTTTACTATCTAACACAGACAAACAAGCTTACAAGATATACATCATGGAGGTTTTACGTTAGTAGCCGAAAACTTATTACAAGGAAAGGTTGGCGGTCGTCAATTTGACGACTGTCACTGACAGACATGTCAAAGCAAAACATTATTTATTTTTCAGGTTTGTAAATATTAAATCATTAATGGTATGAAATGATAATGTTACAGAAATACAATTATAACACAGACGAAACCAACACATAAAACTGTGAGTACATTATATATTACTTATAAGATTCCAAGAATCCATAAAACAAATATTATAAGATGTAGACATAACGTGCGATGAATGATTTCATGCTTATGAAAAGTAAATATAGTTTTCGAGTTGAACCGAAACACTATAGGATACCGTCAATACCAACAGCACATTTGTCCTTTAAACCAAGAATGATGTTATCTAGCTCAGGACCATCGACATTATATAGTGCCATTGAATGTAAAGGGTGGGGCTTGGAGGAACCCGTCTTGTCAGTGTTGTGTTGGCAAAATGTTAGATTTTTATGAAATTCAGGTTGTTGGATTCTGGATGCCAAGTGTTTGCCTACATTAGCAAAGTAGTCGTTAACCATGTCAACAGACTGGGAGGGATTATCGCCGCAATTTAGAAGCTCTGAGGATGGTGTTAAGTTATGGTTCAAATTTGCTACCTGTTTGATAAGAGTCCACGTAGCTTTAGAGTTATTTTTTGCTTTCTGGAACTCAGCGCGCTCGTACTCGCGTTTAACTTTTTTCAGAAGATTATAACAAAAGTTGCGGTATCGATGGAGTACTAACTTGTGGGCTTCATCTTCTGGATATTTTAAAAACTTACAGGCTAATTTGTCTCTATGTCGTATGCATCTCAAAAGGCCTGGAGTGATCCAAGGCTAAATAATACGTCGTCTACTTGGAGTTACTAAAGTGTGAGAGTGAGACTTAATGGCTGCGGACATTAATAATAATAATAATAATAATATGTGGGGACATTTCACACACGGCCATCTGATCCCAAACTAGGGAGACCCTGTACTATGGGTGTCAGACAGCTGATATACATACACAAATACTTTTTTTTTTTTTTTGTTTTTGTTTGTTTTGTAAATACATACATATATAGATAAACAACACCCAGACACAAGGCAAACACAAGTGCTCATCACACAAATGTTTACCGTGGGCAGGAATCGAACCCGCAACACGCTGCGCAGCAGTCGATCGCTCAGCCACTGCGCCAACCGTGTGCGTGTGTGTGTACATTATAAGTACAAGAGATTCAGCAGCTTCATTGGGGTTATTTGAGTTAAGGATTGAAGAGAAATCAGTGTTAGAGATACATTTAACAACCCCCGGGACATCGATCTTAACCCAAGAGTAACTATGCTTTGTTTTGGTTTTTATATTTAAGTTACAGAAAACTATGACAGGAGAGTGGTCCGTTATGGGAGCATCTAGCACCAGCGTAGTGGCAGAGGTTTGACAGCGAATTATCACATGATCCAGACAGCTTGCAAGTCTAGTAGGGAGAGTGTGAGCAGAGAGCATTGCGTGAGATGCTGTAAGATTAAGATACTCGTCAGCATTTGGGTCAGTGCTTTCAGGTGCGATATTTATGTTTACGTCGCCAATGATTGCCACGGTATTATACTGTGATAGAGTTCCAAGAATGTAGTCAAGACTGCAGAGGAACTGTGTCAAATCCCTGCATGAAGGAGAACGATATAAGACGACAAGGGCTACTTTACCTGAGAATTTGAGTATGAGGCAATTGGAATCGCTTAATGTAGGGATTTCGATGGTAGCATTATAGCAGTCTCTAATGTATGCGACTACGCCATCGTTTTGATTTTTCAAAGTCGATGTGTAAGAGTTGTATCCATTTAGGGCGGGAATAAGTGGATATTTGCTCAGCCAGCACTCCGTAAGTATAACAACGTCGGGTAAGTATGAGAGTCTGCTCATGAATAACACAAGGTTATCAAAATTACAGTTTAAGCTTCGTATATTGGTATGTAATATTTTGAAGTCATACATAGTTTCGTTAAGATACCTTGAGCTATTTTCTGGTGAGGAAATATAACAGTTCGAAACAGAAACATGTTCGACTTCCTTGTATAACGTAGACAAATCATTCATTTTTTATCATCTGTTTAGCAACTGGGGAACAAAAACGAAAGTATATCGGGGATACACACCGACGAACTGCAATTCAAACAAATTGGTCGGGGCAGATGGTGGCAACCAAAAAGCAAAAATGCGTTTTTAGGCGGTATTTTCTTAGAATATGCGTAGGGACTATGATAGTGATGTGATGCTTGGAACCGGTGGAAGGCTTGAGTAAATATGTTGTGTAGTGATGAGGTGAGAAGATGTGAGAGAAGTGAAGTTGTTAGTGGATTGTGTGCAAAATGTGCAAATACAGTATGGTACAGAGTAGGTGAGCAGTCGACAATGGTATTTATGTTATCAAAATATTTAGGGTTTTCTAGACAATCAAAATTAGAACAAAAAACATACATTATTAGTCACGCTGACTTAACAACGCAAACAAGGTCCGCTTCATTTTTTACTTAGAAATGAGGTTTGCCAACTTTTTCCAGAACAAATATATTGCCGTGCGAAACCCAGCAGAACTGGAACTCGTTCGATTTGGCAGCATCTCGTAGGACTAATTTGTAAGAGTTTTTATTGTGGCTTCGGAACTTTAATAAGAATTCTTGCTTGAGGAGGACGGTGGTAAAGTCGACTATAATTGGTTTGTTGGCCGGATCTTTCGTTTTAATGCGGAACAAGTCCTTAACGTCTCTTGGCTGGATGGTGATATGGCGAAGATTGCCAGCGTCAATGATGGTGTTGAGCAGGGAGGCCTTGGTCTCAGATACGCCACTAGGGACATTACGTATCTCAATACATGTTGACCTTGAGCTTTGTTCCATTTTTTCCAGCTTGGACTCGAGATCGTTTATATAAGATAGATTTTCTTTGCGCTCGGTCTTCAGCAACTCTACCTGAGATTTGAGGCTGTCATGTTGTACGGACAGGTGGGCGAATGAGTCACGGATGCTGTTTGCTAGAGATAGCAGCTTGTCGTACTTCTCATTTTGTTGGAGCTTGAACTCGCGGAATAATTGCTTCATATCGGACATGAAGTCTGACAATTTGCTCTCATCGTTATCTTCCGAGCGCTTACGCTTTACATTACGAAAAGTAAAATTCGGCGAAATCTCAGTAGTAGGTGTCTGCCTTGAGATTGAGGTTAGGCTCCGAAGAGCTAAGTGATGTGAAAGGCGCCTGTACGGATGCGGCGAGCAATGTCGCAACGGGTGGCGGTGCCGGAGATGTCTGGGGCGGTGTGCGGTTTAAAGGCATACTAAAGTGTTTAACGATGCAGGTACCCGGCATGCAGTAATTAGAAGCGATGTAAATAGATATTTTTGTTTTATCTCAGGTGTGGTTCAACTTATACCAGCTATTAGCGGCTATCGACAGAACGGAACAAAATTACTTTTTGTCAAACAAAAGTAGACTTCTGCTAAGAAACAAGTGTGTCCTGTCCTCTACTCACGGTGATTTCGTCCCTGTCGGGCCTTTTTTCTGTGCGTTCCGTCTTTCTCTGGCAACGATGACTTTGAACAGCTTGAATGGACGCCGCGTTGGCACGAGTAGATGTGGATGTGGAAGCTCCGAGGTGAATGGGCACTGACCAGGCGCAAATCTCGCGTAAGCGTAGCGCGAACTTGAACGATTTATGCACTCCTAATTTTTATGCTTTTTTTTTTACTACACAAACATATTACAAACTAGCTTCTGCCCGCGACTTCGTAGCGGATCCTTTTGCTTATGCCAGCGACAACGGGGTCGGCAAAATCGAAGATCTGAAACGTCTGATGTCGAATTCTAAGAGCCCGGGGACGGGAAAACAACGGGATGCGCGAGATGATTCGAGACGTTCAAAAAGTACAATTTTGAATCATACCTCCGATGGCGAAATATGTGGCGTAGTCAATCATAGGAGTATACGTAAATGAACTCCGTTCCTTATCAACCCAAGGAAGGTCGCCATGACCTACGGCTATATCTTGAGACACATCCGATTCTTCAGATGACATCGACATTCTGTTCAGAGAATGTCGAAGTCGATCAGAATTCAAACGTTCGTTGCGCTCTTCTTCTGTCTCTTCATGCCGTACTCCAACAATCCTTTTTCTCTCACTTTCTAACTGATTATAAATATTTTGTTGTGTGCGTGTTCGGGACAATCTATACTATAATATTATAAAGCTGAAGTGTGTTTGTTTGTTTGGTTGAACGCGCTAATCTCAGGATCTACTGGTTCGAATTCAAAAAATATTTTTGTGTTGGATAGTCCATTTACCGAGGAAGGCTATAGGCCAATGCGAAGCTGGGTCGGGTCGCTAGTGTATGATAATCTCGATCAGCACTTAGTCGTGCATCACGTTCATCATTCGGTTCAAAAGACCTGTTAGTAGATGTGCGAATACGCTGAGAACTCATGCGTGATTCTGTATCGGTAATCGTTTCCGACTCGCGAGACAATGTATGACGTTCACGATCAGCGGTCAGTCGCGCATCATACTCTTCACTGGTCTCTAGAGACCTGGATGTAGATGCGTAAATACGCTGAGAACGCAGGCGTGCTTCGCGATCTGAAGAGGTTTCCACGGAGCGAGTTGCAGCCTGATGTTCTCGAACAGCATCAAGTCTTTCCTGACGCTCTTCGGTAGATTCTTGGGATCTTATGATCCTCCATCTTTTAGCTCCTTTGGAACATTGGGAAAGATTTGACCTCTTTCTAGGCATGGTTATAGTTTTATTGTAAAGATACCTGATCAATTAAAATCTAAGTGACTGCTCCCCTACGTTACCGGTTACGCTACCGTGTCACGAAGATAAATGGAAAAGGAAATTAAACACCCAAATAACATAAGCCAGAAGGCATATTTATTCTATATTAAAAAATAATATGGGAATTTTGGCCAGTAGAGTCAAATTTTCAATGATATACCGTCGTCATCAAAAATCAGTCCTAAACTGTTACCGCCTTCACCGCGTGGAGGTACTCCCAGCTTATGTTATTTTATAAGATACAGTGAAATTAGTGATAGCTTTGATTTTCACATCAAATGTTTCTGATCTTCGATTTTTATAAGTCAACAGGAAATGCCCATCAGACCGAACAACTTTTGCTAAGACGTTTCCTATATGTGTCATGGTGTTGCTGGGCTCTTGGAGTTCCACATCAAGTGTTCCAGATCTTCAAATTTATTCTCTCAGCCGAAAATGCTCATCACGTGGAACAATTTTTGCTATGGTACCATTTTTGTATCTCTTATAGTTTAGCTGGTCTGTTGCGGTTCTGCATCAGGTGTTCAAGTTTCCAAGATAAATTATAGCCTATATGTTGCCCAGACTTAATACCTATACAACAAAAGAAAAATCATTCAAATCCGCCCAGTAGTTCCGAAGATTAGCGTGTACAAACCAACAGACAAACATACAGAATTTTTTTTTTTGATTCGTGCTCTATTACTGTTCCTAAACCCCCCTCAATTATTTTTTTTTTAATATATTCAATGTACAGACACAGTTTTGTTACTGTTTTATTATATGTATAGATTGAATATAATTTAGTTAAAATGATAGTATAGGGACACTTAAAATACGTCTGAACGCCTCAGATGTCCGGAGGGAAGGGGAATTGAGTTCAAAATTGGGAAGTGTAGGTATTATATTATACAATAATGCATCAGTGCTGTGTATTTGGATGTAGAAATGAAGGGAATCATTCATTTCCAAAAGAAGAAAATGTTCGAAAACTATGGGAAGCAGCAACACGTAGTAAGTAAAGACTTTCGAGCTAAAAAACACAATAAAATAATATGTTCCGCACATTTCAAATTCGAAGATTTCATTGAAATTGGAAAGTATTCAGGAGAGACAAATATGATTTTATTCTGAGCATAACCAAGAATCTCCTTATCATTCACTTTCCAATGGCGATAGGATTCCATAATATAATAATATAATATAATATGTGGGAACATTTCACACACGGCCATCTGACCCTAAACTAGGGAGACCCTGTACTATGGGTGTCAGACAGCTGATATACATACACTAATATATTTTAAATACATGCATATATAGATAAACAACACCCAGACACAAGGCAAACACAAGTGCTCATCACACAAATATTTACCCTGGGCGGGAATCGAACCCGCAACACGCAGCGCAGTATATAGTTAAAGTACAGTTAGGTTAGTAAGATTAATTAAAACTTTGATATTTTTCACAAAATACCTAGATAATACAATTAATAACATAATATAAGTAACAAGAACACGAGGTTATGCTCCATGGCGGTTTGTTTACTGTATGTGCTAGTGGCGCCCTCTGCTCCGAGTTTCGTGTAATGTTCCCTATTACGTTGCTATACGTAATTCCATAGAGTAGTATTTCGTCTGTCATGTAGTCGTGACTTTGGCGTACTGGGCATATTTTGGTTTGTCATCTATACATGACTGCGGCGGTCAAAAGATTAAACAGAATCTACAATTAAATCCTTAACGAACTTCTTCAATGTAAAATTCAATAATTATTACCAATACTAAAACTATTACGATACTGGTAACTAGGATAGGTGTATTTCATTCTTATCATTCCCATAACATACAAGGGACGATTATTGTGGTCCAGCAGTATTAATCAGACCAATCAGATATTGTCAAAGTCAAAGTCAACGCAGACTGCTCAGCGGTGGCACACGGCACTTCGAAATCATTGTCACTATACCTTCTCTAAATGATTGGGTGTAGTTCGTGTTCTGTCGTGGTTCATACTTGAAGAATATTGTGACCCATAGAAATCACGCCTCTAATATAACATTTATTAAAGCATTTATAAAGGGTAAAGGGGATACGCTTTGCCCTTTATAAATTCTTTAATAAAATATAAAAGTTTGCCCGCGACTTCGGCTGGGTGAATGTCGGTTACCGCGGATGCAAAAGAAATTCCGAATTAAAAAGTAGCGTATGTCCTTCCCCTGGGTTCAAGCTATATTCACATCAAATTTCATCATAATCGCTTCAGCCGTTTCATTGTAAAAGCGTA
The DNA here is from genome assembly GCA_947361185.1 of Charanyca ferruginea. Taxonomy (NCBI): domain Eukaryota; kingdom Metazoa; phylum Arthropoda; class Insecta; order Lepidoptera; family Noctuidae; genus Charanyca; species Charanyca ferruginea. Next base: position 5,635,186 of record OX376074.1, on the reverse strand, counting down.
GCAGACAGCGTCACTTTCGCATTTATAATATTAAAGTATGGAAGTATAGATTACACAAACTGCAAATTAGAATTAATTTAAATTAATCATAAATATGAGTAATTACCTACTGAAAAAATACTACTACCTAAATATAACAGTTTGGTAGCGTATTAGTATTAGATATGTTTGTCCGAATTACCCATATTCATATTAATTGCTTTATAATAAATATTCATGAATATTTAGCACAGTTTAAACTAGATACTTAATATTTGTTTGCGATCATGTTCCAAACGACCGCTTTACTAAATTAGCTTACCTGCAAATCGTTGAAATCACAAAAAGGGAACGCGTACCTTACTGAAGGCAATTCCTATGAAATATTATAAGACATTACGCCGTTCGGTCGGACTCACTATATAAACTATGTGCTATTACCACAATGAGAGTTTAAGTCTGCGGAGAGTGTGCCCAAATGGAACGAGTGTCGTCAGCAAGGCAAACACCTTACCTTAGAGACCGCATTATTCATGAACCTATTTATTTGTATTGCTTACTTGCTTTGTTTTCGTCTCGGGCTCTTTGCCTCGGTGAGCTGGCGAGCTGATATTTTTACATAATCATTATGAGGTCTGGAAGGCTGTGGAAATGTGGGAAAGAATTCTGAGAAAAGAAATTGGCCGAAAAATGTACTTATATGTCTTTCGTATATAAGTCAAAAGTCATTGCAGAGGTCACGAAACCTTAATGTTAGATACGTTTTTGTAAAATCCAAGTGTTCCGACTATTAACTTGATAAATGAAATCGATAAAAAACTGTTTCATTATAATACCGATTATAGCGATTATAAACAACAAAATTATAAGTAAATCGTCTTTTCGTCCGAGATTCAAACGATTACTGAGAATATAGTTTTATCAATGTATCTTCGGAGTTAATAGAGTTCTTATCGAATAGGATCTTATCGACTTATAACAAGCTCACTGACTAATCATCATATTTAAATAACGTTTAATGGTAGGTATATCTCTTCCCTACTTCGCATTTATTTCATAGAAAACACACTATAGGCTGATTCATTCATAACAACCTATATATCATCATCATAACAACCTTTAGACGTCCACTGTTAGGCGCACAGGTGAAGGTCTTTGGAGGATAAGTCACCCGCCGGTATCGGTCCCGCGCCACGTTCATCCAGCGGTTTCCAACGGCCAGGACCACCTTGTGGAGGCCTGCCTACTCTACGTCTGCCGGTGCGTGGCTACCACTCCAGGACCTTTGAGCCCTATCGGTCATCGGCTCTACGGGCAATGTGCCCAGCCTACTAATTAATTATTTCTCAGTAATCCAAAAATTACACTAATAATCTACAACTGATACAAAAGGAATAAAAAATAGCAGGACAGACAAACCAGTACACAGAAACATAAACAATGTTTTTGCAGTTGGCTCTGCGTCGAATCTCAACTTTGGATCGTACATTGAATCAAAGGCCCAATTAGCTGCCAAAAGCTGGGAGTCCTCGCAAAGGTGCGAAAGTACTTCATGTCGGAACAGTTGCTCAACTTATACCAAGCACAAGTTCGATCGAGCATGGAGTACTGTTCGCACCTTTGGGATGGATCAGCCAAATATCAACTGGAGGCGTTGGATAGACATGCCAAGAGGCTCATTGACAACGACTCCCTTGTTAAGGCTATACTCCAGAGCCTTGAACATCACCGCACCGTTGCCAGCCTACGGTCTTTTATCGAGTACATTTCGGAGTGTACTTTGGAGTTGCACAACTTAATTCCCCCATTCCCATTCTTTAATCGGACGACCAGAGATACGGCGAAGTGTCACCGCTATGTGGTTGAAGTACCACGGTCTCGAACCGATCCTACAATAATAAATGTCGAAGCAAAGCCTTCCTCGTTTATTGTGCGAACTGCCAGACTGTGCAATTCATTGCCCGCCGTTCCCCGATAAGTATAACTGGGTATCTTCAAGGCTCAAGTGAACTGGATCATCTGGATCATCCTGGGCAAACGTGGTCCACCTTAGGCCGCATCATCAATCAAGATCAGGTGAGTTGCGGCCAAACCTATTAGAATAATACAAAAATAAAAAAGTTCAGCCAATCTTGCTGCTGTTTAATCAACGATATTTTAATTATACCAATAAAATTGTTCTCTACAATACCTACGTAGTTTGTCCTCAAATTAGAAGAGAATATGCTAAGTTATGAACTATGTAACAAACTAGGTATCAGAACAATTACCAAAATAAAATTCCTAAACTTAAACTATGTAGGTACACACGGCTACACATCAACCTAATGATTTCTAGTATAAGCTGACAGGACATAGGATTTCCGTACAGTTCGCATTGTACGGAAATCCTATGTATAGCTTGATGTGTAGCCGTGTGTACGTAGCTAATGTTTTGATTCAAATCATAGTTTACACAAACACAAAGTAGCGTTATCTTCCAGATTGTTACCTATGACTGCTACTGTTTGCGCTATTTCAAATAACCGATTGACGATCTAATACTTATCAAAATCTAAAAACTTATCAAGATCTAACGATATTTTTATAATATATGTATAGTGTTAGTAATTATGATGATTTTTTCTTTATATTTTCCACGCTGCTTAACTCGTATCTACATTAATATAAAATATTTCAAATGACAGATAAGATTTAGGCATATTAAAATTAAAAAAAAAACCGGACTCGCCCACCGAGGGCGTGTGGTGTCGGACGTAAAGAATAGCACCATCCCATATCTTCCCGTGGGGGTCGTAAGAGGCGACTAAGGGACTTACCAGAGAATGGGCAGCAGCGTTCTCTGTGCCTTTGTAACAACCATTCTGCGATCGCCAATCCGCCTGCCAAGCGTGGCGATTATGGCAAAACCCCGCTTGGGGAGGCTTATGTCCAGCACTGGACGTATTTAGGCTGAAACGAAACCATTTACAGGCACTTTTGAATTGTCAAGGAGTCGGTCAGTTAGTCAGAAAGTTGAAGCTAGTTGCTCGTTCCAGAATGTAGGTAGGTCTCTATGGAGAAGAACGAGCAAGACACTCCACGGGCACTCTTTTAAATCAAGTTTTTACATAATATTGTTTACATTATCCTTGTTGCTTCTATATGTGAAAACAATGCAGGTAAAGAACAATACAAAACATTAAAAAAAGAATGAAGATAAAAGCCATGGCAGTTATGAGATGACCGATCTCTACTGACAGCGCCCGTTCACGAACATGACGTGTGGATCAACACCATTCAACTCAACCATTTTGAAAGGAGCCGAATGATCCAACGCACCATAACACACGCGCCACCATCAGCGAGATATTTGAGTGAGCATGACAATGCTCTCAACCGCCATGTTTATTTATATCAAACACATAAAAAGTATATTATAGTTTACTTAATAAATGGCTCCATGGTATTCAAATTGAAACAATGCTGCAAAATTATACAAAACTAAGGCTTAAATGTGTCTATTTGTCAGACGAACGTGTGATAAGTAGGAAAAAAAAACAATAATAATAACGAAAAGTACTCGTTACTCATGTCAATAAAAAAGGGTTAGGAAACATAATCTTCTTCCAATTTGGAAATTCCCTAAACTGGCTGTGGAGCAGGACCAGCATTAAGCCAAGCAATTTATCATTTATATAATCATCCAACTTATAATATGCTTGTCTAATGCATGCGTTTAATGCATGTTTTAAATTGTCTTTCAATCAGTTACAGAATATCAAGTAGTATTTTATAATAACATTTTACACACTACCCCATAAAAGAAGTATGTACTTTTGACAATCTGAAAGTAGGCTGATCTAATTTGTTCCTATTTCTAGTATAAACATTATGTCTGTCACTTAGTTTAAAAAGATGAAGATTTTTTCGAACTTGCAAAATGTTTTCATATATGTATTGACAAGGTACCGTCATGATGTTAATCTGTTTAAACAATTCTCTGATAGATTCGCGTCTGCTGAGATTTTAGATGACTCTGACAGCCCGCTTTTGCAGAATAAAAATAGAATCAATATCTGCAGCCCGCCCCAAAGCAAGATACCGTAGGACATGATGCTATGAAAATAACTAAAATATACTAGTCTAGCGGTATCCACGTCTGTCAAAAGCCGGATTTTTCTGACAGCGTAAGCTGCCGAAGTCAACCGCCCTGCAAAAGATGTTAAAAGCGCGTATTCGATTCGTGACGAAAACTTCATGTTTTTCGTTTTGCCCAGAGTAATATCGTAATTATGTAAGCAGATTATTTAAAGACAATTTACAGTTTTAGAAAGATTAAGTCTTGATTTAGACAGCTACAGAGTAAAAGTATAATTTTTAATTAAAGTTTTTAAAGCGAAGACAATTATTTCATATCGTTTTACGAAAAAAGACGTCAGAGTTAACTTTCAGGACTAATACAACCATTATAATATGCCAAAATATTTTGTTTTATGCGTTTTTCCAACAAGTATATACAGTCATAAAAACAGCTACAGAGCCAAAATTACGAAAATATTACTATTATGTATTAAAAAACAATGTTGAAAAAGTAGAAAATCGGTTCACTTTGACAATTTTATTTCACCTGTATTTGTATAAAAACATAACTGATATATTTATTTTATGAAAGTAAATGGTATGCTTAATATACAGAATATTTTTTAGCTCATTTGTTTTAGACAATTATTTTAAAAAGCACTGTAAAACATGTCGCGCTGTCGTTTGCCGATCAATTTCAATGATTCGTGCTTATTTCGTGCGTATTTCTTTTTCTGATGCACACAAACCAACCATTGTGTTGTACTAGTGTGTGTCAATGCTGCTACGCCGTTCTAGCAATCGTTTAGATTTTGAGTTGCGCTAAATCGAATACCCGCCTGTTAGAAACGGCAAAATAAATAGATAGGTAGTCAATATCCTATTTACTTATGTTAACTGTACTAATTGAAAATCATTGTAATTTACTGGGTGATGATAATAAGGAAAACTACAAAAAACATTTTACTGATTATATATTATCAGACAGGTTTACTTCACAGGTTCATTATATAAGGTCATTACAACATGTGTATATTTCCAACTAAGTAATGAGAGGTTTAAGAAATCAAATTTATCAAAGTTATATTATGTATTTTATATTAATCCTTCATTATAAACATTATATGACAAACACGAATCAACTCAGTTTATTATTCTCATAATCACATAACACATAAAATTACTATAATAATAAGTAACACAATTATTACATAATACCCAACACACACATTATTACATAATAACTTTACTAACGCTATCTGTTGTAAAAACTGTATGGACGTATGTCTGAAATAAAGATAATTATTATTATTATTATTATAATTTCAACAAAACAAAAATAAGGGTACTTAACTTTGTACATACATGTGATCCGGTCGGCGGCCCAACAAGAAGTGGCCGGACAGTTTTTTCTGAATGGCATCTCGCAGTTCAACCTGAGGGTTGGTTACTGCTTAACCGGACAATCCTGTGGTGCCTTAAAAGTGACTTTTAGGGCCTCCAGCCAGGGCAAAAACTTATAAAGTGACTACGCTAAGGGCACCCCCTGTGGGGTACGAGCCTCGGCTTAGGGCGTCACTGAGAGAGGGCAGCAAAGGGACAGGCTGGATCGGGTCTCCATTAATTAGGGGCTATTTTAAAGCTAAGGGACTCAGCGACGCGGGCTGGCGCTAGCAAGGGTCGGGGGGGGGGGGGGTGTTACGGGGTCGTCGCGAGGGACCTCGGCGGCGAGGTCGGAATGACGGTAATCTGTATCTGTGTTTAACTAATGTGCTAGTTGCTCTATTTCGTTCTTGAAGGAGGGTAATAGCGTCATCTGGATCGGAATGGCCGGACAGACATTGTGCCTGGCTTATATACCCTATTCTAAGTCAAGTCAACTGATCGACTAATAACAAACTATGTTAATATAAAAATCAACAATAATAATATGTAAAAATATTAGTAGATAACTAAATAGTACATTCAGAGAATATACATACAGAATTAAAGAATTTCTAATTAATTTTAATAACAATTTTTATCAAGCGGAAATTACTATAACTTCCGTTAACAGTTAGCAACATTTTAAGTAGTCAAATGCACAACAATTATTGATTAAACTTTAACCTATTTTGTCACGCCCTTAAGTGAGGACCCCATCGCAGCTTTAAGTCAAGCGTAATCCCTAGGAATACAGTCTTTTCGACGAATTCAAGTATATCCTTATTCAATATAACGTCACATTCACTACTCTTAACATTCGGTCAAGCGAATCTTATGCATTTAGTTTTCTTCTCATTTAATACTAAATTATTTACAGTAAACCAATTATGAACACTAATCATGGCGTTATTTACGTCGTCATGGTGCTGTGCCGGTCTATTAACTCTAAAAATCAAGGAAGTATCATTAGCAAATAACACCATTTGTGGTTGATTTTTCCGGGAAATAAGGTAAATCTATACTAATATTATAAAGCTGAAGAGTTTGTTTGTTTGTTTGTTTGGTTGAACGCGCTTATCTCAGGATGTACTGGTTCGAATTGAAAAATTATTTGTCTCGGATAGTCCATTTATTGAGGAAGGTTATAGGCCCATGCGAAGCCGGGCCGGGTTGCTAGTCGTTTATTTAAACTACAAAGAGGGTCAGACCCAATATTGAGCCATGTGGTAACCCCATTTTTACTTTTAAGCCCAATGAATTTACACCGTTTACTTAAACTTGTTGCAGTCTATCTGTCAAATATGATTTTACGATATTACTTGCGAAATTTCATAGTTCTAGGTCAACGTAAAGTACCTTATAAATTTGGATTCCCTTGAGTGTGTCGAAATGTACGTTTTTTGCGACATAAACAGCCGTATCTTTTTTTAGAAGTTTGATTTTTTCACAGCTTCAAGGGACTGTAGATTTAAGTATATGGTTAAAACCATTCATTAAAACATTGTAACTCGATACCTCTACGCGTTCTCGAGATAAAGGGTTTTGACAGACAGACAGACGGACAACAAAGTGATCCTATAATGGTTCCGTTTATTCCTTTTGAGGTACTGTAACAGTTCTACTAATTTAAGAAATAAAAGGCTATGTCGAACTGTACGAATTGAATTTAATAGCTCTCACAAGAATGAAGTGATTAGAAAAACAGAGTTTTATAAAGACTAACCTAAACGCACTGTGTTAAGGCAGCGAGGCCTAGGCTCCACAGACTGGCTGGCAACAGGATCTGACCGAAGATAGGCTGGCGCGGTCGGCTCCTAGCTCTGGGACGGAGGTCTCCAGGCGGTCCTATCAGTAGGACCCGCCCTGGGAGCAGCAGGCACGCGACAGGTCTACGACTCGACTTAACCGACTCTCGGTTGTAGACTGGTAGACTTATACGTTATGCAGACGTGTTTCTTAAGCGACAGCGAGATCTAGACTGCCCCATTTGACAGACTTCTCTTCTGACCGCTCTTCCGAAATTCATAAAAATCCAAGTATGAATTCTATTTCTAGAACGGTCGTATTGGTCTTCTAAAGCGAGGTATTATAGTACCGGCGAGCCTCAATTATTGCAGACTGCCAGTTATTTTTATTTATTAGTGCTAATAGGATTTAAGGGAACACCCGATACATCAGCGGGTGTCCAGCCGTTTAATATAAAATACAGCCATACACGCTTACATAATCATCAGTTTGGAGGTTTTACGTAAGCCGTAAACTTATTATAAGTAATATTGACGATCGTCAAGTTTGACAACTGTCATTGACAAACATGTCAAAGCAAAACATTATTTATTTTCAGATTTGTAAAAGTGATCTAATGTATATTATTTAACAGGAATATAATGTAACGTAACACAGACAAGACCAGCATAAAAACTGTAAGTACATATATTCCATTTCTGCATAATAAAAGATTCCAAGAATCTACAAAAACAAGTATTATAAAATGTAAACATAAGTCGTGATAAATGATTTCATGCTTATAAAAAGTAAATATAGTATTGTGTTAAAGAGAATACTATAGTACGGAACCCTAAAAACAATTGTATCGAAAGTTGATTCATATTAAAACTATCATTATCCTAATCTCATAACAGAACGTAGGTACCTAGAGCAATAAAATACGTATGAGGTACGGTTGGGTATATTTGCCACTTTTCACCTAATCAGTGATTAAAACTATCACACATTATTTTATTAGGGAAGTATTAAAAGTAGTAAGTGGTATGGCAACAGTCGAGCAGTCGTTCAATAAGATTTCGTTTACCTATATTACTTCCTATGATAACTTAATGTCCTAAGTGTTGTATGACTAAACAAAATAAGGAAAATAAGGTCGAAGCACATGCACTTGTGCGAGTTTACTTTTTTCTTATTAAATGGGTGTTTAAAATGTACTATATCCTCTCTTGATAAACTGTCTGAAAATAGGTTAACAAAACACACTGAAGGCTTCGGCACGCCACCGGAAGTGTAGGTGACGTCACGCCCGGGCGCCACCTACATCCGGCCGCCTGACACGCTCAGAATTCATCGGATTACCTCTCAAACAAAAACCCTCGGTGATTTATGGATTTTCGGTCAAAAATACATACGCAGGCATGCCCTCAGTATTACTATGTGGTCACATAATTACATGTACCTAGTTCTTTAGTACGATATTAAGTTAAAATTTGATATTGCAATTTATAACATTTTAACAAATATCTTAAATATCAAAATAATAATATTATGCACCTACAATTCAAAGAGAAAGGGAGGGGGGAGCTCAAAGGGCGTCAAGAATCTCGTCCACATCGCTGTTATCGGGTCACATACCCGGCAGTATAGGTAACCACGTTGTCTGGCAATGCCGATTCCTTGAGCCGAGAACAGACCAGCCTTTGGGTCACATGAAGAGTCGACCACCCACTTGGCGATGCCCCGTAAAGCAAGATGGGCACTCGGACCCTATGGACCTAGAGTTTCCATTCCACCCCAAACGGCTCAAACATAAGCTTCCAAGAAGACCATATATTTGCACCGTTTGAGATTTTCGGCACCTGCAGCAGCCGCTCCAGCACAACACGCCATGCTAGGAAAATGGACATTTTAAACAACTAACATTGACATAAAATACAGATTACAACAGTCAATAAAATAACCAACCTAAATGTTAGACAGATTGCATTCAAATCTAGTGCATGCATCAATGCAATGACTTTCCTTTTAAGATTACCTATTTATTTTTAATAATAAAACACCTTCTTCTTTATAATAGGGTTGGTTGATTTTAATCAAAATTGAAATCAATACTACAAATCAAATGAACTAAATCAATGCTATAAATCAAATGATCTAAATCTATGATCTAAATCAAAATAAGATATCAATGATTTAAATCTAAATACCCCAGAAGCTAGATAAACAAAATCACTAAAATCAGCATGTAATTTTAAGAAAATTATAAATTGAACAGCATACGAGAACGAGCGATTACATTACTTAGCAAGTGCTTAGTGCATACATACATAAACACACCCCTTTTTCCCATTGGGAAAACTACAGAATCCCACCTAACACCTACACACCCAAGAATTCAAAGTAAATTAGTTTTTCAGACGTGGCTAAGTAAATGCCGCAAGAATCGACAGGTGTTGGTTAAAGCTACGCTTGCCGTGGTTCGTCCGTAGATCACACATTTCATACTGAGACGCTTCTATGCCTCAAATTGCACGTAAAGCCGAACGCCCTGGCTGTCATTCGTAGATAATGAATAATCGTTATGGGTAGTCGGAAGCCAAAAAGTCTGACAACCAATCGTACAAAGAGATATCGTATTACCCAGTAACGTAGGAGTGGAGGGAAAACCGACAGTCGTACCAATCGTAAAATACTGGTATTCAACTGCATCCGGTTAGAATGGAAGCCGAAATGATTTTAGGTATATTATAAAACAAAATAGCTATCGATACAACATTTTAATCTAATACTTGCCAAAGTTACTACTGAAACATACTAGATTGTTTTTTACCCAATTTAAATAATCGTGTGAATTAATCGACCACGAGTCATCATTTCAGCCGAAAGACGTCCACTGCTGGACATAGGCCTCCCCCAAGTGGCGCCACATTGACCGGTCCCGTGCGACTAGCATCCAGCGGATCCCCGCAACCTTTACCAGGTCATCGGTCCACCTAGTGGGAGGAATTCCATCGCAACGTCTTCCGGTTCGCGGTCGCCACTCTAGAACTTTTCGGCCCCATCGGCCATCTGTTCTGCGAGCAATGTGCCCTGCCCACTGCCACTTAAGTTTGGCAATTCTTCGGGCTACGTCGGTAACCTTGGTTCTCTTGCGGATATCCTCATTTCTGATTTTATCACGCAAGAAAACTCTGAGCATAGCCCCTCTCCATTGCCCTTTGGGTGACTTCAAGCCTTCTGATGAGGCCCATTGTGAGCGACCACGTTTCGGTCCCGTATGTAATCACTGGCAACACACACTGGTCATTGACTTTCGTCTTGAGACACTGCGGTAAGTTGGACGAGAAGATACCACGCAACTTCCCAGGACCACCAGTGCTGTTCTACAAAATTCTATCAATACCTAGCATCAGCAGTGCTATTCTGCAAAAAATATACTTTTTGTACATAATAGATCGGCAGGAAGCATAATAAGTATACAAATTCAAAGTCCATTGAATAAATCGGCCTACTTCGATAATAGCTATTTATTATAAGTCGTTTTTTCTTTATAGAAAACTAGCATTTAATAAATGGGATAAAACAAAAACATCTTATGAGGAATCAATCACTGACTATCGCTAAAAACATTTGTGACTTTCCCAACTTACCCAGAATTCACAGATTAAAATCTGGTGGTCGCTTCCTGTTATACTTTATTTTATCTATGTGTGTTGTTTGAAAACAAATAACAATAAACAATAATTTGCTTGTAGATTTATGTAAACTTTCGTCTGTCAGTTTGTGGAAGCTATAATTAAAAGTAAAGATAGTATACCTAATTAGAGCGAGATTAATAAAACGTGCAATATCGTTTATTAATTTATTATTTTCCTCAAATCAAATCATTTCTTTATTTGCCAACATGGGTAAGGGGTAGAGATGTTAAATAAATGTTTTGATAATGTTCTCCATGCTCTGCCGTCACATGGGCATGCAAAATGTTACACATAAATTACAATCATAATGAAAAGCTGAAGAACCAACATTCCTTTTATTACTGCAAGGCAGAATAATAATTGCTGTGTCTATTCTGGTTTAAAGTTTGTAGCGTTTTACAAGCGATATTTATTTAAAAAGAGGCACACTAATGCTTTTGCAACTTTCGACGCACCGAAACACCATAAAAATCATGATCTATTGCTCTATTAAAGTAATTCGAGTTCAAGTATTATAATCATATTAAAAATTAATAGATCTGAAGGAAATTACCATGGCATCTACATGCTTAATTAAGATGTTTCAGTTTGACTCTATACCATTTTTTTTTTCAGCCTGTATTTTCCCACTCCAGGGCAAGGGCCTCTCTACTCTTCTTCCACTTCTCTCTGTCCCGTGCTATTTCAGACCAGTCTTCGTCAAAAGAGTCTAGATCATACCGCCACCTCCGCATGGGCCTGCCGCGATGTCGCTTGCCATGTAAAGTATGCCATACCATACATGATGAAATTTACAAAATCTGCACAAATCACAGACAAAGCCGCCAAGCAAACGGTTAGTCGTAGATAAAAAGAAAACAATTGCACTTTATCAATATGCCAGATACCTATAATAATGTAATCTTATCCACGATAACTTTAATATTCCTATAATTACTACACTTACAAGACAGTTGGAAGAATCAGTTGTGTGTAAGTGTCTAAGTATGGTGGAATATAATAAATATTTTTTTATTTTGCTGTTAGCTGTTTCGGCAATAAAATGTGAAAATTGCGTTACATATGATTTCGGATCGAATTTTTATGATAGCTTCGATAATGACAACCCATTGTGTGCTGGTATGGACAACTGGAAATTGGGAAACTACAGTAATCTTGCCATAGAAAGTCCTCATGAAGAAACTGATTTGTTTATAACACCTGATGAGAACCTGAGTTGCGTGTCGTCGTACCGTTTCGAGATGAAGTCGACCGGTATCGTGGAGGTTTATGTTTACATGGAGTCAAAATCGCCGCAGGATCAGATAGCTGTTCTTGCTAACGAGGTTTCGAGCAGTGGGAACAATGTCGTCGCAGGCACGGCCGTGCTGACACCCCTCAACACCAATTACTTTAATGGATGGCACGTTCTAAGAATAAATTTGTTTGGCACTGGATTTTTTAGTGGATACGTAAGTAGTTTTATTATTATTGTTTTACATAATCCATTTGCGGTGGATAAAAGGAAATTCAATTAAAGTCCTAATATGAACTCGATACGATAGGATTAAAAGATTACAAACCTGTTTACGTGCAGTGAATTAAAATACACGGCATGACAAGAGAAAAAGTCGCTTGGCTAAAAATACGTGGATAAGGTCGATAAAATATCCGGAGAAGCAATAGGTAAAAACCATTCAGTGAGTCCCAAAAACACGAAATTACTACGCGGCAGGCGCAGTTAGAGATGACGGTATATCGTAAATAAAGGATTGGCTCTCAATCACAGTAGACGGAAAGAATGGAAAAATTAAATGGAAGACATTTTTGGCCCTACAGTGGGAAACCAGGGATTTATAATATTAATTCCAAATATTTGTTTATTAATAGTGATGATATAGGTATTTTCGTAACGATAGAGTGGGTGTTAAAAAAGATTAAGGGATTTGAAAACAGGTTTTACGAAGATCAGCCAAGCCTTAAAAGTGTAATACCTAAATTACTGTATCCTATAATCTGTTTAATTAAAATATTTTTGCTATCTTTAAAAATAATCCTATAAGCATAGTGGTGTTATTTATACACTTGAACAATACTATATCGCACAACAACAAAGGTCGAAGACTGGTCATCGATTTTCAAATAATCAATTCCACGAAAGAGATGGCGGGACTACTTGAATGGCTTCCATAAGGATTGTCAAGACACAGCGAAAAGTCGAAACCGATGGAAGGAATGGAGGGAGGCCTTTGCCCTGCAGTATGGGCTAAATATAATAATAACAATTTCAAAAACAAATATCTTTTGAAAACGTGGTAGAGAATAGTGTGTGCCCTGTGTACTGTCAATTTACCTATGAGCCGTCTAAGTAAAAAAAATACTTTTAAATAGTACCATCAATTACTAATCTCTTGCAGATTTTTTTAACCACCTTAATTCTTAAAAGGGAATATTGTCTAGTTTTAATATGTTATCAATATTTAGGTGAGCGGTCTAAATGTTTCGTGATTTATGAAAATTGTACTCACAGTAACATTAAGTACCACCTTTGGTAGACAGGCGATACTTATCAAGTATTAATAAATTAAATGTTATTTTATATGAATCGTTTATGGAACGTTATCTACATAACGGTGGTAATTAGTACTATCAAAGTCAGTAAAACACAAAAATAAATAAAACATAAAGCGGTAGAAAGAACATATTTACCCTTTGCTATGTTAAAACTCTTCTGTGTCCGATTCCTAAAACTGTCTTATTAACAACTTTACATGAATCTATTCAAGCAAATATCACGGTTGAGAGCAAAAAATTACATTTATATTTTTTATTTCAGGTGACATTCCTCGGAATAGCATCACCAGATTCTAAAGTCATCATTGACTCCTTCCGATACATCCCACCGCTGTATGACGATAATTGCTACGTCTACGATGGAGACTTTGTTACTACCAAACCAGAAGAACCTGAAACAACTGAATCTGAAGATTGCGTCGCTTATAATTTCGAATCAGACTTCGATGGGCTATTCGACCATGACAAGGGGTTGTGCGCGAGCTTTTCAAGCTGGACATTAGAACAATACAATTCTCTGCCAATTGATCATCCTAATCCAGAAAGCCTTCAATTCATTTCACCACAAGATTTAATCAGTTGCGTTTCTTCATTTGAATTTGAAGCTAGTACTGGCGGTGTAGTAGAAATTAACGTTTATATGAAATCGGCAGACAGCACCGATCAAATCACTGTGCTTGTAAATCAAATATCAGATGACACCAGTGATGTGGTAATAGGAAGCACAGGAGTTTCACCTTTAGTTCCAGACTATGTTGAAGGATGGCATACCTTGAAAGTCTATCTATCTGCAGGAAGTGGTACATTTAATGCATACGTAAGTGTTACTATTACTGTAGTATTTAAAGTGTCGTCCACCAGTACCAATCAACTTAGATAAAATCTAATTTACTTCTGATATTAGTGATTTTATTATCATGAGAACTTTTAAATATTGTACATGGGTTTCAAAATTAACCATATTACCAAAACAGTATGTTGTATTAAATAGGTCTGTTTCCAAAAAAGTACCCACTAAATTGATTTTTAATGATTTCTTTTCGTTTTGTCAGATATCCTTCTTGGGCTCAGCATCGGAGGAATCTATCGTCCTCGTTGATTCCTTCAGATATATACCACCAGCATTGGCAAGTGAGACGTGTAAAATTTATGAAGATGAAGTACTTGAAACTACAACACCAGTTCCGGTCACAACTGTTGCTCCAATAGGAACTGGCGAAGAATGCATCACTTATGATTTTGAAAGCAACTTCGAGAATTCATTTGATACTAATAATGTACTATGTAATGGATATTCTTCTTGGCATTTGGGAGATTACTATTCTCTAGCTATTGACACTATTGACCCTAACAGCAGGACTTTCATCACCCCTAATGAAACTTCAAGCTGCATTTCTTCGTTCGTCTTCAGGATGATGACAGGAGGTGTTATAAAAGTGAATGTATATATGAAATCAGCGTCACATCTAGATTACATAATAGTTTTGGCTAAGAAAGTCGTGCCTTCTGGAGAGGACACCGTAGCTGGATTTCAATTATATTACGCCTCCAACAATAATTTCGTTGAAGGATGGAACGTGTTGCAAGTTACTGTAACAGACTTATCAATTTTTGACGGCTATGTAAGTATGGCATTTTAACCGACATCTGTCGCATCAATACAAATTGTTTCATGATGGGGTACCCATATCATCTGCTTAGCCTTTTCCCAACTGTATTGGGGTCGGCCTAAAGTCTAACCGGATGCAGCGAAATACCAGTACTTTACATGTAGCGACTGCCTATTTGACTTCCATAACCCAGTTACTGGGTAACACTTTCTGGCGTCTGGCTACCCATAACGACTGTCAAAGATCTATGAATGATAGCCGGGACTAACGACTTTACGTGCTTTCCGAGGCACAAGGCACATACAGCCGCGGCAAGCATAGCTTAACTATGACCGCTCAATTTCAACGGCCTTTAGGTACTTAGCTTCAAGCCCCTCGTCTTTCTAATTTAGATTCATCTATCATCTCTCTTAAGCTTGATGTCACAGAAAAACGTCTATCTAAATGTTGTTGAGCGTTCTAAAAAATTATATTTCGTTGATACACATAGTATCTTTTCTAATTAAACCTGGCAGAATGTGAAGAGAGACGTAGAATATGTAAAATAATACATTTTTTGTAAACGAAAAATATAGCCAAATAACGAAATGAAACACATGGGATCGTGCTTTTATTATAGTGTTGACTTCACACGTATTTGAGAAGACGATCACGGTTTCTGTAGGTACTTAGTAACTTTGCTCGTTTCAAAGATTGCCAATGTCGATATTAAAACATAATAACTACTTATTGCTTCCTATCACGCATGTAAAGATTTGTAATCAGATTAATGTCGGTTTTCAGGATATTATTTGATATCTTGTATTTTTTATGAATATAAAGACCGTCACAGATGTGGCTATAATATATGTATATTAATATAATTCATAGCATGGCATATTACGATATATTTTATGGTAGATAGGTTCTTAGGAATTCTTTTATCAAATTTTTACAACATTTTACACCATGATTTTCAAACTTTCAAATTTTCTCAAATAAACGTCATACTGATATAAATTCTAAAATATCTTCTTTATGTTTCTTACCTTAATTTTGATGTAGGTACCCTAAAACTTTTAATTATTACGTACGTACATAACCATGCAATGTTTTATGTAGTATAAATTAAGTTGTATTTATTTCTAACGTGAAATAATTTGTATTTTTTCAGATTACCCTAATCGGTTCGACGGCAGAAAATTCCATAGTTCTGATTGACTCTTTCGGCTACACTCCACCTAACTCTGCAGATACCTGTGAAATTTATTGAAGAAGAAGTTTCGGCTAAAGTTTCGGTATTATCTGCCGTCATATTGTTGAAAGTAAGGCTGTCTCCACTGTAGATTACAATATATAAGTTTAAGTTAGAAGTATGTATTTTATCGGAATTGAAATGAATTTGAAATGGTGTTACTTTTAAAAAAAATGTTTAATTAAAATGAAAGACCCGTAACCCCTTTCACTAATTAATTTTAAAATATGACCCACTCAGGGTCTGAAATGTTCTAAAAATACGGTAATAGCGGTAGGTGCATGCGAAGGTGGTGGAATGAGCTGGGCTCCTCCACTCCGATAAACAAAAACTGACGGAGATAGGTTACAGAAAGAAGAAGAATAAGCTATTTATAAATGTTTACTTAATTTAGTACAAACTCAATAAAAAGATACGTTAAATAATTTTGACTTTACTTTCAACAATAAGACGTGATTTGAGGAACCTCAGCCATCTATACATCAATCTGATTAGTTTAAATTATATTATTTCTCAAGCAATTTGTGATACAGTAAATGTAAAAATGATAGTACAAGCAATATTTGATAAAAAATAAATAATATAGGTACACAAGAATTAATTTCAAAAATATCTTGGTACCTACGCTAATTTCATTGTCAGCAATGACCAAGACCTTGTAATAACCGAATTCTCTGAAAATTCAAAAGTTATAAACACAAATGAGAGATCAAGATTTAAATTATTTTTTTTAATAAACTACATTTTTAAACAGGTTAATTTTATTAATACATTACATAGACCAAGATCGGTTTTCATGATAGAACCTTACCAAAATAGTTGGCTTTTTACGCTATTATCAGTTAGTAAATAGGTAATAAGCTTAGCTATTAGGTTAAACAAACGGCACGAAGATAACACTTTCATTTCGTTGAAATAAGATTGGCAATCAGTTAATTGATCGGGAGTTTGGTTCAAGTTGTTCTACGTGTAACTTCTTGCGTACAAAAATAGACAAAGAATG
This sequence comes from Charanyca ferruginea, assembly GCA_947361185.1. Classification (NCBI taxonomy): domain Eukaryota; kingdom Metazoa; phylum Arthropoda; class Insecta; order Lepidoptera; family Noctuidae; genus Charanyca; species Charanyca ferruginea. The sequence continues at coordinate 5,617,894 of OX376074.1, read as the reverse complement.
TAGAAGATAATTATTTAAACACCATTTAATAATAATAATTAAAAAAATGTTTATTCACCAAATTTTTTTGGTGAATAAACATTTTTTTTTTTTTTTTTTTAACTTTGGTACAGAAGGTTAGAGAACATTTGTGAGGGAAAACATCGTGAGGAAACCTGTACTTATATCTAATATAAGTCTGAAATCTCCAACGTCAACGTGGTGCTTTTTCTGTATAAGAAGAGGCCTTTGCCCTGCAGTGGGACAATATTATAGACTGGTATTATGTGTAGAACATTAATTAACTTTTTATCATTTTGTTGCAAATTCTGTACAATATTATATTATTATTACCCTGCCTCTCAAACTAGGGTGACAGTGTTTGGTCAAGTTAGGTATATATAGAATTCAATTAAGTGCAACAAGTGAACGGTGCTGATTTCCAAATTCGAAATTATGATTTCAAATTTAGATCAGATACCTATTGTATGTACAAGTATTAATACCAATTCCTGGTAAATATTGTATACATCAACATCAACAGCGCATGATACTTATTTTTTACTCGAAAAACTATGACGAATGTTGATTAGTCTTAAAATTGTTCAGAATAGTATAGGTACTTAGGTAATATTTATTTACATACTTTATATATAAACTTAACATCAAAGTGCAAAATATTGTCAATAATATTTTAAATGTGGTGCTATGAATCTACACCATACAGATCTTCCTAAGAATAACCTTACACTCATAAACATAGAGAGCAATTTCCTTTTGCCTACTTATCGTGGGGGACATACTGCAAAATCATGAGAAGTGGCTCTTATTGAACGACTCTTATGAAGCGTGAAAAGATAAAAGATGCGTTCTGCGGGTTAAACTTAGACATTTATTTCCCTATTCAATGACATATCAGTAGTATTACATAGGATTGACGTTCATATTCCAATGTTTTAGGGACTTTCTTTCTATCTTTATCACATTATTAGTTTTGGTGATAATAAAATACCCTTAAAACCTTCTTAAACCTTTTTATATATCTCGCCTTAAAGGCTTAAAACGTTTTAGCTTAAGCCTTTAAGGCGACAAACACAACATTGAGCATAGTTAATGACCGATTCCTTTAACATTTTAGTTTTAAAACATATGGTTTCTTTTTTCACTGAAACATAGAGGATAGAACAAATAAGCGATTGCTCTTTCGTAGTCCAATTCATTTGATAATAATAGTTAAAAGTTTTACCGAAAATACTTACAAACTCGTAACTAACTACCTATTATGAACTAGTCAGACAAACCCAAAATAAATAAATACTTACTCAAAACTGCAAACTTGAAACTGATCCTAATTTATTGTGGACACTCGGACACACAGTGTATATTATCTGGTTTCTTTATCATTTCAGCAGATTCATAAGACATCCCCCATATTTGTTTCTTGTCACGAAAACAGCAAGGCAATGATGTCCCATACAAACAAGTTAGCCCTGCCAACATTTGCACTGGAGGGAGCTATAAATTCATACGGATTTGGGGACGCAAGCGTTAACTGCGCGCAGGCAATAACCTGTCACCTTTGCTTGATTTACGCAGTACTGACGTCATTGGGAGGTTTTTCTTTGAAACAGATAAGACCGTATCTTGCAATTTTTGTGATCGATTGATTTAACACGTGAATTGTTTTGTTGACCATCGGAATAATAGTTGTAGGTAGGTATAAGTACCCAATAATAATTCAGACTTTCAATGTTTATCAGTTGCTATGAAGCGCAGTATGGCCACTTGTTATTAAATTGACTGATCATTTTGGAAACAATTGATTCTGACAATGGATTTTGCATCCGCCTTGAGCGCACGTGGTCGTACCTTCTCTGTATGAGAAGAGGCCTTTGCCCTGCAGTGAAACAGTTCTAGGCTGGGATTATTATTATTTTTAGCTGTCATGGACAAAAGGCCGTACTATCAGGACTGCCAGGGTTGGATTTTTGAGCACGAAAGAGAGACTTGGATTTCTTCGTTAATACAAGATCAATAGATGAAAGGACAATTAATATCGATATGTCAACGCTGCACACCACTAATGCATTCCATAAACATCAAAAATATTTCACACCAATACAATTTGTAAAATTCTATTATACCTATTACAATGAATGCAGTGATCTTACCGGTGGTAGACACACCACTTGTCTTAAGGTTTGTAGTTATTATTGCCGTCGCCGTGTGGTGCCGGTCGCGAATAGCACCACCCCATTCCAGCCCGTGGGTGTCGTAGAAAGCGACAGAGGGATATTGACCAGAGGATGGGCAGCAGCGTCCTTCTGAGTACCATAACACCTACTGCGATCGCCAACATGCATCGGCCAAGCATGGCGATTACGGCTGAACCCTCCCTTAGGGGAGACCTATGCCCAGCAGTGGGCGTCTGAAGGTTGACATGATAATGATGATGAAATGAAAGGAATAGAAGGGCCTATGTACAGCACCCGAATAGGATGCTTCAGGCCGATAATCTTATAGAATAATAAGGATAGTATAAAAAAATTTTGATACAGAAATGAATACAGCAATGAAGCTGTCGTAGAACTCAGTGGCAATGGTCTTGTTCGAGCAAGTACCTTCATATAACTATCACCAGCTATTTTCTGCGGCTGAGTTCCGGGATAGGTTCAACTACTTTCAATATTTTTATTTCATTTTATTAATTTTAAGAAAACTTACAACTAGTATATTCTAGAAGAAAGAGTAATACATAGGAGAAAGCCAATTACAAGTTTCCACTTATTTAAACTTATGTATAAAATTGTCAAAAAAAATATTTATACATAATTATGTTTGTAATATTCTATTGTCAATAGTGTCAATTATGAAATACAATGAATGGATGGATATTTGTTACCTTTTCGAGTCTACGCGTCTGAATGGATCTAGCTGAACACATAGGATCATTTTGATCCTGTTTTTCTGTTCCCGTGGAATAACTTAGGACTTTAGCTTAATTTTTAAGTCTACTCAGATGACGTTGCGGGCAGAAGCTAGTGGTTCATAAATGTATTAGAAATAGACAAAATAGTTCCTATAACCTACAAATTAATGTACCTATCGTAGGTAATTATCGAGGTGCTTACGTTTCTGACCGTGTTGACAAAGATAGAAACAATGACTCAAGCAAAGATATAAAATTAGCTACTGCTACTAGGAGTACCTACAGGTTTCTGATTGGTTACAATTACCAGTATGTAATCTTTTACGATTAGATTATACTAATAGTCCCGTCCCCTTTGTTTTCCAATATTACGCTTACGTCAATTAAATAAATTAGGTAGTTCAAAATGCCGTTTTTGTAAATCTGAGCAGACATCATTTGTCGCATTATTTCTTGGCGGTTTGAGTACCAATGGCATTTGACCGACGTCGACTGATGTCATTCATTGAAGAGGATAGAATGGAACGTGTAGTAAGAACGATTGATCTGACTCGCAGTCTTCGATCCATACTTCATCATTTCAGCCGAAAGACGTCCACTACTGGACATAGGCCTCCCCCAAAGGGGGGGGGGGTTGCCATAATCGCCACGCTTGGCAGGCGGGTTGGCGATCGCAGTATGTTTGTTACAAAGGCACAGACAACGCTGCTGCCCATTCTCTGGCGAGTCCCTTAGTCGCCTCTTACGACACCCACGGGAAGATATGGGATGGTGCTTCTCTTTACGTCCGACACCACACGGACTAATTTATAAATGCGAAAGTAACTCTGTGTCTGTCTGTCACGTTTCCACGACGAAACGATTGAACCGACGACAGCTGAATTTTGTTAAAATTTGGTATGAAGATAACTTGAATCCTTTGGAAGAACTTATGCTACTTTTTATTTCGCGACTTCGTCTACATTTACAATAACCGACATTCACGTGAACGAAGATGCGGTCGAAAGCTAGTAATATATAATTCGTCATTTTAGAAACGGCGATGGCAAACCCTCGCTGTTATGTAAAATGTCGAAAGCAAATTGATGTATGCTTCTAATCCTATTAATTTCGCCTAAAGTGATATGTTAGGGTAACCATAATTATTAGGGTAGGTATTTTACATAATCTAATAATGAGATAGGTTTGTAAATTCATTAAAAAAATATTTTTTCTGTAAAATTTACTAATAACGAGGGAATATTAAATGTATCGACTTAAAACCAATTGGACAATAATGAGTACAATAAAAGTTTGAATTTGAGTCTCATTTTGTGTCGATCAATGAACAAGGTAATCGGCAATTCGGCTATTTTAATATAATTTGGAATTAATCGTAATTTTTTTATGAATGCAAGCTTTTTCGTAGTGTTTGCACTGTAGGTAGAGAAATGTGTGTGCCTATTTCTCTAGACACCTATGTTATTATTATATTTTAAACACACTAAAAGGTACCTACTAAACCCGATATCGTTAATCTATTATTATACTGGTTGTAAATTGCGATTCGATAATAAAAATCTAAGAAATAGTTAATCCATACAGATAATACAAATCGGGCATAACTTTGGTAGGATCTTATCAGATAAGTGGTCAATAGTGTACATTGATGTCATGGCAAAATCGTGTGACGTTAGCAGTTATAATATAAATGATTATTTGTTTGTTTCTAATAAATCATTTTAATAATTCGATTTTGCCAGTTGCTGTAAAAAGCTTTTTGGAAGTAAATGTATTTGATGGAAGGCTAATCTAGCTACAAAAATGCCGATGGTAGGTAACTTATTTGGATTCCTAGAATATCTATATTTATTTGTGTAAAGGAAATAATATGATACCTTAAATACAATTAAAACAACTATGCAATAGACTTTTAGGAGGTGGTCAGTTACGCTCAGATTTTTTTATAATCATGTTTTTTTTTATGACTTGTGAATGTTGAATGTCTTAGGAATGGTATAATTATGTACTAGATTACCTAATAAGAAAAAAAATGACAGCTACTCGATCGAAATCTAAGAGTTATTGATGTAGATGCAATCTGTGTAATATCGTGTAAGATGGTTATCTAAAAATTTACAATACGGGACTACTCGTATCTTTAACAGATGATTGCATTTTTTTATTGCTACGTATTGCCTGATACTTCGAGTAAAGCGATAATACCACGTAATCAGTCTTTTTTATAGGTAAAACTATTAAAAATTAAATTTAAAATTTAAAAAACCCCCAACGCAAAACATAAAAGCTATTATTTAAAAAAGTAAAAAATAATGTCTTTTGTTGAGCCATCAAATGATGTTTGTTCGTTGAAATGGCGCTATAATGTCGCAGCGGGGTACCGCGTAAGTCAGACCCTTCATTTCATTGACTATCTCTTAATTTACCAGCATTTCCGACCAACTTGCTTCAATACAATAAAATTGTTGCAAATCTCGTTACCATGAGTTCGCTATTTTAACTATTTAGTTATTGCTAATTTAGCGGTACCCCCCGCCGCGACATTATAGCGCCATTTCAACGAACAAACATCATTTGATGGCTCAACAAAAGACATTATTTTTTACTTTTTTAAATAATCGCTTTTATGTTTTGCTTTGGGGGTTTTTTAAATTTTTAATTTAATTTTTATTTTTGTATTTTTTAAACGTAATTTAGTTTGGTTTTGTGTAGGGCCTTAGAAAACGAGCTACTTTTAGCATCGGCTATCGACGATTATGCGACTGTATCGATGCGGCATCGCGTTTTGGCAACTCTTTGCGTTCGGAAGCGGTATCGGAATCGCGCGTTTTAGCGACTGCTCCGATGCTGCGTTGTGTTTTGGTGACTCTCTGCGTTCGGATGCTGGTCGGCTGTAGTGTTGCTGATCGATAGTCGACTATCGATAGTTTGCCGATTTGCAATGGTATTGATTTCAAAAATTATAAATTTCAAAATTAATTCAATCAATCAATCAATTCAATAATTGTTTTTATCTTTTTAACTGCAGCAGTGCCTAACATAGGTCAGTAAAAATATAATAAAAACTATAGTGGTCTACTTGCATGGTCTTCCTTTAATTACATTGCTGTTTAAACATAGGGTAGACTGGGTATGATTGTGCCAGAGTACGGTTGTGCCAATTATCATATTAGTGAAACTGTAAGGAATACATAGGTACCTATTTTATTTATTTAGGTAGAAGGAGGTTGGAATGGAAGGTGGAGAGATAGGAGTGCTGTGCCCGTCTAAACGTGTATCACAGTATTGCGTCAACCTTCGCACGACAATATCGTTAGCAGAGACCTACATTACTTCTTAACAGTTATAAGTATTTTTATTTGATTGCTTTTAATAGTTGTCATCTCATCTTATTACTCTATATATTTGCACATATATAGAGTAATGAATGTCTTTCTTCGTTATCTATACTAATATTATAAAGAGGTATTTGTTTGTAAGTTTGTGTGTAGCCGGTTATTTCCGAAACTTTTATTTTGGAAGCTACCTTATCTCTAAATGCTATAAGCTATATTTTATTATCAAAAAATTAGGGATCCTTGAGAAAATTCACGCGGACGAAGTCGCGTGCAAAGTGTTAGTAAATTATACCTTAGAAGTTAAATATCAGTGATTACTTTTAACATAGAGTATTATGTATTGTCACAATGATTGCTTTTTGTGCGTCGGGTACGATTGTGACATATTTTCTGGGTACGCTAGTGACAAATAATATTACTTACACCTTTCTTAACTAGCTAACTGGCAAAATCGCGCTCGGCCGCTGTGCTGCGTCACGTGCTGGATTGACCTTCGCGGATACAGACTAAATTGCGGATTAAAATTTAGCCTATGTCCTTTCTCAAGGTTCAAGCTATCTTTATACCAAATTTCATCAAAATCGGTTCAGCCGTTTCATCGTGTTTAATATTAAGTATGAGTATAATAATAGTATAGGAGTATGGATTAAATTTTCGTCAACTGCCACGATATTGAACACTGTGTATCTGGTAACACTGCGGCCGGCAGACGCCAATCGCTGCGACTGGCATCCGAATGTATGCGGAGTGTAGCGATCAGTCGCTGCGTCAAGCTTTCGAAAAGCGGCGTTTTTAAGTGTGCGGTATGGGATGCTTAGTGGCTGCATTTAGCTTCTAAAAGCGACTAAATCGCCGATCGCCGATGCTAAAAGGAGCTTATGTGCTTTGGGATCCCTCCTTTTCTCATAATGTTCTTTACCCTAATATACTTTGGCATAATTTGTTTTGCCATAATAATACAATGCCATATTATTTTTTTGGCATACAGTTTATGTTGGCATAATTATCTTGAAGGCTAATTTGTTTTGGCATAAATTTATAACGCATAATGTTACTGTGACAACAGTAACAGATATATTGTGCCACGCGTGTATTGTCTTAAAAATTCAATATGTTGTGCTACAAAAGTTACTAGCAGAAACGAATCGCTGAAAAACCGACTTCACGTAGTCTTCTTTGCCCTACACCTAGAATGTAATCTAAGCCCGCATAGGCGCGGAGGGCGAGGCGTCCCGCGAGCTGAGGAGCAGGTGGTTTTAACGCTCGCCGCCGTGGCTGAGGCTGGCTGGCTTTGCCGGCCAGCAAGCCGAAGCTGCGGTGGTGAGCGTAAAACCCATCTGCGACGATAAGCTCGCGTGGGACCGCCGGAGCCTCGCAGCGCCGGAGCCGTGACAGAAACCATGCTTGCTTGCATGCTGCCTGTTTGCTGCATACTTGCTTGCATGTTGCATGCTTGCTGCATGCTTGTGTGCATGCTGCATGCTTGTGTGCATGCTGCATGCTTGTGTGCATGATGCATGCTTATGTGCATGCTACATGCTTGTGTGCATGCTGCATGCTGCCATGCATGCATGGTGCATGTTTGTTTACATGATTGCATGCTTGCTGCATGCATGGTAAAAATAAGTTTTAATATCAGTATGCAAATAAATTTCTGCTTTAGAATGTTGTGCGTAATTATTATTATGAATAGAGAAGTTATGCTTAAGAAAATTATGCGTATGCTGTTATACGTAAATAATGTTATGCGAAAATATAATCAGGAGATACAAAAGTTTGCTAAGTAATATTAGGTCTTAAAATTGTATGCAAATGGATAGGGAATCTGTGCCTTGGCCCTTAGAGATTATAAAAATATTTTTTGTTTAAAACGAAAACGAAATGGAAACTAAAAATAGTTTCCAGTTTTCATTTCGTTAGTTATTTTTTTTTTTATTAATTAATAGGCTTGCGTTTGACCGCAATTCACCTGATCTTAAGTGATGATGCGGCCTAAGTTGGAACACGCTTGCCTAGGATGAACCGGTTCACAATCAATTAATATTTCTCATTCCCTTTCATTTCAATAGAGTATGCATTATTCCACTAGTCAAGCCCTTTCATTTGATACCCATATTGAAGGAGTTGTGAAAATAAAATGCAATTCGTCATTTTGTGGTGCCGGTCATCTTGGATTTGAAATTTAACATAGTGCAAAATATTCTACTAGTGAAGCCCTTTCACTTGATACCCATATTGAAGGAGTTGTGAAAAAATATATGATTAGCCATTTAGTAGCGGCGGCCATCTTGGACCGATTTTCATCAAACATAGCTAAGAACACTCCCGACTAATTCACCTTTCAAACATAAAAACAAAATCAAAATCGGTTCATCCGTTCGGGAGCTACGATGCCACAGACAGACACACACACACACACACACACAGACACGTCAAACTTATAACACCCCTTCGTTTTTACGTCGCGCGTCGGGGGTTAAAAATATCAATTATATGATGAATGAACTGTCCAAATGAACTAACTGTGAAAAGTGAGAAGTTGTCTCTGTCGTTTTTTGTGCACCCACAAAGACGTTGTCGGAGTTCAGACGGGGTATTGGGACTAATCAACAATATCATGATATTGAGACCTCATGATGAATGCAAATGACATAAATCGTAAAAGACATTTGTATACTGAATTGTAATGCACATCTAATAAAAATCGTACAAACTTACAGCTATCAAATTTAACAATTAAATCAAATTCCGTTTCAATTCGTACAGGAAAATAAAATTAAAAGAAAATAATACAGTACCGTAACAAATAATAAATCTGTAATGTTAAACGACACTTTAATATTGGATGGCTTTCAGCTGCTTTCAGGCGGAAAGTCCAATTCTTTCGTTTAGACACAAAGAGCACAGTGTGACAGCCTTTGTGTTACTGTTTAAGGGACATAGTACACCGCAATGCGGAAATACAATAAAATTTAATACAATTCCCAACGTCTTTGACTTGACCTGAAGCTGTAGCAACGTTGTATTAGTACTTATATATTAGGTATTTATTTAAAAGTCTCCATAAATTCGAGCTGAAATGAATATTTGTAAAGTTGTGCCTGCCTTTTTTGTTTGAGCAATTCTAACGTGTGAATCTGGCAACCGCACGAAATTTTCAGGGTTTTTTTTAGAAAGTACCGAGCTGCAGTCTAGCACAATATATGACACATTATAGCAATTTAATTTAATTAGTATTAATTTGGGATTTACTGAAACAGCACAATAATGGACAGGGATACATTTAGGCTGATTTATTGTTTTTTCTCCAACTTGAATTTAGATTTTTAAGAGAATTTGGCACACATAAAAATATATTTTGATAACTTATATGAGCAACATGAAACAAGTTGCATGTGCAAATGTTGCAATGCAACTTGTTGTAACAATAAATCACTTGCAATATAAGCACAACGAAGACTATCCAACATAGGTATTACATATGTAATCATTACCCGTCTTATAATCAATCCTTGAACTTCGGAACGCAGGAAAGTTTGTCTGGGAACTCAGCACCGCCAATCAAGCTCTATTCTAATTCTAATTCGACGAGGGTGGGCGTCAACGTCGGCTGAACTTCCACGTCAGGTGTTACAGTTTAGTTTGCACCTAACTGTTACAATTTATATTGGTTTGGTGTTACTACAAATACTAGCCGCTAGAAATGTAGTTTGTTCTAAGTGACAGTTGTTTGTTGTTGGTCAGCATTATTAAACTGTTTACATAAAAATCTTTGTTTTATTCTTGTTCCATGTCTTTTGTTGCCATTTATCTACAGACATATTAAGTTGAAAAAAAGAACAGACCCAACAATGATTAAATTTCTGAACGCACACCGCTACTTCAGCTATTGTTAATTAAAAAAAACTACATGTCAAATCGGTTTTGATGCAAAATTTAAATAAAAATACTTTCTTTTGCCAATTATGATGTCGTTATTATTTCGTGGATTGATAATTAATTACAAAATGTGAAAAAAAAAAATTAGGTAGGTACAATAAATAATCAACATAATAGAAATGAGAATGATGATTAAATTACAAACTAGCTGACCCGGCAGACGTTGTCCTGTCAATTGATTTTTAAATTTTCTTATCGTTTAAACCTTCCCTGGACTTCCACAAATATTTCAAGACCAAAATTATCCAAATCGGTCTAGCCATTCCCGAGTTTTAGCGAGACTAACGAACAACGATTCATTTTTATTATATAGAAGACTAGCAACCCGACCCGGCTTCGCATGGGCCTATAGCCTTCCTCGATAAATGGACTATCCAACACAAAAATAATTTTTCAATTCGAACCAGTAGATCCTGAGATTAGCGCGTTCAACCAAACAAACAAATAAACAAACTCTTCAGCTTTATAATATTAAAGTATAGATAGATAGCTTATAAGATTTTTTTTCCTAGATGCCATTTCACTGGAATAACTACATATGTTGCCAAATGCCTACATTGCGCGTTCACTCAATAATTTCTTCATACTGACAAATCACCTGTTTTGGATAAATTCTTCTTTTTTAGTTTATTTTAAAAATGAGGCTTGACCAGCATTTTTAACCGCTTTATAGGTGGGTATCGGAAGGTGAGGAAGATATTGATAATGATGACGATGGAGATAGCGGAAACACGCAAGAAGAGAACGAAAGTCAAGATCCGCAAAAGAAGAAGAAGCCCCCTCTACATCTAGAGAAGCCGAAAGTCAAGATCCGCAAAAGAAGAAGAAGCCCCGAAAAACTTTGACTGACGGATTTTTATGTCATGTAACAACCCGTTACATTTAACGTACGTTAAATATTACGTACTTACATTTAACGTTCCCGTTTTTGTACGTGCCATGCATTGATATTTTTTTTACATTATTACATTTTTATCGCAAAACGCGGTGTTTAAGTTTATAGGATTTGGATATCTCGATAAAAACCGAAATCCAGTCTCTAGATGTAGAGGGGGCTTCTTCTTCTTTTGCGGATCTTGACTTTCGTCCAGTCCATCCAGTCTTTCTAGTTCTGGTGTTGCTCTTTGGAGATCAAGAAATCGGCAACTTATATGGAGAAAAAGAAATTTAAGAGTGGGGTGAAGCCCGAATGGACTTTTTAGGCAACACGGTAATGTAGAGACTTAGGCTGGTTTCATTTAATACAACCTTATTTGAATTGGTCATGGTTATGAGATGAACACTCTTCTAGAATAAGGGAACTTGATGTCCGACGTGTGGACTGACAAGACGAGCGAAAAGTATAATAATCCATCCATACTTGTTTAATTTTGTTACTTATTTGTCTTACTATCTTACTAATCTTACTCTTACTAATATTATAAATGCAAAAGTAACTCTGTCTATTACGCTTTTACGATGAAACGGCTGAACCGATTTTGATAAAATTTGATACAAACATAGTTTAAACCCTGGAGAACGGCATAGGCTACTTTTTGATATGCGACTTCGTCTGCATCCGCGATAATCGACATTCACGGCGACGAATTCGCGGGAAAAGCTAGTACAAAATAATTGAGAACAATCCAACACAGGGTGAGATATAAGCATATTTGCATATCATTTGTAGAAGATACCTCTCCCGCTCTTCATAGTACTGCCACCAGAGGTAGCATCACTAGACATCCCCTTTTAATTTTTTTTCTCTATTTGTGAATCATCAGTTCAGCCGAAAGACGTCCACTGCTGGACATAAGCCTCGCCCAAGAAATGGGGGATTTTGCCATAATCGCCACGCTTGGCAGGCGGATTGGCGATCGCAGTATGGATGTCACAAAGGCACAGAGAACGCTGCTGCCCATTCTCTGGTGAGTCCCTTAGTCGCCTCTTACGACACCCACGGGAAGATATGGGATGGTGCTATTCTATACGTCCGACACCATATGGACATTCATTTGTGAATAAATAAATAATATCCAAAATTGTCAATGAAACGAACTTGTACATTATATAAAACAACATTCGTCATTGTCCAGTATATCTTTACAAATGGTATTCCACTACCCGAACATGGAGAACATTTGAGAAACTAAGGGCGGCCTTACACTTCAATAACAATACCCTTCATAAACCTGTCACACACTCAAAGCATGACCGCTTGCATAAAGTTAGGCCAATATAAACCACCTCAACCATTTTATTTTTACAAAAACTGTGCCTTTGGATCAAAAACTTTCTCTGGACGAGCAAATGTTTGCTACACAAGTGGCACATTTCCTCAAGCAATATCTCCAGAACAAATTCCACGAGGGACACAATGGGGGTTTCAAATTCTATGTATTATGGTCTGTGTCAGGATATGCCGTCAATTTCGAAATTTATTCGAGTTCTAATACCAAACGTTTCGCTGAAGAGCCTGATTCTGGTGTTGTTGGTAACACTGTAATTCCACTCGAGTCGAAATATACCCAGAATGATAAATGACAGGTGAATACCAAAGTAATGAACCTAGGAGAATACAGAGCAAAACTGACAGAAACTTTTTCTAAACACAAGACTGGATGGTCTACCTCTCTTATTTCTGCCTCGAGCAAAAATAAGAGAGGTAGACCATCCAGTAGCAACATAGACAAGGAACTTGAAGCGAAAAAAAGAGGGACCAATGAAATGTATGCCAACAAAGGACAGATGAGAGAACAAAGGAAAGCACATCATGAAAAACGATATGAAAAGAAAAACCGAGGCGAATTACCAAACTGTAAACGTTTATAATGCATGCACCAAATGTCAAGTGGTTCTGTGTAATACAAAAGAAAGAAATTGTTTTACCAAGTTTCATGGTTTTCAGAACACCTGAATCCAGCAATACAATCTCTATCTTTGATCTAATTTATAATTTAGTTTTAAGTCAAAACCAAAAAACATTTTTTTATGATTTTTCCTAAATTTTATAACCCCATATCTATAAAGGTGCGTACATATTATATAACATGACATGTTATAAAAGATAGTAATATAACATGTTTCAGTAATGTGGAGGCTGAACCATAGTTAATCTGTGGCTGAACGTTATAAAGCGTATTAAAATAACGGTTATTTAACATGTTATTAATATTTACAACAATGTTATATATCTTATGCCATAGTGAACAGCACTGCAGAATGACAAACTCATATAAGATTATTTATTTATTTATTTATACTTCATGCACAAACGTACAAAGGCGTATTTCTAATGTGTACAGTATTGTTATATGTTGCAATGTTTAAAAACAATGTTACATAATGTAGACGTGTTATAAAACTCAAGTTACACAACATGTTTTTTAATCTGTACGCACCTTAACGTATATATATTTCAAATTAAATAAAAAAACACGCATTGAAGGGTTAAGTAGATGATTGTATCATGGGTGTAATATAATGGATTGATTTGACAATTAATGAGATATCCATCGATTCGTCTAAGGGCCCAAGCCGCCGATCGATCAAACTGTTTGGTTAGGACCAGCTGTCATTTGCAGACACGACGAAAATTTTATTGAAATCGATCATTCGGCCAGTCCTTATTATTGTGGTAAGTGGTAACCACTGAAACAATTGCAGCTCAGTATCTTCAGTAATTACAAAATCTATAACTCAGTAAAATTGTTTTAACAAGGTCAGAAAAAAGCTAATTAAGTTTATCACTTTCACACTTTTCTATTTACTTTTCACTTTTTTATGATCAATCCGTAAATATTTTTTAACTTGAAAATTAATCTAGTCACAAATAATGTATGGACCGTGCCGTCGGAAATATTACTCAGACAACTCCTGAAACATGTAGGTAACTACTTTAAGAATTAATTTATGAAGTCGGTGTCGGTGTTTGTCTCAAAAGCTAAGTCCCCACTTAGCTTTTGATAACACACACTATTATTTATACATTACAAATTACTTACAAAATCGTAAAAAGAATAAGAAGTTATTATAAGTGGTATTAATTAAAATGGTTTTGTAATAGAGATAGAATACCTACACTTTATAGTAGTCACCATTGAACTTTTCATCAGATTTTTGGTGGTTAACTTCCAAGGAATGTAATAATTAAATTCAAAACTTAGTCATTCAATAATAATAATGCATTGAATAATAACAATAATTTATTGATTGATTGATTAATAACATCAACCACAATTATCATATATTAGTCATCAATCATTTTACTGTGAGCTCTTTGTAAGGAGTAAAACGCTTTTTGAGTCAACCAGCATTTAAGTAGGATCAGCGCAGTATGAGGTGAGATCCATCCCATCACAAAGCTCGACCATCTACGTATTTTGTACATCAAACAAAGTAACACTGAGCAAAAGTTTAGTTCCTGTCGCAGCCAAATTAGCTGAAATATTTTAATTTCGCTGGCAACCACAGCGCTTACAACTTAAAAAAAATCTGTAACTCTTTTTTAACCGACTTAACCGAAATAAAGAAGGAGGTTCTCTTTTCGACACATATATGTATTTATATGTTTTTTTTTTTGTTTGAAGAGGCATAACTCTTTTCAGTGAAGTCCGATTTCGATGATTATTTTTTTACTACGCTTAAAGAGATTATACTTAAAGTTGGTACCATATAAATTTCATGAAAATATTCCGCCCCTAAGGGTAAAAAATTAAGGGATGACTTAAATTTTTTGGTGTCACCGTTTCGTAATTAATTTATCTTTTTACAAAAAAGACAACCGCCTTAAAAAAGTAAAAGATAACTTTAAATTCGCAAGTTGGTGGCAATACAAAACAGCAAACAAAACCAAAGTCACCGACTTACAAATTTAAAGTTATTTCTTACTTTTTGTAAAAAAGTTTTTGTTTTTTAATTATTTCATTTTAATTGATTAAAAATCTAAACACACTTTACAGTTCATATGCAAATTACTTCACCAATGAACTGTAATGTTCTCTCATTTAAATGCAACTCCCATTTTTCCAATACCAATCAGTTCGACCAATTCCTATTTACAACTATTATAAGAGTGGCGGCTACATGGTGCAACCAAATGTTGCGCAATATATATGGGGACTCAAAAAACTCAAAACTCAAAATCATTTATTTCAAATAAACCATTTACAGGTACTTTTGAATTGTCAGAGTCAGTCAGTCAGAAAGTTGAAGCTAGTTGCTCGTTCCAAACAGTAGGTTTCTATGGAGAAGAACGAGCAAGAAACTCCATGAACAACACTCTTTTAAAATCAATAATATGTTACAAATTTCGGTTACATCATTCATATTGAATCTAGGGTACAATGTGAGAACAATGTAACAAGTCGTGTACGTTAAAAGAGGTTTAGATAAAAATATAATCATAATAAACAATTCAAAATAAAATTAGAATAACCGAGGCAGCTAAGAGATGACCAGTCCCAACTAACGGCGCCCGTTCACGAACATGACGCACCGATCGGCATCATTAGACTCAACCATTTTGAAGGGAACCGAATGATCCAATACGCGCGCCACCGTCAGCGAGACATTCCAGTGAGCATGACATACTCCCAACCGCCAGGGCACATTCAAGTCAATGAAAGACATACCTCGTAAATGGTAGCTTTAAATAACATAGTGCTCACATTTATGTGCTGTTAAAAGTTATATAATACTAACACATTGAGTTTATACAACGCAAAGATAATGTAGATCTATATCTTCAGCAGCTCCAAAAATAATTAAAAATGCTAATCAATTAATCTATGAACCCTTATGGCTGTGGAGCTAGACCAGCATCCAGCCAAGCATTTTTATCAGTGATGTACTCACCCAATGAATAATATGCTCGACTGCATAGTGTGCGTTTTACATAAGACTTAAATTTTGTCTCATTTAGTTGAACAATGTGGGGAGGTATTTTATTGTAACATTTTAAACAGTACCCCATGAAAGAAGTATCTACTTTAGCCAGTCTGAAACTTGGTTGAACTAGTTGGTCCCTATTTCTAGTGTCATAATTATGTCTTTCACCCCTTTTACTAAAAAGATGCAGATTTTTTCTAGCGTACATTATGTTTTCATAGATGTATTGACAAGGTACCGTCATTATGTTAATTTCCTTTCACACATGGCCATCTGACCCCGAACTAGGGAGACCCTGACTATATGGGTGTCAGACAGCTGATATACATACACAAATACATACATATATATGTCGGAGATGGTTTTTAATCTCAATTATTATTGTGGGTAGTCAACTAAATTTGTTATGATTTGTTTCTCTTATTATCAATTTAAGTGATTTTATTATCAATTATTGTCTATTAATTCAAAACAGTCCGTATGATGTCGGACGTAAAGAATAGCACCATCCCATATCTTCCCGTGGGTGTCGTAAGAGGCGACTAAGGGACTCACCAGAGTATGGGCAGCAGCGTTCTCTGTGCCTTTGTAACAACCATAATACTGCGATCGCCAACCCGCCTGCCAAGCGTGGCGATTATGGCAAAACCCCCCATTTCTTGGGGAAGGCCTATGTCCAGCAGTGGACGTCTTTCGGCTGAAATGATGATGATGATGATGAATTCGAAACATGATTTATTGAGTACTCACTGTATGTACACTGATTTGTGGTTACTTTATTTCGATAATTGTTATCGATGGTTTTATTCAAAACAATTGTTGACACGTTACTTTGAATGTAAAACGAATTACTTTATAAAATCACTATTGTTTATTCATGACAATTATTATTGTATTATTTGATTATTCTATAATGATGTCTTATTAGATTTAGCACATTTTAGTGTTTTGTATCAAGTAAACACGTGACTCACTTCCGTGCGTCATTGGGCAGACTTGTTATGGAGAGGTTGCAAGGTGGGGGCATCGTCTTATAAAAGAGCTTGCACTCCGTAGGCATGGCAACAGCCAACAGGGGTGGGGCACTCTTCGCTCGACGCTCGCCGCGCACGGACGTGTCGCCGCTTCGCTCCACGCTCTGCCGCTACGCTCGTCACCTGCTCTCGCTGCGCCCGCCGCAACGATTCCTGTAGTCAGCCGACTGCAATCAACTGTTCAAAAGTTGCCTTTTTCAAGGCGACGGCTGAAATTCCTATTTCTATAAACAGAGTCTGTCGTGTAGCTTCACTAGGCCCCTTCAGGGCAAAACCACAGTTTCGTGGTACTCGGTGGATACCTTACGGTGCCAACGAAGCCGAGTGGGTGTTGCCCCAATCCCAATCACACCCGCCAAACCCCTTCAGGGCGAGGCAGTCAATTGGAGTCGGGAGCTAGTGTTTCGGCCTTGGGGGGTCTCCTAGTCGAACCTAGTCTCTGGTTTCCTTTCACAGCCACACACCTAGTGTCGGTTGGGCGTGGCTACACCCTTCGCACTAGACTGGCTAGGGCCCCGTTCGCACAATAAGACTGGCGACGGGTTTACAAGCTTAAGGCTCACCAATAGGTACTCACCTCCCTGTCTACACCCGACAGGGAGGGTTACACATCCCCGGGCCACTCCACCCGGGGAGTTAGAGTTAGGTGTTAGGTTTAATTTAGGCTTCCCTGAGAGTTAAATCTCCCAAAATTCCCTCCCCAACTTAGCTTTCCCTCCGACCATGTCGGACGCTGAAATATTAGCGTACGTCAAGGCCCGCTTATGGCCAAGCGCCAAGTTCCATGCCGATCTAGACATATGCCTAGAGAACTCGTCCGCGTCCCGTAAAGCAGCCGAAGCTAGCGTCGCTGACTTCAGTGACATATTTGATAGCCCCTTTTCCCCCGATAACGCCAACGAAGGCACACCTGTGGCGGCATCCTCTATGCCACCGCAAATCCCGTCCCTATTATCAATTAAGACAACAAGCCCGTACGCGGAAACACCTATTGTTTCCGAGCCCATTGTTCCCGCGACAATTGTTCCCGCGGCTATTGTTCCCACGCAGCTGCGCTCTGCGTCGCCATGTTTTTCAGAAACAATGGATACTTCTGTCCCCGTCTCTGAGCCATCTCACTCCGACTCTGAGGAAGCCCACTCTGCCTCCGCGTCCTCGGACGACGACTACCAAGTTGTCGGTCCGGGAGGCAAGAGAAAGAAGGGTAAGAGTCCCTCTCAGGCCACCAAGGCCAAGAAAGCCGTAGCCGCGCCCCCCCCCTCCCCCACCCCCTCGGTTTCGGCCCCCACCGTCTCAGCTACCTCTCGTCCAGAGGGCAGCCGTCCCACTAGTCCCTTGTCCACTGCTGCCCCCAATCCTTCAGTTTCAAAAAAGAAACTACCCGCCCCGCCTCCCTTGTTCATCCAGGACAAGGCGAAGTGGACCGACGTGTCCAAATTGTGTAACGATCGTAAGATCAAATACACAAACGTGCGCTCGACCCAACAGGGTATCAAAGTTCAAGTTCCCACGGTGAACGACCACAGGGAACTTACATCCCTGTTAAAAGTGAGGAACATTTCGTTCCACACTTATTCCCTGCCCGATGATAAACCCACCAGTGTGGTAATCCGACGCGTCCCCAAAGAAATCTCAACGGTAAAGATTCTCGCCGACCTTCAGTCGCAAAATGTCCCAGTATCCGCTGTGCATCGTCTGCACAAAGCTAGGGGTGCGATTGCATACGACTCGGTTCTTGTCGTGTGCGATCACACCGACGGCCACCATCCGATCTTTAAAGTAAAGTCGGTATGTCACTTGTCGGGCATCTCGATCGAGAGGCCTTATAAATCCGATACGGTTGGACAGTGTCACCGCTGCCAACTTTACGGTCACGCCCAACGCAATTGCTATGCGACCCCTAGATGCGTCAAGTGTCTGGGTAAGCACGCAACTGCTGACTGCCCCCGTCCGAAAGACCGCAATCTGTGCACAGAACCTCCCAGCTGTGTGCTATGCGGCCAATCAGGTCACCCCGTCAATTACCGCGGCTGCCCCAAAGCCCCAAAATCCTCTTCTCCCAAGTTGACCAAGCGTGCGAACGCTCGTCAACAAAGGGAAAGCCCCTCTGTTAAGATTCCCTCCTCAGAGATGCCCGAGCGTCTCAGCCCTCAGAGGCCCTCCCCATGGAACTCGCTGAATCATCAGAGAGCGTTCCCTGCATTGAGGCCCTCCCAATCTCTGCCCATGCCAGCGCTGATGGATTCGCCAGTCCCCGCGCCGAACCTAGCCTCCGCGACCACGCCCCCCCTACCTCAGGTCGCCCCCGCCGCTCCTAAAGCCGCCACCATCGCTCCTAAGGCCGCCCTCGCCCCATCTAAGGCCGCCCCCGCCGTTTCAACCGCGCCCTCAGCCTCCCGCGTACCTGCATCTCTCCCTACCGAGAGGATAGGCGAAGTCATCAACCTCGCCTACCAAATTTACCGCAACCCCGCTGCTGAAGCTATGGCTAGGAATATACTCGCGTGCAAAGCAAATATTAGCGACATCCTTAAGGTGTTCAAAGCGTATTCGGAGATTACGCAAGCCCTAGATAAACTTTACCCTTGCTAATCCAATGGATAAGGAAAGGCCGTGTACTAATAAACCCCGATCCCTTAAGTTAGGATTCTTTAACGCCAATAGCATTACTAACCAACGTGATGAGATCGCCAATTTCCTCCGCGACCATCAACTTGATATCCTCCTCATACAGGAGACCTTTCTTAAGCCCCATCATCGTGACCCGAATATTGCCAACTACCGTTTAGTTCGCAATGATAGGTCTCGTTGTCACAAGGGCGGTACCCTAATATACTATAGAAAGGCTCTGTACTGCATTCCTATGGACCCTCCTCCCCTCGCTCGCCTCGAGGTCTCTGTCTGTCGGCTCGGCATGACCGGTCATCAGCCGTTAACTATTATATCAGCATACGTCCCTCCATCACCATCGGAGGATGATCCTACCCTCCTCAAGGATGACCTTTCTGCTCTTCTTGGCCTGGGTGACTCCGTCTTACTGGCGGGCGATCTCCATGCCAAACATCCCTCCTGGAATAGTAACAGGACCTCTTCCAGAGGTAGGATCGTGTTTAACCTCTGTTCTCAACTGAACTTCGACGTCATCGCCCCGATGACTCCCACTCATTTCCCCCACGATCCCAACCATCTTCCCGACATCCTCGATATAGCGCTGCTCAAGAATGTGAACCTCCGTTTGCAATCTATAGAGACGCTACACGAGCTTAATTCCGACCATCGTCCAGTGATATTAGAACTAGCTCCCCGTTCAGGTCCCTCTGACCCTAGCCAGCCCCCTCCGACCCAAATTATTACCGACTGGAGGAAAGTAAGCGAAAGCCTACAATCCACCATGTCGCCTCACTTGGACGCTATCCCCGACCACTTGGTGACAGTCGCAGACACGATGGGCGCGATCGACTCGTTCACAAATCATGTACAATCCGTCTTGAACGATTGTTCAAGGGAGGTTCCGGCGATGAGCGATCATCGCTGGAAACTGCCTGACGATGTGCGTGATCTGTTGACCGAGAAGAACGCGGCCGTCCGTGCGTACAGTGCCTTCCCCTGCGATGCGAACAAGGCTCACATGCGCTCTTTACAGCGTGCTGTATAGAAACGCATCGAGGAGCTGCACTCCAGCCGCTGGAACAAGACGAGGCCTCCATGCCCCCTCTCATTCGTTCCGACAGTAGCGTCGCCTTCGACAACGATGAAAAGGCTGAATGTCTAGCCGACAGCCCAGAGTCTCAATGCACCCCCAGCTCTCAACCAGTAGACGAAGCTCACCTTTCTGAGGTCGACGCCGAAGTCGAACGTAGAGCCTCTCTCCCACCCGTTGAAGACCCTGATTATCCTCTGCCTCCTGTCACTCCCGACGAAGTGCACGATATCATCAAGAGGCTCAAACCCCGGAAAGCCCCTGGCTCTGACGGTATCACCAATAAGGTGTTCAAACTCCTCCCCGCCCATCTCATAATGCTAATGACCGCCATCTTCAATGGCGCTCTAAGCAACAACATTTTTCCTCAGGCATGGAAAGAGGCCACCGTTATCGGCATTCCGAAACCAGGCAAACCCAAGTCTGATCCCACCAGTTACCGTCCCATTAGTCTACTCAATGTTCTAGGCAAAATCTACGAGAGGCTTATTTATAAGCGACTCAAAGACTTTACCGAAGCAAAGAGTCTCATTCCCGACGAGCAGTTTGGCTTTCGAACCGAACACAGCTGCGTCCAACAAGTCCACCGCATCGTCGAGCACATAAGCGCTGGTTTTCAGCGTGGCTTGATGATGGGTGCGCTCTTCTTTGACATAGCGAAAGCATTCGACAAAGTCTGGCACAACGGCTTACTATACAAGCTTTACCAACTCGGAGTGCCAGATCGTCTCGTGCTCATCTTGCGTGACTTTTTGTCGAATCGCACCTTTCGCTATCGCATCGAGGGTGCGCTCTCTTCACCCCACCCGATACGCGCTGGCGTCCCTCAGGGCTCCGTAGTATCCCCCCTCATTTTCACGCTGTTCACCAGCGACATCCCCAAAGATAAAAAGGCCCAGTTGGCTCTATCCGCTGACGACACGGCCATCTATTACTCGGGTCGTAACCCAGACTGCATAGCTCGTACCCTCCAATCCGCGGCAAAAGCCTTAGGCGCTTATTTCCGGAAATGGAGAATCGAGGTAAACCCCATCAAGAGTCAGGCAGTACTCTTTTCCAAACCGCGTTCCTTCGTTGCCTTCGCAACGAGAACCTCCATCTCGACCTAAAAATACCTACCATCCAGCAGTTCATGAAACGCTCCGCCAAGCGCTTCTTCGACACTGCTGAGAAGCACTCTAACCCGTTAATCGTATCGGCCGCCCGGTACACTCCCTGCCGTATTAGTAAGACTCGACGACCGAGACATACTCTGACCGACCCTGACGATGCTATTACTCTTCTCCAGGAGAGCAATAAAGCCACCAGTACAGTAAAGAAACACAGACACAGACCGCCGTCATTCCGTCCTCGCCGCCGAGGCCCGCCGCGATGACCCCGTACGTCCCCTCCCCGACCCTTGCTCGTGCCAGCCCGCGCCGCTGAGCCTGTTGTTTTAAATTCGTCCCTAAATAATGGAAATCCGATCCAGCCTGTCCCTTTGCTGTCCTCTCCCAGCGACGCCCTAAGCCGAGGCTCGTACCCCACAGGGGGTGCCCTTAGCGTGTAGTCGCTTAGTTTGTAAGCTTTTTGCCCTGGCTGGAGGCCCTAAAAATAATAATTTTTAAGGCACCACAGGAAAGTCCGGTTAAGCAGCCGACAACCTCCGTCACCTCCTCAATCGATCCTCGGATTCGACTCAGTAAAGAGTTCCTGCTCCCGACAATACTGTCGGTTTACCTGGTACAGCGCTACTGTATATTCACATAGCTGTATAGGCTTGCTGCTAGCGAGCGATACACTTTGTATTTGGGTGGCTTAAGCTACTGTACGAACTATAAACCTTAAGGGTTTGTTCGATTATCATTGGGTGGCTTAGGCTGCTGTACGAACTGTAAACCTTATGGGTTTGTTCGTTAATGGGGTGGCTTGGCCACTGTACGAACTGTGGGACCTTAATGGTCTGTTCGATTAACTGTATTGTTGCTGTACCTATATCTTACTTTATTCTTGTTACTGATTACCATTTGTATTGTGTTTTCTTTACTAATAGTGTGTAATTGTTTTTACATGTCTTGTTTATGGGATAATGGGAACGCCCATACTCCTGACGATGTACTATACCGCTCGGCACTCCTCCTCGCTCCCTCCTGACGATCCTACATATAGATAAACAACACCCAGACACAAGGCAAACACAATTGCTCATCACACAAATATTTACCCTGGGCGGGAACCGAACCCGCAACACGCTGCGCAGCAGTCAATCGCTCAGCCACTAATAATTTCCGCTGTGCCGTTTTTTATGTTTCGGTACATACCTTCTTACTTTTGTTTGTTTTTGTTTTATGGGCTCTTTATCTCTAGGTGGGTGGAATACCATAGGTAGAGGTACCCATTACTTGACGTGTTATTGGTGTCCACAGGCGTAATCCAGCGCTTTACCTGATCTATTTAAATCTGTTTTTGAACCAGGAGCAAGTATGACATCAAAAGAGATAAATAATTATCAAACACATATGTAGGGGGACTTCTTTATAGGAAGCCCATATACGGTTTGCTCTCTGCAGTCGAATTGCAGATTGTCCGTCTGAAAAGTATATTATTATGCATGAAAAAAAACGCATTCATGTAGGTAAAAGTATTGCGCATCACATATTGCGTAGTTTACGCCCACACATATTTATATAAAAAGGCGTAACAATATGAAGTGTACTGAGGCGATCAATGCAAAACGGAATCCATTCCGAACGCGATCGTTACGTATCGGACGATCGTTTCGTGCGATTTACGATCAACGATAACGATACTATCTCGTCTACATCGTTAAACTGCGCAGATAACATTTGTTTAACCCCGTACTGTTGTGCAGACACACACACTTGTTAGCTATGCTAGGAGACCGTGTCGGGTTGGCAAAGGACTAAATAAACCAATAAAATAAGTATTTGAATAAAGGATGTCATCACCTGCCATCGGAGCCTATCGGAGTCTATATTTTCTACGACAATACTTATTATAGGTTATTATTATTTTTAACCGACTTCAAAAAGGAGGAGGTAATCAATTGGGATGTTTCTATTTTTTTTTCTTTATGTATGTTCTGGCATCTTTGTTAATATATACGAATTTGTAAAATTCTTTTTTATTCAAAAAGGGTTTATTCCGAACTGGTCCCATATAAATTTTATCAAAATTGATTCAGCGTTTTTTGAAAAAATCAACAAAATCCCAAAAAAATACATACCTAGATAACTTTTTAGTTTCTTCAATCTTTGGAGGATTTTCAATCTCTGATTTAACTGTGTCGCCGTTTGTTACTGGATTTGGATGTTAAGGTGATACTAAAAAGAGGAAAAAAAACTATTAAAAAAAAAAACAATCGCCTTCAAAAAGTAAAAACTGATATCCAAGGAACAAAATTTGGTTCTATAAAAGTTCTGAGAACATTTTGGAGCGTGCTTATTAATGTTCATGATTATGCTATAATGGTGTTGTAAACATTTACAGAACCCCAAAAAGGCCCCAGTTTTATCGCTGATTTATTCTATAAACATTACATTAAGGTTCTCATGGTGATAGATCAGTTCTATAGTTGGAATGTAAAACTTGTTTATAGTACTATTTTGCACCGTAAACGATTCCAAAAATCTTTTTCATTACGGTTGTTCGTTCATGGTCGTGTCGTCATAAGTGTTGAAAACCAACTGTATTGTTAAATTTATGCTTTACGTCATTTGACATCGTTGCTTATAACGTAACATGTAAGAAAAAGACGTAATACAATTTAAAACTTTCATGGACCGTAATTCTGCCTTAACTCCACTTGCGAAAATAGTTGTATCAATAAAATTATTATGCTGATTTCAAATTTGACAATGCGCCCTCATTATTTTTGTGTTTTAATTACATTTAAAATCTATATACGTATAATAAAACAGTAAAAAAACTGTGTCTGTACATTGAATATATTAAAAAAATAATTATTGAGGGGGGTTTAGAAACAGTAATAGAGCACTAATCCAAAAAAAAAATTCTGTCTGTTTGTCTGTTTGTCCGTTTGTCTGTTTGTTTGTACACGCTAATCTTCGGAACTGCTGGACGGATTTGAATGATTTTTCTTTTGTTGTATAGGTATTAAGTCTGGCCAACATATAGGCTATAATTTATCCTGGAAACTTGAACACCTGATGACGTCTTAGCAAAAGCTGTTCGGTCTGATGGGCATTTCCTGTTGACTTTTAAAAATCGAAGATCAGAAACATCTGATGTGAAAATCAAAGCTATCACTAATTTCACTGTATCTTATAAAATAACATAAGCTGGGAGTACCTCCACGCGGTGAAGGCGGTAACAGTTTAGGGCTGATTTTTGATGACGATGGTATATCATTGAAAATTTGACTCTACTGGCCAAAATTCCCATTTATTTTTTTATTTTATCGAATAAATATGCCTTCGGGCTAATGTTATTTTGGTGTTTAATTTCCTTTACACGGTAGCATACCCGGTAACGCAGGGGAGCAGTCACTTAGATTTTAATTGATCAGGTATCTCTTCACAATAAAATTATAACCATGCCTAGAAAGAGGTCAAATCTTTCCCAATGTTCCAAAGGAGCTAAAAGATTGAGGATCATAAGATCCCAAGAATCTACTGAAGAGCGTCAGGAGAGACTTGATGCTGTTCGAGAACATCAGGCTGCAAATCGCTCCGTGGAAACCTCTTCAGATCGCGAAGCACGTCTGCGTTCTCAGCGTATTTACGCATCGACGTCTAGGTCTCTAGAGACAAGTGGGGAACGTGATGCGCGACTGACTGCTGATCCTGAACGTCACGCATTGTCTCGCGAGTCGGAGACGTTCACGGATAGAGAATTGCGCTAGAGCTCTCAGCGTATTTACGCATCTGCTTCTAGGTTTCTAGAGACAAGTGCGGAACGTGATGCGCGACTGTCCGCTGATCGTGAGCGACATGCATTGTCTCGCGAATCGAAAACGTTTACCGATACAGAATCACGCTTGAGTTCTCAGCGTATTCGCACATCTACTAACAGGTCTTTTAAAACGAGTGATGAACGTGATGCACGACTAACTGCTGATCGAGATTATCATACATTGTCCCGAACACGCACACAACAAAATATCCATAATCAGTTAGAAAGTGAGAGAGAAAGAATTCCTGGAGTACGGCAGGAAGAGACAGAAGAAGAGCGCAACGAACGTTTGAATTCTGATCGACTTCGACATTCTCTGAACAGAATGTCGATATCATCTGAAGAATAGGATGTGTCTCAGATATAGCCGTAGGGCATGGCGACCTTCCTTGGGTTGATAAGGAACGGAGTGCATTTACGTATACTCCTAAGATTGACTACGCCACATATTCCGCCATCGGAGGTACCTATATATGATTCAAAATTGTACTTTTTGAACGTCTCGAATCGTCTCGCGCATCCCGTTGGTTTCCCGTCCCCGGGCTCTTAGAATTCGACATCAGACGTTTCAGATCTTCGATTTTGCCGACCCCGTTGTCGCTGGCATAAGCAACAGGATCCGCGTACGAAGTCGCGGGCAGAAGCTAGTAATAATATAATGAATTGTTCCTACCATGGCTGCTATAGTACACATTGGCTCCAATCGTGTTGCTAATGTGCTATTATGGCAGAAAACAAAAGATTTACACCGAAAACGTTTTAAGTTGCTTAGCAACTGCACCAGGAGTTGCTAAGGTACTATTTAATACTATAGAAGAGTTTTCATGACTTTTATAGAACTAGTCCCATTGCAATGTTGTAGGAACTTCTAAGAAGCTAAACGGTTACGTTATGGTTGTGCAAGGTACTTTTATAGTGCAGATTGATAATGTAATAGTTATTTCGATACTGCTACAATACAATAACTGTAATAGTTATTTTGGTGCTTTATTAGTGCAAAATAGGTACATTAAAGTGCCATTAAGATCGTTTTTAGTACTAAATAGTACCATAATCAATTTTTCATATCTATTATAATGCAACACTTTAAATATTGTTTTGTGTGGTCCTGTAAGCGTTCTAAGAGCAAAATAAAGGAACTTAAATGCTCTTTAATCTTATAGAACCAAAACGATCTGTTAAAAACGTTTATAGTAGAAACAGTCACAATGGTGATCATTATAGGCCTAAGTACTAACGCCTGGTCTGTACTAAAGTTATTTATCGCTTTTTAGTTTTTGAAGGCGGTTGTTTTTTTTTTGTTTGTCTATCTTAACAGATTCACTGTCCGCGAAGCAGACACAACAGTTAAACAATCAACGTGAATCGTAGGTGACTCATGGGACAGGTAAACGGTTAATATATAAGAAACATTAAATGGAAACCTGGCAACCTGGCATTACAAAATGTCCCATTTTTATTTTACACATTCACAAGCAGTACTCATTATTAATTTATGATACCTATTACCTATATACAACGCGACGCATTCAGGCTGCAAACTGCAATTCACAATCGACACATCAGAACCAGACTGGCGTTTGAAGAAAGAGTCGATACCAACTAATTAGTTTGTGATACAAAGTACTATATTTTCTAAAAGCCAGAATGAAAACCGGCGGCAACCAAAAAGCGTCGAGTCAAAGAAGCTCGAAGACAAAACTGATTTAACGAAATTAATCTAAAAAAAATGGAAGAGTAAGATAAACATAATTTCCACTTGATTGCAATAGCTCATAACCTATTTGTCATTGATTTAATAGATAATCTAGCTAGTGGAAAGCGGACCGCCGCCTATAAACACCTAAAATCTCGAGAACTGATTGCCAGAAGATTCGGTCAGGAAGAAATCTACTATAGCCAAAAATACCAAGACATCATTGGAACATTGACCTATATTGACACTAAAGTTGTAAATAGCTACGATTAAAGAGGTTATGGACCCCACTAGTAGGAATGAAATAATGATGTTGTTGTAAAATCAAGAGTAATCACCTTTACAAATTTTTAAACAAAAACTTAAAATTATGCATCGTCCTGTAAGTTGAAAACTACGCATATTAATAATAAAAGTTATAAAAAAATGTGTGTATTTATTACAATATTTTCCGTATTGATCGTATCGATATTATGGAATTTGTCACGATTGATACCATCAATTATTTTGGCTCGATATATCGTTATCAAAGATAGATCTATAATATAATAATAATGCCGATCGTAATCATCAAACAATTCCACCGTAAGCTGTGACTGCCTACCGCCATTACTAGAACTAGGAAGATAACATAAACAAGTTGAGTTTAGAAAAACTATTTAATTACATCATTAATTCTAAAATCCATAAACGGTAACAGTGCGTACGTGATCCTTTTTGTACTCTTGACTCACATATCGCTTTAAATGTCCAGAAGCCAAAAATTGGTCGTTTATCATTAAATATTCGCCTAGCCTCAATGAGATGGCTATTTGAATATTTTTACCAGCATTTTATTCTTACAAGATTGCATTGCGTTTCATCCTTCCTTATCACATGCCTATGCGAAGACAAACGATTCCGTTTCAACTTTTCTATCACTTATGCGACTTTCTGGCTTTTTTTAATATGTAGGTAATGCACGTACACATACATCTAATCATTCATTAGCAAATTACAGCTGTAACTATTACATCATTAATAGTGTACTATAATTTTATCAACATTATGCAAAAATCTTTTCTTTCCCCACATCATTTTTTTTTTACTGTGTAGATATCACTATTTCTTCTTATTCCTGCGGTGGACATTTCGCGGTATTATTTAAATGAAACAGGTATGAAATATTCCCTTCAACTCCCCAAGCATCGCCCACACCGGTATTATTTATTCGCCTATATTTATTTAAAAAGTTGTGACGCGTCCCCGGAGTGTCGTATTCACCGTTTTGCTGTGAAAGCATTCGATGGTATTTGAATATATTGCCATTTCCTTTTATTTTATACTTGAAAACTTTTATTTTATACGTAGAGATTAGTGAGGTAGAAATAACCAGATTAAAAACAAAACCACTTATGGTTGGCAAAAATAATTCAGATAAGTTTCTTATATATTTATATTTAACACCGCGTAAGATTAATAGATCTTTCACAAGTCTTCATAAAAGTGTTATTGTGATTACCTAAAGCACAAATTAAAGGTGCTCGTTTGTCAGTTTCCAAGTACATATAAATCAAAATATTATGGTGTCACATTGGGATGACAATAAGGAGCTCGTGAAAGCCGTACAGATCGATCGATTAAAAGTTACGCGATATATTAGGGTTGTCGTTGATCATTTCAAAAACAATTTACTTTTCAGGACAATTTTGAGTTAATCACCTGTGAAATGCAAACCTCATCCGAAAATGGTACGCACGTAAGTAGTACCAGTTACACAAAGATTCCCCCTTACACAATAGTTATACCAGATTATTTCTTTACTATCTGGAAAATAATATCCGATCCGATCCGTGCGTCATATTCGTGAACGGGTGCCGTTGGTTGAGACTGGTCATCTCTTAGCTGTCTCGGTTATTGTAAACTTATTTTAAATTGTTTATTATGATTATATTTTTATCTAGACCTCTTTTAACGTACACGACTTGTTACATTGTTCTAAAAAGATATCTTGGAGTTCCTTGCGCGTTCTTCTCCATAGAAATCTACTGTTTAGAACGAGCAGCTAGCTTCAACTTTCTGACTGACTGACTCTTTAACAGTTAAAAAATTTAAAAGTACCCGTAAATGGTTTATTTGTAATAAATGGTTTTGAGATTGAGTTTCAATAATAATATAGTGAGTTGTGTATATCGAAGCAAGGCCGATAACAAAAAAAAATTTGCGTAGAACCATTGACAATGTAAAAGTTATTACTGCGTCTATTATTTTGATGTAAACATTTTGCTTCACATTTGTAGTTTTACTAATAGATCAATTTTCTTTTATGACTTTATTTTGAACTTTTACTACCATACAACGTACCATACCATAGAAGTTCAAATTATATCATAAAAGTAAATTGATAAACAATAACAATCTTTTTAATAACAATTGGTAAGCAATAATGATAAAGTTACAACCCCATTAAAATAGTAAAAGAACTGCTCAATATCCTAATTAGTCTATTTGATTCTGGGAATGTTACTTGTCTACACTAATATTATAAAGAGGAAAACTTTGTTTGATTGTAATGAATAGGCTCAAAAACTACTGGACCGATTTTAAAAATTCTTTCACTATTCGAAAGCTACATTATCCACGAGTAACATAGGCTATATTTTATTTTGGAGAAAAATAGGGTTCCGTAAGATATTTTGGTTTTTCGGCCACAAGGTGTAAAAAAACAACCAGAAAAGTTACTTATTTTGCGTACGCTGCCTAAACTATAAAAGATAGAACCATAAAATGTTCTAATTAATTGTTGATCTTATAAATATCTACAAAAAAGTCCGCGACACACTATATCTATCTATGTCGAGTGAGGCACAACAACCATTTTTTCATTTAAAAATCTTGAATGATTTTTGGACTACATTTAAACGCGTTTATTTTACTCATGCTATTAATCCTTATCAAAATAAATTTCATCACTAAGTACAGTTTATGTAGATAATATTTGGTTTTTAAATGATTAAAATTGAACGTTTGGTTTTGAAGTTATGGCGAAATTAAAATATTACGATTTCTGCTGCTGCACTGCGCGTTGCGAAGTGGGCGTCACCAAGGTGCGCGTGCGGGAGGGGAGTTTAGATCTATGAGTAAGGTACCCGCGCGGCTCAATCGCGTGGTCGGCTCCCTACGCAGCGTGCGCGAAGTCTAATAATTTTCGTGCGTTTTTATTAGATTCAAAAGTTCTTCTCAGAGCTAACCAACAGTTCTTTTCAGGGCTAATCCATCTATATATGACAGAGTTATGCCCGAACACACATAAAAAATATATATATCAATCAAACAAAGTTTTCCTCTTTATAATATTAGTGTAGATTATATAAACATTCGAATTGATAACCTCCTCCTTTTTGAAGTCGGTTAAAAATAGTACCGTAGCAAAAATTGTTCCAAGTGATGAGCATTTTCTGCTGAGAGAATAAATTTGAAGATCTGGAACACCTGATGTGGAACTCCAAGAGCCCAGCTACACCATAACGCATATATTAATGACGTCTTAGTAAAAGTTGTTTGGTCTGATGAGCATTTCCTGTTGACTTATAAAAATCGAAGATAAGAAACATCTGAAGTGGAAGTCAAAGCTGTAGTTTTTAGAATTTCACTGTAAAGTTATTACTAATTTCACTGTATATTATAACTAGCTTCAGCCCGCGACTTCGTCCGCGGATCCTGTTGCTTATGCCAGCGACAACGGGGTCGGCAAAATCATAGATCTGAAACGTCTGATGTCGAATTCTAAGAGCCCGGGGACGGGAAAACAACGGGATGCGCGAGACGATTCGAGACGTTCAAAAAGTACAATTTTGAATCATACCTCCGATGGCGGAACATGTGGCGTAGTCAATCATAGGAGTATATGTAAATGCACTCCGTTCCTTATCAACCCAAGGACGGTCGCCATGCCCTACGCTACGGCTATATCTTGAGACACATCCGATTCTTCAGATGACATCGACATTCTGTTCAGAGAATGTCGAAGTCGATCAGAATTCAAACGTTCGTTGCGCTCTTCTTCTGTCTCTTCATGCCGTACTCCAGCAATTCTTTCTCTCTCACTTTCGAACTGATTATAAATATTTTGTTGTGTGCGTGTTCGGGACAATGTATGATAACCTCGATCAGCAGTTAGTCGCGCATCACGTTCATCACTCGTTTCAAAAGACCTGTTAGTAGATGTGCGAATACGCTGAGAACTCAAGCGTGATTCTGTATCGGTAAACGTTTCAGATTCGCGAGACAATGCATGTCGCTCACGATCAGCGGACAGTCGCGCATCACGTTCCGCACTTGTCTCTAGACACCTAGAAACAGATGCGTTGATACGATGAGAACTCAAGCGCAATTCTCTATCTGTGAACGTCTCCGACTCGCGAGACAATGCGTGACGTCCACGATCAGCGGTCAATCGCGCATCACGTTCCCCACTTGTCTCTAGAGACCTAGAAGTCGATGCGTAGATACGCTTGGAACTCAAGCGCAATTCTCTATCCGTGAACATCTGCGATTCGCGAGACAATGCGTGACGTTCACGATCAGCGGTCAGTCGCGCATAACGTTCCCCACTTGTCTCTAGAGACCTAGCAGTCGATGCGTAGATACGCTTGGAACTCAAGAGCAATTCCCTATCTGTGAACGTCTCCGACTCGCGAGACAATGCATGACGTTCACGATCAGCGGTCAGTCGCGCATCATATTCTTCACTGGTCTCTAGAGACCTGGATGTAGATATGCGTAAATACGCTGAGACGTGCTTCGCGATTTGAAGAGGTTTCCACGGAGCGAGTTGCAGCCTAATGATCTCGAACACGCATCAAGTCTCTCCGGACGCTCTTCGGTAGATTCTTGGGAACTTATGATCCTCAATCTTTTAGCTCCTTTGGAACATTGGGAAAGATTTGACCTCTTTCTAGGCATGGTTATAGTTTTATTGTGAAGATACCTGATCAATTAAAATGTAAGTGACTGCCCCCTGCGTTACCGGGTAGGCTACCGTGTCACGAAGATAAATGAAAAAGGAAATTAAACACTCAAATAACATAAGCCCAAAGGCATATTTATTCGATAAAATAAAAAATAAAAATGGGAGTTTTGTTTTGAGTTTGGGAGGCCAGTAGGGTAAAATTTTCAATGATATACCATCGTCATCAAAAATCAGTCCTAAACTGTCACCGCCTTCACCGCGTGGAGGTACTCCCAGCTTATATCTACACTAATATTATAAAGAGGAAAACTTTGTTTGATTGTAATGAATAGGCTCAAAAACTACTGGACCGATTTTAAAAATTCTTTCACTATTCGAAAGCTACATTATCCACGAGTAACATAGGCTATATTTTATTATAATCTCTCGGGTTCGTCCTGAGGCAGTCGGCTCCGTTCACCAGCAAGCACGCAATTGTGGCGCTATACTTTGCTTTTGTTCGCAGCAAGCTCGAATTTAATTCGATTGTGTGGGATCCGCACGAGGGGAAGTACAAACTCCTATTGGAGCGAGTACAGCGAAAGTTCTGCAGGTACCTGTATAAAAAACTATATGGGTATTATCCCTACTTGTATCCTTCTCTGTTTGTGTCAGGAATGGTGGGTATTGATACCCTCGAGCTAAGACGCAAATGTGCGCTACTTTTGCATTACTTTCTGCTACTTAATGGTAAAATTGATAACCCTACGGCTCTGTCGCGCTGTGGGCTATCCGCACCAACCCAATACATGCGACTACGATCGCGCCCTCTGCTGGCGGCGCCTTACAGAGTCCGGACTCGAACCGCACAGTACGCGGCAACAAACCAGGCGTTGGCTTTGCTCAACACACTTACTGCTCAGCAACCGGATGTAGACATATTCCACTCCAATGTGCGACTATTTTTACAAAAGTGTAAAGATTGTTTTTCCGCGTAAGACGGTTCTTATTATATTATTATTAAATTACTTATTGAATAAGTTTTTAAATTATTTGCTATTTATTGTGTTTAAATTAATTCTAATGTTTTATTTTTATTTTGTTTAATTTTTAATATTAATGTGATTCAAATGATTTTATTCTATTTTTTAATTCAAATTGACATTTCTTTTTTTATACTGTTTTTGTTATGATAATGATAATTTATAATTGTAATCGTTGACTCTCTGTATGTGTTGGTGGCTACTGTTAGTGCAGAGAGTAATTAAAATAATAATAAATAAATAAATAATAAATAAATATGTCTTCGTAATTTGTCCGTATTGTTTTATGCTGTATGGTACATAATTTTACCACCAACACAATGTTTCAAATCAATCAGATTGCATGTTTAATAAGCTTCTAATTAGGCATGTTTTTTAGAGTTCAGGCTTAAACTTATCATAAAATTCAAGGCTGTTAAAGATCCTAAAATAAGTTCACGGACACGGACACGGACTCCTATTTAAAAGCAAAATACAATATTTATTTTCAATTCACCACGTGATCGAGTTCTTTAGAAACACAAATTCATATTCATTTCTTTGTTTGATTGGACACAAACTAGCGATAATTGCAAAACGTTAGGTCAAATGCATTATTTCAACAAATTTCAAAGAAACGAGTAAAATAGACGTTTTTTAATCGCAACGCACAATACTGGAGCCAACATCTAGTTACCATAAATGCATCCCAGTAATTGGCCGAAAGGAACCCATAGTACAATTGAGAAATTGTACAAAAGCAGCAATAAAGCTATTTAGTAAATGTACGAGACGATAGGCTGAGCGGAGAATTTCTAATATTCAGGAGACGAAGGAGTGGGGAGTCGGTTTGACACCAGAAGAAGGGGCAGTCGGTTTAAGACCACTATAGGATGCGGACGTTATATTTAGTTTAAGTAAGGGTGTTTGGAGAATACCAAAAGGCTATATCCCGGTGGAGTGTCGTAAGAGAGCGAATATTATTTATTAAGTTGAATATAGTTAGGCATAAGTCCAGTTTGGCTAATCTAGTACGTAACGAGTATCCGTGTTTGTGTGTGTATTGGTGAGCGACTGGGTGAGTCTTTCATTATAATAATTAACCCTGGCTGATAAACTTGTAATTAAATAATAATAATAATAAAATAATAAAACCATTTATTTTCAGGTAACAAAGACCCATAGAAAAATACCTTAACATAAGTATACATATAACAATATAAATAATAAAATAAATGTCCGCGAAAGCGGCGGAATACCACATCCTGTGGCCAAAAGCTTTCATCCAACACCTGATGCAGGCAGCATGTTGGTTTGTGGTGCGCATACCGCGCACCACAAACGCCTTAAAGTTGACGTTGCGATGCGACTCCGGCAACTGCACTCTCGGCGCGTACTTCAGCCTTTGGCGCACGTACTTCACGATGTCTTCCGTGTCAGTGGTGTAGTGGAGACGGGAAATATACACTGGGGTATTCGGCTTCGCAGCACGTAGTTTTTCGTTGGGCTCCGTAGGAGCCTTGCCGCAGCGGTTCTTACAGCTCTGCCGGCGCTTCCTCCTTTGCACCGTCACGAAGCCGTCATCATCAGCCCGGTTCGCTTCCTTCATAGTCACGGGCTTTGCGGGGGGAGCAGTGGGGGTGCTCACAGTGACCAACGGATCAGATGGTCGAGTCGGTCGGGCAGCGCTGCGGGGAGGAGCTGCGGTAACGGGAGCGGAGCAACGAGGCACGCTTGTGGCGCAACACGCTGACTCAGCAATCGGCGCCGGCGACAAAACTGCTGACGCGAAACTCATGACTGATGTGTCTAGGCAGCCGACACCTCGGCGCGTATTTGCATTGCTTACACGCACCGGTGACCCAGTTAACGCTACAGAGTTGCGCATCTCATCGAGTTCTGTGCGCAGGTCTGCAACAGTGCTCTGGGATGTCTCCAACTTCCACTGCACATCAGCTAGACTAGCCTTCAAAGACTTAGCTGAAAACACTTCTAGCCTTCATTATTATGAATTCCTTAGTCTTCTTTACTATTTCTTTCAATCCTTTCCTGGTCCTATAAACGAGACGTAGCATTGGACTACTTCATATCTTAGGAATTCATTTCATATATTCGGTGGAAGTGTGACCAGTCTGGGACGAGCTCTACAGGGTCGTGTGGACGGAGGGGCCCGACCTCTTCTCCTTCAGAGAAGCCGATCTATAATACTTCTTAAATCAATAATTTTAACACAATTAAGAAAAACGAAAATTTTATTAGCTTAGGGTATTTTAGGAACAGTCACAAAGGCAACAGAAGATTTTTAGGAAAGTCTGTAAATAATTGTAGACTATTGCACCATAAACTGATACTGATGAAATCAAATCAGCAAATACAGTCAACAGCTACTTTGTGGGCCTGGGAAAAACTTAGCCACAAAAATACAACACCAAAATGCAAATTTATCAACTTACTCTTGTCTGGAAAGTACTTGTGACTCTATTTGTATTTTGGAGGCTGACAATTCCGAAGTTGAGAGAATCGAAAGCAGTCTTAAATCCGGTTCTACTGCAGGAGTTGACGGCATTTCTGAAAACATCTTGAAACTAACACGCCAAGTTAACACTTGGCGTGTTAGTTTCAAGATGTGCGTGATATCTTCAATCTCGCAATATCCACTGGTGTTTTCCCAGATGCTTTCAAAACGGCTTTAGTTCACCCTATTCACAAGGGAGGGGACAGAGATAATGTCGGCAACTATAGACCCATTTCTATTCTACTTACTATCTCAAAAATTTTAGAGAAAATATTTAACAACCGTCTGCTTTCGTACTGCTGACTCAGCAATCGGCGCCGGCGACAAAACTGCTGACGCGAAACTCATGACTGATGTGTCTAGGCAGCCGACACCTCGGCGCGTATTTGCATTGCTTACACGCACCGGTGACCCAGTTAACGCTACAGAGTTGCGCAACTCATCGAGTTCTGTGCGCAGGTCTGCAACAGTGCTCGGGGATGTCTCCAACTTCCTCTGCACATCAGCTAGACTAGCCTTCAAAGACTTAATGTCCTTCAACAGGCTCGTAACGTCGACGTGGTCGAACGTGGTTGAACTTGTTCAGGTCCCTCGCCACAAACGCCGGCACGTAGTCAGGATCGGTCGCCTTAGAAGCGTGATGATGTCTTGCACACTCTTTGTCCCGTCGCGCCGACGAGACACCATCTGGTCGACTTTATTGAGCGACCGGAACAGCAGCTGCTTCGCAGCAGCAATATCGTCCTCGCTGAAGTTCGATACACAGATCTGGATGGCGGACACCTCGTCCATCACGTCCAGTTTCTGTTGCAGGAACGCCAGCAGTTCATTTGACACAAGTTTATCACTCATGGCAACAAAATTACGAGCGACGGCTTGCGCCGCGCTTTACAATAATAATAATATTATGAACCGTGTCGCAATGTCCGCCTCAGAGCGCGGTGCACACAAGACTGTGCCTGTGTGTATTAAAGTCACGCCCAGGGGTGTAGGGACCATGTCTGCACATGAGCATGATGCCGACGCAATGCCGCTGGAACTAGCCGCCCCGTTGCTAGACAAGGACGGTCGCACGGTTGCCGCACGAACGCCGCTTGCGTCACTAATCAAGGAAGTGTT
This sequence comes from Charanyca ferruginea, assembly GCA_947361185.1. Lineage (NCBI taxonomy): Eukaryota > Metazoa > Arthropoda > Insecta > Lepidoptera > Noctuidae > Charanyca > Charanyca ferruginea. The sequence goes on along the minus strand of OX376074.1, from coordinate 5,580,911 downwards.
ACTTTAAGTACTCCGAGTGTAGATGTGAGGTATCGTGAGAGTGACGTCTGACCAAATACTTGTTACATTGGTGTAAGGGTAACTCACATGTTTTATAATAATTAACATACTTGGCATCCCCAGTCTTATCTTAGCTGAAAACACTTCTAGCCTTGATTATTATGAATTCCTTAGTCTTCTTTACTATTTCTTTCAATCCTTTCCTGGTCCTATAAACGAGACGTAGCATTGGACTACTTCATATCTTAGGAATTCATTTCATATATTCGGTGGAAGTGTGACCAGTCTGGGACGAGCTCTACAGGGTCGTGTGGACGGAGGGGCCCGACCTCTTCTCCTTCAGAGAAGCCGATCTATAATACTTTTTAAATCAATAATTTTAACACAATTAAGAAAAACGAAAATTTTATTCGCTTAGGGTATTTTAGGAACAGTCACAAAGGCAACAGAAGATTTTTAGGAAAGTCTGTAAATAATTGTAGACTATTGCACCATAAACTGATACTGATGAAATCAAATCAGCAAATACAGTCAACAGCTACTTTGTGGGCCTGGGAAAAACTTAGCCACAAAAATACAACACCAAAATGCAAATTTATCAACTTACTCTTGTCTGGAAAGTACTTGTGACTCTATTTGTATTTTGGAGGCTGACAATTCCGAAGTTGAGAGAATCGAAAGCAGTCTTAAATCCGGTTCTACTGCAGGAGTTGACGGCATTTCTGAAAACATCTTGAAACTAACACGCCAAGTGTTAACTTGGCGTGTTAGTTTCAAGATGTGCGTGATATCTTCAATCTTGCAATATCCACTGGTGTTTTCCCAGATGCTTTCAAAACGGCTTTAGTTCACCGTATTCACAAGGGAGGGGACAGAGATAGTGTCGGCAACTATAGACCCATTTCTATTCTACTTACTATCTCAAAAATTTTAGAGAAAATATTTAACAACCGTCTGCTTTCGTACTTCCAAGCAAATAACCTTTTATCCGAAAACCAATACGGCTCCAGAGCTGGAATCGCTACAGAAGATGCGGTTATTGCATGCTCTGAATTTATCCTCGTGCTCTGGATAGCAAACAGAGATGTCTTGGTATATTTCTAGATACAATGGCAATGATAGGCTCGTCGAGTCAAAGCTCCAAAGTCTTGAGCATCGACGCCGAGTTGCTGGCCTGTCGGTTTTCTATCGGTTGCATTTTGGGGAGTGTGCTACGGAATTGCATAATTTAATTACGCCAAGCCTGTTCCATCATCGGACCACGAGACATACGGCGATGCGCCACCGGTACATGGTGGACATCCCACCCACACGCACGAATCGTTTTGGAAACACATTCATTGTGCGGTACTGCTAAGGAGTGGAATTTCCTGCCTGAGTCTGTGTTTCCTGATAGCTACAACCTGGGAGTCTTTAAGTCAAGAGTGAATAGGTTAGTTCTAGGCAAGCGTGCTCCATCTTAGACCACATCATCGCTTCCCATGTGAGATAGTGGTCAAACGTATGCCTATCAATAGACAAAATATGTATATATGTAGGATCACCAGGTGCGAGGAGGAGTGCCGAGCGGTATAGTGTAACAGTTCTGATATTTTAGAAAATAAAAGGCTATGTAGAACTGTATGAATTGAATTTAATAGCTCTCACAAGAAAGATTAGAATGTGATGAGTATAAAAAACAACAGAAGTAAATTTAAATCACTAACTTAAACACACTACCTAGTATAGGCAGAGAGTTCCAGGTTAGAAGGATCCACAGCCTGGCCGGCAACAGGATCGGCCGAAGAGAAGAGTGGCGCGATCAGCTCGGGGACGGAGGTCCCCAGGCGGTCAGTAGGAGGACCCGCCCTGGGAGCAGCAGGCACGCGACAGCTCGACTTAACCCGCTTAACCGACTCTCGGTTGTGGACCTGTAGTCTTGCAGTAAGTAGACTGGTAGACTTCAGCAACGTAAGCGTATGGGTAATCAGCGTGTTACCCAAGCGACAGCGAGATCTAGACTGACTCTTTGACAGGTTTTGTTTTCTGACCGCTCTTCCGAAATTCGTAAAAAATCCAATTATGAATCCTATTTCTAGAACGGTCATATCGCTTTCTAAAGCAGGGTATTATAGTACCGGCCAGACTCAAATATTGCAGACTGCCATTTATTTTAATTTATTAGTGCGAATAGGATCTAAAGAAACACGCGATACATCAGCGGGTGTTCAGCCGTTTAATATAAAATACCACCATACATGCTTACAAAATCAACAACATGGAGGTTTTATGTAAGCCGTAAACTTTTAGGAGTAACATTGACGGTCGTCAAGTTTGACGACTGTCATTGACAAACATGTCAAAGCAAAACATTATTTATTTTTCAGATATAAAAGATGATATGAAATGATGATGATGTAGAAATATAATGTAATGAAACACAGAGAAGACCAGCATAAAAAACTGTAAGTACAGTCGAACCACGTTTTTAGTTTACACATTGCACGCACACGCGGTATGAAGAGTTACATACACAAACGTTAAATTGAACGAACGAGTTTTGCTTTTTATTAGTGTGCGTATGTCGCGTCACTAAGCAGTAACTATAATATCAATGTATGTATCGTCATCAGTAATCTGTATAATTGAATAAGTTATAATATTTCGCATCCAATCATTGTAACAGGTTTGGCGCAATGGCTAACGTATCTGGTTAGTTATTAAGATGTCTTAAGATCAAATCTCGGTTGCAATACATTCTTTTTGTTTGTAAACATAATTTTCGTAAAACTTTCATAACCTAGTTGAATTGCTAACAATTCAATTCCGTTCACAGATGAGTAAAATAACGTTTGAGAAGTGCGCACGGAACTCTCAGTCAATTTATTTTGACCGTTTAGGAAATAACTACCCACAATTTTTGTTTATTTTTTTATACTTCCACCTTAGTTTATAAAAAATGAGCATTCTTCGTTGTCAGTCTACGAATATAAATTGCAATCCTAAGTATATAGATGAACACTCATATTTCTGTGCGTTCTTTGTTTGTGATGCAATTGTGCTTGAACTTCTTCCAACCATGCAACAAGACGCAATTCATTGTTTTGCATGAGCAAAACGTTTTCATTAGTGAAATTGCAAGGTGATTATTAATATCGGTGAGTAACTAAGATACTCGTGACAATGTTTTCATTACGTTAGTAATATTCCAACTCAAATTCTTAACTTATTTCACCTTTGACCTATGACTAAATTAATGTAAAATAATATTTAAATATATCAGAATTTGATTCTGATAAAATTTACTTATGCCAGTCTGTTTTTGTCTAACATAAAACATTTAGTCAAAATAATTAAAATCTTTTAAATGATGTAATTAAAATAGTCATGAAACACGTTTATTATTTATCTAGTAAATAAATAACGGTATTAAGTTTTATTACAATGAGGCAATATAAGACAGTCAGTTAATTTATTTATGATTAATTATCCACCAATTCACCATTGTTTATGCATGCATTATTTTAAATATTATTTTGTTTTTATTCATTAAGGAGAACCGTGCAGTTATGTGTCCATCGGAGTGCGTATTCTGAAGAAATAGACCATCATCGACGTGGGCCAAAACCGAAGGCGAATTCTTCGGCTCGTTACCACGACATCGTGGCAAGGCTGTTTACGGGACTAATCCGTTTTTATCCACCCGCATAACTGCATCAACACATAATGACATGTGTGCTTACAAACAGTGCGATATCACCTGCTGACCGGCATGAACCTGGTTTAAGTTTATTTATTTATTTATTTATTTACATTCATTAACACACAAAGCAAGCAAGCAAGTTGCAGTAAGCCACCACGGAAGATTTTTCTGTCCAACGCTCACCGGCAAAAACAAATTCTATTCGCTAGGTCATATTATCATATTCATTTTAATTGGGAGAACAATGTGTTTATTTTAGTGATGAGAAATGTTTAAAGTCGTTTATGGATGGCGTTAAAATACTGTAAACGAAGCCGAATTACTATTAATATACTTAGGTTTAAAAGCTACTTCATGTTGCCGTGATTCTCTTATAAACACCTAAGTTATTATGTATAGTCCGTAGTTGACAGTTATTTGCAGTATATATTTTGAAGTGTAAGTGATGTTATTGTTATTCAGTTAGAAGTTAAATTAATTTCTTACTATCTAACATGTTGATTCACTTCACTTTCAATTCCACTTTGTTTCAATTTGTATACATTGAAAAAACAATTACGTCCATTCATATTCAATAAAAAGAAAACTTTGTCTTGTCTTATAAACTCTTAATGAAGTTGCTAATAGTGTTCTAATCATAAAAAAGTTAGGTATCAATAGCGATATAATAATATTTTTACAATAGTTTGCGTTATATAAATAATTGTATTGGCTACACGTAGTTTTTTATTTGCTAATATTATAACCCATGCCAAATTGAACCCTAAGCCAACTCTTGTAAGAAACATAATAGTCGAAACGAGCTGGCTCATTCACTAATGACCCAATAGCGATAAGGAACAATAGGATTCCGCATTCCATCTTTTATTAGTGATCGATGATTCCAACGCCTAGGTTATTTAATAAAATATTTTGATTTATTTTATTGGTTTTATTTAATTACCTTTTTATTTTTTTGTTTAAGTCATTTTATTTGACATAAAATATTAATGTTTTATGGGACAAAGGAAAAATAAAAACCTAAAACCATAACACCTGCCGGGGTTTGATCTTACGACACGAGGTTTATCTATGCCAAGTGCTTCCACCAACCGGCTACCTGGTCCTTATTTATAAGGTTGAAATATTGGACTTCATTCAATTAAAATTGGTATACGTGGGTATATCATACGCACACAAACAGTTTAACTTCATAACCGACCAACCGACTAGTTCATTTACACACACAGTGACAATATCCCGTATGTGTGGCCTGTAAATCAATTACGTTGGCCGAGTGTACATAATATATATTCTATTCATAAGATTCCAAGAATCTATAAAAACAAATATTATAAAATGTAAACATAAGATGCTATGAATGATTTCATGCTTATAAAAAGTAAATATAGTTATCGGGTTAAACCGAAATACTATAATAGTCCATCGTCAGGACTATAGGCGTTCCCATTATCCCATTACGGATTAACAAGACCTGTACAAACAATTACACACTACATAAAGAAAACACAATACAAATGGTAATTAGTAAGTAAGTTAAAGGTACAGTAACAATACAGTTAATCGAACAGACCATTAAAGTCCCACAGTTCGTACAGTGGCCAAGCCAGCCACCCAATGTTTATGCATGATAACCGAACAAACCCTTAAGGTATACAGTTCGTACAGCGGCCTAAGCCACCCAATGATAAACGAACAAACCCTTAAGGTTTATAGTTCGTACAGCAGCCTAAGCCACCCAATGATAAACGAACAAACCCTTAAGGTTTACAGTTCGTACAATAGCATAAGCCACCCAAATACAAAGTGTATCGCTCGCTAGCAGCAAGCCTATACAGCTATGTGAATATACAGTAGCGCGGTACCAGGTAAACCGACAGTATTGTCGGGAGCAGGAACTCTTTACTGAGTCGAATCCGAGGATCGACTGGCATGCCTATTTATTTATTTTTTTTTTTTCGGATTGGCATCTCGCAGGTCAACCTAGGAGGTTGTCGGCTGCTTAACCGGACTTTCCTGTGGTGCCTTAAAAAATATTATTTTTAGGGCTTCCAGCCAGGGCAAAAAGCTTACAAACTAAGCGACTACACGCTAAGGGCACCCCCTGTGGGGTACGAGCCTCGGCTTAGGGCGTCGCTGGGAGAGGACAGCAAAGGGACAGGCTGGATCGGATTTCCATTATTTAGGGACGAATTTAAAACTACAGGCTCAGCGGCACGGGCTGGCACGAGCAAGGGTCGGGGAGGGGACGGACGGGGTCATCGCGGCGGGCCTCGGCGGCGAGGACGGAATGACGGCGGTCTGTGTCTGTGTTTCTTAACTGTACTGGTGGACTTATTGCTCTCCTGGAGGAGAGTAATAGCATCGTCAGGGTCGGTTAGAGTATGTCTCGGTCGTCGAGTCTTACTAATACGGGAGGGAGTGTACCGGGCGGCCGATACGATTAACGGGTTAGAGTGCTTCTCAGCAGTGTCGAAGAAGCGCTTGGCGGAGCGTTTCATGAACTGCTGGATGGTAGGTATTTTTAGATCGAGATGGAGGTTCTCGTTGCGAAGGTAAAAAGGGGCTCCTGTGATTCTTCGCAAGAAACGGTTTTGGAGGGTCTGCATCCTATGGAGACGGTATGGTTTCGCGTGTGCGAATGCAGCACAGGCGTACGTCATGATGGGACGAATGCACGCCGTGTAAATGCGCAATTTGCACTTGAGTGACAAAATGCTGCGTGTATTCAACATGAAGTAGAGCCTACCGAGAGCGAATGCGGCGCGCGAACGCACCGTCTTTATGTGCTCTCCGAAAGTAAGATGGTGGTCCAGAATCACACCTAGGTATTTGGCTTGCTTCTCCCAAGGGATAGGCTTACCGAACATGGTTATCGGACTGGTGCCATGCCTACGGAGTGCACGCTCTTTTATAAGACGACGCCCCCACCTTGCAACCTCTCCATACCAAGTCTGTTCAATGGCGCACGGAAGTGCATCACGCGTTTACTTGATACAAAACACTAAGCTAATAAGATCTCATTATAAAGTAATCAAATAATAATTGTCATGAATAAACAATAGTGATTTCATAAAGTAATGCTCGGTGACCTCAGTAGAGCTTCCGAAAGAGTGGGTCTTAAAATGAACATGGACAAAACCAAGGTCATGTTGAATGCCCATGTAACACCCACTCCTATCAAGATCGGAGACTCTACACTCGAAGTTGTAGACGATTATGTCTACCTGGGACAAACGATCCAGTTAGGTAGGTCTAACTTCGAGAAAGAGGTCAATCGTCGAATCCGACTCGGCTGGGCAGCGTTCGGGAAGTTGCGTGGTATCTTCTCGTCCAACTTACCGCAGTGTCTCAAGACGAAAGTCTATGACCAGTGTGTGTTGCCAGTGATTACATACGGGACCGAAACGTGGTCGCTCACAATGGGCCTCATCAGAAGGCTTAAAGTCACCCAAAGGGCAATGGAGAGGGCTATGCTCGGAGTTTCCTTGCGTGATAAAATCAGAAATGAGGATATCCGCAAGAGAACCAAGGTTACTGACGTAGCCCGAAGAATTGCCAAACTTAAGTGGCAGTGGGCAGGGCACATTGCTCGCAGAACAGATGGCCGATGGGGTCGAAAAGTTCTAGAGTGGCGACCGCGAACCGGAAGACGTTGTGTTGGAAGGCCTCCCACTAGGTGGACCGATGACCTGGTAAAGGTTGCGGGGATCCGCTGGATGCGAGTCGCACGGGACCGGTCAATGTGGCGCCACTTGGGGGAGGCCTATGTCCAGCAGTGGACGTCTTTCGGCTGAAATGATGATGATGATGATGAAAGTAATTCGTTTTACATTCAAAGTAACGTGTCAACAATTGTTTTGAATAAAACCATCGATAACAATTATCATAATAAAGTAACCACAAATCAGTGTGCATACACTGAGTACTCAATAAATCATGTTTCGTGTTAATAGACAATAATGGATAGTAAAATCACTTAAATTAACAATAAGAAACACAAATCATAACCACAATTGTGATTAATAAACCGTCTCCGACATATATATCACTGTCTCTGCGCCTATACTCTTATCAAAACTGGAACGCTTGGGGATATGTGGTATTGCACTGGATATTTTCTCAAGTTATCTAGAAAATCGACACCAGCATGTTAAAATAGGTGAGGTAATAAGTGACAAGGCAAAAATTTAATTTGGCGTTCCATCTATATAAACGACCTGTGTTCGCTTTCACTAACTAACTGCACGGTGTTTACCTACGCTGATGATACAGCTCTACTTATTCACGGTAAAGATTGGAGTGAAGCAGATAAATATGCTCAGATAGCACTAGACCACAGTATATAGATAGGAACAGTACGGAAACTACGTACAAACGCTCGAAACGGCACACTCACACATACGCGCGCATCTACGATACCCCTAAGCGATAGTCGCGGTGCTCTCAGTCACGGCCTCACGGGTGCCGTGTTTGACCGAGTAGTCGCCTAATACATTTATTCATTGCGCTACGGACCGTCCATCTTTTTAAAAATGCCTCGAGCGTATTATTGTGTAGCTTACGGCTGTTTGAACTCGGCTTTTTCAAAACCGGAGCTTTCGTTTTTAAAACTTCCTGCTGATCTTAAAAGGTAAGAATGATTTATTGTTGAATATGATTAAATATGTACAGCCGCCATCTTTGTTTTACAAAAAAGTTCATATGAAATTCGTGAATTTATTTGTAAAACAAAGATGGCGGATTTTTTATTCGTTGATGTTTATTTTTTTCGTCATGGGAGTCTTTATAGTTTTCGTGGGTGCCAAAACCGTAAGGACAAAATGTAAATCCAAGATGGCGGCTGTATTTTTTTTAAATTTATTTGGCATGGGTGTCACTTTCGTAGTTTTCGAGGGTGAGGTCAAAATGTAAATCCAAGATGGCGACTTCAAAAATTGTAAAATTTTTGTCAAATCTTGGATTTACATACATACAAAAATTGTCAAATCTTGGATTTACATTTGACCTCACTAATGGCTTTAGCACCTTCAAAAAATACGAAAATGACAACCATGACAAAATATACAGCCGCCATCTTGGATTCAGATTTTGACCTCACTATCGGTTTTGGCACCCACGAAAACTATGAAAACGATCCCCATGACTAAAAATTAGAAAATTTTTGAAGTCGCCATCTTGGATTTACATTTTGACCTCACTATTGGCTTTAGCACCCTCGAAAACTACGAAAGTGACACCCATGACATAAAAAAAATTATAGCCGCCATCTTGGATTTACATTTTGACCTCACTATCGGTTTTGGCACCCACGAAAACTATGAAAACGATACCCATGACTAAAAATTTAAAAAATTTTGAAGACGCCATCTTGGATTTACATTTTGACCTCACTATTGGCTTTAGCACCCTCGAAAACTACGAAAATGACACCCATGACAAATAAATTTAAAAAAATGACAGCCGCGATCTTGGATTTACATTTTTACCGGAAGGAGGGAGAGACCAAAGCCAAATCATAACCGCTAAACGCGTCAAAAAAGTTCGTTACAATAAAACACATCAATTTTACAGACATTAAGAGTGACAACCCTAACGCTCCAATGGAGCGTAGGTAATTTTTTCATCAAATAGGCCTAGTTTCCATACTGATCATATCTTTATACTGTGACTAGACGCTGTTATGAATTGGCTAACCAAAAACCTGTTGACCTTAAGAGGAAATACCACGGGCTAGACAATTGAAAATTAGGTATTTGTAAAATCTATTGCTGTCGCGTGATGCCTGAACACGAACCGCAGAGCGCGATAGAGACAACTGCAGCTTTGACCGAAAATACCTATTAAAAGTACACAAAATCAATGATTCGTAGTCCCCTGATTTCTTCTCCAAAACTTAGCCGATTTAACTGCTTTTTTCATTAAAAAATAAAGAAAGGCTTTTGCCGTATTTCTATGTTTTCTATTTTTTATATAATCAAGTCAATTTTGTTTTCTGAATGTTTGAACACAGCGGAAAATCATGCCAATTTTTTAGGTTTTTGAATATTCATATCTCTTTTAATAATAAATTTATGAGAAAAAGGAAAACATAGTGACATGCCAATAGTAGCCATGGATATTTAAAAAAAAAAAAATTGATCTACTGGCATTATCCAGGGAGGAAACAGGGGACTAAGTTTGTATGGAAAAACGGCCCTTGTGTTTCCTCTTAAATGCAGAAAAAACTAAATTAGTCTCGTTCTCTTTAAGAAACCAATCTCAGCCAAGCACATCACTTACTATTCAAGCCCACACCAGTCATGGGCTCCCAATGCATTCATCTTGGTATATGTCCTCCTTTAACAAATCTGCAAAATCGGCAAATCTGTTGCGTCGCAACCTAAGCGACAAAGTAAAATAGGGGGAAAACCGAAGAAGGGTGCTGCTCAACCAGCCCTGACTGCGGTCCGTAGTTCCTTGCCAGGAGCGGGCCAAGTTGATGAAGAGGGTTTCACCAAACTGGAGAAGAAGAAGAGGAGGCCCAATTCTCGTAACCTGTGCGGTACCGCACCGTGTGGACCCAACATGCTGCTGCGTCCTGCTGTGCCTACGACGCAGCAGGACGCAGGGGTGAAGACCGACTGGACTCTGAGGGTTGAAGCGTTGGAATCACGACACAACATCAACTTAAAGCCGTTCGTGGTACGAGTTCCAACCTAACATCAACAGACCTTTTTGAAAGAGGACTTTTGGCCGAAAGGTGTCGTACGAGTATATCGACGTTTCCGAGGACAGCGAAATACGACGCCGACAACGTAAAGTGTTAAGTTTTTAAATTAATAAATTTCTCCAGATGCATAAATTGAATTACCATCAATGTAAAAATACTGTGAAACTGTGGCTGATGAATCAATCTTATGATGAAACAGAAGAATTCGCGCCTCATATCCTCATATCACACATCACACACATACATACGCACACACACACACACACACACACACACACACACACACACACACACACACACATACACTCACGCACGCGCACACATTTCTCTTCTATTATATTTTTCCTAATGTAAATTGTTTTGTAAATTGTAATTAGTTAATAAGTCTATTAGCATATTGTAAGCATACATTTTTTTAATCACTGACTCCCAAGTCACAGGCTATAAACCTAATTTGGGAGCCAGAAGATAAATTTGTACCTTTTGTAAGGGGCAACTGCATTCTATTTTGCTTATATTTTATGACTTTTGAAAGTGCCTCGGTCTAATTGAAAATAATGATTTGACCTTGACTTTGACTTCTGAAAATACAAGTATTTAGTAGAAATACGCCTGCGAAACCGTATCCATAATATAATGCTGGCACTTCACTTAGCGTATGTGTGCAAATATTCGCCTTATTTGGATAGTACAAAATCTTTTTCATTTCATTAACTATGGGGTATATTTTGAATTATCCAAATAAGGCGAATATTTGCACAAATACGCCAAGTAAAGTGCCAGAATAGTGATATAGTGCAACATGGATTTTCTATAATTATGAATGTCGAATGTGTGAGGGCAAATTATTGTCATTGGAATTTTTCATTGATTTAGATATGATTGTATATATGATTACATCTTCTTATATATAAATATCAATAGTCTGTCCCATAATATAAATGTAATAAACAAGAAACAAAAAACCTAAAGTTAAAATAAACTTAAAATAACATGCTTATATCTTTACTACTTTAGCCTCGGCCGTAAACATATCGATGTTTATTCTTTTGATACCAAAATCTGCCGCCATTAATGTAAAAATTACCACTATCAATAAATTGTTTATCAAACTGTACAAAAGATATTGCTAACAGTGATTTGAAGATAGTAAAAAGCATGGTGACTTTATTTTATTTAATGTAAACGAGCAAAATGCTCACGCGGCATCTATTTACGCTTTTGTGTGCATATCATTACTGTGTTGGGCACCAAACAAAACATTATTTAAGCTTCAATTTAAATAAAAAGGTTGGTGTTTGTGTTAATATTCCTGCTTGGAGGCAAGAATCTGAGTATTTTGCTCAAGACAAGGGCAGTTCGAGAATATTGTCTTCAAATGAAAAATTAAGTTGCGCAGCTACTGATGGGACTCAAATACCTGCTGGAGTGTTAGAAGCCAAAATATTTGTTCAATTAGCGTCTCCTAATGATAGTGTGTCTGTATTGGTGTATGAAACTTTAGAAGGAAATGATCAATTAGTAGGAAGAGCTGACATCTTTGCATCCGAAAGAAATATTTCAAATGGATCTCATACACTTAAAGTGTCTGTTAGGAAAAGTAACGGATTTGTAAGTATTGGCGATAATTAATAAGTAATTATTTGAACAAAGTAACGAAAATTCTAGATAGGTAACTACAATTGTAAACCAGCATATATAGTTTTCAACCGACTTCAAAAAAAGAGGAGGTTATCAATTCGTCTGTTTTTTTTTTTTTATGTTTGTTGCCTGATTTCTCGGGACTGGGTGAACCGATTTTGATGATTCTTTTATTATTTGGAAGCTAGTGCTTCCCGTGTGGTCGCATTTTAATTTGTTCCAGTTCTGACAATGGCATCCATGAGAAAACCGTATAAGTCTTAAATTTTCATTAAGTATGTGCGCGATTTGTTACTCGATTACTCGGGCAAACGTAACCCGATTTTGAAAATTCTTTTTTTTATGCATAGGGCTTCAGGAGTCCTATATAAATTTTATCGAAATTGATTCAGCATTTTTTGAAAAATCAACATATACCCAAAAATTTTACATAGACGACGTTTTAGTTTCTTCAATCTTTGGAGTAGTTAAATAATCTCTTCTAGATTTGAATCAGAAGGAGGTACTAAAAAGCGGAAAATATAAAGCTTTTTACAAAGAAGACAACCGGAAGAATCGGAAGTCGGTGGCAATACAAAACAACAAACAGAACAAAGCCACCGAATTTCGAAGCTAAAGTGAATGTGTGTTCTGTGCTAAAGTTTTTTTCACATTTTAGTTTTTGAAGGCGGTTGTCAAAGTTCATGTTTACTAACAATATATGGATGTAAAATGATATCTGAAATAAAATGATTGTTTTTTTTTTACAGAAATATAAAATATTTATTTCAGACCAACATTAGTTATAACTTATAAGTGTTATAACGCCAATTGAAGCTTTTATCAACATTTCCATACCGGTATTCAATTGAAAGCCTTTTAATACTCGAAATATTATAGATAAATATAGATCACGCGTGAATCGTGCCAGGCTTATGGTCTGGGTTTCGATTACCAGGTTGGGGAAAGGGGTTGGGTTTTTCCAACAAGAATTTACAGTCACTAAGACACTAAGCAGTCTTCATTTTTAACGGAAATAAGATCGCACCTTATTATTAAAGTTTCAGTGTAGCTTTTTATTATCTCTACCTTTCCCTCAAAAGTACAGGTGTTGGAGTGGTTTTTAATTACAACGAAATGGTTCGAATTGATTTAATTCAAAACTAAATAGTAAAAAGAAAAGTAAAAAGTGACGCAGGTAGAGCTTTATTGATTTTACATTTTTTAAATTTCAGGTTGTTCTCCTGGGCCGTACTTCTAAAGCATCTAGCATCATCGTCGAATCTGTTTATTATCTACAGAATCCTCTATCGAAAAAGTTAACGTACAGCACAATCAGCAGTTTATATTCATTAATTATTCCAATTTTATCATATTTGAGAGAGCCTACCTCAGTGACTAACCCTTCTACCATAGAATCCACCTCAGTAACTGATCCCTCCTCAATAGAGTCAACCTCGGTGACTGATCCTACTACCATAGAATCCACCTCAGTAGCTGATTTCCCTACCATAGAATCTACCTCAGTAACTGATCCCTCTACTATAGAATCCACCTCAGAAACTGATCCATCTAAGATAGAGTCCACCTCGGTGACAGACCCTACTACGACCGAATCCACCTCAGTAACTGATCCCTCTACGATAGAATCCACCTCAGTAACTGATCCCACTACTATAGAGTCCACTTCAGTAACTGAGGCCTCTACCATAGAATCTACCTCAGTAAGTGATCCCTCTACGATAGGGTTCACTACAATAACTGACCGTACTACGATAGAGTCCACCTCAGTGACTGATCTCACTACGATAGAATCCACCTCAGTAACTGAACCCTCCACGATAGAGTCCACCTCTGTGACTGACCCTACCACGATAGAATCCACCTCAGTAACTGAACCCTCCACGATAGAGTCCACCACGGTGACTGACCCTACCACGATAGAATCCTCCTCAGTAAATGATCCCTCTACGATAGAATCCACCTCGGTGACTGACCCCTCTACGATAGAGTCCACCTCGGTGTCTGACCCTACCACAATAGAATCCACCTCAGTGACTGATCTCACTACGATAGAGTCTACCTCAGTGACTGACCCAACTACGATAGAATCCACTTCAATAACTGATCCTTCAACGATAGAATACACGTCAGTAACTGATGCCTCTACCATAGAATCCTCATCAGTATCTGACCCCTCTACGATAGAATCCACCTCGGAGACTGACCCATCTACGATAGAGTCCAGCTCGGTGACTGACCCTACCACGATAGAATACACCTCAGTAACTGAACCCTCTACGACAGAGTCCACCTCGGTAACTGACCCGTCCACGATAGAGACCACCTCGGTGACAGACCTCTCTACGATAGAGTCCACCTCAGTGACTGACCCCTCCACGATAGAGTCCACCTCTGTGACTGACCCTACCACGATAGAATCCACCTCAGTAACTGAACCCTCCACGATAGAGTCCACCTCGGTGACTGACCTCTCTACGATAGAGTCTACCTCGGTGACTGATCCTACCACGATAGAATCCACCTCAGTAACTGATCCTTCTACGATAGAATCCACCTCGGTGACTGACCCCTCTACGATAGAGTCCACTTCGGTGACTGACCCTACCACGATAGAATCCACCTCAGTAACTGAACCCTCGACGATAGAGTCCACCTCGGTGACTGACCTCTCTACGATAGAGTCTACCTCGGTGACTGATCCTACCACGATAGAATCCACCTCAGTAACTGATCCCTCTACGATAGAATCCACCTTGGTGACTGACCCCTCTACGATAGAGTCCACCTCGGTGACTGACCTCTCTACGATAGAGTCTACCTCGGTGACTGACCCTACCACGATAGAATCCACCTCAGTAACTGATCCCTCTACGATAGAATCCACCTTGGTGACTGACCCCTCTACGATAGAGTCCACCTCGGTAACTGACCTCTCTACGATAGAGTCTACCTCGGTGACTGACCCTATCACGATAGAATCCACCTCAGTAACTGATCCCTCTTCGATAGAATTCACCTCGGTGACTGACCCCTCTACGATAGAGTCCACTTCGGTGACTGACCCTACCACAATAGAATCCACCTCAGTAACTGAACCCTCGACGATAGAGTCCACTTCTATGACTGACCCTACCACGATAGAATCCACCTCAGTAACTGAACCCTCCACGATAGAGTCCACCTCGGTGACTGACCTCTCTACGATAGAGTCTACCTCGGTGACTGACCCTACCACGATAGAATCCACCTCAGTAACTGATCCCTCTACGATAGAATCCACCTCTGTGACTGATCCTACCACGATAGAATCCACCTCAGTAACTGACCTCTCTACGATAGAGTCTACCTCGGTGACTGACCCTACCACGATAGAATCCACCTCAGTAACTGATCCCTCTACGATAGAATCCACCTTGGTGACTGACCCCTCTACGATAGAGTCCACTTCGGTGACTGACCCTACCACGATAGAATCCACCTCAGTAACTGAACCCTCAACGAAAGAGTCCACCTCGGTAACTGACCCCTCTACGATAGAGTCCACCTCGGTGACTGACTCTACCACGATAGAATCCACCTCAGTAACTGAACCCTCAACGATAGAGTCCACCTCGGTAACTGACCCCTCCACGATAGAGTCCACCTCGGTGACTGACCTCTCTACGATAGAGTCTACCTCGGTGACTGACCCTACCACGATAGAATCCACCTCAGTAACTGATCCCTCTACGATAGAATCCACCTCGGTGACTGACCCCTCTACGATAGAGTCCACTTCGGTAACTGACCCTACCACGATAGAATCCACCTCAGTAACTGAACCCTCAACGATAGAGTCCACCTCGGTAACTGACCCCTCTACGATAGAGTCCACCTCGGTGACTGACTCTACCACGATAGAATCCACCTCAGTAACTGAACCCTCAACGATAGAGTCCACCTCGGTAACTGACCCCTCCACGATAGAGTCCACCTCGGTAACTGACCCCTCCACGATAGAGTCCACCTCGGTGACTGACCTCTCTACGATAGAGTCTACCTCGGTGACTGACCCTACCACGATAGAATCCACCTCAGTAACTGATCCCTCTACGATAGAATCCACCTCGGTGACTGACCTGTCTACGATAGAGTCCACTTCAGTGACTGACCCCTCCACGATAGAGTCCACCTCTGTGACTGATCCTACCACGATAGAATCCACCTCAGTAACTGACCTCTCTACGATAGAGTCTACCTCGGTGACTGACCCTACCACGATAGAATCCACCTCAGTAACTGATCCCTCTACTATAGAATCCACCTTGGTGACTGACCCCTCTACGATAGAGTCCACTTCGGTGACTGACCCTACCACGATAGAATCCACCTCAGTAACTGAACCCTCAACGAAAGAGTCCACCTCGGTAACTGACCCCTCCACGATAGAGTCCACCTCGGTAACTGACCCCTCCACGATAGAGTCTACCTCGGTGACTGACCCTACCACGATAGAATCCACCTCAGTAACTGATCCCTCTACGATAGAATCCACCTCGGTGACTGACCCCTCTACGATAGAGTCCACTTCGGTGACTGACCCTACCACGATAGAATCCACCTCAGTAACTGAACCCTCAACGATAGAGTCCACCTCGGTAACTGACCCCTCTACGATAGAGTCCACCTCGGTGACTGACTCTACCACGATAGAATCCACCTCAGTAACTGAACCCTCAACGATAGAGTCCACCTCGGTAACTGACCCCTCCACGATAGAGTCCACCTCGGTAACTGACTCCTCTACGATAGAGTCCACTTCGGTGCCTGACCCTACCACGATAGAATCCACTTCAGTAACTGAACCCTCCACGATAGAGTCCACCTTGGTAACTGAACCCTCAACGATAGAGTCCACCTCGGTAACTGACCCCTCTACGATAGAGTCCACCTCGGTGACTGACTCTACCACGATAGAATCCACCTCAGTAACTGAACCCTCAACGATAGAGTCCACCTCGGTAACTGACCCCTCCACGATAGAGTCCACCTCGGTAACTGACTCCTCTACGATAGAGTCCACCTCGGTGCCTGACCCTACCACGATAGAATCCACTTCAGTAACTGAACCCTCCACGATAGAGTCCACCTTGGTAACTGACCCCTCTACGATAGAGTCCACCTCGGTGACTGACCCTACCACGATAGAATCCACCTCAGTAACTGAACCCTCCACGATAGAGTCCACCTCGGTGACTGACCCTACCACGATAGAATCCACCTCAGGAACTGAACCCTCCACGATAGACACCACCACGGTGACTGACCTCTCTACGATAGAGTCCACCTCGGTGACTGACCCTACCACGATAGAATCCACCTCAGTAACTGAACCCTCTACGATAGAGCCCACCTCTGTGACTGAACCTACCACGATAGAATCCACCTCAGTAACTGAAACCTCCACGATAGAGTCTACCTCAGTAACTGAACCCTCCACGATAGAGACCACCTCGGTGACTGACCTGTCTACGATAGAGTCCACCTCAGTGACTGACCCCTCCCCGATAGAGTCCACCTCTGTGACTGATCCTACCACGATAGAATCCACCTCAGTAACTGAACCCTCGACGATAGAGTCCACCTCGGTGACTGACCTCTCTACGATAGAGTCTACCTCGGTGACTGACCCTACCACGATAGAATCCACCTTAGTAACTGATCCCTCTACGATAGAATCCACCTCGGTGACTGACCCCTCTACGATAGAGTCCACTTTGGTGACTGACTCTACCACGATAGAATCCACCTCAGTAACTGACCCCTCTACGATAGAGTCCACCTCGGTGACTGACTCTACCACGATAGAATCCACCTCAGTAACTGAACCCTCAACGATAGAGTCCACCTCGGTAACTGACCCCTCCACGATAGAGTCCACCTCGGTGACTGACCTCTCTACGATAGAGTCTACCTCGGTGACTGACCCTACCACGTTAGAATCCACCTCAGTAACTGATCCTTCTACGATAGAATCCACCTCGGTGACTGACCCCTCTACGATAGAGTCCACTTCGGTGACTGACCCTACCACGATAGAATCCACCTCAGTAACTGAACCCTCAACGATCGAGTCCACCTTGGTAACTGACCCCTCTACGATAGAGTCCACCTCGGTGACTGACCCTACCACGATAGAATCCACCTCAGTAACTGAACCCTCCACGATAGAGTCCACCTCGGTGACTGACCCTACCACGATAGAATCCACCTCAGGAACTGAACCCTCCACGATAGACACCACCTCGGTGACTGACCTCTCTACGATAGAGTCCACCTCGGTGACTGACCCTACCACGATAGAATCCACCTCAGTAACTGAACCCTCTACGATAGAGCCCACCTCTGTGACTGACCCTACCACGATAGAATCCACCTCAGTAACTGAAACCTCCACGATAGAGTCTACCTCGGTGACTGACCCTACCACGACAGAATTCACCTCAGTAACTGATCCCTCTACGATAGAATCCACCTCGGTGACTGACCCCTCTACGATAGAGTCCACTTCGGTGACTGACCCTACCACGATAGAATCCACCTCAGTAACTGAACCCTCAACGATAGAGTCTACCTCGGTAACTGACCCTTCTACGATAGAGTCCACCTCGGTGACTGACCCTACCACGATAGAATCCACCTCAGTAACTGAACCCTCTACGACAGAGTCCACCTTCGTGACTGAACCCTCCACAATAGAGTCAACTTCGGTGACTGACCCTACTACGATTGAATCCACCGTAGCAACTGATCCCTCCACAATAGAGTCAACCTCGGTTACTGATCCTACTACCATAGAATCCACTTCGGTAACTGATCCCTCTACGATAGAGTCCACGTCGGTGACTGACCCTACCACGACAGAATCCACTTCAGTAACTGAACCCTCCACGATAGAATCCACCTCAGTAACTGATCCCTCTACGATAGAGTCCACTTCGGTGACAGACCCTACTATGATCGAATCTACCTCAGTAACTGATCCCTCTACGATAGAATCCACCTCGGTGACTGATCTTACTACGGATTCAACTTCCATTGCTACAGAATCCACCACAGTTGAAACTGACTCATCTGAAAGCCCTGACTCTGAAGATATTGCAGGATTGAGCACTTTTGCCATTACAGCGATAACTATGAGTTCTGTTGCTGGAGTAGCTGGCCTTGGATTTTCTATCTGGTTTTTTGCTTGCTTTAAAACCGGTCTTCTATTTTCTACAAGTTCATATAATTTGGGCGGTGGAGTTAGTGAGATACCTTAACGAGTAACTGCTGTGTGCTGTTTAGTGATGGATGCATGCCATTGTTTAAGGTGTTTTAAGAAGAATCCTCAATCTGTCTCGTAGTTTATTAGTTTTAATTAAAAATTGTAAAGTAAATGAATCAGTAGATGCTGTTCCATTATGTTATGTTTTCTACCACAATGTCGATGTGTGTTTTGTTTAGGTATTTACTGTAATTATGGTCAAATAAAATAATAATAATAATAATAATATGTGGGGAAATTTCACACACGGCCATCTGACCCCAGCCTAGGGAGACCCTGTACTATGGGTGTCAGACAGCTGATATACATACACAAATATATTTTAAATACATACATATATAGATATGTATGTATGTATGTATGTATGTAAAATGTACATATTAGGTTAATGTAAACTGTATTTTGCTATAGATTTCCATACTCATGAAAAATAGCGCCAGCTTGAACAAAAATGTTAAACTAGATGTAACTAAATCAGTTTTTAGTCTAACCTATACGACTTCATTTATAATAAATACTATTAGAAAATAGAGGCTCGTAGAAGCAGGAATGCAAATCATTTTATTTCAACGATCAGTTAAAACAAAAACAATTATATTTCATATTATTTTGTCATAACTTTGATAAATAGATCTAAGCTCAGGTTATGAGGAGGCTCCATAGTGTTGAGGAGGCTGTCGGCGCGGAAGTGGTGTGTCTTTTCCAGGCACAATTGAAAACCAATTGTTCTTGGAAGGGTTACGCCGCTTTTGCGCTGATAGCCTCAATTATGATACCCTAAAGGTATCGCGTTGTTCTGGGTGTCGCACCTACTGGTAGATATTTTTTATTGGTTTGTGGATTCCTACATCCGAAAACGGAATGCAATCTTTTTCTCTTGTTTTTCGTTTAAGAATTTCGGCTTTGTGTTTTTGCTTGGAACAGCGCTGCCTTTATGGTGCCATCTAATTGTTAAATTTAATGTAACATGAGTTCTTTTTTTATTATTTAAATTTCTTTTAGTAGTAAGTATAGCATGAGAATAAACTGTATGTGCCACGCACAAACTCCAGAAGTTTATGTGACACTATAATTATAACAAACTGTAATATAACCACTGTTTGATAAATAAAAAAAAAAAAAAATGAAACAAAAGGCAGATAGACCGCGCGGAACACTGAGAGTGAAGTCAAAAAAGCAATTCAAAAGCGAATACCTACAATTTCGTGATTGTATTCGCTTTTGAATTTGTATTTGCTCTTTTGGCTTGCTTTGAGTATTTAAGATAGTACTAAATATGGACGTATAATAACATAAACAAAATAATAGTATTTTTTAGATTAGGTAATATTTTATATTTTTTAGAATTATAGTGAAACGAATAGCGTCCCCGGTATTGTTCATTCCTGCTTCTTTTAGGTTTTTAGCATTGACACTGTAATTTTAAATTGGAATGAAATAATACAACTAAATAAAAATAATTTTATAAGATAAATGATTGAAATGGTTAGAACTAAGTGCGACAGCTGCAGTAAAAATAGATTATACTTAATGATTTGGCGTAAATCGAAACTGTAACATGTTTCTTGTACTTTTGTTACAAAGAGTGCATAAAATAACCTTTTTCAACTTTTTCAACAACAACTGTCTGCTATTGTAAATGGAGTATAGTTTTATAGAAATAATTTCTTTATTCTGGAATAATGACTGCGTAAGTATGTTTTAAGAAACCAATGAAGTTAAAATTGATGTAAAGACAAAATAATAAACATATTGAATATTTCTAATATTGTTCATTTATTGATTTCAAAGTTATAAGTACTTAGGTGTTTTCACCACAGATAATGAGAGGAAGTTTTCACATAGAAACTAATTGATACAAGTTTTTCCCCGGTAGGTATCAGTTGGTATGAATAAATAATTATGTTGTTGAATTTACTTATAAACTCTTTTTAGTCGAAAATTAGCTTAAAGTATCCAAATGTCATTTACTATTTTTTCCTGAAGTTATATGAACTTAGACCCTACAAGGAACTACCAGACAGTTCAAGTTCAAGAAAACAATTTAATCGTTGCAGCATGACTACCTAGATTTTGGAAAACCTTCTAAAGTTAAAGCTCGTCAAATGTATTCACCATTGGTGATCAATGGTGAATAAATTTTGATAACAATGATAAAATTTGACGACACGGTTGGCGCAGTGGCTGAGCGATCGACTGCTGCGCAGCGTGTTGAGGGTTCGATTCCCGCCCAGGGTAAACATTTGTGTGATGAGCACTTGTGTTTGCCTTGTGTCTGGGAGTTGTTTATCTATATATGTATGTATTTACAAAAAAAAATGTATTTGTGTATGTATATCAGCTGTCTGACACCCATAGTACAGGGTCTCCCTAGTTTGGGGTCAGATGGCCGTGTGTGAAAATGTCCCCACATATTATTATTATTAATGGCAATTTATTGTATTAAGGACAATAAAAGTACCAACACAATTTGCATAATATGCGGCTGTGGCTAATGGATGCGTACAATTTATTACCTCCCGAAAGACCTTCCTTAACCTATCTGAAGTCGATTCCTTAAAGTGTCTGGCGGGAGAAGAACTTCAGAAAGGGGTCTGGCAATAATGCATCTATAATAATAAAATACATATAATATAAAGCGTTTATTTTGTCTACAGAAATTATGTACTTAATGCTAATATTAACAATAGTGCACGAACAAGGAGCTAACTTTGTGAGAGACTGGTGCCTGAAGTAGATAAACCTGTATTACAGGTCACCAGGGCCCTCCCGCGGCTACATGCCTGCTGTGATTTGAACCATCATTACAATGTAGTATACATAACTAAGTTAGAATTTAAAAAAAATCTATGTTAGCGTTCAGCATTATTCAGTGAAACAAGAATAAAAACCAGCTATCACACTGCAAAATAAGTGAGAAGGTTCCATTAATACTTGAAAAAAAATAAATTAAAAATTTAAGAAAACCCCCATCGCAAAACATAAAAGCGATTATGTAAAAAGTCAAAAATAATACCTTTTGTTGAGCCATCAAATGTTTGTTCATTGAAATGGCGCTATAATGTCGCGGCGGGGTAGCGCTTAAGTAAGTCAGTCCCTTAATTTCATTCACTGTCTATTAATTTACCAGCATTTCCGACTAATTTGCTTCGATATTATCAAATTTTTGTTGCTAATCTAGTTGTTAATCTTGTTGCAAATCTAGTTACCATCAGTTCGCTATTTTAGCTATTTAGTTATTGCTTTAAACTTAGCGGTACCCCGCCGCGACATTATAGCGCCATTTCAACTAACAAACATTTGATGGCTCAACAAAAGGCATTATTTTTGACTTTTTACATAATCGCTTTTATGTTTTGCGTTGGGGGTTTTTTTAAATTTTAAATTTAATTTTTATTTTAAATTTTTTAAACGATATTTAGTTTGGTTTTGTATAAGAGTTAACAAAAATAATTTACAAGTTTTTAGTTTTCATTTCATTACTCATTCCTCATTCCCTTGCAATATAGTATACATTATTCTACTAGTCAAGGCCTTTCATTTGATACCCATATATTGAGGGAGTTGTGAAAATAGAATGTAATTCACCATTTTGTGGTTGCGGCAATCTTGGATTTAAAATTTGTCATAGTGTATAATATTCTACTAGTCAAGCCCTTTCATTTGATACCCATATTGAGGGAGTTGTAAAAATATGTGATCCGCCATTTTTTGGCGGCGGCCATCTTGAACCAATTTTCATCAAACATAGCTAAGCTAATTCCGACTAATTCACCTTTCAAATAAAAAAAACAAAATCAAAATCGGTTTATCCGTTCGGGAGCTACGATGCCACAGACACACACACACACACACACAGATACGTCAAACTTATAACTCCCCGTCGTTTTTGCGTCGGGGGTTAATAAAATACTGATTAAAACGAATCCAAATACGATATATCTGCTACTAGATACTAGTGTGCTGTATAATCTGGCTGCAGCATAAGACCAAGAATTCTATAATCTTGCATAGTTTTATAGCAAACATGGATGTTTCAATGGGTGGTCAGTGTGGTCACCTATAATAATATGTTTGAAAGCAAAGTAAACATCCGGTATGCGTCTAAGATTCCTACCGCAGCTAACAAAAGAGCTGATAACTTTAAAACTGCTGAACCAATTTTGATGAAACATGTCTAAGAACCATCGCTAGAGAATCTGCTTTCAAATAAAAAAAAATCGCATTCAAATCGGTTCACCCGTTAAAGAGCTACAGTGCCACAGACAGACACACAGACACGTCAAACTTATAACACCCCTCTTTTTCGTCGGGGGTTAAAAAGGGGCTCAGCATTTTTTTTAAATTAGTTTATGCTGTCCCACTGCTGGGCAAAGGGCTCCCCCAAATCCTTCCAGGAACTGTTATCCAGCGCCACCTCGAACCAGCCTTCGAGGTACGCGTCCAGGTCATCTCGTCATTTCTTTCTGTGCAGTCCTCGGCGCCGCCGCCCATCTTTAGGCACCCATTGCGTGGAGACTTTCGCCCAGTGGTCACTCTGCATGCGGCTGACGTGACCCGCCCAATCCCACTAACGCCTGGCAGCCTTTTAGCCTACATCTGAAATACCCGTTTAAGAGGCTCAGTATTAAAGCTAGCAAATACCTAATCCTCTATATATTTCAGCTATGATAAAATTTGGAAGGTCTGAAGACTCCGCGATCCTGAATCAATTTGAAATGAAGCCGGAAAAACTTGCAGCAGTTTATATTTATTTTGCTCGAGTCAGTTGAACGATGACCGATAATTAACGACTTAATATTGTTCCACTGCACAGCAGTGCAAACGCCTTTTCTTATACGGATATAGGCATGAAAATTGATTACAGCACTTGTTCAAGGTGGGTTGATTTTGACTATTAGCGATATCAAACTTATATTTAAGTATTATAAGTTCAGGTTTAGGTACTCATGGTATTTTCCTTCACCGATCTCAGTGATTTATTTATCTATACTAATATTATAAAGCTGAAGAGTTTGTTTGTTTGGTTGAACGCGCTAATCTTAGGATCTACTGGTTGAAAAATTTTTGTGTTGGATAGTCCGTTTATCGAGGAAGGCTATAGGTCCATCCGAAGCCGGATCGTGTCGGTATATTTAAGCTTGCTACGGACTAATTCCCCAAAAACAAGCTTAATAACGAGGGGCTTGTGGAAGTCACGACAGTTTCTTAAAACAAAGAAGAAGAAGATGTCTAAGATAAACTTAGAAATTACCTACGAATAGAGTAGGTCACATTAGTTCTTGCCATGCCCAGTTACGAACCTAAAACCTCGTATATAAGAAGCGGGAAGCAAGCAAGCAAGGGGCAATAGGTAATCACGACCTTTAGAAAATAAAAATACACTGCACTATTATAAATAAAAGCATGTTATAAAATGTGCACATCTACTATTCATTGCTATGATAATTTTACAAAATCACTTTTAAATAATAATGTAAATTTCCAAAGCACAGAAATAATCGTATGTATACTATATTTTGGAGATTTACATTATGTACTTTTACTTATAACTGCAATAAACTTCTTGTTGTTTGCAGGAAACCAACGAATAAAACCTCAAGAATATTTTGCGCCTAAGTATGAATAACCGCAATATTGATGAATGCAGTGAAATACATTGGAAATGCTTTTTTAGTTAGTTCAAGTTTATCAAAACGCAGAATTATAATTATGGTCTTTGATCATCAGGTTTAGGGCGGTTTTCTTTCCTATATGAAAAATATAATTAATGCTGAGGTCTGCAACGAGATTTTGCAATAATCATAGGTAGGCACTCTTTTTTTTAGAATTTAGGTTTGTGTATCAGCTGCATTACCTTGACATGTTAAAATTGCGTTTGATAAGATGAGGTTAGATCAGACGGAATGATGCTGCTCAGCAGACAGAATGACACTGCCCACTTTTCACTAAATAAGTTATGTAATTATTCAAAAGGAGTTTTCTGATTATAAAATAATAAAAACACGTATAAATTAAAGCTGCTGGGTTGCTGCAAGCTAGGTTAGGTCCTTTGGTTTTCTAAGAACATGGATTAATATAGCTTTGATAAAACATGTCTCACCAATCTAATATTCATCATAATTACCATTCAGTCGAATAACGTCTTACACATAGATAAAAAAACGTAACACTATTTTTATGGTTTTGAGTTCTTTGAAATCACCTGTGAAATCAAAAGTGACGATTCACTATACTGCATATCAGATAACATAGATTCGTCAATGATTGTTTTTACACGATTTTAATCACAGAATGCAATATGTAACAAGAATACCAAATATTTTCAGTTCTTATAGTAATGACAATAGTTACGAAGTTTGAATACAATCTAGGGCCAAGATAACAGACAGTATTTCGATCTATTCGAAATCTATATTAGATATAAACTTTATGAGTTTGGTACCTAGGAACGTAAAAGAACAATGAACCTTGTATTACTACCCCTTAAAGACCAAGTTTACCTTCAAAAAAAGGTCCCACCTACTCTATGCGCCAAATACAATTTAAAGACCTTAGAGACTGTGACATGAAAAAAGATCTTAATTAGGTACCTGTAAATACTGACAGTAGTATTAATAAACTGTCAG
Source organism: Charanyca ferruginea (assembly GCA_947361185.1). Taxonomy (NCBI): domain Eukaryota; kingdom Metazoa; phylum Arthropoda; class Insecta; order Lepidoptera; family Noctuidae; genus Charanyca; species Charanyca ferruginea. The sequence goes on along the minus strand of OX376074.1, from coordinate 5,554,938 downwards.
CCTTACTGACATCATTCTTCTTCTCACTTACTAAATATGACTAGGTACACTTAGGTATCAACTGAACGTATATTCACTCATTCGGCATATTTAATTAGCGGGCCGCAATGTTCGTAGAAATCATTGCAATTATATGAACATAAAATGAAATAACATTTAAATAATGTAATGCACTTCATAAGTGATAAAAAATAGCAAAGCAAGCAGGTTGTAGCATATTGGCATTTTTTATTGTATCGGGGTTCAAGAGAGCGATTTTTTCAAAGAGCTTATATTGTCAATGTGGTTAAGTATCTTTAATTGCTAGGGGGCGGGGCTAGAGCCCGGTAAGCAGGGATATGTGTACCGCCTATGACAAGTACAAATCTGAGATTTGCCACTCTCGAACTCTACATTATCCTGTCTCCTTATATGGGTCATTGAGGTCTAGTTTACATAGGCTGAGATAAATAGTGGTTACGTAGCACGTGCTTTTCTTTAACATTATTTCTGTTACTATCGCACTACAGTCAAATAAGATAGAGACAGGAACATAACTAAGCCAAAGTACGTCCTGTAACGTTTGTTATCTCTGTCTTAGACTCCAAACATTTATTATACTTCTGAGAATAAGAGGATGATGATAATTGATAATTATCAATGATGTTGAAGTCATTCCTAGTTAACGAACTTACCTCGAATGATAGATAAATGAATGTGTAATCTAGTCTTGTTCATATCTCCATTACCACGATCAAAAAATTACAGTCTAAAACATTATTTTGTTTGTTTGTTACACATCAATAAAAAAATAATTGAAGATTGCGAATCAAATTTTTAAATAGTAGGTATTTGTTTTTTTTTTTGGGTAATTAAAGAAATATTGTTAAATGGGACCTTTCCTAGATTCCCACTTTTTGCGGTTTAACATAATTTCCTGAGTTTTATCTATTAGTAAAATAATAACAAGAGATCCGTTTAACGAATTCTTAAATTCATTGCTTGACCTTAATACATGGATTTTTGATAATACTCGTATGTGGTCAAAAGTAAAGTCCGAGCTTCTTTTAAACAACTACCTACCTACTCTTTGTTTTGTATTACGTGTGACTTTTGCGGACTCTAGGTATGTAAAAATGGTTGACACTATGTGAATTCTTCTCAAATAATTTTAAACGTTTATATAGGTAACTAAGCTCATCAATACTTGACAAGCGAGTAAAAATGATAAACCACATCAAGCATTGTCAACCATTTTTAACGTATGAAGGTATACGTCACTATCACAGATATAGATATTTGTGGTCACTATGGTATACGTACATAGTTGTTGCGCTTGAATATGAATTGCTTGCTGGCGGGATGAATCTGGGAAGGGCCGGTAACCGGTAACTACCATTCTATTTTATTTTATTAAACCCTTAAACTTCTAGGTAAATAAATTACAAAACAAAACTAGCACTTTATTCGATATTTGCCTTAACTACTAACAAGTTTATTCACTTAATTTCTTACAGATCAGCCTCTGAAAACTTATTTTAATACATATTCACTTTAAAGTTATAAAAATGCAACTACACCTATTTACTTTATTGTTTCAGCACATATAGCATAACAGAATTACATCTAATTGCTAGCGCCCTACTTTAATATTCAAACAAAACGTATTTCACTTAGTTATTGCATGATTATTAATTTACACTACTTACATGCATTACGAAACATATTCACTTAGTAATTTCATGGTTAAAGCTAACACTATTTACCTTAATAAAACATAGCCACTTAGTACTTTCACTGCTCATAACTAACACTATTTTCTCGTTATCGAAACACTTTAGCAATCTCACTTAAAGTTCATAGCTCGTCGCTAACAATAGTCCTCACACACATTGTATTGTAAATTTACCGCCACTTCTTGATGTCGGTCATGTCACATGTTTAAATAATCTGACTTAGTTTAAGGAATTAAATAATACAAAAAAAAAATCACTTGCTCGTCTATAGGAAAGACGAAACATTAACAATGATGTGGAGGAATTTTTTGATGCGTTATTATATTAGTTTATTTTTGGTTTAATAGTTATAGGTTTTTCTTTTTTTAATTGTACGTGTAAATATTGTATATTTGTAAAGATGTTTAATATACATCTGCATAGGATTAACAATTAGATATTTTCGTTTGAGATATTTCTAAGTTAAAAAAAATAAGCGTGTATAGTATAGTAAGTAGTAAAAGTTGATAACGTAATAATTAAAAATAATGCAGGTACCGTTAGTAGGTATTTCAGGAAAATGCAACAATTGTTTTCCTAACTTCAAACCGCAACTACCATTAATTGTGAAATAAAAGTATTGACAAGAGTCTGTGTTCCCAGTACTTATAACCTGGGACTCCTGGGAGTCATGGGTAATTAGAAGTAAACGCGCACCGGCATCAACTGCATCATCGTTTACCATCAGGTAATTTATACAAAAATCTTTCGACAATTTAGTGCTGTAGTTGCTTCTTCTAGCTCATTGAAAGAACATTATTTAGATACTCAACGAGATAGTCCGTGACAAAGGCTTTCTGTTAAACGCAGTAACATCATTACAATAATGTGGAAGTGATATATGATACATATATTATGTATCATAAAACTTTTAGTAAAGATAAAAAATCTTATCAGTTAATAAACCTGGAAATATTCTTGTATGCTTGCTTCATTTGTATGTTGCACCTAGGATAAAATACTACCCGCGCGAACCAGGGCCGGGCCGGCCGCTAGTCAGCTAATATAATGAATGTGCTAATATAACTGGCTCAATTAAGTTCAAACATCAGAAAATACTTTTCTAACCTACAAAGATAATTTTGACAGAATCTAGATTCGCCAAACCCTATTTTTAGCATAATACACCTTGATTTATGTGCAGAAATGTTTTTAAAAATGTTTTCAAGGAAAGTGAGGTTACTCATTCTAGATTTATTTATTTTTTAAAGATATTACTTTATTTGTAAAACAATAACTAAAATAGTAGTTAATATATACATTTAATATTTGGAAAAAAAATGTTTTACTTAAATGACAGCCAAATCCACAGCACAACTCGAGTTTCATGGAGCGTTTTGTGAGAGAGAACTTTATATCAACTATTATCGATTGATTACTCCCGTTACACAGAATATTACTATCTTATCCTCGATAAATGTGAATAATTATGATTAGGTTTAACGCAAGCTTAAAAATATTAGACATTTGGTGCCATACATACATGTTTTAACTGTTTAAAGTTGACAAACGACATGTTACGAGAACTTCTTTTTGTAACAATTTTAGTGTCGCATGCATTTAGTGAATATTGTGTAAGATATACATTTGAAGATGACTTTTATGAAAAATTTAATAATATGGGGGTCTGTAGCACCTTCGGCTTTTGGAGAGTCGGGACTTATGATAGTATTGATGTGACCGGTCAGAATGAACGCAGTAGTACATTTGTTACGCCATTAGAACAAAACCAGTTAGCTTGTGCGTCATCGTTCATGTTTTCAATGACCGATCGAGGTAGAATTGAAGTGATTGTTTATATGGAGGCAATGGCCATAAACGACCAAATATCGATATTGGCGAGTCAGTATGTAGTGGATGGTTCTGACACCAATATAGGAACCGCTGGTATCTCACCCCTTGCCCCAGGTTATGCAGACGGGTGGCATACATTAATAATGAACTTGAGCAGCCTCGGAACAGCTACGGGATATGTAAGTTTTTTAATATTATTATTATGGCTTAGTACTTAAAATTTACTAATAATTAACACCGCCTTTTATATACGAAATGATATAACAAAAAAGCATTAACCTTACGTAAATCAAAATCATCTTTATCAGATGAAAGCTTACCTAAACAGAAACGCAGAAGTTAAGTTAAAGAACAATCGTTATTATTAAGGTAATGAATAATATATGAACACAGTGACCATCAAGCATAGTAGCATAGTAGTAAATAAACAATACCCCCCGCGACCGGCGGTACTCAAATGTAAACATAGGTAGGTACTTACGTCTGACGCTAGCGCACCCTGGGACAGTCAGCCCCGCATACCACCTAGATACTCGCATGCATACATGTATAATTTTAATTTACTTAATTTATCCTCAATTACATCACATTCAGGATACGCAATCAGGAGGAGAGTCTAACCTAGTTAAACTACAATTTAATTAGCTATGGGATTGGAGTTGTGTCATTGATAAGGAATCACCACCGCCACCATTATTTTACCATTTCACATAATTCAAGTATCATAGAACTAGCCTCCTCTGAATCTGGGTAAACTAATTAAAGTACATATATGTAAGGACGCGTTATTTTTTATGTTTATATTTTTAGTGAGTTAATTTATTTTCCAAAATATGTGCAGTGTAGAAGAAAGAAGTTGACTTGCTTTGCGAGCCTATACCTTCTCAAACATTGCGCTTTGTCAAAAATGTTTCGATTAGTCTGTTAAAACTCTAGATATGTATGTATACTCCGTAGACAAGATTCTTGTCTACGGAGTATATTAATTAAATATGAACGGCAATGATTGCAGTTAGTGGAGTAAAATAGAGCAACTGCTTACCTACATAGTTTATTCAGTTACCCAATCATTTAACGGAATTTTCATTTTTTGTTTCATTATCTTTTGCCCGCGACTTTGTCCGCTTCCGTCCGTTTTTACGGATTCCTATTTTATTTTTAATGTATATAGCTTGGTGAAACCTTAATAAGAGTGGCTTAGTAAAAACCTTACAGCCCGATCGGTCAAAGGTTAAGCTACGCTTGCTACGATTGGTCTGTGGACGGGTGACCATCCATTCTATACCGAGTTCCCTGTGCCTCGGAAAGACGTAAAGCCGTTGGTCCCGGCTGTCATTCATAGATCTTTGGCTGTAGTTATGGGTCAGAAGCCAGAAAGTCTGACAACCAGTCTTACCAAGGGGTATCGTGTTGCCCAGTAACTGGGTTGTGAAGGTCCGATAGGCAGTCGCTCCATGTAAAACACTGGTATTCAGCTGCATCCGGTTAGACTGGGTCCGACCGCAACATATTTGGGAAAAGGTTAGGCAGATGATGATATAACATAGCATAGTAGCACTCAGGGATAACGTAGCTTCTTATTAGCGAAAGAATGTACAGAATCAGACTGGTGGTCCGGAGATTAACCCGAAGGAACACAAAAAAAAACAACTTTAATTTATAATTTGTAGTGATGATATCTGTGGATGAAATATTAGGTAGGTACTAAACGGGCCATGTTTTCCCGGCAATATACGTGGCTGCAAAATTTTAAACATGTCCCGGTTATTCTTAAAATGTTGCTGAAATACCCCGCAATGTTTTCTGTGTGGCCCGCGACCGCACATTTTTACATGATCACTCCACGCACCATATTTTTCTGGCAATATACTGGGTGATTTTTTATTCACGTTCCAAATTTCTCAGGGTGATAGTACCCATGAAATTGAATAACTTTCTCCAAAAAACATGGGTCGAAATATTAAAAAAAAAATCGGACTTCCCATACAAAATCAATAGTCAGCTGATCGATTTTGTATGGGAAGTCCGATTTTTTTTTAAATATTTCGACCCATGTTTTTTGGAGAAAGTTATTCAATTTCATGGGTACTATCACCCTGAGAAATTTGGAACGTGAATAAAAAATCACCTAGTATGACTGCAATACATTGCCATTCTCGAAAGTTTGCAGCTACATAGTGCATGCAGTAATTTAATAAATCTAACATACTTACTGCCACACTCAGAGACGCCACTTAATAATAATTAATCATTAACTTTAATCAACCAACATAAATTGGAACGCTGTCAGAAAATGTTAATGTTGTTGACATGTGCCAAGTTATGTTGGTCCACTAAAGTTAATGATTCATTATTATTAAGTGATGTCTCTGAGTGTGGCAGTTAACCAGCGAAAAGATCAATACAGTATCCTAAGAGCAATTTATTGTAAATGCGCCTGATAGGTTCGCTAGAAACGACGACATCCACAACTGATCTGAAATCTGAAATCGAATGGTGCAAAAGTGTAGACTTTTGCATGTGTAAGTGTAAGCTTAGGCGTTCTTTGTGTAGACAAAGATCGCCTAAGAATCGACTTGCCACAGAATCTACTAGTCACTGAACTCTTACACCAGACAACGGTGGCTAAAGGCTGAAGAAAAACGACTTTCGATAGTTGGACACGCAGTCACGCAGCACCGGTTGCTCAACCACAAAGTCATGGCATTAGTAAACGAATTCGCTTATGGTCTGACGACTAGCGACTACGAAAAATAGCGTCATTTATTTTCGAAAATATAAACCACAAAATCAAAAGATATTTTAATAGTATAGGTATGGTTTGCACGTTCTGCATGTGCATAATACTTACGGGCGCAAGGGGCGGTGTAGCACACAGCATCCAGACTTGATAAACTAGTTTGGTTGATTGACCTAAAACTAAATATTGTATTGGCAATCCAACAATTTTATTTTTGGTCTGATAAGTGGAACCATATTTTCGACTGTGACAATTTTAAAATATGGACCGCAAACCGAACCAACATTAAAATTGTATCCATGTCGAACATTCGTTATTTGTAAACACCGTTCATAGAACAAAACCTCATTTTAACCAAAACATAATGTCCGAAGATCCTCAAGTAGTCAGACCTATGTCATTTTAGCATGGCTGAAATGACAATAGATCGAAATAATGTAGTTAAAAAGATATGCGTACTATAGGAACCGGGTTGTCCATATGAGTTAAATGAGACGCAATAAACTGTTAATCCATACTTATATCATACATTTGAAAGTAACTCTGTTTATTACTCTTTCACGATGTAATGGCTTAACTATTTTAATGAAATTTGGCATGAAGATAGCTTGAACCCTAGGGAAGGACATAGGTTACTTTTTAATCCGCGACTTCGTCTGTATCTGCGATAACCGACATTCATGCGGACGAAGTCTCGGGCAAAAGCTAGTATTCTATATTCGAGATAAAATAATAGTCTAGAGGAAATACAAGAGCGTGCCTGACGGCGGGTGGTCTGACAGTCTGTCATAGTATAAAAACTATATTCTAATTCGAATGTTGTTTATCTATAATATATGTATTTAAAAATGTATTTGTGTATGTATATCAGCTGTCTGACACCCATAGTACAGGGTCTCCCTAGTTTGGGGTCAGATGGCCATGTGTGAAATGTCCCCACATATTATTATTATTATTCTCATTTATTTATCTTAAATAGACATAATTTACAGTTTTAAATATGAATAAAAAAAATAAAAACATTTAAAAATATAAAAAATAGTAGCCCACCGGTATCGGGAACAGGGTCCAAGCTACCGGCGGTCAGAGCTCCAGAGAGAGAACCTCCTGACAATGCGGGCCGTGTCCAGAAGTACTGCCTTCTGAATCAAGCCTTTGATCCAGTCGCCTAACGAGAGCCTCCTTAGATGTTGGTCGAGGCTCTTGGCAATTAAGCCATTGGCTGTAACAACTATCGGCACAATGATCGCTGAGTCCACATCCCACATGTCGACAACCTCGCGGGCCAAGTCAAGATACTTTATCTGCTTGTCTTTCTCGACCTTCACGAGGTTCACGTCATGCGGAACTGCTGATCCACCACCACTACATCATGCTTATTGACTACAATAGTCCTGTCAGTGATGATAGATCGATCCCAGTACAATGTGACATTTCCATTTTTCTCTCTATAGTACCTCCTTGTTAGCTTGAATATTAGATCCTCTTTCAAGTATCAGGCACGAAAGGTACCTTACTCATTTACGTTCAAGTATGTAATAATATGTTGTGCAGGATATACACTAACACTATTATTAATATATACACTACTATTAGTTGCCGTCTTTCCCAGGGCCATAACTTCAGCAAGTCAAATAGAAAAGTTCCATATCTGGAATCTCAGTTCATAAATAGTGACTGATTTTGTTTAAGGAAACAAGTATTTAATAATATAATATTTTTCAACACGCTTTATAGTGATACTTATTCACCACTAATAAATTCACAATGTACGCGTATTACGCACACATGTTTTTTTCCCTACTAACTACGGCAACCTTACACTATAGTAGTGACGAACACAATCGATAAAATCAATACGTCGGACTTTTATCGTATCGAGTCAGAAGAGTAATAAAATCTCAGTTCATTGATAAAAAATAGTACAATATTAAAAATCAAATGGTTAACAATCTAAACCAATTTGAATTTGAATTTAAAACGAACCGCTTTAAAACGAACAAAGACAAAAATCGATCTACAAATAATGAAACAATAAAATATTCCTGCCTCCGCATTATATTAGTTATTGACCAATAAGCTGGCCCATCAGGGGATCACAGCACAAATGTTTCATACTTTTCAGTTCGAAATTTGATGCAGGCGGGTAAGTTCCTAGATTTTTATATTTCACTAGCTTCAGCCCGCGACTTCGTACGCGGATCCTGTTGCTTATGCCAGCGACAACGGGGTCGGCAAAATCATAGATCTGAAACGTCTGATGTCGAATTCTAAGAGCCCGGGGACGGGAAAACAACGGGATGCGCGAGACGATTCGAGACGTTCAAAAAGTTCAATTTTGAATCATACCTCCGATGGCGGAACATGTGGCGTAGTCAATCATAGGAGTATACGTAAATGCACTCCGTTCCTTATCAACCCAAGGACGGTCGCCATGCCCTACGCTACGGCTATATCTTGAGACACATCCGATTCTTCAGATGACATCGACATTCTGTTCAGAGAATGTCGAAGTCGATCAGAATTCAAACGTTCGTTGCGCTCTTCTTCTGTCTCTTCATGCCGTACTCCAGCAATTCTTTCTCTCTCACTTTCGAACTGATTATAAATATTTTGTTGTGTGCGTGTTCGGGACAATGTATGATAACCTCGATCAGCAGTTAGTCGCGCATCACGTTCATCACTCGTTTCAAAAGACCTGTTAGTAGATGTGCGAATACGCTGAGAACTCAAGCGTGATTCTGTATCGGTAAACGTTTCAGATTCGCGAGACAATGCATGTCGCTCACGATCAGCGGACAGTCGCGCATCACGTTCCGCACTTGTCTCTAGACACCTAGAAACAGATGCGTTGATACGATGAGAACTCAAGCGCAATTCTCTATCTGTGAACGTCTCCGACTCGCGAGACAATGCGTGACGTCCACGATCAGCGGTCAATCGCGCATCACGTTCCCCACTTGTCTCTAGAGACCTAGAAGTCGATGCGTAGATACGCTTGGAACTCAAGCGCAATTCTCTATCCGTGAACATCTGCGATTCGCGAGACAATGCGTGACGTTCACGATCAGCGGTCAGTCGCGCATAACGTTCCCCACTTGTCTCTAGAGACCTAGCAGTCGATGCGTAGATACGCTTGGAACTCAAGAGCAATTCCCTATCCGTGAACGTCTCCGACTCGCGAGACAATGCATGACGTTCACGATCAGCGGTCAGTCGCGCATCATATTCTTCACTGGTCTCTAGAGACCTGGATAAATACGCTGAGACGTGCTTCGCGATTTGAAGAGGTTTCCACGGAGCGAGTTGCAGCCTAATGATCTCGAACACGCATCAAGTCTCTCCGGACGCTCTTCGGTAGATTCTTGGGAACTTATGATCCTCAATCTTTTAGCTCCTTTGGAACATTGGGAAAGATTTGACCTCTTTCTAGGCATGGTTATAGTTTTATTGTGAAGATACCCGATCAATTAAAATGTAAGTGACTGCCCCCTGCGTTACCGGGTAGGCTACCGTGTCACGAAGATAAATGAAAAAGGAAATTAAACACTCAAATAACATAAGCCCAAAGGCATATTTATTCGATAAAATAAAAAATAAAAATGGGAGTTTTGTTTTGAGTTTGGGAGGCCAGTAGGGTAAAATTTTCAATGATATACCATCGTCATCAAAAATCAGTCCTAAACTGTCACCGCCTTCACCGCGTGGAGGTACTCCCAGCGTATATTATAATATACAGTGAAATTAGTAATAACTTTACAGTGAAATTCTAAAAACTACAGCTTTGATTTCCACTTCAGATGTTTCTTATCTTCGATTTTTATAAGTCAACAGGAAATGCTCATCAGACCAAACAACTTTTACTAAGACGTCATTAATATATGCGTTATGGTGTAGCTGGGCTCTTGGAGTTCCACATCAGGTGTTCCAGATCTTCAAATTTATTCTCTCAGCAGAAAATGCTCATCACTTGGAACAATTTTTGCTACGGTACCATTTTTAACCGACTTCAAAAAGGAGGAGGTTATCAATTCGAATGTTTATATAATCTACACTAATATTATAAAGAGGAAAACTTTGTTTGATTGATATATATATTTTTTATGTGTGTTCGGGCATAACTCTGTCATATATAGATGGATTAGCCCTGAAAAGAACTGTTGGTTAGCTCTGAGAAGAACTTTTGCGTAGGTGTAGTTTTAAGAACAAAATCTAATAAAAACGCACGAAAATTATTAGACTTCGCGCACGCTGCGTAGGGAGCCGACCACGCGATTGAGCCGCGCGGGTACCTACCTTACTCATAGATCTAAACTCCCCTCCGGCACGCGCACCTTGGTGACGCCCACTTCGCAACGCGCAGTGCAGCAGCAGAAATCGTAATATTTTAATTTCGCCATAACTTCAAAACCAAACGTTCAATTTTAATCATTTAAAAACCAAATATTATCTACATAAACTGTACTTAGTGATGAAATAATTTATTTTGATAAGGATTAATAGCATGAGTAAAATAAACGCGTTTAAATGTAGTCCAAAAATCATTCAAGATTTTTAAATAAAAAAATGGTTGTTGTGCCTCACTCGACATAGATAGATATAGTGTGTCGCGGACTTTTTTGTAGATATTTATAAGATCAACAATTAATTAGAACATTTTATGGTTCTATCTTTTATAGTTTAGGCAGCGTACGCAAAATAAGTAACTTTTCTGGTTGTTTTTTTACACCTTGTGGCCGAAAAACCAAAATATCTTACGGAACCCTATTTTTCTCCAAAATAAAATATAGCCTATGTTACTCGTGGATAATGTAGCTTTCGAATAGTGAAAGAATTTTTAAAATCGGTCCAGTAGTTTTTGAGCCTATTCATTACAATCAAACAAAGTTTTCCTCTTTATAATATTAGTGTAGATATCAGCAAAGAATTCTAAAAACTGATTTGTATGCCAAAATATTCCTTGAATAAATAAAGTATGTTTATTGATATAATATTGTTATTAAACGTTATAATTTTTGTTTATATATTTAATTTAAATGTTCTATAAATGAAAACTCCTTCAGTTTGTAGCACCTGAAAACGTCGTATGAAACTCGTGAGTATGACCATTTTTTTTTCATTACACTAAGTCACAGCTCTATAACAGCGAGAGCTGTAATTCAGCTTCGAGTTAAATTATAGACTTAGTTCAATAATACTTAAAAATAATAATAAAAAATGAACCTATTACTAAACTTTCAGTACCGTCATGACCACCGACATACAACATTAGACACGGGGTGTAGGCTTCTTACACTCGATATAAACACAAACTTTATCACTGTCTTTTGACCGTGGTACATCGCGCGCTAGTATAGTTTTGATAGTTTCCAGTACCTACCTAATTAGTGTTGCTCAGTGTGACTACAGTGTGATTTACAGTATGTCTATTCTCTTACAATATCCCTCGGTGACCACCTAGGTGAAGTGAGCTGTCATCTGTCCCGATGCTAGGGATTGACAAAGCACTACAATCGGATAATAACTCACTTCACCTAGGTGTTCCCTGAGCGAGATTGTAACAGAATAGCATTGCAGAATGCATACATTTCGATTTAGTGATGGGTATATTTACACCCTGTACGTGTGTGTAACGTGTTTATAGAACAAAATATACGTAGAATAGCTCATGCTACATTAAGAAGTAAGTTAAAAAAAAAAACTAAATATTAGTCCGCCCTATGACTAAAATGGTCGAACTGCCAGACTGTGGAATTCACTACCCGCCTCTGTACCCTGATAAATATAATCTGAATATCTTCAAGACACGTGTGAACCGGTTTATCCCAGGCAAGCGTGTGAACAAACACATCAACAATAAATGAAATAGGTAGAGGTCTACCGGAAACTCATGCCCTAAAAAATAATAACAAAATTGTGATTTTCATATGGCAATGTCAATAGTCACTTGTCAAATCAAATTACGAGATCTGTCAAACGGTGCAGAAAAATTAAACAGTATCAAGATCGTTTAATTTAATTTCCCCAGTATTGCACACAACAAATGTATTTTCCCCTTTTGCCATGAGATTCCGGTAGACCTATACCTAATGTAATAATTGTTTTTCTTTCAAAGTGGATCCGAACCAAAACAATAAAACAACAGAGACAGAAATAATCACATAGTACCTACCTAAGTTATTTGGAGCGCACACTTACTCGTATGATAACGTGATAAAGATGAGAATACTGACAGATATCGATATACTTAACAATATTATTATGATAGAGGGATTATAATGACAATAGATACACAGATTTATTTGGTTAATACAAATTATTGAATGGTTTGAAGCGGTTTTCAAGGTATTTATCTATAAGGATTGTACTTACTATCACAAATAAAATATTTGGTTTTAGCATGAAGGCTAAGATTTAATGGTCCTCTGATTTGCTTCGCTATAATACAAAACGTGTCCGACCTAAACATGATTGTCATTACTAGCACTTTGTCACCGATTTCCCCGCCCTGTATTCCTTATCTCGAAGGAATTTCAAAATTCACCCTTCTTCTTTGTCAACCAACATATAGGGAAAATGTTTAGCTTTGTAGTTCCAAGGGCTGGGTTTTGAATGAGTCAGTCAGTGAGTGACTTCAAGATCTTGAAGATTGTGGTAGACGCCGAGATCAATGGATATTATGCAAGTTTTAACAACAATGAAAAAAAAGTTTTATTTATAATGTCGTATATGTAGGTATATTTAAAAACAAACAATAGTTTTAGGGTATCCCACCAATTTCGGGAACAGAGTATCATTTACGGTCGGGACTCTTATAGATAATATCGATAAATTGATCCCAGTACAACATAAAATAATAAAAAATGTAAGGTTCTGTGAACTCTTTCTTTATGAAATCATTTTTTGACAATATTATAAAGCTTTTTTCAACACACTTGCTCATAAAATGGCTCTAATTCCACCGCAATTAGGCACATAATGACACCTATAATCAAACTGTGACTTTTTCATTGCTATTATTCACAAGTGAGTTACAGGGTCTTTTTTTTATTGGTTGATTTGCTTTGTTCTTAAAAAAGTTTCGATACAAAAAAGATCGTGTTCAATAGTACAAATAAATTAATGTACCTATTGCTTGCTCATTTCATGCAACTTCGTATTTAAATACATAATTTCCACTTGTACGTTTTTAATAAATAAAACTTTCACTAAAATATAACTTTTGTTTTCTCTGTAATAAAGACAACTTTGAATTCCCCATTTTGTACGTGGCTAGAACGCTATCCGACAAAAAAAAAAACCTTATTCCTTTAGTCTATGGCCGATCGCCAATGTATGATGCGTGCGCACAGAACAACTGATTAAATTTTCCCGCCATTTCGAAATTTTTTTCACAACTCGTTTTCACTGTTGAAAATGATTTTTTAGTATTATTTTCTTCACAAGTGTGTTGTAAAACGTCGTATGATACACGTGTGTATTGATGATTACCGTCCTCGGCTCTCCCTCAGCGGTAATCACCAACATTACACACTAGTACCATAATGTACTATTATTTATCCAATAAATTTATGGGACGTAGGGATTTGACATAGTTTTAGGTTGTGATGACCAAGCGCAAAAATCAGAGTGAGTTATAAGTCAGAGACCAGAAAATATACATTTTTAGATTATTTTTAGAAATTATTACTATCCAAAAAAAATGGTACCTAACACAGGTAAGAGACCAGATGGAATGACCATAATGCCGTGGAAGTTGGGTAGACCTTTGGTGTGGGATGCAACTTGTGTCGACACCCTTGCGCCATCCCATTTTCCTAGCACGTCGTGTTGTGCTGGGGCGGCTGCTGCAGGTGCCGAAAACCTCAAACGGCGTAAATATAATAACCTTCTTGGAAGTTATATGTTTGAGCCGTTTGGGGTTGAAACACTAGGGCCATGGGGTCCGAGTGCTCACCTTGTTTTTCGGGATATTTCTAAGCGGCTGGTCGACTCTTCACGTGACCAGAGGGCTGGCCTTTTCTTGGGCCAAAGAATTAGCATTGCTATTCAACGTGGTAACGCTGCTAGCCTTCTGGGCACTTGTCCCATTGCGAGCGATGCGGACGAATTTTTTGATGCCCTGTGAGCCCTCCATTGTACATAATATAAATATATTTTTTAATTTATTTTTAAGCTTTGTACATATTTAATTCTTTTGAATGTACCAACTGTTTAAATAAAAATCTTAAGTGCTTGGTAATTAAGTCACAATACTCTTTAAATAAACATGGATTTAGTTTCGAATATAAATGATGAAACCTAACACAGGTCATTTGAAAATGCTTAAGAGGCTTTATGTTTAGCACGCGACGTTGAGTTTAGGTAGTTCCGTTGTCCGTATGGTGTCGGACGCTATACTCAAACTACCCACTTTTTGATCCGTTTAGTGTAATCTTCATCTATCTATATAATAAAAAAGCTGCCAAGTCCGAGTCAGACTCGTCCATGAAGGATTCCGTAGCAGCAAGTAACATAATATAAAAGTTCTTGTAGTTCGTTGTAACTTTGATCGATTTTTTATATTTGACTTGATTGAATGAAAGGTAAATTGCGGTTTACGATTTATGACGTATTAAAAAAATACTTACTAGATCTCGTTCAAACCAATTTTCGGTGGAAGTTTATATGGTAATGTACATCATATATTTTTTTTAGTTTTGTCATTCTCTTATTTTAGAAGTTACAGGGGGGGGGACACGTTTTACCACTTCGGAAGTGTCTCTCGCGCAAACTATTCAGTTTAGAAAAAAATGATATTAGAAATGATCACAATCATTTTTGAAGGCCTATCCATAGATACTAAACACGTATGTGTTTGATGGAAAAAAAAAAATGTAGTTTCAGTTTTAAGCATGGGGAACACCAAAATTTATTGTTTTTTTTTTCTATTTTTGTGTAAAAATCTTAATGAGGTTTACAGAATACATCTACTTACCAAATTTCAACAGTATTGTTCTTATGGTTTCGGAAAAAAGTGGCTGTGACATACGGACGGACAGACAGACATGACGAATCCATAAGGGTTCCGTTTTTTGCCATTTGGCTACGGAACCCTAAAAATTAATCGTTGTTCGTTAGTCTCGCTAAAACTCGAGAACGGCTGAACCGATTTGGCTAATTTTGGTCTTAAAATATTTGTGGAAGTCCAGGGAAGATTTAAACGGTAAGAACATTGAAAAATCAATTGACAGGAGAACAGCTAGTAGCAAATAATTAGATTGAATTTGTGCGTACACGGATGACTAAACTACGATCAGGTATAGATATAAAATAAGTATATAATGAGATATTGCAAGTATAGGTGTAACTATGATTAATATAAGTATTTTTTTATTTATTCAAATTCAGAAAGAAAACCAACTTTAACAATTATTTATAATACCTAATAGTAACGATTTATCGATTTATGATTAGTGAATATTTTTTAATCCATTCATAATTATAAAACACTTTATACGGATTTATTCACATTTATTTTATATTATAGCGTCCCGCTTCAGCTTCGCACGGGTACATTTATTTCGAATTTCCTAAATTTTATTTCATACAAACCTTGTCCTGGCAATACCGAACACAACAAAAAAGAATTATTCAATTTGATGCAATCATTCAGAAATTATGCGCGTATCGACATAGTACCAAGATTTTTTGATCGTTATAAACATCCGCCATCCTTGTACGCACAGCAAAGGTCAACGCAGGTCAGGCAAATCGCCAACCGACATGTCTTTACTCTGGAAGGCCTCGCGGCGGACTGATTTAGAGGTGGGTAACTCCGGAGGTACTGAATCAAAGGAATCAGATCTGGTGCCGGACACGATAAGCTTATTTATTCCTTCAAATCCTTATCGGCTCCGAGGAATTATTTGGTCCGGAGTGAATGACTGAATGTAACTGCCGTCTAACCGTCTTGCTCTTTAATTCCTTTTGCTCAACGGTTCGACGTACACAATGCACAGATAAATGAATGCATATACCTTGTTATGTTCATACATTTTGAATATTGCTATGAAAATATTTATTATATGTATAGATAATTATAATAGCCAACAAAGCTAAAAAAAAACAAAAACATGAAACTAGAAATCTCGAAACTAAAAATCTACAAATAGAGAAACTAATATTTTCGGTCTTAATACACGGAATGAAACGAATCAAATGACTTGTTGAATTAAATGAGCTAAATCTTCCGGTGAATGAAAAGAACCAAAGGAATCTTGCGAGCTAAATTATTCCTGGAACCAAGTGAGCCAAAGGAATAAATAAGCGGAATCATATCCGGAGCCGGAGTCGGAATAAGTGAATCAATTCACTCCGAGGAATAAACAATACCCACCACTAGACTGATTTGAAATGATCACGCGCAACGATTTTGTAGTTTTGAAATATTTATAGAAAAATAATAACTATAAATTTGTTGACAAAGTGTATGTTTTAAAGAATATGTTCCTATATAATATTAAGCTACTATTATATGAAAGGACATGTTAGGTTTTTGTATGGAGGCTGGGCTTTAATTCGGAGCTGCTGTGAACAGGGAAGAGATTTTTTTTTATGAAAGTACATAAATTAACTACTTTTTGTATATTTTTTATTTTTTTTAAAAGCACCCTTCCTATTTTATTATATTTTTAATTAATTGTATTTTAAAAGTAAATTGCAACCCTCGGTATTTATTGATTTTGGCAACACTTTTTGGTTGGATGTCATTATTGTCATTATGAAAAGTGTAAACGTCAATCAAGTGTCAAATTCAATTATAATTGCGTACCTATGCGCGCCCTATTATTAATATACTCTGCGAATGCGTCTGTGGTTTGCGTTACAACAACGGAACGGACACAAGTGATTTGTTTTTTTTTGTTTTTGTTGTGTTATTGATGTTCAAGTTTCTTGTAATCTTTAAGTTATCTTTATTTGACCTGGCTTTTAATTTGGATTCTTTCCTGCACAGTTTCTTGATAATATAATTATAAGGGATGATGTTGAAAATTAAGAGGTAGAATAAAATACAGTCAAATATAAATAAATGCATTACTTTTATTTCTCTACCTAATACACAAAAATGTTCACCTATTCTGACCTGCTGGAGCGACTATTTACAAAAGGTGAACAGGTCCAATCCATTTAAGTCTGTCTGTATCTGGACTGTTTGGTTTACTGGCCTGCCTTGGAGGAGACGTAAAACCATCAGTAATCATTTTGCAATTTACTGAATTCATGATGATAAAGTCATAAAGTCCCAAATTGTAGGAGAAAATAAGGATGTTTGATACAAATAAATTCATACACTGTTTTAAGCTTTCACGGTTTAAAACTAAACTTATATTGTCACACGGGATATCTTCCGTGATACGCGATCATGGCGCTTGCCAGCGTTGAAATATCGGGAGCTCAAAACAATGAACAATCACGGAAGATATCCCCTATGTGACAATATAAGTTTATATAATTCATTACCTATCCTTATCATAAACCATTTACTGTTATTGAAAATAATAGCATTTCTGCGTTAATACAACTTCGCTATTAAAAATAAATTCAATCCATTACTGGCCCCTTGCTGGGCACGGGCCTCTTAGAGTGAGAAGGGTTAGGCCTTAGTCCACCTCGCAGGCGTGGTGCGGGGATTACACACCTCAGATGATGATTTTACTAATATCAAGTAGAAATTACAAATATTAAACCTAAATATTCATAAGCAAACGGAAAAATAGCGATTCTAACAATGAGACAAGGGCTTGACAAGCGATCGACATGACAACTGACATGTGTGGTGTGACACTGACAACCTTACTGACACAACACAGTTAATGTTTTTATAGATTCCGGAATCAATGCCATGCATACAAATCATGGAGATAATTCATCGGTTTTATAGCCATCTAATAATGTTTAAAAATATTTTAAATAACAATAAGGTGTTTAATGTACTTTAAAAATGATATTTAACCCTTTTTTCTTTGTTTCAATGTACAAAAATAATATTACGATACAAAAAAATATCTGGATTTAAAATATTTATTAATTAAATAATGGTGCTTTTAATTTTTTTTTTGTTTTTGTTAGGCCAGCTTAAATAATTTTCTCTATCAGAAAAACCACACATGATAGCTGTTCGAAAAAAAAATATTTTAAGCCCATTTCATAACATGTCCTTTAGTAAGTTACCTATATCGGTGAAAAAATAATTTCTTAATATTTCACATTGTTTGAATTTTAATTTCTAGTAAGAAACCTAAACTATTTTCAACCGACTTCAAAAAGAAGGAGGTTCTCAATTCGTCTGTATGTTTTTTTTTTGGACATTTTATAAAAATGAATTCATATTCGAAAAAAATATTTTAATGTGGAATTGCGGCAAACCTGAGACTATTTTTTACTAAACGTTCAGTGTAGTTTGAGTCCATAATTGTGCGAGCCTAACTTGCTCTTGGCAAGTTTTTATACAACGAAACAAGAAGTATGAAATCGAAAAGAATACTTACCTACTCTTACTTATTGTATCCCAAACAAATTAAAAATAATAACTTTTAGGAGTAACGAGGGTGTTAAAATAGGTGGTCTTCTGATCTTTTAGGTGAATGGTAAATATTTGTGTGATGAGCACTTGTGTTTGCCTTGTGTCTGGGTGTTGTTTATCTATATAAGTATGTATTTAAAATATATTTGTGTATGTATATCAGCTGTCTGACACCCATAGTACAGGGTCTCCCTAGTTTGGGGTCAGATGGCCGTGTGTGAATCGTCCCCACATATTATTATTATGATTCTCATTTATTCATCTTAAATACACATAATTTACATTTTTAAATATTAATAAAAAAAAACATTTAAAAATATAAAAAATAGTATCCCACCGGTATCGGGAACAGGGTCCAAGCTACCGGCGGTCAGGGCTCTAGAGAGAGGAACCTCCTGACAATGCGGGCCGTGTCCAGAAGTACTACCTTCTGAATCAAGCCCTTGATTCAGCCGCCTAACGAGAGCCTCCTTAGATGTTGGTCGAGGCTCTTGGCAATTAAACCATTGGTTGTATTATTATTATTATTCATCATTTTATACACATATTCTATTACATTTTTAAATATTAGTAAAAAAAAAAAACATTTAAAAATATAAAATATAATAGCCCACCGGTATCGGGAACAGGGTCCAAGGTACCGGTGGTCAGGGCTCCTGAGAGAGGAATCTCCTAACAATACGCGCCGTGTCCAGGAGTACCGCTTTCTGTATCAAACCCTTGATCCAGCTGCCCAACGAGAGCCTCCTCAGATGTTGGTCGAGGCTCTTGGCAATTATTCGATTAGCCGTAACGACTATCGGCACAATGACTGCTGCATTCACATCCCACATGTCGACAACCTCGCGAGCCAAGTCAAGATGCTTGATTTGTTTGTCTTTCTCAGTTTTCACGAGGTTCTCGTCATGCGGAACCGCTATGTCAACAATTCTTGCGCGACGCTCTAATCGATCTATCACCACTAAGTCAGGCTTATTTGCAACAATAGTCCTGTCAGTGATGATAGATCGATCCCAATACAACGTAATATTGCCATTTTCAAGAACTGGGTCGGGCACATACCTGTAGTACGGTACTTCCGACTGTACAAGCCTGTATTTAAGAGCAAGTTGCTGGTGGATAATCCTAGCTACAAGGTTGTGTCTATGCAAGTAGTCTCCGTTAGCCAGACTAGAGCACCCAGAGATAATGTGTCTGATTGATTCTCCCGGTCGGTGGCATGCCCGGCAAATGTCAACCGTGCTGT
The DNA here is from genome assembly GCA_947361185.1 of Charanyca ferruginea. NCBI lineage: Eukaryota > Metazoa > Arthropoda > Insecta > Lepidoptera > Noctuidae > Charanyca > Charanyca ferruginea. Next base: position 5,534,839 of record OX376074.1, on the reverse strand, counting down.
CCTTCACAATATACCTCCGGTAGTTGTTCGTCATCATAACTTCGTCCATAATCGCACAGACAAAACCTTCGGTTTCCCCAAAGAGGTCACCGAAACGCAGCCAGGATACGGACGCCAAGAAGTCTACATCAGACCCATGTAGGGCCCGATAGAAGCGCCCGTGAAGCTCCTTACTCTGCCATACATCCCTGCGGTCATTAGTAGGTATCTAGTACTAAAGGTTTGCGCCAGTTCTTGTTCGCTAAGGAGAGCGGGGTGAGGCCCTTGTCCACTGAGATCACATCTCGGTGCATCCCCACGTCGGCTTATTATTATTATTATTATTTTACAGACAACCCATGGATGGAATTAAAAGAAAATGAGAAAGGATATTCAGGAAGTCCGTGGTGTACTATTTATTAAACAATAATATATGTTATAAATAATACAATAGTGGAAAACAGATATAATTACGTAGTGAATTTAGATCAAATTTTTAAAAGTAGATAAAGTCGTCTTACTGACACAGGCATTCCATAGTCATAATGCTTTAACAGTCAACGATTTTTAGACGAAACTGATGAAATGCATTGACAATAAAATGCTTTTTACAAAAAAGACAACCGCCTTCAAAAAGTGAAAAATAACTTTAGCACAGAACACACATTGACTTTAGTTTCGAAATTCAGTGGCTTTGTTCTGTTTGTTGTTTTGTATTGCCACCGACTTCCGAAACTAAAGTCAATGTGTGTTCTGTGCTAAAGTTATTATTCACTTTTTGAAGGCGGTTGTCTTTTTTGTAAGAAGCTTTTTATTTTCCGCTTTTTAGTACCTCCTTCTCATCCAAATCTATTAAGAAGAGATTGAAAGTTAGCTACTACAAAGATTGATGAAACTAAAACGTCGTCTTTGTAAAATTTTTGGGTATTTATTGATTTTTCAAAAAGTGCTGAATTAATTTTGATAAAATTTATATGGGACCACTCCTGAAGCATACCCTATCCATAAAAAAAAGAATTTTCAAAATCAGTTTACGTTTGCCGAAGAAATCGCGTAACAAATCGCGCACATACTTAATGCAAATTTAAGACTTATACGGTTTTCTCATGGATGCCACTGTCAGAACTGGACCAAATTAAAATGGGACCACACAGGAAGCAGCTTTCAAATAAAAAAAGAATCATCAAAATCGGTTCACCCAGTCCCAAGAAATCTAGTAACAAACATAAAAAAAAAATACAGACGAATTGATAACCTCCTCCTTTTTTGAAGTCGGTTGAAAACATGTCTGATAACTGCCTGGCTGCAAACAAACAGCACTCATTATTTTCTATTTTTTTATTCATGTGTGTCACAAGCTAAGTACGCTACACTTTCCCTATACGATAAAATTAATGCACATTATAAGTAAGACTACTCTGATAATTATCTACATAGACAAGATACCATAATTATATAAATGTCGTAATTATAATTTTATTAGATTTACTTAAGATGAACATGATACAAGCTAATGCAGTCGAGATTAGGTAAAATTAATCAAGCGATATTTATCTATGTATTAATTTTAACAGCGATACTGAGATAAAGGTTAGGACACTTTAGTAAACAAAAAACTCCAGACGTCCACAACAGGAAATCAATATACTTAGCTAATACATGTTTTAGACAATGTAAGAAGCGAGCTGTATAGTAAACCTGAATGAGCCGTTAGGTGTATTAAAACAGTAGTGAAAGCTACATACCTATATTATATACTCTTAGAAGCTACTTAGGGTTCAGTTTGTGGCTTTATGATGTCAAAAAAATATTCTCAATAAAGGACGCTCGCCGTTGCGGCCGCTTTACAATGACATCGCATTCTAAGAAAACTCAAACTTGGCGTTCTTGACAATGATGCAATGATCTTTTTTTTTCTAGGTTAAGTCCGGTCCTGGTCAGCTATCACAACATCGTGATATATATTATTACCTATCTAATTATTAGCTACTAGCTTCTGCCCGCGACTTCGTACGCGGAACCTGTTGCTTATGCCAGCGACAACGGGGTCGGCAAAATCGAAGATCTGAAACGTCTGATGTCGAATTCGGTTCAATTTTGGCCAGTAGAGTCAAATTTTCAATGATATACCATCGTCATCAAAAATCAGTCCTAAACTGTTACCGCCTTCACCGCGTGGAGGTACTCCCAGCTTATGTTATTTTATAAGATACAGTGAAATTAGTGATAGCTTTTATTTTAGTTATTAGCTTTGATTTTCACATCAGATGTTTCTGATCTTCGATTTTTATAAGTGAACAGGAAATGCCCATCAGACCGAACAACTTTTGCTAAGACGTCATTCCTATATGTGTCATGGTGTAGCTGGGCTCTTGGAGTTCCACATCAGGGTTTCCAGATCTTCAAATTTATTCTCTCAGCAGAGAATGCTCGTCACGTGGAACAATTTTTGCTATGGTACCATTTTTGTATCTCTTATAGTTTAGCTGGTCTGTTGCGGTTCTGCATCAGGTGTTCAAGTTTCCAAGATAAATTATAGCCTATATGTTGCCCAGACTTAATACCTATACAACAAAAGAAAAATCATTCAAATCCGCTTAGTAGTTCCGAAGATTAGCGTGTACAAACAAACAGACAAACAGACAAATAGACAGAATTTTTTTTTCGGATTCGTGCTCTATTACTGTTCATAAACCCCCCTCAATTTTTTTTTTTTAATATATTCAATGTACAGACACAGTTTTGTTACTGTTTTATTATATGTATAGATGTATAGATTATCTTTATTCTATCTATTTAAAGGTATATTAAATGTTCAACAAAGGATTATTGAAGAAGGTGTAACTATTAGTATAACCCATAGTACAGGGTTCCTAGTTTGGTGTCAGATGGCCGTGTGTGAAATGTCCCCACATATTATGAGAATCTGGGACATCAATGACACCGGAGAAGGAAACATCGTGCCAAAACCAGGACTTAAAACTAATGTTAGTAGTCTGAACTCGCCAATACGCTTTAGGCAAGAGTAGTAAATGTATTGATCAATACTCGTGACTTCTCAGTATGCAAAAAGGCCTTTTAGTATTATATTAGTTAAACCTATTACATTTCAGTTAGGTGAGGATATATATTGTGAGAATAAATGATCTGAAACCTCATATTATTATTGTTGTTATATTATTATTGTTATTATTATTAATGCGCATATTTTTTGGGATTGCATTCTTCGTTCATTCATGATTCCATCCCCGTTATTTTTTTTCCATTCCTACTGCTCACTAATTTCAAACAATTTACGTCAAAGTCAAAAACAACGCATTTATTGCAATTATAAACCATTTATTTACAGGCACTTTTGAATTTCAAACAGCCAGTTAGTCAGAAAGTTGAAGTTAGATGCTCGTTCCAAAATATAGGGTAGGTCTCTATGGAGAAGAACGAGCAAGAAACTCCACGGACACTCTTTTTATTAGTCAAGTCTTTACAAAATCCTGGTTACATTATTCTTGTTGCTTCTCTATGTGACAACACTGGTGAAAACCGTCCAAATCGAAAAGGGTCTATAAGTAGATAATTTTGTGTCTTTACAGTCTACAGATTTGAAAAGTGCTATAATTTTGCTGTACTTCGTTAAATCCAGGAAAACTCCTTGGTCTGTACATAAATTAAATATGAAAGCTAAAATAGGGTGCTACTGCCTCAATAATCGATTTACAAATATTAGTAGACATTGCCCACAGATCTTCAGTAACTTTGATCTTGAGTTGTATAAAAGCTTTTATAACGACCGCAGTGTTTATATGTTAAATTCCACAGGGCAGGCTGAAACATTCATTTAACAGCAAATAAGGGCGAGGAATCTAATGTTTTTGTAGTTTTCATTGTAAGTATAAATATTAGTAAAGAAAGTTGCAAATTCCTGAGCAACAGTAATTTGCAAGTCAGTATTATGTATTTTGTTTCTATTCATTTCATCATTGATAATTAATTTTCCAAACAATTATTTTCTGCTGATTTCAATTTGTTGCTCACGTATATAAAGCAGTCGTTCAAGTATCTTTAAAAGTTTGAAAGTAAGCAGCAACATACTTAATACAAGTTTCAGTGTTAATATAAATAAGACTTAAGGTGATACAGCCTAAAAAGTAGGTATTTCTATACTTTAGTTGCCCAGTCACTGAATAAAAACTTAGGGCTAATACACTTCTGGACACATCTATTGGCCCACCTTAGAGTTTAGGTTTCGATGGCCCCTACCGAAATATGATTGCTAGATTGAACAAAAACTGTTGATGCAGTTTTAAACCTGATACATTTTACCATCTTTTTCGATCGTATTGTTTTAAATTTGAATTCAGAATACCATACGACATGGAGCTACGCCTAACAAGTCGGATATGCGCCTTGTTAAAGGCAATTGATTTTTGAATAAAAAACATGTTTTATCAAATAAAGGTTTAATTTAATAACGCGTGTTGCCTCCATGGGCATCTGCCACAGCTCTCATACGATTAGGCATAGAGTTTATCAACCGCTCTATGAAATTTTGAGGGATCATCTCCCATTCCTCTTCTATGGCAGTTTTCAACTCTTGCATCGTCTGGGCAACTGGCTGACGAGCCCTAACACGTCTTTTTAGCTCGTCCCACATGTGCTCAATGGGGTTCATGTCTGGGCTTCTGGCTGGCCAGTCCATAACTGTGATGTTCACATCCCGAAGATATTCCCTGACGATGCCGGCCGCATGGGCTCTTGCATTATCATGCATAAAAAGGAAATTTGGGCCCACATAGTCCGCATATGGTATCACGTGAGGTTCTAAGCACTCACGAATGTACCTTTCAGCATTTAATGTTGGCAGCCGTGGTCCTGTAACAACCTCAAGTTGAGTTTTGCCGCTCGCGGATATACCGCCTCAGACAGTCCATGAGCCACCGCCATAAGCAACCCTCTCTTCAAAGCAGCATTGTGCGAAACGCTCTCCCTTACGTCGGTAGACCTTCTTCCTTCCATCATTGCCATGGAACACAATTTTAGACTCATCAGAAAAGAGTACACGGCTCCAATCTTGCTGTGTCCAATTTAAATGACTGCGTGCGAAATGAAGGCGCGCTGTTCGGTGGGCTCGCGTTAGTTTGGGCCCATTAGCTGGCTTGTGTGGTACCATATCGCGTTCTTTTAACCTTCTCCGAACAGTTCGAGCGCTCACAGATACTCCGTGGAAGTCGCGAATTTGGTTTTGTATCTCAATGGAGGTAAGGTGACGATTTCTCAAGCTGGTCGTCACGATGAATCGATCCTGCCTTTCAGTTGTGACCCGAGATCGTGGCCTTCCTTAGCGACGAACAAAGCCGCCAGTCTCTAGGTACCTCCGATAAACATTTCGGACCGCAGATCGACTTAAATTAAGTTGAGCACTCACGTTTCTTTGGGCTGTGTCCGGCCTGAATAAGTGCCACAGCTTGGGCGGCGACTTCAGGTGAAGTATCCATAGATTATTGATAGAACCTCACCTTAATGTTAAGAATAAGTAATGTTTGTTGCAAAACCAAAGATATCAATCACTTTTTCAAGAATTAAATCCAAGTAAACCAATAAAACCAAGTTTTCTTAGTACCTATTCGATTGTTTGATATCAACAAACAGGCTCCAAATTGTCTTTTGTTTCTTTAAATTCTGTGTTCGAAATTCAAAAAAAGACTATTGAATGAAATTGTGAATGTGCCAGGTTCAAAACTGCATAAAAACTTTTTGCTCGACCTAATATAAAATTTTAGCTAGGACCAAACGAAACTGAAAATACAAGGTGGGCCAATAGACGTGTCCAGAAGTGTAGTTTTATTTTTTCTTGAAAATATTATTAAACTTAGACATGGATAATAAAATAATAAAGTATAATAAATAAATAAAAAATTAGATAATAAAATAATAAATAATAATAATATAATAGAATATTATAGTAAATAGTATGGAAGTATGAATTAAGATTCGTGAACCACTACACAACATAGGTAGATTTCCAGTTGAAACAACTGTCCTTCATGCAACGCATTAGAAATGACGTCATAAATCATGGCTGCAAAGTTCATAACCACGAATATTTACCATCGCGACGTTCGTTGTTGCGAAAGTTCTATACTTCGGTGTACATACGTTACTGCGAAAGTTTACCATTGCAACGTTTGTTGTTGCGAAAGTTCTTTACTGCGGTGATTGTGTAGGTAATCCTTCTAGGGATATTATATAAACAGAATATAAATGAATAATCTCATGATTATTAATTTATATTCTGACATATTTTTTTTTACCCTTAGAACCCCTTTGGTGCGGATCCGACATGGTTTAACCTTCGCGATTTTTGTTAACTCATGTAAATCTACGATGGGAGACAACAAAATATATAAACAGAATATAAATTAATAATCATGGGATTATAATATAAATTAATAATCATGGGATTATTAATTTATATTCTGTTCAATGAGGTACTACTACTATACGCTAGTAATATAGTTCATTGATTCTGTTTATATATTTTGTAGCCTTGTCATGCAGTCATTTTTAATGTGTGGCCTATGTCCAGCAGTGGACGTCTTTAGGCTGAAATGATGATAACTGAATATAAACTTGTGTGAACTGTGTGTATGTGGTAATGCCTGTCAGCGTCGCGGACGCAAGTGTGACTGCTAGTGTAGGGCGTGGTTTCAATCGCAAAGTGTTATTGGGGTTTCCGAATTCCATTGAGGAATGGGAATTCTCAGGACAGCCAGGAGTTTGAAAGTTGGCGTTGTACACCCCGTGCCTTGAAAAGCATGTAAAGCTCTTGCGATTTCTTCCCGATCGGATCGAATTGTAGTCTCACAGGATTACATAAAAGTGAGGGAAGAGAGACATCAGAGTATGCCTATGTATGCAGTAGGTACGATGCACACATACGTGGCAATATCTAAATCAAAATGATTACTATTTAAAAGATCGTCAAGTTGCCTATTAAACCAAGATACCACCGGACCCAGTTCATGATTCTAGAACCTATTGTTAACGCTGGAGAGACTTGGGTCATATACTAAATCCATGAAAAAAGTACGATAAGGAATCCACCGTGTATATTAATTAGATACGTATTGAAAAACTAATTTCATGTAGGTACTGTAAAGGTCGCATGCATGTGACATGCTGGTCGAAACCATTTGATTAAATATTTCGTCTAAACACTTTGGATTTTCTAGAAAACTTTTCGAATCTAGAAACGTTGGTCTTTTTTATATTAAGGCATTGTTTAGCCTGGCGCCGTCAGGGGCCGACGTGCTCTGTACTTGATATAAAAGTATCCTCTCGCTTTGCCCTCTTTAATTTAAGGTACCTCTGACGTCTAGTACACTATAACACACAACACGAGAATAAATATACTTCGTTCTGGTACCGTAAGAGCATGGTCTAAACGCTTACAATAGGTACTTATCTATATCAAATTAATTTATCAAAACATATGTATGTGTCCATACTTTGTTTTCCTTAAACGTTTGTCTGTCGTCCAAATCCCACCATGATAAATTAATTGTATTTACCGACAATTAAAAACTTTTCCATCTTAATTAAATTCATAAGTATCAAAACTAAAACTTCCTTACATGCAGTTCAAAATGTTATAATTTAAATTACTCGTCTGATGATTAAATTTGATAGTTAATCATATTAATCATAATACGACATGGTTGGCGCAGTGGCTGAGCGATCGACTGCTGCGCAGCGTGTTGCGGGTTCGATTCCCGCCCAGGGTAAACATTTGTGTGATGAGCACTTGTGTTTGCCTTGTGTCTGGGAGTTGTTTATCTATATATGTATGTATTTAAACAAAAAAAAATGTATTTGTGTATGTATATCAGCTGTCTGACACCCATAGTACAGGGTCTCCCTAGTTTGGGGTCAGATGGCCGTGTGTGAAAATGTCCCCACATATTATTATTATTATTATTAATATATTTTAGATAAACAAACATTTGATGGCTCAACAAAAGATATTATTTTTTACATTTTAAATAATCGCTTTTATGTTTAGCGTTGGGGGCTTTTTAAGATTTTTATTTATTTTTTTACTTTTTAAATTATCGCTTTTATGTTTTGCGTTGGGGGTTTTTTAAATTTTTAATTAAATATGAAGATACGTGTTTGATTTAATTATAAAACTTACCCCCATCTGGTCACGCTATTTTAGCACACTAAACAACAACAGCTTGGCAGCAGCTATGTCTTCCTCGCTGAAGTTAGTTGCGCAGATCTGGATAGCGGACACCTCGTCCATCACATCCAGCTTCTGATGCAGGAACGCCAGCAGCTCATTCACCACGAGTTCACTACTCATGACGGGTAATTACGAGCGTCAGCTTGCGCCGTGGTAAACGGTATAGAAAATACGTAAATACGTCTGCATCGAAACGCGACACAAGCAAGGGGGACAATATCAATACCATACATGACAGATTTTATGTCGAACCCATATCAAACACCGAATGTTGTTCGTCTTAGGAACTCCTTATAGATCTGATCCTAGCTGACTTTGGATGATCTTTTAAATCTATGATTTGAGAGTTTCTTAATATACTTCTTTATATCAAAAAAGATAAAATACTATCTCTAAAAATTAAATATCAATCAAATTTCAAAAATAAATTACTTAATTTAGTTTGTAGCAGACTTCTTGTCCTCACTTTTATTAAATCTACTACTATAAATCTGCTCTCAGATTAACAAAATTTGAATAATATTTAGTGAAAGATAAATAATTCAAAAATTTAAATGACACCACTTTCATCTTTTTACAACCAGTCCCAATATCCATCTCCTTTAATCAAATGGCTCAGAAGACCTATCTGTGGACAGCAAAGTGTAGTGTCACTAAGACATTGTGTGATTTGATTTCTTGACTAATAATAATAATAATTAGACATAAAAGAAAGCAAAAATATTGATCTACTCTATTGGTTCAAAGTGGATTGACGATTTCAGACTTACTTGAATTACTAGCACGTCCACGACGTCTACTGCGTAAATGTTGTACTTCCTCGACTAACTCCCTTCGAGGTGTAGTAAAAAAACAACCTACTGTATTGTTTACATAGGCATTCGTACCAAGTTACAATTAGATTACCATCTCCTTTGGTCGAATTTTTAAATATATTTTCTTAGTTCTCGCCTATATCATAAAAAGGAGCCGGGTAAATGCGCGAAATTTTACGTTTCTAGTTCCAGTATTTTCGATTTTTCATACAATAGTATTTCACACCCTTACGGAATATCCAAATAAAATTGGAACATGTGTTTTTTATATGTTTAACCGGAAATCTAAATAGCAATTGTCAGATTTCTAACTTTAAAAATAACGGATTTTCCATATCCATTATCATCCTATATTCTTAGAAGTGAAGTTTCAAAAAAGTTGAAACTCGTACTATTTTATTTTTAACCAAAAAGCTATATACCAAGCTTCATGTCTCAAATTACAAAGTTAACGGAGTTCCATACAAACTTTCATCCTCAATTTAACACCCTTAGTTGAATTTACAAAAACCACTTTCCCCCTCGCCTAAATCATAAAAGGAACCCGTTTACCAAATTTTACGTTCCTGGGTCCAGTCGTATCTGCTGTGCGCTGAGTCAGTCAGTCAGTTTCTCCTTTCACACATAAATATAGAAAGAAAAATAACTTCTTATGTCGTTTTCTTTCACCAATGTCAGTCCTGTTAAGCTAAATTAAAAAGTTGAATTAAAAAAATCATATTGATACTGCCCTGGTATCGAATTCACTAGGTACTTCATTTATGAGTGGCGTCTTTAACTCTGGACTTTCACGAAATTAATTGTAGAGAAATAATGGGAAAAAAGCAAAACACACGGCATTACTTATTTTCAATAAGTTCTCTGAACCATTTCTATTTCTAAAGCGTACTTTTTTTGATCAAGATTAAAAAAGATCAAGATAACCACTATTGATACTGCTCATTAAGCTGATGTGAAAGCTAAAGTAATTGTCAAATTGTCATGTTATCAAAGTCGTACTGTTCTAGGTTAGACTTATTCGATGCTTGTTTGACCTGTTAGCTAACGTGCAATGTATGTACATTTCAAGTAATAACCTAGCTTTTATTTATGGCCTACACTAATAAAGTATTAAAATGGCATCAAGATCTTCGTCCAGTCAAGTTCATCAGATTATGAACTATAGTGAGTTATTTGACGCACAGGCGTAATGCTGGCACTTTACATTTATTATTTATTCGCCTTATTTGCCGACTTTTTTTGGTAACAATAGGGTAGATTTTGTATTATCCAAATTAGGCGAATATATTTTGTACAATGTCCATGTTAAGTTCCAGCGTAAGATATTTAATACCTATTCGCAAGGTGATCCTTGGGAATAGGTATTTTTAATGGGACGAGGCTGATTTTCTGTTAAGATACAGAACAATGCCAAAAAAACTAAAAAGAAATAAGAATAATAATATTAGTTAAAAGTAATTATTATTATAATCATTTATTCGTTGTACCTAGAAGTAAGGTATACGTAAGGCGACACCTAAACGAATACAATAAACGCGGAGATAGACATGACTACTATACTCGTGGTAGAAACAAATTGGCTGGATACCCACACACCCTATCGAAATCTGGAAAGTTGATTCATGTTATTGGTCCATCGGTATACAATCGACTACCCGATGCTATTTTAAGCGCAAAGTCTGACAATACTTTCAAAGCAAAACTTGAAATTGACCGGGTATTATAATAATATGACCTAAAGGAATGGTTGTAGGTAATTTGACATAACTAGAGTATTTATTTGTTTCGATAATTTTGTGTATTCTCAATTATTTTCTTTTGCTTTTTGTTCAAAACATGACTTGTAATTTTTAATAATTATTAATAAATAAACATAAACGTAACGCTAATAAATAATCAAGCCCTTGATCCAGTTATCCAACGAGAGCCTCCTTAGTTGTTGGTCGAGGCTCTTGGAGATCATCCCATTGGACGTCACGACTATCGCCACAATGACTGCGTTATTATTATTCACATCCCACATATCGACAACCTCGCGAACAAGTCAATGTATTTATTTTATTATTAATTAATTAATATAATCCAAATCTAAAAATTCTTTATTATTATTTATTTATTCAATTCAATTCAATTTTTAATTGTGTCAATTCTCTGTAAATTGTAGTGCTGCCATGAGTAAAAGCTAGCTCCCCACGGTTTTTTGAGGAAATTACGACGTTTGTGTAATGGCAACTCATTTGACTTTTACTTTAGATGTAACTCGGATGAAGAAACACATTTGCCGTAGTATCAGTAAAGGTAAACTGGCTGTAAATAAAAAACAAAACGGTGTTCCGTTCTGTTTAAACCTCGGTAGTAGTACCTATATTTTTTAATTTATTTTTAAACTAGCTTTTGCCCGCGACTTTGTCCGCGTGAATGTCGGTTATCGTGGATGCAGACAAAGTTTGCGGGCTTAAAAGTCCTATGCCCTGTCCTATGTCCTTTTTTTTATCGTGGGGAAATCCTCATGGACTATCCCCCGTCCGGGGAAGACGGGGGGGTGTGCCGGACTCGTACCGGCTAAAACCACCACGGTGTTCCTCGACTGACCTATGGGCGGGGGTACGGGATTCGCTCGCGCATGCACCGCGCCCCCACCAGGCTATGACCCGCCAATAACGTAGGTGGGTCCCGTCGACCTCGGCGGTCTAATTGCCGCCGAATGCTCTAGTGTGGCGCGCGCGGAACACGGCGCGCCGCCTACACGGGCCTGCTTCTGTTCGGGTGGTGGATTGCCCCTAAGTCGACCACCCCCGCAGGCCGGCAACTCATGGAGGCCGGAGGTCATTAAGCGCCCTCCGGCGCCCGGTGCGTCTTCTCCTAGAGGGAAACGAGGCAGTTGCTTCCCTCATCCTCTCTGCCGCCTCTTTTGCGAGCATGACATGCTCGCAAAAAGAAGCAACAGCCTCCCACATGCCCTGTCCTATGTCCTGTGCTATGGCTATGTCCTTCCCCAGGGATCAAGCTGTCTTCATGCCAAATTTCATCAAAATCGGCTTAGCCGTTTCATCAAAAAAAACGTAACAGACAGAGTTACTTTCGCATTTATAATATTAGTAAGTATGGAAGTATGTAGTACTTTTTTTTTATATTTACCAACATCGAGATACCTACAGAATAGTACATTATAATTATACATAATAATAATTTTATAATTCTTTAAAATATAATGTTTTTTAAACGACTTCAGTAAAAGGAGATTGTTTGTCTCAAATTAGATTTACTTTTATTTTGATAGCCAAGTATCAAATTATTATGACTCCAGATAACTATTGATAGCTATCCGAGATAAACTAAAAGAAGATAACTGGTAAACTGTGCAACTGTTTGTCGCGAATAACCCAAAACTACCGGCAAATTACCATCGGCGATAAATCAAAGGCATATCGAAAGATCGACGCTACTATAATCATTTAAATCAGATTTTGAAATACTCGTAACTCATGTTACGAGTATTTCAAAATCAGATAGGTGACAGGAATTGGTGATCATGAAAGAAACTTTGTTAGTACAGGTGAATCTCCGTAAATACGTAGTTGCAATTGCTACATTATGTGGAACTTAGGTGTCAGATGACGTGGAGGAGTAGATGCTATAATTTGAAAATGTATGGCCTAGATTTGCTACGTGTATCATACCATTCTATGGTCGTATATTCGGCGACTTTGTGTGCAGGCAACTAACTTGCAAAGAACCACCTTTTTCAATGTTGTAAGTTAACGAGTATTCAATTCTTTTACAGTATACTTAAATTACGAACACAATAAACATAATATTAAGAGAAAGATGAATAATTTTGGCCGTATACTAAATAGCTTGTTAGACTGCACATAAGTATAAGTAAACATTTAAATAACAGACTTAAAACCTAAGTATTGTGTAACAAAAATAAGCATTGTTCATGAGTTTAAAACTTTAGTACCTTCTTAAAAAAATAATTCCCTGTAATAAAATTTAATTGCAGTAACTCAAAACTTCAAGCAAACTAACTATTTTTTAATGTATTTCCTACGTATTATATATTTCATTGTAAAAATAGTGTAATCGATTACACCTGCCATCAATATTGAACAAACTAAATTCTGGTTTTGAGTTTAATTTCAATTTGTTTTAGTAACTAGGTCCAGATAATTGCAAACACCAACAAAGCTCGCACTCTATACCAAACCTATTATGAAAACAAATTCAACATTTTCAAATGTATCCGTGGGCGTCTGATGCTCGTATCACAGTTCCGGTGATCAAAGAGACCGAATCGCCGACTACAAGCAGAGAAATCATACTAAAAGCAGCCATCACTGTTTTTCAGGTGTCGGCAACTTTACATACGGATAAATAAGACTATCATGCTTATCAATAAAAGTTAGTAGGTACCTACTTAATCAATAGTAAGAATTAAAATATATTATATAATGTCTTGTTATGTACTTCACGCCAATCGATAATACGTAGGACATAAAATGTCAATAAAGGAATAAATAAAAAAATAAGAAAGATAACAATCAGGACGGTATCTTTGTAGTGCATAAGCTTTTAAAAAACACTGACTTCAATTTTGTACGAAATAAATGAAGTACCTGCCTAACAGGCAGTACAACTGTATATTAAATAATTATAACATAAGAAATACTGAATTATTGATTATTATTTTTAAAACAAAAATTGGCCCATACTTAAGTTAGGTACAGCTACCTATTTTATACATTCCTCTTTAATAGGCACACGTACTGATTACTTACCTAATTATACATATATATTGAGACGTTTTTTGGAATCGATTTATATGATTCATATCTTTATGTAGAATTGAAAGATTATAAACATAAATTACTCTAATACCGTATTGTTCGTTTGTCCAAATATTACGCTAGTAAAGATTTTTGTTGATAGCTAAAAATGTACATAGATACATTCAACTTTTTATTAGGTACAGAAAGAAAGCACGGTGCATCAGATGCACACAGATTGTATTCCGCACAATCAGAAAAAGTTTTTTTATTTTAGCCGCCTGGTTTATCTTACGTAGAAAGCTTGCAGAGTAACATCTATTGTGCAAGAAAGAACGTTTGAATTTGTTCAAATTTCTGTTTTTTGTCCTCAAACAGTATTACATGCAGACACACCCAGGTGACTTCATTGTATCCCTTTCAGATATTATCTTATCGGATCACTTAAGAATTAATTAACGGAGATATGTTTTCGATTAAAGCATTATATGAAATATAAATGAAAAAGATTTTGTATCTGTGGCAGTAAATTTTGTAGTACCTTTGCGGCGTGTCGAAATGATTCGCCAAGTGTTAATTTTATTAATATTAGTGCCTTACGTGGTCAGTGATTTTTGTGAGAGGTACACGTTTGAAGATGGTATCGATGAATGGTTACCAAATGAGTGGGGGGGGACTTGTGTCGCCATGCCGTTTTGGATTGTAGGCAAGTACAGCTCGGACTTGACTAGTCCAAATGAACACAGTACCGCTTTTATTACGCCTCAACCAACTATGAGTTGTGTGTCCTCACACACTTTTCCTATGAACGTTGGTGGTACGATGGAAGTGAACATTTATATGGAGGCGTCAGATAATTCTGAACAAATCATTGTCTTGGTCTACCAGTTAGATGTTACCGGTGATGGTGATAGGTCAACAGGAACAGCTTCGAATTTAGCTATGGATCCTAACTTCGTGAGCGGGTGGCACACTCTAAGAATTACATTAACCGGTTCCGTTACGTATGATGGCTACGTAAGTATATCCATTGTTTTAGTAGAGCTTTTTCATGAAAGAATATTTACTGATAATATAAAATTTAACGTAAGAGTCGCGTCTAGCGTAAAGGCGAAAGTGTCTCGTTGGCCGTTGCGTCTTCCTATTCTGTACAAGGCCAGTGGGCTAATTCACGTAACTAAAGAAGTGCTGTTGCAGTGCAGTTGCAGTTAAGTTTCGATCAAAACAACGCTTTTCGTATTCTCTACCGCTGTCAGACACGCTCGCGTCCAGTTCGCGTCACGCGAGCGCATTAACGGCATTCTACTGTTGCGCGTCTTTGATACATGCTTCGGAACGCAACATGATCGGTATTCTACTATTCGTTTGACGATTCAAAATGACAGTTAAAAGGTACTAAAATCTGTACTGGCGTATTATTTTAATATTATAATAACGTAATATTCAGATTCTATTAAATTATTTAGGGAGTTATATTTTTTTTCTCATGTGGCTACACCATAAGTAAGTTTGGTAGAGTTTGGTTGTCGTACAGCTGACGTGCAGTTCAAAGATTAGAAGAATACCGTTTATCACTCAAACTTGAACTTAACTGCAACTGCACTACAACTTCATCGGCGCGTCATAAAATTACGTGAATTAGCCCTCAGGTCGCAAGGATATAAACCTAATCGCGTACAATTTGGAAATGATATTATATATTCCATAATATACAATGGCAGTACGCACGTGGACTAATCGTGTTTGGGTCGGAAATAGGTGTGGCGAACTGTCACATCCAAACTATTCACGAGCAGTTGCGGTTGTTGTAGTGAACCTAAACTCGCTTTGAAAAAATTTAAATTGATTGTCAAGTGTATGTTGATAGGTCAGAAATTGTTTCATTAATTTACTTAAATTGGACAAACACCGTTGAATGTTAACATACACCAAAGTGATTCTTTGAATTTTAGATTCAGTGATTTACAAATTACGCAAATATTAATACACCAATGTTTGTTCGAGAAGTGACAAAGTCACACACTGTTCTCTTTTGCGGGGCTCCTTTTTCTGTCTACAGGATTTAAATAAATCTAAATTGTTCGAGTCGGGGCGCCTAAAGATTTCGAGTTCGGATCGCTCGCTTTGGATTACTTTGGCGGTTGAAGATTAACCAATTCGTCATGGTGTATGATAACATTCACTGGTGAATGACCGATATCGTCATCAAAGGAATAAATAACGGACATTCACTAGCTAGTTTGATGATTGATAACAGACACCAGAGTGTCATAACATACACTGCGCTTCGGACTTTACATTCATGGATTCACAGTGACATACATAATTTAAAACAAGCAGTATCCTATGGTTGTGTTCTCGCCTTGTTTGGAAAAGAAAGACGCTGTAGCGTTATTTTATAAAATCAATTTGTTGTTAATAACTCCTATGCACATTGCAAGTAAAATCATTAGGTACCTACATTATATCATGTTAGTATCTAACATTTGAGAATAATAGAATACCTTTCTCAAAAATGTAGCGAGCATTCTAGACATGCATGTCTAGAATTTTTGCTCGAGTCAAACATATTTGTGTATGTTCAGCAAGTACCTACCTACAAACTATTGTATTAGAAGGGCAAAATGTAAAGTGGAATAACACGTGAAAATAAACGTGTACCTATCCAGTTACACAGCACTACTCAACAAAGTCACAACGAACATGTTGTCGTGTTCGTTATGACTCCACATCAAATGATTCAATAGAACTCTCTAGAAAAAAGTACTGGCCAATAAAATTTGTAAATGTGGGTTAAAACTGCATAATATTTGTTCAAAAAAAAAAAAAAACAGAAATCTAGAGCATCTTAAAATTATATTGGATAACTTAGTGCGCGCAGCGTATACGGTATTTTGTAACGTGTAAAGTTTAAAGTTTTTTGACAGTTTTCGGATTTTTTTCTTGTGAACAACTAATTCTCCTTCCTTGTAACTTTTATGACCCAACGCCTTATGTTACGTAATTATTCAACGCTGGAACATGCTTAAAGGCCACGGGTATGTTGGAAGCTGGGTGCAGTCCACACAAAATTGAGGACGCTGACCAAACGTAATTTTCCGAATATGGGCAAGTTACGAGGCTACAGAAGATATCGCCAAACGCCAATGAGGAAGATACAGAATTTCTACGTAGACGCAAGGCTGTTTTCTACAAAATGCTGCAAATTACAGCTCGACTGTGGGAGGAATACTCTAGACCCAGCAGCAACTGACCAACAATGAAAAAATCGTCAGAAGGAGTTAGCAATGAGATCAATCTTGACGCTCGTAGATAGCTATGAGTTTCAGCTCTTTGATGTCAAAATCGAGTGCACCGTTTATTGTGCCACACAAATCTCCGTGGACAGATACTCACTTAACCCGTGTTCTGGCCTACCACTATATCTGGCACAGGACGGTATTATAATATGACTTTTGTACACCTACCACACATAGGGGAAAGTGGGGTTAAAATCAACACAGGAAAGAAATAACAGACTCTTTTTCCCAACGCTATACATTGCTCAACTGCAAAACTTGCTTAGATATATCAGCTAGAATATGCCCCATAGATTGACAGTCATGTCTACTCACTACTACACTCACTACTAAAAATATCTGCTTAATTACTAATTAGGGCACATGAAAAGAGTGATTCGATTTGTTATTATTAAACTGTTTTCGTCTTTAACAAATCATATGTGCGAGTGGATCATGCATGTTACTTGTCTGATAACAGTTTATTCTATTGTAAACCACGATTTCACTATTCAAAAATCATTGTTTATTAGAGAGATTAGATTATTGAAATTAAACCCATTTAATACATGTCATAAAAATGCAAGACGATATTTTAATAACTTTGGTTCAATTTAAATGTCCTATTTATCAATGTGAAATACCTACCTAAACGTTTTAGACCGTTTTTTTGCTTAGACGATTTTAATAAGAATAAAGGAAATTATAAAAAATCTAGTCGTCTTTGTACAATCGTGAAACGTTAGCAACCAAACTGGTCCAAATGCTTCTACTTCCATCTATAGAGGAATTTATAAAATGGTCTGTAACTACCCTGCGGTCATCGTGCTGGGTTGTTTTACTTGTTGTTTGTTTTCAGTGAAGACATTGAAAAATAGCACAGCCTTATACACTATAGATTTAGACCAATTTATATGTCCTGCTATTGCGGTTTGATAATTCACGTTGGAAAAGCATTTTTAATTTAAGATACATTGTGCATTTTTGTATTTATTTCATGGAAATGGGGTTGGGGTGGGGTTTCCCTTTAAGGGTGAAAAATTATAGGATGACTGAATTTTTATAGTGTTACCGTTTCTTAATGGATTTGGATGATAACAAGCGAGTACTTCTTCTTCTTAGCGCGTCGATAGCAAACACGGAAGTGTCACATGTGCGTGTATAATAATAATAATATATTTATTTCCGTAAAAAATTTTACTAGTTTACAATGGCAATATGGCAACAATTTCAGTGAAAGTAGTGAGATTAGCATCTGTAGCCGAACTAGGCATAGCCTGTATTTCGGCTATCAGTGGGCTTTCGGTATGTGTGCGTGTAAATGAGCGAGTGTGTATGTGTGAGTAGTGTTTGTTCTTGTCAAACAAAAGCGAGTACTAAAAAGCGAAAAACAAAAGTTTTTACAAAAATGAGAACCGCCTTCAGAAACTAAAAAGTGATACCTAAATAACACATATGCACTGTTAAACTTACTTTGTGCATATGACTTTAGTTTCGGAAGTTGGTCGCAATTCGTGGATGCAATACGTAACAACCGAAAACAAAAGCCGCCGACATAATATTATGTGCTATTGGGTTTGGCCGGTAACATAGTCAAAGTCAAAGTCAAAGCATTTATTTCAATTAAACCATTTGCAGGCACTTTTGAATAGTCAAAAATAAAATTTAAGCTAGTTGCTCGTTCCAAAACGTAGGGTAGGTCTCTATGGGGAAGAACGAGCAGGAAACTCCACGGAAGATCTTTTCAATCAAGCTTTTACAAAATCCAGGCTACATTATTCTTGTTGCTTCTATATGTGAAAACAGTGTAAGTGAAGAGAAATCCAAAACATTCTAATTAAAAATAAATTAATATAAAAGCCATGGCAGTTTAGAGATGACCAATCTCAACTGACAGCGCCCGTTCACGAACATGACGCGCGGATCAGCACCACTTAGCTCAACCATTTTGAAGGGAACCGAATGATCTAACCCGCACGCCACCATCAGTGAGACATTTGAGCGAGCATGACAATGCTCTCAACTGCCGTGCTCATTTATGTCAAACACATTGAATAAATAAATGGCTCCATAGTTCTCACATTTACATAATAATTGAAATAGTGCTATTAATTTATACAAAGCTAAAATTTCCAATGTATGTAAGTATGTCATTCGACAGATAAAATATAATAAGTAAATAATAATTACGGTACACGTTATTCATGTCAATAATAAGGGGTGAGCAACATAATTTTCTTGCAATTAAGAAATTCCCTAAAGAGGCTGTGGAGCAGGACCAGCATTATGCCAAGCATTTTTATCATTGATATAATCTTCCAACTTATAATATGCTTGCCTACATAGTGTACGTTTAATGCATGTTTTAAATTGCCTTTCATTTAATTGCAAAATATCGAGCGGTATTTTATTATAACATTTTACACAATACCCCATAAAAGAAGTATGACTTTTGACAATCTGAAACTTGGTTGATATAATTTGTTCCTATTTCTAGTATTAAAGTTATATCTGTCACTTATTTTACTAAACAGATGAAGATTTTTT
This sequence comes from Charanyca ferruginea, assembly GCA_947361185.1. NCBI lineage: Eukaryota > Metazoa > Arthropoda > Insecta > Lepidoptera > Noctuidae > Charanyca > Charanyca ferruginea. The sequence goes on along the minus strand of OX376074.1, from coordinate 5,515,209 downwards.
ACGAACATGCATAATGTTTCGTATATATATTGACAAGGTACCGTCATGATATTAATTTGTTTAAACAATTCTCTTAGAGACTCGGGTCTGCTGAGATTATAGATGGCTCTGACAGCGTAAGCGGCCGAACTCAACCGCCCTGCAAGAGATGTTAAGTGAGGACCCCACTGCAGCTTTGAGTCAAGCGTAATCCCTAGGAAAACTGTCTTTTCGACGAATTCAAGTACGTTCTTATTTAATAAAACGTTACATTCACTACTTTTAACATTCGGTAAAGCGAATCTTATGCACTTGGTTTTCTTCTCATTTAACACTAAGTTATTTGCAGTAAACCAATTATGAACTTTAATCATGGCGTCATTTACGTCGTCATAGTGCTGTGCCCGTCTATTTACTTTAAAAATCAATGAAGTATCATCAGCAAATAACACCATTTGGGGTGGATTTATCAGTAAATGCGGTAAATCATTAATATAATCTAGAAATAGGAACGGACCCAATATTGAGCCCTGTGGTACACCCATTTTTACTTTCAAGCCCGATGAATTTACACCGTTTATTTGAACTTGCTGCAGCCTATCATCTAAATACGATTTTACTAATCTGAGCGCTAGTTTACCGAGTCCGTAATGCTCAAGCTTCAAAAGCAGTGTTTCGTGATTTACGCAATCAAATGCTTTGGAGAGGTCACAAAAAATGCCAATGGCATCCTGTGACTCCTCCCATGCGTTAAAGATATGCTTAATCAAAGTAATACCGGCATCAGTAGTGCAACGCCCTCTGGTGAACTCATACTGTTGATCATGTAGGATGTTATTGCAATTAATGACTGAGCATTTGATTAAGCATTACTTTTTCAAACACTTTGCTGAATACTGGCAAAACCGAAACGGGTCTATAATTATTCGTGTCCCTGCATTCGCCGGATTTGAAAAGTGGTATAACTTTACTGTACTTCATTAAATCTGGGAAAACTCCTTGGTCTATACACAAATTAAATATGTAAGCTAAATAGGGCATATACAATAACATGGTGTCAAGGAAAACTGTTTATAATGATGGGAAGAACGGCTTCATGAAGGGTATTTTTTGGCCTTTACGTATATTAATGGTTGAAGTGCTAATAATTGTAATAATGATATAGTCAATATTCCCGTATATTGTGTTTTGATATGTTGTATTTACTTCGAGGTTTTAATCAACATACAACGCAAAAAGCGCTTAACTTTTCAAAAAAAAATAGTTTGGCGGGCTAAAACTAAGCTATTGATTACCGCTCATAAGAAACTGGCGCTATCTGACAACATGCTCGAAATGATATGTCATATCTAAAAATAATAATTGTAAAATAAACATGTTGCAGGCGATATAGTACACAGGTTTTTAGATAAAGGTCTAGTTATGTGATGTAATGGGAACGAGGAAATTTTATCAGCACAGATAACGTGTTTAGATCATTGACAGCTTATTTAAAAATATAAAATGATTCATTCTGAGAATCATCAATTTCTCAAATTCCTCCTGTTCGAAGGGTTTTTTTTCGGATCGGCAACCTTAAGATCGATGCAACGTGACACTGAAACTCCAAATAGAAAATCTATAATTATTAGGTAAATTAGAACACTTTTTTGCAAGGAAGCAATATCATACGTACAGACAGCGTCATCAACTGCTTACCTCCTATCCGAAGAAATTTTAATGCGTGGGGGGTAAGCAGTTGACGACGCTGTCTGTACTTTCGTACGTTTACGTCGTAGCAGTATCGTAATTGTCATTCTTACACCGTTCAGTCTCATCACAGTATAAGTATTAGTACTACCGTACAGTAGCGACACGCTTCGCCTCCCTCTGAAACCGTTCCTCACCTCTCCCCGCGCCGAACGACTAGCTCTGGAAATTGCGTTTTTGTTCGCGCGGCGCGTAGACACGCACACTCACGCACGTATCTGTATAGTCTATTATTTTAGTATTAGCGTAGGCAATTATATCGTGTCGTTCCTATGGAGTGTCGCGGGTGTGGTCTCATGCTGTCTTTGTCACTTTAAGACTTATTGTAACAATAGAAACACTTTTGTTCATGAACGAGTTTAATGTTATTGTGGACAATGTGTCGTTTGAGAATTCGGATATAATTTTATCATTAACAAGGTGATTGTAATTTCTAGTTTAAAATATTCAAATATTGTAAATTATAGAGTTTTAGCGAAATTATCTATTTTTTAAATTCTGCAACACATACATTTATTACCCACATACATTTCTGATCATATGCGATATTATGTGCAATCAAATAATCATTCAATATCTTGGGGTAATTACAAAAAAAAAGTATTGTAGTTTGTTTGTAATTTACCTACTATTAAAAATAGCAGCTTTCGTCGATTACCGAAAACTGCCTAATGAATTTAAATAAGTTGTAGGTAGTCATAAACGTATTGGGAAATCCCATAATTTTTTAAAATTGTTTAGGGGTTTAGGGTCCATAATAAGATTTCTACTCGAGAATTCTCGAGGCGGGAATTCTTAAGAAATTTGTCTTTAGTCGAGACTGGAAAAAAGCCCAACGCGTCGAGAACTCGGAAAATCAATTCCGTACGCTGGGTAACTAAAAAAACTCGCATTTAACATTCTAGACTAATGTTAGTTGACATTGTGTACACTGTCGCTTGTGGCTATTTTTGTAAAGTAAGCTATTATTAACTATTGTGGTTTTATTAGTTGTAGTTCACGATCAACAAATGATTTTCAGTCAACTGCCCTTGTACTTCTGAAAAACCTTTTCATAAGGTAAACGCGTTGAATTAAATTGGATTTCTTTGTTGATTATTTTGTAGGTTACTGGTTTAGTTTTAGTTGACATACTATGCTCAAATAAAAAAATAGTATTAAAAGTTAATTATGATTTGGTTAATCAAAGGAATGTGATGTTTATTGTTAACATATTAGTTTATGAATATATATAATTGGTAGCAAAATGTTTGTTTTGGTAAACAAGTTCTTATAGTTATATAAATATACAGTAGTCATTTTGTTGATTTTACTAATGATTTTTATTTATTTATTTATTTATACTTCATGCACAAATACTATTGATGCAATAATTATAAAAAAGTTAAGTACTACCCTACTCTATATTTTTTATATAGACCAACCGAGTATAGTACGTTGTTGATTTGTTAGTGCGATTTATTGTACCATTTGATCTCATCTGTCAGTCTAATTTAATAAGTACGATCAATAAGATACCTACTATTTCCATGAAGGTTCTAAATGGTCCTAATTTATATGCAAGTACCTGTAGTATGTACCTAATAAAAAGAAATCTCTTAGTATCAAATAGCACAAACACATATGCACAAACAAAACCGCTGTATATTCCAGGTCAACGCATACAGGATTGCAATGATAAACATTCAATGCTACGTGAGAAATAATCGTTTTTAAAGCTTGCTATCTTATCCATATCCATTAGGAACATTATAATATTAAGATACAGTGTTCGAAAGAAATAATTATGAACATTAAATTTATTGTGTAAGAGATTTTGTGTCCATTCGCAGTATTTGTTCTATGTGGCGAAACGAAATGATTCGCAAAGTTTTTATATGCGTTTTAATGTTAGTGTCTTACGCAGTCAGCGATGAGATGAACACTAAGTGTGTGAAATACACGTTTGAAGAAAATTTCGATAACTGGTTAACACATGAGTGGGGGAGTGAGGAATGTGGCTCCATGAAACAGTGGGTTCTTGACGAGTACAGTAAGCTGGACCTAAATAGTGACAATAAATACAGAACTACTTTTATCAAGCCTCAATCAGATTTAAGTTGTGTGGCATCATTTGTTTTTTCTATGACCTTTGAGGGGACGATTGAGGTGACCATTTATATGAAAGCAACAGATGATTTAGACCAAATCTCTGTTCAGCTCAACCAGTACTATAATGATGACATTTTAGGGTTTGCTTCGAATATAGCCGGTAATGAAACAACCTACGTGAGCGGATGGCACACTTTGGTGATAAACTTGGCCACCGTAGGCACGTACGAAGGCTACGTAAGTATTAGCAATGTTTTATAAAGTGTTTATCATGTGAGATAGCATGAATGTGGTGAGCATTGAGTACTTGTAATCTCATCTCATGCTATCACTTATTTTTTTTTTAAGAAAAACCGAAACTAACGGCTTCATTGAAAAGTCATCCAAAGCAGTAGTTAAGTGCCTAAGCAGTTGTAACACAACTTACCTTCATACCTACCTACCTTTATCGTGTATTTTCTTTGTGCAAAATAAACTGTTAAAGACACGGTTGGCGCAGTGGTTGAGCGATTGACTGCTGCGCTGCGTGTCGCGGGTTCGATTCACGCACGGAACAAATATTTGTATGGCCTACAGATAGTTGTTCCGGGCCTGGCTGTTTGTGTTGTGAATTTAAATGTTTGTAAACGCACCCACGACACAGGAAAACATCCTAGTGTGTTAGGTAGAGTTTAAAAACGTTGCACAAGTTTAAAAAATAAAAAACTTTTTTTCTTCATGATCACATTAGGATCAGCAACACAGCTCAATATTCATTATAATAATTATTCTATTTACAATCACGTTTTTTTTTTCTGAAACGTTGCCGCTCACAATAGGAATTTCGCCTGTATTGTGGCCGCATTTACAAACATATAAACTCACATACTGATATGTATGTGTGCGCGCATGTATGTGTGTGTACGCGCGCGACCGGCCGACCGCTAGAGGTAATAAACAGTGTGCTAACAGCAGCCGTGGTTTCACTTGCTCTCCGGTACATACCTAACACATACACAAACAATCAGACCCGCAATCACTACCAGGTCATACACATATTTGTTCCGCGCGAGAATAGGACCAGCGACACGCAGCGCAGCAGCCAATCACTTGGCCACTTCGTCAACCGTGTCATCATTAAGATCAGTGTTATTTAACACTTTGAGCGCCATGGCGGACACCGTGTGTCCGACGCTAGCGGAGGTTTTACCTTTAACGTTTTTGAGCCGGCAGTTAACGTATTAAGAGAGTATAGTATAACGAAGGTGTATCATTTTGATTATGTCTATATGTAAATCTACCTATATGTAAAATTATGCAATAATAATAATAATAATAATAATAACGTCTCTTTACATCACCCATCTTTAACGTAAAAATTCACCACACGCTACATTGACTTGGCTTGGGCCCGTTGATGTGGCTTAAAACTAGCCAAAAGCTAAGAAACGTGCAAGTTTTCGAAAATAATAATAATTATTATTATTTATTTCGAGTAACAAGACTCATAGTGTTAGTAACAATATACTTTCAAACTACGTTAGTAACACTTACACAAACACACATTAAGAAGCAATTTATGACATCACTGCCGCAAGGTGACAGGCCCAGCCGAAACCCTGCTGCAGTGATTCATAAACACACAATCAAGCCTACTCGCTATCATACACATGATGCTATTGGCGCTGCCCCGCACCCTGCGGACCAAGGATGCGCACCGCTTCCGCATCACCGAATAAAAACAATTCACACGAGCTTCAGCGAACATCCCTAAAGCACTGCAGTATCGGGGCAACCCCAACAACAGCCTGAAAGCGTTATTGTATTGGACGCGAAAGGCGCCGTATGATTTTTGAGTATAATTAATAATTTGATCGAATTTAATACAATGTGTTGTGTTGTTTGTTTAAAGTAACGCGTGTATAACATAGTTTGGAGAATACTAAAATAATTATGCCGTTTTCTGTGTTGTGAATGCTGTATAACAATACATAATTTTGCAGTGCAGTGTTCCTAAATACTTAATAACCGGAGCTGGAAATTGTCGACCGCTGTCCTTCGAGTATCTGCCGTGGGTTGGAGCCTACTCCTCTCTCTGCCAGTCAGTCTCCTGATTGCCATCTTTGTATAATTACATTGACTGCCTCTTCGACTTTTGACTTAGGTCACGCAACTACCAACAACCTTAGATATTTTCTTTGTTTCAGATATCTATCATGGGCATGGCGTCTCCAAATTCTATTGTTTTAGTCGATTCATTCCGTTATATACCGCCAGGTATGAATGAAAGAGATTGCCGACTATACGAAGTGCCAACTACTCCAGAGCCCACAACGCCAGAGCCCACTACGGCAGAGCCAACAACGGCAGAGCCCACAACACCAGAGCCAACAACGGCAGAGTCGACACCGCCAGAACCCACAACAGCTGAGCCCACAACCGCAGAACCAACAACAGCTGAGCCTACAACCGCAGAGCCCACAACGGCAGAACCCACAACGGCTGAGCCCACAACGGCTGAGCCCACAACAGCTGAGCCCACAACAGCTGAGCCGACCACGGCTGAGCCCACAACACAAGAGCCAACCACGGCAGAGCCCACAACGGCAGATCCCACAACGGCAGAGCCTACAACGGCTGAGCCGACAACGGCAGAGCCTACTACGGCTGAGCCGACTACGGCAGAACCCACAACAGCAGAGCCGACAACGGCAGAGCCCACAACGGCAGATCCCACAACGGCAGAGCCTACAACGGCTGAGCCGACAACGGCAGAGCCTACTACGGCTGAGCCGACTACGGCAGAACCCACAACAGCAGAGCCGACAACGGCAGAGCCCACTACGGCTGAGCCGACTACGGCAGAACCCACAACAGCAGAGCCGACAACGGCAGAGCCCACAACGGCAGATCCCACAACGGCAGAGCCTACAACGGCTGAGCCGACAACGGCAGAGCCTACTACGGCTGAGCCGACTACGGCAGAACCCACAACAGCAGAGCCGACAACGGCAGAGCCCACTACGGCTGAGCCAACAACCGCTGAGCCCACAACAGCAGAGCCCACAACGTCAGAACCCACAACGGCTGAGCCTACAACGGCAGAGCCCACAACAGCAGAGCCGACCACGGCTGAGCCCACAACAGCAGAGCCGACCACGGCAGAGCCCACAACGGCAGAGCCCACTACGGCTGAGCCGACCACGGCAGAGCCCACTACGGCTGAGCCGACTACGGCAGAGCCGACCACGGCTGAGCCCACAACGACAGAGCCTTTAACGGCAGAGCCCACTACGGCTGAGCCGACTACGGCAGAGCCCACAACGGCTGAGCCGACAACGGCAGAGCCCACTACGGCAGAGCCCACAACGGCAGAGCCCACAACGGCAGAGCCCACAACGGCAGAGCCCACAACGGCTGAGCCCACAACAGCAGAGCCGACCACGGCAGAGCCCACAACGGCAGAGCCCACAACAGCAGAGCCCACAACAGCAGAGCCAACCACGCCAGAGCCCACAACGGCTGAGCCCACAACGGCAGAGCCCACAACAGCTGAGCCCACAACGGCTGAGCCGACCACGGCTGAGCCCACAACAGCAGATCCGACCACGGCAGAGCCCACAACGGCAGAGCCCACAACGGCTGAGCCCACAACGGCTGATCCCACAACAGCAGAGCCGACCACGGCAGAGCCCACAACGGCAGAGCCAACCACGGCAGAGCCCACAACAGCAGATCCGACCACGGCAGAGCCCACAACGGCAGAGCCCACAACGGCTGAGCCCACAACGGCTGAGCCCACAACAGCAGAGCCGACCACGGCAGAGCCCACAACGGCAGAGCCAACCACGGCAGAGCCCACAACAGCAGAGCCCACAACGGCTGAGCCCACAACAGCAGAGCCCACAACAGCAGAGCCGACCACGGCTGAGCCCACAACAGCAGAGCCAACCACGGCAGAGCCCACAACGGCAGATCCCACAACGGCAGAGCCTACAACGGCTGAGCCGACAACGGCAGAGCCCACTACGGCTGAGCCGACTACGGCAGAACCCACAACAGCTGAGCCGACAACGGCAGAGCCCACTACGACTGAGCCAACAACCGCTGAGCCCACAACAGCAGAGCCCACAACGGCAGAACCCACAACAGCTGAACCCACAACGGCTGAGCCGACCACGGCTGAGCCCACAACAGCACAGCCGACCACGGTAGAGCCCACAACGGCAGAGCCCACAACAGCAGAGCCCACAACAGCAGAGCCGACCACGGCAGAGCCCACAACGGCCGAGCCTACAACGGCTGAGCCCACTACGGCTGAGCCAACTACGGCAGAGCCCACAACGGCTGAGCCCACAACAGCAGAGCCGACCACGGCAGAGCCCACAACGGCAGAGCCAACCACGGCAGAGCCTACAACAGCAGAGCCCACAACGGCTGAGCCCACAACAGCAGAGCCCACAACAGCAGAGCCGACCACGGCTGAGCCCACAACAGCAGAGCCAACCACGGCAGAGCCCACAACGGCAGATCCCACAACGGCAGAGCCTACAACGGCTGAGCTGACAACGGCAGAGCCCACTACGGCTGAGCCGACTACGGCAGAACCCACAACAGCTGAGCCGACAACGGCAGAGCCCACTACGACTGAGCCAACAACCGCTGAGCCCACAACAGCAGAGCCCACAACGGCAGAACCCACAACAGCTGAACCCACAACGGCTGAGCCGACCACGGCTGAGCCCACAACAGCACAGCCGACCACGGCAGAGCCCACAACGGCAGAGCCCACAACAGCAGAGCCGACAACAGCAGAGCCGACCACGGCTGAGCCCACAACAGCAGAACCAACCACGGCAGAGCCCACAACGGCAGAGCCTACAACGGCTGAGCCGACAACGGCAGAGCCCACTACGGCTGAGCCGACCACGGCAGAGCCCACTACGGCTGAGCCGACTACGGCAGAGCCGACCACGGCTGAGCCCACAACAGCAGAGCCAACCACGGAAGAGCCCACAACGGCAGAGCCCACAACGGCTGAACCGACTACGGCAGAGCCCACAACGGCTGAGCCGACAACGGCAGAGCCCACTACGGCAGAACCCACAACAGCAGAGCCCACAACGGCTGAGCCGACAACGGCAGAACCCACAACGGCAGAGCCTACAACGGCTGAGCCAACAACGGCTGAGCCGACAACGGCAGAGCCCACTACGGCTGAGCCAACAACCGAAGAGCCCACTACGGCTGAGCCAACAACCGAAGAGCCCACAACGGCTGAGCCCACAACAGCAGAGCCGACAACGGCAGAGCCCACTACGGCAGAGCCCACAACAGCAGAGCCGACCACAGCATATCCCACAACGGCAGAGCCTACAACCGCAGAGCCCACAACGGTAGAGCCTACAACGGCTGAGCCAACAACGGCTGAGCCGACAACCGCAGAGCCCACAACGGCAGAGCCTACAACGGCTGAGCCCACAACAGCAGAGCCAACCACGGCAGAGCCCACAACGGCAGATCCCACAACAGCAGAGCCGACCACGGCTGAGCCCACAACAGCAGAGCCAACCACGGCAGAGCCCACAACGGCAGAGCCTACAACGGCAGAGCCCACAACGGCTGAACCGACTACGGCAGAGCCCACAACGGCAGAGCCCACAACGGCTGAGCTGACAACGGCAGAGCCCACAACGGCTGAGCCAACAACGGCTGAGCCGACAAAGCCGACCACGGCAGATCCCACAACAGCAGAGCTCTCAACGGCTGAGCCCACAACGGCAGAGCCAACAACGTCTGAACCCACAACGGCTGAGCCCACAACGGCAGAGCCCTCAACAGCAGAGCCGACCACGGCAGAGCCGACCACGGCAGAGCCCACAACAGCAGAGCCCTCAACGACTGAGCCGACAACGGCAGAGCCTACAACGGCTGAACCCACAACGGCTGAGCCAATCAGTTCGGAGCCAACAACGCCTGAGCCTACTATCCCAGAGCCAACAACGCCTGAGCCTACTATCCCAGAGCCAACCCTACCGCCTATGGGTACTGAAGAGTCCAAAGGATTTTGGACCCCACTTACCATTACAATGGTGGTTCTTTTATCGCTCATAGTATTAGCTTCAATTTGTCTGCTATTTTACGAGCTTGGGCGAAGAAAAGCTAAAGCTGCGGCGACTACAACAGCTGCAGATAATGTTGATATCGAAGACCTTTCAAGCAGTTTCCGGGTGCCAAGAGTAAGAAATGTATACTCTGACGTAAACACAAACCCAGTATCAGGAAGTAGTACATTTATACCGTAACACTCAATGTAGCCCCCTAAGTGAACCCTGCGAGATCAACTTTTTACGAAATATTTAGATTGTCATTTCATTTGTACCAAGAAATCTATTTCCGTATTATTTCCAACATCACACCCATTTCTCCATCACTCATATTTCCTTTGAAAGATAATATTAATATAATAATAATTCTATAACATTTTTACATTATTTGTGTAGCCCTAATTCCAGAGCTAAAGATATAGAACGCTGATCAAAAAATATTTGCAGTGCTAAACAGAACCACACTCATTGCTTCCTTCTTGTTATAAAAATAAAACTTCCACATTTTTATAAAACACCAGCTTATAGTGTACCAATTGTCTTTTTAATCAGTGTAATTTTAACATATAAATATTAAATTGCAGACGTTAAATTACTCATTCTATTATCATCATCATCATCATCATTGTAAAATCATAAAGCAAGTGACATAGTTCTGAAAATAAAAGTGCGACTAGATTGTTTTCAAGTAACTTGGTGCATTAATGTATATAATTTTCTGTTAGTGTAAGAATTTTAGGGTATTTGCCTGTATCTAGCGTTGATCTCACAATAACTATACGTATGTAAAAAAAAAGAAGTAAGCTGTCATTTAAAAGTGTTGTAAACAGATCCAACAAGATGATATCTTAATTTTTGTACAGGCCAAAAAGCATGAATGGGCCGGAGAGATGGGATGGGCCCTAGTGGGGTACCTACTCTAAAAATTGGAGCTACCACAAAACATTCATTTTTTTTAAACAAGTATTGCAGCGTCAATACATTTTTTGATTCGATAGCCTGAAATAGGAATCAACAGATTAGCTGTACTATGTTTCTATTCACTAAGTAACACAACCTAAATAAAGCTCGACGTTACGGCAGCGGCGAGTAACATTTTAGTATTTATTAACTTTTGCTAACGCCGAGCTAGTGCCACGTGAATTTACGGATTTTGATGGAACTACTAATTTTGATGGAACTACTATTTTTTTTTAATAATTTGACACTTTTGACAGATCATATAATATGAAAAACTATATTTGCTCAGCAAAAGCAGTCTCTGAGCTCGACGTCGATTTTACGGCTGACACGATGTCGATCAGTTCGCCATCAACCACAGCCACGAATGGTAACGTAGAGAATTAATTTATAGCATAGCTGATGCGTGTCATAAAAATATGTAAAGTAAATTTTTTACATGTGAGTCGATACAAACCCGGATCAGGCAAAAAATGTTTGAAAGCAGTTTTACTTGCTTTTAAATAAAATCGAATGTTTCTTTTTTAGCTACCTTTAATATTTAGAGCTCTTTTACCCCAATACCTATACAATCTTTCCAATCTGTATATTTAAAGGTGTTTTCTCCTGACTTTGTAATTTTCACATACAATCAAAACCACCGCATTAATCAAGGAATTTGAACATGAACACTTTACCTACAAAATTATCGTTTGTAATATATGCTATCTTATCAATCATTAATAATTAAGATATGACCTATGAAATATACGTAAATTAAATTATAGATATTTTGTATAGACTTGACTGTTGTAACTATTAGATGTCTCAAAAAAAATGATTCGCAGAGCACTTTCATTATTAATTTTGGTGACGCATACTGTCAGTGATTCTTGTGAGAGGTACACCTTTGAAAAAGATTTTGATAAACTGTTTACGAATGAATTGGGGGCTAATTGTGCCACCTTTCCACTTTGGATCCTTGGCAAGTACAGCAATTTAGGCTTGACTAGTCCAGAACATAGTTCATCTTTCATTATGCCTCTAACAGTTTTGAGTTGTGTATCATCATTCATTTTTCCTATGAACCTCGATGGTACGATTGAAGTGAAAATTTATATGGAAGCACTGGATTCTTCTGACCAAATCATTGTTATCGCCAACCTGATTGGCGACGATGGTGACAGGACAACAGGAATGGCTTCGAATATGGCAATGGATAACGCTAACTTCGTGAGCGGATGGCACACTTTGAGAATAACGTCAACCGGCCCTGATAGTTATGATGGCTATGTAAGTATTAACATTGTTTAGTAGATAATTGTCATGACGATGTACTGACATGTACGTATCGATGTTTTGGTATTTCTGGAAGTTAAAATTTATCCAACCGCAACACACCTTTTAAGTTAAATTCCGATCCAACATTAAACAAAGTATTAAAGCAAAGTAGGTCCTGAAAATAGTATATTTTATTTTTAATGTTAACTTTCAATATATATTTAATTAATATTTACACTATGTAAAGACTACGTCATTTTAGTACCTACCTGTTTTTCATAATTTAATTCACATAGATTCTTGACCTCATATTTATAACCTCTCCTACCGCTCAAAGGCTTGCTGGTAAAGAAATCGATTTTAAATTAACCAGTAACCCTAGATCACTAACCTTAAATTCAAGTAACGTTATCACTAAACATTGGTAGTAACGATGGATTAAAACATCAAAATGTTTTAACTTTTTATTATTTTTTTTACTTTATTTATGACACAAAATGACCATCATTAACTATATTAGTTTTCTTAATCAAATAATACAATCTGTTTTGTAACTAACCTACATTAAACAAAGATTTCACATAAAATAACTTGAAACAATTCGCTATTTTGCAGCTCTTGCAGAAGAAACACTAAAAATAATATTGATATCTATTAGTCTATTTACGCTTACACTTAAAATTATAAAGAAAGTTTGTTTGTTTTTTATACTTATACTAGTCCGACAGAAAATTACTTTATTGATGCCATACGATAAGTTCTGTTAAATAAAAAACCGAACAAATGCGAGTCAGGTTCGCTCACAAAGGGTTCCGTACCAATTTGTAGATACATATCCATAAATGAGAAAGTAACTCTGTCTGTTACGCTTCCACGATGAAACGGTTGAACCGATTTTGATGAAATATGGTATGAAAAAAGCTTGAACCCTGGGAAAGCAAATAGGGTACTTTTTAATCCGGGACGTCGGTCGTCTGCATCCGGGATAACCGACATTGACACAGACCAAATCGCGGACAAAGGCTCGTTTTAAATAAAGAATATATTTTTTATGATTTAATTACAAATGTGTAGTTTTCAGACTTTTTCCTGTATTGATAGTATAAGACGATATTACTTACCTACCAAATTTCATAGTTCTAGGTCAACGGAAAGTACCCTATAAATTTTGATTCCCTTGAGAGTGTCGAAATGTAGGTACGTTTTTTGCGACCTAATGGGCCGTATCTTTTTTTCACGCTAACTTAGAAGTTTGATTTTTTCACAGCTTCAAAGGACCGTGAACCTAAGTATATGGTTTTAATTTTATTTATCTATTTTTATTGGTTCACTAAAAATGGTTAACACTGATTTCATGCTTATGGGTAACATGCAAAAATGTATATGCAGCAGTGCAATAATCACTTACAGGTAAACTCCGCATGCATAATTTCAACTCAATACCTCCACGCGTTCCCGAGATAAAGGGTCTCGACAGACAGACGAACACACAGACAAACAGTCAGACGGACAACAAAGTGATCCTATAAGGGTTACGTTTTTTCCTTTTGAAGTACGGAACCCTAAAAATAATTTAATTATTTAAATTGATTGACTGCTTTACCTGCCTGCTTTGCATTTTGGTGCGCTGACCAAACTGATAGAAATAAATCAAAATAATGTATTATAACAGCAATTAGCCTTTATTAGTACTATAAAAAAGTACGCGATAGTACATATAATAAATATTTATATTGATTTTAAGGCGTTTTTTTAAGTATAACGTATCAAGTATTCATTCATATACAAATAAATAGCTTAGACAATACGAGCATTTAACGGTAATAGATAAGCCCTTTAGACATTATTCGTTGAAACATAAAACTATAATTATTAAATACTAGCTTCTGCCCGCGACTTCGTACGCGGATCCTGTTGCTTATGCCAGCGACAACGGGGTCGCAAAATCGAAGATCTGAAACGTCTGATGTCGAATTCTAAGAGCCCGGGGACGGGAAAACAACGGGATGCGCGAGACGATTCGAGACGTTCAAAAAGTACAATTTTGAATCATACCTCCGATGGCAGAACATGTGGCGTAGTCAATCATAGGAGTATACGTAAATGCACTCCGTTCCTTATCAACCCAAGGAAGGTCGCCATGCCCTACGCTACGGCTATATCTTGAGACACATCCGATTCTACAGATGACATCGACATTCTGTTCAGAGAATGTCGAAGTCGATCAGAATTCAAACGTTCGTTGCGCTCTTCTTCTGTCTCTTCATGCCGTACTCCAGCAATTCTTTCTCTCTCACTTTCGAACTGATTATAAATATTTTGTTGTGTGCGTGTTCGGGACAATGTATGATAATCTCGATCAGCAGTTAGTCGTGACTAAACGAGTGATGAACGTGATGCGTGCATCACGTTCATCACTCGTTTCAAAAGACCTGTTAGTAGATGTGCGAATACGCTGAGAACTCAAGCGTGATTCTGTATCGGTAAACGTTTCCGATTCGCGAGACAATGCATGTCGCTCACGATCAGCGGACAGTCGCGCATCACGTTCAGCACTTGTCTCTAGACACCTAGAAGCAGATGCGTGGGTACGCTGGGAACTCAAGCGCAATTCTCTATCTGTGAACGTCTCCGACTCGCGAGACAATGCGTGACGTTCACATCAGCGGTCAATCGCGCATCACGTTCCCCACTTGTCTCTAGAGACCTAGAAGTCGATGCGTAGATACGCTTGGAACTCAAGCGCAATTCTCTATCCGTGAACATCTGCGACTCGCGAGACAATGCGTGACGTTCACGATCAGCGGTCAGTCGCGCATCACGTTCCCCACTTGTCTCTAGAGACCTAGAAGTCGATGCGTAGATACGCTTGGAACTCAAGAGCAATTCCCTATCCGTGAACGTCTCCGACTCGCGAGACAATGCATGACGTTCACGATCAGCGGTCAGTCACGCATCATATTCTTCACTGGTCTCTAGAGACCTGGATGTAGATATGCATAAATACGCTGAGAACGCAGGCGTGCTTCGCGATTTGAAGAGGTTTCCACGGAGCGAGTTGCAGCCTAATGATCTCGAACACGCATCAAGTCTCTCCGGACGCTCTTCGGTAGATTCTTGGGAACTTATGATCCTCAATCTTTTAGCTCCTTTGGAACATTGGGAAAGATTTTACCTCTTTCTAGGAATGGTTATAGTTTTATTGTGAAGATACCTGCTGTGCTATTCTGTTACAATCTCCCTCGGTGAACACCTAGGTGAAGTGAGCTGTCATCCGTCCGTCTGCTTTGTCAATCTCTAGCATCGGAACGGATGACAACTCACGTCCGTCTGCTTTGTCAATCTCTAGCATCGGAACGGATGACAGCTCACTTCACCTAGGTGTTCACCGAGGGAGATTGTAACAGAATAGATATACTGATCAATTAAAATCTAAGTGACTGCTCCCCTGCGTTACCGGGTAGGCTACCGTGTCACGAAGATAAATGGAAAAGGAAATTAAACACTCAAATAACATAAGTCCAAAGGCATATTTATTCGATAAAAAAAAAAGTTTTGTTGAGTTTTATTTTGAGTTTGGGAGGCCAGTAGGGTCAAATTTTCAATGATATACCATCGTCATCAAAAATCAGTCCTAAACTGTCACCGCCTTCACCGCGTGGAGGTACTCCCAGCTTATTATAATATACAGTGAAATTAGTAATAACTTAACAGTGAAATTTTAAAAATTACAGCTTTGATTTCCACTTCAGATGTTTCTTATCTTCGATTTTTATAAGTCAACAGGAAATGCTCATCAGACCGAACAACTTTTACTAAGACGTCATTAATATAATTATGTGATAAGGTGTAGCTGGGCTCTTGGAGTTCCACATCAGGTGTTCCAGATCTTTAAATTTATTCTCTCAGCAGAAAATGCTCATCACTTGGAACAATTTTTGCTACGGTACCATTTTTAACCGACTTCAAAAAGGAGGAGGTTATCAATTCGAATGTTTTTATATATATTTTTTTTTTATGTATGTTCTGGCATAACTCTGTCATATATAGATGGATTAGCCCTGAAAAGAACTGTTGGTTAGCTCTGAGAAGAACTTTTGCGTAGGTGTAGTTTTAAGAACAAAATCTAATAAAAACGCACGAAAATGATTCGCCCACTTCGCAACGCGCCAAATCAAATCAAATCAAATCAAATTTATTCGTAAATGTAGGTTTCAATACATTAGCATTTAAGGTCTTATAATAAGATGGTAAGTTCGCTACATTTTGCTCGAGAGCATACAAATAATAACAAAAGTTAGTTGTGTCGAAAGATCAGACACAACATTTAAAATTAAATAATTCAATTACTTACATACCAACATAATTATTCATTTATTCCTTACGATATTTATTATACAATTACCAATGTCAAAATATTAATAGTCAAAATGTAATATTGTCAAAAAAAAACTAAAATAAAACAAAATCTAAATGTGCAGCAGAAATCGTAATATTTTAATTTCGCCATAACTTCAAAACCAAATGTTCAATTTTAATCATTCAAAGACCAAATATTATCTACATAAACTCTACTTAGTGATGAAATACTTTATTTTGATAAGGATTAATAGCATGACTAAAATAAACGCGTTTAAATGTAGTCAAAAAAAAAAATCAAGATTTTTAAATAAAAAAATGGTTGGCCTCACTCGACATAGATAGACATAGTGTGTCGCGGACTTTTTTGTAGATATTTATAAGATCAACAATTAATTAGAACATTTTATGGTTCTATCTTTTATAGTTTAGGCAGCGTACGCAAAATAAGTAACTTTTCTGGTTGATTTTTACACCTTGTGGCCGAAAAACCCAAATATCTTACGGAATCCTATTTTTCTCCAAAATAAAATATAGCCTATGTTACTCGTGGATAATGTAGCTTTCGAATGGTAAAAGAATTTTTAAAATCGGTCCAGTAGTTTTTGAGCCTATTCATTACAATCAAACAAAGTTTTCCTTTTTATAATATTAGTGTAGATTTAAGTTGCAATACAAAATATTAAAAAGTAAATAAGCAATTTATGTTAATATTATAAATAGTCCTTAAAGTAACTAGCTGTGGTCGTTTGACGGTTAGTTAATCCCGCCCGGAGATTCTTAGTCCTCCTGGCGTGGACTGGCTTAGCCATAACCCCCAGTCCACGCCAACAAAAAAATAATATAAAAAGAAAAGATTTGTTTTATCTACGTTTGTTGGAAAAATTGTCAAATAAAAAAAAATAACCGATTTTAAAAATTATATCACCGATAGGAGCTTACCTTATCCCTGAGTGCTACGAGTATAGGCAGTTTTATTACTAAAATAATTCAATACATTTTCCTTGTAAGGAAAATTATTTAAAGCACTCTCCCTACTTAATTAAAATTTTGCTATAGTTGTTTCTATTCTTTTTTTTTTATTATTGTTATCAGGGAATTCGACTCCTTAGCTATGCGTACAATGAATGTGTTCCCAAAACGTTTTGTGCGTGTGGGTGGGTGTCCACCATGTACCGGTGGCGTATCGTCTATGTGTTGTATTCCGATGATGGAACGGGCTTGGCGGAATTAAATTATGCAATTCAGTCGCACACTCCGTGTATCTGGCAGATCCGTCCCAAAGATGAGAGCAGTACTCCATACACGATCGAACTTGCGCTTGATAGAATTTAAGCAGCTGTTCCGGCGTGAAGTACCATCTTACCTTTGCTAGGATCCCCAACTTTTTGACAGCCACTTGAGCCTTTGTCGTTAACGTAACACCAAGAAACTCAAGTCGGTCGGTTATCGGCACGGTTATACCTCGGAAAGATGGAGCTGGTTGGAATTGGCTCCTTTTAGCGGAAAAAAGACACACTTGGGTCTTAGCAGCATTGAACTTGATCAGATTGACATCGCCCGATTCAGAGACATCCTGTAAGGACAAGTTCAACGCTCAACCATAGCCTCCCGGAGAGACCGGATCTGCGACCCACCAGTTCGTGCGCCGGACACGGATCTCTCAGCGACAGTACTGTCGTCTGTATACCCAAAGGTACCGGGTTTTAGCAGATCATTAATATACAGCAGGAACAATGTTGCCGAGAGCACCGACCCCTGAGGAACCCCGGCATTAATATCCAGCAATCCCTTCGAGCAGCTTTCTTCTATGACCACTCAGATAGACCGATCCCTCAGGAAATCTGCAATCCAATTACCCAATCCGGCGGGCAGACCTAAGGAAGGAATTTACTAACAAGACTATCGTGCCAGACCCTGTCGAAGGCCTTCGACATGTCAAGGGAGACCGCTAGTGCCTCCCTGTGCTTCTCGATGGCCTTACTCCAGATGTGAATGGCATACGCTAGTAGATCCCCAGTTGACCGATTTCGGCGGAAGCCGTATTATGGGTCACTAAGCATATTGTTCGCTTAGTTCTAGGTATGCCAGGAGCTTACGATTCAGCGCACCCGTTCCTATGTAAAAGTATGAAAGTTACCGAAATGGGTCTATAATTCGACGGGTCATGAATGCTTATGTTCAACATACTCGACTCGCATCCAACAGGAGAAGCAGGAAGCGGGGTCGCTGCAGCGACCCGAGGGTTTCAGCAGTGAGGGGGGGGTTCGCTCTATCTGGCAGAATCTTGATGCTCCGAAATTTATTTGGCATAACACACTATGCATAATCTTCTTTAAACGAATATTATTACGGCATAAAAATTGTTTAATGTAATTATTGTTTGGCAGAATGTTTATATGTCCGAATTTACAATGGCATACTTTTAAGATGCAGAATATTATTTCGCATAATTTTGTTTAGGATAACGTTTATTTGGCATAATTTCATATGGAATAGTTTTATTCGGCATATTACCATTTTTACAAAAAAGCATTTTTAACCTTAAATTAAAATTAAAATAGGTATTGTCTTAAAAAGTCTATGTTGTGCTTCAAAAGTTAGTGACAGAAACGAATCGCTGCAAAACCGACTCCCCGTAGTCTGGTCTGCCCTACACCTAGAGTGTAATTTAAGCCCGCGTCAGCACGGAGGGGCGAGGCGGCCAGCAAGCCGAAGCTGCGGTGGTGAGCGTTAAAACCCACGGCAACGGCAAGGTCCGGTGGGACCGCCGGAGACCCGCAGCGCCGAAGCCATGACAGAAACCATGCCTGCTGCATGTTGCATGGCTGCTGCATGTTGCATGCCTGCTGCATGATGCATGAATGCTTACATGCTGCATGTTGCATGAATGCTTACATGCTGCATTTTGCATGGTCGCTTACATGCTGCATGATTGCTTGCATGCTGCATGCTTGCTTGCATGCTGCATGCTTGCTTGCGTGCTGCATGCTTGCATGCTGCATGTTTGCTTGCATGCTGCATGCCGTGTGCTGCATGCATGATGTGCGCTTGTTTGCATGTTTTAAGGGAAATAAAAATACATAAATGTTCACAATCAGCTATTTGATTCAGTGATAATACATGCAATAATGAATTTTACAAATAATTAATTAAGTTTTATGGTAAAAATACAAAATGATTCTAAGTATGAATTTTCTGCAATGTGAAATATGAGTTTTTCAATTATTATGGATATGAAATGTATGCCAAAAGATGATTCTAACTGTAAGATCTCTGAGATGTGATGGTTCTACTTTTCGATTATTATGCATACGAAATTTATGCCTAAAGATGATTCTGACTTAAAAAAATATGAGTTTTGAATGTATGATAAATGAGTGTCTGCCAAACAACTTTCTGCGAAATGAAGTTTAAAATGCTATTCGCTGTTATGCAAAATAATATTATATCATAAAAAGTTTTGCTATAAAAGGTAGACCCAGTGAGGGGTGGCAGAAGTTCGATTCGACCGACTTAGCCAAGGACCAAAAAGCCTTACTACCTGCTGGGTATGAAGCAAGTTTGTTCCCTCTTGGGCTAATGTGGTCAAACCGAGCTCTGCGCAACACCTTCTTGCAGGACTTGGCAGCCCTGTTGAAGGCTCTCTCTTCTGACTCACGTAATTTGCTTTGCGAGTACGGGCATCAACCCATGCTAGGTACGTTATTATTGGTTGTACGTTGTTTTATAGCTAATAGTTTTATAGAATTTCGTTTCACATAAAATTTTTCTAATAATTTCGTTTCATAGAATGATCAATACGCAGAATACTTACATTCAAGATTTTTAAATCATCGATTTTTGTTTCACATAAAGGTTATTGTTAGAATAATCATATCATAGAATAACAAATCAAATATTCTTTATCTTTATATTTTTTTTTTATATAAAACTTATTCCCAATAATGGGAGTCTCAGTTCTAACCAAACTTACTGCGCGTGCGTGCAAGCGAGCATGCAGCGTGCAAGCAAGCATGCAGCGTGTAGGCAAGCATGCAGCGTGCAAGCAAGCATGCAGCGTGCAAGCAAGCATGCAGCGTGTAGGCAAGCATGCAGCGTGCAAGCAAGCATGTATCATGTAAGCAAGCATGCATCATGCAAGCGAGCATGCAACATGCAGCAGGCATATTTTCTGTCACGGCTCCGGCGTTGCGGGGTTCCGGCGGTCCCACGCGAGTTTATCGTCGCAGATGGTATTCACGCTCACCACCGCAGCTTCGGCTCCGCTTCGGCTTCGACTTCGGCTTCGGCACCGCAGCCTCAGCCGCGGCGGCGGGGGTTAAAACCACCTGCTCCTCAGCTCACGGGCCGCCTCGCCTCTCCACGCCTACGCAGATTTAAATTACACTCTAGGCGTAGGGCAGACAAGACTACGTGGAGTCGGTTTTGCAGCGATTCGTTTCCATCATTAACTTTGGTAGCACAACATATTGACTTTTTAAGACAACATTTTTGTTTTTGTCTATTTATATCTATACATTTTAGTTGAAATAAATTCCATGGAAAAATACAACAAACAAACAATATTCGTTAAAAAAGAATTCTACTTTTTGATACTTTTGTTAAACAAAAAAATGTGATTAAAAATTCATTGAATTGTGTTTCTGTGAAATATTTTTCATTGAAGTAAATAGTCTTTGAAACAATAATAGTCGAAATAAAAATACGAGAACCAAATACTATGTGAAACATTTTCTGGGAAACGAAATTCTATGAAATTTCTGTCTGCGAAACAAGGGGACACCGTTATTATTACTTACTAGCATTATGTACTTTTTCTTTTTCTTTTTTTCTAGCTTTTGCCCGCGACTTCGGCCGCGTTAATGTCGCGGATTAAAAAGTAGCCTATGTCCTTTCCTAGGGTTCAAGCTATCTTCATACCAAATTTCATCAAAATCGGTTCAGCCGTTTCATCGTGAAAGCGTAACAGAGTCACTTTCGCATTTATAATATTAAAGTATGGATTAAGTATGGATATTCAATTGTTCAGGGTTACATTTAATAGCCCCACAAAACCGTGTTATCAATTTAACTGTAATCGAGAGTTTGATTATGGATCGCAATAAAGATTTGATATTAACATTTTCACCAAAATTTTTCACGTGTCTACATGTTACTTTTTGCAGATTTTTGCATTTTATCTTTATCCTCGTCGCATTCTACAACTCACATTGAGATTAAAATAATTGCTGGAAGACTTTTTTTATTTTTAATGTGAAAATCCGCTGTTTAGGCACGATATCGCGTAATGTAACGGACGCAAAACATTATCTATTACTAACCTTCAGGTGTTGTCTCAGAATGGAATGGACTTTTCTATCAAATACATCCCGCAATTCCGAGTTAGATCAGTAACTGACTATTTTGGAATGACTTTAAATGTCGAGAAATAACGACGAATAAAATTGTTTACCTAAATACGATATTACTAAGTTTAAAAACACAATATAGTTGATTTTATATCATCATCATCATCAACCTTTAGACGCCCACTGCTGGGCATAGGTCTCCCCCAAGGGGGGGTTCAGTAAGTAGCATATTGGCGATCTCAGGAATTGTTATGGTACTTAGAAGGACGCTGCTGCCCCTTGGTCAAAATCCCTATGTCGGCTTCTACGACACCCACGGTTAGAATTGAGGTGGTGCTATTCGCGACTTGCTTGTACATCGTTATAGGGATGGTTGGGTACTATAAGTTGGAAGTTAAAATATGTTTTTATGGTTTTTCGTGGTATGCTGAATAAATCCACAAATATTGGAGTCGTTGGGACTGCTTGTTCCAAACAGGAGGCTACGGTTAGGGCCGAGGGAGGGGCTTTTTACAGTTCCGACAACCCGTACAAACTTATTAAAGTTTGCACCAGTGATTCGGGCAGTAGAATTACTTAATAGTGTCTCTCTGCGTTTGGACATATTTTCTTGCTTTTTGGCGGAATCCCAGAGGGCACTTAGTATGTTGTCCACTGTGTAAGGTGTGCTTCTACCCAGACCCGTTACTTGGGACTGGACTATTAGCAATCTGTGACTACTTTTGTTAGCTTGGGTTTTACCTGTTAAAACAAAGTTCATAAATAAAATAAATAAATAAATAAAATAAAAAAAAAAATTATGCGAACCCTTAATTTCGGGTTTTTATTCTTTAAATCAATTATTTCTAGAAGTCGTATCCTTACTTTCTTAGCGAAAAACAAACTTTTGATAAATATTACGAATCCCAATATCTGCTCCCTAGTTATAACATTTATTATTTGTTAAAACACGAGATTTTTTAAAATCTTAGACTTGACTAAAGTCGATAACATGGTTTCTTAGAACAAATTATAGAGTAAGTAAGCTGACCCGACAGAGGTTATCCTGTCAATCGATTTTCCAATTTTCTTACCGTATAAACCTTCCCTGGACTTCTACAAATATTTCAAGACCAAAATTAGCCAAGTCGGTCCAGCGATTCTCGAGTTTTAGCGAGACTAACAAACAAAGATTCATTTTTATTATATAGATTTGTTCATTTACTTAATAGTTTCAGATGAATCCATACTGATCAATCTTAGTGTATCACTCTGTATGTGTTATAATAAAATACCAGGCTGTTATTGTTCCACTGGAAGGCAAAGGTAACAGAGAAGGTATGAGCATCGATCACCTCGCTTACTCAAGACAGATTGGCGATTTCAAACTTAGGTATACTAGCATTCTCAACTGTGTAGGAGTCGGCTTCCAGTCTAATCGCGTGCAGCTGAATACTATAGTGTTTCACATGAAGTACTGGGTAACACGATACCCCTTGGTAAGACTGATTGTCAGTTGTCAGACATTCTGGTTTCTTACTATCCCATAACAGCTGTCAAAGATTAGCTAATGACAGCCAGGAGTCGTTACTCCTGGCTTGCTTGCATGGATAGTCACCCATCCACGGAGAGACCGCGACTTTTACTAAGCCACGAGCCCCTCACCTTATTACGACCCTGTATAATGGATGTAAAAAGGTACATAAAGAAGCTAGAGCCAGTTGTTCTTTCCGTCATTACGATTTTTTTTAATGGTCATTACCCGAGAACATTCTGGTTAAAGAGTTTTAAAGGTCAAACCAAACTTTATTTTTTGTTTTGGTCACTTAAACACGTTTTATTAGGGAACATTGCGCGAAACTCGGCGCAGAGGGCGAAACTAGCACATACAGTAAACAAACCGCCGTCACCATTGAGCATAACCTCGTATTCTTGTTAGATTACGTTATTAATTGTAATAACTAGGTATTTTAATATCAGTTTTAATTAATCTTACATAACTAACTATACTTTAACTATATATTATGGCATCCTACGGCCATTTGAAAGTGGATTCTAGGTTATCAGAATAAAATCATATTTGGTTGTCTTACATGATAAAAGTGAACGTTATTCTGTAAAGGCGACTATCTCACCTGAATACTTACCAATTTCAATGAAATCTTCGGATTTAAAATGTGGTGAACATAGTTTAGACTGTTTTTAAGGCTTTCGAGCTAAAAAGCAGCAACACGTAGTAAATACGTGTTGCTGCTTCCCATAGTTTTCGAACATTTTCTTCTTTAGGAAATGAATGATTCCCTTCATTCCTACATCCAAATACACAGCACTTAATCAATTAAAGGCAGAACTTCACAATTTTCATCACGCTTTGAACGACTTGTCGAAAAACTGTTTACGCTAGTGCTGCACTCTGGCGCCAGAACATTGCAGTATTATCCCTTATTTGGTAAAAAAACTTTCAAAATTCCTAACGAATCCTGTACCGTTGCATGCACCCGTAAATCCCATAAGAGTATAGTGATTTTGAGTGAGCTTTATTACGCGGTACGATAAACAGCGATTATTCACACCAGAAACTACTTTTACTGTATAATTATTACTTTTTGTTATGAACCTTACCTTTTCACCACCCTTGGTAGACTGGTAGAGAATGCCTATGGCATTAAGTCTGCCTTTGTATCTCTATGCATGAAGCTTAAATTAAAAAATAAAATAAAAAATAAATTAAAGTCATTTCCTAACCATTATTTTACTCTATGTCAGATGGGGACTTTTTACAGAGTCGGAGCAGGCCTTCAAAACATAAGTACACGACTATTGAAATTCAATTTCTTTGTTTCAGATAACCATAATGGGCATGGCGTCTGCAAGTTCTACTGTATTAGTCGATTCATTCCGTTACATACCACCAGGAATGGATGAAAGTGACTGTGAACTCTACGAAGAAATTACAGATTCAACAACCGACCCCACTTCAGAGACAGAACCAGATCAAACAACCGATCCCACTTCAGAGCCAGATACAGATCCAACAACCGATCCTACTTCCGAGCCAGATCCAGATCCAACAACCGACCCCACTTCCGAGCCAGATCCAGATCCAATAACTGACCCCACTTCAGAACCAGATCCAGATCCAACAACCGACCCCACTTCAGAGCCAGAACCAGATCCAACAACCGATCCCACTTCAGAGCCAGATACAGATCCAACTACCGATCCTACTTCCGAGCCAGATCCAGATCCAACAACCGACCCCACTTCAGAGCCAGATCCAGATCCAACAACTGACCCCACTTCAGAACCAGATCCAGATCCAACAACCGACCCCACTTCAGAGCCGGAACCAGATCCAACAACCGATCCCACTTCAGAGCCAGATACAGATCCAACTACCGATCCTACTTCCGAGCCAGATCCAGATCCAACAACTGACCCCACTTCAGAGCCAGATCCAGATCCAACAACCGACCCCACTTCAGAGCCAGATCCAGATCCAACAACCGACCCCACTTCAGAGCCAGATCCAGATCCAACAACCGATCCCACTTCAGAGCCAGATACAGATCCAACAACCGACCCCACTTCAGAGCCAGATCCAGATCCAACAACCGACCCCACTTCAGAGCCAGATCCAGATCCAACAACCGACCCCACTTCAGAGCCAGATACAGATCCCACAACCGATTCCACTTCAGGGTCATATACAGATCCAACAACCGACCCAACTTCAGAGCCAGATCCAACGACCGACCCCACTTCAGAGCCAGATCCAGATCCAACAACCGACCCCACTTCAGAGCCAGATCCAGATCCAACAACTGATCCCACTTCAGAGCCAGAACCAGATCCAACAACCGACCCCACTTCAGAACCAGATCCAGATCCAACAACCGATCCCACTTCAGAGCCAGATCCAGATCCAACAACCGACCCCACTTCAGAGCCAGATCCAGATTCAACAACCGATCCAACTTCAGAGCCAGATCCAGATCCAACAACTGACCCCACTTCGGACCCAGATCCAAATCCAACAACCGACCCCACTTCAGAGCCAGATACAGATCCTACAACCGACCCCACTTCAGATCCAGATCCAGATCCAACAACCGACCCCACTTCAGAGCCAGATACAGATCCAACAACCGACCCCACTTCAGAGCCAGATCCAGATCCAACAACCGATCCCACTTCAGAGCCAGATTCAGATCCAACAACCGACCCCACTTCAGAGCCGGATCCAGATTCAACAACCGATCCTACTTCAGAGCCAGATCCAGATCAAACAACCAACCCCACTTCAGAACCAGATCCAGATACAACTACCGACCCGACTTCAGAGCCCGATCCAGATTCAACCACCGATTCTACTTCAGAACCAGATCCAGATCATACAACCGACCCCACTTCAGAACCAGATCCAGATACAACAACCGACCCCACTTCAGAGCCAGATCCAGATTCAACAACTGACCCCACTTCAGAACCAGATCCAGATACAACTACCGACCCCACTTCAGAGCCAGATCCAGATCTAACAACAACTATCACGACTGAGTCGGACAGCGAACCGCCTACACCGTATCCATGTCCAACACCACCTATTGGCAATGATAACTCCGATAGTTTTTGGACCCCACTTACCATCACAATGTTGGTTCTTCTATACCTCACAGTCTTAGCTCTACTATGTCTACTATTTCACGAGATTGGACGAAGAAGAGCTAAAGCAGCAGCAGCTTCAAATAATTTTGATTTCGAAAGTCTTGAGAGCTCTTTCAAAGTACCGAGAGTAAAAACTATATACCCTGATGCCAGCACTAACCCATACGCAAGAAGACTTAGTTGGTAACTGAAGAATCCGCAATTAACTATTTTGGATATAAAATAATAAGATATCTATTTATTTAATTAGCTAAAAAGAATCTATTTTTGTACCCACTCATATCACATACCTAGTCATTATGAAAAAATTATAGGCATCTAAAGTAATTAAAACGCTTTGTACAACTATTTCCCTGTCCCATGATTGGATCTTTTCCATGGTGATTGTTTTACTATTTCGTTCGCTACGCTAAAGGTTGTTTATAAGGTTGTAGCTGTGTGCTAACAATAAATGTATTCATTTATTTTATGGAAAACATGAAATAATTACTTTTAGAATTTTTTTGACATACTATTTTTAACTTACAGTTTTAACTAGTGTATGAACTTATTATAAAATATTTATTTTTTAGGAACGAATAAGTTTAATTGTAATGGTAATTCTAGAAATCATATCATTTATTGTTAATTTTAAGAGAGCGACATTGTTCGGTGAACTTACAATTTACATCGATTTCAAGTTATCTGGAATGTACAGTCGCGATCATAATAGTGCAGCCCTAGGTCAACAAAATTACCCAAGCAACTTTCTCGTCTCCGAGATGAAATTTATACATAGACATGTCTCACGTACAAGTCAAAGTCCAAAACCTAGGAGTGAACTTATGGCCGCGACCGTATCTATTACCTTCTAGGAATCTTTGACAGCTTTACCAAAATGTGTGATATATCCATCGCTGATCTCAAACCTAGATAATATAAAAGAAATTATGATTATTGAATAATAAAAAGCAATGCAACCAGTATTTTTTTGTGTTCACAGAAAATATTGAAAGTGCAGTAAAATCAAGCCAGTGTCACTCATTGTTGTAGTTATAAGTATTATGTTGTCATTATTTGTATTACTGAATTATATTAAAGTAAGTTTGTACTCGAATACCATCTTTTTGTAAATAATAATGGAGATTTTGTAAATATAAGCAAATTTCTTTTTTTTATTAGTACTTTTAATTTTTATCAAGATCACAATTAAGCACCATCTCTCACCATCTATTGAGAATAAAATATAATTATGATAGTAGAGCTAACTATATAGGGTGACTGGTAATTAGTGTACGATACATAAACACGTGATTGTGTTCATGATAACAAATAACTTTCCCGAAGAAAGAATGGTTTTTGTACTGGTTCACTTTAGGTCACAGGCGTGCGCGCGCGTGAATTTCATACGGTTGTTGTGTTATTGTGATAAAAGTGAACCAGTACAAAAAACATTTTTTCTTCGGGAAAGTTGTTTGTTATCATGAACACAATCACGTGTTTAAGTATCGTACACTAATTACCAGTCAGCCTATATAGTTATTGAATTGGTCATTTAACTAATGTCCAGTTTCTGAGGTGATTTAACTGGACTATATCTATTTGATAGTGCTATTGGTTCGATATTGCGTTTCCGAGCACTCAGTTAAGGACGAAAATCACTCAAATAGGTAACTTTGTGGAATGAATAGCTTTCGAAAATTTATCCGAAGACCTCAGAAACCGGGCATTAGTAGTAAGTTAAAAGGATTGTGAGGTGCCGATACGTGGCGCGAGTAGGTATTTTCAAAAATGCTACCGGGTTCATATCGCTCGCTCTGTCTCCCTCCGGGTGAACAATACAAACACAATATGGCTCTGCCCCCCGATACGTTTCGTGCGATAGAGAGAGTTGCAAATCTAGAAGGCAATTACCTACATTTCCTTTTTGAAATACAGTTTTGGGGCTAATAACGTTTTTCCCCGCCAAAACCTTCACGAAATGAGACAATTTTGGTTTTATTAAATTCAGTAAGTACACTTTAATCTAGGTCTGCTTTTTAAGTAATTCAGTACAGTTAAAACACTCGAGGAAGTTTTTAAGTTAAAAATGCAATACTAAGTATTTCTTTAGAATAAAAACGTAGAGGCCTAGTTTTTCATGATATCTACAACAATTACAAGAATTAAGAAATTGGACTAAGTTTACGGGGGTGAAACGTTATCGCTTTTTGTATGAAAATGTACAGTCTCACAATCCTCTTAAGATACTAGGTAGATAATTAGGGTCGCCCAATAGATAGATAATACGAGTATTTAAAGCACGCAAACAGGAAATGGTTCTGGTCTGGCTTTATGTTTTATTTTTTCTACTACATTTTGCTTTTGGTTATCACGGCCCATTTGCACCACTATACTTACCACAATGTGTAGGGTTCTGTAGCATTAACTAAGTAAGTAGTAGCATTGACCGGTACCATAAACCATTTACATTTTTAATACTCCCTCGACCGGTAATCACTAATCATAAATATACATAATAATAACAATAATAATACCAGTCTATAATTGTCCCAAATATATATAGTTTTAGTAAGATACTAAACACCCTCTGCACATTGAGGCAAGTAATACGTAAGCCCCAATGGGGGGTTGTTTTGCATTGTTTCTTTTTTGATGACATAGGGACGGTAGGTCTGGATGGTGCTTACATCAGCAAAAATTGTTCTGAATATTCTGTAAAATTTATTAAATTCTGATTTGAATACATATAGCCACTCTTCAAGTTTCAGGGTTGCCATATATGCCAGCGACAGCAGGATTTTAGCCCTGTGCATTAATAAGAATATAGAAATCGAAACAAATATATTTTTTTAATAATGTTTACGTAAGCATAGAATGGAAAGGTAAACTTTTACTGACAAGGGGTGTGGGGGCCCCATTAAAGTGTAACAACATTTTACAATATGAGTAACGGAACATCCGTGATCAAAAATCAAGGCTTAATGGGCTTGGGCTAAACTCTTAAGGTAGGTAGGTAGCTGATATAATAGGTACCATTTAAATACCGAA
Source organism: Charanyca ferruginea (assembly GCA_947361185.1). Lineage (NCBI taxonomy): Eukaryota > Metazoa > Arthropoda > Insecta > Lepidoptera > Noctuidae > Charanyca > Charanyca ferruginea. The sequence continues at coordinate 5,485,697 of OX376074.1, read as the reverse complement.
TGATGATGAAAACCAAACCAAACCTACATACCATACGTAATATGCGGTACTGAAAGGCTTCACAAAACGCTGTAATGATTACCAATTTCCTGAACCAGTAAACGAGAACTGCGTTAGCTACTGCTGCTGCTGCTGACTGAAGGGATATGACATGGATTGAGTAAGTATAGAACCGTCCCAATAACACATATAGCGCAGAAATCTAGTTACATAAAACTGATGACAATATTGATGCATTCATCTGCATGAGTATTACAGGACTATACATAATATATTAAATGTTGCTTCACTTCAACAAATTATGAAAAGCGATTTAGATCTATGGAAAGTAATGTTCTATAGTCTACTTATTTTAAAGAATACAACAATGTAAAGCCTTATTATGACGATATGGGTAGGTGTTCAGCAAATTTGACGTGAAAGAACCTGAGAATTTTTAAACCAAAATATGTTTTTAGAAAAACCTATAATATTTAGCCACATGCAACTTCACCATAGAGTTACTACACAGTTTAATGTCAAATACAATATAATAGGAGTTTGCAATGTAATAAGTAATGCCAGGTACTACAAACAAAAGACAAAAAAAAAACAGATGAAACTATAAACTTCTGACGCTTTTTTTTACAATATAGAAATCCTTGTCATTATACGAAATCAAATTTGTTACGTGACTCCAAATACGTACTCATTTCATATCTACCTATAAAGGATTTTTTTAAGAGGTAGTACACAAAAAAGTTTAACCATGTATAAACACGAGGACGATCTAATAAAAGTAAGAATTGGTTTCTGTCATTCAGGTTCAGTCATTAGTAGTAACTCATACCTACACCAGGCAAGGCTAGGCAAGTAAGTAAGTAGGCCGGAAAGAGATTCATTTCAATATCATCACTAATGGTTACTGGTTTAGTGGCCGTTATCAGGGTAAAAGGAAAGTAGTTGTTTGAAAATTTAATTACAGTTTCACAACGTTGAGGACCGTAGGAATACAAGTAAGTACTTCACTCTATTACGTTAATTAAACAAAGTCAAAGCATTTATTTCAATTAAACCATTTACAAGCACTTTTGAATTGTCAAGGAGGTGGTTATTTAAAAATTTGAAGCTAGTTACTCGTTCCAAAACGTGGGTGAATGGAGAAGAACGAGCAAAACTCCACGGACATTCTTTTAAATCAAGTTTTTACAAAATATTGGTTAAATTATTCTTGTTGCTTCTATAGGTGAAAAGAATCTATGTAAAGAGCAAGCATCATCATTATCATCAGCCGAAAGACGTCCGACTCTTGAACAAAGGCCTCCCCTATGAGGGAAGGGGGGGGGGGTTGTTCTCATAATCCCGACGCTTGGCAACTGTCTTAGGGATCGTCATGAAGTTGTTCAGTTCCGCTCAATAAAAAGAGCAATACAAAACATTAAAAAAAAAGATTCAAGATATAAGCCACAAATAAGAGTTGATCAATCTCTACCCTCTGCTGACAGCGCCCGTTCACGAACATGACAGGCGTATCAGCACCATTTGAAGGCAACCAAATAATCCAATGAATCATTGAATTTTCCACAAAAAAGAAGACAATAGGATAAATATGATGTTTCTGAACACTTTTGGTTAAATCGAATATGAATAGAGTTCTATACTCTTATAAATTACTATAATTGAGAAAACAACAATGGCCTCTGGTATGACTATAAGCTTTCGGCCTCGGCGCGGAAACAACAGACTGTTTGCAAAGTACAAAAAACATGCTGGTCAATCTTTTTCCTAGCATTATTATAATTATTATGGTCTCAACATAAATTACAGAACCGCCAACAGCAATAAAAGCTGTGACTTTTCCGGTATCTTGAAACTGAATCATGTTTAGTATAATAATGTACTTATACTTATAAATACAATTTGTAAACTTATTAGTTTTCATGTAATTGATTGTGAACAATAGTATCATATTACATAATCGACCTGTTTTTAGCGTTACTTTCTTCTCTGTTTTCACTATCTCACAAAAAGTTGTTTGTGTATAAAGTTTATATGTTTGTTATCGCATCCTCGATACAGGAGAAATTCCAAGTAGGACCACGTTTTATTATACAAAAAAATAACACACAAATAATACGGCGTGCAAAAATACATATCATATAATATACCCGTTACCTGTATTAAGTTAAGTAACTTTGAGTAAAAATTATTGCTAAGAAACGACTTAATTTTGTGTAACAAAACACTGTTTATGGTAGGTAATCGCGCAATCGGTCCTGTACGCAATAGATATCTTTACTGTGGCAAAACGTTTGGCTAACGGGTGCATGCAACAGAGCAGGGGTCGTGTCGTGCTGATTTAAAGTCTAGTTATAACATTAATATTAAAAACATGTTTTTGTAAAGAAAACGTGAAAGAAAGATGTCTTAGTAAAAAAATGTAGAAGAAAGTTAAAACTTTGACCTACAATGTCACCGCAAATAGAAATTATGATATAGGACAAAAGAAATATCGCCACGATCGTCTCTTTTTACAACAGTTTTATGTATTAATCTTAGGAATTCAAGTTTTCTCACTATTTACCTATTAATTTTAATAGCATTAAGAAGTGCGTAGGTGAAGAGTTCACAGTGAAAGTAGTGAGACCTTGATTCTTTCTTTAGTGGCCTTGTATAAAAAATTTGATAAACTCGAAAATGCTTCAAATAGATAAACTGGTAGGTAGGTATAAGGATAACTTTATGGTAAATTCGCAAGGTAAGATCGAGAGGATCTCGACCTTACCTTGCGAATCACCTACGTATCTTTTATATAAAATATATGTACCTATTCATGCTTATTATAAAACACATAACAGTGACTGTGGTTCGTGTATTAGCTTACTATAACGAAGCCATCGACCTTGACGATCATAGTAGAAGGAAACGCGATATTTTAATGCTGCTTTCCCTCGGGCGTATATTATTTCCTATATAGGTAAAGTGTATTGGGCGCTTGGAGAGACATAGTATTATGAGAAACATGCTATGTAGCATGTTCCTCATAATGTCATGTCTCTCTACTATATTTAATAAATTAAAATTATACACTATTCTATCAGAATAGACAAAAAGTATCTGCGCAATAACCGGTTCCGTCATCTTGACGTCCCCTGGTAGAGTGACCCGTTATCTGTTAGAAGAAAACGACTAAAAGAAGAAATTTATAAAAATTTAACTACTAACATTTAAAAGAAATCACCAGAAGATTTATTTAACAACTGCTTGCTGTGCTTACAATTTACATCGTAGCATACAGTAAGCCAGCAACAAGTGTGTTGTTACAATACCAAGCACATTTACTGGGAATTTAAGTCATAGGGCGCACATTGTACGATAAATAAATAAATAAATAATATGTGGGGACATTTGACACACGGCCATCTGACCCCAAACTAGGGAGACCCTGTACTATGGGTGTCAGACAGCTGATATACATACAGGATTATTGCTTAAGCCCTCGACCTCGATTTCAGTTGGTAGGTATCCTACATATAACCCTCCGTTCTCTCCAGGCGAAAGGTACCTACGAGGACATGCTCACAAAAAAAAATCTATTGTCTTACATAGACACCCGCCGATTGATGCTGATTCCAACATAATACAGTCATTACATCGTGTCTTTTACCTTCTATTAATAACGAAGTAACAAACTATGCTATTACTAACACACAAGCTGTATTTAAATAACGTAAATCCCAATTAGCAATGGCAGATCATGAACCCAATGCGTCATAAATTCATAATAACCATATAGGTAGTCTAGGTGACCAAGCTTATGACGAGTTGATGGTCATTACGGCCGAGACAGAAAAACCCAATGCCCTGTGTTCTTGACACAAATATTCGTAAGGCATAATAAGACGTAATAGCTGACAAGACAAGGCTCTCGTATAAATTTACAATGGGTCATGACGTCGTTGGGTGTGACAGATGAAAAGAATTGCCTGGGGTGGGTAGTCTTTGTGGACGGTGTATATAGGTACAGCAATTATATTTAACAAAAAAATTACGTAATAATAGAGAGCTATATGATAAAATACCGAAAATACCATGGACTTGTGACGGCAGTTTTTTGTGTGAAATGCGAATTCGATTTTTAGATTAACATTTTTGAAATTAACTGCCTATGAAAACTTGTCAGCAACCTAGTAGATATGTCTGCATGTAAACACAGCTCAATAAATGATATGCAGAAATCAAATCAATGCTGTAATTGCTAAGCCGTTACTACATAACGTGTATTAGGTATGTTTATTGGTCAGGGAGGACCAAGAATTTCCAGTGCAGGTAGCGCTCAATATATTTTCTTCTCAGAGATTGTGTACTTAAGTAAAGCTCATACCTATTATACCTAGCACATAAGAAAGATGTTTGAAATTATGTACTGGTTCATTTTGTTTTACATATTTTACAAGATTAAAATTAGCTTAAATACTCATATATAACATAATTATATTAAACCTTGATTAATAATAATAAATAATAAATATGTGGGGACATTTTCACACACGGCCATCTGACCCCAAACTAGGGAGACCCTGTACTATGGGTGTCAGACAGCTGATATACATACACAAATACATTTTTTTTTTGTAAATACATACATATATAGATAAACAACACCCAGACACAAGGCAAACACAAATGCTCATCACACAAATGTTTACCCTGGGCGGGAATCGAACCCGCAACACGCTGCGCAGCAGTCGATCGCTCAGCCACTGCGCCAGCCGTTGTCGTCAATGTCGATTATTAACAGCTTAATGAGCCTGGACGAGAAGCAGGCAGATGGAACAATTTAGATAGGGCCACGAGACGGTTTACACTGTTTTATCAGACTATAGCAGTCTTGTACTAAACGCAGACCTCCTCAAGCGCTCGTCATTTAACCCGATCCACGGTAACGCTCATTTACTTGTTACCTACTACATCATCATCATCCTCCGAAAGACGTCGACTGTTGAACAAAGACCCCATAGAACGCCACAACGAGCGGCAACCTGCCGCTTGCATCCACCGGTTACTCGCGACCATAGATATCCGACTGGCAATAAAAGCTGGTCCTTTGCTTACGTTACCTATACCCTGTTCACAATAAGATTAGACATTTACAAAAACCTTTTTTACAGTCCGTTCAACCGATTTTAACTCATATTGCATTGGTAGCATGACAAATGGCAACTGCAGTAAACAGTTGTTATTGTAACCACTTTTTTGCCTCTAATGTCATCCTTCATCATCATCATCATTTCAGCCGAAAGACGTCCACTGCTGGACATAGGCCTCCCCAAGGGGAGGGGGGGATTGCCATAATCGCCACGCTTGGCAGGCGGGTTGGCGATCGCAGTATGGTTGTTACAAAGGCACAGAGAACGCTGCTGCCCATTCTCTGGTAAGTCCCTTAGTCGCCTCTTACGACACCCACGGGAAGATATGGGATGGTGCTATTCTTTACGTCCGACACCACACGGACAACGTCCGACACCACACGGACATGTCATCCTTAGGCCTACGGAATAGAAGTCAAAATCGGTTGAAGGGACTGTAAAAAAGGTTTGTGTTTATGTCTAATCTTATTGTGAACTTACCAAAAAATAAATACTCATTATGACACTTTTTAATAAATTATTTGTAGGCACAGTATAGTTAGCCAATCAGCACAGCACAGACAATATTTATCGGTATGTGGAACTATTAACCGGATAAAAGAAGATGCAATTGACATTATTATTCCCATTTCACAAAATTGTCAAACCGTGATTGACTTGTGACTATAAAAACACACAGAAAATAGTTAAAATGGTATATTACTATTTTAACAGAATGGTTAATAGAGAACAAACTTTAATTTCTGGTGACGACTGGCAGCTGTTTAATTTGCAAATATATTTTACTGCAAATAATTATGTTTTTTATATGGTAAAACATTCCAAAACGAAATTAAACTTTGATAATGTAAATTGCCGTAAAAACAGAAAAGTAAAAATATCACAGACTTTTTTCATATTCCCTCGTCACTTAATTAACGCTAAGAACGTCAAGTATTAAGAAAATTTCTTCCGCAAAGGTTTTTTTACGGTAAACGTAGCTTGGGACAAAGGGAAATTAGGAGCATTGGCGAACAAAGCGACGAGGCCGACCACAAAATAAGCGAAAAGATTCTACTACTGGAATCTGATTAAGTGAGTTATTAATTATTGAAAAAATTTACTACTGTAGTAACATTTTTCTAAACTTAAACCTTTCAAACGAAGGCCTTGAATATGTTTCACAGCTTTCTAAAAATAATCGTATCGTTGCCTTTTAAGTAAGTCTGCTGATATGGCAACTTGAAGCGGAAAAAACCTTCTAAAAGCTCCTAGAAGTAATATTAGCATACGAGTTTGAGCGTAAAATCACGTATCCTTACTTCTTGGATCTCACCGAGGTTCACGGCTAAAAACCCGAATATGAAATATCCGTTTATTGAAACGACTCATTTAGACACCTACTCGGAGTAAACGACTTAAAAGGAACTAGTAGACTTTGATAACTCCAGATTTTTTTAATTATTTATGAAAACTTAGTAATTCCGGTCTGAACTGAAATCTAGATCCATACATCCTAAAATACTATCAAGATTAAAATGTCGCAAGAATTTCAAACCCGCCTGCTAATACACAGTAGTAATTTCCTAAACTCACAATCGTTGTAGCACTTTGTGTAGAAACCCCATATCGAGCAAGGGACGTCGAAGGCGATGCGATAAGTTATGTTATCCAATACATTAATACTGTTTGTGTTTAGCGAAACCACTTCAAGCTCTCAATACTAAGCAAGCAATACACGAAAGATTTATGATATTAATAATGAAATAAGAAATGACACTATTAACGATGCAGTTGAGAAACATGACATTAAATGTTTTATCTATCTATCTATCTACATTGAGGTTTTTCTAGAAACAATACGAACCGTCAGATCGAGTTCTTGAATACATAGTAGATATGAATGTTGATCGCAGAGCGAAATATAATTGGGGCAAGCGAATAAAATTAAAACTCCCAACGAAGACTCCCCACGAACTCGCCGAGATAATTGGTCGCGAAAGCAGAAAAACAAGATAAAATTAATGTGCCACCATCAAAACACTTCAGCATTTCTTAATTAAGCACCCACTTAGGACGCTTTGTTTGTTATACAGAGTTGGGGATGCGTTTCACTTTAATATATTTAGAGGGTGGTGAGACTGACAAAGGTTTTGTTTCTATAAACAATGAAATGGTACCCTCGAGTTTTTTTTACTCGCGGACAGAATATTTAAAAATCAATAGACAATTAATATAGAAAAAATATTAATTGAGGAGATCAGGACAGATCGATCGGTTCAAGGTTAAGCTACGCTAGCCGCGGTCTGTCTGTGCTGGATGGATGACCATCCCTTTCATACCGAGTTCTCTCCGTGCCTCGGAAAACACGTAAAGCCGTTGGCCCCGGCTGTCATTTGTAGATCTTTGGCAGTCGTTATGGAAAGTCAGAAGACAGAAAGTCTGACCACCAGTCTTACCAAGGGGTATCGTGTTACCCAGTAACTGGGTTTTGGAGGTCCGATAGGCAGTCGCTCCATGTAAAACACTGGTATTCAGCTGCATCCGGTTAGACTGGAAGCCGACCCCAATATAGTTGGGAAAAGGCTAGGCAGATGAATAGACATATTAATTATTATCGTTTACCATCAATATCTGCACAATTGTTGGAATTCAAATGTATTAGTAAAAACTTTAAAAACTACACACATACATACACATAGAAATGTATTAATCTTTAAACAGTAATTATTTATTACCGTTGGATTTGGCGGACTATGAAAAAGTCGATACTAAGAAATGTTTGTTTATTGACTGTTGATAAAATAAATCTCAAAGCATGTCTCATATCAAAGTAAGCCTTACAAATTTATTAGATAGATGATAATAGATGCCTATGTTTTGCTGGAACACAAAATATATTTTAATAGAAGATAAGTTACTTATTTCTCAATCAACGTAGCAACACGATTCATGCTTTTTAGAAATAAAGAATTTTCGGTTCCAGTACAAAGAGTTATGTATTGTTACACAGCCCAATAACTTTGGGACTCCCGCGACTTTATAGTAGGTATATCTGTTACTGCTAAAACCTGAAGTATAGCTAGACCTAATTTTAAACGGCTAGAACAAGGTGTAGCCGGTAGCAGTTGGTTAAAGTTAGGTGTAGCCTGCGAGCTCAGGACTTGGGGCACCAAACCATTGAGCAGAAGAAGACGGTCGACGTCAGGGCGCCAAGTCTGCTATTTTTATAATTTCGTCATTCCAACACGATCCCATTATCTGCTAAATTCATAATGGTCGATCATTGGTCGGTCGAATAAAAAGCAATGACTGCACAATGACGTTTTAATGGTAGGTCACTGATCAAAGAAACTGTCAAAATGTTTGCAGATTATCGCCTAAGTCAGTCATTCAGTTGTCATTTTGTACGAGATTACCATTCTATATCATTTCTTTCAATGACGTGTCAGTGGTTGACCAATGGAAAGTCATAATGACGCCATTATATTAGTAGATTACCAAACTTGTCAAAATCAACAATTATGAAATCAATGATAGACCATTCTGTCTGACACTATTGTAATAGTAGACTTGAGGCCCAGGACGACGGAGCCCCGCTGTGCAAGTGTGTGTGTCTGCAAGGTTTAAATTAGGTTAACCAAACCGAACCTCGGAGTGCCCCTGACGTCGGTGTGCGGCTGCACCTGGTTTTAGCCGCTATTATGAAGCCTAAACCTAGTTCTATCCAAAGAAAATTAGCATACATCTAAGTTTAACCGCATGTGGCCGACTGCACCTAGTTTTAGCCGGCTAAAACTAGGTATAGCCGCACTTCGGCTATTAGCCGTAACATATTGATTTTAACGTAATTAAAAGAAATTAAAGATATTGGGCCTGCAAACTAATTACTTATCTCTAAATTACTACTGCTTTATTACAATGCCCTTTTATACCGAACAAAAGGAATCCAGGCCGTGACATCAAAAGTTTTTTTACGTAACAGTGTGGGCTTTATGACTAGGTAGGTTCTCTAAAATAAATTAGGACATTTCTATTCAGAAAAAACTGTCTCCCAAAGCCAGTGCCTAATATCGTTCTTTTAAATATTTAATTAGGCGACGCATTAATCTAACGTCTCAAAAGAATTAACGCTACTTAAAACTTTTGACAGTGGCCGCCATTAAACGCGGATACTTATTAAACAGGCTTATAAAGTCCTGGGTTCCTGGCTGCAAGAAATTCTATGGTTATAGCTTAGCACTTATTTATATATATTTTTAGGAGGGCAATATGGTCAATGTTGTGATATTCAATAACTTATAAGTCTAACAACACTCTTGCTTAAATTTTCTGAGAAATATCTACAACCTGCGACTTAACTAAGACACGAAATATATATATTTATGTAGTTACTGATCATTTGTAATGTAGCTGGTAAATTAAATAATACACCTTCCCACAAGTGTTAATAGGTTTTGTGGAAGGGACATTTTCTTTATTTATTTTACATTAACCTAAAACGGGCTATGATTTGTTATGTCGCCACATCAGTGGATCGCATCCATGTGAAGCAAACGGTGGTGAGCCCGCAAGTTTAAAAGCATACATTAAATAATTTTACTTAAAAGTAAGTAGGTGTTCCCGGCAAGATGAGATGGAAAAGTTCGAACTCAACAAAAACTGTTGTTGGTGCGGCCAGTATATTTGTTTTATAGATATGAAACGTAACAATGTTGACTCCTAAACTGATTGATATTCTTTAAATAATTTTCTATCAGGTATGCCAGTCTGTATTTTCCCAAAGCATGACAAAGCCCTGCCCGTCTCCCCCTCTTCCACACTTCTGGTCTCTGTTAATATGATAAGTTTATATCCGGATAATCTACATAGGTAAATGTTCACCTTGTTAAATCTGAGGATTATGCGATTAATGCATTTTTTATTAAGAAAACGATAAATCTTTAATACGTAATGACAATTTGATTAATCCTGATTGATAATAATATTAAGATGATTAAAAATGATTTAATTTTGATTTTTACTTTGCTTTATTATATATTATATTTATTTATTCAGACAGTTACAATCCACATTAATTGTTAGTAGTGCTTAAGACCTATGTTAGTACCTACATCAATTAATTAACATTAACATGTCTTTTGTTTGGGGTCAGATGGCCGTGTGCGAAATGTTATAACTATTTCAATAAATTACATTTTAATGTAATTCGCTACCTACATTAAAAATAAACTGAATTCAAAATATGAATATTATTATTATTATTTAGCCTGTGTTTTCCCACTGCAGGGCAAAGGCCTCTCTACTCTCCTTCCACTTCTCTCTGTCAAGGGCTATTTCAAAATATGAATAAATTAAAATTAATAATATCCATAAATTAAAAATGTAGCCCTACTACTACATGATATTATCTGCCCCACACTTTACATACAGGTGCATAAAAGGCTAGCCAATGCCTCTAAAATGGCGCGTCTAACCTGTCAACGACTACTGAAAGCAGTTACCGCTGCCACGCACCCTGCCCGCTATCGAGGCTGCTCTTATGCGCATGGTAGCACAAAAGCAGTCCACGCTCACATTGGCGAGCATTGCAGATGCGCTGCAGAAGCGAGGCAGCTGCAACAGTGCCCTCAACGGTTTGTTGTATTAAACGCGGAGAGCGCTGTAGGATTTTTGCGAGTATGACACCCACAGGCCGCTCGTATAAAAAGAAGTGCAGTAGACTCGAAACAAGGTGATCTTTACTTCCTTGGAGCTACGAGCAAACCTGCGAGCTATCATGTTCGCCCTAACCGACAGCGACCTCCTCTCTCGCTGAATATCAGCATCGTCTTTCAGGTCAGGCGTCACAATGTGGTCCAAGTACTTAAAACTAAGCACCCGCTCCAAGGGTACGCCGCATAACTTAACAGCTAGAATCTCTGTCGGACACTTAACCCAAGCTTGGTAGACCATGAGCACAGTTTTTTTGACGTTATATTTAAGGCCATGTGCGTAAGCATACGCCTCGTATATGCCCATGAGCTCTATGAGTCCACATATCGACGCACTCAGCAGCACCATGTCGTCGGCATAGCTGATGTTATTTAAACAAACATCATCAACAGTGCAGCCAACATGGCGACTGCTGAGCGCGACAATAAGCTCATTCATATACAGATTGAAGAGCGTTGGTGAGCTCAACCCTCCCTGCCTCTGCCTCACCCAGCACCTCAACCTATACGAGTCCGACAGAGCTCCCGCCCACCTTACATTATTGACCTGGTTCCCATACCAGTGCTGAAGATGTTTATTATTTCAGGTGCAATCTGACGGTCCTTTAGCTTTTTCCACGGCACGTCATACTAGACCAGGTCAAATGTCCCGGATACGTCAAGAAACCAGACGTATACAGCTGTATTACGGTCCGGGTAATATTGCTGGCATGCTTTGTTAATTGCAATAAAACTGAGCTAAAATAGAAAAAACGTTTTGTCAAAAGAGGGAACCTATAATCTTTTAATACAAGAGTTATACAACATGGGAAGTTATTTAATCAAGTTCCTGCTTACTGACTTACTACATGTGAACAATTGACATACCTACCATGTTCGCACAATGTAATTGCCGAATCGAGAGTGGCATCAATATTTCTGCATTATTTTCTAGTTCTTTGTTTTAGGTTGCTCATTTCTCGTATGAGCTGTATTTCCTTTTTACATCTAACCGGTAGCGAGAAATAAGGAGGGGTTCATTTATTTCGATATAGTTTTTCGCAACATCCTCCTTTACGCTAGTTTTACTAACCGCGGCTAAACTAATACCTACCTACAATCCTGTTTTATATGCCTAGCTCATCAGGTTAACCTGCTTGCGAACGGTTTTGGACTTGGTCAAAATAATATAGAAGACACCACCCATGCCTTTCATTGTTTTACATACTTAGATGCCTATTCATATTATTTCCTAGATTCATGTTTCACATTTTTAAACAAAACATACAATAATCATCTGAAAATATCAAAATAAGTAGGTATCTCAACGGTTTTTGAAACAGGGTTCAATCTACGAACGGTGGTATGGGCTCTGAAAAAGGAACCTCCTAATAATATGAGCCCTTGATCCAAATGCACAACGTGAGCCTCCTTTCTTAGCAATTACGCTATTGGCTGTAATGACTACGGGCACAATTCATAAATTAATTATTGTTACTTAAATTTTTTTTCATGACAAACCAACTTTACGCTCTATTACATTGACTGAAACGTGGATCTAAATGTATTTTTTAACCGACTTCAAAAATGAGGAGGGTCTCAATTCGATCGATATTTTTTTATGTACTATGTACATAAAAGTTAGTCTCATTCTAAACTGATTTTCTCCTAAATTATTGATTGAAATGTTATGGGGTTACGAAAAGGGTATTTTCGATCCCAAACTACTATAAAATAGGTGTTATTCTATAACTTGAAATAGGTATTTAACGAGAAAATTGCTTTTGAATTTTGCAATCTGTATAGGTACATATTTATGCTCGTGACTGTACACCGATTACGCTGAGATTTATGATCCGATTAACGTGATTCTTCTTTAGTTTGATGCGGAATAGTTGCCATTTGGTCCCATCAAAATTTTACATAGTTTGACACAGTAGTTAACTTTTTATGATTATTATGTTTTTTTTGTTTGACCACGCATAACTTTTTACAATGTTGTCCGATTTCGATAATTGTTTTTTAAATTGATAGTGTATACCTCAAATTTAGACCCACATAAATTTCAAGAAAATATTCCACCCAAAGGGTAGAAAATTAAGGGATGACTGAATTTTGGTGACTGTCACCGTTTCGTAATTAATTTGTATGATAAGAAGAAGGCACTGTAAAGTGAAAAAAAAAGGTTGTCTTTTTGTTGAAAAGTTATTAGTAATTGTCTGTAATTAAAGCACACGAAAGGTTAAATCAACCAATCCAAGTAAGTACCAAAGTTTGCTTCATAGAACTATTAGCTCATAAAACAGAACAATACGTAATGACGTACAGAATTACCGGCTTTTTTGCTTTACTTATCCGAGAGCACCCGGATGAACCTAAATGTGTCTTTTGTCTACCCGGACCTAGACTGGCAAGTGTGTGACCATGTTAAAATATGGTATAGGGAAAGTCCTGGAAAATGAAATAAGTGCCTAAATAGGCATTTCATGATTTTACTATTGATAATTTAATTTATCGTAATTATCGCCACTCCGATAACAGCCTCAGGTCACAGGTGTTACCTAGTAGGTAACCTACCTATATTACCCATGGGTAACAAATTAAACATTGAATCAACTGCTTCTAAGTCTTAAATTTAAATTATTGCAGGGTCCAAACAAACTATTAATGTGCAAAATACAGAATTATAGTATATGTATCTTGTGGGACAATACAGGCTGAAAATAAATGAATAAATATGTATCTTCCAAATCAAAATCGCACGTTTAGAACTAAACGAATATCATAGAAAAACTATATCCTTCAAAATATCAACAGTGTTTTTGTTAACCCTACCAGGGACTGTCCCGGACAAAAATCACGGGAGCAAACGAACAATGGGCTCGTAGATGGCGCATTTCCTCCGCGGGAACTAATTAAGTGGATTCTATTCAGGTAATAGTTCCGTTTCTATAGTACGTATTCACCCATTCGTTCAACTTTGTTACTTGTTTCTAAGGTAAATCAGTCATAAATGTAATTGTTGGGTGAACGTATTGTTTCGACTACAAATGCGATTGGTAAATACCATGCTGGTTACTATGTTTTGTCAGTTATTACTGAGAAGAACTTTCAATGATTTGTACTGCCGAACGACCTATACAATGTACAGAGGCCAGCACATTAAGCTACTACAATCTGTCAAATTTCTTTGATAGATTTTCAACTTTATAACAAAACGATAAGGTTCAAATTCAAAAAAAATTTACAGTTTGGTACGGCTTGATGTGCTGGCGTCTGTACATAATGATGATGACATCAAATTGATAATAATGTTCGAACCACCACTGAGTATAGGCCTCCTTCTTTTTGTACCAGGCTTCCCTGGCCTGATAAGGAATCCTAATCACTTACACTACCACACTACCAGTATTCATTAGTTTAGGCGCATAATTATTTTTTAAGCTTAAGACAGACTTAAGTGTAATGCAAAATGACTTGACTACTCAGCACACTCAACATTGCTTAAAAGTGATGCAGCATGTTGACCGGCTTCTCTACGGAAGTTCTGAACGACAACTACTCTACCACCATTAAAAATGCCTTAACCGAGTTGTATGGTGTCCTCGCCACAACAGCAGAGTATGCTGTTAATGAGGATACCATGTATATGTTTGTGTCTTATGAGCTGATTGCTGCCTGTTGGTAGCTGGTGTGTTTTAGATTTTGTTCCAGCAAGAAGCAATTTGACGGCATGGCACGATCCGCACGAAGCACCCAAGCATGGGTTGAACGATAATCTTAAAAATACACATATTTTTGAATAGGGAAGAATTTTCTGTTTTCTATACTTCCTGATAAAGAGCTCGGTCCTACCTATATCGAAAGCGATTAATATTGAATTTGCAAATCACAATACTTTTAAATTGAGATTCCTATGACTAATGCACACTTTGATCAACCCACCAACGAACTTATATTTTTTTAATAGAGCCTACGTATTCTAACTTCAAATAGGGGATTTTCTTGCCTATATAATATTATAATAAATTTTATTGTTGAAACGGCGTGTTAAAGGTAGTTTATTGAGGCAATAGCCTTAGGAACAGTACCTATGTCTATTAAAACAATATATTTATCAATATCATCGATCAAAAGTCGATCTAATCCTGATTATCTTAGATGATAAAGATCTACTATCAAAACTGTTGTTTACCTACATGCAAATTGCGCAAGTCAACGTCATAGCTATGTGGACTCTGTCATGTGTTGATAAATTAATCCTTATACACCTACATTATATACAGTACCTACCTGGGCGACCGAGCTTTGCTCAGTATTTTTATTTTCGTGTTTTTGAAAAGTGAAACCTAGCTAGATCGATTTATCGCCCCCGAAACCCCCTGCATACTAAATTTCATGAAAATCGTTGGAGCCGTTTCTGAGATTCTGATTATTATAGACTCAGATTATGAAACAAAAGGCATTTAGACTGTGCAGAACACTGAGAGTGAAGCCAAAAAAGCAAATACTAATTCAAAAGCGAATACCTACAACGCGCTTCGTGCTGTACTGACACGAGTCAGTATAGCTTGAAACGACGCATCGTTAAAAAAAACAAATAAAAAACCAATTCAAAAGCGAATATAATTACTAGACTGTAGGTATTCGCTTTTGAATTTGTATTTGCTTTTTTGGTTTCACTCTCAGTGTTGCGCTCGGTGTATCTGCCTTTTGTTTCATATTATAATCTGAGTATGTATACAAGAATTGCTCGTTTAAAGATATTAGATAATAGGCCAAAAGGGACAAAAATCACAGACATTATAGGTACCTGCTACAATGGTTAGAAAGGTACATTTTTTATTTAAGTAAGTAGTTTAATACGATCATGATCATCATATCTCTGACCTTGGCGCAATACGTTTTCTTCTGTTATTCCGCCTGTCAGCCGCCACGATATCATCGACTCTTCTCTCTTTCAAAATATTCTTTACACAATCCAACCATCTTGTATTTGACTACGATGCGTATGAATAGTTTAAAAGAACACATACTTTAACTAGATAGATTATTATTATTATTTCAGCCTGGATTTTCCCACTGCAGGGCAAAGGCCTCTCCAGTGTTTTTCGAAGGAGTCCTAATCATCCCGCCATCTACGCCTGGGCCTGCCGCTTGTCGCTTGCCTTAAAGAGGGACCCATTGGGTTGTGCGTTTAGCCTAATGATCGTCTGACATGCGGCAGATGTGTCCAGCCCAATTCCATTACAGCATGACAGCTTTCCGAGTGACGTCAGTTATTTTTGTAATGGAACGAATGGTGGTATTCCTAACCCGGTCTTGCAGTTTTATAACTAGATAGATAGAGAGATAGAAACTATTTGTAATATACAAACATTTACCTAGATGAAGTCATAAAAAATTTAGGCACCTAAAAAGCAGCTGTAAGAAACTAGGAAGGCAAGTAGAGAAATTGGCAGCACGTTTCGCATGTCACGCGTCACCGCAAGCGATTACACGCATTTTTATTATCCATAGTTAACATAAACGTATAAAGTACCTACATTATCAAATTTTAACACCAATAAAGATATACTGCAAAGGTCCGGAATACCCGAAGGACCGTAGCGCACCTACACTTTACCGATCTCGTAGAGCCGATTACGGAATTTTATTACCTCGATGCTGTTAAACCACTTTATTAAGGCTTTTAGAAGTTCCAAACATGACTAGAAATTGAGCAATAGGTACATGTGAGCCATTTATTAAGTAAGTTATTATGTGTTTGACATAAATGAGCATGGCGGTTGAGAGTATTGTCATGCTCACTCAAATGTCTCGCTGATGGTGGCGCTTGTGTAGGATCTTTCAGCTCCCTTCAAATTGGTTGAGCTGAATGGTGCTGATCCACGCGCCATGTTCGTGAACGGGCGCTGTCAGTAGAGATTGGTCCTGCCAGCTCCAGCAACTGCCTACTTTTATCTTGATTCTTTTTTTATGTGTTGTATTACTCTTTGCCTACATTGTTTTCACACCTAGAAGCAGCAAGAATAATGTACCAGTATTTTGTAAAAACTTGACTTAAAAGAGTGTCCGTGGAGTTTCTTGCTCGTTCTTCTTCATAGAGACCTCCCAACGTTTTGGAACAAGCAACTACGTGTAGCTTCAACTTTATGACTAACTAACCAACTCTTTGACAAGGGCCTGGAAATGGTTTAATTAAAATAAATGTCTTGACTTTGATTAGAATTAGTGAGAATTCAAGTATTATAGTCGTTATATTTAGTAGTATGTCTCGCGTAGTACCTTCCCAAATAGTTTTAGTAACACGCAAAAAAACCAAACAAATTATTCTTATTATTTGCCCCAGTGGCTTGACTAGAAATTATTGCAAAAGACCCTGTAATTTGGTGAATTCCTCTATCGATTTGCTATCTATACTTCCATACTTAACACTTTCACTGTCTAATTAACAGACACAATAGTTAAACAATCAACCTGAACCGTATGTGGTTCATGGGACTGGGAAAGGGTTAATATTATAAAAAAGAAAGTAACTCTGTCTGACGCTTTCACGATGAAACGGCTGAACCGATATTGATGAAACTTGGTATGAAGATAGCTAGATCCTTGGGGAAGGACATAGGCAACATAGATTTTAAATCCTGAACTTCATCTGCATCCGCGATAAACAACATTCACGCGGACGAAGTCGCGGGCAGAAGCTAGTAATGTGTAAAAGTAATAACAGATAGATACTTTGGTGATGGTAAAAAAATCATAGGTACTGAGTAGGTACTTTGATATTAGTTTTATATGAAATGTACGATAGCAAAACTATTTATAATAAGGTTTTAATTTATTGATTAAATAATCTGTGTGATATAATGGCCCAATAAATAATTATTTCCTCCTACTAAATCTACCAATTAATCCAATTTTCCAGGAATTTTCATCGTACTTACAACGTCAATAGCGTATCTACTCGTAATTATGATACTGTTGTGTCAGTTTAGCATTGAAGTGACTGAATTGATATATTTGCAATACACAAAAATTACAACAAATAGGTATTAAATCCGCCTACATTATGGTATTTTTATGTAAGAAAGGTAGCCAAGATGGTGTATCTTTCGTAGCTGTAATCGTTACAGTAACAAGGCATGTTGGTTGGATGAAGACTATATTTTTCTAACATGCTTTTTTCAGACCTTCTCGGTCGATCGGTTTTAGTCAATTTATAAAGCGCAGGTCGACACGTCCAACCGTTCATGATAATGACTAATGTCACGTACTTTTCAATACTAGCAGTCTGCGGTAGGTGGCGCACGTGCAACCAACCTTCATTACCTACAGGGTCATAATAAACGTTTGTTTTTTATTACATCGTTATGAAATATTTTATTCCGTAGAAACAATGAGTGCCTTGCATTACCCCACGCGTCTTACCCTTTACTTCTTCCTAAAAAGGGACAAGTAATGCACGGCGCTGATTGTACTAGCTACTACGTCCACAAGCATATCCAATACCGACTTTATTGCGAAAATATATAAATAAAGTGAATTCAGAATACTGGTTAAACACAAAATAATGCTAGTGAATAGGTCTAGAAAAGATCAAATCCTAAAATACGAAAACAGTTCTGAAGTTTGCACCGCGCTTTTCCAGTTTCTATTCTTTAAACGCGATAAATATTTCTTAAAATTGCAGATAAGTACAGATAGTACAAATAAAGCTAATTTGTACACACATCAAATGTTTTCATAACTTAGTTTGTCATCGAAACATCGCTAAGTAGTTATGTTAAAAAAACAATTAGGTACCTACAAGGTACGAAGAATGCTTTGCAACAGATTAATTTATTCAATGGCCCTAAGCCCGGATACTGATTATGTAACTTTTGAAGTTTTAAGTATATTGGGTTGCAAATATAACCTGCTTTGTATGTAGTGATTGGCCTTTAGACCAACTTGGTAGTACCAAATAGGTATGTAGGTGAATCAGAAAAGTACCTAGGTAGAATCAGAAAAGTACCTTGAGTCACCTGGACGAATCATGATTGCGCGATTTTTAGATTCGTATGCAATATACCGCAATAACTGGCGATAAAACAGAATGACGTAGTATTTTGTACATATTAATGATTATTTAGTACATAAAGGAAACTGATATATATCAGATGCTCATACTTATTCAATAGACAGCAATTCCATTGTAATATTTGGATAGAAAGGGCGCTACATATCTGTCGAATTTGAAAATTAGGTATAGAACTCAAAAATACATTACCATGCTGTTACTGAGTGTGCCTGCCTACACAAAAGCATAGTGCGAATTTCAACAAAGATACTAAACGCGATCAGATCTATCTAAAACATACTTACCTATCTCAGCTGCGATCAATAGTTGAAGTGTCAATATTATATAGCAATGATGACTCTGAGCTCTAGAACACGGTTAAAATGTGCAGATCCCGATTCGCGTTTAGTTTAATTGGTGAAATTCGTCCTTAAAATTCATTTATTAAAACAGACAACAGAATTTGCCAGCAAGGTCGTGCGATTTCCAATATTATTTTCGACAAGTTTATGCATATTATAAAGATTGAATCAAAATTCCAAGAAATCATGATGACATGATATGCATTATCACACAGTAGGCCTTAACCTTAAAGGATACATGTAATGCGGGTAATGACATCTAAATCTAATTATTTTATAGATATTATGAAGCAATGTGCAAAGTTTTCAAATATGACCGGTATCGGCATCAGGTGTATTTAATATCTCTATTTATAATATGCTTGTAAAATTAGTACCTACCTATTTCGAAGTGTATACAACTAGTTTACAGTCCTGTATCCAATGTTATCATTGATAGGTAATTGTAATCGCGATATCCGTAACAGCTTATTAAAGATTCTTAGAAACAGAGAGTTAATGCGATGATCCCAACTTAACATTGTAAATACGAACGTATTTTTGATATTATTGTTATTTAATTATAGCCAAACGTATTAGAGTTCCGTAAAAATAAGAAAATCACATAACGTACATTTTACACGTAACATTTTTGTATTACATGAGTTTTGACCTCAGCAGTCATTGGTGCGACATAAAATACATTTTCAAGCATTTTATTTCTTCCCAGTATTTAGATAGAATTTGAACAAATTACCTACACAACATAAACCTATCAAAATACAGTGAGTTTGGTTAGGTTTCTTTAAACCCTGCAGACAGAAATAGGCTCCGTCGACCTGCCATCGACCGTCTTCTTCTACTCAGTGGTTCGAACTCAAGGCTGCACCTAAGTTCAACCAACTGCTACTGGCTACCCCTCGATCTAGCTAGTTAAAACTAGGTATAGCCGCACTTCGGATTATAGCCGTAACGTATATAAATACGTCCGTCCGCATCTAAAGATGACAGAAAACTCCCTGAGAAATTGTAAAGGGTAGAAGAGCAATAAAAATATGTTATTTTACAGTAGGAACAGGAAACTAGTGATTTACAAGCACAAGAGGTGCAGATTGAACTAACAATAAAATAGGCACCCACACGCTGAAAAAGCTACTACAAAGGATATTTTTCACATGGTGTGGATACACACAGAAAATTACTCCGTTTTTCCTTTAGAAGTAAATACCTATCATAGATTGCTTGCTTTCTGCTCAAACTTAAAGTTATGCTGCAATAATGTGCAGTAACAAACCTTATTTTGCATCTGAAAATATGATTAAACACTGAAGCTAATATTAAACAAGCTTTCTAGATGTATGAAGGTTCATTAGTCGCCAAAGATTTATTTTTTTAATGAAGTTGTTAGAATAGGAAATGAATCAATCTAGAAGTACTTTTTTCCGGTTTTTAGTATATTTTTTTACTTTTTCCTTAATATTAGTAATTAAACATGGTGTTTTTATTGAGTCTATGAATATTAAATAGGTACACATTACCAGATAAGAGCACTAAGCTGTTAATTGCGCTAACTAATCCGATGGCCGGAGCCTGGCTTCGTCGGCCAATCACATGCGCTTACAATACGTCACGATGCGTTGGATTGGCTATCCGGTTCGTTATCTGCTTTCAGTTAATCACCTTTTAGTTCTCTTTGATACACAGAAGTTTTATGTGTTTCAGAAACATCTCTTTCAGAAGTTCTAAGTCGATGAATGTCTACTACAAGTATAAGAAGTTAGTAAGAAATTAAATTATCAACAATGCAGATATTTTTGAGACTTAATTTATGAGCATAGGCAAGAAAATCTTATTTCACAGTGACAATTCATTTGGAGAACTTTATATTTCAAGAAAGGCCATTGAATAGAGAATCTTTTATTGATAAGTAAGTGGAAGTTGAGATTAAAAATAGGTAAGTATAACACTTAGAGGCAATCAGAAAATGTCAGACGATCGTTAGTCCAAAATAGCATTCGAATAGATGGCATGAAATAGAAAATTACGTCGTGATAAGCCCTCGCAGTGATGGCATCGCCAGGAAGAATTCTTTATGAATGATTATTTCTCAATAACAAAGAAATTCAAAGGAAATTATGGACTTTCAGCCAGCTGTAGAACTGAAAAAAGTAATACGAAACTTAACTAAGACATAATTTGAAAAATTCTGTAAATTATCGAAACAAAAAGTATTCAACAATTAAATAGAATCCTCCACAAAAAATAAAAAATTGTATTGACCAGATCTTTTAGATAGTGTGTTATCGTTTTTCTTGCTAAAAGGTTTACCCTCGAGGTCGTCTCCGTGACTGTCATGAATTATGATGATAAATAAATAAATAAATAAAAGAAGCGATTAGCTGGCCTGTTTAGATTATAGATTCAAATTGAGGGCGCAATATTACCGTATTACGAAGTGCCTTGCAATGGCATAATTATTTAACTTAATGTCACCGACAATGCGCGTCAAATCGCGCTGTAGTGGTAGTGGGCCGACCACGTCTGCAGACGGACAGACGGTAGATGGAACAGACACGCACTAAAGTGGCGACCGCGTTTGGGCAAGCGTCGTGTGAGACGCCCAGCGACACGGTGGGGACGACGAGGGGGAAGATATGAAGAAAGTGGTTGGCAGCGGATGGATGCGGGCTGCCCAAGACCGGGTTAGTTGACGATCTCTGGGGGAGGTCTACGTTCAGTAGTGGACGGCAATAGGCTAATATGATGGATGATGAAAAAAAAATTGTCTTCCGAACCATTCACAACTATGAAATTTTGTGGAATTCCAATCCCTTTATTCATAGTTACCTACCTAGATACGAATCACAAGCTTATCGATACTTATCCACAAATAGTAAAGAAAAACAACCTACACGATTATAATAAATCTGATCACGTGTAGGTAAAGTCCAACTTTATGATGAAGCTGAATATCTACGTTAGGATTAGCAAACTAATTAATTGTAAGGATAGAATGTACGTGTACCGAACAAACTGTCCAAGCAACTACAGAATGATTTTACTTTTTATGCATGGTGTTTAGGAATTACCTAACAAATTAACGCGTTCATAAAATTCGCATAGCTATTTGTGTGAAGACAGTGAATCAACGAAGGCATGACAATAGGTATTTTGCATAAATACTGCTTTAGTTACTAAAGCTATAGGAGAGAGCTCGTGGCTAGGTAAAAGCCGTACAGATCGACTGGTCAAAGGTTAAGCTACGCTTGCCGCAGTCGGTCTGTGGATAGGTGACCATCCATTTCATACCGAGTTCCCTCCGTGCCTCGAAAAAGCACATAAAGTCGTTGGTCGCGCCAGTCATTCGTAGATCTTTGGCAGTCGTTAAGAGAAGTCAGAAGCCAAAAAGTCTGACAAACGGTCTTAACAAAGGGTATCGTATTACCCAGTAACTGGATTGTGGAGGTCCGATAGGCAGTCGCTCTATGTAAAACACTGGTACTCAGCTACATCCGGTTAGACTGGAAGCCGACCCCAACATAGTTGGGAAAAGGCTAGACGGGGGGGGGGCTAGGGGGGGAGGGTTGGGTGATAACTGTTTTAGTTACTATACTTATTTAGATGCTTTGCCTTGCTATTTAGTTGTCTTTTACATGACAATGTGCCAACATTGTCATTGTTAAAAGTACAGCTTCATTGCCAATGAAGCTGATTTATGCTGAACAAAAAATATGCTGTGCTCAAAACAAAGGTCTTCTCAATGGGATTGTTAATACAAAATACCTATATACCTACACATATCAAAAAAAGTTTGCGATCACTTTGAAAAATCGAAATCTTTTTTGTTATGGTAGATTATAATTATGATCTCTTCTTATTTTTATTAGATTCTTTATTTTAAAAAATAAATTAAGAATATAAAACAATAAAACAGTTCAATTGTTTTTCCATATAAAAAAAGGCTTTCAGTCCTAGCTTACGCTCATTCAGAAATGTGATTTAGTCAATTTTAACGGATTTAAAATAATTTTTCGCGGAAAATTGTGATTGAAAAAATGTCAAGAGGATTATCAGAAGTTTTACGAGCAAAAATAGTAACTTTGAAGGAAGAAGGATACACCACGATTGAAATAGCACGCAGAGTTGCTATATCCTAATCCTGTGTCGTGACCACGTTGCAGAGGTAGGTACCACGGGATGGGTAATTTAACTGACCTGACCAACACACAAGCAGTGGTCGCCCAACTGTTTTGACTGCTGCCCAAAAGCGTTATATTAGATTCCTGGCAGCCCGTGACTTGTTGATCGTATTGCTTAATAATTGAAAATCATGCTAGTCACATTTGGTTTCAACGTTTGTTACGTCATACACGTTCGACCGTACGTATTAATTAAATGTGCCAGTAATTACAAAAAATCTCCCAATAGACAATTAAGCATTTGTTCATTGAATGAATGAATGAATGAATGAATGAATGAATGATATATGAAACATGGCAATGTAGTAATGTAGTAAGCGCAGCTCTGCTTTTAAATAAGGTTTTATTTACTATAATAATATCAGCCTATAACTGTCCCACTGCAGAACAAAGACCTCTTCTCATACACAGAAGGGACGAGCAAAGATCACCACGCTTGCTCATGGCGGGTTGGTGATGTCCAAGATAAACTTAGAAAGTACATATATGAAACTGAAAGAGTCACATTGGTACTTGCTCGGTTGTGAATTGAGATCCGCTGGACTACCACGACATAAGTAAAATAATAATTAAAATTTGGTTGTTAATTTAAAAGTAAGTTAAGCCTACCACAGTGTAAATAGTTTCTATGCACATAATTATGTAAACACATCATCATCATCATCATTACAGCCGAAAGACGTCCACTGCTGGAGCGTAGGCCTCCCCCAAGTGTCGCCACATTGACCGGTCCCGTGCGACTCGCATCCAGCGGATCCCCGCAACCTTTACCAGGTCATCGGTCCACCTAGTGGGAGCCCTTCCAACGCAACGTCTTCCAGTTCGAGGTCCCCACTCTAGAACTTTTAGGCCCCATCGGCCATCCGTTCTGCGAGCAATGTGCCCTGCCCACTGCCACTTAAGTTTGTCAATTCTTCGGGCTACGTCGGTAACCTTGGTTCTCTTGCGGATGTCCTCATTTCTGATTTTATCACGCAAGGAAACTCCGAGCATAGCCCTCTCCATTGCCCTTTAGGTGTCTTTAAGCCTTCTGATGAGGCCCATTGTAAGGGACCACGTTTCGGTCCCGTATGTAATCACTGGCAACACACACTGGTTATAGACTTTCGTCTTGAGACACTGCGGTCCGTATGGTGTCGGACGTAAAGAATAGCACCATCCCATATCTTCCCGTGGGTGTCGTATGAGGCGACTTACGACACCCACGAGTCGACCAGAGAATGGGCAGCAGCGTTCTCTCATTCTCTGTGCCTTTGTAACAACCATACTGCGATCGCCAACCCGCTTGCCAAGCGTGGCGATTATGGCAAAACCCCCCCAAATGAATAGCGCATGTAAACACAATGCAAACATATTTTGTACTTATTGTGTTTTGAATAATGACAGGGTACAGCATCTCTTTGTGCCTTGGGTAGGTGTCAATGAAACCCGGTACTACACTTTGGGCCGTGCTAAAAATAATTATACACTCTTAATAGGAAAACCTTGGTTCTCTACGATGCTTCTCACAATTTATAGCCAAAAGTGATACTGAAGAAATCGCTAATCATTATTTATGCTATTAAGAAACTAGCAATGCAAAGAAACTTAGCTTAGATAATCCCATATCAAAATTAGCTAAACGGCGTCTTTTTTTAGTAACCAAACATTTATTTCTAATCATCACCTATGTCCCTTCATTGACGTGTTTAATCAATCGTGTCAATTTCACAAAATTAAAAAAATATTCATGGAATAATATTATTTACCTTGTTGACAAGACGATCTTTTCAAATATGTAAAAGAAAGAAAGTAAAAGAGAATGTTAATTGTCACAGAAATAAGCATCTAAAAAGAACACAAACAAAATATGTACCTACAAATAGAGTAATTGATTTTATTTCCGTCAAAATTCTTTAAATAAAATTGACTTAGCAAAAGTGTTACGCAATTTTTTTATTAGAACCGAATTTAACAAAGCTTCTTACCTTGTAGTAGTCACTTTAATTAGTACGTATACAAATGAACGATCCGGAAGCTAACGTTAGGACATAATAAAAATGACTCAACAGTATTAATACAACGTTTAAGGCAGAATGAATAGCTGTCTAGAGTATTGTGACCCATTACGTCCAAGGATAATTGGTGGCGCAAGGATCGAATATGATATTCACATTTTATTATGTCATTGTTGTTGATGCATTATCATAATGGGTTAATTTATTGCTTGTGGGGTAACGTAGACTTGTAGGGAATCCCAACTGGGCTAATGTCTGACTAAGTCAGAACTCAGATTCGTGTCACAAGTATGTAAAAAGTTATTTATAGGTAACATAGGAAGTTACGGTTTCTGAAAATTGCTGCTGGTACTTAAATGACGTAAATGAATACTGTATATGTACAACATCTGTGTGCCACTGTCAAATGGCGATTATATGACAGGAACAGCCTAAAGAAGCACACAGCAGAGATAAGTACCTACCTAGGTACAGACGCCAGCACAACAAGCCATACCAAACTGTAATTTTTTTCCAACTGAATATAGGTAATAATAATATGTGGAGACATTTCACACACGGCCATCTGACCCCAAACTAGGGAGACCCTGAACTATGGGTGTCAGACAGCTGATATACATACACAAATACATACATATATAGATAAACAACACCCAGACACAAGGCAAACACAAGTGCTCATCACACAAATGTTTACACTGGGCGGGAGTTGAACCCGCAACACGCTGCGCAGTAGTCAATCGCTCAACAACTGCGCCAACCGTGTCGTCAATCTGATATGTTTGCAATAAATTGAAAATATATCAAAGACATATTGTTGTAGCTTGATGTAGGTACTGGCCACAGATCTATATCTGTGGTACTGGCTTCTCTACCTATCTCTGTTCGACAATAAATGTATGAACCCACCGATATACTGAACGTGGATGTCCATTGTATTAATCACCATTTTTTGGTATACTGGTCGGCTACTCAACTACTGCAGAAACATATTTTACGGACTTATGTTATGAATATATTTGTGTAATTTATTTGTGGTGCGTAGCGACATCTATTATAATAATTAGTACATTATGTCGATAATCGCGGAATCGAAATCGAGCGTCAACTAGACAATTTAAACTCACATACCTTACCCGAGGGAGCTTGGTCGTGATGATACCCACTTATTTAGGTACCTACTGATTCTCCAAATCACCATTCATATTTCTTGACGCTCATCACTCTGAAGATTCTCTTCTCTGTAAATCGCCATTTCAATACCTACAACATGTGTTACTAGGGTCATAATGTGTCGTGTACACAATGGCCCATGATGGGTAATTACGCAGTCAATTGATTATCTACGATAGGTATGCCTATGATAAAATCTATGTGATTAAGATATGGCAGGCAGGTGATAAAAATCTTTTGTACTAAAACTTATAAATTGCAGTAGGTACAGGAAAACTATACTTAATTATTTTAAGTATAGGTACATATCTGCAAAACTTCTAATAAGAACATGGACATGGGACTTATGAGAACCATTGCTGTACTTACCGCTGGTCACTGGTGTATTGGCTGTCCGGGAGTTTAAGTCGTGAAATCAAAATCATGACGAAAATATGTAAAAAATACTTTTTCTATTCTTCTTGGCAATCAAGGTAATTTTGCACACAACAATAATCCTTAAATAAAAGAATTCAGCTTAAAAAACAATTGAAACTAACAAAAAAAGCACCGCCAATTTATTTCTGTCAAATATTTTAAAATCCCGTTCGATTTTGGTACTTTTTTTTTACAACCAAATTTTAAGAGTTGCCAGTATTCGTTTTTATTTTCTAAATAAACGTTAATTTTTGATCGAATTTCATAAAAAATTTATCTACCTATGAATAATAAATAGAAATTATGTTTTTACCAGAGAACATGGCGATACTTACTATTTTCTTTTATCTATTCGATATTTATACATCTAACTACCTACCTATAAAATTATGTTATCCAAATCCCATATTAAGTTTTTTTTAAAAAAGTAGCTAGGTACGTACCTACCTACCTACAGAAATGTGTTAAATAAATAAACCAAATTGCCTAACCCTTTTTTTTTTTTTTTTTTTTTGGTACGGGGAACCTAACCTAACCTAATACTTCAGCAAGAAAACCACTTCCTTCATTTGATAATTATCAAACCATTTCCATAGGTACCTACTTTTCTATTTATTTCCTCCATTCATTCTTTGATTTAAAGATTTCTAAGGCATTGTCAACAGACACGCAGGTTAATCATAAGATCGGTTCAAAGCAACGAAAGCATTAGGTATCTAGGTTTACAATCGTTCTAGATATACATCGTCGCAAATTATCAAATAATTATCTATTTATAACAATATTGTGATATCAGTATTAACTGGTAAATAATAAAACCCATCCATAGTTATTTTAATCAACAATTGGGTTTATTTGAAGTACCTATCTTTCTTAGAATTTGTGTCGGTCAAGGAATTTTGCTTTCAGTCAAAAATTATATAGGTATTTAAGTAGGTACTTAATTTTGTGTCTATGGTTTCATTGCTAAGCGAAAACCTTATATTTATTAACCAGGAAAGAACGTTACCTTTTTAATAATTACATAAGACCATTTATCAATCTCCAAGTAAATTGTTATTCAACAGGACGTCAGGAGGCATCTTTTTATAATTGAGTTATAAGTACTTACACTCAAAGTTCAAACCTCAAAATTGTTATCTATGTTTATTAATTAAGGTTGTGTTATGTTGTAGGTAATGTCCCTTAAAAATCCTTATTATCTATTTAAATAATAGAGCAAACTAATGTACAATATAAATTGTAAATCTTATCCATCGATAAATTGAAGACATCGCATGTAGACGCATCGCTAATCTAATTTTCCACGTAACATCCGTTAGATCAATCCCAAACAATGTGTACAAACATTTTTACAACCGCATTCATTAAAACTGACGCTCCGTTTTTGTATAAGACAAAAAACCTCACACAGAAATGAGAATATAAATGCTGAGATCAACAGATCATAATCATTGTTAAACAGATCACAGTGTAGTGCGGATCGCAGTGATCATGAATATCTTGGTGAGCGTTCTTTTTTTAAAAGTGACTTCACATTTTCTTTTTATTATGTGGATTTCGTAGGTAGGTAAATGCAAAATTGTTTCGTGTAACAAGTGAAAAAAACTTTTTTTTAATAGCGTTGTTCTAACTTTTTAATATATTTTTCATAGATCCGTGATAGGTATTAAATTCAATAAATAACTTGGGTTAAAAAAAAAAGAAAAATATTGTCCATATCACAAAAAAAAATTGAACTAAGTATTAGGCATAATTCCAATTATGTATCTTTAAAGATATTGATATTTAAAGAAGTTTTGAGGAGGAGAAGTCTTGAGGATTTTCACCACATCTAATCCTTATTATTTTGGTTTACCTCTTTTATACCTATGTTTGGATTTACCTACACATAATTCAGGAATCAAAAACGTACTTATGCTACCTTCCTACAATCTAAATCTAAGATACTAGAGCGGTTTCCGTTTTAGTTCATTAATAGCTGTATAATACCAAAAGATTAGATTTTAAAGATTAATACCTATTATCTTCCCTACTTATCTCATGGATTGTTTAGATTTTATCTATTACCCAATTGGGTATTCAATCTTGATCAGTATTGGTATCTTTCTTGAATATCTGGTAATTAAATTGTAATACATTATAGTCCAGGACTGGCAGGTAGGCCGGTATATCAATGAGCTGTGATCAATATATTTAAGTAGGTACCCACCGACAGTTTGAAACCCACCCAAACCTACCTATTGTAAGAGGACTTATTAAAATTTGTAGATCACTTAGCTTATTGTTAGTGAGTTTCCTCGTACAAAATTATGTCATAGATTTTATTTCGAAATTTGTTATTATTTGACAAAAATCTAATACTTTTCTATGGAGAGCACTGTCGGGAAAGCTCTCTTAATAACACGCGTCACGCCACTGAATATAATCTACTATTCTTCTAAAATAAAGACGAAGTATATAGAAGTATGTACTTGCCAATATATTTTACCTGATAGGTGGGTAAATAAGTAAAAGATACGTGTAACTGGATATTTCCGAGCTTATGTACACTTATCTAATTACGTACCTACCTATGTATGGCGCTTGCCTATCACCAATACGGGCGCCAAGCCTACCTGCTACTATACCTACTACATACCTAGGTGTTCTGACAGATTCAAAGATAAGTCACCATTACCCAAGTTTATGAATTTTAATAGAAAAGTTATGTTTGATTTTATCAGTCTATTATTAGTATAAATTTTACACAAAACCAAGTGACTATACCCTGTTCACAATAAGATTAGACATTTACTCAAACCTTTTTTACAGTCCGTTCAACCGATTTTGACTTCTATTGCGTTGGTAGCATGACAAATGGCAACTGCAGTAAACATTTGTATTGTAACCAATTTTTTTGCCTCTAATGTCATCCTTAAGCCTACGGAATAGAAGTCAAAATCGGTTAAACGGACTGTAAAAAAGGTTTGAGTAAATGTCTAATCTTATTGTGAACAGGGTATAGGTGTTCTGACAGATTTAAAGATAAGTCACCATTACCCAAGTTTATGAATTTTAATAGAAAAGTTATGTTTGATTTATCAGTCTTTGATTCTATTAGTATCAATTTTACACAAAACCAAGTGACTAATAACCTTCAATCGGTTCAAGTCCATTGATGTTTACGATAAAATTACAAAATAAAATACACGGTAGGTGAATAAGCAATGAATTAAGTAGATATAAATGTGAGGACCGGTTAAAATTTAGTATGTGGAAACATGAATTGGGAGTTGGGGATGGTGGGAGGGGGTAGGGGGGGACCTTCCGACCCACTGGTATCACTCCCTCAAAAAAATTGTATCCTAACGTCAAACACTAGGTAAAGTTACCTAAAAGGCGTCGACTGTCGGCAACGGGTACGAAAATTGGCACAAAGACAGCCGCCATCAGGTCGACGGAGCCCCGCCTGTCTGCAGGGTTTAAAGGAACCTAACTAACCGAACCTTGGGGTGCCCCTGATGTCGACCTATACCTAAGATTTTTCTTCTGTCCAAAAGACACGCACAAATGTCTTTTCTTTTTTTTATACGTTCCATTTTATCAATTCTGCACGATATTTTACACCACAAAAAATATATTTTGACAGATTTGGTTCTCAATCGCCCATTTTAACGTTCCGTTTTCGCTTTTTACGTGGTATTAAGTGATTTGAGGTTAGTAACTTATTTTATTAATTTCTCGAAAACTACGCGGTCTCCTTTAATGAAAGTAGTAGTGTTATAATCGGGACCCAACCCCTACCAACTTCATCACTTTTTATCCCCCAACTCTTGTTTCCGTGTTCTAGATCCAACCCCTTCTATTTATTATACTAACATTATAAAGAGGTAAAATTTGTAAGACGCTTGGATGTAGGAATCAGAAAGTAGTTATCCGATTTCAAAAAATCATTCCGTGATACAAAGCTACATTATTGCTGAGTGTCCTAGACTATGTTTTATATTATACTTACTATGTTTTATATTATACTAGCGAGTCGACCCGCTCCGGCTTCGCACGGGTGCAATGTAGATCAAATTATACGTATAAACTGTCCTCTTAAATCACTATTGCTGAAAACTGCATTAAAATTCGTTGCGTAGTTTAAAAGTTCTAAGCGTACAGACAGACAGCGGGAGCGAATTTGTTTTATACCATGTAAAGATAAAGAAGATTGACTTCCACGCGGACGAAATCGCGGGCAGAAACTAGTTTTTTTTTTAAACTTTAACACTAGGAATTTTTCCTGTATCGTAGGTGCAAAAACATATAAACTCTCACATACACAAACAGCCAGACCTGGAACAACTATCTGTAGGCCATACAAATATTTGTTCTGTGCGGGAATTGTAGCCGACACACGAAGCGCGTGCGCACGGATGGCGTAGTGGTTGACTCCACTACGCCAACCGCGTCGGCAAAATGTAATAAAATTGAAATCAATACCTTATTATCATACCTGCAAGGTGAAGGTGAAAACAATAGTAGTCTCGTAAGCGGTAGCAAGAAGAAAGCAAGTGGTGAGCCCAAAAAACATTGTAGCCTTAAGGGCGCGTATTCGATTGCTAGAACGGCGTAGCAGCATAGACACACACTAGTACAATACTATGGCACAGATGATATAATACTACTATGGTCTGTTTGTGTGCATCAGAAAACAAAATACGCTCGAAATAGGCTCGAATCATTGAAATTGTTCGGCAAACGACAGCGCGCGATGTTTTACAGTGCTTTTTAAAATAATTGTCAAAAATAAATCAGTTCGTATAACGGACTAAAAAATATTCTGTTCATTAAGCATAACTGTTATTTTCATAAAATAAATATATCAGTTATGTTTTTATTCAAATACTGGTGAAAAAAAAATTGACAAACTGAACCGATTTTGTACTTTTTCAACTTTGTTTTTTAATACATTTCGTAATTTTGGCTCTGTAGTAGACTTTAGGACTGTTTATCCTGTTGGAAAAACGCATAAAACATAATATTTTGGCATACTGTAATTGTTGTATTCGTCCTGAAAGTTAACTCTGACGTCTATTTTCGTAAAACGCTATGAAGGGATTGTCTTCGCTTTAAAAAACCATAATTAAAAGTTGTACTTTTACTCTGTAGTTCCCTAAATCAAGACTTAATCTTCCTAAAACTGTAATTGTCTTTAAATAATCTGCTCACATCATTACGATATTGCTCTGGGCAAAACGCGAAAACATGAAGTTTTCGTCACGAATCGAATACACGCTCTTAAGAAGTAGATACTTACAAGGTGATATATTGACCCACTTGCGACCCGACCCGGCTTCGCATGGGTCTGTACCCTTCCTCGATAGGACTATCCAACACAAAAACATTTTTTTAATTCGAGCCAGTAGATCCTGAGATTAGCGCGTTTAACCAAACAAACATACAAACAAAGTCTTCAGCTTTATAATATTAAGTATAGATATAACAAATCCAGTAAAAAATCCCTTGACTTAATTACGGAAGAAAAGACCACGGGAAAGGAAAAATAATCAAATAAGTACATAAGTAGATATCGTCAGAATCATGTCTCTTAGATAACAAAAAATATTTAAAGAAGTAAGTAGGTATTTTCATGTTCATTCTGTCTTTCACGCTTTATAAGTTTATGTTGACCAACCACTTGTTGACTAAATAAAAACAAGTTAATAAGTTGTGTCGCTAATGTATGTAGAAACAATTACTATAATAAGACTAGCGGGCCTGGCAGACGTTGTCCTGCAACCCGACTATCGCGCCACCTGCCGGGTCCAATTGTGAATCTAAACCATTCTCGAATCCACTGGAACACACAACCAAATTAAGCAAAATCGATCCAGCCGTTTAGGAGGAGTTCACTTTCATACACACGCACAGAAGATTTTTATATATAAGATTTATTACCTTAGGCGACCACTGACAAGGAATATTTGATAGGGTAAATATTTTATTAGCTCGATGGTTTATCTAGGGTAGGCATTCCGAACTTCAGAAATTGGTAGATAAACCTTAGTTTTCTTAAAAACACCAGTTGCAGTTACAAGATAGTGCCTAAGGTACCTATTTGTGTGTTCCAAAATATAGTTGCACACTACATTGCTTCCCCGTATGTGCCTTTTAGGGCACCGCCTGGTAGGTGACGCCAACTAAAATGATAATAGGAAGTATTGGAGAAAACAAAGAACATCTCTATAAACGAACTTAGCCTCGGTTACACCAAAACTTGAGGAAGACGAGTGTGAGGACATGCATTGTTTGGATTAAATTGCACGGTACATTGAGTAATGTACCTTTGTTCTCTGTTACGAAGGAATTAACTGGTGGAGCAATAGTCTGTATTAAATTAATAGGTACTTTTAATTTGAAAATCATCACACAAATTCAGCAATCTTTTTGGCATAATTATGTAACATCTAATGGCCCAGGCTGAGATAACAGGTAATCTAGACGCCTTCGACAAAGAGAGAGAAGTGGAAGAAGACTGGAGTCTTTTGCCGCGCAGTGGGGAAATTCAGGCTACAAAAAAAACTTAGCAACGATGTTAGGCGATAAGATGTCAACTCTAGATAAGTTTAGGCAATACGTAATTTGGTAATTTCTAAATACCTTAAACGCATCAATTATCCCAATTACTTTTATCATCTCCATCTTTTTCTAATAAGATCAAATCAAGGTGATAACGTAGCGATCATTAATTAGGATTTTTTTATTTTTCTTTTTTAGAACATAATTTTGCTGTCATGTTCTGTGGCCGTGACCGTCGCTCAAAAAGTGGCGGACACAAGCAATGACATCATAGATGGACAAAGGCGGAATACGGGTGGCTATGGGCTTCTAAGACCACGTGGGCAGCCTGGCTATTACAATCCGGGCGACTATAGCCAAGGCGGCTATAATCAGGGTGGATATAATCAGGGCAGCTACGGCGGTTACAACGGCTATAATGGTGGCTATGGAGGAGCTGCATCAGGAGGTTTTGGGCAAGGATACGGTGGAAACCAAGGCTACGGTGGCGGATTCGGGTCTTATCCTGGACAGGGTGGTTACCCTGGTGGATTCGGAGGTAAACATGTTTACATTATTCATAAACACACTGATATGTAATGACGAATAACGAAGCAAATTATTCTAATTTATACGTTTTCACAAATAATAATGTAATCTGAATTCCCAACATAGGTGCAGGCGGTTATGGCGGCGGCGCGGGCGCTGGAGGCTACCCAAGCGGCTTCGGTGGTTACGGACAAGGATATCCAGGATATGGGAGCAGCGGTAGTGGTAAGCACGGTTTAAATCTAATAGGTAGCTAAAATTACGTGG
This sequence comes from Charanyca ferruginea, assembly GCA_947361185.1. Lineage (NCBI taxonomy): Eukaryota > Metazoa > Arthropoda > Insecta > Lepidoptera > Noctuidae > Charanyca > Charanyca ferruginea. The sequence continues at coordinate 5,451,363 of OX376074.1, read as the reverse complement.
GTTATTATTAGCTTTCTGACGACAGTTGGCACATTAACTGAGCGATTGGAAACTGAGCTGCGTGTCGCGGGTTCTACAAATAGTTGTTCCGGGTCTAGTGTTAGTGTATATGAGTTTATATATTTGTAAACGCACCCGCGATACAGAAGAAACTCCTAGTTCATGACATTCTAAAATTACAGTAGAACATTTAGGTAGGCATACATACCTACTTACATTCGTATGATAGTAGGTAAACCTAATTAGTGTAATCTACATTAAGCGTGCTTAACTTTTGGCCATATTAACACCTATCTATATATTATGCTATCTTGAAAACCAATCAGTGTTTCGCAACTGATAGTTGATTAGTTTTCACGGGGGAGTACCGGAGTAGAACTTAATTTTGGTCCTTTTGGTACCAAAAGCTGGTTTTCACATTCAGTATCGAAGGACCATAATTTACTATTTTCCGATGGCTGCATGCGAAGTATGCGGACCATAGGTAGGTATATTGTTCGAAAATACATAAATTTCAAAACATTTACATTCATATTATAAAAAACACTGACAAAAGACATCTGATATTGAAGTTTTAAAGAGGTGTATTTGAGAAAAACGATCACGTAGCGCACGTAGGTATTTATGGAGTCAGTGGCCACTACGGCCATCGCACTTTATAAGTACACGTTACACGATATTATTAACATTAACTTTGTACATGTATTTCTTGTAAAGAGTAAATTATTTGCACGCCAAATTTTAACCGTTTTTCCGACCGACGTCATTAGAAATAATTCAGATTGTTACAAAAACGGCAGGAATAATTTTTGTTAGTTTAAAAAAAAAATAACTGCGCTTTGGTTGAAGTATTAAGTCCAGTTAGATAGTTTAAAAACCAAATAGTTCTACAAACAAATCGTTTGGCGGTTTGGCACGGTTTAGAGGTAATTCAAATACATGTAATGTTTAATAAGTAGTAGGTTAGAATATACAGAGGGAGATGCTTATGGCCAATTAAAAACTATACAGATCGATCATGGTCAAGCTTCGCTTGCCGCGGTCGGTCCGTGGATGGTTAGCCATCCATTTCATAACTCCTCCGTGCTTAGCAAAGCACGTAAAGCCTTTGGTTCAGGCTGTCATTCGTAGATCTTTTGACAATAGGTAATTGTTATGGGTAGTCAGAAGCCATTAATTCTGACAATCAGTCTTACCAAAAGGTATCGTATTGTGTTACCCAGTAACTGGGTTGTGGAGTTCAGGCAGGCAGTTGCTCCATGTAAAACACTGGTATTCAGCTGCATCCGTGTAGGCTGGAAGCTCACCCCAGCATAGTTAGGAAAAAGCTAGACAGTTGATGATGAGGTGATAATATAAAGACACTATGACATTAATAGGTAGGCATTATCAGCAGGAATGACCAACCAGCTTCCAATACCGCTATTTTACTATACTCGTCCCGTGTCAAGACTTCAAGGGGGAACAAATTGCCTACAATGGTTTTTAACATAAGATACCTTGGATGTACTGTAAGGGTTACGGGGAGTGATATAAGCCTTACGGTACCAGGTCATGAATAGTTGTAAAAAAGTCAGAAGTTTTTAAAGACCGAATGAAAAAACTTGTATTCTAAAGACCACGTCAGCACAACACCGATAGTGCCAGGCTAAACATCGCCTTGATATAAAATAAGCTTAGCGCTTGTAATTTAAAAAATACTACTAGAACTTTAGTGTTTAGAGGAAACATTTAGTCAAATACTTTCGACCAGCAGTGCTATTCTGTTACAATCTCCCTCGGTGAACACCTAGGTGAAGTGAGCTGTCATCAGTCCCGAAGCTAGGGATTGACAAAGCAGATGGACTGATGACAGCTCACTTCACCTAGGTGTTCACCGTGGGAAATTGTAACAGAATAGACATACAGCTTGCATTATGCATGCAACCTTTAAAGTACCTTCTACAACATTACCCAAAGATTAAGTAGTACTCAAATAAACTATGAACATCTTATTTTTACCAGGTTACCGCCCCAACCTCAATAGACCCGGATTGGACTACAATCGTCCCGGTTACCCGGGATTCTCTCCCAACTACCAGGGCGGCCGGCCCGGTTTTAACAACCAATACAGGCCTGTTTCGGAAAGGCCTTACTATAACGGTGCTGCCGGCAACTACTTCGGAGGTTTCGGAGACGGATACAGCTACAGCGACAATGTCAGCAGGTACTTAGGCAGAAAAGTCGGAGAAATCAAGGAGGGAGAAGAAAAATCGTAGTTATTTAGGTATTATATTAGTACTAAGTAATTTAATATTTAAGATCTGATTGAATTGTTGCACTGATTCTTTATTATTAAAATTAATTTAGGAAGTATTTATAGTTGAATTTGGTCTTTAGTTACGAAAACCTTTATAAATAATTAATAATAATTGCTAGTAAGAAATAACCATTTAAAAAGAAACATTATAACTACAGCCTGCAGCACTTTCACGGTTTGTATAACCGACAAAACTTTGGAATTTGCCTATTTTTATAATAATTAATGACACACAAACACACACACGCTAGTTTTTAAGAGATCGAAGTCTTAACACATTCCTTGGTCGGCTAAATAACACCCATTTTAATGAAATATTCTTTTCCCGGCAACGATACACCTGTTTAAAATTCCATGCCACCTTTTTACCTGATATCAATCTAGTATACATTACTCATTGCATTATTACATTATAAACCAGTTCGGCGATCCGCATCGTTGAGTCTGCTTCAATCGTTTGAATCACAATGGTTCATTCTGGTACAAATAAAACGACTGTATGAATAACTTATTTGATTATATTACATTTTAATTATGTTTAATACATTTAATATTTTGATAACGCATTGGTCAAATATGAGTTGGGAAGCAGCTAATGACTGTAAGTACTCATTATACTTAAGATTAAGTAATACTCATTATTCGGTAACCACTTAGCTTGACCTTGATACCTATTCCGTGACTTAAGAGAAAAAGGTGTCTTACTGAATTCCAACTAGGAATCGCCACCATTTAGAATATCCTAGGGTTTTTTGTAAGTAGGTATATAGTACCTCTTTGTTGGTAATCTCAAGATTTTTTATATTTGTTTTTTTTTTTTTGGACGAACAGGCTATGCCTGTTTGTCAACCAGCCAATTATTCACAAATCAAAGCCATATTTGACCACCAATAAAATCACAACGTAACATTCATAAATAACAATCATAAATAAAGTGGTAAAATTACGAGCCACTGAACCAATCAGAGGAGATAGAATTGAAGAAGGAAGCTGCACCGGAGCGTGCGTTAGCGAAGTTGATAGGCAAGGAACTCGTCATAAGATCGGATATGTCGGATCTTGACTTGTTGGGGCTCGATGATACTGGCTTCTTTTTTACCTAGAAGAAGACAATTTTGTAAATAACTAAAATCATAGAATATACAGGGTAATAGGAAAAATAACCAAAACCACTTCATCCTCACTTCGTATCATCATCACCATGAACAAAATTTGTTCTACCACTTTTCAAAATTTGAAACATTTTTTTTTTCATATAAAAGTATAAACACACTTTAAATTTTGCATAACATTTTTTTTCTGACACGGCCGACGAAAGGCCTGCAATCAGCTGTGCCTGTACATTAGCCTACCTACTACCTACATCATATTCGCTATCATATGGATGCGCGCGCGTGTAGTAGATTTATACGTAAATTTTACAGACTTCAAATAAACGAAAACAAATTGTTTTTGGCTACGTTATTTAGTTGAGGTCAAAGTCGTAGAACAAATGTTATTCAGGGTGATGATACGAAGTCCAGATTAGGTTTCGGGTATTTTTTCAATTTTCCTGTAGATAACAAAACATCATCTGAGATGATGTTTTGTAATGTGAGATGATTTATCTCACATTGAAAATAATTATGTGTGTGGGTCAGTCAGATCAATTCGCATGATAATTGTATGTCTCCCCCCCGGAGACATATTTTAGAGTAAACAAAAAAAATAAGAAACGAAATGTATGTTTGACAAAATCTACAATCTGAACCTATAGTATGAACATAGCAAGCACTCTTATATATTATAATTATTGCGATACAAATCAAATAAAAAGTTTTAAAGTATCAAGTGCAAACAAACCAACAAACACACTAATTCTTGATATATTTTAATGTGATATTATAGTAACTCTGTTTGCATAGCACCATGAATCGGATGCGGTGTGGCATGAGACATTTACAAATAAAAACCAGTACCTACGCAAAAACATTATTAGTCCTTTTAAAAGAAAAACGATAGGTATTAAAAACATTAGTATGAGTTTCGTAAGCAAAAAGAAAATCTAGGAAACTAAGAACTATGGTTAACGCACTAAAGTCTAAAATTAGATGTAAATAAACTAAAATCACTCATACCAGTTTACAGTATGTAGATAATCGTCATTCTGAACAATACATTAAACAAGTTAAATATTAAAAGCAAATAAAAACTTCTTGGAAAAATGCCTATCCTATCCTAATCCTAATACTTAATGGAATTCATTATTCCTTGGTACACTTTCATAAAATTTTTGCAAATTTTCTTGTCAAAATGACGCCTAAAAAATTTTATTTTATTTATTGGGGACAAAAAACAGTTATAGGTATGCTTAAACAAGTACAATGATGAAACAACAATTGAATAAGATATCATAAACATACAAACCACACCATTGTCCACGAATTATTAAATAAGTTTTAATATTATCAACATAGCACAACATGATGGTACCGGGTGCGGAGTCGAGGGCCTAGGATGCGCCAAACGTACAGACAGCTGCATTAATTTAGTATCCCCCATTGATATACAAAAAACCTAGACAAATCAGTTCCTTACAAATATCACAATAAGGGTTATGGATGGTTCAAATTAAACAACCAAACTAATTTAAAACAAATTCAACTTTATATCCTCTGCGTAAAGTCCTTATTGAATCTAAATGAAATGAGCACACATTTTACTTTTTTTTTTTTTGAGGGCGCTTTTTCTTCGCTGATTCTGTATCTTGGTTTTTTGTATATCAATGAGTATCCCACATTAGTACACACCCCCTATCTGAAGAAATTTTAATGCGTAAGCAGGCGATGATGCTGTCTGTACCATGGAAAAGAGTGTTAGGAATAAATAAATAAATATTCACTGAAACTCTTAAGCAACTTTGATGAACCCCAGTATCTAATTAAACTCAGACTCCAAATTTAACATTCACACAAGATTTCTTCCACCAAAACACAATTAATAAAAACCAAATACTTACAGGCTTATCCTGTTTCTTAAGATGGCTGGGTGGAGCTGCTACTGGCAGTAAAGAGAACCAGTGGGAGTCTCCAGAAGCCAGGAGAGCGGATGCCTTATCTCCAGTACCACCTGATAGCACCGGCTTCTTGCCAATCAAGGAAGTCAGTTGACCGTGGTGGAGGATCAAGCTGCCTAGGAGAGTCTGTGGGGCATCATCGTATGTTATACTCGAATAATACTCACAAAATAAAACCTTAAGAATACAAAAGACATTGAAGACACAGTAAGGATCGCAACGGAACTGGTATCCTAGCCAGATTACATAGTACCCTGCGACCATAGTTAGTCATGTATATGTTACGGCTAAAACTCGAAGTGCGGCAACACCTAGTTTGAACCGGCTCCAACCGGCAGCAGATGGTTAAACTTAGGTGTAGCCTGTAAGCTCGGTAATTGGGGCACCAAACCATTAAACAGAAGAAGACGGTCGACGTTAGGTCGACGGAGCCCCGCTGCGCAGGGCTTCTATTTCTGTCTGTAGGGTTTTAAGGAACCTTTTTTAACCAAACCGAACTTCGGAGTACCCCTGACCTCGGTGTGCGGCTGCACCTGGTTCTAGCGGCTATGATGAAGGCTAAACCTAGTTCTAACCGAAGGAAGGTGACGTGTGGTGCCGGCCGCGAATAACACCACCCCATTTCTACCCGTGGGTGTCGTAGAGGCGACAGAGGGATATTGACTAAACGATGGGCAGCAGCGTCCTTATGAGTACCATAACACCTACTGCGATCGCCAACATGCATCGGCCAAGCATGGCGATTACGACTCTACCCCGACTAAACCCCCCTTGGGGGAGACCTATGCCCAGCAGTGGGCGTCTAAAGGTTGACATGATGAACCGATGGAGTAGAATACATCTAAGTTTAATCTCATGTGGCCGGTTGTATCTAGTTATAACAGGCTAAAACTAGATGTAGCCGCACTTCGGCTATTAGCCGTAACAAATAGATGATAAACCAAAATATACCCAGCACGCCACGGTCACAACTACATGACCAGACTTCTATACGTAATTCAATAGAATATATAACTTTTGAGGGCACGTTTTTGATTTTTTGACATTGCGGTCAAAAGGTTAAAGATATCAAGTCCTATAAAACATTTTCACATAAAGTTTAAAGCAGTCTAAAAGTTATTAACAAGGCACGAGAAAATAATTTAAAAAGGTTTTCTAACTTTGTCAAAGGATGTGGGACTGGTAAAGACCAGTCTCTAGTTCTCTACTAAAATTCTAAAATCACCATTCTTTGTTACTTGACAAGTACAACGATCACTTTATTAACGACACTCGACTAAGGCAACGTATGATAAAAAAAATTGTATGCGAAGGTCCATCATACCACTGGCCATACCCCTGGGGGCCAAGTCTGCTATTTTTATAATTTCGTCATTCCAACACGATCTCATTGTCATTTTGCTAAAAGTTTGTAATCTGCTAAATTCATAATGGTCGTTCATTGGTCGGACGAATTAAAAGGAACTGTCAAAATTTTAGCAGATTACCGCCTAAGTCAGTAATTCAGTTCTCATTTTGTACAAGATTACCATTCTATATCATTTCTTTTAATGGCGTGTCAGTGGTTGACCATTGGAAAGTCATAATGACGCCATTACATTAGTAGATTACCAAACTTGTCAAAATCAACAATTATGAAATCAATGATAGACCATTCTGACACTATTGTAATAGCAGACTTGAGGCCCTGGTAGTATGGTGGGTCTAACACTATACCACTGAGAAAATCGTTTGGGTTAGGTTAGGACTGTGACCATTAAGAGCGCCCAACCCGTCATATTTCCCATACAAACGCTTGTACGCGATTACGGCGTTATAACAAATTATTTTCCAAATAGTTTTAACACACATGTATCTTGTGGTTAAAATCTAGGTTTGTATGAAGCCAAAAATAAACTTTTTTGAGAAACAAATTCAGTAAACACGTCCGAAAATCAGCTTTTTTGGCACAATTTTATCTGAACTTTGGCCGTTCATAATGCACTCATACATTAAAAAAAGTAAAAAAAACAGCACATTTTTACCCAAATCTTGTAAGGCTTATTCAAAAACACGTATGTCCTACTGATACTGGATGAATCACTAAGGTACGGTTTGCAAACTTCGTACTACTAGCGCCATCTCTTTACATGGTGCAGAACAATTTTCAAAAATAACGTTTATGATCTACTAGCTGATGTCCTTGACTTCGTCTGCATGATATCTGTTATCAGCGGGGTTTTAATGTTTTTGCGCGGAACCCTAATTTTTCTGCCAGTGAACTTTATCTGCCAGTGAAAGTCCCGCCAAAATCGGTCCGGCCAGCCGGTTCAGAGATGAGCAGGAACAAACAGACAAACAACAATTTTAAAAATTGTTTTTGATATTAGTACCCATACTTTTAGTAAATATACATTTACCAAAACTGTTATTTTGACATTACAAACAGACACTTCAATTTTATTTATTTGTTTAGATAACATTAAAATTAAAACCATGCTAGGGAAAAAAACTGAATAAGACAACGAAAGACATGAAAAAAGTTATACATACCTATCTGAAACTTTTAAACATAGATACTAACCTGAACTCTTTGCACAGACCTCTTCAAACTAGTCTGTATAAATCTATAGAACACATCGTAGTCAAACGGATCAATCTTCTGTCTTAAAAACTCGCAAATCTTAATTGACTGTTCCGTAAATATCTTATTCTCTCTAGGAACTAGCAACAGCGTCAAATGCCGAACGTCCATTAGCAGTTGAAGCGCACACCTCTGATTTATATCTGCCTCGTTCTCTCTTATGACTTTCTCGTAGTGTGCGAAGGTGATAGCTGTAACTCTTTCGATGAACAGCGTGTGAGTGTCTACTGGTAAGGTGTGTGGAGCGACTTCATCGAGTATTCGGCTGGTGGCGTACAAATACTCTTGCAGTTTGAGAGAAGGTCCAGCTGGTACTTTTATTGTAGACTCTATTGGATTCCCTTCCTCATCCTTTTCTGTGATTTTGATGACATCCCATTGCTACGGAAAAAGAATGTAAGTGACAATGTAATTTAAGTAGTTTTCTTTCTTTATTTCTTCTTTCAATTACAAATGAAATTAGAAAGAATTAAACACAGGTATTGAAAATAGAAGTCGCCAAAAACGTTCTAGAGACTTACCATCATCAAATAATCAATGTTAGCTTCCAAAGTAAAAGCTTGCGGCAAACTTTTGGTCAAATCTTCAACCTTGGCTATGACGATATCCACCCACTTGCCCCAACAGAACTGGCAGTTTTCCTTCAACACCACACACAGATCATTCCACCTCTTCAATGCATCATCATCTATATTTATGACTCCCAAACTGTCGCGCTCTTCGGGAATATAGCACTTGCGTAAATGTGGCATAAGAGTGGAAATAGCTTGGGTGAAACGCGCGTTATAAATGGCAGTTGTTTTCATTTGTAGCTCAGTGGATTGTAAGGTTGGTTCTTCGAAGCATGCCTTGATATACTGTAGCATGCTGTTGAGAAGAATATTAAAAGATTTTGATGAAGTTTTCAGATCAGGTCTTTTTTTTTGTGGTTAACCAAAAGACAAAACCATATTTAGTATTAGTTATTACGTTATGGCCTTAATTGTACCTAAAAATCGTTGCTTCATCTACACATTCATCCATCATAACTACACATGCAAAAACCAACATACCTCTGTATATTACTATCAGAGACATCTCTCAAATACATCTCGATCAGATGTTTATCGCTGTAGATCTGATCGCTATCATCGTCGTCTTCGTACGCAAACAGAAGCTTATCTTTACCAACTGTACTTTTCTTATCTTTGTACAAGTACACCCTCAGGTCTTCTAGAAGTTTCTGCAACTCGTCGTCTAAACTTTGACACAATTTCTCTAAGGTCGGTGTGTAGCCGCTGTCCTGACGTGCCATACCTATGTACAAAACAGGAATAGTTCAATAGATAGTAGGTCATACGCCTTGAGAGCGGCGCGAGCGGCTTTCTACCTTCGACAGACGTGCAATGGCGCTCTTTTATTTTACCAAACAGACACGCAAATGGGTGGCGTCGCATAACGCAGTGGTGCTTAAAGATGATGATCATCATCATCATCATGTCAACCTTTAGACGCCTACTGCTGGGCATAGGTCTCCCCCAAGTGGGGTCCAGCCGTAATCACCATGCTTGGCCGATGCATGTTGGCGATCGCAGTAGGTGTTTTAGTACTCAGAAGGACGCTGGCTTAAAGATGCTTGTTGGATAATAAGCAAGTCATAATCTCATGTAAAAGATAGTCTGAGCCTACGGCATTTCACGACTGGGATTGTGTTGATGTCCCTTTTTTCTATCCAGCCGTTTTACTATATACTTTATAGAGATACTAACTACCACAGGGGTAGTAGCACTAGTAAATTATAACCTATAACATGACTAGCTAATTTTTGTTGAAAACCATTTGAAAATCCGTACAGTTTCTGAAAGTAGCCCGACACAAATTCACCATTTAACTGATGATAAGTAGTGAAGAGTTTGTATCTTCATCTTGCATAATATTTGCAATATTATGATTAAAAATACATCATTCAACCATCCAATCTTTATTTTGGCGATTGGCCTTGCTCACCATTACAGGCAAACAATAATTGCATATCTACTTAGTAAGATTGCATATTAGCAATGAGTTAATTACTCATTGAAAAGGAACATTCTTGGACAATCAATTAGGTATATCTTCAAAGATGATAGATATCACATAAGCTATACAAAGTGCGCCGATCAGAGATCCTTGTCATGATGAATGGCGCTCAGCGTAACTATTGATGACGATTAGACAATACTGATACGTGAGAGATACAATCTTTATTATAATATTATCAGGTCTGCATTGGAATATGTGATTTATAATCACCAACACAGCTGTCATAATCGCTGATAGTGAAAGTTATTGACTATGATGATAATTATCACTGTTTCATTCTCAGGTTGAATGGCTATTTTAAGGATAAATGGAAATACCGTCAATTGTGTAGTATTATGATCCGAATTAGAAAACAAGATCGATATAAGTAATATAACTATGCAAAAGTTAGACCTTGTCCTTTTCTAGACGAATTTACGCCTACTAATACGGGCGTGCTTACTGCGTACAGTTTTGCGTGTTGCTAAGATTCTACGAGCTTTCGTTCACTGACATGACTGCCCGTGGGTCCCAGATTTTCAAGAAATCAGGACATCATATTCCAACCTTACGTCCTTACGTATCTTCTACACGCGAGATTTATGCTTGCTCACGTAAACAGGCATGCGTGCTGATTTTTTTAACTTTAGATACTATAGGAGCCCGTCTTTGGGTGAAGACTGGTTTTCAGACTTTCGGGTTTACTAAAACGTCTGTCATGAATTACATATTGGCGTAGTGGTAGAGCGATTGATTACTGCGCTGCGTGTCGCGGGTTCCATTCCCGCACGGAACAAATATTTGTATGGCCAAGGTAGTTGTTCCGGGTCTGGCTGTTTGTGTGTGTGAGTTTATAGGTTGGTAAACGCACCTACGATACAGGAGAAATTCCTAGTGTGAGGCAACGTTTTTAAACAGAAGTAGGAGGAGCAGGAGGAAGAAGAATTTACAGTACAAATACAACACATACGAAATCTAATTAAGAGATTTCGCAACAGGGCGCGGCGATATACGTGATCAAGCACTGAAACTTCATGACCCTGACTGCCGGACACCGGACGTGATAAAGAAAATTTATCACTTAATAAAACAAACAACGATAATTTCTATTTCCAAGAAATCTTGCCATAATCAAAAAGTAAGTCCTTTAAATATGTAGAACATTTTCGATAACTTTTGACAACCATTACTAGACTACTAGTGTTACCCGTATCATAGACAAGATAAAGTCTAATGTCATATCGATCACTGTCGCATGCGCAGCTTACCACTGACAATGAACTTATCAATACTAAGAAATGACTGACGGTTATCACATATTTGTTTAGTGGGCATTGTTTAACTGCATGTTGTAAATATAATTGATAGTATACCCAGTGATGAATGATCTACAATATTTGATACCTATGACAAGTTATTATAAACTTCCGGAATAAAGAAATCCTTAATTTCCTGTGTATCCGAAGGTTCCTGTACCTGTCTCTGGATATTATTATTCTAAACCTAAACAATAATGCCACATAGAAAACAACGCAATTACAAACTAATTTATGTCTAATTAAACTGTCACTACCAAAATATCTATAGCTACCTAAATATGATTAATTATGAAAAACATGTATTGAAGCGTAATTAAAACTAATTGCATTCCATCGCTATCATCTTTGTGACAATAATAACAATCAACATCATATCTTAATTTTAAATAGCCTATTCAGATAGAAGATTAGGTACTTACCGTGTTCGCTAATTGCATTAAATATCGATATCTGTTAAGAAGAAAATGCACTAAAATATTTAATATTATTAAACTCTGAATTGAGCTTAGTTTAAATAAAATGTTATCATTTAAACGTAACGTCGTTTTACGCGAATCACAGTGCTTACACAATCTCACATAAAAGTTGAATTCTTATCTGTTTTGACGACTGTTGGGAACCCAACGCATTACAGTAAAAGCACGACAATTCTTCTGTCGACAACGAGTTGAGAAAACTATCGACACTTAAACTATTAAAACTTACCCTTCATCAATGAATTCATGACTTTAATAACTTCACCCCTGGACTCAATCACAGTCTCTCCAATAAGGTCTTTCCACACAAACCAGTTGATATCAGCCTCCTTTTCCACTTCACTTTCTGAGGATACCTTGGTCAGGTCTATAAGAAGTTGTGTCTTGAATGCGTCGTATACTTTGACCCACCGTCCGTCGATGATCGCTTGGACGCGAGAAGTCAACAAAGGCTGGTAGTAGTGGCACCATACATGGACTTCAGGTATGCCTAGAGATGTGCATATTGTTGACCAGTTTTCCGGAGTTTCTATAAAAAAATATTAAGGCGTATAAGAAATAAAGTAAAAGCGAAATAGAGAAGAATATAAAGGTAATGAATAAAAACCCAAAAATAGAACAATAATCATCCTCATCATCACCCAGAAAACGTCCACTGTTGAACAAAGGCCTCTCCCATAAAACGCCACAACGAGGGGCAAACTGCCGCTTGCATCAACCAGTTACCCGAAAACTTGACGATGTCGTCGGTCCATCTAGTGGGTGGCCTATCAACTAGGTACAGTGGAACAACGTAATTAGTTTACACATTGCACGCACACGCGTTATGAAGAGTTACATACACAAACGTTAAATAAAACGAACGAGTTCTGCTTTTTATTAGTGTGCGTATGTCGCGTCACTAAGCAGTAACTATAATATCAATGTATGTATCGTCACCAGTAATCTGTGTAATTGAATAAGTTATAATATTTCGCGCCCAATCATTGTAACAGGTTTGGCGCAATGGCTAACGTATCTGGTTAGTTATTAAGAAGTCTTAAGATCAAATCTCGGTTGCAATACATTCTTTTTGTTTTCTAAACATAATTTTCGTAAAACTTTCATTACCTAGTTGAATTGCTAACAATTCAATTCCGTTCACAGATGAGTAAAATAACGTTTGAGAAGTGCGCACGGAACTCTCAGCCAATTTATTTTGACCGTTTAGGATATAACTACCCACAATTTTTGTTTATTTTTTTATACTTCCACCTTAGTTTATAAAAAATGAGCATTCTTAGTTGTCAGTCTACGAATATAAATTGCAATCCTAATTATATAGATGAACACACATATTTCTGTGTGTTCTTTGTTTCTGATCCAATTGTGCTTCAACTTCTTCCAACCATGCAACAAGACGCAATTCATTGTTTTGCATGAGCAAAACGTTTTCATTAGTGAAATTGCAAGGTGATTATTAATTTCGGTGAGTAACAAAGCTACTCGTGACAATGTTTTCATTACGTTAGTAATATTCCAACTCAAATTCTTAACTTATCTCACCTTTGACCTATGACTAAATTAATGTAAAATAATATTTAAATATATCAGAATTTGATTCTGATAAAATTTACTTATGCCAGTCTGTTTTTGTCTAACATAAAACATTTAGTCGAAATAAAGAAAAACTTTTAAATTATGTAATTAAAATAGTCATGAAACACGTTTATTATTTATCTAATAAATAAATAACGGTATTAAGTTTTATTACAACGAGGCAATATAAGACAGTCAGTTAATTTATCTATGATTAATTATCCACCAATTCACCATTGCTTATCTGCATTATTTTAAATATTATTTTGTTTTTATTCATTAAAGAGAACCGTGCAGTTATGTGTCCATCGAAGTGCGTATTCTGAAGAAATAGACCATCATCGACGTGGGAAAAAACCGAAGGCGAATTCTTCGGCTCGTTACCACGACATCGTGGCAAGGCTGTTTACGGGACTAATCCGTTTTTATCCACCCGCATAGCTGCATCAACACATAATGACATGTGTGCTTATAAACAGTGAGATATCACCTGCTGACCGGCATGAAGCTGGTTTAAGTTGCAGTAAGCCACCACGGAAGATTTTTCTGTCCAACGCTCACCGGCAAAAACAAATTCTATTCGCTAGGTCATATAGCTAGGTATTATATTCATTTTAATTGGGAGAACAATGTGTTTATTTTAGTGATGAGAAATGTTTAAAGTCGTTTATGGATGGCGTTAAAATACTGTAAACGAAGCCGAATTACTATTAATATACTTAGGTTTAAAAGCTACTTCATGTTGCCGTGATTCTCTTATAAACACCTAAGTTATTATGTATAGTCCGTAGTTGACAGTTATTTGCAGTATATATTTTGAAGTGTAAGTGATGTTATTGTTATTCAGTTAGAAGTTAAATTAATTTCTTACTATCTAACATGTTGATTCACTTCACTTTCAATTCCACTTTGTTTAAATTTGTATACATTGAAAAAACAATTACGTCCATTCATATTCAATAAAAAGAAAACTTTGTCTTGTCTTATAAACTCTTAATGAAGTTGCCAATAGTGTTCTAATCATAAAAAAGTTAGGTATCAATAGCGATATAATAATATTTTTACAATAGTTTGCGTTATATAAATAATTGTATTGGTTACACGTAGTTTTTTATTTGCTAATATTATAACCCATGCCAAATTGAACCCTAAGCCAACTCTTGTAAGAAACATAATAGTCGAAACGAGCTGGCTCATTCACTAATGACCCAATAGCGATAAGGAACAATAGGATTCCGCATTCCATCTTTTATTAGTGATCGATGATTCCAACGCCTAGGTTATTTAATAAAATATTTTGATTTATTTTATTGGTTTTATTTAATTACCTTTTTATTTTTTTGTTTAAGTAATTTTATTTGACACAAAATATTAATGTTTTATAGGACAAAGGAAAAATAGAAACCCAAAACCATAACACCTGCCGGGGTTTGATCTTACGACACGAGGCTTATCTATGCCAAGTGCTTTCACCGACCGGCTACCTGGTCCTTATTTAAAAGGTTGAAATATTGGACTTCATTCAATTAAAATTGGTATACGTGGGTATATCATACGCACACAAACAGTTTAACTTCATAACCGACCAACCGACTAGTTCAGTTACACACACAGTGACAATATCCCGTATGTGTGGCCTGTAAATCAATTACGTTGGCCGAGTGTACTACTACTATACTTTCGTCCCCATCAGTTATCGGTTTTTCGACTGGTGTGGCCTGCCCATTACTAGTTCAACTTGCATATTCTGAGAGCTATATCGGTGACCTTGGTTCTTCGGCGTATTTCTTCATTTCAGATTGTATCTCGCAAAGAAACTCCGAGTTTCTCCGAGATGGCTCACTACGTGACTCTGAGCTTCTCTAGAAGGCCAGGAATTAAGGACCGACCGACCGACTTCGGGCGACCTTTTTATCGAAGTTGGACCTACTTAGTTGGACAGTTTGTCCAAGGTAACAATAGTGTGATAGTGCTCGACAACTTAGAACAAAATTTTGATAAAATAGAATCATCATGGGTGTAAAAGTATTTTAACACCGTTGTTTCCAAGAGTATTCTTAACGAAGTCGAAAGTGACATGTTTTTCTCATCACTGTATTTTTTTTTGTTCTGAAACATGCCTGGGATCCTTCTTGTAACCAAGATATTGAAGATCAAAGAAACCCTTTTTTATTTTTACGGAAACAAGTTTGAATGCTCTCTCTGAACCTACAACTGTAAGCCCAATCCTTTTGCGTGCGTTACATTGCGCGCTGCTGAAAACAGTAATAATTTACACCAAAAGCAGAAGTCGTTTCCCAGCGGTAATTTTAGTTTGGTAGGCTTCTCAATAATTAACGGCTATACAATGTGACATTTTATTCCCCTTAAAGCTGAAATAAGTCTGTGTTCCAAATAAACATACCAATCTTAAAGGCCTCCTCCCGAATCTCGTGCAGAACTTTGACCCTCGTAATGTTTTGCAACAAGACCTGCACACTGCTGTTTATGAAGGACTTGACCCATACGTTCCAGTCCTGAACACCTCTCGTGATGTCTTCCTTGGCTAGTGGCTGCACTTCTTTGTTTGTTGAGAGCCTGGTAGGTAACAAAGAAATGGTCAGGACTTTATAAGTGTTTTTTTTTTTCTGATGTTATTCAAGCATTTTGTCGATTCCATAATAACTGCCTTTAAAAAATTCAATCAAAGAAAACTAGTCAGGTTTAGAGGAATGGCCAGCGCAGAACTGGAACAAAAGGGCATAGTTTTAAATGCTAAACGAATATGAACCATGTCAAAAATTAAGAAGTTATGGAATTATATATTACTGAAACAAATATAAATTTCCGAAAAACACTGAGTTATATGTACCTGTAATTGCAGATGGCCGGAGGCAGTAGTTTCAAAGATGATGGGTCACTGAACTTTACTAATTCAATTAAAGGTTGTGAATCTCTCTTGAATAAGTCTTGCAGCTTTGATAGAACTGCGCCGCCATCATTGTCTACCAAAAACAAAATTGATATTTTAATGGACTGTTTGCGACAGGGCACTTTATAAGGCGTTCAGTTTTTGGTCGGCGTTTTAAGGCGTTCACAAAACCGGTGTTAAGAATAAAATAAAAAGAAACTAACAAAAGATACAGTGGTGGTATACTCATAAAGGCGCTACCTGATCGGGCGCATGTACTTAATGTAAAAGTTCAGATTTGATAATTAAATCAGCGTGTGAACAGAATGAGCCGAATGATCGTCAGTCAGTGTGGAAGTATAATAATATAATAATATGTGGGGACATTTTCACACACGGCCATCAGACCCCAAACTAGGGAGACCCTGTACTATGGGTGTCAGACAGCTGATATACATACACAAATATTTTTTTTTTTTTTTGTAAATACATACATATATAGATAAACAACACCCAGACACAAGGCAAATACAAGTGCTCATCACACAAATATTTACCCTGGGCGGGAATCGAACCCGCAACACGCTGCGCAGCAGTCGATCGCTCAGCCACTGCGCCAACCGTGTCGTCATAATAGTATTGTAACGTAATGCTCAAAGCGAATCTTGGATTTTGACATTACAGGCAAATGCGAAATGGAGAGCTTCGGATTCACGAGCATGCGTCAATCATTGTAAATTTAACCTTATGTATTTCTTTTTTAAGTCACAAATCCCGCCTTCTTTTTTGCATCGACTACTTAGGTATACGGGGTTTCATTCAATGTGGTCAGCCATCCTCTTGACAAAAAATCATTCATCAAATCATTTTGGCTTGGCAAAACCTTCCTCCTTAGTCGTATGTAATAAGCATAGTTTATTTGGCCTAATAACCCACATTAAAGACTTACCAACAAAACAAGAATACACCAACACAACAGTCTTCAACACAATCTTGACTCCATTTACAATTTTATCCTTAATTTGCGCTTTTACGTCTCCTTCCAAGATTTGCGCCAGGTTGAACTGTAGTGTCGACTTGAGACTACTGTTACTGTGCAGACCTATTAGTGTGTTGAGTAGTTCCACCATAGACTGGGAGTCTAGGAGGTACAGGCTGACCAAGCAGGAACAGGCCACCTGAAAAAGAAATTAATAGCTATAGAGTATTATAGTAGACTACTACATTTGTAACAGCAGCAGCCAGCAGTCATATTTATTACGCTAGTTTATTTAGCTAGATGATATGAACAGGAGAGAAATGTTTTTAGAATCTGTAAATGTTTCTCTAACTGTACCTACTCATTCAAATAACTCATTTGAAAATTCTGACCTCCATGAATCTTCTTATTTAGCACAATTCTAACTATTGACATTGCCCAGTAAAAATGACATTCCGTTTCTGCCTTTTCATGGTCTAGTTGGAATAAATATTTTTTTTTTTTTTTTACTATTAAATATGCTTGCGTTTGACCGCAATTCACCTGATCGTAAGTGATAATGCGGCCTAAGTTGGAACACGCTTGCCTAAGATGAACTGGTTCACTCGTGCCTTAAAGATACCCAGATTATACTTATCAGGGAGGGGCGGGGCTGGGTCTATGCTTTAGCGGTTCTAGTACGGCATGCTTAACATGTTTAGCATAGATGCAGGCCCACCCTATCGCCTCCTTCAGAGGCGGTAGGGGGGCGTTGGTCTTGGGGGAGAGTGACAAGTTCGTTGCAAAGATCCCCAAGGCAAGTTCGGCGGACTAGCCTTCTCGAGGTTGCCAGCCCTGTTACTGGGTCTAGTTCACTAGGAATTAGACTCAAACCAAAAACACCGAGCGCGTTTGGTATATAATATATATAGTATATATCTATGTATGGTTTATATTATAGTATTTTCTCCGTATATATAACCCAATAATCGCGGCCCCCTGTGACTGGGCGGCCGTGAGCTCGCCCCAAGAGTGTTGGCGAGTAGGGGGTTAGTCACCTGCGCTAGGACCTGCGCAGTTGAGCGCCGTATGCAGGGATGAAGGAGTCCTGGGGGGTTGAGCCGATCGGCGCTGGTGGTTATGCGTCCGTGAGGCAACACGCCCCCTTTGGTCTGGATTTCAGGCAAAACGGTGGCCTTACCCTCTAGCCAGGGGTAGGGAAATGGCCATGGTGTCCCGTCAGAGGGCCACAGGCGAGGTGCGTGAGGTCCGCTGTGGTCGTCCTCGGACGGCTGCAGCGGTAGGTAAAGGTCATGCTGACGGTGTAAGTGAGGGTTGATCAGCTCGTCTGGGGTTGGCCAATTCGCCCCATGACGCCAACCCGATCGAGCACCCGATGTCGCACTGTAAGCCAGCCTTGCGCACCTATATCTCTCTGGGAATCCTAACGTCAAACTTCTTTTAAGTGCGACGTTCCCAGTTGCGGGCTCCATGGAGGGTGGGAGCCAGAGAGATGAATTCTTTTTCATACGTACAATGGACAATTTCCGGCCATGTATAAAACCACCTTCAGGAGTGGAGTCGGTGAAAGCCGACAAAGCTCCTCAACAGGGTGCTTCCAGCATCTCTGTCGCCCCTGGCGTTCCGGTAGTGAAAGCTACTGGCGCTAGCGCGGGTGTTGGTCCGGCCGTGGCGAAAACCGCGGCTAAGACCAAAACTAAGTCCCTTAAACAAAAGGCAACGGCGCTGATTGGGACCAGTACCGGCCTTTCAAAACAGGCAAAGGCTGCGTCGCCGGGTAAAACTGGTGGCAGCCCTAGCCAATGCACACAAGCCCCGGCATCGGGTAAATCCGGCACCGGGGTTACACCTACACACCCTCCCACCACTGGGGCTCTTCAAGCCCCGATCGATGTCCCTGACCAACCAGGGACGACTTGCACCGCCGACGTCTTCGCAAGCGGCTGGCAGGTGCAAAAACGCAAGGGCAAGGGTAAAAACACTCAACAGACCCGACGCCCTCGCACGGACCCTTCAGGTCCAACAGCTCATTCGGAGCAGGGTAAAAGGGGGGCGGGAAAAACAAAGAGGGAGCGGCGCCTGGCTCGATTTTTAGCTTTGAAAGCAGGCAAGGCCTCCTCTTCTAAACAAGTTAGCTTCACAGCTGGCAAACAGGCTCAGGCCGGCGCTAGCCAACCAACTCCGAGCCAACCACCTGTCAGTGAAGCCAGCTCAGTTCCGGCAACGGAAGAAACACAGCGACCCGGCTGGAAGGATCAGGCCGTAGCCAAGCGAGCTCTCAACGAGACGATTTCGCCTCGTGGAGAGCATAAGCGGCCGCGGCTTGATCAATCCAAACGGGCCGCCAACAAAAGCTACGCCCAAGCTGCTAGCACTCCCCTGAACGTCGCGATCACTTGCGACCGTACGGGGATCATCAGCAAGGAGACGTCGGACCAGGTGCTCGCTGCCATCCAGAGGCAGATCATAAGCGAGGCCTGTTCCCCCAAACAAGACTCACCAGGGCCGACTTTCAACGCAAAGCCGCTGTTCGCTGAAGGAGTCCTAAAACTCTGGTGTGGCAACGACCACACACTCACCTGGCTTAAACGCACTGTTTCCGGCCTGGCTCTCCCTACTAACACCATACTAGTCGTCAAGAGCCAGTCGGAATTGCAGAAGAGAGCACGCTGCGGGGTCGTCATCCCAGACGAGCAGGGAGTCTTCGGAGAGCCGACCAACATTGGACGGGCCCTCTCCTATCAGAACCCCTGGGTCGACGTCAAGAAATGAGCCCTACACTTCGCAGACAAACAGGCCGCGGCTTGGTTTCTGGTGGTTAGCATCCCTGAGGACCAAATCCCGACCCTGATGAAGGCCGGACGCCGCCTCTCAATTGGATTGGGGGCGGTGTACGTAAGATTTCAGGGTTGGAACGGTAGGTTCACCGAAGTCCCTCGGGGGTGGGACCCCACCACTGAGACCATCCGGGAAGAGCTGAAGAGGCCGCCGAAAACTGGGGAGATCATCCCCACAATACAAGACCCGGTAGCAACCGCGGCTGCACCTGCTACAGCAGAACCGGCCGCTCCTGTCGCCGCCGACGTGGCCGCCGCCTCTCCATCGGGTGAGGAGCCGGACGACTTCCTGTCCTCGGCTTCGGACCCGGAGGGTGGCGGCTCCGTCGGGGGCGACTGCCTCGACGAGGACCTGTTCGCCGGGTTAAAACTTGGGGGAGACGAGGAGGGTTCGACCAGTGATGGCGTCCCTTTCGTCAACGTGTAAAATCCTCCAAGCCAACCTCCACCACAGTCAGACCGCGACGGCTCAGCTGCGCAAGTGGCTGGAGGTACAACACACGGCCATTGCCCTGATCCAAGAGCCGTGGATTAGGGCCGGCCACATACAAGGACTCTCCAATCTTGGCGGTAAGCTCCTAGTTACTACAGATCATGATCACCCAAGAGCGTGCATCTACGTGACAGGTAACCTCAAAGCACAGCCACTAAATGATTTCTGTTGCAGAGACCTCCCTGCAGCTAGGCTGCTGATACAGCGCGGCGCCGAGAACACACCGGTAGTATTTGCCTCGGCTTACATGCCTGAGGCGGAGAACCCGCCCCCTCACGACCTCACCCGCCTCGTGAATGACTGCGAGAGGAACGGACTGGAGATGGTGATTGGGACCGACGCCAACGCCCACCACCCGTTATGGGGTATGGACACATCAAACGAGAGGGGTAAGGCCTTAGTGGACTATTTATTCACAACCAACCTATCCCTACTTAACACAGGCTCTGAACCGACCTTTGTCACTAGACGGAGCCGCACAATCATAGACCTAACATTAGCATCGGATGGTGTAGCGGAAATCATCACCGGATGGCAGGTCTCTAAGGAGGCCTCCTGCTCCGATCATAGGTGGATCCGCTTTGACATTCAGGTCTGTATATCACCGACGCCACCGCGACGTAATCCGCGTAACACGGATAGAGCGGCCTACACACGCAACCTTGCAAACAAGCTAACACCTATAGCTAACTCGCTGCCTTTAGAGTGCACGACATTGATTGATGCACAGGTAAGACATGTGACTGAAACAATGATAGAATGCTACCAAGCTGCATGCCCAATGACCACCGCGCCCAGGACGCCAGGGAAACAACCCTGGTGGGGTGCCGAGCTGGAGCGTAAGCGCAGTAAGGTAAGAAAAGCCTTGAACAGAGCTATGAACACTTGTGCTGACGATGACTGGGACGCGTACCACGCGGCCAAATCCAGCTACAAGAAATGCATCAGATCCAGGAGAACCACGGGGTGGAGCAAATTCTGTGGAAACATTGAATCTTGCCAACAAGCGAACAGGGTAAGGAAGATACTGGCACAGCAGAACACACCTGGGGTAGCCACTCTCCGCAAACCCGACAACACACTCACAACATCACCAGACGAAGCGAGACGGGTTCTTATAGAAACCAACTTTCCCGGATGTGTCTTCACACAGACGGTAGACTGGTCTGATGCAATCTACACACCATCAGGTAATGACTGGTTCTACGCACACAGGATGATCACCTTGGAGAAGCTCCAATGGGCCATTCAGTCCTTCCATCCCTTCAAGGCAGCCGGCCCAGACGGAGTTTTTCCCGCCCTACTTCAGTGGGGTGGAGCATTAATCACCGATAGACTGCTGCCCTTAATGAGAGCGTGTCTGGCCTTCAGATATGTACCTATAGGATGGAGGGAAGTGAAGGTCATATTCATCCCTAAACCAGGTAAGAGTGACTACACAAACGCCAAATCCCACCGACCGATCAGTCTGACCTCGATCTTGCTGAAGACCTTGGAAAGACTATGCGAAAGGGAGCTGAGGGACGGGCCTTTAAGAAACTTACCCTTACACGGTAATCAACACGCTTACAGCTCAGGTAAGTCAACAGAATCCGCCCTTCATATGGTGGTCAGTAGGATTGAGGAGGACATCCACCAAAAGGGTTCTTGCTTGGGTACATTTATAGACATCGAAGGGGCCTTCGACAAAACTAGCTTCTCCAGCATTAGCGCCGCCCTATCCAAACACGGCGTAGAACAGGTACTAATTGACTGGATTACTAATATGCTAAGTAAACGGGTAGTTCGGCTTGAGGAAGAGCAGCAAGTAGCCATGATTGCCAGAGGCTGCCCCCAAGGAGGGGTGTTATCCCCCCTCCTGTGGAACCTGGTAATCAACATTCTAATCAAGAAACTCAATTCCGAACGTTACTACACTATAGGCTATGCAGACGACCTCGCCATCCTTGTGTCAGGGAAGGTGACCGGGACCATCTGCAACCTCACACAGCGGGCGCTACGCATCGTGGAGCGATGGTGCGGGGAATTTGATTTATCCGTCAATCCCAACAAAACCGAACTAGTCATGTTCACTCACAAACGTGCACTAGGACCCTACCGCCTACCCAAACTATTCAATACCGAGTTCCAGCTGGCCAACGAAGTAAAATACCTCGGGGTCATTTTAGACAGTAAGTTAAACTGGAGTAACCACCTAGACAACAAATTAAACAGGGCCTGCATCACCTTTTGGCAATGTAGGAAAATGATAGGTAAGAAGTGGGGCCTATCCCCTAAAATAATACTATGGCTGTATAGCGCGGTAATCCGCCCCATGATTGCTTATGGGTCGGTGGTGTGGTGGCCGAGGACCACACTAATCACAGCCGCCAACAAACTCCAGCGTATGCAAAGACTAGCCTGCATGGCGACCACGGGCTGCATGAGGACCACTCCGACGGCAGCACTAGAGGCGATGTTTGGGCTCCCGCCGCTTCACCTATTCATCCAACAAGAGGCGACAACGGCTGCATTACGCTTGAAAACACTAAATCTCTGGAGCAAGACTAGCACCAGACACTCTGCGTTACTAGAGGAACTTAGTAAGGAGTCTCCTATAACTAAAGCTATTAACGACAGAATTCCTAAACAATTCATATTTGACAAAAAATACAAAATCCAACTGCATGAGGATTGGCGGTGTGAGGGCCTTCGCCCGACAGAGCTGCGGATCTTCACAGATGGATCTAAAACAGGTACCGGCACGGGGGCCGGCGTTTTCTCGGAAGACCTCAACATACATATAGCAATGCCGCTGGGTGCTTACAACACGGTGTTCCAGGCCGAGTGCATGGGCATCTGCTTGGCGGCCTCAGCTATACTAAACAGACAGGTAGTAGGACAACCAATTCGCATACTGTCGGATAGCATGGCTGTACTACAAGCTCTGGACAGCTACACGGTCAACTCCGGGTTGATACACGAATGCCATCAGAGACTGAACGAGGTGGGTATTCTTAATGATACAACCATTCAATGGATCAAAGGACACAGCGGTTCGCGCGGTAACGATGCTGCGGACGAGCTTGCCAGAAGGGGATCGAGCATGAGCGCGGTGGATCCGGAACCCATAGTGCCTCTCCCCTTCGGTCACCTACGCACCATGGTAAGAAAACGTACCAAGGATCTACACCAAAGACTGTGGACCGAACATGGCGAGTGCAGGCAAGTCAAGGAGGCTCTTCCTGTAATTGAGGGCCGCTTCACGAGGCAAGCCCTCCGACTGTCCAAACAACAGCTACGTGCGGTCACAGCCGCCATAACTGGTCATGGGTCTTTCAATAAACATCTTTTTGTCATAGGAGTCACAGACAGCCCTTTGTGCAGAGCCTGCATGGGGGCGGACGAGACAGCAGCCCATGTGCTTCTGAACTGCCCTGAGGTCGCTTCATACAGGGCAAAGTACTTCGGAAACCCAGGTAACCTGCGGGAGATCGCCAGCGATGTCAAGGCGCTGCTGGCCTTTCCTGGGGAGCTCGGGTGGTTCGAATGATCTTCTTCCCACCTGTACGCAAAATACGCGCTTGGTCGTGGAGTTGCGGACACCGGCCCGTCATACTACTACTACTACTACTACTACTTATCAGGGAACAGAGAGGCGGGCAGGGAATTCCACAGTCTGGCTGTTCGCACAATAAATGTGGAGTCAAAGCGCTTGGTTCGAGACCGTGGAACTTCAACCATATAGCGGTGACGCTTCGCAGTATCTCTGCTCGTCCGATGATGGAACGGGGATGGGGGAATTAAATTGTGCAATTCCAAAGCACACTCTCCGAAATGTACCCGATAAAAGACCGAAAGGCTAGCAACGGTGCGGCGATGTTCAAGGCTCTGGAGCTTAGCCCTAACCAGGGAGTCGTTGTTTATGAGCCTCTTGGCACGTCTATCGATGACTTCCAATGCCTCCAGTTGATATTTTGCCGATCCATCCCAAAGGTGCGAACAGTACTCCATGCACGATCGAACTTGTGCTTGGTATAAGTTGAGCAGCTGTTCCGACGTGAAGTACTTTCGCACCTTTGCGAGGACTCCCAGCTTTTTGGCAGCTAGTTTGGCCTTGGATTCAATAAATGACCCAAAGTTAAGATTTGATGTCAAAGTAACGCCAAGAAGCTGATAAATAATTGACTATGGCTTTAATTTATTCAATGTTCAATACCTCAACACTAATCTCAACATCCTGCAGCTTCTGCCGACACACATCAATGATAGTCTGATTGAAGTTGGCGATGGAGTTCCACTGTTGTTGCACCAGTCTCTGCAGTGACTGTAAGCCCGGCTTCACATTCTTACCTCCAATTTGAAGTTGTAGACCTGTTGAGAAAAGTTAAATGTATATGTTGTTACAGTCAAAACTCTTAACCAGCCAAAACTACTTTTGACTGGGTTCAGTCAAAACCCAAAAAAAAACAAAATTTACGCATTTACGTTACAAAATCAAAAATACGGAACGCCTTAGTTATAAGAATCACTACAAAACCAAAGTTCTAAAAGGGTCACGAAAAAAAACCTATCAACCTAATGGGTTTCTAAATATTAAGGATAAATTTATACCATTCAAAAGTAGTTTTGACTGATTTTTGTAGTCAAAAGCAACCAACAGCAACAGCATAAGCATTACATGCAATAATCAATATTTTGTATCTCTGGGATCTTGCACTATATTTTAATTAGATGAAATCCACTATCAACTTTATATACATGATGCATGCTCAACCAGCATGCATCATGTATATAAAGTTGATAGTTTTAAATGTAAGTCAAAATTATTAACAGGTAAAGCACTGCAGGTCAAGTGGGCCACCTAAGGGCACAGTGGGACAGTCTTGAATTAGAGGTCTGGCCAGTCGAATTCCACTATGATAAACAATGAATATCTTAAAAGACGATATCTGACGTCAATCAATAATCAACAAAATGACTCATACTAACTTGATAATATGTTTCAAATCAGTCACAATGTTCGCTCGCAAACAGTCTGGCATCATCCTTGATTAAATTATTCCGACTTACCGGTATTGACATGCCTGGCCATGATAAACAACTGTGTGGCTTTCACATAGTCCTCTGTCTCAATACTAATCCATATCTTTTCAGGTATTTCCATCAACAGCTTCACTTGGACTGACAAACTGTGTACTGGGTTTGTGTTAAACTGAAAACTATAACATTAAAAAAGAATTAGTAGTAAAAGTTGTACTGTAGCTGCTGTAGACAGATAGCAGGGACTAAATAATAATATTATTATTTTATATTATTTAGTTTGCCTTTGTCTTTCCGTTCCTCGGATAGCATGTAAAACCATTGGTCCCGACTGTCATTAGTAGATTTATGACTAGAAAATCTGACAACCAGTTTTAATAAGCAACTGGTTTACGGAGGTCAAACAGGCAGTTGCTCCATGTAAAACACTGGTATTTGATCACTTGCCAGACGATGAGTCTATGTTAGCCCTCAGATAATGGCTACATCCTTTTTCTTTATTTAGCTTGATTGAGTTTGACACATCTAAATGTATAGTCCATTTATTTATTAATCAAAGTGTATACAACATAAAAAGATAGCAATCCTGTCATTACATGCTTATCTTATGTGGATATGTAATATTATAAGTTGCATTATGTAAGTTACCTACCTCTGAGCTTTGGAAGGTTTGTCATCAATCCTGAAACCTACCAAATGTGTGTTGTGTAAGTTTTTGCAAGCAGCCATCATATCACTGATATGATTCAGAGTGCTGCCTGTGGTCTCCTTCATCTCTTCAATTGTGTCTGCTGCATGGATCAGGTCTCTGTATCTCTCACTGAAAGTGATTCAAAAGATCTATGTCAAAAAATAGGTACCTACTTATAATAGAATAGGTGTTATTGTTCCTATGAAAAAGAAGGTTCTTTTCTTTGAAAGTGAATTAGAAAAGATGTTAAGCGTGGCTGGTAAGTGCATAACCAAATGGCAATGGCTCGTATTAGTAGTTATGAACTCATGATCGACTCATGATGAATACAGAAAGCGGGAGAAGATTGTTTCAAAATTATATTAAGATAATCTCTTTCATTCGATGTTAATGTTTTAACTTACCCGACCATAGCCCGTAATTCCTCCCTCTTCCTTTCAATTTCATACTGCAATTTCTTTTGCACTTGGTCTATATCACTGATGTAATGGGCTTGGAACAATTGATCAGGAACTATGTCCAAAAGGTTAGGTTGAGACATCTTCGTATTCTCACTTTATATCAGTACCTAACTTAGAAAAAATTGCACATAGCACCGCTATGTGATTGTTTCCATAAGACCAAAGAGTACAATATATATAGACCAGAAGTAGGACTAGTTTATTAATGTAGCTATGTAGCACTTAAAAAGAAATAAAGAATGTAAACAAATCAAAGATTCTTTTGATTGCCAACAAATCAACAATGCCAAATTGCCAACACATCGACTGTCAATGTCAAAAAGTTGTTGTTCACTGTCACTGCGGTGTCACAGTCACATCAAACCAGCATCAAACGAGGTTATTGCTGGGCGCTGCCGCGCTAGCATCTAAAAATTCGTTCTGAAATTTTTTACGTGTACGTTGTGTGGGAGTCTTTTTTTTATTATTTACGTATGCCAATGTACAGTAAACATTCTACATAATAAATATCTATTAATTATTAAACTTAAAATAGCTTGAACCCTGGGGAAGAACATAGGCTACTTTTTAATCCGCGACTTCGTCTGCATCCGCGATAACCTACATTCACGCGGACAATGTCGCGAGCAAAAGCTAGTAAGTAATTAACTATTGTATCACTAATAATAACTAGGCGAGGCTCTATTGTAGCCGGCTAGTTTCTTATTAATTCACTTATTTTTCATTTTAATATCTTAGCATTTTAAACTTTGACACAGAGCTATTGCAGGCTAGTCATGTGAGATGTAAAACTACTTACATAGTTATAATACTTTTGGGACAGAAAAATAAGGGCAGAGTCACAACAGAATGGCAACGACCGGCGAAGACAGCGAGTAACTCGCGTCGCCGCAACGCGGGCGGCCTCGCGACCTTTTCAAGCTTTTCAAGCGATACTGGTATTTTATGTATGTAGATAAAGTTTGAAATTATTTCACACTGAAAGTGCTTGCCGTGTGGCTGCCATTTCGGTGTGACTCGGCCCTAAGACTAAGAAATAAAACCAGCTTATTTTATCGAAATAATAAATATAATCAAAGTACTTAATACGATTCAAATTTTCAGTAAAATAACAATTTATTAGTTGTTTGTAGTCAATCCAGTGTCGCATACTCGGTATACTTAAATGTCATTGAAGAAAATAATATCACAATTTGCAGATCATTAAAATAATGAAATTCTTTAAAGATTCAATTTGTATAAACTTTAAGTACAATAAAATATACTTTGATATAATTTCAGTCAGATAGAAAACAAACTTTTTAATACATTATTGCAAGAATTTAAATGGAAATACACTTTCGTAATATTTTTCATATAAACAGTCTGAACTCTGAATTTTTAACACATTTCCCAATTCCCCTGTCTGTGTTCACAGAAAAACAACTACATTTAAATAAGGAAATATCCTTGAATTCGTCCAACTAACTTTAGCAGACACAAGTTAAAAAAATACTTTCGAATACCGCTCAAATATCCCACCACTTAAATTGTCAACAATTTATTGAAGAAACATCATTTGTTTAGATAATTAAAACCTTGTTCATCTAAAATTGTAAAGCACGATTTTCTACTCAATATGAAATGTTTGAACAGGCACTATCTTTTTTATTTATACACAAACACTCCATTCAGGAGCCAATGTTAGGGCCTTCAGTATTTGTACATTGTTCGTACTCAAAACGAGTTGGCGCCCTTAACTATCATACATTAGGAACATGAGTGGGGCCAACATTGGCCCCGCATAGAGACAAAATGCAAAGCCAAAGTGTGCGTATGTTGACGTTTTATCATGAAATCAATAATAACGACGAAAATTTACATATACGATACGCATAAAGATTAAATCGTCACATTACTCAGAATATCAGTCTGAAAGAACTTAAAAAAACGGAATTATAAAATAAATACTCGTAATAAATGGACCGTCCACGAAACAAGATTAAACTTGGAAAATTAATAAAATGATTTTCTTATTTCATTATAAAAATATATAATAACACTAAAAATATCCATGTTTAACGGTGCAACATTGACCTATTTGTTACATTAAAATTACACTTATTACAACCATCTTCAGTTGGCTGTACACATTGCTCATTACTATAACACAATAAAATGCTTGGAAGTCTTGTTATTGCTGGATTTAATACTAATTAATAACTTTGCAACTTGCAACACTACAATATAATTTTGAGATCGTCATGGCCGTTCTGGGCCAAAATTTGATGTTATTATCGAAATACAAGTCTTTATAAATGCCAAAATATTCGAAAATCTCGAAATAATGATGAAAAAATACTTGATATATTTTTTCTTAAACTCCAGTAAAAGTGAAACTTTACATAATTTATTGCGGGGCACCTAATATATAATATATATAGCCATGTGTTATAACGAGGAACATTTAATAAGCAAGGAACTCACGACAACAGTCTGATTGATATGAAACCGTCACTACTGGACTGGTTATATTGTCCAGATTGTCACAGGCACAACCACCTGGGCACCCTGCCTCAGGGGTCACTACTCTAACCTAACATTATAAAGAGAGACTGTGAGTTTGTTTTGAAGCCTTACTATAATTTGACCAAGAAGTTTATAGGTAAAGAAGTCCTACAATATCTGACTAAAGAAAAAAAATTTCAAATACGTCCTCTCACACTGCTGTCAATTTTTCTTCTTCTAAATTAAGCTCTAAGAAAGTGGTTCACAAGAGATTGAGAGAGCTTTCTTTAATTTTAAGTTTAGTACTTGATACTGTCAACTATATTCTGTTCAATGCCGAGGATTGTATCCTGCGGCAACAGATCTACTATCTTTGTCTATAAACCTCTTGATAATGGCTATTTGTCCCCATAAGCCACTTCTCCCGTCGACATAAGTCGGACAATAATTTTAATTATTCCTTAATAAAAACAGGAACAATGTGTACAGCCGCCTAAACCTCGATATAAAACTGCTCTCACTTCTCACTGGACCTCGACCAACGTTCATTTATTGCCTATGACTTATGAGATTACTGACACTGACACTTCAGTACATCACTTCGTAGACTGTCGCCTTCTTGTCACCAGAACCCGTCACTATGAACTTATCGTCCGCGGATATATCACAACTGAGCACCGATGAAGACTCCTTAGACTGCAAATAAAAAATAAACAATTTGGGCAGTCAATTTAGCAACTGTAAAAATAATTGCATGCTACAGTTACATTCAAACTTAATGTGCGGCCGTGAAGTTCGCTGTTGGCTGCGCAGTACCCCACCCCTCACCCCCGCTGACACGTGAAATAGTTACTGCGCAGCCATTCGACTCATGTTCAGAGTCACCATAAAGTTTGAATCTTACTGTACAGAGAAGCTAAATGCCTAGAAAGCGGCCATGACATGGAGAACATGGTTTTCTAAAAAGAGCATATTTGCTAATTAATTTGAATTTAAATGACCAGAATGGATAAGGTAAGAAAAGAATATTTTAGAGAAGACCTCTGCTATTCACGTACCAAGATAAACGATTCACTTTCAACATTTGCTATTCACATACCAAGATAAACGATTCACTTTCAACATTTGTAATGTTGAAAGTGAATCGTTTATCTTGGTACGTGAATAGCAGAGGTCTTGGTATGTGAGATGCATGCGACC
The DNA here is from genome assembly GCA_947361185.1 of Charanyca ferruginea. Classification (NCBI taxonomy): domain Eukaryota; kingdom Metazoa; phylum Arthropoda; class Insecta; order Lepidoptera; family Noctuidae; genus Charanyca; species Charanyca ferruginea. The sequence goes on along the minus strand of OX376074.1, from coordinate 5,420,913 downwards.
AAAAGAGTTATGAATATAAATGTGGATGGAGAGGGGGAGGAAGGTCAAAAAAAGTTAGATGGACTGTGTGAAAATATGAAAGAAAAGGAAGTCAGTGATAGCAGGACGATTGACAGGATGGAACGGAAGAACGTGTTGCGCCGACTCCAAGTAACATGGGAGAAGGTTAGGAAGATGATGATTATTAATTATTGACTCTCTACACGTTTTGGTAGTAGCTGTAAGTGTAGAGAGTAATTGAAATAATAAGTGGGCCAAGTGCGAATCGGACTCGCGCACGAAGGGTTCCGTACCATTATCTATACAACATTAGACATTCAGCAAAAAACGGCATAAAATCACGTTTGTTGTATGGGAGCATGGGAGCCCCCCTTAAATAATTATTTTATTCTGTTTTTAGTATATTTGTTGTTACAGAGGCAACAGAAATACATCATCTGTGAAAACTTCAACTATCTAGCTATCACGGTTCATGAGATACAGCCTGGTGACAGACAGCCAGACAGATGGACAGTGGAGTCTTAGTAATAGGGTCCCGTTTTTACCCTTTAGGTACGGAATCCTAATAAAAAGAACCAACCTGGAATATACTAGCTCCATAAGGCGTGCGCCACGCATTAAGTAGGTTGTCCTTTCCCGTGGACACGAACCACTTGCCGGCCGCCGCGAACTTCAGCGACAGCACGCACGACTCGTGCAGCAGCAGCTGGTAGCGGTCCGGCTTGCCGGCGTGCAGAACCTCCACGTGAGAGTTCTCCATGCCGACCGCTAGCCACGAACCTGCCGGACAATTCATTTTAGATGTTGGCTTTGAGAAACACCTCAGTTAATCATCATAATATACGAATAATAAACCATAATAATATACCATCGGAAGATTTATTTCATAGCCTGGCAAAATTTGTATCAGGAGCTCAAAGGTGCATTGAAGGGGGGATACAAATATGATTGGCTGACTGACTGACTTTTGTTATTTTTATTGTTAATGTTGATTATTGTTTAAGGGTATTGTATGTGGGTTAAAGATGTGTGTACTTAGTATGTGTGTATGACATCGTCTTGGAATAATCTGTAAATTGTTGTACTTATTGTCATAAATAAATAAATAAGAAAGAAGTAATTCGTCATCATCATGTCATCCTTTAGACGCGCACTGCTGGGCCATAAGTCTCCCCCAAGGAGGAGTTCAGTCGTAATCGCCATTGGCCGATGCATGTTGGCGATCGCAGTAGGTGTTATGGTACTCAGAAGGACGCTGCTGCCCATCCTCTGGTCAATATCCTTCTGTCACCTTCTACGACACCCACGGATTGAAATGGGATAGTGTTATTCGCGGCCGGCACCACACTGTTGCTTCAGGCCGGCCTCAGTAAATACAGGAGAAAGCTGCAACTTAGAGGTACGTCAAAAAACCATTTTAGAAATGACAATACTTCTAAAATATGTCGTTAACCAAGTCGACGACTGTCCATGAAGGGAATGGTCTAATCATTGCAAATTGTTGTACTTTTTTATTCTAATAGGCTTGCGTTTGATCGCAATTCACCTGATCTTAAGTGATGATGCGGCCTAAGGTGGAACACGCTTGTCTAGGATGAACAGGTTCACTCGTGCCTTGAAGATACCCCGACTATACTTATCAGGGAACAGTGAGGCAGGCAGTAAATTACAAAGTCTGGCAGTTCGCACAATAAATGTGCAATCAAAGAGCTTGGTTCGACACCGTGGAACTTCAACCATATAGCAGAGACGCTTCGCCGTATCTCTGCTCGTCCGATGATGGAATGGGGATGGGGGAATTAAATTGTGCAATTCCAAAGCACACTCTCCGAAATGTACCTGATAAAAGACCGATGATAGGCTAGCAACGGTGCGGCGTTGTTCAAGGCTCTGGAGCCTAGCCCTATTCATAGGTTACCTGATCACCTCGCGCAGTAATTGTTGGAAAGAAGTTTAGAGTAACTAACGCCCACTACACCTTTTAGAGCTGCAGGATTTCGACTAGGTATGTACGGTCACCAAAAGAGATAAGTATCCATGTCGTCTGGAATAGTTGAAGTTTACTTAGAAACCGATGGGTGATTAATAGAGAATAAATAGTTCAATGATTTAATTAAATTTCATTTGAAAGTCTCAAATGGTTCTTAAGTAAAGTTCTTAAGTAAACTAGTTCTGACGACCAGGATCCTTATCTTTTTTGGTAACTGTACGTCAAAAACTATTCTAGAAATATATCGTTAACCTAGAAATATATCGTTAACCAAGTTGAGGGGTGTCTATGAAAGTGATTTATTTTATACATAGGTTACCTGCCCACCTCGCGTAGTAATTGTTGAAAAGAAGTTAAGAGCAGCTAACGCCTCGATATTTATTTTTATTTATTTATGAACACACATTTGTTTTAACAGGTAAAACCCAAGCTTACAAAAGTAGTCACAAATTGCTAATAGTCCAGTCCCAAGTAACGGGTCTGGGTAGAAGCACAACTTACACAGTGGACAACATACTAAGTGTCACCCTCTGGAATTCCGCCAAAGAGCAAGAAAATATGTCCAAACGCAGAGAGACACTATTAAGTAATTCTACTGCCCGAATCACTGCTGCAAACTTTAATAAGTTTGTACGGGTTGCCGGAACTTTAAAAAGCCTCGATTCTAACCGTAGCCTCCTGTTTGGAACAAGCAGTCCCAACGACTCTAATATTTGTGGATTATTCAGCATACCACGAAAAACCATAAAGACATATTTTACCAGAGCTAACTTCCAACTTATAGTTATGAACTACACCTATTGGAGTTGCAGGGTTTCGACAAGGCATGTACGTGAAATTGTGATTGTTATAACATAGCTGACCAGTGGGACAGTATCCGAGCGAGAAGATCTGGCTGGAGAAGTCGTGCTGGTGCAGCTGGCGGCCCTCGCGCAGGTCCCAGGAGCGCACCGTGTTGTCCAGCCCGCCCGTCCACAGGCGCGTGCCGTCGCCGCTGATGTCGATGCACGACGCGCCGTCCGTGTGGCCTGGGAAGAAACCACCATCATTTTTAAATCCTACTATCCTATCCTATCCTTCCTACTAATATTATAAATGCGAAAGTTTGTGAAGATGTTGGGATGTTTGTTACTCAATCACGCGCAAACCGTTGAACAGATTTGCATGAAAATTGGCACATAGATAGACCATTTATTGGATTAACATATAGGATACTTTTTAACTAATAATGTTATAAATGTGAAAGTTTGTGAAGATGTTTGGATGTTGGTTTCTCAATCACGCGTAAACCGTTGAACAGATTTGCATAAAAATTAGCACATAGATAGACCATTTATTGGATTAACATATAGGATACTTTTTAACTAATAATATTATAAATGCGAAAGTTTGTACAGATGTTTGGATGTTTGTTACTCAATCACGCGCAAACCGTTGAACAGATTTGCATGAAAATTGGCACATAGATAGACCATTTATTGGATTAACATATAGGATACATTTTAACTAATAATATTATAAATGCGAAAGTTTGTACAGATGTTTGGATGTTTGTTACTCAATCACGCGCAAACCGTTGAACAGATTTGCATGAAAATTAGCACATAGATAGACCATTTATTGGATTAACATATAGGATACTTTTTATCCCGGTAATGTGTTCCCTTGGGATAATCGTTCTTTTTACGCGGGCGAAGCCGCGGGCAGAAGCTAGTAATAACAATAATATTAATATTATAAATGCGAAAGTTTGTGAAGATGTTTGGATGTTTGTTACTCAATCACGCGTAAACCGTTGAACAGATTTGCATGAAAATTAGCACACAGGTAGACCATTTCCTGGATTAACATATAGGAGGACTTTTAATCCCGGTAATGTGTTCCCTTGGGATAATCATTCTTTTTACGCGGGCAAAGCCGCGGGCAGAAGCTAGTAAATAATAAAAAGAACAGAAAACCACCCTTCGCCGTTGTATTTTCGGTGTACAGACACCAGCACATCAAGCCAAACCAAACTGTAAATTTTTCCCAATTGAATATGAAAATTACATGTATTGAGGAGCTCATGGCTAAGTTAAAGTCGTACAGATCGACTGGTCAAAGGTTTTAAGGCTACGCTATCCGCGGTCGATCTGTGGATTGGTGACCATCCCTTTCATACCGAGTTCCCTTCGTTCCTCGGATAGCACGTAAAGGCGTTGGTTCCGGCTGTCATTTTTAGATCTTTGGCAGTCGTTATGGGTAGTCAGAAGTCAGAAAGTCTGACAATCAGTACCAAGGGGTATCGTGTTATCCAATAACTGGGTTGTGGACGTCCGATAGGCAGTCGCTCCATGGTAAAACACTGGTATTCAGCTGCATCCGGTTAGACAACTGGAAGCCGACCCCAATATAATTGGGAAAAGGCTAGGCAGATGATGATGATTAATATGAACCTTATAATTTTGTAATAAAGTTGAAAATCTACTTCTTCTTCTTCGTCTTCGTATCGCTGGCACGACAGTCTTTTAAATTTGTTTGGCCCAGAACTTAGCTACTTCCACTGCGTCGTCGGTGGCAGCGCATAATTCACTCCGCATATTTTCCTCGAGCGACGTTAAAATTCGGTTACCAACCCCCCAAACGTCCGGCGCACCTTGGACACCTAGCACTCGGTAACGCAAAGTCTAGGTGAATAATCCTTTCACCACGATTACACGAACAGTATATCTATTCTGTTACAATCTCCCTCCGTGAACACCTAGGTGAAGTGAGCTGTCATCTGTCCCGATGCTAGGAATTTACAAAGCACTGCAATCGGATGACAGCTCACTTCACCTAGGTGTTCACCGAGGGAGATTGTAACAGAATAGCACTGCTGGTCTTTCTCAAGACCCATTCCAAATTGCTCTTCCAAGAGCAAATCCCCGGAATTTAAATTCACCAGCTCTCTGTGTCGTTTCAATTAATATTGAAAATCTACTAAAGTAATTTGACAGATTGTTGTAGCTTGATGTGTTGGCCTCTGCACATATTGTATCATGTACAATTAAATTTGTATCCATACCTTGGAATTGTCTAACTAATGTTTGGTTCTGGAGATCCCACACCGCTATGTTCCCGTCTGAACAACAACTGAAGCACACCTGGTGGATAATATATTAAAGTCAAACAAGTAAAACAAGTCAAATCATTTATTTCAATTAGAGCTAATATGTTGTCCGTAAGAGCTAATATGCTGGCTCGTAGGTTTGCACGCTGTACAACAAAAGTAAAAGCTACGTTGTTTAGGGCATTTTGCCAATCATTTTACACGTGCAGCCTATGGGTCAAGCATACGAAAAAATCGTACAATGCCCTGCGTGTTCTATACAACAATGCCTTCAGGGTGCTGATGAAGCTGCCTCGCTACTGTAGTGCGTCAGGAATGTTTGCGAACGCAAATATAGATGGTTTTGCGGCAATTATTCGTAAGAGAGTTGTGTCCCTGATGCGCCGTATACGAGGCAGCTCCAACAGCTACCTTCAGCTGTTCGCATGGAGGATGGATCTGGATCTGGATTGCCCAATAATGCGGTACTGGACCAGGCTGCATATTGAGCACTCCGGATCCAAACCTAAATTTAGATTAAGATAAGATTTTTATTTAGTGTATTCAATCTCTTTATTTTAATGTTGTTTTGTAAGTTATAATGTTTTATTTAATGATTGTTGTGTTATGTATATATATGTATATATATATGTAATTATTGTTATGATTATAATTGTAATATTTTAATTAATTCTCAATTTTAATACTTTTGAACTTAACATGACATGTATGGATATAGACTGGTTCCGAAATAAATGAATTTATTATTATTATTATTATTATTAAAAGGCACTTTTGAACGTCAAGGACATATTAAAAAAAAAAAAAAATTACATTCTATACATAAAGGTTTAGATAGGCTTCTATTTGCAGGAAACTGAACCAAAACGTTGCTGTCCTAAAAACAGGTACTGGCGAAAAATCTAAAAAACGAATTTTGGGGAAGTTTCAAGGTGTTGTTATACATACTAGCAATTGATGTTTGGAGAATTTGAATTTTGGGAATTATTCGATTTTTTTTACACTCTAAATGAGCTGTTACTTGGCTTATGTTTAACAAACCTCCAGATATAGTAAATTACCTTCAAAAATAGCAAATGATCACCAACATTTAACCTCATTTTAATGTTTAACGAACCTCCAAATACAGTAAATGATCACCAACATTTAACCAAAATATTGTAGAAATGTATGAGTTTAACTGTAAAAAGCGATTTGGTTCTGGCGTAGGGGGGTCACAGTTCTAACCTCACCATGTAAAGCGATTTGGTTCTGGCGTAGGGGGGTCACAGTTCTAACCTCACCATGTAAAGCGATTTGGTTCTGGCGTAGGGGGGTCACAGTTCTAACCTAACCATGACGCCAGAACCAAATCGCTTTTTACAGTTAAACTCATCCGTTCCAGGGAGGACTTAAAGGTCCTAAGATTTGATGACTAAGATTTGGTGATCATTTACTATATTTGGTGGTCATTTGGTGACTAAGATTTGGTGATCATTTACTATTTTTGGTGGTCATTTGGTGACTAAGCTTTGGTGATCATTTACTATATTTGGTGGTCATTTGATGACTAAGATTTGGTGATCATTTACTATATTTGGTGGTCATTTGATGACTAAGATTTGGTGATCATTTACTATATTTGGTGGTCATTTGGTGACTAAGATTTGGTGATCATTTACTATTTTTGGTGGTCATTTGGTGACTAAGATTTGGTGATCATTTACTATTTTTGGTGGTCATTTGGTGACTAAGATTTGGTGATCATTTATTATTTTTGGTGGTCATTATATTTATTCTCCTGTTATTAAATAGTAGTGCAGTTATATAGGCAAGTGACCTACCTTGGAGTCGGGGCTGATGGCCAGCGCGTAGCAGGCGGGCGCGGAGGAGGTGAGCTCGGCGCGCATGCGCGGCGTGGGCCCCGCCAGGTCCCAGATGGACAGGTTGGAGGCCTCGCCGCCCACGATCAGCGTGCGACCGTCCGGCAGCAGCTTCACTGAACGAATGTAGTTGTCCCTTTGCTGGAATGTACATTTTGAGCTTTCGTTATGATTTCGAAGAAGAAAACGGGAGCGTATCTTATTTACGTTGAGTTGCACGAAACCAACATTACTTGTTACTTACCTACTAACATAGTTTATAAGCTCCTATATTGTTACCAACCATTATGGCTCATGATATCTGAATTTTAAATAAATTATTATTATTATTATTATTATTACTTTAACGGAGACTTTAAATTCATGCCATCCCTTAATTTTGTATGTGAAAAAAAATGAAAGTGACAAAATCAATTTAAAGTCTCCATTAAACTAATGTTGGTTTTGTGCAACGCACTGTCAGTCATTTATTCATTTTTTTTTGTTCATTAGCCCGTTTTTGTGTCCCACTGCTAGGCAAAGGCCTCCCCCTTCACCTTCCATACTTCCCGATCTTGTGCGATCTTTGCCCACGTATTTTATTATTCATAAAATTATAAATTCATACTTGATATTATAAATTCGAAAGTAACTCTGTCTGTTACTCTTTTATGATGAAGCGGCTGAACCCATTTTAATGAAATGTGGCATTAAGATAGCTCGAATCCCGGGGAAGGACATAGGCTACTTTTTAATCTGCAATAGCCGACATTCACGCGGACGAAGTCGCGGGCAAAAGCAATAGTATGTATAATAAAGTACCTAGGTAGGCAGTGTTATGGTCTGGGATTTGAGTTATTTTGCTTGACTGTATTTGAGGCACAAAGGAGTTATCTTAAACATTCTAACACAAGCTTCTTTTTTTTTATTAGCCCGCTGTGTACGACTGCAGGACAAAGGCCTCCCTCGAGTCTTTCCAGGTATTCTTTTACCACTGAACTCCTCCACTTCTTCTTGGCCCGGCCTCGACGATGCCGACAAAATGCTGCGCTCCATTGCTCTTTGGTACACTACAAGGCGGGACCTTAGCAACTTGGTAAACGACCAGGGCTTGTAGACAAAATCCCTTTCTGTTAGCGTTAACGCCAACGGAATAATAAAATTGTATGCAATTGACGTTTGCTTACCAAAAGTCACGTGATGCAAATATGTCAACTGCATACGATTAAATTTTTCCGTTGGCGTTAACCGGATTTAATCCAGTACCTACAGATCCAGGACCCTTATTCACAACCATTCGATACCGACCGTATTCGACAATCTCATTTCCGACTTCAGTCTTCGTATCGAATTTGAACTGTCAAAATTATTCGGTTTCGGATTTGTGAATTGCGTTTGAAGGACATCTTCGATATCTTTTGACTTTCGATTCGGTACGGAATCGAATCGAATGATTGTGAATAAGGGGGCAGATCTGACCGCCGTAGTTTAGGAACACAAGCTTAAACTTACCAAACAATCAAGTTGCGACAACGGTTCTAACGCAGCCGGGGACCCAGGGTTCGATATATCCCATAGCTTAACACACCCCTTCCCCCCCGTATACGCATGCCTCGAGCTCCCCGACAACGACAGAGCGACCGCACAGACCACTTCCCCGTGCGGCAGCGCTGCCACGGCGCGGGCCCCGCGCGGGACCCCGGCCCCGCCCAGCGCGTCCGCCGGGAACCCGACGGGCTGCAGGGGCCCACCGCACGAGTGGTACGAGTAGGCCCTGTCGGGTGGAACATGTTGCAATTGACTGATGAGGAAAAGCAATATTTTATTAATTGTGTGGTAATTAGATGTTGGCGAACCATGCTTGGTTTGTAGTTCAAAATAATACTATACTCCATTTATAATAGCATAAAAAAGAGTCTCTTAAAAGCAGGAATGCAAAACATTTTATTTCAAAGATAAACATAACTTTGATAAATATATCTAAGATAGTACTAAATATTAGTAAATATGGAAACATAATAACATAAACAAAATAAAAGTCTTTTAAAGATTAGGTAACATTTGAAATTGCCGAGTGCCAAGCAAAGTGGTGCCGGCAACGAATTGCACCAGCCCATTTCTACCCGTGGGTGTCGTAAAAAGCGACAGAGCTCCCCTTGGGGGAGACCTATGCCCAGCAGTGGGCGTCGTAAAGGTTGATATGATGATGATGATGATGAACATTTAAAATTTGGTAAAAATTAGTGAAACAAGGTTCCCAGTATTGTTCAAAATCGAAATCATTTATGTTTTGCAATGAATGCGGGTACAAAATAAGGTGTAAACATTGAAAAATCAGTTCCAACACATTCTACCTTACGGCAAAAATAAAAACATTCATTCCTGCTTCTTTTAGGTTATTAGCATCGACACTGTAATTTTAAATTGGAATGAAATAATAACACTAAATGAAAGTCACATAATTTTAATAAGATACACATTTTATTGGTTACAATTAATAAAAATACAGTACAATAAATTCAGCGTCCATCGTAACTGTAACGTGTTTATTGTACTTTTGTTACAAAAAGTGCATTATAAAAGTTTTTTCAAAAAAAAGAAAACCGCCTTCAAAAACTAAAAAGTGATAATTAACTTTAGCACAGAACACACATTACTTTACTTTCGGAAGTCGGTGGCGGTGGCTTTGAGTTTGTTGTTTTGTATTGCCACCGACTTCCGAAAGTAAAGTAATGTGTGTTCTGTGCTAAACTTATTTATCACTTTTTAGTTTTTGAAGGCGGTTTTCTTTTTTTTGAAAAAACTTTTTATTTTACGCTTTTTAGTGTTGCCATAGCATCCAAATCCATTAAGAAAAGGCGACACACTTAAAAAAGATTGTAAATCCTCCAAAGATTGAAGAAACTAAAACGTCGTCTAAGTAATTTTTTTGGGAATTTGTTGATTTTCTCAAAAAGGGCTAGATCAATTTTGGTAAATTTTATATGGGACCATTTTGGTATAAATCCCTTTCGAACAAAAAAATAATTTTCCAAATCCGTCTATATATGACAGAGTTATGCCCGAAAATATATAAAAAAAAAAAAAATACGAACATCGAATTGATAACCCCCTCCTTTTTGAAGTCGGTTAAAAATAACCTTTTTTAATGTCTGCCTAATGCTATTGTAAATGGAGTATGAAACAAGATCCAATAACAAAGATGAACTCACGGTTTAGAAGGCGCGATGCCATTGGTCCGATGGTGCTGGTCGTAGTGCATGGGGTGGGGGGGAGCGGGCGCGGCGGCGCGGTAGGCGGCGTACGAGGGGAAGCCGTACCCGCCCCGCGCGCCGCCAGCGCCCCCCCCGCCTGTGGGCGTGGCCGCGCGGGGCAGCTTGCCGCCCGGCGTGCCTGGCTTCTCCTGCGGGGGAAGGGGACAAATGGTACTGTATAGACTGGCTGGTTTAACCATAACTTTTTTTTTTTACCAATTATAGGCATACGTTTGACCACTATCTCACCTGATGGGAAGCGATGATGCGGTCTAAGATGTTGCACGCTTGCCTAGAAGTAACCTATTCACTCTTGACTTAAAGACTCCCAGGTTGTAGCTAAAAGGAAACACAGACTCGGGCAGGGAATTCCACTCCTTAGCAGTACGCACAATGAACGTATATTCAACGTTATTTAACACGTTAACTGCCATGTCAGTCACCGGCGCCTGACTGACCCATTGTCTGTTCAGGCCATGTAAGCCATCAGTGACTGCCATCGAAGCATCAAATTCAAATGACCGCAGTGTGACGTCTGGCACCGTCTGGTACGTGTACAATATTGTACAGTGAAATGACTGGCATGGCACTAACTAAGAGATATTCAACATGGCCTCTTTCTTTATAGAAAAAAAGTTATACCGTATTTTTTGTAAAAATGAGATAAACCACAATGAAATTTTAAAATATAGAAAATGTAACTCTTTTATTTATATACATAATTATTAAATTTAAACCATTAGAAATCAATACTCAAGAAATTTTTACTAAGAGGATTTAAAAAATATACCTTGGCAGTTAATGTGTTAAGTACTTTATAGTTCATCTAGTAGTAGTTATAAGTATTTCGGTGTTGACTTCTAGTCTAACCGGATACAGCTAGGGACACGAAAAAAGTATCGATACTTTGTAGTATCGAGTACATCACCTTTCGATACCGATATTTTTGTACTCGATACTTTACATTCGATACTTTTACTCATTCGAGTACTTTTTTACAGGTATCGTATCGAAACAGTTTTAGGTCATTTCTTTAAACTGTTTCGATACGATACCTGTAAAGCAGGCCATTGCCAGCCAGCATTGCCCATTGCGGCCAATAGACAATTACCTACATACACTTAAAACTTGACTTTACGGCTCATGCTCATATTACTCGCCCTTCACATGGCGTATTTTGTGCAAATATTCGCCTTATTTGAATAATACAAAATATACTCTATTGTTATTGCAATTAAGTCGACTTTGTATTATCCAAATAAGGTCTAAATATCCAGAAATATTCAGCTGTATCATACAGCTGAATATTTCTTAATAGTTTTACATGGAACGATTGCCTACTGACCTCCACAACCTAGTTACTGTGTAGCACCACAGTCTATAAATCATACAGTCGTCCGACGAAGACGTCTAGACAGGGCAATCGTGCGGGGCGTGAGGGGCGAGACGGGGGAAGGGCGCTCCCGAACTGCATACGCTACCGTGTTAGTAGTTCGGGAGAAAACTTTCAGGGCTATCATGTGTCAGTTTCTTTTTGTTTTAATTAATGTAAAATGATTTTCATCCGTGCGCGGAAATTGATGAATTTCATCAATTTCCGCGCAAAGGTAAACAAATAAATAAAATATTGTTTATTTGATAGAAAGAAAATACTTGAAATTATCCTGAGCCCTTGCCGCCAACTTGCGGTGGCGCGACGTGTAGCCGACATTTATTTATTGTGCGCCGGCCAAGATGGCGCCGACGAAAATTTGCAAATTTTTCGTCATGGGTATCATTTCCATGGTTCTCGAGGTCGCTTAAAACGATTATGGGGTCGAAATTAGAATTCAAGATGGCGTCGACGAAAATTTACAAAATTTACGTCATGGGTGTCATTTTCATGGTTTTTGAGGTCGCTAAAAACGACTATGGGGTCGAAATTAAAATCCAAGATGGCGTCGACGAAAATTTGCAATATTTTCGTAATGGGTGTCATTTTTATGGTTCTCGAGGTCGCTAAAAACGATTAGGGGGTGGAAATTAGAATCCAAGATGGCGCCGAGGAAAATTTGCAAATTTTTCTTCATGGGTGTCATTTTCATGGTTCTCGAGGTCGCTTAAAACGATTACGGAGTCGAAATTAGAATCCAAGATGGCGCCGAGGAAAATTGGCAAATTTTTCGTCATGGGTATCATTTTCAAGGTTTTCAAGGTCGCTTAAAACGATTATGGGGTCGAAATTAGAATCAAAGATGATCCAAGATTTAAAACCATTTTTTTACTCAATTTTTATTTACAAGTTTTTAGTTTTGTTCCTTTTTAAATCTGTCAAAGCATATAACAGCATTTTGTTGCTCAAGCCCTTTCATTTGATATCCATATTGAAGGGGTTGTGAAAAGAAAAAGGGGATTTAAATCTTGGATTTACAATGAAACCGAATGTATTAAATTATATTGTCATGAGAACTAAAGGTGCGTACCAAATTTCAGATCAATCCGTAAAGAGGAAGGGGGTCAAATTTCAAATGCTAGATTTGAACCAAATAAAACAAGTCCAGCTAAATAAAACCGTTTAATGAGTACATTCTTACCTATAATTTTTTTTAAAGTTAAACGCTTGATTGAAATTTCATTCGCCCAACGATTTTATTTTTGTAGCTAGGACCTACCAATTTTTTTTTAGCTTTAAGTACTACATTGTCTATGTCATTTTAATCTTTATTTTCAATAAAACCGTTTAACTTAAACATTTTTTGCTCATTTTTTATTTTATGTTTTTAATTTTGTTAAGTATATTTTAAATTTGTTATAGCATAGATACCCATATTAAAGGGTTGTGAAAAGAAAAATTAACCGGCCATTTTGTTGATGGCCATATTAGCTTTTCATAACGAGCTCTATTTTACTAATCAAGCCCTTTCATTTGATACTTATATTGAGGAAGTAGTGATAAAATATGTTATCCGCCAATTAGTACTGGCGGCCATCTTGGATTTACAATGACGATTTACCGAATTTGTTAAATTATACTAATACTAAAGGTGCTTAACAAATTTTGAAATAAATCCGTGAACAGGGTGTCAAATTTCAATTACTTGATTTGATCCAAACAAATTAATAGATAAACAGGGCAAGCTAAATAAAACTGTTTAAAAAACGATATTTTTGATAATGGTTGGTGTTAATAATTAATGTTGATCTAAAATAAATTAAAAAATATTGTTTAGTTGAGACAACCCTAGCTGTTACGACAATGTCTACACGTTGTCGGCATTTACAAGAAGATCAAAGGCGTCGTCCTACTGTATGTTTTTATACTGTGGTAGCACGATAACTCTTGGTAAGACTGGTTGTCAGACTTTCTGACTACTGACGACCCATAACGACTATTAAAAATCTACGAATGACAGCCGAGACAAACCGAGGCTTTAACGTGCTTTCTGAAGCACGGAGCAGTCTTGGAAAGAAATGGATGGTCAACCATCCACAGACCGACCGCGACACGCGTAGTTAGTAGGACTTAGCCACGAGCCCCACTTTTTAGTTAATATGACCAAAATACTGTTAAAATATAAAAGAATAGGAACTTGACAGTCAGCTGAGAGACGGGCGGTTTTACATAAAATATTATAATTATTCAATATTCCGAATTGAACACAAAAAGTATTAATTCAGTTAGTGTTTCTATTGAGTAGAATGAACCCCGACCGGTACCGTGGGACAGTCAGGGTCACGACATTACCTACCGTATCTATTTCTTATTCTTTCCTTTTATTGAACAGAATAAATAGTTGCGCAGTCAAACTTGTTTCATTATTAGGTATGACGTTCTAAGGCTTAGCTTATTTGGCCTAACTGGACTTGAACTACGCCAAGGCATTCGACAGCATAGACCAAGTTATAAATGGTTTAGAGTCCCAAAATATAGTCCCATACTTATATTAAATGTCGATGAGTACACATACTTGGGCCAGATAGTGTTTTTTAAAAACCGGCAAAACAAAGAAGTCAAAAGAAGAGTCCAAATGCCTGGAAGACCTTCTGGGCCTTAAAGGACACTTGAAAGGAAGTCTTCCAATGACTCTGAAGAGTAAACTCATGCATCTTGCCCGTCCTAACCTACGGTGCGCAAAGCTGGTCACTTACGGAGCAACAGAAGTCCAAACTCAAGATTTGCCAACGAGCAATTGAGCGTAGCATAATTAGAGGTGTCAAACGAATGGATCGCTTGAGAACACTACCCTGCGCTCCATAACTCAAGTGGCAGATGTTGAAGAAAAAAGTGGGAGTGGGCTGGCCACGTTGTGCGAATGCATTCGGAGAGATAGGCAGAGACTCACTGGACACCTTAAGGAGGACATCGCCGCCAATGTCGACCAAAACGAAGGTGGTGTGACGATCTGACCATATTTGCGGGGCAGACGTGGACAGAGATCGCAGAAGATCGGGAAGTTTGGAAGGAAAAAGGGGAGGCCTTTGCTCAGCAGTGGGAGACCAAAAGAGGCTAATAATAATAAAAAAAAGCCTTAGACCGCAAGGAAACTTTATTTTAATTTGAATGTATGAAATTATTATGCTTGATCAGAATAAAGGTCCTCGATCTGTTCTTTCCTCGAAGATAGACTAAACTCGAAAGCAAACCTCTATTCCCTGAACTACACTTATGTTATGTAACTTAGCTTGGTGCTGAAGGCTGCTTTTTGACGTGGCGGTCAAAAGGTTAAACAAATCCGAATAATACTGAAAGATACGAAAGTAACCAACTCACGTCTTTGGAACTCTTGGGCGTGGAGCGACTGGACGAGGAGCCAGATCTGGAGGGAGGTCGCGGACCATTCTCTGTTCTCTCGCCACCGTCCGTGCGAACACTAGGCGACCCTCGCTCCTCCTAAAATGTTAAAATTGTTCATAAAATAATGGTTAAACCACTTGTTTCTAATTTTACTATTATGGATGATAGATGGATGGATTGTTGTTACTCCTTCACGCTTAATCGACTGAAAGGAAATATCTGAAATTTGGCATACACATATATATATATAATTATCCCCCACAAGGTGGACGACAACGACCCGAGGGTCTAGTGCGAGTTTTTATTCGAACTCGATTGCGTTAACGTAAACGATCGCTTATGCCCATTTGTACGAAATAATTGTTTCCTATTGTTGCCACTAGACTGCGCTGTTCCAGTTTTAATGCAAATTGGAGTTAACGTGGTCGAGTTCGAATAAAAACCCACACTAGACCCTAAATTGGAGTTAACGAACTAGAATCAACTTTATATTTTTTTTATATGACGTTCAAAAGTGCCTTTTAATGGTCTAATTGAAATAAATTATTGGACTTTGACTTGACTAAATTGGAGTTAACGTGGTCGAGTTCGACTAAAAACTCACACTAGGCCCTAAATTGGAGTTAACGTGGTCGAGTTCGACTAAAAACTCACACTAGACCCTAAATTGGAGTTAACGTGGTCGAGTTCGACTAAAAACTCACACTAGACCCTAAATTGGAGTTAACGTGGTCGAGTTTGACTAAAAATTCACACTAGACCCTAAATTGGAGTTAACGTGGTCGAGTTCGACTAAAAACTCACACTAGACCCTAAATTGGAGTTAACGTGGTCGAGTTCGAGTAAAAACTCACACTAGACCCTAAATTGGAGTTAACGTGGTAGAGTTCGAACAAAATCTCACACTAGGCCCTCTGGTCCTAACCGCGGGAAGCCACTGGATGAACGCGGCGAGGGACTGACACAGGTGGAGGTCTTTAGGGGAGACCTATGCCAGTGGTATAACAGTGGGAGTCTAAAGGTTGACATGATGATGATGGATATTGATCTAGCTTAACACAATTTAATTTTTTATTCCGTTTTAGTGTCCCCGTGGGAATTGAAAACTCCCGTGAGAAACCCGATAATTTAGGACTTTGGCTTAATTCTGAAATCTTCTCAGACGAAGTCACGGAAATAAACGAATCTATTAAAGTTACACAATTTACAAGCGCAACAAAACATTGCTAAGTTTTTCTTTTTTATTTATAATTGATTCTATAGTTCTTTTATTTGTGATCGATGTTCTATGGTTATAAAGCCACCTGTCTAAACACTAAAATAAAGAAACGAAGTAAACAAATTCAAGTATGATGTGATGCACTTCGAAATTTTCGAATACCTGAACATAGTTAAATAATTACAAATAGTACAAATGAATAATTCATCCGTAAACTGTGATCAGCATTGAATACACTAGCTCATAATCTTACAAACATGCACATTATTTAAATAACTACCAATTAAAAAACAATGCACTGCAAACGAAAACAGGAAAAACATCTCGATATTATACAATTCACAGCCTTGAAGCTGTCTATACACTACAGAACACACTATCGATACCATCTTACCTCATTAGCCACATCAACTACAAGATCTTGATCACTTTTTTCAGCGTCGCTGTCCTAGAAATGTAATCAAACAATTAATAAAGGCAGTGATAACATTCTCTCTTAAGGTACCAGCAATAATATTAATTGACAAAAGTTTTGTAACAGCCATCGTTATCAGCAATATATTACAAAGCATCTGTATAAACAAGCGGTTGGAACAGACGGTTCTTGCTGAGTTGTGATCATTTGTTTATGAAAAATCTTTTATTGGATATCGTAGGACCCTGAGAAACCTCATCTAATCTAGGTATAAGTACATAATATAATATGTATAAACATGAAGAGTTTGATGTTTGTCTTTTGTTTGATCGCGCCAATCTCCGAAAACGCTGGTCCAATTCTAAAAATTCATACTATTATTATAAAGCTGAAGAGTTTGTGTTTGAACGCGGTTATCTCTGGAACTGCTGCTCCAACTCAAAAAATATTTATCTAATAGGAAGCTACATCATCCCAAAGTGTCATAGGCTTTGTATTATGGCATATAACAGAGCAAAAACCGCCTAAATCGAACAGAATAGAAAAATAACTCAAAAAGCAACATGGATGGTTTGGAAGCCGACACATACACTACATAGACTCACATGGCCGAGTACCTTCTCCTCCTTCCGTCGCTTCACGTCGAGCGCCTCGGGTTCCGTCGGCGAGCGCGGTCGGTACTTCTGTTCGCGCTCGTGAGGGGAAACCGAGCGCCTTTGCTTTACACATGGAAACAAATGACGAGATCAACAAATACATTTTAGCTTATCTATACTCCATTTTTACAGCGTTACTCAAAAAGCAGTCAGATAACGATAGTTATATGGACTCTATTTCAATAACGATAGGGTAAAATTTGTATTATCCAAATAAGGCGAATATTTGCACAATTACGCCATGTGAAGTGCCATAATAACTAACGTTATTTGACTCCTTTTCGTGTATTTTTAATTTTTAATATAAATAGTAAATAGTTTTCATTTCTTTGTATTTATCGTAAAATAACGGAGCTTTGAAATAAAGGTACCGTTATAAAAAAGCAAGCAAGAGATCCGTATATTAAAATATATTTATGTGGGATAGAAATATTGTTATGTTAATAAAGTATGAACGCATAAAATTGTAATTATTAAAACGGAACGCAGCAGATGAAAGAAAGGGAAGTATGTGTGCGAGTGAGATGGAGGAGTAATAGCGATTCATGACGGAATGACGCACGTACGGTGTAACGCTGATTAATTTTACTGTGATACAAATAAATAGTTTGGCGCGAATTTAATTAGTTTATTTTGCCATACAATCTCACATTGACATATTTTTGTGTAATTTTGTACTGAATGGAGTAGCACAATTACTGTATAAATAATAATAACACATAATTCCTATTTTGCAGGCTACACAGGCACATAGATAAAAATACCTTAACCTAAACATACATATTTTATAACTTAAAAGTGCAACACAGCTGTACTTGCGCACACCAAAATAAAATAACAATTCGACAATTAAGATTATTTCGAATAATACCAACCTGTTGTAGTACCCTAGAGCTGAGACGGTCATCGTCTCTGGGTGGAGGTTGGCCGGGTAACAGGGGGGGAGGCACCGGCCCACCCGGCAGGACGGGCGGCTTTATGTCCGCCGGGGGAGGGAGCTCCAC
Organism: Charanyca ferruginea; assembly: GCA_947361185.1. Classification (NCBI taxonomy): domain Eukaryota; kingdom Metazoa; phylum Arthropoda; class Insecta; order Lepidoptera; family Noctuidae; genus Charanyca; species Charanyca ferruginea. The sequence continues at coordinate 5,402,669 of OX376074.1, read as the reverse complement.
CTGACGAATAGGTAACAACTATAGAAGCAGTAGATTAGTAAAATCAATGGCCATTACCCTGACACCGATGCCCGATTCAACTTCAAACTGAATAAAAAAAATGGTTTGAAGATTATTAAGACGAGATGGTATAGGTAAAAAATATTTCTTGAAATTTTGCACGCATGCTCAAATACTCGTGACAAATATCGCGACTTTGTAAGGGCCCTTAAGTTCAAAAGTTCCACGTGGCCATGTGTCAAATACTGAAATTTCCACCATTCTGGATTAAGAAACCAATAACATATTCACAAAACATTAATCATCTACCTAGCCTTTTCCCAACTATGTTGGGGTCGGCTTCCAGTCTAACCAGATGCAGCTGAATACCAGTGTTTCACATGGAGCGACTGCCTATCGAACCTCCACAACCCAGTTACTGGGTAACACGATACCCCTTGGTAAGACTGGTTGTCAGACTTTCTGGCTTCTAACTACCCATAACGACTGCCAAAGATCTACAAATGACACCCGGGACCAACGGCTTTACGTGCTTTCCGAGGCACGGAGGGGAAGGCGTGGTCACCCATCCACGGACCGACCGCGGCTAGCGTAGCTTAACCTTTGACCGATCGATCTGTACGGCTTTAACTTAGCCACAAGCTCCTCAATTTCACAAAAATTCACAAAACATTCAATCAAAGTAAATTTTAAAATAGTACCCTACCTTATGCGCCGGTGGAGGTAAATGGGGCGGGGGCGGGGGTCCGCCCCCCGGCGCGAACAGCAGCCCACCCGCCCCTAGAAGCCCCCCCGCGCCGCCCACACCATGCGAGAGACCCGCACTCGCGTGTATTTGCTGCTATAAAAAACATTCATATTGTAAAAAGTAAAGGTATTGTGTAGAATATTAGTAATGTGGATTGATGTTGTTACTACCATAGGGATGATTTAAAAATACATGGACCAGTCAATGTCAAACCACGGTATATGAAAACTTAAGTATTCATTTCTATCTGTTCTATAAAATCTCATGTCTAGTGTTCATAACTTGATTTAATGGTGTTTATTCAGTCGACCGATCAATCATAACAGCCCATTCGAGATTTTACAACCCATTGATGGATCATAGAACAAAGTTTTAGAACCAATTTATTCTTGCTGTATGCCCAAGGTACAAAAGAACGATTTGTGCTCATATTGATGCACCAAGTTATGAGAAATATGGAGACCCAATTGAATTTCAATTAAATAGTCCCCACAAGATGTCATGCAGATCCATATGGTACGATAGTAGGTATGTGATGAACAAATTCGCCGATTCACAATCTGACCCACATACATTTTCTAATTTGCAGCTACGTCTATAATGCTATAAACACAAATGACTGTGAAATAATAAATATATAGTAATAAAATAGATGTGTTAACACGAAGATGAAGCAAGAATCTATTAGAACACACTAGTTATTATTTTTTTATTTATTTTAGACACAGGAAGTATATTATATCCAATTAATAATACAAGCGTGCGCATGAAATTCATTAAAATCTCAGTAAAAACTACTCATAAAATAATTAATGCTAGCTAATTGATTAACTAATTACGAAGTAACACTTAAATACGCAAATTTTCATTTACAAACTATTTCAAGGGTATAATTTATTATCCCAAGTTTAGGTATGAGAATTCTTAGTAGATACATTAGCATAACATTAAAACAACCATATATTTTTCACTTATTTCGTTAGCAACATGTTGAACACTGATTCAATCAAGTTGATAGCAAAACAACTATTAAACAAACTGATTTACTAGCGACGATGCGTAAATCTCATTCGTCATAATAATGGGAAATTAAAAAACAAATGTATAGTATAAATATGGCGTACACATCATAAAGCACTAATTATTGCATGTTAGATGCAACGTCTACGCGCGACTTGTGCTTGCATACAATGAAAACGTGAAGTTAGGAGGTGTGATTACAAAACATTGAAGTCCAATTAGTTTTTCCAATTACTGTGACATAACTTATGTTAAACGTCCGCTTGTGTTTGCGTTAGCTTGTGCGTTCTCTTGATTGGTCCCGCTTTATTGCGATTAATTTTTACATTTGATGGCGTTACAGCAATCATAGTGTATGATGACTAAGATTATTATGATTATAGTTGTATGTTTCAGGTCATGGTCGTTAGACAATATTCTGAATTATTAAGACCATGTCGCATTTGTGTGCAGGGAAGAATTGATAGATCAATTTCTTGACTATAATACAGGTGAACACCACATGAACCAACCATGCATGACCACCATATAAAACCATATTAGTGATAATGACAGCATAAATATGCGTAATTATTGTAGAATAAAAAAAGTCAAATGACTGGCTAAGCACAACTTCATTAAAATTTAAAAATCCTTGAAGAATTGAGAACTGTTGGTTTTCAGATACATAACGCAACGCAACTACAAAAAAAATATCCTGTATCATTCTTATTAGAAGTTAAAATTTTACATTAAAGTCGACTAAATATAGAAAGTCATTGAGTATGTAAATGAGATGAGAATGCAAAAGCTAACATGAGAAATTTTGTGATGTAATTTGAAAAGAAATCAAAGTGGCAACATAAAATAATGCAAAATGTTAATCACAACATATAATCAATGTACCAAGCACTGTATATCTTGACTTACAAGCAGATGCTGCAGACCCTGCTGTTGTTGTTGCTGCGGACAACGTTAACAATGTATTGTTGTAAATATCCTATTCGCACTATCATAACTGCTTCGACGGTATGAAGGGTTGCCAACTCTTTATTGGTCAAAAACCGTAGTTCTAAAATTTTTACCCATACAAATATAGTAGATATAGAAAAGATAAAAAAAAAATTGGTTGGTTCCAATTTTTTCAAGTTTGGTTCCAAAAATTAGGTAGGTACTTTATTTTTTTGAAGAATATTTTGTGAATTATGGTGTGGTATCTGTCAACTTGACATTCCAGAATCGTTAAAAATAGGTATTGACGATTTGTTTACACATTTTGAAACGAATATTATTGTTAAGAGTTTAGCCTTTAAAATATAGTAGTTTCGCCTACTAAATCTTTTTTTCAAAAATATAGTAGTCGGGTCTCTAATATAGTAGGATACTATATTATATAGTAGGGTTGGCAACCCTAACGGTATGTAACCATGCTTCTTTGTTATTATCACATTGAATTGAATGGATAGACAGCTATTAAAACGTTACAGTATGCTTAGTATATCTGGGTAGTTAAAGTTATGAAGGATTATTTAATCAACTATTTGAATGCTTAACTGGAGCTACTGTATTATTTACAAAACAATAAGTTAGAATACTTCATGTATGTATAATGATAATTTGAAAATTCCAAACACAATTTATCATTGTAAAAAACAATAATTATCATTTCTGGCTCTCCAACTTTAAATCTCAACTGTATTAAATTACTACCTATAGGTATAGATGTTTTTTGTAAGTATGTACCTGTACTTAATGTATATCCTGAACAGCTAAGGGACTTTGTTACTAACAGTAGTAACTAAGTCCCTTAGCTGTTTAGGATAAGTGCTAACTAGTACTAGTAGGTATTTCAAATGGCAATAGTGTTAACTATAAAATTATTTTGTAGTTATTGCAGGTTCACTGGACTAAATTGCACTCTGCAGTTCACTTCAAGCTAAAAGCAGGTTGCCATTAACCAAATTAGAAACTAGGAGACTTTGTGGCATCTTTCTTTTAAGTTGAATAATAATTACACCTTGTTTGTCCCAGGCAATAGGAAAAAAAAAGATTTAGTGAAAACGTCATTATTTCTAGCAGCAGATGCAGTACATGTTCTCATATTCTAGGACTTGCATCAAAATCTTAATTAAATTCATAATAAGCAAACATAAATTATGCCCATTCGCCTTTATAAAAATCATTGTTATTGAAGTAGATCACTTTAAATGCATAAAATATAAAAATTTTATAAAAAAAGTAATCCTTGGAATATAATTTAGATTGATACATATATTTTTATGTGTGGATAACAATTTATCCTAGTTTCATATATAGTAAATAAAATAAATAAGCAAAATAATTAATGGGCTAAAATAATTGATGATATTATTCATAACACTATTACAAGCCTTTACAATGAATAAATATTTTTAAATTAATTGCACTTTTAATTGTTATGATAATATTGTAATCTGTGGCATGTCAGGTAGCTTACCCCAATGATAGCGTTAAGTTCGGACATTGTAACTTGTTTAGCTCTTTCCACTGCTGATGCCACCTGTTGCTGATGCTCCTGTGCTAAGAATGGGAGCACCTGCCCTATAATAGCGCTTAGTCTCTTTGCTATTTCTGTCTGTAAATGTTAAACATACTGGTTTAGAATTCGGCTTTAAATAAAAATTAAATGTCAGTTGTTTGGTTTAATATTTACCTGTTTATGCATCTCCACATTGAGACCATAAGACATTTCATAATACTGTAAGAAAAGGAAAAAATAAATGTTATTATTGACATGCATGTATGTATAAGGGCTTGTGCCCATAATACGGTGTTGCTGTGGCATATTCCATACAAATATCCGTGGTATACCACACAGTGCGCTCTAGTTCCCCTGCGCACTGCACCAAACTGGAAGAAATATCTTTACGTTCACTGCACCGCATAGTGGGAACAGGCCCTAAGTGAACTAGAGATGACCAGACATATTCCCTAGTAACTCTATCTAGTATTGGTGTAAAACTTCAAAGGTTACACCCACTTAAAATGTTTCTGATGATGTTGAAGACAAATGTATGTAGGTATGCCTATAATTTCACCATGGTTCCAAAATAATTAAAATTTTACTTTTTATTTTTTATTAGCCCTTTGTGTCCCACACAAAATTAAACTAATTAACTATTAATTATAAGCTTCATTATTGCATAAAGGGCAAATGCTTTAACTTTATTACTGAAGCTGTGGCTGTGGTTTATGTGTCCTACATTATGATTAAGTATTGTTCCAATTTTCCTTATAAAAACGGCCATAATATTTCGAAAGAACAGTTTATATGTAAGAATACAGTACATACCATAAGGTGTTGTAAATATCATGGCCAGGAAGCTATGTTAACCCTGAGCGCAATAGGGTATATTTTATATTAAAAAAAAAATGGAACTGAAATAAAAATCACATGCACGAAGTCACGGGCAAATAAAAAATCGAGGTCACATTATAGTAACACAAAAAAATGTCTACAGAGAAGTATTAAACAATAAAAGAATTAAAGTAGTAGTGTGTGACTCAAAACTTTGACACCAATGTGCTAAATAGAATTTAGCAACCACTTAACATATTGGAAAGTGTGTTTGTTGTTTTTAAAAGGCACACAAAAGCAGCTATTACGTCTTATCAATGCAATTAAACATAACTTTTGACTTATAGGTTATAACAATGAATTAATACAGTTTATCAGTGACAAACTTTATACATTGACTTAATTTCACAACATGTTCAATAATTACTGTTTGAGAACAACTAAGCTTAGCCTACATCATTATCTACCCCAAACATTCAATATTTGCGTAATTATTATCTTAGTTTCTCTCCTATCCTTATTTATTTCTGATTCAACAATGTTATTTGTTCACAAATAAACTTTCTTTATCTTTGACTACATAAAATAAAAGTTTAATTACCATAACATAATGCCTCTGCATTTCCGTCTTCTCACTGGCTAGTTTCTCACATTCCAATTTCAAACTGTAAACAATAAATTGTAACTTAATCTTTAGATAAGATAATGATTAAGGATAAACACATCAAATTAGAACAGTTTAGCAATGTAACTAAGAACTCAATATGGACTTACGTATGATATTGAGCTTGTAGAAAGTTGAATTCCTCTTTAATACGCTCTAGTGTGTCTGCTATTGTAAACTTAATAGGTCCTGCTGGCGGCTGAGGTCCCTGCACAAACAGTGACAAACAATAATAGGGTCTAAGCAGAATCTACTTCAAAAAGCAACTTTGAAAGGTTAAACTTTTGCTACAACCGAACTACCTGAAGTTGAAAGCCAGTGAAAGATAGAAAACAACACAAACCCTTACCGCGGCCGCCGGGTGCCGCGTAGATGTTGGATACATCTTAAAAAAAAATCTACTGCAATATCTCCAGTATTCACAATCAAATATAGTTCTCTTTTGATCCGTTTGCTAACACCATCGGCACCATCTCCTATAATACCGTCCACCGCTGCTATAACACACCAAACACCGGAGAGCCCGACTTACGCGCTAACGACAATGATATGCACAAACTTTGCCTCGAAACTTTTGAATTATCGGTCATTATATTGACATTTACAACTTTTAAGTACACTTTATAATCACCATGCAAATAACGCGGTTAATTATAATCTAACATGTATTTCGAGAAATAGTCAACAGATTTTCGCAAATTTTTTAACCATAAATCCACGCCGTAATTTTTGTTCGGCTGTCATGTCATCCATCATCATTCATCACAAGGATGGCATTCTCGAAATTGTTTATACTTAGTCATATTTGTACATTATACATTGCTGGTTTATAAATCATAGACTTTCTTGATCTCTTTCAGTAAACCGAGAATATCAGTGAACGGCGGTGCAAATTGCGATGTGCGGTTATTTTATTTACTGACTTGGTATTATTATTATCCCTTTGAGAGATGAGGGATGTTCCCTTTGAGCCCTTGGAAACGAAACGAATCGCAGCAAAACCGACTTCACGCAGTCTTGTCTGCCCTAACCCTAGAGTATAATTTAAACCCGCGTAGGCGCAGAGGGGTGGGGCGGCCCGCGAGCTAAAGAGCAGGTGCAACGCTCACCACCGCAGCATCGGTTTGCTGGCCAGCTTCGCCGGCCAACTTCAGCCGCGGCGACGGGCCTTCAAACCATCTGCGACGACAAGCTCGCGTGGGGCCGCCCAAACCCCGCAGCGCCGGAGCCGTGACAGAAAAAATGCTTGATGCATGTTGCATGCCGGCATGCATATTGCATGCTTGTTTGCACGCTGCATGCTTGCTTGCATGCTCATGCTTGTTTGCACACAGCATGGCTGCTTGAACGCTGCATGCCTGCTTGCATGCTTGAAGCCAGCATCCTTGTTTGCATGCTTCTTACTGGGACCACTTAAAACCACTTTTGTTCACAATAAACTGTTTTATTAAGTGCTATTACATTTAAATGACACAGATATTCACCATCATCATTCAAACAGTGTTCATTTAAATAGTATTTAAACAGTTTTTTTTTTGGAAACTATTTCTTACAAGGAACAGTTATTTTACAGTTTGCTGCTTTTACGTAATTTTAGTGTTTTTTTTTTTTTTTACTTTTCTGGAAAATTTCAAAATCATTTTAATTAACATTTTTGGAAAACATGGAAACCTTTTGTAACGTTACTTTAAGGAAAAGCCACATGTTGCGTTCTCTTTCTCATATCGCCAATGAATCTACTGACAGTTTGGCATCAAACTTAAGCGTCCAAAGTACGATGGACCTGTCTACACACTTAAAAAGTGATGAAACGTTATACCTAAAACATATTATTGAGAAACTTAAGGAGCAAATTATGAACATACATCTCGAAGTTGAAACACTTGGTTTAGAGAATACTTCTCTAAAACAACAGCTAGCTGAAGAGAAGCTTAAAACTGAGCATTATAAGAAATTGCACATCGCAAATACAAATACCAAAAGCACTACCTCTTCTTCATGCAATGAAAGAATCTCCAATAAATATTTCCTAAATAAAAGCAAACCATTCGGTAGAAAATTAGATTTAGACATCGACTTCCATACCCCTGTTCCGTCTTTCAGCAAGACTGTCACTGATATTCTAAGGGAAGAAAATAAAAAAACCTTCTCAAAAAATACCGATTCATCAGAAACGGATTGTACTGCTATTACCGTGGAGAATATACTCCAGCCGACCATACAGGAACCAAAATCACAGGCGAAAATTCAGCTCTGTTCTTAGATCTAAGCAAAGCCTTCGACTTCGTAAATCATTCCAATCTTATCGAAAAATTGAGTAAAGTTGGTATAAGAGGTCCAGCCTTAGAATGGTTTAAATCATATTTATCAAATAGAACTCAGTTTACGAGAGTCACAAAATTTTATGAAAAAATGAACAGTATTACCAATTTTGATTCCCATCCTCGTCACAATTACTTTGGAGTTCCACAAGGAAGTATCTTAGGACCACTATTATTTCTTGTATATGTTAATGATCTTCCCCAAGCAATAAAGAAGAATTGTGTTCTGTTTGCTGATGACACAACAGTTATCCTAGATTGTAAGAAGGATCAATCACACGAATCTGATATTGACGAGACGTTGAATAAAATTATTACATGGTTAAATACAAACGCCCTAAAAATGAATGTGGAAAAAACTAAAATTTTAAATTTCAAAACACAAAATAGTAAATATCTACACCTTAAAGTATCACATAGGAACCAAATAGTTGAACAGGTACATAAAACAAAATTTTTAGGTACAACACTTGATGAACACTTCACCTGGAAGGAGCATATTGATGAAATATGTATAAAAATGAATAGATTTGTATTCGCTTTAAGAAAAGTTAAAGACGAGACACCCAGGCCAACTGCTATAATGGTATACCATGCTTATGTTTGTTCTTTGATTCGGTATGGGATTATTGTCTGGGGAAACTCTTCTGAAACTTCAAGAGTTCTATTAGCACAAAAAAAATGCATGCGCGCAATTTTCAATATGGACTGGACTGATTCCTGCAGACCAGTTTTTGTATTGGTGTGATGAGCACTTGTGTTTGCTTTTGTGTCTGGGTGTTGTTTATCTATATATGTATGTATTTACAAAAAAGAAATGTATTTGTGTATGTATATCAGCTGTCTGACACCCATAGTACAGGGTCTCCCTAGTTTGGGGTCAGATGGCCGTGTGTGAAAATGTCCCCACATATTATTATTTTATTATTTTTGTCCTTGCATTTATATATAATTATGAAGTCGCCAAATTTGTTAAAACTAATTACTCACTTTTTGAATCTAAAAACAATAACAACAAACGAAAAATTACACAGTTTACATTAAAAATGCCCGTACCTAGAATAGAACTATTCAGACGCAGTTGCGTATATATGGCGCCACTTATTTATAATTCTCTACCAAATTTTATTACTGACTTACCCTACAAAAAATTCTGAATAGTTCTGAAAAAATGGCTTATTTCACATAGTTTTTATTCAATAGCTGAACTTTTAAAAACCTCGTCATGTCAGTCCTATCATTTTAGGAATGCATTGTAGAATTAGTTGCCATTGTTCCTACATAGGCTTTATTTTATGTTATTATTAGGTTATTATTAGGTTACTTAGCAATGCAGCAAATGCGCTCATGAAATAATGCTCAAATATATTATGTTTATTTTGTGAAGAGTAGTTACTTTATTGCTCCAATATTTGCATGCCAATTTGTGGGGAAATGTGTCTCTGCACTACAATAATGTAGCTAACATCTTTTATAACCGCATTTAAGCAAATAAATGTTTTGACTTTGACTTTGACAGTAGTAAACAATGATATTCAGTGGTAAACTTCAAACTTCGGTAAAAAGTTTTTCGGTCAAATAAAAACGTCGGAGTAACGAAAATTATCGGATTGATAATTTTCACTGATACAGTAGCAGACATGACTTCGATGAAGTAAAAAAAAACGAAACGATAATAGTTGAAAAGTTTTAGGTGAAATGAAATTCGGTCAAAAATTTTCGAACTTATGATAGGTAACCAATATAGAAACGTTTAGTGTTTGCAAGTAGTATACAAAAAATGAATGTCATTAAGGCATTTGGTCTGTATTCAAATGTTTTATTACAGCAATCAATCTTTAGACAAAAAACAGTTAGGCAACATCGAAGCAGCTAGGTTAGGTTGGGTTAGAACTGTGACCCTGGTCCCTGACCACATAACAACAAGGCAAGCGAGCGCAGCGAGCGTGCCGCAGTAGCGGCCGCCGAGCGCCTGATTTCCTCCTTACCAAAGCAAGCACGTATGGTAGATTATGGTGAATAAATGTTATGGAAAACGACATTATTGAAAATGAAAAATATATCAAATAAAATGGACTAAAATTATTGTGGCACTTGATCGATTATGACCAATGAAATTAGTAAAAATGATTTGAATCGTTAAAATGAAATTATGGCAAATACAAGTACAGTAGTTAGGTAGGTATATAAAATTATGGCATTTTAAATTATGGCAAACATTAGTAAACCCTTATGAATCTACGTAAAAGTCATTATACCAAAAAACATACAAGCGTTCCGGCGACAGTGTAATCTTCTGTAAAAGATTTCTATAAACGGATCTACTTTCAGAGAACTCAGAGATTGTAAGCTGTTACAGTTACAATCAAACAAACAATTTTATCTCTTTTTAATATTAGATTTTAGGTACTTAAATCTATTTCTAAAGAAAATGTTGGAAAGTTTAGTTATAATAGAAGTGAATACAACATGTCAAAGAGTCTAGTACTCGTTTTGGTGACCTAAAAACTGTAGGTACGTCGCTTTCGCGGGAGGGTACGCTATAATAATATATTTTTAGTAATAGGCTGCTAAGCTTGGTCAAATTTTTTTCGGGTAGTACCGAAAAAAATTTGACCAAGCTTAGCAACAGTTCTGTTCTGTTGAAACTATAATTAAGATTAATTTCATCTATTATCTACCTTTCTAGAAGTACCTACCTACAATAGCAACTTGTAAAAAGTACAAACTGTCTTAGAATTATTATTCTAAAACAAACTGTATAAAATGCGAACAACAAAGTAGCACATTATTGTTGTTGTAAACATAATCACATTGATAAATAAGATGAAACGTTTAGAGTAAATCGTTTAAAAATATAATATATTTTATATAGTGTATGTCATCGATATAAATATGTAGTATTTAAGCATAATATCATTGGTAGTAAGCAATAAGATATATTTCTATGGTTTAAGTGTATTATATTCAGACTTAGATACAATGACTTTTTAGATATAGTATTTACTTTTAATCTATGGAAACTCCAAAGAGTTTTAGTCATACGACACACTGTTTTACGGTTGATAGTTTTGTATCCGACCAAAGGTCGATTTCTAGCAGTGGCCGTACCCAAAAAGCTTATAGATAAAAGTGGAGGCAACACTGTAAATACCTAAGTGAAGCCAACTGTGGGCAGACGCTCTCTTTCTGAATGCATACATAAGATAAAGAAAACACATATCACTGTCTCGTTCTTATGTATGCATTCAGAAAGAGAGCATCGGCCCACAGTTGGTTTCAAGATTTTGTTCTAAGTGTTGGTTCCATTTTTACCTATATCTTCATGGCCGTACCCTAAGTCAATTAGCTATTGCTACGCTACACCCTTCGTCAGAAGTCCAAGTCCAAGCCAAATGCTTAAATAACATATTCAGTTCAAAATGGCTTAAATTAGGAAAAAAAAATTTTTTTACTTTTTAATTACAGGAAAATGAATGAATCGATGAAAAGGGATGGCTAATGTCGAAACCGAAGCCGAAGTTTCATTCGAGCACTAGTAGATAGATAACAAGGCAAAGGAAATGGCAATGCATAGTTATTAATTGTTGTATATTTCTTTTTTTCTTATATCTCAAAAGACTAACTGTTGTTTCTCAACTACCAATTTAAAAAATTCCATCATGATACTATTTTATCTATGGCTATTTAAAAAATAAAGAACATCATGACATTTTGAGTTGACATTAATTTGTGTGGCAGACTGGCATAATTGGCAGATTGTCGTCGCGCTGCAGCTGTTTGTTGAGCGACTGAGTTTGCAGTGTCGAAGTGTTTTGAAATAAACTGGCTGGTTGCTTTGTTTTATCGTGATACAGTGTATTTTCAATGATTATATTCAGAAGAAAGTGCTGTTCCTGAAGTGATTTTCTGTTTTTGTGATTTTTTTACGAAGCAAGGAGAACCATCATGGATTTCAAAACAGTCGTTTTCAACGCTGCACGGGATGGAAATCTTACGCGACTGAAAGTAAGTATTTCATAATTATATTTATCGGTTATTAACTACTCAGAATATGTAGTGGAATCCTAATTTCTAAAGTGGTTTCATCTAGTTGATAGACTGTAGGTTTTTTTCTGCCACCAACAGTAGAATTATTAACAGTTATGTAGGTTCCACGTTTTGCTAATTCGTTGTACTTTGTAGCTTTGAACGCAGATTGAATCCATGGAATATTAGGACAATTGTGATTTGCAATTGCTTCTTGTTGACGTATGTTTCCTCATTTTATCTTATCACCGTTACGAAAGTAAAAATATCTACGTAATAGGTGCTTTCGTAACGTAAAGAAGTTTTCGAGTAACTATTTTGGGAATGCTCAATTTGTTAGACAAACAGCTAAAGCCCCCGAAATGACATTGATAATAATAATGAAACTATACGTGTGAAAATGTCCCCACATATTATTATTATTATTATTTAACAAATTGAAATCCTCATTTACCAAATGCATTAATTTGTTGCTTGCACAGTGGTAACTATGTATGTGCTAAACATTGTAGGCAGTTGTAAATTGCAATGTGACAGTAAATAGTTCAAGCAACTAAATACATAAGAATTTCTATTGTCTACTAATAACTTGATTCAAATGTAGAGCTAAATGGCAACCTACTATGTAAATTGATTAGGTAAATTTAAATGTAACCTTTTTAGTCCCCATAGCCTATTTGTTGCTAACGTTTTTGTACCAGATTCGGGACATCCATAAATTATAACCAGTATATGACATTTACACTGCATACTTTTTTACCAGCTTATTATTAAATCTTCATAATCTATATAATAAAAATGAATCATTGTTAGTCTCGCTAAAACTTGAGAATAGCAAGACCAGTTTGGAAAATTTTGGTCTTGAAATATTTGTGAATTTGTGAAAATTTCGAAATCAATTTGTTATTTGATCGCTTAGAATAATGTTTAGACCACATCTTCCTTAAGTCTCACCTACCATGTACCTCTCTCATCCTAGAATCGCACATCACAAACCATAAACCTACTCTCTTGAATATTGCTAACTACAACCCCTCTTAAATCACCCAACAAAGTCACTTACTTTAATTATCCAGCCATAATTGCAGATCTCAAAAATGTAGACTTTCCCAGTATGTACAACACAGACAATGTCAACACCACAACAGCCATATTCATAGACACTGTTACTTTGGTCATCTCTAAACATTCCCCTAGGAAAAAAATTGTTATAAAACCTTGGGTCACTCCAGGACTCTTAAAATGCATACAAAATCGGGATAGAATGCATATTAAAGTGTGTGTGTGTGTGTGTGTGTGTGTTTTTTAGTTATATAGTTTTGTTTATGTGCTTTACCTATTTTGTTATATTTTTTATATGCACCTGCCGTGTTATCTCTTCACCACCCTGGGTTGACTGGTAGAGAATGCCTAAGGCATTAAGTCCGCCTTCGTACCTTTGTGCGTGAAGTGTAAATAAATAAATAATAAATAAAGCCAATAGCTCCCCAGGTAACATAATCATAAAAACTACCTACACTCGATACTGCAACTTCTGCAACAATTTACTTAGGAAGCTAAAAACTGCTTATGAAACAAATGAATTTTAAGAAGCCAAAACCTGTCCCCGTAAATTGTGGCAAACAATTAATACTATCACAAACAGACATAAACCGCAGACAAGTCCCTCTGAGTTGTTGGAATTGAAAAGTGATTACTTGTCTTCAATTATTGAGGTGTGTATTTTCTTTACTTCAATAGGAAGCGACCTAGCTGACAAAATCACGTCACAGCATCATGCTAACACAACCATTACACATTATTCCCAGTAATAGTTCACAACCCTCGCAGGTTAATTCCCTGGTTATTCTAGATGTTTCTGAATCTGAAGTCGAGTCCCTCATTGTCCAGCTTCGCGACAAGAGTGCCGTGGGTTGGGATGGTCTGTCGCCTATGCTACTGAAACATTCCCGACACGTTTTGGTCCCACCTATAACTTTCCTCTGTAACCTACGCCTCAAAACAGGCGTATTCCCTGATGCTTTTAAAAAAGCTATTATTCACCCAATTTACAAGAGCGGGGCAGAAACTGCGTCACCAACTACAGGCCTATTTCGGTACTGCCAGCTCTTTCTAAGGTCCTAGAAAGAATTCTAAACAACCATCTAAGGCGTTTCCTTGATAAATACCATATTATCGCCGACAACCAATTTGGCTTCAGGCCAAGACTGTCAACAGAAGATGCTGTACTGGAACGAACGAAATCAGTTGCTGCTTGGACTTGGACAGTAAAACTAAATGCCTCGGAATCTTTCTGGATTTTTCAAAGGCATTTGATACAGTTTCTGTCCCCAACCTCATTTCAAAACTGGAAGTAATAGGTGTGCGGGGTATTGCCTTGGATATCTTTCGAAGCTACCTTACAAACCGTAAACAGCGCGTCAAGATAGATACTCACCTGAGTAATGAGGAAATCACATCCTACCGCGTTCCCCAGGGAAGCATACTGGGCCTTTATCAGTGATGTAATCACTCAATTTATAATATGCTCGGTTGCATAGTGTGCGTTTAATACAAGACTTAAATTTTGTCTCATTTAGTTGAACAATGTGGGGAGGTATTTTATTGTAACACTTTAAACAGTACCCCATGAAAGACGAATCTACTTTAGCCAGTCTGAAACCTGGTTGAACTAGTTGGTCCCTATTTCTAGTATTATAATTATGTCTGTCACCTCTTTTATCAAAAAGATGCAGATTTTTTCTAGCGTACATGATGTTTTCATAGATGTATTGACAAGGAACCGTCATTATGTTAATTTCCTTAAACAGTTCCCTTAGAGAATCGCGCATACGCAGATTGTAAATGGCTCTGATGGCTCTTTTCTGCAGAATAAAAATAGAATCGATGTCTGCAGCTCGTCCCCACAATAAAATACCGTAAGATATTATACTATGAAAGTAACTAAAATAGACCAGTCTCGCGGTATCCACATCAGTATATTGCCGGATCTTTCTGACAGCATATGCTGCCGAACTTAGCCGTCCTGCGAGAGATGTTAAATGAGGACCCCATTGTAGCCTTGAGTCGAGCGTCATTCCCAGAAAAACGGTTTTATCGACGAATTCCAGTTTCTCTTTATTCAATACTATGTCACACTCACTATTTTTAACATTTGGCAAAGCAAATCTGATGCACTTAGTTTTTTTTCCATTTAATACTAAATTGTTAGCCGTGAACCACTTTTGTACCTCAAGTAAGGCGTTATTTACGTTGTCAAGATTTTGAGCCCGTCTATTTATTTTAAAAATTAATGACGTGTCATCGGCAAATAACACCATTTGTGGTTGGTTTTTGAAAAAATAAAACCACTTACATTCCTTTTGGATTAAGACGTGGTAGTACTCCTGGCTCAGATGTCACACTCAAAGCTGACTCCTGTCCTAACCCCACAGTATCTTGTCCCACGATAAGCCGTTCATAGGCTGTCAAATATCTGTGTGTGCAGATTGATTGCGGTCTAAGGTGGGACAGGCAAATTGGTACTCTTACCTCAAGAACTACGCGTCTAATCCACATCTTCAAGTCCCTCAGAGATTCTGCCGACAGGGCCACACTGAAAATGATCTGTTTCTCCCTCTGCCAATCTATACTCGGATACTGCATAACCGCTTGGGGTGGAGCATCAAAAACCTCTTTTTTACAAATAGAAAGAGCAATACTAAAAGTAATGACAAAGAAACCTTTTAGATATCCAACATCATTTGGACCTCTATGCCGATTGTAAAGTGCTAACAGTACAGCAGCTCTTTATGTTCAGGGCAGTACTAAGAATACATAAGTACCTCCCACCACTGAACCGTAACAAACGCACTCAAATGTTACCCAGTACCCAGCACAGAACCTCTTTCGCTCGTCGTCAATAGGGTATTTTACTCTATACGAGAAAAAATCTATAAATATGTTATTGTGACAGTTTAGGCATAAAGCAGTCGGAAAATGTAAGTTACAGTTCATAAATAACAAAACCAATTATTAAATTCAATTCAAAGTTTTCAGTATTTTTAATCAGTTATAAAACACCATGAAGTAGTAGCGGCCCTGTTATTACGCCATAAGGCTGTGTAAACAAAAAATTGACAACTGTCAGTCAACCGATTGGCGTAATATAGGCTTTGTACTTTTATTATTTTCTTAACTAACGTAATTTTTTCATTATTACACCTATTACAAAATATGCTTTTAATTATATACAATTGTCATATTTAATATGAGGTCATTTGATACAAAACGAACTGACGTCATCTACGCCGAGCAATATGGCGTCCAGTAAGAGGCGTTTTCGTCAAACTACGCGCGAAATTTTTTTTTTTTTTATGGCACTTATCGATTGAATAAAAATTTTGTGTTTTTTTTGGTGGCATATTAGCACTACAGAATTTCATTGAGACACTTTTCAAAAATGGGTGTAATACCCTATTTTACATTCTTGGTTCCTATCTGTACAATAAAATAAATAAGCACATAAAAATAATGGATGAATGGCTACTGCAAAGAGACTACTTATTCACGAAGTTTTTACTTACATTAATTCATAGAATAATCCCAAATAAAGTTTCACTACCCGATTCACATTCAATACACTATCACTCATTCATCTCTACGAACCCTTATCCCTGCATACACACACTCACACTCACTCGCACCCTAAGCGGTACACACAAACTCCCATACTCACCACTCATACACTTACACTCCAACACACACACAAATGTATGACTTAACCACACTTGCGCTAAACACTCTGGCTGCAGCTGTTCTTACATGACTAACTGCCCTGTATGGCCTAACACTGTCTCCTAAGATACAGGATTACCTAGTTTAGGAGACAGGGTTACATGATCTGTGTAGATTTATGTAGATTCCATGTTACCTTGTACACTTGCTTTTATGTATATTGAATCTTGTGTGTATCATAATAAAGATAATCACTTAGTAAAATTGACAGGACAACTTCTGTTGGGTCAGCTGATCTTGAATATTATTGAGCTCATAGACAAAATAAGAAACTTCAAAGTTAGGACAACTCAATGCAGTGACTATTCTAGAATTCTAATATAACTGCACTAATACTTTCTTTCTGAAATTGGCAGGTTGCCACAGTATAGAAATTTCCAGTTTCCCAACTTGCTAAAATAGAAAGTATGGCTACGTATTATGCTATGGTTGTAACTTGCTAGTACAATTTTCCAAAGTTTGTTATTTATGTTTATCTCACACTATGCCATACATTTAATATCTCACACAATGCCATACAAATTGTAATATCAATGCCATGTCTGTGAAAAATTGATGATTTTCTTATATTTTTTATTTATTTTAGTACCTATATTTGGCAAAACTGGTTTTTAAAAGCCAATTTCATAATTATACCAAATCACACCAAATATAAAATAAAAAGTAATAATAAAGTAATGGGTAACATTTTTTTAAACAATATGTCAAACATTAACACATCTATGTAATTCAATAATACTTGTATGGCCTAGATTCCTGTCATGATGTGTATGCATTATCTTAAATGCCCACCTTAATGATTAAGTAAAAAAGAAGACTAATATTAAATCTCCACTCTTGTATCTGTGTGAAAGCAAGCTAATTTCTGTAGTTACCAGAGAAAACTACTGTTTATTAGTACTTCGTTCATTATTTTCATGATATTCCACACTTTCTGCAATTCCTCTCCAATGCATAACAATTAACTGTTCAGTCTCTTGAGTTATACTGCATTTAAGATTTGCCTGCATTAACCTTTACTCTACCACCTTTTGCCATCATCATTTGCCTAGCCTTTTCCCAACTATATTAGGGTAGGCTTCCAGTCTAACCGGATGCAGAATACCAGTGTTTTACCTGGAGCAAGTGCCTATCGGACCTCCACAACCCAGTTACCGGGTAACACGATACCCCTTGGTAAGACTGGTTGTCATACTTTCTGGTTTCTGACTACCCTTAATGACTCCCAAAGATCTATGAATGACAGCCGGGACCAACGGCTTTACGTGATTTCCGAGGCACGGAGGGAACTCATTATGAAATAGATGGTCACCCATCCATAGCCCGACCGATCTGTACAGCTTTTACTAATCCACAAGCTCCTCAATCTACCATCTTTTGCCAAAGATAGCAGAAAACAAGTGAATGCTACCTAGTTCAACATTTTCTGTTTTGTACTTGCAATAGTATGTATTTACATCTACACTAAAGCCCGTCACATACGTAGCTATAATATATATTATAGCTAGCCACCACATACGGTAGCTATAATATAATAATATATTTTCGCTCTTATTACAGCTGCGGTCGTTGTTTGTTTCACATTTTTGAAATATATATATTATAGCTGTGTCTGTGGCCACTGAAAGATTACTATAGAAAATATATCGTAATATGCCTTGCTATGAATTATTTTCATATATATATATTATAGCTACGTATGTGACGGGCTTAATATTATAAATAGGAAGTTTGGATGTAGGAAACTGCTCATTCAATTACAAAAATTATTTCTCTATTGCCAAGTGTCATAGATAATATTTGACTTCCATGCAGACAAACTCGCAGGCAGGAAGTAGTCATAATCTATATAATAAAAATTAATCATTGTTCGTTAGTCTCGCTAAAACTCAAGAACAGCTAGACCGATTTGGCTAATTTTGGTCTTGCAATATTTTTGGAACTCCAGGGAAGGTTTATCCTCCTGAGTCCGCCGATATTTATACCACAAGATGTCGGAAAGACCGGTTGTCCTTAATAACGGACAAAATGAGAGAAGGCCCTAAGTCCTGAGGTTTTTTTATCATTACAGGGTTATAATTACCGGCACGTAAATGGGCAAGAGATTTTGTAGAGGGGGAAGTTCGCGCACGCACAATTTCATACATATTGACATGCGTGAACTTCCCCCACTACAAAATATCTTACCAACTTACGTGCCGATAACTGTACCATTGCATATTATGATTTTTACCACAACAAAAATATATATATATTTTTTTTTTTACTATTTACTATCGGGTCAGCTAGTTTAAAATATAATTACGTACATAGGTAGGTACTTCTTATTTAGTTAAATTATTTATGATCCTATTAATTTTTTTTTGTTTAATGTCATTGACACAGTTATCAAATGTCACAACTCTGTTGACTTCACATCATATTTATTGTCCATAAAATGTAATAATTTAGTGTTGTTTGTGAAAAATTAAATAAACATGTAGTAGGTACCATGATTTAATGATTTGTGATGTAAAGTTTTATATCATTCGATTTTTTTTTGAGTCTGGAGTCTGCAACTTCATATAAACTTAAACCAAAATTTGACTTTCTTGGATACAGTGTCGATATTAATCTTAACACATGACTGTGTGTTGTCTGCACAAAACGAACCTTCTTTACTCTAAGTTAATATAGATGACTCTTATATATTTATGGAGTCTGTTATTAAGAAAGAAAGAAAAATTATTTATTGGGACTTGCACAGGAAATTACAAAACACAACAGCTATGCTATAGCTGTCTATGTACATTGATATAAATAAACACCTAACATTGTGTAAAGTTCACATAAAAAATAATAAGTATGTACGGTCACCAAAGGAGATAAGTATCCAAGTCGCCGGAAACAGTTGAAGTTTACTTAGAAACCGATAGGTTTTAATGAATAAAATAAAATACAATTTATAGAGAATAAACAGTTCAATGATTTAATAAAATTTCATTTGAAAGCCCCCAGTGGTTTCTAAGAAATCTTCAACTATTCCCGACGACATGGATACTTATCTCTTTTGCGTACTGTACCTACATAAAGTTCAACTTATCTGCTGAGAAGTGGCAAGTTAGTTAGTTACCTACAAATTTTGTAGAACTTTGTTATTATATTAGCGAGACGAGACCGCGGGACGACTTGGATGGCTTCTTTGGCAAGACAGGGAAAAGTTAAAAGAGATGGAAGGAATTTAGGGAGGCCTTTGCCCTGCAGTGTGACAGTACTGGCTAAATATAATAATAATAATTTAATAATAACCAATTGTCAAGTGCAAATTCTTAAGCTGTGGATAGAATTATCAACGCCAAATCAATCACTTGACCTGAATTAATTTTGACATGTATAGCTGTCTGACACCCTTAGTACAGACAGGGTCTCTCCAGTTTGGGGTCAGATGGCCATGTGTGAAATGTCCTAACATATTATTATTACATATTATAATTTTGACACAATTTTCTTTCCCGAAATCGAGTCATGCTTGTGATAGTCACTAATAATATGATATTACCTATGTTTTGCCTAATAATTTCTTCTGAGCTGTCGGATGACTGTAAAAATACAATCATTGTTGACATAATCATTGCCTTGTGTCTGGGTGTTGTTTATCTATAATATGTATGTATTTAAAAGAAAAAAAAATGTATTTGTGTATGTATATCAGCTGTCTGACACCCATAGTACAGGGTCTCCCTATTATTATATTCAATATTGACGACACAGATGGCGCAGTGCTGCGCGCAAGTTCCGGGTTCGTTTTCCGCACGGAACAAATATTTGTATGGCACTTAGGGTGTTACCAGACCAATCGATCGATCGTCGATCGACGGCATCGGTCGATGGTAGAATGGATTAGTCAACGTTGATCGATAGTATCTACCAGACCAATCGATCGATTGTCGATCGACGATCGATTGATGGTAGAATGGATTATTAGTCGACGTCGATCGAGCAGCTTGATAATTATTAGTGATGGATTATAGCCGGAGTTAATTGATCAACGTCGACCGATGCCATCGACCGGCAATCGATCGATTAGTTAGTCGAACGGTATCCGTCGATGAGCCAACGCTAGTAAAGCTACCACACCAATCGATCAACGTCGATCGATGTCGACCGATGGCATCGATCGATTGGTGTAGTAACACCCTTAGTTTTTCCAGGTCTGATTGTTTTTGTATCTTTGTAAAAACAACCACTATACAGAAGATATTCCTAGAGTGGGGGAACCTCAGACCAATAAAAGAGTTTTATAGGCTTTATTGGTATCTACATATTTAAGTATCATCAATAACTCATTTATTTTTAATTCACCCAAATGCACAGTAATAAAGTAAATAATTCATAATCATAGTGCAATGCACACTCGGCTTTCCCCAATGAGCTAGAATAATTAGATAGATATTATAATTATGTAGATAGTTTTCCCGTATAACTGCAAGGCAATCTCTTCTATTGTATCTTGTGTTATCTTACAATGTCATCCCACTCTATATATAATGTATAATATCGTTATGTATACTTGTAGTAAGTAGGTAAATTCTTTTTTATGTTGTTAAATAAAGATTTTTCTTTTATGAGGTTTTATACCCTAGTATCTACGCACTTGTTTAGTTTTTATATGTATAATGTCAAATGTCAACACAAAATAATAAAAAATAAAACTTAAGTTTGGTATTATTCCACTGCCTGTAATATAAAATCGTCGTATCATTGAATTAAATTAATTTGCAGTGATGCTGTTCTAGTGTTCTCTAGAATATTACACTAATTAGGTACCTATTTGTTCGTAACTGTTGTCAGACCGAAGTCTCAAGTCTGTAGTTGATACGTATTTAGATACTTATGTAGTTAAAGTTCTTCTTCTCTGTCCAACTAACTAACTACTACAACTCACCAAATTCTAAAGCCAGCACTTCAAATGACGTATTTGTGCAAATATTCGCCTTACGCCTTGGATAATAAAAAAAATTACCCTATCTGTATGGAAATAAAGTCGATTTTGTATTATCCAAAAAGGCGAATATTTGCACAAATACGCCATGTGAAGTGTTCAACTTTTAGTAATCTGTTTGCAATTAACGTGGTTAGTGGGTAATCCAAAACGAGCCGGGTCAGCTCATGTCCGATTTTGAGTTACGTATACCCTGTTCACAAATAAGATTAGACATAAACACAAACCTTTTTTACAGTCCCTTCAACCGATTTTGACTTCTATTCCGTAGGCTTAAGGATGACATTAGAGGCAAAAAAGTGGTTACAATAACAACTGTTTACTGCAGTTGCCATTTGTCATGCTACCAACGCAATATGAGTCAAAATCGGTTGAACGGACTGTAAAAAAGGTTTTTGTAAATGTCTTATCTTATTGTGAACAGGGTATAGATACCTACTACCTACTATTATTTAATCTAAGTGCCGAATATTTTTATAACCAAGAGATTTCTTAAATTCAACACACTCGGCTTCAGTAGTTCCTTCCACTTCAAAAGTCAGCATTCAAATAAGCCCAAAGATTAATGATCTTTCAAGACAATGCCGGGCAATCAATTTATTCTTATTTAAGTCAATGGCATCATTTGTTATCCCGTAACGAGTCTGTGTCACTCACTACTTCCTACATTATCTAAACGACGAGGAAGTGAAACCACTTCCTTTGTGCAACGAAAGTAAGGAGACATTGCATCACTTCGCCTCACACTTCACCTGCAAATATTAGTAGGTATGGTATATTATTAGGTAGGGTTTTCCCGTACGGTACATTTTATATCGTGCTACATATTTTGGACACCAATAACTTATTATGTAATGTAATAGGCACTTGGGTACTAACAGTTACTTAAACAGAACGTTTTCAGATCATAATTCTTATTAAACATTTATTTGCCAAGAAAAATGACAGTATTGTTAAGACATAAATGTAATTGCCTCGTCGAGAAAAAAAAAACCAACTCGCCAACTTGTTCTAATAAATATTGTCAAGGCGGACATAACAAACATTCGAACGTGTAATGGTGAATATTTAACAACCGCAACCAAAACAAAACTTAAGGTGGTTTGCGTAACGCGCATGTATAAAAAATATTGCGCCTTTGACTTTGTTCGCCATGACTAGAACCATTGTGAAATATCAATGCTACGTTTTAGTGAAACACTAGCTATGCCCGCGACTACGTCCTCGTGATTTATCTTCCAAAACACAGATATTAAAAAAAAAATATGGCCTTTATTCTTCAGGATGATGTAGCTTTCTATTAGCGAAAGAATTTTCAGAATCGGACCAGGAGTTCCAGAGATTAGTGCGTTCATACAAAATAAAGAACAAACAAACTTCAACTTTATAATATTAGTATATAGATGACCACAGGATCATCGTCTGCGTCTTCTTAATTGCCTTGAACCAACCGCGCGATATGCTTATCTACATAGCTATGTGCACTGATTATTCCACTGCCTGATGGACAATAATAATTCTCTGTAGGGAAAGTAGGTGGCAGAGCGTTGACCCCATTCGAGTTGTGTTTACACACAGGCACCACTGTGGGCGTACGTACTCAGAATTCATGATTGAACCAAGAAAATTCAGTGTTAGAATATTCCAAAAGTGAATGGCGCAAGAGAAATCACAGATTTGTTTGCTCCCAAGTTTCTATTTTCGGATGATTGAGTAGCTTGAAGCGATGTTACTTTTTTTAGCGGATTGCACGAAGAAGCTCAGTTAGTGCTCTATAAAACTTGTATGTAAACGTTGTTCGTGAGTTCAAGAAAACGTGACATGGATACCTCAGCAATCGTGATGGACATACGATACACTACTCGCGGATTTTGAATTCGACGAGTGCCAAACCTCAATCATCGTAGTAGAATACAACGATGACTGATGGTCTAAAAATATACCCCGCTACGGATGTAAATGTGTTGACATATTTAACGCTTTGAAAAAATTGCATACTTAGCTCTAATGCCGTCAAAAAAATCGACTTCCAATATCGAGAAAAGTACGCAGTTTCAAATAAGTCATTTAGACGACCTTATTAAACGGAAAGTCAATTTCGGCAATGGAGGCACAAATTTAATCTTGCGTCGTTTAGAAATCATCTAACCAAATCTAACACAATTTTCTGGCAAAATTTTCATCAAAGAAGTAATTTGACGGTTAATTTGGTTTAATTGTCTTGTTTGGTTTGAGAATTGCTTATCCTTACTAATATCATAAATGCGAAAGTGACTTTGTTTGTTTGTTACGCTTTCACGGCTAAACTACTGAACCGATTTTAATGAAATTTGGTACAGACTAAGCTTGGACCCCAAGGAAAGACTACGCTAATTAGTTTAGTACTAGACTACTTATAAACCACAAGCTAGTTTATATTGTTAGAATTAATGTTAGAAATCGCTCTTTTGACCTGCTTTCGAACATCAATCTTCTATTACCAATGCGTTTTGTTGTTTCTCGCTGTAACAGCTGTGAAGCTTCCCCAGATCCAAATTAATTTAGTGACTACCAACTTCTGTATACCCACCCACCACGTGTTCCCTTTACGAGATTTAAAATAAGTATGCGATCGGATTTAGAGTGTTGCTTACTCATCCCGCATGCGCGAATGCAACTTGCAGCCATCTTGGTTTACTCACAAAGCGACGCGTTAAAATTAAACCACAGTTATGGGATAATGGTCCAATTGAAACGGCCAAGCGATTAATGGGCCAAGTTATGGAGACCAATTAATCCTGATGGGTTGGGCAGGGGGTCAAGTTCTGAACAATGGAAAGGTTTATTTCTTTGAATTCTATTTACAGGGTCTTCATCCAGCCATACTTACACATTATAAATACAAAAATAAGACGACGAGCTGGTATGAAGATAGCTTAACCCTGGGGAAGGACACAGGCTAACCCGACTTCAAAAAACGAGGAGTTTCTCCTCAACTGGCCTGTCGGTTTTCTATCGGTTGCATTATGGGGAGTGTGCGACGGAATTGCCTAATTTAATTCCGCCGAGCCCGTTCCATCATCGGACCACAAGACGTACGGCGATGCGCCACCGGTACATGGTGGACATCCCACCCACACGCACAAAACGTTTTGGGAACACATTCATTGTGCGGATTCTAAGGAGTGGAATTCCCTGCCTGAGTCTGTGTTTCCTGATAGCTACAACCTGGGAGTCTTTAAGTCAAGAGTGAATAGGTTACTTTTAGGCAAGCGTGCTCCATCTTTAGACCGCATCATCGCTTCCCATCAGGTGAGATAGTGGTCAAACGTATGCCTATCAATAGTTAAAAAATAAATAATAGTTTAAAAAAACTAAAAACACGCTTTTTATAGAAAACCAAACTAAAAAATAGAAAATAAATTTTAATAAATTTAAATTAAGAAAAGTGTTAAAAATTTCAATAAATATAAATAAATAATAGTGTGAATAAAAAAAAAATATTTTATTTTAAAAAAAGCGTGGGGTGCATGGTGTCAATAGTTATAAATATTTTATTGACAGATTTGAGTAGAGTGATTATCATTTTGATAATATCTGAAAAAGCACCCCACGCTTTTTTAAAAATAAAATATTTTGTTTTTTATTCACACTATTATTAATTTATATTTATTGAAATTTTTAACACTTTTCTTAATTTAAATTTATTAAAATTTATTTTCTATTTTTTAGTTTGGTTTTCCATAAAAAAGCTTGTTTTTAGTTTTTTTAAACTATTATTTATTTTTTACTTTTTAGTTTGAAAAATGGAATAATTTTATCAAATTAGTGTATTGTCATCGGTCCTCGATAAATCTACAAAGTTTGAACGAAATCTGGCCGTTTAAAGTGGGTCAAAATCGCGCCCAAAGAAGTCGGTTACAAACAAACATACAAACATACAGGTGAAGCTAATAAAAAGCGTGTAAAAAACTAGACTGTATGTTTCTTTCGACTTCCGAGACTGAAGTCACATGTATTCTGTGCTAAAGTACTTACTTCGGCGCCTGCATCCGCTATGTAACCGACCGACATGTAGGCGGACGAACTTGCGTGCAAAAGCTAGTCCTCTACTATATTCTGCCAGCTTATAGGTACCACTGTGATGTGATTACGGTACCGCGGGTTCAATCTACTTAATTGAAACACTGTTTTCCTTATTACTTCGTATATTGAGTTAATTTTTTTTTGCTAAACTGCCTTGTCAGCCCCCTTGGTGCTTTATTTCTAAATTAAAACAGAGTTTATCTCATCGGTACAAAGTAATAAAATAAGGTTGTAAAAGGCTAAACCCTGCCTGGTTTAGCCCTCCTAACGTTATACTTTTTTCAGAAAATGTAGACAATGACAAAATTCAATGATTCACTATATACTCGGTTCCGGGATATACGATGTTATTTTTTATTCGTGTGAAATATGAATGTTTTAGGTATAAAATTAGACCACGCGCGTATTCACCGCTTTTCCTCTATTTCGTTTTGTCGCCGGTCATTGCCGGTTCTTTGTCCCGATGTGAGTCACCAGTCATCCGCACTCAACCTCCTCTTTACCACGGAAGATGGAATGAGGAAGGACAAAGTTTTTGTTGCCCCCTCAATATGTTTCATAATAGTCCTTTGTTGATCTCAAACATTGAGAATGTTTTTTTGCGCGCTTTATTTGGCCCACTGCCAAAACAATGCATTACACTATCATGGACAGTTAAAACAATTCAGTATTAAATCGGTTTATTAGGTTAAAAACTGTCCTGTATTTGTTTAAGTATGTTAATAAAATTCGTTCTATAAACGTTTTTAAAACTGTGTTGACATTGTTCTATGCGCGTCATTAATGTGCGGAAAATATGCCCTTATTCTATTTCTTTAGAAATTAACTTTTACCATATTCCTTTTCTGATTAACATGCTTAATTCGGTAAGGATCAAGTGATGAAAACGATTCTTGCTGTACTGGCTCCACTGCAGCCAATTTGACTTAAAAACTATGGCTTTCAGTTTTGAGGGTTACCGTTTTTCTTGATAGTCAAGCACGAGTGCACTGACTCAAAAATATTCGATTCGAGAGTCTATTTTCGAAGTTAGATAAAGACAAACTAAACAAAAATTATGTGCAGATCGTGTGTTTCCAATTAAGAGGTCTATCTAATTTATGTTACGGGTTCATCCGCGGGCTCATGCTATATCCTCCGGTACTCGGAAACTGCTAGACTAGCATTGTATTGGATTCTAAGAGCACGTATGCCTAAACTCGAAACTATTGTCACAAAGCATTCCTGGCGAATAAGAACGTGACTCTCAGAATGTTCTAAAAAAACTGTCGCTGAACCACCTTCAAGAAGTTCTCATCCTCTTCCTCAAGTATTAAAAACGTCACAATAAATTTCTTTGAATTGTTTTGTTTGCAGCTTTCCGCATTATGTTAGTGTTTTGGTGATTAGAATTTTAAATTGACTTTATGTTTAGAATTTCAAATTAAACTTCGATGCGCTTAGCATAGGAGTGGCCAATTTTAGGTCAGGTTGTCTAATATAAATGATCTATCTAACGCAATATGTGCGTTGTAGTAAGTACCCACATTCAATTGTTATAGTAACAAAGAATCGCGAATAGCGAGATCGTTTTGTCTATTAAAATTCCGTTACAAAACCATACCGTTAGTTTTATTCTATGTTGAGCGGTATTGCAGCTTCGTGTTGCAATTTAGCTCTGGGCTCCGTTAATAATGATGGACTTACTGACGTTTGTATTACACAAAAATATGAGTACAATTTCGTTGAGAACTCTTGATTGAACTGTAATGCGTTTTTTGAACAATAAAACCTTAACCTATACCCTATGTTTATTAAAATAAAATCCATGTTGTATTATTCGAATAAGGCGAGTATTTGCACAAATACAACATGTGAAGAGCCAGCATGATATGTTGTTTAATGCTGGCACTCACACTGTCACACATGGCGTACTTGTACTAATATTCGCCTTATTTGGATAATACAAAATTTGCCCTAATGGTATTCAAATACGCCATGTGAAGAGCCAGCATAATAATTATGTTGTTTAAAATTAAAGTTTGGCACACAGTGTCATCCATAGTGCCTGTTTGTTAATTGACAGTTGCCAAATATTATGAAAATACACATTATTTGGTTCATGCCCATGATTTTCTTTTGTATTATAACCATTTTCTTACCAACAACGTTTTGTTCCACTGACGCAGTAATATAAATCAGTGGAGAAAACAAATCCATTTGTATTCGTGTCTGAATAAATCTCAGTCATCTGAAATGGCAACACAATTAGTAATCTTTACGTCGCCGATGCCATTTGTAGAATTATTTTACGGCAATTAGAGTTAAGTAACATTCGTTTAATTAAAGATTGCGGAAAAAATACTGTTGAAGATTACGTGCGATGGATGGTCAACTATTGGCTCACTCTAGTTAGCCGATTAGATGAGCACAGCAAAAATGCTGTTTGTGTAAGATAACTTCTTTGTTATTAATTACGGATCTGTGTCAGTTATGTCAGAGGACCCTTGAAGTCAACTGATAATGACTGAATAGACCGATGGTTCGAGAGATTGAAACTTTGGTCCATGCATTGATTTCTTAAGGCTCATTTTCATTGGTCGTTAACTCAGTCGTTATACAGCATGCGGGGAGTCCCCGATTACGGGTTATCGACTAATAAAAGTAGGCTATCTATATCTCGGTCGATACATGGCATGCGGGTATTCGCAGCACGCGTCCTAACTACCAATGAAATTCATCGGTTGGTGTAAAGCAAGCGTGATGCGGGGGACTCAGTTTACGAGTTTACTCTGGTACCTACGTTTGCTCAGTCCAACTTTTTCAAAACAAATGCGCGGTGAAGAATATCAAACAACCCGCAAGCGAGCCCTATCGACTAATGAAGACGGTTATCGCATGCTGGCCCTATGGCATGATTAAACAGAAGTCTCTCGTACTCCGCATGCGGGCCTACCGACTAATAAAAACGATCACAGCATGCGGTCCCTATGGCATGCGTGAACAGAAATCTCCCGCACCCCGAATGCGACCAATGAAAATGAGCCTTTACGTCGAAAAGTTGCTAAATCAGCATTGTATTCTTATATAATAAAAATAATATTGATTTAAAACGTACTTACATAGAAGAAAATATTTAAAGAGCCTTTTGTTATTCTTACATAAACTATCTGCTTACGCATTGTTTTTACTCGTAATGTATTAGGTTATCTTATAACAGACTGTTGTGTAACAAAAATAAAACGATTCAGCGATTGACACATACGGGTACAATGGTACATATCTACATGAATAAGTAGCGACAATTAATGTGAACTATGTCAGACCGTGAAGGTGACGATATTTAAATTTACACACATCTTTTCTCCTTTTGAAAACAGTTGCTGGATGGAAATAAAACGAAGCGCTATATTGTGTGCGCAGGTGTGAGGAAAATGGGTCGATGTACTTGTGCATACCACTTTAGTAGGATTTATAGCCAGTACATTGTAACTACAACACGTGGGTTCGAGTGCTTGTCTAGCTCATCGCAGAGCGAGTCATACATCATAACGTGACAAGATAAGAACTGGCCCAGTACGAGTCGGACGCGCACATGAAGGGTTCAGTACATAGATCTATGGTTCAGTACCACCTTAAGGCTGCTCTCTCAAAAAAAGCTTGAAAGAAGCATGCAGATGAAGCAACTTTTCGTCGGCATTTCCAGAGAAATTACATCTGAAAAAAATTGTTAGTAATCTACATGATATGATACGTAATTTGGTTTAGCCACAAATTTTCTATCGGTATCACTTAATAAGAAAAAATAACCCTTTCCTTGCAGTCGGGGTAAAAAATGTCAAATCACCCCCAAATCATTGAGATGAAACCATTTTACTCCTTAATTTCTTATCAAAAGAGTATAAAAAAGAGTATAAAAAAAATATCTACTGATTTGCAATACGAAGGAAAATGATTTGGTTTTGTTACTTTTTACAAATATGTATTATTATTATTACAATAAATTAAAAATGCGTCCGATTAAAGACGCATTTTTCACCCCCGCATTCGTCCAAAAATTCAGTACGGGCCAAATGCTCAAGGTTATTGGCATGTATACAAGCCATAAAATATTTAAAACTTCACACGTTTCTTAAGAGACCCCTCTAATTTTAACTTTATTACCAACTTTTGCCGTCGACTTCGTCCGCGTGAATGTCGGTTGTTGCGGATGCAGACAAAGTCGCGGATTAAAAAGTCCTATGTCCTTCCCCTGGGTTTAAGCTATCTTCGTGCCAAATTTCATTAAAATTGATTCAGCTGTTTCATCGTGAATGCGTAACAGACAGAGTAACTTTCGCATTTATAATATTAGTATGAATATGGACTATTGTTTGTTGTTATAGGGGCCATAGTAATACACACTTAACAATTTCCAGTGTGTACAGCCCTTTGATAGATGGATAGAATGACAAACAGCGAGCGGAGTCTTAGCAATAGCACAGTTATTAGTACTACCGTACGGTAGCAACACGCCCCGCCTCCCTCTGGAACACTGTACCTCACCTCTTCCCGCGTCGAACCTGCTCTCGAAACTGCTTTTAGTTCTCGCGGCGCGTAGACACGCACACACACGCACGTATTTGTACAGTCTGTTATT
This sequence comes from Charanyca ferruginea, assembly GCA_947361185.1. Lineage (NCBI taxonomy): Eukaryota > Metazoa > Arthropoda > Insecta > Lepidoptera > Noctuidae > Charanyca > Charanyca ferruginea. The sequence goes on along the minus strand of OX376074.1, from coordinate 5,372,131 downwards.
TTGGTAGTAGTGTAGGTAATTCAATCGTTTCGTTTGTATGGAGTATTTAGGTGTGGCAATAGGGTCACGCTTGAGCACTCTTTGAGTACGGGACCCTAAGAAGCGTGAGACATGCTTTGCAGTTGGACCTTTTATAGAATGAACTACTCATTGAGGAGATTTACGAATTGGGTTAAAGACTTTGTGTTCGTGTTCACACTGAAAACGTTATTAGCGCTGAAGTTCAGAAACTTAAACCCCGGTAGTACCTCCCCACCTACCTACCCGCCCATGTTCCTGCGATGAAGTTAGTGAAATTATTCTATTGTATTGAGAGTCAAACGATGCGATGTAGTTGATGTTTTCCTGTTTACAAACTGTGTGAATGTTGAGACCGTTGACTTAATAATAGCCTGTTGCCTGCTTTAATGTAGGATATTTATAGTTTATGTATGTTGCCTTTACCAGGATCTCTGTAATGAGAAGGAGCTCGTGCATTACAAAAGAAAAGTACATAAGTACATAACAAAAGTATATACAGACGAACATAGAACCTCCTTTTTAACCGACTTCAAAAAAAAAAGGAGGTTATCAGTTCGACCCGTATGTTTGTATGTATGTATGTTTGGCCGCGATTATCTCCCGTTTGGCTGAACCGATTTTGATGCGGTTTTCAGAAAAGTGTTTGTTACATTCTGGAGAAGGTTTTAGTATACAACAAACTGAAATTTATTTAGCGCTTTTTGAAAAAAAAAAACAACAAAAACCGAGAAGACGTTTTCGTTTCTTCCATCTTTCCATCTTTGGAGAACTTTCAATCTCTGTTTTAACTGTGTTGCCGTTCCTTAATGGATTTGGGTGATAATGAGGCACTGAAAAGTGGAAAATAAAAACTTTTTTGAAAAAAGAGAACCGCCTTCAACAAAAACTAAAAAGTGATAAATAACTTTAGCACAGAACACACATGACTAGTTTCGGAAGTCGGTGGCAATACAAACTAACAAACAAAACAAAGCCACCGACATCCGAAACTAAAGTCATGTGTGTTCTGTGCTAAAGTTATTTATCACTTTTTAGTTTTTTTTGTTTAAAATAAGAATGTCTCCTTAAGATATGTAACGTTAAAAGTTGTATGCATTTGGTATGCAACCGGCACCGTTATGTACATATATGGTATCGATGGAACACTCTTTTGTAGAGATATAAGATATGTCATTCCAATACATTTGAATGAAGTAGAACATAGTTGTTTATATTCGACTGACAGACGGCTACTCATCATCTACCTGGCCTTTTCCCAGTTTTGTGGTCGGTTTCCAGTTGTAACCTGATGCAGTTGAATACCAGTGCTTTACATGGAGCGACTACCTATCCGACCTTCACAACTCAGTTACCAAGTGTACTCTAGACTGGTATATTTGAATTTTTGTCAGAAGGTCGTTAGTAAATTGATAAAGATTACGCGTCGTAGATAAGATAGGAATTTGATAACAGATTAGATAACGGTTTATGCAGTTTTGTTTAAGTTTAGACACGCGGGTTGAAGACGTTATGTTATGTTTCGTCATATTTAATCCTTTCCGTGCCGTGACGCCAGTCGGCGCAGGGCCTAAAGGCCAAAATGTGCCCAGCAAGCCACGGTTAACACAGCGCAGTATATTGAGTGCTTTCCACTAATAATGCGAATAATGCTGCCATAAATATGGCTACCTACTGGGCCCAAGTAGTTTTACAAGAAGAAAAACCATCGACTCGAAAAGAAGAAAAAGCCACCGTCAGGAATACACGACGGATTTCTATTCGTAATTCGTACCTTGGCGCTCAGGGCACATTTTTGATTTTTAACGTGACGAACAAAAGCCTTTTAGTAGACATTGAATGTGTGTTTTTTTTTCTTTATTTTTAGGGACTTTATTCTTTTCTGAGTTTATTTAAATAGTGGGGATTTCTGGAATAAACCCTTTTGTCCTTATAAGGCATGTCGAATTGAATGTGTTAACTACACTTTTAAAAAACGAAATCTTAGCTGATAAGTCCTTAAAATTGTTGTGAAATACACACAGAAGATTACACAACTGTGCTGCTATGTTATCCAATATTAGGAGGTGATAAAACAAAACAAAATAAAAAGGTAAAACGTGTGCTCATATTTTTTATGTAGCACAACTTGATCGATTGCGTCTTACTTATTACGCTTACCGTGTCGAAAATGTAAAGCAATGTTATTTTGTAAAAGTATTTATAATTATCACTTTGCCCGCGACTTCATCCGCGTGAATTGTGTGGCGGGTCCCTAATGTGTTGAGTGTTGATAATAGAAAAAAGACAACTTCAAAAAGTAAAAAATAACTTTAAATTCGCTCTCTCTTAAAGATCATCGAAATCGGACTACACTGAAAAAAGCTACGCGTGGTCAAATAAACATTAAAAAAATATATTATACTAGGTTTTGCCCGCGACTTCGTCCGCGTGAATGTCGATTATAATAGTGGATGCAGACAAAGTTGCTGTATAAAAAGTAGCCTTCTAAAAATGTCCTTCCCTGGGGTTTAAGCCATTTTCATACCAAATTTCGTCAAAATCGGTTCAGCCGTTACATCGTGAAAGCGTAACAGACAGAGTTATAATAGCGCATTTATAATTTAGTATGGATATATACGTGTCGTATTGAGAACCTCCTTTTTTTTTGGAAGTCGTTTGTAAATATACAACATCAGGGGTAACATAGCTTCCTATGAAAGAAATAATTAAAATCGGTTTAGAATTTTTAATACTTCATTACAAACAAACATACAAAAAATCAAATCTTTTTGTTTTATTATATTATCTATACTAATAATACAGGTATATAAGTTTTTATTTCTTAACTTAAAATTCTTATGACGACTGTCAATAATTTTTTTGTACTTTCTTATCTTTTTTCCTTACATTATATTCGTGATTCAAAATTATTTTGCGAAGCTTTGTTTACGTCAAATTCTGCGAAACTGTAATTTGGGATGTTGGCATGAGTCATCAGTAGTCATCACGTATCTTATACGTTGCTGGACTAGAATATTCAAGACTAAGGGCCTTACCAGAATCATTCAAAATTGAATTTTCAACGCTTTGCTCAGCGCTAAGAGTTGAAAATCCAATAGTGGGAATTACAAAGTATGTAGTTTAAAATAATACTGCTTTAAGATCGTGATAGGCTCCCAGTTTTCAAACATATTTTGGTTCCCGTAAGAAACAAAAACCCATGACGCAGAAAGTGTAGTTTTCTGTTTGAAAATTCGTTTAGAATTTTAATAAAAGATGCATAGGTACTGGCAGTTAATCAATACTTTGTCATCTATTATTTACATAACTTTCCATTCGCTTTATCGCGTCAATGCACATACATTGATAAAAATATGGCAAACACTGATAACCCTCTGAATGGCCAATAACAGCTATCGCGATATGACTACGTCAATATACATTTCTAAGGCCCAGTTGCCCTAAAACTTAACTAGACTTATTTGCTGACACGAGGTTAAATTACAAAATATGTCAATGTACAGAGGCCAGCACATCAAGCTACAAGAATCTGTCAAATGACAATGCCAGATCCTGTCCCACCCATGTACAGAAAAAGTAACCCATGTACAGAAAAGTAAATTAATGAAAATAATTGTAATGAATATAGAACCTTTCTATACTAAATTGTTTTTCTTTAGAACTTGCGGATTACGAAATACCTACCCACAAAATATAAACTCATTTTACCTAAAATACAATTTAACCTATAACCAATGTCATTATTGTTTTTAGATTTAAACGGAAACCACAAGTTCTACAGTCACTCAGACTAATGTTTAGTTATCAGCAATAAGTAAACAGTAAGATGTTACATATTGCACATGACTTTTATTGAGTGGGGCAAAGTTCTATAGAGTTTCTGGCTTCCTTTCTTTTAGATCGATAGATTTTCAACTTTATTGTAAAAGTATAAGGTTCATAATTCAATTAAGAAATTTTGACTGTTTGCTATGGCTTGATGTGCTGGCGTCTGTATATCAGCGTTGCCAAACGTCCCAATTTTTTACTTAAAACTGAAAGTCTTTGTTCTTGTGTCTTAAAACTGTATAAAAGAAAAGGAATCTTTAAAAGCAGTTACAGAACGGTTGCAGAAGCAGTAGCAGGTGTAGGTACAGAAGACTTCAAAAAATAAAATACAAAACTGTAATAACGTTCTTATTTTACTGTTGTATTATGTCCCGCTTTCATAAAATGAGTCCTTATGTTTATTAATGAATTGTCATTATTATATATTTAATATTGAATTATCATATATTAATCTATATATGTATGTATTTACAAAAAAAAAATGTATTTGTGTATGTATATCAGCTGTCTGACACCCATAGTACAGGGTCTCCCTAGTTTGGGGTCAGATGGCCGTGTGTGAAACTGTCCACACATATTATATTATATTATTATTATAATTATTTACCAATAAAAATATTGGCAACGCTGTATATACATGTCAGGGCCCGTGTTAGCAACTAACTTGGAGTGAATTATGATAACCCGGCCTGGCGCAAGCGGGCCTAAGAGAATGTATAAATTATCTTTATACCATCAAATTATAGCAAATTAAGTCCTTCCCACTCTAGTAATTACGGCAAGGGATAATGGCCATTCACAAAAAATTGCCAGTTTCGCGGCCAGATGTCTGTTCGAAACATTTGTGCAAGGTCGGGGCAAAGACAGATGGGGTACCTGAAATTAAGCGAAATGTATCGACAGGCTGTCGATACATTTCGCGTAATTTACCAAAATATGACTAGGCTACTTTTGTACGGAGTCCGTTCAAAAGTAGCCTAGTCATATTTTGGTCAATAATTATGTAAATTTTGTAGACAGGATATATACATAGGCTTGTGGTTAGTCAGTTTCCCGTCAAATTGATATTGGTTTTGAAATCTCTTACGAGATTTTGATTTTATATTTTGTACGTTAAAAATGACAAGACTAATACTGAAGCTCTCTGCCGGCAAAGTAAAGGACTAGAGAGAAATACCGAAAGAGCAAGCAATCGAGGGCTATTTTATAATTCGAGATTTTATTGTAGATATTGTTGAATTTATTTTTCAATTTAAATAAATCCTGAAGGAGAAATGAATGACAACAGAATATCTTCAAACAAAATCCTATTTGTTGAACGAGCAACATCTTGATTGCATGTTATCTTTTGTATTTTTTTTATATTACTTAGCACGGTCTAAAAATTGCTTTCAAAATTATGTTATGCTGTAATGTAAAACACAGTAATTGTTATGTTTTAGTCTAACATGTAATATGAGTGGGGTATAACTACTCCTTTCATTTTGAACTTTGGTTAGGTATAATATTTTACTTTCCAACAATATTATTACGTTAGACTGTGAATCTTAACTCTTGTAAGTAGATTACATTTAAGTGTCGAGATAAATGTAAGTAGGCAAATGAACAGATAATAAACGTTGATGTAAATATTATGCTCGTCTCTCGCTCCTTGTAATGGGGAGAGAAAGAGACTGCAAAAGTTAGCAGCATCGCTTGAAGATACAGGATTCTCATACACCATTATTTAGGTCGTAAATGCCATCTTTAACATGAACTTGCCACGAATGTAGCCCTTATGGTACCCACGAAGAGCGTGTTATGGCTTGATTGAGTAAAATACTCCATCGTAATGTAATTACAATCCCGACCTTTAAATGCTACTTGCTCAATTTAATGCATTACCCTATGTTTGACTTTGTAATGGGCCCATAAAAAATATTTATTAGATTTTTTTTATTAAATACATTCCTATGTTGTGAAATAACATACCACACATATACACATTGATTGGGTGTTGATTAGTTACTTTTTTACCCGACTACGGCAAAGCCAAAGGAGGGTTATGAGTTTGACAGGCTATGTATGTATGTATGTATGTATGTATGTATGTATGTATGTATGTATGTATGTATGTATGTATGTTCATCTGTACGCGCATAGCTCCTAAACTACTTATCAGAACTGAACAAATGAGGTATCGTTAGAAGCGTCTTGATCGTCCGCTGGTTATAGGCTATATGACGTATCACCGAATCCAATGTGGCGCCCTCTGGCGGACAAAAAAAACAATATTAAAAAAAAATTAAGACAATCATACCGTGTTTGGTATCATTGGAAAGGGGTTCACTAGTACATTTCAAATTTATATAATATTTAGTGGTAATTTGTCACAAATTATTGTAAAAAAAAGGAAAGATTACCAAATAAAGTAAGATACGCATACCGTGTTTAGTATCATTGGAAAGGGGTTCACTAGTACCTATTAAATATATAATACTTAGCTGTGACTCCAAAATGGTTTAAATAAAAATATAAAGTTTAAAAACTAAAACCCGACCACAACAAAATGTGATCTAAAAAGTACAAAACAAGAAAATATTTCACACAGAAATCAAGACATAGGTACAAAATGGTCAAGGTAAGCCGTGGTTGCATGCCATTATATTCATGTTCATCGCACTCATATGGGATACAGGCATGCAACCACGGCTTACCTTGACCATTTTGTACCTATGTCTTGATTTCTGTGTGAAATATTTTCTTGTTTTGTACTTTTTAGATCACATTTTGTTGTGGTCGGGTTTTAGTTTTTAAACTTTATATTTTTATGTAAGTAACTTGCAATCTTTTTAATAATAAACAGAGTGTATGGAAGGGAGCATTCTGGGTATAAAACTGCAAGACTGGGTTAGAAATAACACCATCCGTTCCACTACAAACATAACTGACGTCACTCGGAAAGCTGTCATGCTGAAATGGAATTGGGCTGGACACATCTGCCGCATGTCACACGATCATTGGGCCAAACTCACGACCCAATGGCTCCCTCTACATGGCAAGCGACATCGCGGCAGGCCCAGGCGCCGGCGGAGATGATGGGATGATCTGGATTCCTTCGACAAAGACTGGTCCCAAATAGCCCTTAATAGAGAGAGTTGGAAGGAGAGTAGAGAGGCCTTTGCCCTGCAGTTGGAAAATCCAGGCTGAAAATACATAAATAATTACATAGTAGAGTAGTTCATTTTATTTTACCGTTTACATCAATAGGCGTTATCAAAGACACGATCTAAACAACGTAATTACCTAGTACACACCCTACAAACCGAGCAATAAATATTTATTTAACTGTAAAGACAATTTCGCTATAAAACATTAAGTTACGGGTAGGTACTAAAAGCACAATTTTCACTCCTAAATGACGCACTGGTTCAACCAAAAACAATCACATAAGTAGGTAGGTACTATATCTCGCATCTCACCAAAACTTTTCTTACAAGAACAAACTGAGCCTTCGAGAGAATGAAAAAGGTCAAACATGTTTTCAATGCCAAGGTCACGAGTATCGATCGACATAAAAATGTACATAACTGCGTATGTACTCACTAGGTACCACATGAAATATCGCGTGACGTGCCGACGAGGACTAAGCAAACATTTTTTCAGGCAAAGATTCCTTTAGACATATTTCTTCTGACGTTCTACTGAAAGAAACATAAAACAGTTTTATTACGTACCTTGTTATTGACCTTGTAGGAGAATAACTGAAGTTTATGAGATCAATTACTGAGAAATAATAACTAGGAAAAACATACATAAAACAATTATTGACAGTAATCTTCACCATTGTTTCCGAATCAGGGAAATAAAAACTTGAGTGTGAGTGATGAGTGCTCTGTGCTAACACTGCACTTTTCATCACTATTGGACCGTAATGTGCACCGAATATGGGCCAAGACGGCAAGAGGCCCATTATCATGTATTTGGGGACTACTTGCCAAAGCGTTAGCTACCCTTTCACTTGAATCATGTATGTACATATAATTGGAGTCGAATTGCGAAAGAGAATAGAACAGGTATGGGGAAATAGATTTCGAACTGGGCCATGTAAAATAATTACAACATTTCCGCGGGCCAAGGAGCATTTATTTATTCTTACAAACTAAACAAAACTCGTAAAACGCACTCGAGATGATGATCAGTCATCCTATTCTTTAATTTGATTTTGCGAAGAGACATTGACGAAAATACTAATAACCCGAACATAGAAATTGAGTGTGTCTAAATTGGGGAATTTGGATTTTGGTAGATTTTTGTGTATTATTGTTAAAAAGCTGCTTTCATGTTTCATCTCATTGTAGCTCAATGCACATTTGAATGGTACATGGTGGCACCTTGCTCTTATGTTTTTAGCGCTCATATTCGAATATGGAAGAGGAGGCCTATGTTCAGCAGTGGACGGCAATAGGCTGATATGATGATGATGATGATTCGAATATTATTCGAGCCGATTTAATGATGACGGGTTATAGTCACGGGCCGGATTGAATCTTGTCGTGGGCCGCAGGTGGCCCGCGGGCCACCATTCTCCCATCCCTGGAATAGAACATTTCATCTTTCTGCAAAATCTTTAATTCTATGTAAGATTATAGTTAAGTTTAAGTGGATATAAAATGTATGATAATTTTTCTGAAATAAACAGATTTTATTATTATTTTATTATTATCTGCTTCTCATCTCTAGAGTGTCTCTATTGGCTACGTTTACAACCTTTGCTATCCCCATCCCCAATATTTTCGCAATTTTCACCTAAAACTGATCATCGATTCCGTCTCTAGCGACCTTTAACTCCAACTCAAATATACATTTACCGCGAATTTCATGAATAAGGTGGGTGGAAAGGTCGACCTTCGCCTGAAATTGAGTGAAACTTACGAATCGAGTTACGTACACTATACAAGATTAACTATAGGTTCGTTAGCTTGGGCAACTAGAATCAACTTTATATTTTTTTTATTATGACGTTCAAAAGTGCCTTTTTAATGGTCTAATTGAAATAAATGATTTGACTTTGACTTTGACTTGGAATACTAAACTTTTGCCCGTGACTTCGTCCGCATGAATGTCTTCACGTTCAAGTCGCTTCTTTGTCATATTTTATTGCGATCAGTGGTTTTGCCATGATGATGTTCGTAACCCCAGAAAGACAGACTGGAATTGCTTTCACATTTATAATATTACTGTGAATTCCTGCCTTAGTGGCAATGAAGCAACTGGATGCTGAAACCGGTTTCTCTACAGTATTTTTTGTTGTGCCAAAATGTTTGAATGTTTATTGTCAAGATCTAAGTAGGTATCTACCTAGCACCTAGTTGATATTTAGTTTCATGTGGTCAATGGAACTTCGCTGGTGACCTTGAAAACATTGGTTGTTTATAAAAAGTATAAAAACTCGCGAAAACGTGGCGCCATGCACCACATTGCTTCGATTTAGTTGATGATGACTATTACTTTGGCAATTTGCTAAAACTTTTGATTTAATAATGCAACATTTGGCCATTTACTGAATAGTAATAATAAATCCATGTACACACAACATAACAAAATAATACACTCGTAAAAAAAGTTATTTTAGCGAGATTGTAAATGATTTGAAGTTTAAAGCAGGGTTGTTGCTGATGCATATTTTTTTCACATCAGCGGATGCTGATGTTTCATCATTGACATCAGCGGATGCTGATGAAAAAAACAGAAAATGTAGTGCCCATTTTGAAAATATGTCTAAAGGTTGCACAATTTTCCTTGGTACTTATGAGGACTGTGAGGTAAATACGCGGCGCGAGTAGGTATTTCCAAAAATCCTATCTGTTTCATACAGCTCGCTCTGCCGCAATACAAATACAATATGGCCCTGCCCCCCGACCCGTATCGTGCGAATTGCGGTAGAGAGAGTTGCAAGTGTAGGAGGCAATTACCTATATTTCCTTTTTGAAATACGGTTTTGGACGATAACGTTATTCCCCCTTAAACCTTCACGAAATGAGTCAATTTTGGTCTCATTCGATTTAGTACACTTTAATCTAGGTCTGTACGTTCGCTTTTCAAGTAATTCAGAATGGGTAAGTAATATAATTATAATATAATTACAAAATCTCTAATATTTACAAGATATAACAACTGATTCTACAATTTTGTTTCACATAATGATCAGTTAATATAATAAACCCAAGATACAGGCTTGCCTAGTTTGGGGCCAATGTTTAAATCCTGTGTAATTTTCATGCAATAAAAATGTATTATTATTATTCACATTTATTCATTTTATACACATATTATATTATCTACATTTTTAAATATTGGTAAAAATATTAATAAAAACATTTAAAAATATATAAAATAGTAGCCTATCAGTATCGGGAACAGGGTCCAATCTTACCGGAGGTCAGGGCTCCTGAGAGAGGAATCACCTAACAATACGCACCGTGTCCAGGAGTACCGCTTTCTGAATCAAGCCCTTGGATCCAGCTGCCCAACGAGAGCCTCCTCAGATGTTGCTCGAGGCTCTTGGAAATTAATCCATTGGCCGTAACGACTATCGGCACAATGATTGTTGTATTCACATCCCACATGTCGACAACCTCGCGAGCCAAGTCAAGATACTTTATTTGTTTAGCTTTCTCAGTTTTCACGATGTTCTCGTCATGCGGAACCGTTATATCAACAATCATTGCGCGACGCTCTAATGGATCTATCACCACTATGTCAGGCTTATTGACAATAATAGTCCTGTCAGTGATGATAGATCGATCCCAATACAACGTGATATTGCCATTTTCGAGAACTGGGTCGGGCACATACCTCCGACTCCACAAGCCTGTATTTTAGAGCAAGTTGCTGGTGGATAATCCTAGCTACAAGGTTGTGTCTATGCAAGTAGTCTCCGTTCGCCAGACGAGAGCACCCAGAGATAATATGACGGATTGATTCTACCGGTCGGTGGCATGCCCGACAAATGTCAACCGTGCCGTCCTTCACAAAATACCTCCGGTAGTTGTTCGTCATCATAACTTCGTGCATAATCGCACAGACAAAACCTTCGGTTTCCCCAAAGAGGTCACCGAAACGCAGCCAGGATACGGACGCCAAGAATTCTACATCAGGCCCATGTAGGGCCCGGTAGAAGCGCCCGTGAAGCTCCTTACTCTGCCATACCTCCCTGCGGTCATTAGTATCTAGTACTACAGGTTTGCGCCAGTTCTCGTTCGCTAAGGAGAGCGGGGTGAGGCCCTTGTCCACTAAGACTACATCTCGGTGCATCCCCACGTCGGCTTTAAGGAAATACTCCCTGAGAATCGTATGATAGACCACGCAGCATGCAAACAAGCATGCAACATGCAGCAGGCATGGTTTCTGTCACGGCTCCGGCGCTGCGGGGCCCCGGCGGTCCCACGCGAGCTTATCGTCGCAGATGTGTTTTATGCCCACCATCACAGCTTCGGCATGCTGGCCGGCTAGGCCGGCCAGCCTCAGCTGCTTTTTTCATGAAACTGTAATATTTACAAATTTATTTAATACGTTGAAGTTTAATTTGTGTATTCCTCTTGTTGCAGGTAAGTTGAGACTGTCCATGTATTTGTACATATCATCAGGTATAGTATTTAATCATTGATGCATTTAGCGAATATTAAGTACTTTCTTTAACTGTTTTTTTTTTTATATTTAAACCACGCTATATTTATGTTCCACAAAAAACGCTTATTTATTAAACTGGAGCACAAATATTGTTATTAATACATTAATATCTCAAAAATGTTACTGTATTGACCAAAACAACATGTGATTGATGCCCGTCGTAATTATTTTTGTAGAAAATAAGGACAGTAATTATAGATTAAGAGAAGCTAGTTTCGCCGGTTTCGGTGTCCGCAGGAACGCGACGGGCGGTGTGTCATCCTGTGAAACTCCATGAGAAAGGTAACCGTATGCCATCGAAACTAGTCGGACGAAACTGACAATAGGTACAGTGAGTTAATCCGTTTCTCTCAATCTATAATGTGTATCAATACTCACGGGACAGTAATTGATAAAATGCATGTTACTTTAGTACCTACATAACAGTAGGTATTATATGTACCAATCGAGGGTCAATGATCCCAATTACGTTGCACTTACAAACTAGTACATTGTTGGCTTAGGTAATGACGGGTTACTAATCCATTACCTATGCATCGGATTAATACAATCTGCTTTGAGTATAATTAAAAAAATAGCACGAAGTTAGGATTTGTTTTCTAATTTTGAAGTAATTGAATTCAGAATTGAAATGCATCGTTTTTAAGCTGTGGCGGTGACAGTTTGTTGTCAGGGTGACATAAATATATTATTTGACATATCAGATCAGAAAAAATCATACTCATACAAATATACATAAACTATTCGTTTATTGTATTAGGTTTGTACAAATGTGACTTTACAAAACAAAAAAGACATGACTTATAAATTGTTAATAATTACTTAAGTCCTACTTAGATAACAGAAAACTATCTCTGTTACAATAGATATTATTATTATCAAACTAAAGTAAATAGGAAAGCCAATATAACAATATGAGTCATCACAAACTGAACTGTTTTGATTCTATTCACATACAAACAAAAAGTTGACTCGACCAATAAAATATGAGAAGCACAGTGCAATGCACAGTGAGAAATAAACCGGCTCGGTCATGGAGGTCACCGAGCTCTGTGTGGGCCGCGGAAGCACCTGCAAGCGCGTGCCATGACCGAAAAGGGAGACTACTCTTGAACATATGGGCATGATGTCGATGTATGCCGAACGATATCGTTCGGTAACCTTCTTGGTAAATCTTGAGAAAAATAAATAACAAGCAGGGCTTTGAGATTTAGTTACACATAACATAACACGCGACCGTGACGTCCAAATAGTCTATCTAGCTGATAGTTTAAATTTGAATCGCTGTATCATTTTACTTAAGAGGAAAAAAAAAACAAAATCAAATTACATTTTTCCTCCCACAACCTCAAGATTTTTTAATGAACCAAAGTGGTAACCAGTTTCAAAACACGTCTCTAAGAAAGAAGTCGAAATATTACTAGTGAAACTGTTGCCTCACAAGTCACAACAAACCGTTTGACGTATAAACTCGTTTCCTAGTCGAATGCCTCACGTTACAAACACAATAACTCACTGACACAAATGGTAAACCACGTAATTACATTTTCCTTTAAAGGAGTACTAATTATATCTAGTTTTCTAAAGTTCTCACCCACTGTTGTCCTTTCACTCGTACGTGTAATAATGTACGAAGCGTAAGGGAGACCGAGTACATCATCACGGAAGAGTTTATTTATCGATTGGACCTTGACAGTCTTGATTAATGCTCACGTATCCTAATAGTTGTGTCTGTGCCTATGGTACGGAATACGGATCAGGGTCTGTAGACAAAATCCCTTCACTGTTAGCGTTAACGCCAACGGAAAAATCAAATCGTATGCAGTTGACATATTTGCATCACGTGACAAGCAAACGTCATACAATTTGATATTTCCGTTGGCGTTAACGCTAACAAAAAGGGATTTTGTCTACAGACCCAGGTTTCTTGACTATTGTCCTCCTAATGGTCCGACCTAATGTAAACCCGCTCTCAGTCTTTGCTGTTGATTGGCTTTCTTTCATCTACCTCATGATAACTTCAACTATTACTAGCACTGCAGTAGGACCCCGATTTTAAATCGTTCTATGATTACCAGTTTCAATAACAATTTATTGGTTATTATCTACGATTACGATTGAAACCACTCGTTTCTCTTTCTCTCAGTAAGTTTCTACAACTTGGTCACAATGATAAGCAGCTGATAAATCTCTTTGTTTTACTTGAATTCTCGCATTGTTGTATTCATGACTGGATGCACTAGTGTGTGTAATCATTAATTGCTTCCAATATTATCTGTGGTTTTTACTAGTGGGTAGGTAGGTAGATAAGCGTTTAATTTTGTGTACGATTTACGTTATGAGTTCTAATTATGGCTTCAAATCAAAATCATTCTCCAAATCAAACTGACGGGATTGGCCTGTCGGAATGTTTTGACAGCTAACTACATTAGACATCGTTATTATTTATCATTGGTATTTTATGATTTAATGAAACCTTTACTATTTAATGTAAGTATGTAACATACAACATTCCTAAATGTATTAAAATGTACCCAGTAGTAGAGTTTTAATAATGTTATTTCTCGCAAGCCATTTGGCTCAAATGGAGAAATTATTGGCTTTGGTGTTAGGTAGGTAGATAAGCGTTTAATTTTGTGTACGATTTACGTTATGAGTTCTAATTATGGCTTCAAATCAAAATCATTCTCCAAATCAAACTGACGGGATTGGCCTGTCGGAATGTTTTGACAGCTAACTACATTAGACATCGTTATTATTTATCATTGGTATTTTATGATTTAATGAAACCTTTACTATTTAATGTAAGTATGTAACATACAACATTCCTAAATGTATTAAAATGTACCCAGTAGTAGAGTTTTAATAATGTTATTTCTCGCAAGCCATTTGGCTCAAATGGAGAAATTATTGGCTTTGGTGTTAAGACGCACTCTGGTTCTTATTATTGAGAAACTTCAGCCAGTCCGATTTGTTCTGCTGTATAAGATAAATTGCTTTGATCTGACACAATGCTCGAGAATTGCTGGTCGTTTACTTTTATGATAAGTATGGAGGTAGTACCGTCACGATTGTCTGCCGTTACCAGGAGAGCAGATCTGCAAGTAGGACATCGTGCGCTGTGCCAGTTGTGCTTTAAATATAACAACAACCAAGATAAAGGTTGCAAGAACTGTGTCACCAAAAGCATCGAGTTCTTGTTTTGTAAACTTTTCCTACTAATGCGGATAATCTGATACAACAGCTGCTGCGTTTGTCCCGTTTTTATCACTTCCATTCTAAGGCTTATTTTATTGTATGCATTCTAGTCCACCTTCCATCGTTACACTTCCGACTAGATTCTTTTCATAAACCTCACACAAAAAGGTCGTTTCTAGTTTCTTTGACCCAACGTTTAGTACGGTTTTATTGAAAAGCTTATCGGTAATACTAACGTTTATAAAGAATCATCGAGACGTGAAATGAAACTTGAACGAATACATAGTGAATCGATTTGACTCGGCTCCAACGCTTCCGCAGTTCTCGATAGGTGAAAGTGGTCTAGAACGGTATGATTAGGTGAGCTGCGAGCCTGTGACGATGCTTCAAATAGAACAAAAATAGTACCGCTCGGAATATCTGTGAAAATAAGAAAATGTTCTGAGTTTCTAATCTAATATTAGTAATCGTCTATGCTGCAATGGAAAGAAAGTTTAATTCGATTCAAGAGAAATCAGTTGGAGACAACGTTCTTGTTATGTTCTCATCCTGAAAGTAAATGACGTATGTAAGGTATCTAATAATCACAACGATGGCTATTTTTATACAATCCTGAAAGTCGTGCAGTTAAAATATAACTATTTATTAATACCCCCTTGAACATCATTTGTATTTGTATATTTTGGACACAATGTCCTTTTCGAAGATCTTGAACAGACTTGAACTTTACATAGTAACATAATACTTTGAAATTTTCCCTTCCAATAAATTAGAAAAACTGAAAAATCATTACATGAAAACAAAAATTATGCAATTTATAACAAGCATAACTCTGATAAATGAATTCATATTTCACGTAAACATCCGTTTCGGAATATCTCGACCTTCTTCACACGAATCTTCACGTGGAGTTCATTTAGTTTGATGTCAAGTGTTGTGTTTGAGCGTGCTCCAACGGCCTTGGTCTACTAAAGAGCAAAATTGAATTTAATAAAGCTCTAATCTTCTGAACGATTAACCTTTCAATCGATGGGTTCAATTCGTCAGGAATTGTCATTCATCAGTCATCGGGCTTTTGTTTTATCCTCTCCGGCTTTAAGCGCCCTGCAGGTAAAAGCTCTGGCGCTGGCAGTTAGTTTGACATAATTATAGTTGTTCTGACAATGACAGATAGTAAAATACAATAATGTTGCACTAACTGCCACCAGTCCACCACCCGAGCTTTTGTCTGACGAAACATCCTGCAGTTGTAAAAATAGCATTGGGGAAAATGTAAAGATTACCGTAGTTGTAAACAGTAGGTAATTACCGAATCCTAAGAGCTTAAGATCAAGAATCTAGACAAGTTAATTAAGGAAAATATGAAGAGATAAACACAACATCGTCTATTAATAGCTTAGTTGCTTCTGCGCAAAATGAAAATATAGAAACGTAATGAAAATTAACAGCTCTAAATGCACCGGATATCATCGGACATGTGTTGGTAACAGATTTCAGAGCAACGAGTGTAGTAGAGAGTATGTTTGGTGTACCTATAGCTTCATTGTTCGACTTCAGCATTGAAAGTTATGACAGGAGTTAGGCTCAATTCACACCGCGCCACAGAATTTTGTGCACATTGCAAAAATAAAATATTTATCTAGGCACGAAAAACTGATCGCTTGTCTTCCAACGAATTCTCAAGGAACCATGTGAATTGACACCAACGAAATCCAAACAATTTTGCACCCAACGCGCCGGAATGAATTGAGCTTTAGCAATTGACTGGAACGTTATGAAACTTCATTAAAAGGATGGGAGGACTTTAATTAACTAGAAAAGTAAAACGTTATTCGAAAGACAAGCTTTAGTTGCAAGTTTACCACTCAACTTAGTGGAATGAAAATGGAGATTGTCAATTGCAATTACGATAAAATGCGTTCAAATTTACTTTCAGATCTATTTATTCTAGAAGAACAGCAATTCTTGCGGTTGCAGTCAACAAATGGCGCCTATTAGCTCATTTAAAAATAGCTATTCTAATTACACAGTAGCCGTTTTAAATTCTTGAAGTAGTTTAAAGTAATTGACATTGGCATATTTATACCTGAACTATAAATCAGATAATCGTGCTAGCATTCATACGGAGATAATATCGCCAAAATTATGCGTTATGGAATCTTGATTGAATTTTGTTTTTCTTATTCTAATTGGTTATTTTTGACGTCAATTCATAACCTGTTGAAACTAGGCAAAAAACATTTACCGGTAAGTTGTTTAGTAGGCATCTAGTAGATACCTATCTTTTTCCTACTTGGCATTTATTTCTCACTTCTGATGAGCTGAACGCGAGAACTCTAGGACTGCTAACTTCTCAAACACTGAGAGACAACCCAAAAAATTACGAGGGCTTATGTTCAGCTATTTTGATGAAACGGCACTTCAAACAAATAGCGAGTTGAGTATTTTTTTCACGTTTATGAACTTTTGCGTCGCAATAATTTATTATTAATTTGACCTATTACACAATTTCACATTTTATTGTTGTTTATATAATGTCATCGTTCACAGTTTAACCTTTCGCATATATCCTTGAATTAAATCAATAGATAAATGATTTACTCGGAATGCCATGATGTGCGCAAATATGGCTGTTTTGTTTAGAATTAGCACTTATCTTCTATTTCTGTAGTTTGTTTTTGGTAAATTTTAAAAAAATACAAAAAGGAACTTCAATTCCTTTCTGATACTGTTACAGTTTCGCTGTTAATACAACAAGGCTGTAAAGTGCCGTTCAAGCAGAAACTATGGCAGCGGAGGTGGTCACTTGTCATTTTGACGTTGACATAATGTCAAATAGAACATGTCACACTGACTGATCTGACTGACAGCCGATTGTCTGAATGACGCATTAAGAACGTAAAATAGTCTAATTTATAAAAAAGAGTTCATTAAAACTTACTTTTAAACTGCTTTTGAATTCCCTACATAAGCGAAAGTTCTGTTCAATAATGAATGGATTCTCAACAAAAGCCGTGCAGATTAATGTTCATTATGAATCACCATGGTAAAGGTCGTCAGCTAACGATCTTCCGCAAACCAGGTATGGTGAAAACCCGTTTAGTGAACTTATTCACTCGGGGGTCAAAGTGGCCATCAGCCGGCATTATCCGGGTTCCTACTTCGTAATTGGTAGCTTTATTTGTTTACGCTTTTCAAATATAGATGCTGGTTAATTAGGAGCTATGCCTTTCGTTCACCTTAATAAATACTCATTTAGAAGACAGTTGATATCAGCTCTCATCCAATCGATACAGCGTGTTGAAGAGTCGTCTACAGATGACTGAATACAATACATGAATGCACTTGGCACTCAGTATCGTCACAGTATAAGTATTAGTACTATCGTAGTATCGTTCTGTAACGTTCCACGTCCCAACCCTGTAGTAATGTAATTACGATCATTACTCTTTGAAGCTTGGACTCTTATTGGATAATATTTTGCATTCACTTTCATGAATTATACATATTATTAGCCTATCTTTAGTCGCTAATTCGCCTCTGATGAAAGGTCACGAATTCCCCTAAGCACCCGCGCCGTATGCTTGTGGCGCCTAGAAAGCGGTTTTAGTCGTGTGTGGGTAGGAAACTACAGTATTTATGACTAATGTGAAAGTGACAATGTTGAACCAACTATTTACTTACTAGTCTATTAAGATTATCTCCAATTCTTTAAATCTAAACTACTTAATCCATACTTCCAAGCTTATAATATTATAAATGCGAAAGTAACTCGTGTCACACAACATGAACGGCTGAACCAATTTTGATGAAATTTGGTATGAAAATAGCTTGAACCTTGAAGCCTAGCATAAAGGGCAGAGTGATTTTGAATCCGCGACTTCGTCTGCATCCGTGATAACCGACATTCACGCGGACGATGTCGCGAGCAAAAGCTGGTAAAAAATCAAGCAAAAAGATTTATTTTATTTTATATGCACTATAATTATAATAAAGAATAAAAGATTTGATTTTCTATATGTTTGTAATGGATAAACAACCAATCAAAAGCAAATAACCGATTTAAAAAATTCTTTCTCCCATAAGAAGCTGCGTTACCAGCGAGTTACATAGGAATTAGGATATAGAATAAAGGCTTTTTTATTTATTTTATTTTTATAACATAGGCCATATTTAAAAAATGTATTTGTGTATGTATATCAGCTGTCTGACACCCATAGTACAGGGTCTCCCTAGTTTGGGGTCAGATGCCCGTGTGTGAAAATGTCACCACTTATTATTATTATTATTATTTATTTACTATCAAAACGTGGACGAAGTCACGGGAAAAATGCTTGTTCCTAATAATTCACAGGTGTTTCGAGAATATTGACGAGGTGCGAAATACCCGTAGGTATAGATCTAGACAAGACATTGATTAATAGTGAATAGCTAATAAAAAAAATCCGGTACTAACCTATCCTATTTTGTTGTTACAATAACAAACTACGCAAGCACTACACATTGTTTGTTTGAATAAAAAATGGTTTCTATTACCGTGTATTGCGTAGTTTTTTTGGTGTGTAGGCCATGTTCTGTTCAAAAATTCAACTGAAGATACATACTTCTTATTTTAACTTTTACCTACAACTCAACGGTTTTTCTTTAAACCACATTGGAATTAGGTTTCTTTTCTTTACAAAAAATATTCAATACTTTACGTGTTTTGTACATCTTTCGTTAGGACTATTGTCACTTCGAAAAACGCTATTGACACCGCGTTGGAGCTTATTTACGAAACGAATTACAGTATGCTCGTTTCTCATTAAACGAACCCAATTACTTTATTTCGTTGTGTCATTCCGGTCGCCTCGGTCACTGCCCTTATGAAAAAAGGTGGTCTATTACACGCCTCGTCGCTTGCCAGCTGTATCTTCGCCTGGATAACTTTGAAGCAGTTCAGATAATTACTTGACTTGCTATGATTGCCCAAATTACTTCGACCTTTCATTATTTCTCGCCACTTCTTTCTGAACTTCTTAAACTTTAAATGGTTTTTGTATCGACACCAAAACCTGACATCAAAACATACTAATGAGATGTTGCTTTCGTCCGATATTATAAACTGGCCTTTGCCCGCGATTCCGTCCGCGTGAATGTCGATTATCGCGGAGCACATGAAGTCGCGGATTAAAAAGTAGCCTATGTCCTTCCCCAGGGTTTAAGCTATTCTCATACCTAATTTCATCAAAATCGGTTCATCTGTTTCGTCGTTAAAACGTAACAGACAGTGTTACTTTCGCATGTATAGTATTAGTATTTTTATAAACAATAAATATAATTTTATAGTAATTGGTTGCAATCATCGCCCTCTAACGGGTATTCGTTGGAAATATTCTCAAACACACGAGTAATACACGCGCTGCTTGGTTAATGACCGAGAACACTTGGCCACGCGAAATCATAATTAAAACGAATTGGACACGTCTTTGTAATAGACGACTTTCCTGTAGATATTTTTGCAGCTTTTTGATGCACCTTTGTTGTAATCGGTGAATTAGATACGATTCAGTAAATGATTCGTTTACGGCTATGATTGACAATTTTGTTAGTGAAAAGAATTGCCTTCCCGAAGTGAGATATTGGTGCCAATAGGGTATTACACCCATTTTTGAAAAGTGTCTTAATAAAATTCTGTAGTGCTAATATGGCACCAAAAAAAAACACAAAAATTTTATTCAATCGATAAGTGCCATAAAAAAGCACCTAAATTGTAAATTAAAAATTTTATTCAATCGATAAGTGCCATAAAAAAGCACCTATATTGTAAATTTTCGAATTTCGCGCGTAGTTTTACGATAACACCTCTTACTGGACACCATATGCTCATAATGCTCAGCGGAAATTACGTCAGTTCGTTTTGTATCAAATGCGCTCATATTAAATACTAGCGACCCGACCTGGCTTCGCATGGGCCTATAGCCTTCCTCGATAAATGGACTATCCAACACAAAAATAATTTTTCAATTCGGACCAGTAGATCCTGAGATTAGCGCGTTCAACCAAACAAACAAACAAACTCTGCAGCTTTATAATATTAGTATAGATAATAATTGTATATAATTTAAAAATAATTAAAAGCATATTTTATAATAGGTGTAATAATAAAAAAAATACGTTCGTTACGAAAATAATATAAGCACAAAGCCTTTATACGCCAATCGGTTGACTGACAGTTGACAATTTTTTGTTTACACAGCCATACGGCGTAATAACATAGTCGCTACTATTTCATGGTGTTTTATAACAGATTAAAAATACTGAAAACTTTGAATGAATTTAAAAAAATATTTTGTTATTTTATGAACTAAAACTTACATTTTCCGACTGCTTTATGTCTTAACTCTCTCAATAACATATTTATAGTTTTTTCTCGTATAGAGTAAAATATCCTATTCTGTTGTGCACGAACTAAACTAATTTTAAGCTATTTACATCTCTTTCTCTCTCCAATAAAACAAGAAAGAGACATATATTAATAAGAGCTGGCAATTTAAGTAATATATAATATAATATAATATAATATAATATAATATAATATAATATAATATAATATAATATAATATAATATAACTTAATATAATAATATAATAATATGTGGGGACATTTCACACACGGCCATCTGACCCCAAACTAGGGAGACCCTGTACTATGGGTGTCAGACAGCTGATATACATACACAAATATATTTTAAATACATACTTACATAGATAAACAACACCCAGACACAAGGCAAACACAAGTGCTCATCACACAAATATTTACCCTGGGCGGGAATCGAACCCGCAACACTCTGCGCAGCAGTCGATCGCAGTGTCGTCAAAAGTTGATCTAAAATGTTCATACAATAATAATATAGTTGTCATTTCACAACGTGTTGATTATAAACACTGCGTAGTTCAAAGGAAAAACTAATTTGACATCTCTAACTTAGTTCTTCTCTGTCGCTGTCCTTTTCTTCAGCTGCCTGGTAGTAAGAGATGCCAAATACCTAATTTTAATTTAGGTTGTAAACAAGGGAATCGGACCAATATGGGCATCAGATGTAGGCGACGGCGACTAACACTTAACTACATAGACCGTACAGTCACGAGCATAAATATGTATACAGATTGCAAAATTCAAAAGCAATTTTCTCGTAGAATAACTATTTCAACTTGTAGATAAAACCTATTTTATAGTAATTTTGGATCAAAAATACCCTATTCGTAACCCCATAACATTATAATCAATTGTGTGGGAGAAAATTAGTTTAGAATGAGACCAACTGTTTACATGTTTTTGCTCGTGACTGTACAGAATAGTTTCATATCGGAATGATTACCTATCTTGATTGACAGACATCTCACAGTCTTCAAACGATTTTGAAGCTTCGCTCCGAAAGAAGATGGGCAGTACCAAATGATTTTTTAAGTTTATAAGAATCCCTAGGACGTCAATACTTGTATCACAAAATATTAAGGTTTCGCGCCGCAGCGTAAGTACTTTGCTTGTATGGTGTACAAAAGCGCTAGAAAAAACTAGTGCAGTTTAATTTATATTCCCGGTTATGCTTAATTACTTGTATTCGTTGATTGTTGATGTCACTTATGTCAACAGGTATAATTATAGCAAAAGTAATGCCTTTATTATTTTTAATTCGATTAGTAAGCTGTTGATAAGTGCTCTCGTTGCCGTCGAATACTAAATCAATTTATTAATAAACGAAATCGTTTATATACAATTAATTATGTAAAGCTCGAATACGGTGAATATACACATTCATTTAAATCTTGTTTGTAATTAAGTCTTAATGCCAATGTGATGACAGCATTGTGTTTATACTTTTATGTGAATAAAATTCTTACAATGAGGGTTATGTAAAAAAGTGGTATTTGCAAGTTTTCCAAACAAACCTAGGTTATGGAATCAGTTATTGACAAGACACGTGTAACTTCAGGTCTTGCTATTGGCTTGTGTGAAGCTGTGAATGTTAAGTTACTGTAACCAGTACTTAGTGCTTGTCGAAAATTATTCCAACGCGACTAATGTCTACGGTTTCCATACTATCCATTAAACACTTAAGACTTACCAAGTTCATATAGCTGCAAACTACTCGTATCTATTGATACCCGTTATTAACCTACCACATTCATTGATCAACTCCCGAACGAAGGCCATCATAATTGTAGAATCGATTTTCTCCGCAATAACCTGTAAGATGCTTTTAGACCTACCGAGCAACCACAGCTTAGTAATGAAGCAGATCTTTTACAAACGATAACGTGGAAGCCGACCCTTTCTTCAAAAACAATATTAAAAAGCAAAAACTGTTCAAAAACGAAGGTAAATAAATTAGAGATATTTTTGTCAGATTTAGACAGATTAGAATGCGAACGGTCTTAAAATTATTAAAACCCTTTAGCAAAAATGTTTAAATAATATTCTTTGCTCTAAAATGTTGAAAATATCAGCCATTGTACAAAATATCCACAGATTGAAAATTTGAAACTATATAGCTATGTCGTAATCGAAATTCTTTAATGATCAGTTTTGCATGAGCTGTGTTGAAATATCCCTTTTTAATACAACAAGCTACCTTGTAAAGCCACTTCTAAATATTTACAAGCTAACTATCCATTGCATAGTCAATATGAGTATGCAATGGATAGTTATAATTAATTTGTGACACTGTAGTTGACCTAGTTTAGATTTAACAAAAAATATTGACGCAAATTATATTAGTTGATGTTACCGCAAGATAGAAGGGGAGGCTTCAAATGGTTCCTAACCATTTTTCAAAACAGTTGACATTTCACATTCATCACATTTCACTGATAAAATTTAGTCTGTACATGCGCCACATTCGGAATCTTTTTCGCATCAAAATATTGATAAACATGCATTGTTAACATTGCAACCAGGTCACCAGCCCCCGGCTTCAAATGGTTCCTAACCATTTTTCAAAACAGTTGACATTTCACATTCATCACATTTCACTGATAAAATTTAGTCTGTACATGCGCCACATTCGGAATCTTTTTCGCATCAAAATATTGATAAACATGCATTGTTAACATTGCAACCAGGTCACCAGCCCCCGGCTTCAAATGGTTCCTAACCATTTTTCAAAACAGTTGACATTTCACATTCATCACATTTCACTGATAAAATTTAGTCTGTACATGCGCCACAATCGAAATCTACTTCGCATCAAAATATTGATAAACATGCATTGTTAACATTGCAACCAGGTCACCAGCCCCCTTTAACCGTTGTTGCACCAAGTTCCGGGCGCAAAAGGGGGAGGGGTGCATCATGACCCATTTGTGAAGGCCAACGAGGTAACGACACAGTTCGGGCGCCTGGGATAACCTACTGAACTGAGAACTAGGAAATTGGGTTATTTTCAATGTCAACAAGTTCTAGAACCAAAACAAATGCTTTAAACGGACTTTACAGTATCAAACGTCTTACCGAGATAGAAAGAGAGGCAACAAATAGACTAGATAAAGTACTACCGACATTCGACTTTGAATTCACTGGTATAAAGATTAAACCTGTGCATAAAACCTGCTCTTCAGTTACGACGGAAAAGGACGTGAGTAGTTTGCCTGCATTTCCTTTGCGAAGGGCTTCAAGAGTGCTGCAATTAAGAAACGGGTCGAGTCAGTAGCCCTACTTTTATATAGGGGAGCGAACAGGCACCAATTAACATAATGACTGACAAATACAAGACGAATACATTATGTATATGGTATACCTAGTGTTAACAGCTGCATACATTACAAAAAATAATAATGCGTCGCTCTTTCCCTCCAAAGTTTAGCTAGTCGAGAATTTATGTTCCTTTGCCTGGACCAACTATGTCCAATTCCTCTTTACTTTTTGGTGCACGTGGAAATCCTCATGGACTTCCTCCATCGTGGGATGACGAAGGGGCATGCCGGACTCTTGCCGGCTAAATTCCCTGCGGTGTTCCACCTCTGCTAATGGGCGGAGGTGCGGAATTCGCATAAGCATTGACCGCTATGTGGCAACCCCTAATATTATAAATGCGAAAGTAACTCTGTTTCTTTGTTATCATAAAATCACTGAAACAAACAGGCACTTTAGGATCTGGATACAGACATAGGCTACTTTTTTTAACTGCAATTTCGGCCTCATTCGTGATTCCAGAGCAAATGGTAGTTGTTAATAAACTTCAAAACTATGATTACATTATAAATTAAGCGTTGTTCTTAATACATACCGATCGATCGTGTTTGATAATTATTGAGAGCGCATACTACAAGTAGGGAATGCAAATCTCGCGAGATTGGGGCTCAAGCGAGATCCCGCGAGTTAATGAATAACAATACTGCGAGATCTCGCCAATTTCGAGATCTCGCGAGATTGTCAGTTTTGTGTGTTTTTGCAAGTAAGTAATCACAATATTTGAACAAATTAGGAAAAAAAGTAATAAAAATTATAAGTATTATTAGATAACAATTTATTTTCACAATTTTTATCAATAGACTGTCATTATCAAACATTGTTTGACGTATTTGTCTATAATTTTTTAATAAACTTCTAAGTAGTAAACTTTGACGTATGTATCTATCAAATAACAAATGAAAGAAACAACCAATCTCTTCTAATATCAATCAAAAATCTTTTAGTAATAAAACAGTTATTTTATAACAAACAAAACAACGAGAAGTCAAAAAAAAAAAGTTATTACCTAAATTGAGTTGACTATTAAACTGAGATATTATTATCAATCATTTATTATTTATTTCAATAAAAACTTAGTACCTAGGAATATATATACAAAACTTAAATCTAAATAATAATATTATGTACAATTGGTAGAAAAAGGCAGGGAGCTCAAAGGGCATCAAAAAACTCGTCCACATCGTTGTCAATGGGAAACGTGCCCAACAGGCTGGCAGCATTGCCACGTTGTATGGCAATGCTGATTCTTTGACCTAAGAATAGACCAGCCTTCGGGTCACGTGAAGAGTCGACCAGCCGCTTGGCGATGTCACGAAAAACAATATGGGCACTCGGACCCCATGGCCCTAGAGTTTCCACCCCAAACGGCTCAAATATATAGCTTCCAAGAAGGTTATCATATTTGCGCCGTTTGAGGTTTTCGGCACCTGCAGCAGCCGCCCCAGCACAACACGTAGTGCTAGGAAGATGAGATGGCGCAAGGGTGTCGACACATGTTGCGTCCCACACCAAAGGCCTACCCAACTTCCAAGGCATTATGGTCATCCCATCTGGTCTCTTCCCATCGTCGCGTGCCAAGCCATTGGGTTCTAAAATAGCAGGCACCCCGGCGGTGGCAAGAGCACGACGGAGGATGTCATTGATGCTGGCGTGTCGTGCCATTCGGCCTGCGCTTCTACTGCAGGATAGGCCATGATGTCCGAGGCAGTCGACTGCTTCACCACACTGGCAACGATGTGGAGCCCCGCATGGAGCGCCCAGACGCAGGCATGTAGCGAGTCGGAAGGTATTATCACACAGCATAGTACCGATGTTGGGTGACGGAAGTGCCTGAAGCCAGAGGCCCGACTCCCACTCACCCACAGCCAGTAGGCGGGCACGCTCAGCAGAATTGGTGGACGTATTAATTAGATTATTCCGTACCAACCTGCAGAGCGGCTCATCCCACTGTCTCTGGGAAGATGGGTTCACGGGCCGATCTGTATCCGGGCAAGCCACTTTCCAGGCGTTCACCGCATCAGTCAAGCACGGCACTTCAAAGTCAACCAGTGAAGGGGATAAAATTTGTTTGGTTAACTTTTCGGTGCTGTGGACGGAGGACAGGAAAGCCGGTAAGCTGACACTGGAAATTTTGCGGACGCCGAGACCACCAAAACGAATGGGCAGGGTGGCTTGTAGCCACGCTCGGTCGTCCAGAGCCACATTCAAAATCGATGTTAAAGTATTTTTAATAATTTGATCAATTTTGTCCAAGAGGTGTGGCTGCTTCCACAAAGGTGAAGAGCGGAGGTAGTACATAAAATTTGGGCCAAAACAACAATATCTAATGAGGGTAAAAGCCGAATGTAGATTAATTTTGGAAAGTCTATCTGAAATATCATTAAATTTTTTAATTTTTTCTTCAATAAAAAGTGAAAAACTATCTTCCAAAATAGGAGACCCTAGGAGGTGTAAGGAACTTTTGTCTAAAATTTTGATGTCTGGGGCTATTATCAATTAAATAAAACTATATCTACTTAGTAGATCCATTAGATATTACAGATTAATTAACAAACGCGAACTGACAGTGTCAGTCCGCGCTTAGAATAAGACGTTTTTATGCTCGAGTGCAATCTCGTTAAACTCGCGAGATCTCGCCCTTTTTTCGTCCGAGATCAATCTCGCTAAAAAAGGCCGAGATCTCGCAAGAACGAGATCTCGCGAGAACGAGATTGCATTCCCTAACTACAAGACGTGTTGGAAATATTCGTCGTGGGAACGGTAAATAAAATTCTACCGGTGTCGTTTTTGCGAGGACGAGTGCACTGAGTTAAATTGAAACGTGTAGGTAAAAGACAGGTATTGTGTTCCATTTAAGGTGCTACAGGTGCTATATTGCAGTTTCTTCACCCATTTTACGCTCCACATCATTGATGTGGCAAAACATTTGAAAAGTATACTAATAACACAAAACAATGAAAACATTATTCATCTTGTAAAGTTTCCTCGTTCTTGTTTTCCACAATGTCATAAATAATTTCCTTTTGTTCGTTATAAATGTATGTCCAGTGCAATTAAAACAAAAGCGTGACTAATCATTTATTGTAGGACGCTTCAAGTGGCGCCTGCGTTCCACTTAGGGTTGCCAACTTTTTTTGCAATAAAAACAGTATTTATTCAGGTTGGAGAAAGAAAATCAACAGTATTTCAATAAAATAAACAGTACTTTATTTTTTGATTGTTTTAAAAACATAATTATTTCTCGGTGCTTCTCGCACAACTTAGCAATTTAGTGTCATTTTTGAAGGCTTCATGAGGAGCTCATTTTTTTTTATTTATTGAAGATCTATTTCTGTCGGCCCGCTACTTTGCATTCATGAGTCATGAATGAGAGGGAGTTTTTTTTCTGTCATGAATAATGACAGAAAAAATCTCTTTCTGTGGCGGGAACAGAAAGTAGTACCAATTTTGTAATTTTTTAATTCTGAAGTGTTTACTATCAATTAATATTTCCACTTTTCGTCAGTACCTACTCATTTGGATACATTTTTTGTCTTCTTCTGATACTCTTTCATAAACTACTTTGAACTATTCTAATTCTGAATATAAATCATCCATGCCAATACAACAAGTCGTTTAAATTTGCATTAGAGTCTATGCAAATTTAAATGACCTACACATTTTTCAAAATGCGTTTGCGTTCTGAAACGAGGGAGGCCTGCACTGCATGCGCTAAAAAACAGTATTTTTCATACTGTTTTTTTGTCCGACAGTAAAAAGTATAATATAGTGAAAAACAGTATAATACTGTTTTTAACAGTATAGTTGGCAACCCTAGTTCCACTAGATATCTTTGTAACACACAACAACTTAGATAATTCAATGCAATAATTTGTCATTCCTTGTATCTATTTATTTAGGTGTTTGTGTAAGTATATCAGCTGTCTGACACTTATAGTACAGGGTCTGCTTAGTTTGGGTTTGTTTGGGTTTGGGTTGTGTGTGTCATGTGTGTGTATGTCCCCAAATACACACATACATATTTGGAGGTCTACACAACACAAACCTGTGTTACTACAAAATCCCCAAAAACTTAATTCATTTGAAGGTTTCTTTATTTTTAACCGACTTCAAAAAGGAGGAGGTTATCAATTCGAATGTTTATATATTTTTTTTATGTATGTTCGGGCATAACTCTGTCATATATAGACGGATTTGCAAAATTCTTTTTGTTCGAAAGGGGTTTATTCCGAAATGGTCCCATATAAATTTTACCAAAATTGATCCAGCCCTTTTTGAGAAAATCAACAAAATCCCAAAAAAATTACTTAGACGACGTTTTACCTTCAATATTTGGTGGACTTACAATCTCTTTTAAGTTTGTCACCGTTCCTTAATGGAATTGGTATGTTAAGGCAATACTAAAAAGCGAAAAATAAAAAGCTTTTTCAAAAAAAAAAAAAGAAAACCGCCTTCAAAAACTAAAAAGTAATAAATAACTTTAGCACAGAACACACATTACCTTACTTTCGGAAGTTATATATTTATTACTTTTTAGTTTTTGAAGGCGGTTTTGTTTTTTTTGAAAAAGCTTTTGATTTTTAAACAAAGAAGGACAACTTAATGTTGAATGGACTGTCATATTGGTAAAGGTACATAAGTAAAGTTCCTTGAGGAACCTTATTTTTCTCAAACCACCGATTTTACCATTGCGTTTGGCATTTGACTTGTATCGACGCATACCTTTGCTAATCACTGTATACAAATTTTAATTAAACACTGCGCAATAATCATTGTCCTTAATTTTACGATTATTGATGTTTTGTTTCGAAAAGTACCTAGGTAGGTAAGTCATGTATGTGTAAAGTTAATACGGTAAAAAGGTCAAGAATAGCTTTGATTTGTTTAAACAATTAACATTTATTAAAATATACTTACTTTACGTTTGCTAAAAACACATTTTCTTACTGCATAATGCATGCCGTATGTACACATCTTACAGCAAATATTTACCACACTTTTAACCTGAAAAGCTTAAGTTGAGATTAAATCAATAATGTACCGTTGTTGTACATTGTCAAGACAGGATATTTCATCTGAAATCAACAACGAAATTTTAAGCTAT
This sequence comes from Charanyca ferruginea, assembly GCA_947361185.1. Classification (NCBI taxonomy): domain Eukaryota; kingdom Metazoa; phylum Arthropoda; class Insecta; order Lepidoptera; family Noctuidae; genus Charanyca; species Charanyca ferruginea. The sequence goes on along the minus strand of OX376074.1, from coordinate 5,342,574 downwards.
CCGAATGGAATGGTGTTAGTTCTGTTGTCAACCAGTAAACGAGTAATTTTTTTTCTATTTTGCGTTTGTCATAGATAAGTGTAGTGAGTGCTCATCTACTTTTTAGGGAAATTTCTAAAAGATTGGTTGGATCTTTTCTTTTTTTAGATTTTGAGGCTTGAGCTTGTCTTTATATAATTCTAAACTCTACTCAATCTATACTATCATACTAATATTAAAAAACCGGACAAGTGCGAGTCGGACTCGCCCACCGAGGGTTCCGTTCAAATTCCGTGATTTGGTCACCCATACAATTATGACCGCGCATACCTCGATGATTAATTACGTACTTTATTTTTATGATTTAATTACAAATGTATAGTTTTCACACTTTTCCCTGTACTTGCAGTATAACACGATATTACTTGCCAAATTTCATAGTACTAGGTCAACGGGAAGTACCCTATAAATTTTGATTCCCTTGAGAGTGTAAAATATACGTTTGATTTTTTCACAGCTTCAACGGCCTGTTCCGTACCATTATCTATACAACATTAGACATCGAGCAAAAAAACGGCAAAATAACACGTTTCTTGTATGTACTATTCTTATCTATTATATCTATTACATCATCTGTGAAAATTTCAACTGTCTAGCTATCACGGTTTATTTTTTGGGTACGGAACCCTAAAAAGATAGTTTATTTGCATTAAGAAGTTAAATCTCTGGAAGTACTGGTTCGATTACAAAACTCTTTCGCCCATGCTGATGAAAGCTACGAACTTGTGGAAGCTTATCAAAATGAAGTAGGTCTTGGTTCAGTTGAGATACTCGTAGATGCGTCAAATCTTAACAGTGTCAAAATGAAGTAGGTCTTGGTTCACTTGAGATACTCGTAGATGCGTCAAATCTTAACAGTGTCAAAATGAAGTAGGTCTTGGTTCAGATGAGATACTCGTAGATGCGTCAAATCTTAACAGTGTCAAAATGAAGTAGGTCTTGGTTCACTTGAGATACTCGTAGATGCGTCAAATCTTAACAGTGTCAAAATGAAGTAGGTCTTGGTTCAGATGAGATACTCGTAGATGCGTCAAATCCTAACAGTGTCAAAATGAAGTAGGTCTTGGTTCACTTGAGATACTCGTATAGATGCGTCAAATCTTAACAGTTTCAAAATGAAGTAGGTCTTGGTTCAGATGAGATACTCGTACATGCGTCAAATCTTAACAGTGTCAAAATGAATTAGGTCTTGGTTCAGATGAGATACTCGTAGATGCGTCAAATCTTAACAGTGTCAAAATGGAGTAGGTCTTGGTTCAGTTGAGATACTCGTATAGATGCGTCAAATATTAACAGTGTAAGCAGATTAAGCAGTTATAGTACGTGCTGAATGTTTTTTTAAGCCGCTAATGTTATCACATTTTAAATGTTAGTCACGACATATTTGCTTATAAGTTCCGTGGTCAGATGCATTTTTTGCCAGCCAGCCCGCGTGCTGATTTGACTACTAGATAAAATCTTTGGAGTTTGTACTATCGAAATATAAATATTTATGAATTCAAAACCAGAAGTATTATATTTGAACAATAACACTTGGTTACTATGGGTACGTAACATACGTGGGGTGCTTCGCTTAGGGTAAGCTCACACCGAGACGCGTTGCACTCGTGACGCAACGAGGCGCGCACTTTTTAAGACACAAAAACGAACTTATTTACTACAAAGTCAAAGTATCTATTTCAATTCAACCATTTACAGGCACTTTTGAATTGTCAAAGAGTCGGTCAGTTAGGCAGAAAGTTGAAGCTACTTGCTGGTTCCAAAACTTACCTACGTAGGTCTCTACGGAGAAGACCGAGCAAAAAACTCCACGGACACTCTTTTAATTCAAGTTAAAATACTGGTTACATTATTCTATAGCATATGGTAGCTTCTATATTTATTAACAATGTAGGTAAAAAGCAATACAAAACATAAAAAAAAGAATCAAGATAAAATCCATGGCAGTTAAGAGTTGACCAATCTCTATAGACAGCGCCCGTTCACGAACATGTCGCGTGGATCAGCACCATTCAATTAAACCATTTTGAAGGGAGCTGAATGATCCAACAAGACGTAGACGCGAGAAAGCGCTTTCTGCGTGCATGGGTATTAAAATATTTGTTTGATCAAATATGCCATTTTGATAAGCTCTGAACTATGACAATTACAACCTGCTCTGTGAAAAACTTGATTTATATCTGAACAAGTTTAAAAAAATTATCAGCTCACTTCTGTAATTAGCTGTTGTCAAAGTCAAAATGGTTTATCGATCACCTAGCTATTTTAGTTACCTTCAATGTAATTTTCTCGAAAGTTGTTTATTGTTATTGTCACGTTTTCAATCCTTTTGTTCCTAACGACTGTTTGCGAATTGTAAATTGTTCGTACAAGTATTAGGGCGAGCGTGCACTGCGATGCGATTTATTACACCACGATTTTATATTTTCGTCGCGGAAATGTATCGCCTCTGCGCGCACGCCTCTATAAAGCCCTTATCCCACTGGCGGTTTACGGCCGTTGGCGTTTCTCCTACGTCTGCGTAGCAACAACGTTCCGCAGACGCGACGTACACGTCGCGAGCCTCTAGTGGCGTTAACGTCGCGTCAACGCGACGTTAACATTGCGTTCTTTGTCAACAGGTACAAACACGCTGTCCTGCTCTGTCCTCTGTCCGCGACGTTAACGTTACGTTCAACAGGTGCGCAACATTATCTTTTGCCACTAGAGACTCACGACATCAATGTCGCGTCTGCGGAACGTTGTCGATGCGCAGACGTTGGAGGATCGCCAACCCTCGTAAAACGCCAGTGGGATAGCGGCCTAAAAATGACTGCGATAAAATAATAAGGGCACGCTCACTCTTAGGCTTCTAACTTTTTCTCACTAGGGCAATGCTTAAAAATAGTCCATTTGCATTACCTACCATTGTCCTTCTTCATAGAACTATTTGATATCAAGGCACTTGCCAGCCCATTGTGAATCGCTTAATCGATTTGAATATTCCATGCACTCAACGACTAATCGATTCTTTATTGCCTTACTTTAGAAGATAAAGAGCATTGGCAATAATTGTTTTGTATTACATCATATACATAATTAGGAGTTAACGAGAAACAGTTTATTAATTTAATAAATAATCTTGATCTGAGGTAAACTACCCGTTTTATCGTATTACGTGTCGAATGAATACTGATGGCATTTGATGGAGACTAGTTTAAAATTCTCCGACTGTCAATTGAAAATGGTGATAGTGTGGAACTTCAAAGGAAATCGATTGCGATCCTCGGAAACACGCAATTCATAATTCATAATAATGTTCGTGAGTGTGAGTCAAAGGACTTTGATGACATTTGCACGAGTCAGTATGGAAGTCGTAACGATTATGCGATTGCAACAAGCCACAACCATTTCCTTCATATAATTCCATACTGTATTAGCTAATATCCGTTCTAAAATTGCTGTATAAGGATAACAGGAGTAATAACATTTTATAATATTTATTATTTAACACCATGCTTCATTCAATTGTTAAAACAATCGGCAATCTTATTTATGAAAATAATTCCTTTTGAATTATTTTCATAAGGAAGATTGCCGATTGTTATCAGAGGTTGAGTTAAATCTGCAGTTAGAATCTGTAATATATGACCTAGTTCTGCTCGCGACTTGGTCTGCTTGGAAGTCAACTATGTAGGTACCTATATCATAAAATATTCGGCAAAAGTATTTAAATTTTCAGTAAACGGTTTTTTGAAATTCTCTCAGTGGGTACTTCCAGAGTTATTATATTCGTAGAATAGACTGACTGATTTGTTTATATGATTATGTAGGTACCTATATAATTACCTACTTATGTATTCACCGTTGTCCTACAGCTGACGGTAACATTTATATCAAGTGCCTCGTAGTAGAATTAAATGACTGTGCAAATATTGTACCAGTAACATACAATCTACTTACTATAACATTATTAGTACCGGTACAGCGTCCTTTAATCGTAGTGCCAAGTTCGTTTTACATTGAGTTGATGTATCTGTCTTTGCATTATTCTATAGGTTTATGATATTTGTCATATTCGCGAGCAGTTTCCATTGATAAGTTGATAATTTGAACTATAAAAACGACAGCAATTATAAGTTTGTTAAGTTGTATCAAAGGAAATTAATTTAAAAGTGAGTGAGTGAATTTAATTTAAAAAGTGTACAAGACTTAACAACTTCGCTGCGTTCCCAAGACGCCTGCCAAGCGTGGGGATTTTTACAAAATGAGTGAGACCTTTGTTCAACAGTGGACGCCGCCCGGCTGATGGTGATGACTTTAAAACTGTATTGACCAGTTTGTGCTTTGCTATCCGTAGATCTTTGACAGTCGTTATGGTTAGTCAGAAGCTGAAGAAAGTCTAATATCCAGTCTTACCAAGGAGTATCGTGTTACCCAGTGACTGGGTTGTGGCGGTCAGATAGGCAGTCGCTCCATGTAAAACACTGGTATTTAGCTGCATCCGTGCAGCCAGCTGCAGTTGGGAAAAGGCTAGGCAGATGCTCATTGTCTGTGCCTTCACATCCTGGATCTTCGCAAATTACAATTTCGTGCATTGGCAATATAATTTAAATATATGTCGATAACTAAGTACCTCTGTTGATTAGAATTTTTTAAGATACTTCGAGGTACCTAGTAGGTTCTTACTACATACCTATATACAAGATGTTCAAGTGACGTACATACCTCTTTTAATGAATGGTTCTTGGCCACCGTTACACCGCACTCGTGTGAGTTTGAGCCAATTACAAATTGAATCAAAACAATGCCGTGTACACTGTGGCCTGTAGAACACGATTCGCTCAACAAAAGATAATTAAATGGAGGTCAATGTCGGCTCCCACGTGTTTGAACGTAAACGGCCTAATTCGCGACAAACGGTACACAAATGTGGCAGTCCAATAGTTTGGACTTAAAAAATATGTTAAGTGACTGATAAAAATATACAGTCTGTTTCAATATTATTTTTTATGTTAAGAAAGAAAGAAAGAAAGAAAGAAATCATTTATTTGCTAATAATGTAGGTATACATATTAGTTGGAATATTTGTAAATTGTCCCGATACATTTTACCTTGCGGCATGCAAAATATTAATTTTGAATTTAATAATATAATTACAATTACAACCATTACTATTATTATTACTAGTTCTACTCAGTCATATTTAATAGGATTTATCTGTCTGAAAATATTAATAATTAAAATGTAAGTTTAAATATAACAATGTAAAAATTATTGATGTCAAAATACACAATAGTCAATACTCTAACAACAACCACACAAAATGTATAATATAGATAATGTCAATATGTATAATGTCAGTTTAAGTAAAGTCAATATAATTCTAATACAAAATTACCAATAAACATTAACTAATATATGATGTCAGTATAATATTGATATACAAGTACATTTGAAATTTAGAATAAAACGATAAAATTATTTTATTTTATTTTACAAACATCAACGTGTTCCTATAAAGTTTTATCATTTAGGAAATCTTTAATTGTGTAATAACATTTCTCTAGCAATAGTTTAGTTAATTGGTTTTTAAATTTTTTTATGGGTAATTCTTTAAAATGTTTAGGTAGTTTGTTATAAATAAGCGGTCCCATAGATAGAATATTATTTTTTAGTAGGGCTGTTTTATGCCCGCCTGTGTATAATTGATTTTTATACTGGCTTCTTATTGGTCCTGTGCGTTGTCTTATCTCAACCATTGAGGAAAATAAGTGTTTGTTTAAAGTGACGAATAGAGCAACTTCTAGTATATACAAGCAAGGTAATGTCATAATTTTTAGTAATTTAAATACTGGTTGACAACTGTCAGTGGATTTAAGACCTGTCATTGATCTGAGACAACGTTTTTGGGCCCTAAATATTCTATCTTTCTCACTGCAGTTACCCCAGAATATGACGCCATATCTTAAAACTGAAGCAACTAATCCATGATAGGCAATCACTAAGGTTTCTATGTTTACTTTTTTGGAAAGGTTATGAAGCACATAGGCAGATTTACTTAGTTTTTGGCACACGTTTTCAGCATGAGGTTTCCATGACAATTTGTTATCAATATGCACTCCTAAGAATTTAGTCACTGAGTTAATATAGAGATAGTTAATATAGAGAGAGTTAATATGTTTCTATATTGGGCCGGGTTTTCCATCGCACCTATGTTACAATTCCATTTACGTGGCCGGTACAAAACGCCTTGTCTGACCACTGAACAGGCTCTTTTACTTTGTAGACTGTGGGTATATTTACCACATCCTGCCAAACTACAATACCACATATTGTAGTTTGACAAGATGTGGTAAATAACAGTACCTAACTCATCCTGTCAGATGTATCACCCTATACCTCTACAAAATTAAAGCTAAAATTCTGCAATCGATACTCGCAATTTTATCTGTCCTTCAAGCGATAGCATACTGTTGTATTAAGCGTCACACAGATAATGACTGTTCAGACTGACCTATTACCAAAACTTGTCTAATTTGAAACGAAAGACGAAAGTTCGCTCTGATTATAATTGAACAATTTAGTTACGTTGTCTAGAATTCCGAGAAGAGTCTCAAAGCCTCCATTTTCCCTGTTGCGTTATTATCATCTAAAATGATTACAAAGACAACAAAATATTCTATCGTTAAACATGATCCTAAAACTTGTTCTAAAGTTTTAATTAATGTTGAAACAAAAACGAATACCATTGTTTAGTTGAAAGTTTGTAACACAACGGTAAAAACTTCAAATTAACATTCTTGTTTAAAGTTTTAAACAACTGGATCTTTCCAGACGAATCTTATTTCAAGAGTACCCTTAATGTTATTCATATTGCTCCCAGGGTTTCGCTTTCATCAACTAGGTATACATATATTAATCCTTGAATAAACTTAAGTTATTTAAGGCAAACGGTTAATTACACCGGTATTGTTCGGAAAACATTTAGCACTTTCACTATGAATAACTCAAAGTGAAATCGTATTACAATAGGCTAAGTTCTTCCGAGTGGGCAGTGCTGTGTGCCAGTCTATCATGACCTCTATCTTCCGAGACGCGTCTAGAACATTCAAAATTGGATCGTGTAAGCGTTAATGTAAAAACGTGTTTAACATTATGGTCAGCAGATTTCTGTTTGATGAACAATGTTGAGCCACATGTTTAGCGACTTGCTACGTTACAACGTTACAAGTGTTACAATACAGCCAATGCTAACAATGTCTAGACGGCTGTACATGGATGGATCGTCATATATCACCGAAGGTATCACCAATTCGGTAGTTGACTGTCTTATTCATTGTTATATGATTATTGTGACTCCTGTAACAGTCGTGCATAGAAAATGAGCTAACTACTGTCCTAAAATATGCATTTTCTAAATTTTGTGACAGTTGTACACACGACTACACATCAAGCTATTTATATACATATACATTTCCAGCATATTTTGACTTCTCATTGTATGGAAGTTCTATATAATGCGAGATCAGCTTATACTCGAAATGGGTAGCTTGATATGTAGCCGTATGTATTATGTTGCAACTTACAAATAAACAAGAATGGTCACATATCAAAGAATATGCAAAATTTTAAACAATAATATAAAACTTAATCGGAAATGGCAACTCATTAAATTCGTGTCCAATTCTGTCAGCAAGCTAATATGAATATGATAAAAATATAAAAGAACCGGTTTGCAAACATTTAACCGGTTAACCGGATGAATAGCAAGCTGTTATCGTGTCAACACTATTTATCGCAATGACTAAGCGCCAAATAAAATCCAATGAACTGGGCCGCCTGCAATATAATAATCATCTACAGGCTTTTGCTCGCGACTTTGCTGGTCCTAATTTTATGGTTTGGATTCTTACGGATCCCTTTTTTATGGTAAAATAATATAGCCAACAGCACTCAAGGATAACGTAGCTTCATATTAGAGCGAAGCCACTCTGCACCGTTGCGCTGCGTTGCGTCGTCGGAGCGTTGACAATCCGTCATTTTACATATACATTTTAAAACGTGCCACACTGCTCCGTTGCATTGCGTTGTTGAACGTATTGCGTCGTCGCCAAGACGAAGCGGGGGGAGGTGATGCGGAGCGGCAACGTAGTTAGTTCATTTTGTACTGGCAGAGGAAAAACACGTGCGCAACTCAAGACAACGCAACGGAGTAGTTTGGCATGCAGTGCGTCCAAATCTTGCCCTGCGACGTCGCAACGCAACGCAACGGAGCAGTATGGTATGCAGTGCGTCCAAATCTTGCCCTGCGACGTCGCAACGCAACGCAACGGAGCAGTTTGGCATGCAGTGCGTCCAAATCTTGCCCTGCGACGTCGCAACGCAACGCAACGGAGCAGTTTGGTATGCAGTGCGTCCAAATATTGCCCTGCGACGTCGCAACGCAACGCAACGCAACGGAGCAGTTTGGCATGCAGTGCGTCCAAATCTTGCCCTGCGACGTCGCAACGCAACGCAACGGAGCAGTTTGGCATGCAGTGCGTCCAAATCTTGCCCTGCGACGTCGCGACGCAACGCAACGGAGCAGTTTGGCATGCAGTGCGTCCAAATCTTGCCCTGCGACGTCGCAACGCAACGCAACGGAGCAGAGTGATTTCACTATTAGCGAACGAATTTTCAGAGTCGGACCAATAGCTCCGGAGATTATCGCGTTCAAACATAAAATCCATACTAATATTATAAATGCGAAAGTAACTCTGTCTGTTACGCTTTCACGATGAAACAGCTGAACCGATTATGATGAAATTTAATATGAAAATGGCTTGAACCCTAGGGAAGGACATAGGCTACTTTTAATCAGCGACTTCGTCTGCATCCACTATAACTGACATTCACGCGGACGAAGTCGCGGACAAAAGCTAGTATATTATAATAAAGTTTTTATTTAGGAGTCGATCGTCTTAACTTATTTAACAATATATGTCTTTGTATTTTCCCAAATTCAAACAGTTAATTAAGATAGTTGCTATTTCTATTCCTATGCAGGTGATCGAGCTAGAGTTTTCAAGGACACTTTAAAAAAAAATCGAGCATTAAGTACTAGCGACCCGACCCGGCTTCGCCTGGGCCTATAGCCTTCCTCGATAAATGGACTAACCAACACAAAAAGATTTTTTCAATTCGAACCAGTAGATCCTGAGATTAGCGCGTTCAACCAAACAAACAAACTCTTCAGCTTTATAATAGTAGTATAGATATGAGTAGAATCTGATAAGCCGTGCACGTTAAAATAGTTTATAAGAGTAAAAAAATAAAAACAATTAAAAACGACTCAAAATAAGTCGAACTTTTTGTTGGCCAACCAGTTGTTACAACACGAACTCAAACTCTTCGTTCAGGTTTTATGATATTGCGTTTAAAATCTTTTTTTAGTCTTTAACTTGACTTTCAAGGGCCTGACAAAGATCTGCGTCATCGTCCACCGGCCAGTGACACGTGGCTATCGACCCTATAACTGCTGAATCATGATTAGACACAGATTTTTTTACAGCTATGAACTCTAGGCACGATTGTTTGACAAAAAAAGGGGTTTTTTCATACTTGAACCGATAATAAAGCGTGATATATCTTGTTACGGTTCTTTATCATGGCAACTGTTAATATGTACTTGGTTATTTAAGGGCTAGCTACACCATGCTACGAGTTGATATTGTGATATAACAATTGCGGAAATATGTTGTTCAGATTCGTCTTTTGCAGTTGATTGCGCATGACTAGATACTTTCTCGCAAATTATATTTAGTGTTGTCAGTAAGTACAATTTATGAAGTTTTATTATATTCATGAGGAAAAATGGTAGCTTACATTATATACGATTTGCAATCGAGTCTTGTTCTACATTTCCATATTTATTCAAATGAGATTTTGTACTTCGATTTTCTTTTTTCTGTTGTCTCTAGTGGCATAAGTCTAGGAATAAATAAATAATAGTTTAAAAAAACTAAAAACACGCTTTTTATAGAAAACCAAACTAAAAAATAGAAAATAAATTTTAATAAATTATTTTATTTTAAAAAAAGCGTGGGGTGCTTTTTAAGATATTATCAAAATGATAATCACTCTACCCATATCTGTCAATAAAATATTTATAACTATTGACACCATGCACCCCACGCTTTTTTTTTAAATAAAATAATTTATTAAAATTTATTTTTTACTTTTTAGTTTGGTTATAATCTATATCTTTAAATATTATGTACATTTATTCTACCAGGGGCGCTTGTGTAGTACCATCCTAGTATATAATAGCTGTTTTTTCGGCAACTAATTTTGAACGACTTATGTTTTTTTTTTTTTTTTGTTTTTTAGTTTTTTTTTATCATTTTATCAAATTAGTTTATTGTCATCGGTCCTCGATAAATCTACACAGTTTGAACGAAATCTGGCCGTTTAAAGTGGGTCAAAATCGCGCCCAAAGAAGTCGGTTACAAACACTTATGTTTTTTTTTTAATAATTTTATCAAATTAGTGTATTGTCATCGGTCCTCGATAAATCTATAAAGTTTGAACGAAATCTGGCCGTTTAAAGTGGGTCAAAATCGCGCCCAAAGAAGTCGGTTACAAACAAACATACAGGTGAAGCTAATCAAAAGCTGGTAAAAAAAATCGTTGTGTAACGTACCTTTCTTATACGATGAAACAATACACTCAAGTACATACTTACCAAAATTACTATTCCAATAATATTACTGCTATAAATAACAGTTACAACACGTAAAACACCGCAGCCCTTACCGCTGTGACAAACTGCAGCCGAGGTGAAATCGTGGCGAAAGCGTTTACGCAACGACCACTGTTCCTAAGCAGGAACTCTCACTGGCTAGATCTAAAATCTGGCTCTGTCACAACATGAGCCAGCAACATTTCTGGCTTACCTACTCCTGTAGTTTAGATAAGGTTAATAACGAGAAAGTAATTAAGATAAACAAAATGGCAATATATCCTTCTTAGGAAAGGCTTGATGATGAAACGTAAGCTAAACTGAGCAGTTTCATTAGAAATAGTGCTCCTCATTATTTTCACTTGCATGAATGTAATCGTAGCAAATTCTGTTAACCGCCTGGGTCTATAGACAAAGGAAAAATCAAATTGTATGCAGTTGACATATTTGCATCACGTGACATCTGGTAAGCAAACGTCAACTCCATACAATTAGATTTTTTCGTTGGCAGGCTAGCAGAAAGCCATATCTTGTCTACAAGCTATGGTTTATTAGAACCATCCTCTTTCTCACTCGCGTTTGTTCATACATTATTAAGATATATCCAAGTACACTTAGAACACTAGGAAAAACACTTAGTTATTTTGGCAATTTTCAACCATGTTTTCCACGTCAATTTGAAAGACACATTTTCAACAAAAAATACTACCTACATTGAAAATTAAAACCAGCACGCATAAACACAAAAAAGTAATGACATATTTAATAGAGATAAATTTGCTTTGATTGACTAATTTACTCCAGCAAGAAATTACTGATCGTATAGGCCTAATTATAGCGCTTGATCATTGTTTGTCCATCTTCGAGTAACTGCAGTTTGTGATCGCAACAGCGGTTAATTGTACAATTTGTAACGATTTAGTTGGTTCATAGTCTTTATTATGTCGTTGAGTTGGAATGCTGTAATTTAATTCGTTCGATTTGATCTATTCGTGTTAACTCAAGCTGAAATATTAGACGGGAGATATTTAGAAATAAAAATAAGTATTAATTTTATGTTGATCTAGATTTAAACTACCGTTGTAAGCTGCAATTCAGGAGTGTACGTGATTGCAAGGTGTGCAGTATTGCCGAACCTCAAGCTGCAAAATTGACTGAAGTTGCTAGTCTAAATTACCAAACGTGCCTGTCAGTGTAATTGTAATATAAATGATACACTGTACTTTATCTACACCTTCATAAGCATTTTCTATTATGTAATTATTACGCCGATAGCTTCTAAAAAATAATTTTATTTGGTATTTTTTTCTACCAATGGTCTGGTCTAGCATGTTACCATTTTGGTAGAATTACCAAAAAAATTTTAGTTTTACGTTTACAAACACAGTTGGAAAGTAGCGCCCGGAAGTTAATAACCGGGCCAATGGGTAAAGGGAATGTGCGTCTGGGTAAACGTGTACATACGGCTACATATCAAGCTATACATTTCCAGTATAAACAGATCTCGCATTTTATATAATGTCCATACAATGAGAGCTCAGCTTATACTGGAAATGAATAGCTTGATGTGTAGTCGAGTGCACATGGACCGATTACCTAACTAAACGGCTGGTTATTAATAGATACCGAACTCATAGAGGTTATTAAAAAATGATTTCTTTATTTTAATCACTGGTTTATCGCTTATCCAGCGGTCATAAGCTTTACCTTTACGCACGATTGGAACTTCATAAGTGCTAACGTACTACATAAATACTGTAATATTGTAATATCACACTGTATTGAGTGACACGGAATACGTCACACATTTTAGGACAGTCGGGAAACGTCATTTTTAGTTGTTTTGGAGCGCATTCTGAAACATCATACGCTGTTGACGCTGACGCGAATGAGCTCAAGTGAGCTAATCAGCATACTTTTAATGTACCACACTCTGAGCTACTAGTTATCTCGTCTGGCTTACTAGCGCAGTGCTTAACTGAGTGAGTCATAGCTTTTTTGTTATAGATTCCTAATGTGAAAGGATGTTGATATGCATATTTAAGTGCTCGTCCGATGTATTTCATTTACGCAAATTAGTATCGATTGTGCTGTATGTATAGAAATGTAGAAAGTTTTCCGATGCAGTTTGGGCGAAGATTTGAATGACTGGTCCTCCTGAAACACAAAAATGCCCTACTTTGATTATTCCACCACATAATTCACATGTTATTTTATAAATAGTGAGAAGTTTATTTTAAGATTGATTGACGTCTCTTACTCGATATAGGACAGGTAGCTGTATCTGCATCATGATACCGTAATACATGCTGTATTTCTTGTTTATATTTGGACTCGTTTTGTTAAACGTGTCAGTTTATGTAAAATACCAGAGATTACATCTTCCTCACGGTATTATTGATTTAATCTTAAAGGCTTATTACACTATACAATTTGTAGAAAATCGATTTAGGAAGTCGGCAGGTGTAATCGCAGTTAGAACAGTTTGGATCCGATTTAGTGTAAATTGGTGGTTTACTAAATTGAATTCTAAATTGGTCCAGTTTAGAATTTAATTTAGTCTGGTGTGATCACTAGCTTAGGTTCCTAAATAGATTTTCTACAAATTGTATAGTGTAATAAGCCCATTAGCCACTGACGTATGGTCGAGTCGAATGATTTGCATTTTTATTGCGGATTTACACTTGAAGCAAAACGAATTTGTAAATCATAAACACTAGTTTGACAAGCTATTAATTACTATTTATGTATGTAAAACAAATTCATTGCAAGAATGTGTTTTATTTCGTACTGGGTGTAAAATTAAGTGTTCTTCGTACCATACATAAATTATAATTGACACGTGTAGCGTTACCCTTTTTAATGTTGCTTGCTATTCCTACCAATCAATACTCAGACAAAGAATATCTATAGCTAAGTACATGGAATTGGTTATATAGGTCAGGAACTTTGTCCTTAGAGGCGCAAAAACCTGATTTTAAAAGTAGAATTACGTAAGTACGTTTAAGAACGTAACTTAATATTTTTAATTGACGTATTTTATATTTTTAATTGACGTAACTTTATATTTTTAGATGACGTTTTTTTAATTGACGTCACTAAATAAATATGATTATGTAACACAACCGTTTATAATTCTAAACAAATTTTGCAGCGTGTTAATGTTTATTTCTGTAGTGTTTCTACAAATTAATTCGAGCGTAATTTCTTATCAAATGAATAATGTTCCCGCAGCACTTGTCGGCTTTGTCGCGCTTGCGCTACATCCGCTGCAAAAGTTGTTTAATTAATAACGAAACAGTTCTAAACAGACTCGCGTTGGCACACCATTTCTCTATGAATGTCACTGAGAATAAATAAAATGACGGTTTACGTTAATTATTCCGTAAAATTACCTTGAATAATTAAAATTAAATGACTTACATTTCACAAGGACATAATGTGTTAGATTGATTGGCTTGCAAAATATACATAAATAGTTAAAAACATCTTTAGTTACTCGAGCCAAACGTATTAAACACGTTGGCACTAATTGTACGGGAGTCAGGAATTATAAACGCAATGAAAAATTTCTAAAATTTACGATTGCAAGCGTCTGTTTCGGACTGGCACACTAAATTAAAGTCGTGTACCTACCTATTAACTCGTAAAAATAGCAGCAACAGTCTTCTGATGGTTACACCAAATTACGAAAATGAAACAAATAATTCATTTCCTAAAGACGTTCGCATAATTAGCTTAATTGAATGTGTTTTGCACTGGGCGGCGCGGCGTGGCCTGATTGATGCAGTTCGAAAACACGACACGATTATTTCATCGTTCGATCGGTACCTACGGTTGCCGCAATTTCGGTTGCTTAAACGAATTACGATTATTTGTGCCATCCACATAGTATCGTATTCAAAGGAGAAGAGGAGAGCGGATGCGACCACAAGCTATTCTAAAGTTTGGTTAGTTAAGTGGTGTGGTTTTATAATGTTAGATGATGAAGCGCATGTATTACGAGTTATTTCCTCATTCTAAGACTGGAAGATAATCATCTACTTAGTATTCGTTTAAGTTGTAAGAATCCACTTAAGCGATTAATGCTGCCGGAAAACCATTTACTAGTAATTTGCAGACATTATAGTTGAAATATCCTGGTTTTTTTTTATTACATTTTTCTTTCCACGTCTCCCGTTCAAAGCTCCAAAAGGTTTATTTTCTCAGAAAAGAAAATGCAAAGCTTTATTTATAGCATAATTATGGTGAATACTAGACTGATGTGGTATTATTGTGGTTGTTATTTTCGTAATAATAATTATAAAACGTCTTTCATAATTATTGTATGGGGTGGCGGAGAAAGTATTACTTTTCCTTTGATTAGAAACAACTATTATTTATATATATAATGTATATAATACAGAGAAGGCACGAGCATTGATCACCTCGCTTGCTCAAGGCGAAGGTTCCACAGGGGCGGTCCTAAGACGGAACCCTGCGGAACACCGCACGACATGCGGCGCTGGTGTTCGCCATCACGTCCCACGTAGGTGACACGGACAGATAAGCCCCAACTATGCGGCGGAGGTAGGAAGGCACACGATGATAGTGCAGTGCCTCCCGTACACAACTCCAGGGCAGGGTGTTGAACGCGTTGGAGATGTCCAAGGACACCGCCAACATCACCCCGCCCCGGGGCACCGCTTCCTCCGGCAGGACTCTCACCCTTGATACAGCGTGTATGGTGGAGCGCCCATGCCGAAAGCCATACTGGCTCTCGTCCAGGTCCGGCTCCTCTTCGCACAAGTGGCCGACGAGGCGGGCTGCGATTATCCGCTCAAACAGCTTTCCCACCTCGTCCAGCAGCACTATTTGCCGGTACGCGGACGAAGAATCCGCAAGGCGCCCCGCCTTCTTGAGCAGGACCAGACGACCAGCAATGTGGAAAACTGGCCCCGCTCAAAGCACGCTGTAAACAGTCCTCTTAGTTGGTGCTCTAGCTCCTTCAGAGCGAGGACTAACGCTTGGCCGTGAATCCCGTCGGGCCCCGGAGCCACGTTCTTGGCCCGGAGCCGCAGCACTGCCGCCCCCATCTCTACCTGTGTCACCTCTGGGACGCTGATAGCGTTCTCCTCTGTGGACTCTGCGTCTGTGGGCAAAGCCATCGGCGGTGGAGTATGCTCCGCTCGTGCTGGGAAGAGGGCTGAGACCACCTCCTCCAGCAGCTCTGGTTGGAGACTCCCCGTGAGTGGGGGCGCCGCAGACCGAAGTTTCTCTCGATCCACTTAATATGGGCGCCCCCACGGATCCCCGTTTAGAGTCTCCAACATCGCCTCCCTGGCTTGCGTCTTCGCATTGCCGATGGCCAGACACTGAGTCCTCTTAGCCACGCGGTACACCTCATACAGCGCGGCTTCTTCGTCCGGGACCCGACGACGTCTCCTTCAGTATCGGGTGTACTGGCGTCTGACCGCTACACACTCAACGCGCATACGTGCGATCTCGGCCGACCACCTGGCGCCCCGCTGACTGTGCGTGGACCCGGGGCATGGACGCGTCGCAGATTTGCGTCATCGCCCCGCGAAACCACATCGCCTCCAGTTCGAATAGACCGACTGCCTGTCTGAACTTCACAACCCAGGAACTGGGGAACACGATACCCCTTGGTAAGACTAGTTGTTAAGCACGGTGAGATCATGGCTGGATGGTCACCCATCCACGGGCCGACCGCGGCAAGCGTTGCTTGACAATGACCGACGATCCGTACGGTTTTAATTAGCCACGAGTACAAGTAACCTTAGAAAGCATTATATAAATTGAAAAAGTCACATTGGCACACGGTATCGACCCACATACCACAACCTGATGCACGAGATACGGGCGCCTTCATCACCAAGTAAAATAAATAAATGAAATAAAATATTAAAAAAAAAAAAAAAATTATATAAATATTTTATATATTATATAAATATTTTATATATTATATAAAATATGATGAGTAACATAAATAAAATAAATCACGATGTTTTAATTTATAATGTAGAAAACGCTACTGCCTGTCGTTTGCACCGGCAGGTGACTGGTACCACTGTACTCCACTCGTTGTAATCACATTGTGATATCGCCAACTATTTTTAATAAGGCATTCTTTTTAGTGTTACGTATTGGAGTACTACTCTATTTTAAACTTTGTTTTGCAAGCCACAACATGGTCACGAACTAGATGTAATCGATATTTAATGATATGATCGCCATTGAACCTTCGCAATCAACTCTGAATTATTTCTCATTTGGGCCAATTCTTTTATTCGTACATCCACCTCATAATATCTTTGTCGAATCATTGTTTTTAATAGTGTGAATTTAATAATAATATGACAACCATCTTGTTAACCATATTATACAATTATAGTGATTTTGCAGAAACTTAACTTATCTGGTCCTTAAGTACTATTTTATCTATTAGGAAAGAACGACCGTATTTTAATGGAATGGCTAAAGATAAATATTCTCTTCTGCGGAGATTTGTAAATCAACAAGCTACTTGGTTACACTATTTACTAATTAATATCATCATTCTACAATCTTATCCATTACACAATATTTGTTTTCTTCGTACTCCATTATATTATACATTACATTCCGTTCTGTAAAATATGACGATATAATAAAATAAATTATGTATGAGATATCAGAACTGACAACACCCACACACAATTTATTGTCAGCTTCCATTAAAGGTTTCCATCAGACTTGCGCCTTTGATACTAGCAAATCTAAATAGCAGCAAGCTCCGTATCTTGTTTGTCTATCAAAGCTTTTATATAGTTACCCAACAAGATTTTCCATTATTTTTGGACAGTTTTGGTATGTTTTGGCCCCTTTGCCAAACAAAAGTTATCTTCTTAACTATTTATCTTTGTTCAGTTTCAATATTTCAACCGTCCCGAAGCGTCTTCTTAAGGCAATTCCGTAATTTTATTGCTGAGAATTTATCAGGGATTAAAGGTAGATTAAGACAATTTAGGGCGGGTTGCTTCAACTAACCATTACTGACCGGTAATAGTCAAAAATGGCGCTAACTATCGTCAAATCAAAAAAATGGGTTGTTTCACAAAATCATACGTCAAAAAGTTACTATTACCATAACCGACCAGTCATCGTAATTTTGAGTTGTCAAACAGCTACTTCAGACATCAAAATATTAGGTCTTTACATATGAAATTGCCGCTCGGTATCAAAAAATTAAAAATAACATTTTTAAAAGAAATTATATATTTAGTCAATCGAAGTATGTACCATTGTTATCGATACACTTTCGCCATTTTATCGGGAGCTCATTGATCCCTTTGGTAAAAAAATCCTGGGAGCGAGAATCGATGAACTGCTTGAAGGCTGTTTAAACTGCCTCATCAGAATTGATTTTTTTTCCTTGTAAAAAGTTGTCCAAATTTCGGAATAAATGGTAATCGTTTGGGGCAAGATCTGGAGAGTATGGTGGGTGACGCAGAGTTTCCAGTCGCAGCTCCTCTAACTTGGCGACCGTCTGATGTGCAGTATGTGGTCGAGCGTTATCCTGAAGGAGCAATGGGCTAGAGCAATTGACCAATCTCGGTTGTTTAATGGTGAGCTTTTCCATCATTGTTTGCAACTGTTGACAATACATGTCTGCAGTAATCGTTTGGCCTGATCTCATGAAGCTGTAGTGGATGACACCAGCACAGGACCACCAAACACTAACTAGAATCTTCTTTTTGGTCAGTTTTCGCTTGGGGCAAGGTTTTGCCGGTTTTCCAGGGTTAAGCCATTGTGATGATCGCTTGCGATTATCGTACACGATCCACTTCTCATCACAAGTGACAATACGATTTAAAATTCCCTGATTATTGTGACGATTGAGCAAGGAAGCGCAGCAACCGACGCGTGTTTGTTGGTGTGTTTCAGTCAATTCGTACGGTACCCACTTTTCGAGCTTTTTTACTTTTCCAATTTGACGCAAATGGATAGTGATTGTTTTGTCACTTACTCCAAAGGCTGCTGCTAATTCAGAAGTGGTTTGAGATGGATCCGCTTCAACTATCGCCTTTAATTCTTCATTATTCACTTGAGTATCCGGTCGTCCACGAGGCTCATTTTGTAAATCAAAATTTCCAGAACGGAAACGTTGAAACCAAAAACGCACCGTTCGTTCGTTAGCGGTGCTTGGCCCGTACACGTCGTTAATCCTTCGAGCCGTTTCTGCTGCACTGGTGCCACGGTAGAACTCATATTCGTAAATATCGCGAATTTTTAATTTCTCCATTGTTGTTGCAATAGCAATTTTCAAGCCCAAACAAATGACGATAAAACAAATGAAACACGAATTTTTAAAACAATATTCTTTAGTCTTTATTTTGAAATAATTTTGAATTTGGAATTCCTAATCAAACACAAAATATTTGATTTCAAAGTTGCCAGTATTAAGTATCGGCAATTTCATATGTAAGGACCTAATATTATGAAATCTCTTTTTGAATAATTTTAACTGACGGATTTTTATGTCATGAAAGAACCCGTTACATTTAACGTACGTTAAACATCGCACGTCATAGTAACTTTTTAACCGTCGGTATGTAACATTAACCGACTGTTTGAAACAACCCGCCCTTAGTGTAGCTTTGCAAAGTTAGCCTATTGAAAATATTGAGACTAATCTCGCGTAACCGATTGGGAGTTTAGCTTAATAAGGGTCAGACTTTTAGATTTTTTCAAGCTTGACATACAGTATAAAGGACTGGTTTTCTGAATATTTCTTTGTTTGGAAGATGAACTAGGTATCTCGTTGCCTTTCCATCTAATGGCATAATTACTCTTCGAATAAAAGGACCAAAATTGTACTCGACCGACATTCATTTAATCAATACGCAAATATATAGATACCTTTCACAACACAACCCACTTTTATCTATACTTACCCTGTCTCGCCGACGCCGATACGCAATTTCATCCACTTTACCCAATTACATATATTCCCACATCGTCTGAACCTTGTTAGTGGTACAAGCTTTTCCAACATTAATTTACTTATGTTCTGTTTGCTGCCGTAGAGTACATTAACACAATCCAGTAATTACACATCTGTGTTACTGACTTGCTTTATGGAAGTTTATGGTCTTTTTTTATAGTCCAGTCTTTTACAGCAACAACTTTATGCCTGTTAAAAGTAAACAGGCATAAATCTCTGCAAATAAGTACACAAAAAATATACTTTCTTTTTAATCTGAGCTGGAGATAACAGACAAAAATTACAAACAAATTTCCTTTTCTCCATTTTGACGTCACTGTCCTATTTTACGAGTAGAAGAATGTTTAATAAAAGAGAGTTTTTATAAAAGAACAACCCACTCTTCCTTAATGACACATTTTAGCTATCCGTGTACGATAAAGTTTCTTGCCAAGTTATTGAGTTCCAAGCGCCTGGTCGTTTATGCATAGCTATTAACACGAAGCCGTTATTTACCGCAAACGCATAACTTAAGTATCAGGCGTTTATGCTGGCGTGGAGTGACAATAATAATTTATTAATTATGATCTATATATTAACTGAAAGCGTTAAAATAACATGAAGTGGTTATAACAATTACATTTGCTTAGAACCAAAATAAATGTTTCCTATTAGTCCACTTTTCACTTAGTGTTCTGAACGAGCAAATATTCGCTTGAAACCGAAAAGTTGCTTTGTTGAAAACCTTTTACTGACCATTTTTTCTGTTCGATTAGATCACTAACGTGAAATCGCATACCCGATTACAAAGTAGTTTTTAACGAACTTAGTGCTAAGCTAAGAATAATGCTAGTCTAGTTTTTAGTAAGTCTACCCACGTTCAAGGCGTGGGCCCAATTCGAACGTGAAAGTAGAACTGCAAATTGATCTAATGACTATTATAAATAGACACTTTAAGAATCATTAGCAAGGTTCTATACGTAACACCAAAATTAGGGTCGTTTTTGTATTGCAGGAATTGTTGTTTTGTTTTTAGTTTCGAAAACTTATTGCGTACCAAAATAGGTGTTAGTTATTTTAGTAGAATGATTGAAATCCTCAATTTTGACCCACGAAGGAAGACAGACCGTACCTTACATGACTATTTGAAGTCTTAATTAATACTTGGACGGACCTATACTAAATTCATCTATGTATTGTAAACGAAACCAACATGTAGGAGGTTAAAGAAGAAATCAGTTGATTAATTTTCCCTTGCGAAGTAATAACACAGCGGTTGTAGGTAGCTCATTACTGGCCTTTGGAGTTGCCAAAACATTTACGAATACTTAATGATAATGAACCTACTTCACGAGAATATCATCAACTTCGGCATCAGTAACATTTAAAGGCTGACAGCTATAGGGAGTGACATAACAGCGAGAGTGAGCTCTTTTGAATCTGTGGCTCATTTCGTAAGTATTTACCTACACTGTTCTTTGTGTGAAGTCTTTAACTTACATAAGTTGTTAATATCCCTTTTGTGTGGCATAATGATGATGAGCTGAATTGTTTTTAAGGACATTGATGAATATTAAGAATGATTTGCAATGCCTTTTAGTATTGCTTGGTGTGTCGTTTTAATTGAGGACCACACACGACTTATTGATCACCTTTGTTCATGTAGACCTCGGTAAGATTTCCTTCAGGTCGAAAAGCGGGAAAATACAAATAAAGCTTAATTTTTATAAATGAAAAAAAAAGCAACGAATGTAATAAAAACTATAAAAAGCCAAAGCGTCTCGTCTTAGCAGCTATTTATTTCCGAAGGGCGGTTATCAGAATAAAATTAAATCGCTCCAACAAACCCTGATTTTTTTGGAGGAAGACAAGGGTATAAAATATTACAAAGAACAGCTGTATAAAAACTCAAATAAAGTTGAAGAATCACTTAAAAGGTACTAAAAGCCAACCAGCTATATTAGCTGAATCATGTAAATGGACACTAATTAGTGTGACAACATGTAAGCACGCTCAGTTGATGAATAAGACCACATGACACCATAAAAACTACCGAGGAAAACAGATTGTTGCCGTGTTTGCTTACCGGCGCGGGCGCGGCGACTACATAATATTTACATGGAATGCCAAGAGTCGTGTTGAGAACATGATACTGTTTATTTTATTCTAGATAATTCATATTAATGCGTCACTGTGAAACAAACCTAACCTAATATTATTATTCTTAGATCTCAGCTGCCTCAGCATTGTTATCATTGACGTCACAGTGTGCTTTAACCCGTGGTCACCCGTTACCTAATGTGTTCTATGCTGATGCACTGCATTTTGTGTAAGACGACCGATGACATCGTCCTTACAATAATTGAAGAAACATTCTGGTCCTTCGGTACGGTGTACTAAAAATTATTAGATTAACTAAGTATTAATATAGTGTGACTTATTACTACTATAATATGTGTCACTTATTAGATTACTTATTAGATAACAAATATAATAATAAAATCCAAACAAATTAAGAAAATTGTTAAGTAATTAATTACTAATTACGTTTTATTGGTTTGTTTTTATCTTATTACTTACTAGCTTATGCCCGCGACTTTGTCTGCGTCGATTTAAGCCAAGGTCCTACATTATTTCACGAGAACACAAAAACCAGAGAAATGGTACCTAAATACTATGTGTTAAGCTAGATCATGATCTTGATGTTTGCCAAATTTTCTTTTGTATTTTCGTTCAGCCGTTGAAGCGTGGAATAGTAACATATTCATCCTCACAAATTTTCACAATTATAATATTAGTAGGATTGTTATATGGATTTGCAATATTTATGATTTTCTTAATACTCTTATGACGATATGATTTGAACAACTTTCCCTAAGGAACATGGATCGAAATATGAAAAAAAAAATTCGAGCCCTCCCTCGATTTTGTATGGGAAGTCTTATTTTTTTTTTCATATTTAGACCCATGTTCCTTGGAGAAAGTTGTTAAATTTGACACCACCCTGAAAAAATTGGAACGTGACAAAAAAAATCATATCGTAAGTATTGTAGTCCTTTGGGTGTTTCGCCTGCCGAAAACATACAATAGATTTCCTTTGATCACATAAATTTCCTCTATGTTTTCTGCTCGTGAACAAAACTGTTTGTAGTTTCGTTATATTTCATTGATCTGTAATGTGGTTTCGCTCGCCCAGAAACCATTTCTAAACTAGGTACCTAAGTAACAAGTCAATATAGCCTTGGCCTTGACTTATGTATCCACGGTCAATTATCCAAACTTAACAAGATTGTCTGAGAAGCCGCAACGGGTACTGTTTATTAGAATTGAGCTGAAGGATTTGTCTGAAGTGTATTAAGCCCGTCACATACGTAGCTATAATATATATTATAGCTAGCCACCACACCACACGGTAGCTATAATACAATAATATATGTTCGCCCTTATTACGTCTGCGATCGTGGTTTGTTTCACATTTTTGACATATATATTAATATGCCTTGCTATATCTGTCTACATATTTTGGTGACGTAGTAAAAATATATATTATAGCTGCATCAGAAATATACCGTAATATGCCTTTGCTATGAATTATATCAATATATATTATAGCTACGTCTGTGACGGGCTTTATAGTTATTCCATTACAACGCTAATACAGTAACTTCTTCATCATTACATACAATAAAGTCAGGTTAGATCTACTGCAAGCTGATACTTATAAACGCTACCGATCGCGATGAAATAAAAATATGAATATAATTGAATAATATAATAAATAACGATTTTAATACACTCGTCCATTCATTTCTTAATATAATTGTATGTAATGTAACTGTACCAGGAATATAGGCTAGTTGAATTGAATAAATATCTACTGAACGATGTATTGCCTTTCTTCTTCCTTTGCCATTACACTCTTGGGGAGAGCGGTCGTGGTCATCATTTGGCAATAAGATTTCGGGCGATTTTCACAATGGGACACGAGTACACAACTGTGATACGTGTGCAGTTGGGGCCACCCAGTGCATCCCATGGGTGACCTGCATGGTCTACTCTTCCCTGCACGCGTAGCATGACCACGCTATGTCTATTCTTCCGTAGACATATCTACGGAAGAATAGACATACTGACAGGAAGAATAGACAAACTGTACTGACTTGTCTAGCGTATATTGTATAGCGTGATCATGCTACGCGTGCTGCATGACAATACGCTCTATGGAGGATTTATCCTGCCGTGACACGCGTCAAAGGAATTGAAATATCTGACACTGAAACGCTGGTTTGCCTTATACTATCCATATCAGTTCAGTTACTTTGACCTTCTTTGATGCTCATCATCAGCGCATCAGCTGTCAAGGTCCCCATCTTTCATAAGAGGTTAAACGTCACATCAGAGTTAAACATAAACATCTGAGTGCATTACATAAGACCCAATGAAATGTTGACACACCATTACGTGGTTAATATCGATTGTTAAGTAACGATACTGTATGTGTATGTTAGTGCCTATAATCCTGTCAGGTTGTTTCTTGTCTCCGTTTTTAATAAACGCTTTCGTAATAAGGTCTTTTAAGTTTCTTGCTAGTAGAGCGCCCCAAAACACCAGTATCTATATGATCAAATGAAGTTCAGCAGATATCAACTACAACAACAATAACAACTATCTATACTTATAATATTATAAAGCTGAAGAGTTTTGTTTGTTTGTTTGTTTGGTTGAACGCGCTAATCTCAGGATCTATTGGTTCGAATTGAAAAATTCTTTTTGTGTTGGATAGTCCATTTACCGAGGAAGGCTATAGGCCCATGCGAAGCTGGGTCGGGCCGCTAGTATTAAATAAAGCTCTACCTACATGTCTTCTTGAAAAAGAAATCAGAGTGAAAACTACTTATTTACTAACTACATTAGTAAATGCACTCAAGAGCATTGTTTTATACTTGAAGATGATAAATATAAGACAACACCATTTTACCATTATAAAAAATAATAGTTGCGTGATTAAAATTGCATACCACTGCTTGTAGACGTGTTACGTTTTCATCATTTGAATACTCCTTTCATTCAAAATATTAAACCTGTCTTTCGGCTATCTTATCTAGAACATTTTGACATACGTACGACAGCAGTTTCTTGTTTGCCATTTCGATAAAGTAATTTAGGTCGTGTGCAGAACTTTGTCAGCGTTCATTATCCACACGTTTATGCCCTAAAAGTGAAAGGGAGGCACGATTAAATGCTATGGCTGATTGATGTTTTTGTAAATCGACAAAAAAACAATTTTACGGTATAAGTAACCATTAACATTAATTCATATTTGTGTGAAAATAGATCTAGGGATTGATTTATCGTTTTACCGTAATTCATAATGCAGTTCAGTAGATTAGAATTTGTTTAGTTTTTAAAGTGCTTATTTCTGAAAATCGCTCCTAACCTAACTTCGCCCATTTGAAGAGATCTCGTCAGCTAAATACCTCTGAAGACTTTAGCGTCATTAAAAATAGTTTTTTGGAAAGGAAAGAGCAAACAAGACCACAAAGACGCAACACGACACGACCTAAAAGATCTAAACTAGATAACGCAAAATCGTCGAATTCGTATAATTACTAAACAAATTTCGACCTTATACGATAATATCCTACGTGTAACTGCAATAAGCAAAAAATCTGACCGTAAAAATTAATAACAAAGCATTCTTACTTATAATGGTGCTGTTTCATAAATTAGCCGAAAACGACAATAAATATGAGACTGCTTTGTAACAGTACTTAACGTACAAAATTCAGCAATTTTCAATCGCATAACAATCGTAACGGGAGCAAGAAACCTTAGATGTGCGCAATGTAGATTATCGGAACTAGAGATCGCTGAGATACTTTGGCAGTCACATAGTGCAACGTCACACACATAATCTACTGAAGCAAAACAACACTTTTTATTGAAACGAAAACAACAAAATGTGTTTTCGGTGGAAAGTACCTCTCTGGCCCAGAAACGCGGACGTAAATAGATGGGGGATTCCGGAAGTATCACTCGGTCTACCCGGGGCTTGGGTTCAAGTTCCTTTCTTTTTAGAAATGGATAAGTGCAGCCGGTTCTTTAATTGGCAGTGCTCGAGAAAATAGAAGCAATGAACGGAAAATTGCGGTTAAGTGTGTCAGTGACCGTGTACCAACTCTGTCCGAGTGGTTGATGACCGGTTTACAAATTCATGGTTTAGTATTGTAGCTTCCTTTCCCATTTTATCATTTGTTGGGGTTATGTCTTGCAATTTTCATATTTCCTGATATAGTTTAGATTATGGAATACTGGATCCCCAGAACCAATTTAACTAATAAATTGTTTCTATTACATGCATCACCACAGTGACCAAAATTATCTACTCCTAGCATTTGGCCCGTCACTTCGTCCACGTAGATTTCGTGTATATTCTCCTAAAATACAGTCCATGTTACTTGCTGATAATGTAACACATAGTGTGTTACATCATAGGTGAAAGATTTTTTTAATCTGTTAAGTTTTTTTTTAATTTATTCATTACAAACAAAAAAAAATATCGTTTAGACTATTGAACACACAATACAGACCCAAATACATTAGGCAACAATACTGTGACGGTGTTAACATTTCCAAACTTGAACTGACGTCTTCTGCTGAACCGGTTACCTAGTTTAATATATTCTATCAGTGAGCGATGCCGTATGCGTCTTATTTGCATATAAATTTAAGGCTCCGATCATCCAAAAAAAAAGCAATTGCTACACGCGCCGTTGCAGCATTGGAAAGGCAAAAGTTTATTACGTAATCTTTTATTGTGTAAGCGTGCGGTGAAAGAAGTAGTCCCACCACTAGCTGCTGCAGTATTGCATACGGCATGACAACGGGCGGTCGACTCTGCGGCCATTCGCACCGCGAACTTCGTTCCGAGTGTAATCGAGTAATCGCTGACCAAACTAAAGTTTAATACGGTTGTGCAACCCCCCGTCTATTTGGACCTGTTCTTTGTGCGAATGATTTTATGTATGACGTTTGATCGATTGTTTTTTTGTTTGTTTGTTTAGAATTCATTTCTGTTACACATTGTATTCATTCAGTTTGACGTTTTCAAGTGTTTAAGTTTTCTAAGGTCTTAAATTTGAGACGTAGTATGCAAAATGATATTATGATGATAATGATCACAGTTTCACAGTATTTGTTATTGTTAGTCAAATCGGTTGTTATTGCCGTTATTTGTAATCCGATCTCATATTGCGATTGCGACGTAAGTGTACTCTGCAAACGATTGCATTATATTATAAGCTGTCTGGAAAAATTAACACGTCTGTCTGTGGAATTTGTGAATATATTTTCGCAGACAACATCTGGCGTCATAATAAATTATGTATTTGTACACACGGCTACACATCAAGCTATACATTTCCAGTATACGCTGATCTCGCCTTGTATATAATTTCTTTACAATGAGAGATCAGCTTAAACTAGAAATGTATAGCTTGATGTGTAGCCGTGCGTACATTAGACAAGGTAATTCGCTCTTATTAACAGGATTTTACCAACATCGTACACGATTAAGAACAATAAATATTGCAGTTTCGTAATAAACAACGTTATATCGCTTAAGTTAAGTAAGCTTGCGGTAACGGTCAAGTAAATTAGAAAGCATGAATCGTTACTGTCCAGTACGATGCGATGTCTAAGGCCGTGGCAGCAGGCAGCTAACGGGACCTGTGGCTTTAGTAGTCTTGCTACCATTTTATGAGTACACGCACGATGCAGTCTGCACATTTAACCATAGCCTCAAGTTTACCTTGTATGTCTGCTCACCATAATATGTGAAGATTGCTACTTAGTTTGTACGTACCTTTGTTTCAAGTAAGTAAAAAGTTGCTCTACTAGTCTGTTAAAAAAGCGATTTGAAAAAACGTAAACAAAAACGTTCATGAGCCAGAGGCAGTAAACATTTTGATGATTGTGGTGGAAAAGGAGCTGAGTTTTGTTAATTGATATATTTATTTGGATTTATTATTTTGATAAACTGTAAACGGGTTCTTAAAAAATACCAGCCTTATTATCAAGTCCGCTTCCGTGAAGTCATGGGTATAAATTAAAACCTAGTCACTTATCTCGGCTAATTGAGGTTGAGATACTTGACACTATGACATAAATTGCTGGTATTGCGACACGTGTGTGACATTCATGATGCAATTGATTTTGCTCACCACACTACAAAAGAATATCTAGGTTCTCTCGTTATTGAGTAATGTGTAACACTGAATAAGTTTTAGCTACCCCTGACGTACCAAAGAAATATGAAATAAGAAATAAAAAACATTATCAAAATTACTCCTGATGTAAACAATACTGATATTATTAGCCTCATTGACATCCACGTGTTTCTTGTTAGTAGGGGGGCCGCCATCGTAGTCTGCGATCCCACAAACATCCGCTGTTTACTTTTCTTTGTTTATATAATATACAAAGCACGCAGCTTATTACATTACTTTAGAGGTAGAATAAAATAATATTAGGCGGAAACAATCCCTTGTGTAACGATCATTATGGACTATTTTTGTTTGATGCAAAATGTTTACCAGCCCTGCCCTCTCGTTTTCATCAATGTTTGTATTTACGCGACCTCTGTTTTAAGTAACATAAGGTCGAGTTTGTCTTGAGTTGTTTCCTAGTATTGCCTGAAGGTGAAGCCATTCGTGTGGTTTAGAACTTAAACTGTAATACTAAGCAATTACACCTGCCAATGGCCTCTGCAATAAACAAATGTAAATAGGACTTAGCCAGTATATGATTATTTTTTACTCTTAGTAATATAGTCCCGGATAGCAACTTTTTGGGAGGGGCAACTAAAACCAAATTTTCTTATAAGACGTTCAAAAGTGCCTTTCAATGGGCTAGTTGAAAAAATGATTTGGCTTTAACTTTAGCTAATAGAAATTCATATGATAAAGTACATTTTAAATAAGTAAACAAAATGTACCCAAGGACCACATACGAAAGCCATATTTCATCCGCTTTTTTAGTCACTGATTCAAAAATAAATATTATTAACACTATAACCTACTAAAAATATAAATCTTTAACATTGAATCGTTAGTGGTAAAAGAAAAGCTACCGTTAATTGGGTACTTCATTCATTTTATTCAGTTTATTGTCAAGTACTAGTCACTAGTCTAAAAAGGAAAAGTAGGTTGTGGTCTATTGACCCGGACAAACAAATGAATCATTTTCAAACTTAACGTATGGCCACATAGTAAAAAATTTGCGAATGACACATATTCTAAATACCACTTCTATCGATCAAATATTATCCTTATTTCGTACGAAATAAGACGCATATTTTGTTATTCGATAAGCTTGAGAAATGTTCGATTGCATGAGTAATTAGAACTGCGTAATCCTTTAGTTTCTCATTAGCCTCGTAACAATCACGTTTAATGGCTGATTAATATTCGAATCAATATCTTGTTTATGTTTCTAAGTGGAACACGAATCATTCCAGTATTTGTCTAAATTAATGGAACTTTTACTTCGATCCTCCAATCGGCTGTTAGGATGTCACATTAGATGTGGTTAATACGATTATGAACTATTATAAATGCATTATGCTTGGATTTTGTTTTAAATATCGGGAATTTAACTGAACCGTTCATTATTAATAATGAAAAGTCAATGACCTAATGTTTTTGACCACTGACGATACATTTTATTGCGCTTCACAAGGCTCAAATGGAATAATAAAATAATTAAGTAACTACACAGAACGACGTGATCATAATAATATGATAATTTATAAGCCGCAACGAAATACACTTAAACTCATATTATATTCGACTATTCTTTAAAAATGTTAATATTTCGCATGCCTAAGCATTTATACATTTTAATGCGAAATCTAGTAGTGGAGTAATATGGGTGAAATCTAGTAGTCCGAAATGTGTATCACAAATGAAATCAATGTAATAAAAACTTCCATAACGTTATGGAAGGAGTCACCGGGCATGCTACACTCGAAAGGACTTATCAAAGCCTATGACAGAAAGCTTAGGAACCAACTCTTAGCACTCAGTAGGAATAACTTGCGTATTGTGGCCAGAGCCAATACGGGACACAGCTGCTTAAACTACCACATGTTCTACCTAGGGCTAAGTGACACGCGAACCTGCAGACGCTGTAAAGAGGCTGATGAAACGCCAATTCATCATCTAAGGGAAAGCGGAGGACTAATTCACAAGCCCAAAATAATGCGTGAAATAATAGAGATTGCCCACAAAGCAGATCCTGCAGTTCAACACAGCTGCAGGGTTTTGTGGCGATCTTGGACCAAAACAAGCGGTGATTACAATAGATCAGCTCTGGTCGCAGTGATACCATAGCCGCATAAAGACAATTAAAAAAGTGAAGGGATATCCTGACCAATTAGAGTGATTGTAGAATTAAGTTCCACTTTGCAAATCCCGGAAGACATTGCATGGATAAAAAAACATTTTGTTGTATTATTGTGTATGGTTTTTAATAAATACCAAAAACACTGGTAATTTTTAAACACTCGCCACAGACCAAACCAGTCTGTGGTTAAAACTTAAAATAAATTCAGACCTTCATACGGAAGTAGAGACGAAAACCAGTAAGTACAGAAGCCATACATGGATATTGAAGACGCATTTCCTCATTAAACGCAAACCTTCACAATGCATAATTACGAGAAAGATGTCCAATGATCTTTAAAAAGTATTCATCCTTCCTTTGAAGGCAGGTGTGAATGACCAATGACCTGAGGTCTAATTCAAAGTCAAAGCATTTATTTCAATTAAACCATTTGCAGGCACTTTTGAATAGTCAAAGAGTCAGTTAGTTAGTCATAAAGTTGAAGCTAGTTGCTCGTTCCAAAACGTAGGGTAGGTCTCAATGGAGAAGAACGAGCAAGAAACTCCATTGACACTCTTTTCAATCAAGCTTTTACAAAAATCCTGGTTACATTATTCTTGTTGCTTCTATATGTGAAAACAATGTAAGTGAAGAGAAATCCAAAACATTCTTATTAAAAATAAATGATATAAAAGCCATGGCAGTTAAGAGATGACCAATCTCAACTGACAGCGCCCGTTCACGAACATGACGCGCGCACCACTTAGCTCACCACCACTTAGCTCAACCATTTTGAAGGGAACCGAATGATCTAACCCACACGCCACCTAATTCTAGTACTTAATTTAAAACTGTAAAATATTCAAAATTAAATAAATAAAACAAATCTAGGAAGTATTTTTGGGCTTATGCGGACTGCCCAAGACCGGCGATCTCTGGGGCGTAGGCCTCCCACGTTCTGCACTGGACGGCAATAGTCTGATATGATGATGATAAATATTGAGAGGGAGTTTGACAATGCAAACGTTCCAATAGTTATTAGTGTTCCCCCCTGATAACAGTAATACTCCCGATCGAATTTCTTTCACGGTGCCAATCCCAATACAAACTAACCAAATACGTAGGGGCCATCATAGTGCACAAGTGAGTGCGTAAACACGGGTACACTCACTCTTCTCACTCTCATAGTCCGATAGAACGGCAATCCCACACGACCGGGGAGAGATCAGAGCCGAACCGATGGCTTTACGTGTTTTCTTTCCGAGGCACGGAGCTGTCACACCTCCAGCATATTAACTCGGAAAAACCTAATAATTCCCCCAAAACCACTTTGCTCGATATGGGAATCGTACGGACCGAGTCATCAATTGGTTACCCCCTCTTTTCAAAAGAATTTTTATGCGTGAGGGGTAACCAGTTGATGACGTTTGTCTATACTAACGCAACAGCTGATGATAATAATCAATGTTTAACGCTTCCACCTACAACCAATGAAAGATCATTCTGTTCACACATTTTAGAATCTCTTTTAATCTTTCCGCAATCGTACGTGCAAACCTGATGCGTCACACTTCGAAGCCTGCTTCCTTTGTAATTACGCAACAAACATGTATGGAACAGGCACGTGTGAATGTTATTGTAAAAACGTGAGATACATTCCACGGATCTCTTTCAATTGAACATTCAACCGCATTTTATTGCTATTGTAACTAAATCAAATGTGTCCACTTATTTTGTTTTGACAATCAGCAAAATGTACCACACTTTCCTGTCCTTATTACTTTCTGAATCGTTTTATATGAAATACGTTTGTTGGATCCTTTATTTGTGGTCACAGAATCATAGACAAGGAATAAATTTTCGAACAATTAAAATAGTAATAGGTACACATAGTTAAAAGATACATAATAAATAGGTAGATTTTAAACCGGACAAATGCTAAAAAAACCAGAATCAGTCGGATTATTTTTTGACTTCTGTTTTAATATATCAGACCGGTTTAATCATTTAATTTAATTAAAACATAATATTTAATTCCATATATCGTCTTGTTATTTAGTTTCAGTAATTAAATATTAAAATTAAATAATGAGTGTGACTATTTAACACGCTTCTATGATTATGGTGTCGTCTTGCTTTTTTTTAGTCTTGAATGTCATCCCGTTATTTATTCAATTATTATACCAAGTCCAAGCCGCGGGACCAACACAGGTGGAGGTCTTTGGGGGAGACCTATGCCCAGCAGTGGGCGTCTAAAGGTTGATACTTATGATGATTATTATTGTACAAGTATCTAGAAGAGTTTGTCACGGTATCTCTCAAAATATTTGTTTTACGTCAGTTTGCTATATCTCTTGTATCTCCAGTGTAAATACTAGAAACTCGTCGTGGTAATGAAAAGACATTATATGTATGTAACTAATAAAAAATGACATCATAAAACAGCTTTAGTATTAACTCATTTTATTTTCCTGCTTTTCCGGAAGCGAGTGAATTTATAGCTGTGTTTGATGTCTGTATCAGCGTCCACGTCATAAAGGCCTCTTTTATGTACAGTACCCACATGAAATATTTATAACAATAATCATAACCACACCAGACTACATTTAGGGTCGGTTTATGTGTATTTCCATGGAGAAACCCCGCATAATCAATGTAGTTTATACAGATTTAGCAGAAAATGCACAGTTTAATAAGAATATCAACGTCTTTTTGCGGTTTACTTATCTTATATATTCATCCGCGAGCAGGAGACTGTGTCAGTTATGGACAAGTTGTTGAGCCGTTGCGTTGACACGATACTGTTAATTTGACTGCAATATCAAATAATTATTTTGGCGCATTGTGTTCATATAAAAATATACTAAAGTACGACTATTTGAAAACTCTTAAAACGTGTAACCTTGAAATAAAATCTAAAATTACAAAAATATTGAATACCTATTAACATCTTATAAATATTTACAGCAACTAGTTTTCAAATACACAATAAAAAGAACGTTAGAATGTTGATACACTAAGTGTGGCGTTGTGACTCGTGATATAAAAACGTCGATAATATTATAGTGATGTGTTGATATAAAATGTCTGCCGGTGTGTGGGATCTGATGCCGTCGAGGTGTCGGTGGATCGAGACGCTGCGGCACTGCGGTAAAACACTGCTGCGGAGACAGAGGCGGCTGCTCAGGAGGTTGAAGAAGGTATGTTTCAGATTAGATCCCTAGATGCCAATTCTCTAAGGGTGTTACCAGACCAATCGATCGATCGTCGATCGACGGCATCGATCGATGATAGAATGGATTAGTCGACGTCGATCGATAGTTTCTACCAGACCAATCGATCGATCGTCGATCGACGGCATCGATCGATGGTAGAATTTACTAGTCGACGTCCATCGAGCTACTTGATTTTTATTACTGATGGATTATAGCTGGGGTTAATC
The DNA here is from genome assembly GCA_947361185.1 of Charanyca ferruginea. Lineage (NCBI taxonomy): Eukaryota > Metazoa > Arthropoda > Insecta > Lepidoptera > Noctuidae > Charanyca > Charanyca ferruginea. The sequence continues at coordinate 5,309,043 of OX376074.1, read as the reverse complement.
GATCGACGTCGACCGATGCCATTGACCGGCAATCGATCGATTACTTCGTGGAACGGTATCCGTCGATCAGCCAAAGCTACCACACCAATCGATCAACGTCGATCGATGTCGGTTGATGGCATCGATCGACGATCGATCGATTGGTGTAGTAACACCCTAAGGTAGCAGTGTCACTGATTTTGGACAAACCTCATCAATGATTGAAGAAACTGCTTTCCTTAATTATAGATTCACTATCAGCTATACTGTTCCACAAGAATTGTAAAGCAAAATTTTCGCCTGATTACAAATTCTGAACACAATTACGGGGACCATTAGTAAACGATGGGGTAAGTACAAAAGTTCGCTCACGTCTTACTTTCATATTTAATGGGGTAAATAGAACTGGGCAATAACAGCAAGACCTGACTACAACGAACAGTCGGGTCACGTCTAGCAGTGTATCTAATTCTAATACAAGTTACTATACACGTAACTAAACCTCCATTTGTGAAAGCAAACGGACCGTAGCAATTTCTTCATAAGCATTTACGTGCTTTTCAGTGTAATCCTGCGCATGCACCTGATTATTTTATTGGCTTTATTCAAGTTGGCCGACAGTCGTCTCGTAAATGAGTAGTTTTTGAAAGGGTCGGTTCTAAATATAAATAACTTAGCATTGAAATGATTTTTTGCAAGGTTCGAAGAATAAATGAGTCAAACCTTACTTGATCTGTAATGACCTATTGGGTAATTTTTTTGATGTTTGGTTTGGGTTTAATATTCATGATTTGGGCTCTGATTACAAAGAATACAAGGATTTTACGCTGTCTTGTACTGAAACGTATTATGACTATTAAAAAGTATTGTTGCAGATGTGCTGCAACTACAAAAGTGTCGTCTCTATGACTTACAATCAATTAAAAAAGTTTTTTCAGAAAAAAAAAGAAAACTGCCTTCAAAAACTAAGAAGTGATAAATAAAAAACTTCAGCACAGAACACGCTTACTTTACTTTCGGAAATCGGTGGCGGTGGCTTTGTGTTTGTTCTTTGTATTGTCACATTTGCCACCGACTTCCGAAAGTAAAGTAAGTGTATTCTGTGCTAAAGTTATTTATCACTTTTTAGTTTATGAAGACGGTTTTCTTTTTTTTTTTGACTTTTTATTTTTCGCTTTTTAGTTTTGCCTTAACATCCAAATCCATAAAGAAATGGCGACACACTTAAAACAGATTGTAAGTCCTCCAAAGATTGAAGAAACTAAAACGTCATCTAAGTATTTCTTTTGGGATTTTGTTGATTTTCTCAAAAAGCGCTGGATCAATTTTGGTAAAATTTATATGGGACTATTTCGGAATAAACCCCATTGAAACAAAAAAAAGAATTTTGCAAATCCGTCTATAGGTATATGACAGAGTTACGCCCGAACATACATAAAAAAAAATATAAACGTCCGAATTGATAACCTCTTCCTTTTTGAAGTCGGTTAAAAATAACAATTAACGATTCTGACAACATATTTATTGTACTTATGCAGTTGTCTACATTTGTCCTTTTATTTAAATGTTAATTAATTAATTTTAAACTGACTTTTGTGAACTACTTCATTATTATTTTATAAAAAAAAACAAGTGATTTCGACAACTCATGAATGTTATATTTGCCACCGAAAGTCATTGACTTAAGAACGTTGTTCACTTAATTTTCCCAGCATTTACATAAGAATTTATTAAAAAGTTATTAAACCACAATGATATTAAAGGTGAAATTGCAACATTAAAAATGAAGTGTCCATCTTCAGTTAGTCATTGTTGATCAGTTCGCGCAACAGTCACGGACAGCAGTACAATACGAAATTGTGAAATATCTTGCTACTTTATTTTCATTTGTTCATTGTCTTTGCACTATTTATTTAGCTCCGATGTCTAATTGATGAGTCAGTATCGTGCCTGATCAGTGTTCGGATTAACATCTCCAGAATTTGTTATGGTGCTAAGGTCTTTAAATAGTCCATTGTTTTACTAATCACTATAGTAATATCAACTATAGTGAACGGTTGTAAAAATTTATCTGGTAAGTAAGTCATTATTCTAAATATTACAATCTATAAGAATTCATTTGCAATATTTTTAACTTATGTTGCAAGGAATGATTCCTTATCCTTTAGACGAGTTACTGAAAATTCTCTGGAATCTAGTTTCTGCCTAGATGTACTGGCGCAGTAGCAGCTTTAAGTGGATTCAACACCGCTAGTTTACCACTAAGAGCATCGTTGACCCATTTCTATTTAGTCTACACACTACTTGTACCACAAGGTGAACATCTGTGTTGGTACTTAAACATGTTCCAATAGAATATGTTTATGTGCACCCAACCGTATCCTCCTAAGTGGTTCAATGATCAACTGCTCGTCGCGATATCCAACTATAATATGAATAAAATACGGTTGTCATTGTTTGCAAAGAAGGAAAGAATAAGTATTTTAAAGAAACTGCAAGATTTATCGATTCTACTAGCGTTGCTAAGGATTCTGTTCAGCCTTTCGCTTATTCTAAAGATCATCCAGGTGAATTTATTGGTAGAGTAATATTGGTTGAGACAATGACCTGTGTCTCATGTATTATACGATTACGAAAACCTTTTACTTGGCTTCTTTATTAACAAAGGTTTGGAGGTCAAAATTTACAATAAACAACCGCAACAGCTCCTAAATCCTTCAAGGATTCGTGAAACGAGATCTGGGGTTGAAATCCAAACAATCTGACTCACGAACATTGTAAGACATGTGTCTGTAGGATTAATTTGGATGAACGGTGATATGCTAGCAAAAAGAACAATTTTCCAAAATGCATAATCTTTTGCATGGAATTTAAATGGACGGTGTTAAGTCGTTCCAAATTAATACTCTCAATAAAAATAAAACTAAACGCAATCTTCAAATGCTAAAAATAATCTTGTACAGTTCTAAAATTATATCGTTACACAGGTGTATTTACCTGTGTATGTTTTGCAAGCCTGGCAGCGTTGCGCCACTCTCGGCGCGGGCGCGCGTGCTCGCTTGCCAAACTTCGTTGTTATATTATATCTGGGGATTTCACTTTTGCGAATCTTGATACCATAAAATACCAGTAGCTGACACAATAGGGTATTTTACCAAAAAAATCTAATTAGTCCGTCAGTTAGATTATCGAAAAATATTGGATACCTACGTATTTTTTGTCAAATCAAAAAAACTGACGAAGATAAAACGCATCAAATATCACGAGTGGGGGTTTGTGACGTCACTTCGCCAGTAAAAGTGTACTGACATAGTGACGTCACACGAGTTTTCGACGCACTGTATCGTCTTCATTTTTTGTTTACGTGAAAAAAGAAAAAACACGTGTCCAATATTTTTTGGAAATCTATCTGACGGACTAATTAGATTTTTTTGGTAAAATACCCTATTGTCAATTGCCTTTTAATATTTGTTTTTCAAGAACGCACCACCTATATCTTAGCAACGTGACGTATTTAAAATGCGCAAGACGCAGGAAAATAAAAACAGTATTATTTAATGCTTTATTTTGAAGTCGCGGTTGGATCCCACAAGCATAACTTATCAGCAAATTTTTTTAGTTGTAAATAACCACAAAATTGTATAAGTAATAGGTACCATTATACGGAATTTAGATTAAGATTTTAATTAATATGAATCAACATAATGCGTTTTTTTCTTTCATAAATAAAAAACATTATACCGCCAACTGTTATTAATCATCATTCATAACACAACTTTAGATGCTTGAAGATTATGTTATTTTTTATAAGAATATCATTTCAAGTTGGTAATTCCGGCTCCTTCATAATCATTTTGGCAAATATTTGACGAGACTTAAATTCATACACGTTAACGTCGTTACCATTTTGTATTTACTTGTACTGTTTGTCTTGTGTTTAACGACTCATCTAGGAACATTTAAAAATGTTCTGTATTCAATAGTCTATCAAAGACTATTAGACCACAGTGGTTCAAAGAAGTATAACATAATATCGGTAATATGTGATTTTGGGGCTAATTCCAAGAAAATCGTCTTGTCAGTTGTGACAAATTAGTTAATTGCAATTTTAAATATTGGATATGCAATATTGAATTAGCTGACACACAACACATGATGTAAAAATATTTTTTTCCATTGGTGGTTAGTAGTTATGGAATAATTACCATTCGCATTGGTTGTTAGCATGGTAAAGATTTAGCATTTAGCAAATAAAATGTAGTTTCGATATTCTGTAAAGTGCGAATATTATTTATAATTATGTTCCTAATGTTGCTGGAAAAAATAAAATTGCTAACTGTAATCAGTGCTCTGCGAATCTCAATTTAAAAAACTTTTAACTAAAAAGTTAAACACGTTGGCCATTACAATAGGTTTTTAGTCAAAAGTAAACTGACTCGTATCGTTCGGCAATTCCCGTCATAATAACAAATAGCATAGCAAACGCAATTTGCACACTTATGAAATTCTTGCGAAATCGCAATAACTGTCATTACTAGCAGTTATTAAGTTTTTGTATATCACCTAAATAAAGATGTGATTAACGATTGGCGCTCGAAAATAAATTATACTGCTAATACTGCATTAAGAATGCATTACGTCTATTCGTCCACGTAGGTATACGTTGAACATATCTCACGTCACGCGTCACCCTTCCGTCCGGAGATGTGGAAAAAATAGTTGCACTGGTCCTGTTCATCCGTGTGAATACCCTTGCTTGCCGATGTCCTGGGTACTGCCGTAGTCACCAGTTGCTTCGGATCCTCAACGACAATCCGGCTCCACTAAATCTCGTTTAAGCCGCCTTGCAGCTCTGGTCAGACTCTGTTCAACTTCTAGCCTCGAAGGATCAGCGTTAATATGTAGATGTCTCTAATTTTTTCCTTTTCTTTATTTCCAGGCGTACCTACACAGTTGGCGCTCTGCGGACGAGCTGAACATGTTGGTGGGTGCGAAGGTCGGCGGCGCGACTCCACTGGTCATCGCTTGCAGAAATGGACATTACGACGTAGCCGAATACCTAATTGAGAGATGCAAAGCGGACATTGAACAACCTGGTTCAGGTAAGGTCTTTTATTTACTTACTAGGTTTTGTCCGCGACTTCCTCCGTGTCAATTTTTTTACGGATCCGGATTTTTTATAGTAAACTAAAGCCGTATTCGAGGTATAGCGTAATTTCTTATTAGCCAAAGAATTTTCAAAATCTGGCCAATATATATCGTCTCCTACGATTCGCGCGTTCAAACACTTTTGTTTTGGTATGGCATCTCGCAAGTCAACCTAGGAGGTTGTCGGCTGCTTAACCGGACTTTCCTGTGGTGCCTTGTAAGTAAAAAGGCGTCCAGGCAGGGCAACAAAAACTAACAAATTCTTCAGCTTTATGTGATTAGTAGTGGACAGTAGATAGATTTTTACTTTTTGTGACAGTCCGTAGTTAATGTCACAAATTCGTCGTTGAGCGTGCAATTACGCGTAACTAAATTTTTTAAATAGGTACCGCGAAAGTACACTTTCGCTGATTTAACATAAGGTCGAATTGGATATCATTGAGCAATACCTGTTTGCTAACCTACAGTAAATAAATTTAACCAATATTTAACTTCGGGTTTAATTAAATGAGGGGTCATTATTGTCACTAAATGTTCAACAAAAATAACTCGGGGATTTTTAGATTTTTACGTGCTATTTTTAAAACGCAACAAAAAGACAAAGTACCGACTTAAATAAATTATAATTTAATGGTGAAAAATATCAAAGTTGCCGTTTTGATTTGGAAAAGGTTGAAGATTTATGACAGCTCAATAGGCTAGGGGTCACTCTAAGACAAACTTTTGACTTTGAAATGAAGTGCGTATGTACTCTCGTACATTGTTTCTCAATAACACTATTCCATTGTGTCGGTGTTGGCATCAGGTCAGGCGGTCAATACCGTCAGTCAGCGAACAGGTTCGCCGACATTCCCAGTCGACACAATGCGCCGGTCAATCAGGACCCTAATTAATCACTCGTTTGTCTTGTAAATAAATACGATTGTTTATCTGCCTTATACCCGAATTGTCACGCGTCTTCGTAACAGCTTTCCAATTGCGTCAATACTTTGGCCAGACGCCATTTCACTACAATTGTTCAGCTGAAACTAGGTGGCAAATATAGCTTTTGTGTTAAATTTGTGTAGCAACATGGGCAATAAACTTGTCTTGAATGCTCGAATGGGTTTTATATTATCCTGTGAAGGTCATCAACATATCTAAACTGGGAACTTACTGTTTATGTAAAGTATAAGACGGTCTCGACACTATTGCTCATAAAACTTCATAATTGTATGTAACAGTGCAGCTCAGTGATTGTTAGACCTAATCTTATCCCTGGTGTTGAGCAATAAGCTATGAACGGAAAAGCTTTTTGTGGATAATATTTTACCAAAAAAGTCTAATTAGTCCGTCAGTTAGATTATCGAAAAATATTGGATACGTATTTTTTATTTTTTCAAATCAATAAAACCTGACGAAGATAAAACGCATCAAAGATCATGAGTGGGGGTTTGTGACGTCACTTCGCCAGTAAAAGTGTACAAACATAGTGACGTCACACGAGTTTTCGACGCACTGTATCGTCTTCATTTTTTATTTACGTGAAAAAAGAAAAAACACGTCCAATATTTTTTGGAAATCTATCTGATGGACTAATTAGTTTTTTTTTTGTAAAATACCCTATTGTACAGTACGCAAAAGAGATAAGTATCCATGTCGTCGGGAATAGTTGAAGATTTCTTAGAAACCAATGGGGGCTTTCAAATGAAAATTTATTAAATCATTGAACTGTTTATTCTCTATAAATTGTATTTTATTTTATTCATAAAAACCTATCGGTTTCTAAGTAAACTTCAACTGTTTCCGGCGACATGGATACTTATCTCCTTTGGTGACCGTACATATACATTGAAAAAAATTTGACATGTGTTGGTTGGTTTTGCGAGAACTAAACCCGATTAGTGGATATGACATTTTCCAAGCAGTTCCAACTTTCTAAAGGTAAACGGCGTTACGTGCAGCTGTGAGCTGACCTTGTTAACTGAGGTTACAGAGAAAGACATTCCTTAATGAAATAATGACACACGCAGTCATAAAAACCGGCCAAGCGCGAGTCGGACTCGCTCAGGAAAGTTTCAGTACGACCGTACAATATTTAACACTACATACAAAAAAAAACACGATTCTTGTATGTGGTTTCTTTAAATTGCATTTTTTATTATTTGTTGTTACAGCGGCCATAGTAATACACACTAAAAATATCAAGTGACTACATATTATAATATTGGATAATACAAAATTGGCTTTATTTCAAGAACTGTAGAGTAGATTTTGTTTTATCCAAAGAAGGCGAATATTTGTACAAATACGCCATGTGAAGTGCCAGCATTACGGTTCAATACATAGGTACAGCCGTGTGACACACGGACTGACAGACTGACAGACAAACATCGGTATCTTAATAATATAGACGGGACCTTTTTTTTTTATGTTACTTAAAGGTTGTAGCTTTCAGGAAACACAGACTCAGGCAGGGAATTCCACTCCTTACCTATACGCACAACGGGCTTGGCGGAATTAAATTATGCAATTCCGTCGCACACTCCCCAAAATGCAACCGATAAAAAACCGACAGGCCAATAAAATAACAAATCATTGTAACAACTAGTACCTATGATTATGTATTATGAGTCTTAGGAAAATTCTAGGTACCCTAGAACTTGATAGATTGGCCCATTGGATATACTTAGTTTAATCATTAGTCAAATCTAATTCAGTACAATCCAATCAAGAAAATATCGATATTATCTCAACTTCAATTAGGACTTGTTTACCTTTTTTTTTTTTTTTTTTTTTTTTGTACGGGGTGGAAAATCCTCATGGCTGTCCTCCGCCCAGACTCTTACTGACTAAAAACCACCCCGGTGTTTACCTACCCCAAGAACAGATTTCCACAATATTCTTCTGCGACTTACCTTATATATAAGCGTAGGAGTGAGAAACCTTTTCAAATACAACTTATTTCAAGCTTTTATACAACCTTCGGATTCTTTTTGAATTGAAGAAATAGTTCAGAGCTTTGATTAAATTTAGCTCCAAGTTTTCGCCAAAAGTAATTTATTTTTCCATTAAGAAATCATTTGACGTTATTCGCCAAGGATTTTATTCTCCAACAGTTATTAGAATCCAACATGAATCGGTACAACTCGATTCTAGAATGGCTACTTATATTTGAACTAGGTTTTTCTCACGCTATTCCATTTTATTTTTGCATTTATAGAATGGACGGCTTTTAAGGCTATAAAAATGAGAGTAGATCTAGGTTTTTTCACTGCGTCATAGTTAACCTTCAAACCCCGAAATATAGTGGTAAACACACAAATAAATCGAATCGATCACTTTGTGTAGATGCCCTTGGCCTTAATCTAAAACCTACCTAACCAACATCCAAATAAGTCCAGTTTTAGTTCGCTTCATATGATCATGACACAAATCGACATATGTGTCTTCTACTAAGGATAAGGGGCCTTCCAATTTTCCGATACTTACTAATATTAATAAGCATCGAAAATTTGGAAGACCAGGGTTGTGATAATCTTATCTATGACCCGGTCATGACGGTCTGTCAGTTTAGCCGATAATCTTGTCTTCTACTTCGATAGTCAGAAATACTGCCACCATACTTGCAATATTTCTCCGAAATGCAAATAAATCGTTAATATTTTAGAACAGTGTGTATTTACAACATCTAGCATATTTTGAAGACCTTTTTGTCAATCACACATGTTTATTCAACTAGTACTTCAGCAACAGGTTTTCTTCTTCCATTCCGTCCTGCAATGCTATTCTGTAAGAACTCACTTCAGTGCACACTTCTGATTCCGCGGTGAAAGCTTTATTAGATATTTTGTAACTCGATGAAAACTACGCTAGCGCCACTAAGTGAGAACATAGGTGAAACGAACTATTTTTACGTAACTGGCGAATACCAAATACTTTACACTTCAGGTGAGTTACAAAGTGAAATCGGAAATGAGGTAGAAATTGAATTAATCATAATAATGTTTAATAATAACAATAATGATGTTTATTTACAGAAAAAATTATATCATTTCACAAATAAACTGCTTAGTCAACAGTTATTGTAAACAAAAATATTAGCATCTGGGGCCAAACTAGGCATAGCCTGTATTTCAGCCCTCAACGCCGATCCCCCTGAGTTACAAATAAATATACAAGTTATGTGTTTTAATGAACCCATGTTTAAATGTACGTGCCAAACATATTATAGAAAAGAAAAGAAGAAAATATATGAATAAAAAAAATAAAAAAACGAAACATAATCTAACAAGTTAGGTAACTTAACTAAGTGTTTCCCTGCTGTTAACCGTCATGCTATTATCACTTACTCCCTTTCTATCTGAATATCATTTTTCTCACACTCCGTCCATCTTTTCTTTGGCCCTCCTCTTCCTCTCTATCCATCCACATTTGTTTTCTTAACTTAAACGTACTGGTCGGCTACCGATACTTGTTATCTGTTACATCTGTTATTAGCATTACATCTATACTAATATTATAAAGCTGAAGAGTTTGTTTGTTTGTACGCGCTAATCTCAGGATCTACTGGTCTGAATTGAATAATTATTTTTGTGTTGGATAGTCCATTTATCGAGGAAGGCTATAAGCCCCATGCGAAGCTGCTGGGTCGGGTCGTAGTAATATTATGTAGTTAGTCTGTAAGCCTTCCTAAAAGTAATAAAATAATAAATAAAATGAAGTCTCTTTTAGACACATGCGTTTCATCCCTCATTAGTAGTACTTTAATCATTTTGTTTCCATATTTGCAGTGACATTCGATGGTGAGACGATAGAGGGAGCTCCCCCGCTGTGGTGCGCGGCGGCTGCGGGTCACTTGCCGCTGGTGAAGCTGCTGGTGCGCGCCGGAGCCAATGTCAACTCCACCACAAGGACGCACAGCACCCCCCTCAGAGCCGCCTGCTTCGACGGCCATTCTGATATCGTTAAGTTCCTAGTCGAAAATGGCGCCGGTGAGTTACATGATTTTATTTTATAAGGTAAATGGAAAATAAGAATCCTCATCACAAACAAAATCCGATCAGACCTGTGGAAGACGCTCACATTCATTAATCAATTAGAAAACAGCTGATAACCTTCAAACAGAGACAGATTTTCTTGAAATGATTCAAGAAAATCTGTTATACTGAGAATACTTGACTCAAGGCACCTTTCAAACTAAAAAAAGATAAGATAATATTTATTTTGTAAAACATGAGTACATTATGAAAGGTCTTATAAATGAGGTGCCTAAATTAAAAACCTAAATTAAAATCAGTTTAGCCGTTTGGGAGCTACGATGCCACAGGCAGATGTACAGTATACGAACGTTAAACTTGTAACACTCCTGTTTTCGTCGGGGTTAAAAAGATTAGAAGCAATGTGGTTGTCTTAGTTACTGTCATTATACTTCGTTACGATGGGGTTGGCAAATCTGATTACTAAGAAACCCCAAAACAAATAAAGAGAAACTAAAAAGTCACAGTTATAACAATGCACTTAGAAGTTTCTGCTGCTAGTGGCTGCAAAAACTTCTTGCCACTTCTGCTTTGACGGACACGTATCTTTATAGAAATCGATATCTACAATGACCGCATCTAAATTAGTTAAAACTAATATGTATATCTTTCCATTTTCAGACATAGAAATAGCAAACCGTCACGGCCACACATGCCTAATGATCGCTTGCTACAAGGGTCACATCAGAATCGCCAAATACCTATTGTCATTAAATGCTGACGTGAACAGAAAGAGCGTGAAAGGCAACACAGCGCTACACGATTGCGCTGAAAGTGGATCTCTAAATATACTTAAGATGCTGTTGGGGCATGGTGCCACTATGGACGTTGATTCGTACGGTAAGAACCGTTAAATTTAAAGTTATTATAATGGATGTGGCGACATCTGTCGCACCACATGGGAATTACAACTGACGCGATATCAAATTTTTCCACGACCGACGACGTTAGGATATAATATGTCTTTGTTGGGTCATTTCCCTGAAGAAAATTAGTGATTTGATCAAATATGAATAGCTCTATCATACTTAACCTGTAGCTAACCCTGACTTGTTTATTTTATCATTTCACTGAAACTGTTTAGGTGTTTGATCAAATTACTAACTCTTCAGGGAAATGACCCAACAGAGTTGTTATTGTATCAACACCTGTGATTTGATCAATTCCTTAATTGTACCATTTTCCTGCGACATATACAAAAAATCCGGACAAAAACCATCGGGCTATAGCCTACTAGACACAACAATTGTCTGAACGGAGGATCCTCCCTTTTCAATGAATTCAACAAAGAAAAGAAACATTCCACACTGTTCCTCATACCTATCTCATTCAATTAATTTTAGACTATACCTATTGCTAGCCAAAAGGTCGATTTTAATTTTCATCATCTCAGCTGGAATAAGCATCATAGAATCCAAACTGTGACCATTTCGGGACTTTCCGCATTCATAGTGGATTCCTGTGAAGGGTCACGGGGTCATATTGATAAAGGTATTAAATAATAATACCACCCTTTATTATCAGTCAGTATTTCCAATACAAGGCCTCTTCTCATACAGAGAAGGCACGAACATTGATCACCACGCTTGCTCAAGGGGGATTGGCGATTCCAAACTTAAAAGTCCACGTACTGTGGACGAAATCCCTTTGTGTTAGTGTTAACGCCAACGAAAAAATAAAATTGTATGGAGTTGACGATCGCTTACCAGATGTCACGTGATGCAAATATGTCAACTGCATACAATTTTATTTTTCCGTTGATGTTAACGCTAACAGATAAGGGATTTTGTCTACAGGCTCAGGTTTCCTCGCGATGTTTCCCTTCACCGATAAAGATAAAAAATTGTTATGATTATTGCAGGTATGACGCCACTCCTAGCGGCCTCAGTCACGGGCCACACGCACATAGTTGAGCACCTAATAAATGCGGATTACGGACTCGTGACGAGACAGCAACGCATTGACGCATTAGAACTACTCGGGGCGACCTACGTAGACAAGAGACGCGACATGGTCGGAGCACTCGCCCTCTGGAAGCGAGCTATGGATGATAGGTAAAATAATAACCATTTATTTATTTAACTTTATACACATAAAACACTGTACAAAGGCGGATTTAATGCCTTAGGCATTTTCTACCAGTCTACCGTAGGGTGAGGCTGAGACAAACCATGGTAGGCGTAAAGATACTTATTTACAATAAAAACTTATATACATATATACAAACAGAATATACATAGATAGAGAAATACACCATACCATACCTTATATTGGAATCAAATTTAATGTAACAGCTCACTTTTTAGGACCCATTAATTATGTCAATTATAATCCGTGGTGCTTAGCAACTGGGTTTCTCCCAGTTGTAAACGTCCCTTTGTGCCTATTGGCCTAGTTCTGTTCTGTCTCCTGCTTGATTTGGAGGGAAGTGGAAAATATGTTTTTCTTACTCCTCCGCTGTTCTTTTCTGATTAATTTCGTTGCGGGATCCAAGACAGTTGAATCGTTTCTCTGGGACTCGTCGAGCTTCATTGCTCTGGCGCTTTTCTGGTGGTCGCCACTGTTGATTCTGGCTTACAGGAGTTACAGTGGTTAGGGAATAGTGTGGCGGGCTTGTCCCATAAAAAGATAGAGAAATACAACAAATTTATTGTGAGACGAGTCTCCCAACTTCTTATGAAAGTGTTCACGAGCTTTTACTTTGAACGTAAACCGATTAGAGCCAGGCCTTCCTGATATTCTGAGAAAGTGCATTCCAAAGGAAATCTCTCAAAAGGAAGGAAGGAAATCTGTTCTTCTTGTGGTTCCTTTCCAATTACTGATGGTCGGACATCACCTTCCACCACCCGGGGCCTTGAAAATATCTTGTCCCTGGCGAGGTGGACAATTCATATATAATTATTATTATATATAGATATGGCTAAAACACTACCTACGCTTAAGAATATTGGCAGTTGCGACAAGACATCTTAAAATCTAATTTATTCCTTAGATATCAGATTATGAAACAAAAGGCAGATAGACCGTCCGGAACACTGAGAGTGAAGCCACAAAAGCAAATACAAATTAAAAAACGAATATCTACAATTCGCTTCGCGCTGTACTGACTCGCAAAGCGAAGCATTGTTAAAAAAAACAAATAATAATACAAATAAAAATTCAAAAGCGAATACAATCACAAGATTGTGGGTAAGATTCGTTATTGAATTTGTATTTGCTTTTGTGGCTTCACCTGCAGTGTTCCGCACGGTCTATCTGCCTTTTAGTTGATAATCTGAGCGTTAGATTATATTTTATCTATTATTTTGTTTTGAGCTATTTCATAGATATCCCATGAGTTAAAATCTTGCCACATTTTTTAAGGAAATTCATATAAATTAAAAAAAATAATGTTTGTTTTATCATGTTTGTTTAGATTTCCGGCGGATGGAAGCGAGCCCATTCCTAAACCCAAAGATATCCCGCGCATAGAAGCTTACGATTACGCGGTGGAGCCGAGCAATGCGCAGCAGTTAGAGGAGATTCTCGCCGATCCCGATGGCATGCGAATGCAGGCCTTAGTCATCAGGGAGAGGATTCTCGGTGAGTTCACACTTTCAAGCTCGTTAACTACCTGTATCATTATCTTCTTTTTTTTTTCAATATAATGCAAACCAATAATTCGGTGAATTAATTTTGTTTCAGTTTGATAGTTAAGGGTCATGATATTATTAGTCTATAATTTTATTCACAAGTATCGTCCTTGGTAGCCTTAAAAATTTCGAATAATTGCTAATTGTCGTGACCGCCATCTATGATTACAGAACATAAAAATTGCCGCCTAAAAGAAATGTTTTTTTCCTAACTAATACCGCTGGTATTTGTTTCAACTCATATTGATCTTCTATTCCGAACCGCTCTTTAAATATTTTTTAAATCATGGCGAGATCCATACAATCATTTGTACGAAAAAAATAAATAATTTACAGGGCTTAAAATATTTTCCAATGTGGAAAATTACCAAGAGTAGATTGATATACTTACCATATTTTTAAACCCCCGCATAATTAAAATATTTCTAAATGAAAATAACAGTTTTTCGTTTCATCTCGTTGCCCATTTTGTATTTAAGTATAAAAAAAAGAAAGTGTGAATCGTTGTTTACAATGGCGGAGTTAAAAGAGTATATTGATTAATCATTATTTGTGACATTATCTATCACCCATAAAACTATGCGATTGCAGTGCAAGAACTGCGAAACGGCGTCTGTTTGTGTCACTGTTACTGTCAGCCGCCGTTTCGTTCAAAAATAATAGGCTTTTCGTTAAAATATTCACTTGTAACATCCATTTTTGTTATTGAGCAAATCGACGAAGAATTTCTACACTAGTGCGTAATCCCTGTAATATAACATTGTGTGTTGCAGGTCCCGCCCACCCTGATACGTCATACTACGTGCGCTACCGCGGCGCCGTGTACGCAGACGCGGGGCGCTTCGCCCGCTGTCGCCAGCTGTGGCACCACGCGCTCGACATGCAGCGCGCCGTGCTGCCGCCGCTGTCGCCGCTCACGCAGTCCTCGCTCTACAGCTTCGCCGAGCTGTTCTCCTACATGCTGGCCGAGCGAGCGCGGCCTCCGCTCAGAGGTAAGGCCGGACTTACATTACAAACAAAAGATCCACCTTGTCAATTCGGTGGCACGTTCGCACTACTGCTACTCGAATAGTCTCTATTTGATTTCTAATCACAGACTGTGTTAGCCTGCATGTGGACGGGCCACACGCATGCCACTATCCGCGTGGCCACGAGGGGCATACGCCACGAGGAGTAACCACCACCTGCCTACCACCTATCTATAATTAACCTATATAACTAATAGCTTTATATTTGTCAACTGCGCGACAATTTGACTCAGTGGGCGCTGACTTTCAAAGTCAAAGTCAAATCATTTATTTCAGTTAGACCATTATAAGGCACTTTTGAACGTCAAATGAAAAAAAAAAATTGATTCTAGTTGCCCATTCCAAAAGGTACTTTAGTATGGAGAAGAATGGGCAAGAAACTCCATGCTTACTCTTTTAAAAACGATGTTAACAATATTTGCATTTACAGGAATTATAAAATTATACGTGAATACGATATACCTTGCATAAAAACACTAGGTATTTTAAAGTGTGTACAAAGTATCACAGATTAAGGAATGACAGACTAAGTTATATGTACTATCGTGGACACACCCGCCTGACCACCACTAAGTTCATTTTTGCTTGCACTCAAAAGATGGAAGCGCTCTCTACCCCGCCCCGTTGACTTCGCAGGCGCCAAGGGAAAAAAAAAATTAACTGAGCAGGCGGAAAAGGTCCGCGATAGTACATAGATACATAGTGTTCACATATTACAAATGTTGAAACAGTAGACGACCTTATATTTTAACAAACAATGGATCAGTATGTGAGCCTGAGCAGTGTATAAAAAAGAGTCAATTATAAAACAATAATTTTGCTGCAAACATGATAATAAACACCTATGTTTGTCCCACAGGTCGCATAGTACCCCCCGTGACATTTGAAGACATTGAACCCGTATTCAGGAAGGCTTTATCCGAAATCCACCGAGGCATGGAGCTCTTGGAGTCTAAGCTCAGCATCGACCGGGAACAGACCCTGAGCACGCTGCAGAGGGTGCTGGTCATCTCCCTACACCTCGCAGCGCTGATGGCGCGGCTACTCGAGGAGCCGGAGTGCACCGAGGAAGTTTCCAGGCAGATACACAAGGCTGTCTACTCACTTGTTAAGTTAGATATTACGGTGAGTTTCTTTAAGCGTTTAATAGGATATTATTTTTTGAGTAACGTTCATATATCCGACCAGTACAGTTTGTAACATTATGGAACGTTGATCTCGCTAGCCTAAATGACAAAATAATATCGCACCTTTAAAGGTTAACAGTTATTAAGAGCGCCCTTCCCCATCGAACGAAGTTCAACGCGAGCGCAATTGAAAATTGTTTTGTTCCAATCAACGCAAAGCTCGAAAACGAGTGAGTGAGAACGCGATAACAGCACAGGAAAATTGGCGCGCGGAAATTTCACAAAACTTGTTCCAGGACATACGTGTTTTTAAAAAAGCCTTACGAGTTTTTGGTAAAAATGTTTGTAATTTAGAATCTCCATTACACGTGCAAGGTTTCTATGACGCTGTTTTTTTTTTACTTTTTCAATGTATGAGTGCATTATGAACAGCCAAAGTTCAGATAAAAATGTGCAAAAAAGCTGATTTTCGGACGTGTTTACTGAATTTGTTTCTCAAAAAAGTTTAGTTTTGGCTTCATACAAACCTAGATTTAAACCACAAGATACCTGTGTGAAAAAAATATAACGGTATAACAAATTATTTTCCGCCGTAATTGCGTACGAGCGTTTGTATAGGAAATATGACGGGATGGGCGCTCTTAAACGAAAGTATCAAACTTTACAGTAGAGTTATAACAAAAAAAAATGTTACAGTTAAAATCCATGGTATTTTGAGCCATCTTTAGGTGCTGTATGATAGGCATTTATTTATGTTACGCCATACAATAGAGAAAACAATATGTTTTTAATGAAAACATAATTTTTAATAGTTTTGAATTTTTATAGTAGCACTTTACCATTTACTTATTTCTTCATTATCGCTATGAAATATATGTAATGTTTCCCCGTCAGGTGCGTCAAGGCCGCTCGTCGCTACACGTGGCGTGCTCGGCGGAGGGCGCGCGCTCCCGCGGGGCCCGCGCCTGGCTGCCGGGCCCCGGCGAGGCGGGCGTGGCGGCGCAGCTGGTGCGGCTCATGCTGCGCCTGGGGGCCGCGCCCGGGGCCCGCGACGCCGACGGGAACACGCCGCTGCACTTAGTCTGCAAGGTACGCCACTTACTTACTCTTTATTACGATCACTTGTATGGGAACCGTGCATTGTTCGATTTTATAGATACTACATGTGTATACACTACGACGACGACACGGTTGTCGCAGTGGTTGAGCGATTGACTGCTACGCTGCGTGTCGCAGGTTCGATTCCCGCACGGTACAAAAATTTATATGACCTACAGATATTTGTTCTCGGACTGGCTGTTTATGTAAGTTTATATGTTTGTAAACTCACCCACGATACAGGACAAATTCCTAGTGTGGTTTTGATTATGTAGAGCAGCATAACAATTTGTTGCATGTGAAAAAATAAACGAAAAATAAATAACAAAAATGTTATAAATCGGACCGTTTCTGTACGAATCGCATAATATTTCGTTTTTGTTAAGAAAATAGTCTCTTTCAAAATAATCTTTCAACCAGAGTTTACTTGTATGTGAGTAACACCTTTTCATTATGATTTACAGCTAAACCCGTGTCCCGCGGAGGTGGTACGCGAACTGCTCGCGCACGGAGCACACATCGACACAGTGAACTACTCCGGCGAGACGGCCGAGGAGATCCTGAAGTCGACGCAGCAGAGCCTCAGCGCCATCGTGAACCCGCTGCGCTATACGTCGCTCAAGTGCCTCGCCGCCCGCACCGTGAAGAACTACCGCCTCCCCTACCGACACGTGCTGCCTCTGTGCCTCTACTCCACCGTCATCACGCACTGAGCGCGAGGCACCGCGGGCGACCCGCGCTGTGATCCGACCTCACGCTGAGCAGTATCGACCTCAACACTTATACTAGACAGCGTACACGCTTACAACTATCGTCTACTTCTGATTGGTTCAAAACCGTTTCCCGTGCGTTTCCACTGTTGATAGAACATTGATGACGTTTGATACGTCAGGACACGTGTCATGCTGGCACTATAGATTTTGAGACTTGGTAGTTTTGTTTGAAACGTTATTTTAGCATTTTAGATTGGAATGATCAGTGTATATTTTAGGATCTTTTGAGGCTACATTGTTCTTTTAATTCGTTGTAATACCACCGGATCGAATACCTTTACTTAACTGCCATATGAAATAGACTAACGAGGCAAAGGTATGGCTTCGGGGTTATACTAAAATTGAAAATGTTAGATTGATATTAGGTAGTCCGACAAGCGGCTACCACCAGCTTGCTGTGTAGTGTACACTATAGTGAAATCATTTAACAGTTTTAGCATAAATTTGGTGTTACTGTATTGTCTATTTTGTCACAGTATTTTAAAATCGGTAGCTCAGCTCAAAGCAGAATTTATATATAATTATTGAATATGTATTGTATCATTATATTATTTAGTAGTATAAACTTCATAATTCTGTGAATTTATGTTTTATACTTAGTATTTCTTTATAAATTAATTCTCATAGTTTATATTTCAAATCTGTAATTGTATCATATTGATTAATTATTACTTATTTCATAGTGGTTTTGTCCATCGATCGTACATTCGAAGAATCGTTATTATTTTCAATGTGTCAAAAGTAAAAAAAAAGTAACGTCCTTATAATTGGTAGTATAAAAGGTATATAGAAATTAAATTTCAGTGCTGTGCCGTACGTGATTTGAATACTAGGTGTAATTATGTACATTGGAATAAGTAAAATTGATGTCTCTAATATATAATATTTATATATCTTTAAATTACTGTTTGGTGATACGACTGGGTACATGGGATTTTTCATTTTAATGTCACAAATAATTTAATCTTTTGAATTGTTTTATAGCTCAAAATAAAAATCATAATGTTATTTTAATAACTGTTTCCGTGATAACCGGCATATTCTTGTCATCGTAAAGGTAGACTTATGTAACACTTTACAATGATTATAAATAGATGAAGTTCATAAATAGATCGGTGTAATGGCACTGCATGTACTTACTCTTCGATTGCTTGGTACTGAATTATAAGACTTGTTCTCGACACGATACAGCCATACTTAGTTAATTTAAATATTCCTGGGGGTTGTTCTAGTATAACTTCATCTGTGCATAATCGTTGACATCTCCACCAAGTGATATTCGCTTTTATTATTTGACTGTTATCGTAACGCTAGACGCCTGCGCAGTGGCGGCCTGGACTAGAGTCAATAGTTCGAGTAAACACCCTCTCTAGTCCTATATTATTATAGTACATCCTGGATTACTTCATAAACACATATTATCTTACTCCATAATATTATGTCAGTGATTATCGCTTGACGCGTATTATATCAATGTAAAAACAAATTAGACATAAGTAGGCATATTAGAAATTAATGGAGATACGTATAAATTGGTATTGTATATTAGCAGAATGGGTAACGACAAAGTAAACTATTAGTACTGAATTATAATAAAGATGTTGGAAATGTTCGTAACAACGACATCGTTCGCTACTTTGTGTGTATTTTCCTCATAGTAATTATAAATTTAGTAATATTGCGTGATTATATGCTAGTTATTTTTGAAATTAATAAAACGCTTTAAAATACTTGTCGTTTCCTTTCCGAAAATTGAGTTAATCTAGCCCATTATCTTAATAGAAAATTATTCATTTACGTCGTTTATCGTTAATGTGATGTAAATAAGCCACTATCACCTATCGTTAAATGGTTCCCAGTCTCACATTGAAAGCTAGGCGGCATCGCGTTAAACGAAGATGGCGGGAAGAACTAACTCCTGCCCATAATTATAGTAGAAGACAGAAGTTTGTGAAAAAGGCCCTTTGTCAACAGGACAATATAGGCTATTATAAATACATAGTAGCTATAATGCTTTAACTTGTTCTAAAATAACTCGAGTACTTGGCAAACAAATAAAACTCAAATGGCGTTCGAGTTTTCGTTAGAACTCTATAACATTGTAGTTATCAATAGAAACAGTCCTACACACAGTAGGTACCTTGTTCACAGATATGAAGGATTGGACTTGTCACAAAGGTCAGCCATGTACAAAAACAAACAACCTATTTGTTGTAATTTCGTTTATTAAAACAAAAGATTATAATATTTGTACTTGCATATTATTACGTAAATGTTACATGTACAACATTGATAAAATAGAAAATGGTGGCAGATTATTATTAAAAATGATTAAATCTGCCGGTCAAGTTTTGATCCCAAAGTAAATATCTAAAAAATATCAACCCTGGAACAGCTTCTTCAATTGCGGCGTGTCATCGATAAGAGTCTGCAGGTCCCTCAGTGAGGTACCCGCGAACATCAACCAGATACGTTTTGCTGTCACTAGGTTGCTCTTCAACACTTTTGCCATAGTGACTCCATCAGCATTCTTTATGTTTCCCATCTTCACTACTAGCTCGACGGGCAGTTTCTTCAGTTGGTACTTACGCAGTCCACACAAGAGCGGCCAGAACGAGAAGTGATCGATCAAGTGCTCTGTGCCACTTACGGCCGATAGGTACAACTTGCATTTGTCGCCGTTGTTGTGGTCCCAAACCAGGCCGAGGACTTTGGCCTCACTGGACTGTATGTTCGGAAATCTCTTGCGATTCTCGTAGGCAAACGCGGCGGCGAGGCCAACCAGACGGTTGTAAGTAAATTCAAAATCTTCCACTTTTATGTTTTTAGCGGTCTTTTTTATCAGCAGTGGAGTACTGGAAATAAAAAATTATATGAGTAATGAACTATTTTTGAGGTTTTTGGCTTTTTGTAGTTTAATGAGAAAAAAACTGTTTTAATTAAGTACCTACTTAGTAATGCAATTTGTTAATGATAAGAACTTATTTTTAGGTGATAATGTTTCTATGAAATAAAATTCTTGCAATTTAGACACCCCTTACTTAATTGACCTCTAGTAGGCCTCTATCATTGATCAAACGTAAGGAACTAAATTGCGCGTGCTAGGTACCTAGGTAGGTACCATACTTAATTAAACAAAAAGAAATTCAAAAGATAGTTCCGACTAGACTAAGATTACTGGAACAGCCGAATTTTCCAAGTAGTCACGTTAGTCAAGCAGTAGGACACGTTAGGGTAAAATTTAGTATACGGTAGCACGATTTAAGGAATGGGTGGTGTTGGGGAATGGGGGGGGGAGGTCCACTGACCCCCTGGTACCACTCCTATGAAAAGAAAATACATTTTTTGTAACCTAAGCTCAGAACACTAAAGTTGACTAACGAGCGTAGGGGTTTTAAAAAAAAATAACCACGAAGGGGATGGCGGGGTCGCCGTTCGCTCGCTCACTAGACCCCGCCATCCCCTTCTAACCTAACCTATCCGAGTCGGGGTGCTCCCAGTCCCAAGCTGGCTACGCTCGCTCTTGCATGCATTAATGAGAATGCTAGCGTTATAATCGGGGACCCAACCCCTTCTAACTGCAATACTTTTTACCCCCCAACTCAAGCTACCGTATACTAGATCCAACCCCACGTATTATGAAAGAAAGGCAGATAGATCGCACGGAACACTGTGAGTGAAGCCACCAAAGCAAATACAAATTCAAAAGCAAATACCTACCTACAACGCGCTTCGTGCTGTACTGACGTCCGTCAGTACTTATAGCACGAAGCGCCGCATCATTACATTTGCTTTGGTGGCTTCACTCTCAGTGTTCCGTGCGGTCTGTCTCCTATTTGTCACAAAGTACGTACGGCTGCGGCGCGCCTGAGCAGAGAGACCACTCAGAACAAACCGCCATTTTACTCACGCACACAGTGACATTATATTTATAGGCAATCTCAAGCAGTTTCAAGCAGACATCAGTCTCGACTGTCACGTTTTGTCTAAAAAAATAAATGCGAGACATTGACATTTCATGACGAACAGAAAACATTGTTATTAAAAGAATACAAAGAGTTCCAACTAGTGTCAATAAAATTTCATATTGTCACCAATGACGTATTATAAATACATACGTT
Organism: Charanyca ferruginea; assembly: GCA_947361185.1. Classification (NCBI taxonomy): domain Eukaryota; kingdom Metazoa; phylum Arthropoda; class Insecta; order Lepidoptera; family Noctuidae; genus Charanyca; species Charanyca ferruginea. Next base: position 5,287,119 of record OX376074.1, on the reverse strand, counting down.
CATGTATGCGTCTTAGACGAACATTAGTGCACTTTAAAACGGCGCAATTTTTTACATCTAGATACCAGTAGGCACATACAATTAAATACAGCGCGAAGAGAAGGACAGAAGCATACGGCGTATTCCTGTTAGAAAAAGATAAACATAGGTACATATTTTGTTACGTCAGTTATGTGCATGAAGATATAGGTATAAATGGAGCCAACACTTAGAACAAAAGCTTGAAACCAACTGTGGGCTGATGCTCTCTTTCTGAATGCATACATATGAACGAGATAGTGATATGTGTTTTCTTTATCTTATGTATGCATTCAGAAAGAGAGCGTCTGCCCACAGTTAGCTTCACTTAGGTATTTAGAGTGTTGCCTCCACTTTTACCTGTAAGCTTCTTGGTTATGTGTGAATTACGAGCGATACTGACGTATAGCCGCGACACTGCGTGGTACATGACTACGTAAGTGAAACCCCGGTAATTGCCTTGCTTTAATATTGCCATTATTGAGCGCGGGTAACGCATCTACGTATAATATATCATTGATTGTCACAAATAAAACCTACAGACTCAATACAGTAGCAGCCCTAGTGAGTCCATTGAACTAATATTACTCAGTGAGTGAGTCTGGCAAGTTTAGGTAATTATTTTTGAAGATGGCGGGATCGGTCCTTCTGTACCCTTTATATTTTGTGCTTTTGTTTCATAATCTAAGGTTACCTACATACAAAGACTTCGGAACTTACTTGCGTTCAAGATTCATTCCTTCAATGATGATGGTCTTTCCTGGCTCCACAGTGCTGAGCTTATGCCTCAACTCATACCCCCGCTCCAGGAGTCTCTCAACATTAGCATCAATTCGCAGGAACTCCGCATCCTTGTACACGTTGTAGAAATTCGGGCCATTGAACGTGGTCGCGGGGGGAGTCTTCGGCTCAGATGAGAATACGAAGTTTTCCATGATTTGGTATTGCTGAATGGAAAAAAGAGCAGTTTTACTATGGCAGGTAAAGAGTGGAAATAAAGGAATTTTCGAAATAAATTTATTCTAAGGCTTTCGCTGCCGCATTCAAACGAGTTCGAGCGCATTTTCAGCCAAGCAAGCACACTTATTCTAAGCAAGCATATCAAAACGAAAAAAGAAAGAAATATAATTTTAACCGACACAATAAAAGGAAATATTTTCAAGTGATTTAGCAAAACAATATCGTAGGTTATACATTTCCAGTTAATGATGATCTCGCATTGTATCGGATTTCCGTACAATGCGAGGTCAGCCGTACAATGCGAGGTCAGCTTATACTGGAAATGTATAGCTTGATGTGTAGCCGTGTGTACTAGAAGAGTGAGGTTCAGAAGAATGTATTATTTTGCAAGTCTCACATGTTTTTAAAATTTTCTTTGTAAATAATATTTATAAAGCAAATATATTCGGACTTGATTTGGTTCTTGTCCTTTTTTTCCTTTAAAAATAGAAAACTGTAGGTACTTAATTTACACGGTACAGTTTTGGCTGATTCGTCGTAATTTTGTCTAGAAACTCCGTATTTTTACCCTAACACGGTAACTCACAATTTACAAGTACCTACCTAGGTACCTATTAATCTCAAAATCTATTTCAGGGCTTTACCGTAAAACCATTATGCTTCGGCCGCACTGCGTGTATCGTCCCGAAGTAATGTATGCCGAAGCTTCGTACGTTTTGACATAAAAAAATTGCCGCGATAAAAACAGTGGTCACATTAGCGGCTTCGATATTTTGCATGAACTATCGTACAATAATCCAAGATGGCCGAAATCATTTCCAAACGTTTAATTATGGACGACGGTTTTATTTACTTTTACATGTGTCCACCAAATGATTTTTTTGTGATTCATATTTTTTGGATCCCATAGGTATATTATGATGGGCTCAGCTTCATAATTATGGAGCAATTCCAGTACCACACATCTGAACTGATCGAAGACAACGCCTGAAATGAACAACGCTAGTATGACCTGACCACGCAGCGCGATATATTAGCGCCCTAAAAACCGACGAATGTTCACGACGATAGCCGATAATGGACGGTCACATCTGCGTGTATCGTGTCATGGCGCGTACCATCGTGACGATACAAGCAGATGCGGCCTAAGCATTACACCACTGTCACAGATTAACTAATACCTAGTTCCTTAAAGGCTTATTACACTGTACAATTTTGACAACACGGTTGGCGCAGTGGCTGAGCGATCAACTGCTGCGCAGCGTGTTACGGGTTCGATTCCCGCCTAAGGTAAATATTTGTGTGATGAGCACTTATGTTTGCCATGTGTCTGGGTGTTTTTATCTATATATGTAGATATGTATTTAAAATGTATTTGTGTATGTATATCAGCTGTCTGACACCCATAGTACAGGGTCTCCCTAGTTTGGGGTCAGGTGGCCATGTGTGAAATGTCCCCACATATTATTATTATTTGTAGAAAATCTATTTTGGAACCAGTTGTTAGCACACTAACACTAAATTGAATTTTAAGCTATACCAATTAGAATTAAATTTAAAATCGGATCCAATCTGTTCTAACTGCGATTACCTACACCTGCCAATTTCCTAAATATTTTTTCTACAAATTATATAGTGTAATAAGCCTTTTTAGCCACTGTGAACTGTGAAGAGACAATAAAAATGATAGCCTATTGTGTGACGTCATAAGTAGGTAGGTTGGTAGGTACCTACCACGAAGTATACACTTACTTCGTGGTTGGTAGTCATAATAATCAAATGACTAACCTTTAAACTAAATTCATGTTGCTGAGTCCTTATTTATCAATAATCAGATAACAAAGTTTTTATTTACTATGTGTTCATTGTTATAGGTAAAGTAAAAGGGTAAGTTTAAGTTTTTAAAAAGGGAAGTTTACAACCACATTATAGACTCATGTTATTCTCAAAAAGATACAAAGGACCTAAGTATTTTATGAAGGTAACTAGCACTTTTATAGGTAAAACCTATAAACCCACCATAGTTACAAGTAATCTAAAAAAAAATCTTTACTTTCTACTTCATAATGCACAAAAATATAATATTTACACACACATAGCTATGAAAACACCACAGAACAGAAGAACTGATTAATCTAAGATTAATTTGCACAAAAATAAACCTAAACTTGCAATGTAAATAAACAAACAGAACAAAGAGCTGATGATTGGAAGTACATAGACCACAAAGCACAATATCTATATGTAGGTACTTAATGAGTAAGTTTATTTAGGGATAAACTTTTTATAATAACAGTGAAAAACTTACATTTATTTTATTAGTTGTCCTGGGGAACGAAATAGAACACTATTGAAAGAAGGTTCGTGGCTAACTAAACTAATAAAAAATACTCAGTAGGTAGAAATACCTATTTATTATAAATGGATGACCAAAGTGATTTAGTTAAGTGAGTCAGTGTAGGTGCCATAGCGAGTACTGGCGAGATAATCATGAATTTATAATCGACTATGTTGTCGAGTTTCGATAAATATGGACAAACTATTAATTTATTTGTTTCATTTATCAGTTAGTTTTTGAATATTATTTATTTACGTCTACTATATTTTATATTCTGTCACGTCTCATTAAAAGTCGCAGCTTCGCAAATAAATACCACTAAGTATTAATAACATCGAATTTGTATGAACATTTTCCTTGTTCAGATCAGTCAGATTTTTAATAATTTCACCTATAAAGTGCCTATTAGTTCCTTAAACAATTTATAATTAGTTTGATTCTCGCTTCATTAGTAAGTAACTTAAAAGATAAATCGACTAAATAACACCGCCCTATTTGCTACTTTTGTCTATGGTTGGTGTTTCCCTGTTGGGATAATCGAGACTTGCGTTGCGTGTTTTAACCTTGTTATTTGATTGAGCATGGTATTAGGTGAAGCAGTGTTGCCATATGTACCGCTTTTCCGCTTTTTACACCGCCTTTTTGACAATGGATCCGCCTTCCGCTTTTAATCTACGCGGTTCCGCTTTTTTCGAATCTGCTAGAACCCTAGAGCCCTTTAACTTTTCATAGCAGAATAAGAAATAAAAATCGGTAAAGCTATTCTACATCAGACAAAGCTGTATAGGTTTGGATCTCAATTAAGAAAAAAAATCTGTGCTCTACTAGCATGAAGATATAGATAAATCTGTGGCTTTACTAGTCTGGTGTTCACAACATCCTCGAAGGAAAAAACACAATTTATTAAAACTTGATTAAGTACTGACATATTGTTTTACTCTTTAATTTGTAAATTCCCTTGTCTTTGTATGAATAAACAATTAAAAACATCAATAAGAGAATGAATTGCTATGTAGCAAGAAATCCGGTTTTTTTTTGTTGAAAATCCGCGTTTTTAAAATACCACTGCCGCATTTTTTCATCGCCGGAAATGCTGATAACACAAAATGTCATATTTATTTTCATAAATAAGTCTCAATAAAAGAATAAAGTAAACAACTGGAGCGAGATCAGCAGTTAGCTATGCGTTAATAATATATATATTGAAGTAGGTTTACCTAAGTGTATCTCAAGTAAAGTACGTTCAAACTGATTTTGGCTTCTGATGTCGCATCAGAGTGATCTTTATTTTTGTATACATAAGGTTGATATCACAGGTTGATCAACACAAATGTGAACGAAACGCAGAGTAGGTACCTATCTACCACCCAAAGTGGGTCATTCATTGTACTCTTGTAAAGTTAAAGTTTCGAATTTCAACATGAAGCTAAACACATATTTAGAAAATAAGAATTATACCTATTAGGTACGTAGGTATGTATAATAATTGCCTTTGCAAGTTTGTTTGAAAACCTGAGCATTCTAAATAATTCAGTTTAGAAATAAAAACAAACTAATCATCAGTTTATTGTGTAAAATGTTCTACATAAGTACCTACTTATGCATACAAAAACAAAACGTTACCATTAGTTAATCTACTTATAAATGAGCAGTCCAATCGAGTCTCATTAGTTACTGATATTAAAAAACCGGAAATTTATTGTCTCTTACTTGTGTTTGTTATCATTTTTAACCGACTTCAAAAAGGAGGTGGTTATCAATTCGAATGTTTATCTTATACCTATATAAAAATGAATCGCTAAATGTGTTGGTAAGCGCATAACTTGCGAACCGCTTGACCAAATTGGATAATTCTTTTTTTATAATATTCCTTGAAGTACGAAGATGGTTCTTACGGAGAGAAAAAAAAAAAAAAAAAAAGTAATTAGGGTAGGTGTAGGGTAGGTGTAGGGTAGGTGTAGGGTAGGTGTAGGGTAGGTGTAGGGTAGGTGTAGGGTAGGTGTAGGGTAGGTGTAGGGTAGGTGTAGGGTAGGTGTAGGGTAGGTGTAGGGTAGGTGTAGGGTAGGTGTAGGGTAGGTGTAGGGTAGGTGTAGGGTAGGTGTAGGGTAGGTGTAGGGTAGGTGTAGGGTAGGTGTAGGGTAGGTGTAGGGTAGGTGTAGGGTAGGTGTAGGGTAGGTGTAGGGTAGGTGTAGGGTAGGTGTAGGGTAGGTGTAGGGTAGGTGTAGGGTAGGTGTAGGGTAGGTGTAGGGTAGGTGTAGGGTAGGTGTAGGGTAGGTGTAGGGTAGGTGTAGGGTAGGTGTAGGGTAGGTGTAGGGTAGGTGTAGGGTAGGTGTAGGGTAGGTGTAGGGTAGGTGTAGGGTAGGTGTAGGGTAGGTGTAGGGTAGGTGTAGGGTAGGTGTAGGGTAGGTGTAGGGTAGGTGTAGGGTAGGTGTAGGGTAGGTGTAGGGTAGGTGTAGGGTAGGTGTAGGGTAGGTGTAGGGTAGGTGTAGGGTAGGTGTAGGGTAGGTGTAGGGTAGGTGTAGGGTAGGTGTAGGGTAGGTGTAGGGTAGGTGTAGGGTAGGTGTAGGGTAGGTGTAGGGTAGGTGTAGGGTAGGTGTAGGGTAGGTGTAGGGTAGGTGTAGGGTAGGTGTAGGGTAGGTGTAGGGTAGGTGTAGGGTAGGTGTAGGGTAGGTGTAGGGTAGGTGTAGGGTAGGTGTAGGGTAGGTGTAGGGTAGGTGTAGGGTAGGTGTAGGGTAGGTGTAGGGTAGGTGTAGGGTAGGTGTAGGGTAGGTGTAGGGTAGGTGTAGGGTAGGTGTAGGGTAGGTGTAGGGTAGGTGTAGGGTAGGTGTAGGGTAGGTGTAGGGTAGGTGTAGGGTAGGTGTAGGGTAGGTGTAGGGTAGGTGTAGGGTAGGTGTAGGGTAGGTGTAGGGTAGGTGTAGGGTAGGTGTAGGGTAGGTGTAGGGTAGGTGTAGGGTAGGTGTAGGGTAGGTGTAGGGTAGGTGTAGGGTAGGTGTAGGGTAGGTGTAGGGTAGGTGTAGGGTAGGTGTAGGGTAGGTGTAGGGTAGGTGTAGGGTAGGTGTAGGGTAGGTGTAGGGTAGGTGTAGGGTAGGTGTAGGGTAGGTGTAGGGTAGGTGTAGGGTAGGTGTAGGGTAGGTGTAGGGTAGGTGTAGGGTAGGTGTAGGGTAGGTGTAGGGTAGGTGTAGGGTAGGTGTAGGGTAGGTGTAGGGTAGGTGTAGGGTAGGTGTAGGGTAGGTGTAGGGTAGGTGTAGGGTAGGTGTAGGGTAGGTGTAGGGTAGGTGTAGGGTAGGTGTAGGGTAGGTGTAGGGTAGGTGTAGGGTAGGTGTAGGGTAGGTGTAGGGTAGGTGTAGGGTAGGTGTAGGGTAGGTGTAGGGTAGGTGTAGGGTAGGTGTAGGGTAGGTGTAGGGTAGGTGTAGGGTAGGTGTAGGGTAGGTGTAGGGTAGGTGTAGGGTAGGTGTAGGGTAGGTGTAGGGTAGGTGTAGGGTAGGTGTAGGGTAGGTGTAGGGTAGGTGTAGGGTAGGTGTAGGGTAGGTGTAGGGTAGGTGTAGGGTAGGTGTAGGGTAGGTGTAGGGTAGGTGTAGGGTAGGTGTAGGGTAGGTGTAGGGTAGGTGTAGGGTAGGTGTAGGGTAGGTGTAGGGTAGGTGTAGGGTAGGTGTAGGGTAGGTGTAGGGTAGGTGTAGGGTAGGTGTAGGGTAGGTGTAGGGTAGGTGTAGGGTAGGTGTAGGGTAGGTGTAGGGTAGGTGTAGGGTAGGTGTAGGGTAGGTGTAGGGTAGGTGTAGGGTAGGTGTAGGGTAGGTGTAGGGTAGGTGTAGGGTAGGTGTAGGGTAGGTGTAGGGTAGGTGTAGGGTAGGTGTAGGGTAGGTGTAGGGTAGGTGTAGGGTAGGTGTAGGGTAGATGTAGGGTAGGTGTAGGGTAGGTGTAGGGTAGGTGTAGGGTAGGTGTACGGTAGGTGTAGGGTAGGTAAATAGGCAGGTAAGTAGGTAGATAAGGACAGGACAACGTCTGTCGGGTCAGCTAGTATATATATATTTTTTTAATGTATGTTCGGGCATAACTCTGTCATATATAGACGGATTTCCTAAATTCTCTTTTTGTTCGAAAGGGGTTTACCCGAAATGGTCCCATATAAATTTTATCAAAATTGATCCAGCCCTTTTAAAAAAAAAACAACAAATTCCCAAAAAAATTACTTAGATGACGTTTTAGTTTCTTCAATCTTTGGAGGACTTACAATCTCTTTTAAGTGTGTCGCCGTTTCTTAATGGATTTGGTTGTTATGGCAACACTAAAAAGAAAACCGCCTTCAAAAACTAAAAAGTGATAAATATTTATCACTTTTTAGATTTTGAAGGCGGTTTTCTTTTTTTTGAAAAAACTTTTTTATTTAACAAAATGTGTGTACAATGTGCCATGCCATCCAGTGCCATCTGTTAGTCCTGCTGTTAAGTTTATGGTGTGCTTTGTAAATGGCGCCATCTTTTATCATTCTGATAAACTGGTTAGAGCATTCATTACAGAGCACCTATAGCATTCTCAAGCAGTTTCAAGCAGAGAAGCAGACTTCAGTCTCGGCCACAGAGTACATTTTATATTGGTCTCGGCTGTCGCGTGTTGTCTAAATGAAAAAATGAGAGACATTGACATTTTATAACGAACAGAAAAAAATTGTTATAAAAATTGCAGAGTTCCAAAAAGTGACAAAAAGTGTCAAAAAAACTTCACATTGTCCGTTGATATTGTCACAGATAAAACCTACAGAGTCAATACAGTAGCAGCCCTAGTGTCTGGCATTAGTATTTAGTAATTATTTTTGAAGATGGCGGGAGCGGTCCTTCTGTAAACTTACGTAAAATTTTGTGACGATACCCATAATAAGACTGGTTGTCAGATTTTATAGCTCCTGGGACTAACTTAACTTAGGTAATAACGACTGTCAAAGTTCCACGAATGACAGCAGGGACCACGGCCTTACGTGCTTTCCGCAGGCTTGCTTTTGCAGTGCTTTTCCCGGTAAAAGCTTTTTACAAAAAAAATAACTTTAGCACAAAACACACATTGACTTTAGTTTCGGAAGTCGGTGGCAATACAAAACAACAACAAACAGAACAAAGCCACCGACTTTCGAAACTAAAGTCAATGTGTGTTCTGTGCTAAAGTTATTTTTCACTTTTCAGTTTTTGAAGGCATTTTTTGTAAAAAGCTTTTTATTTTCCGCTTTTTAGTACCTCCTTCTAATCCTAATCTATTAAGAAACGGCAACACGGTTAAAACAGAGATTGAAAGTTGACTACTCCAAAGATTGAAGAAACTAAAACGTCGTCTTTGCGAATTTTTTGGATATTTGTTGATTTTTCAAAAAGTGCTGGATCAATTTCGATAAAATTTATATAAGACCACCCCTGAGGTATATCCCCCAATCCATAAAAAAAAGAATTTTCAACATCGGTTTACGTTTGCCGGAGAAATCGCGTAACAAATCGCGCACATACTTAATGCAATTTTTTAAGACTTATATGGTTTTCTCATGGATGCCATTGTCAGAACTGGACCAAATTAGAATGGGACCACACGGGAAGCACTAGCTTTCAAATAAAAAAAGAATCATCAAAATCGGTTCACCCTGTCCAAAGTTCTCAGGTAACAAACATAAAAATAAACAGACGAATTGATAACCTCCTCCTTTTTTTATTTCGGTTGATAAAATGGATAGTCACCCATCCACGGACTGACCTTAACCATCATGACCGAATTTATTGAAACTCTACAATGTGTTTGGGTTCTTATGAAAAGTTGAAGGGATTCAAGAATTATTTGTTTGTCAAGTACGTACTAAACCCTACTTAGGAATCACTGAATCAGCATTGCCATACAACGTGGCAATGCTGCCAGCCTATTGCGTGTCCCGTGTTATTAAGATTTTTAAGATTTGTATAATATTTTTCACAATTTATTTATTAATATTAAACCTACTTATTTAAATCATTAAAAAAAAAAGTTGAACCATTGTATCCATTGATCTAGCTGTTGTCCCACTGCTGGGCAAAGGGTTTTCTCTCTCTTTTCCACACACACACACACACACACACACACACACACACACACACACAAACACACACACACACACACACAAACACACACAAACACACACACACACACACACACACACAGGGTCAGACGAGAGAAGTTTTTAATGTAGGTAGAGTTTCAACGAGTACAAGTTTTGCCAGATAGTGTTAGACTTTGCTTCATGATGAAACGTATTTACGCACATATTCGCCATCAAGCATAGTCCGTCGTGTTCAACCGATTTTTTTTTTTATAAAGTGTGCAATACTTTTCATGAAGCATAGGAAATCATCACTTTCATTTTTCAATTTCATCGTACAATTCGACTTTCACCCTTCTCAAGTTATAGTTACTCAAACGTGATTATTGGTAAGAATAAAAGTAAACCTTGCTTTGTAAATAAAATTAAGTAAATTTTAAACAAGGAGCTGCTGATTGGAAGTAGGTGTAAAATGAAATACATAAGTGATAATGATATCGTGGTACGTAAGTACCTACCTAAGTTTATAGCTGACACTTAGATTTTATTGACTTTGGAATAAACTCTTCGATAATACTATTTAATCCATACTTCCATACTTTATTATATTTTTAATATTATAAATGCGAAAGTAACTCTGTCTGTTACGCTTTCACGATGACACGACTGAACCGATTTTGATGAAATTTGGCATGAAAATAGCTTGAACCCCGGGGAAGGACAGGCTACTAGGCAAGCGTGCTCCACCTTAGGCCGCATCATCACGGTGAGTTGCGGTCAAACGCAAGCCTATAACAATATAAAAAAAAAAAAATACTATTAATCCGCGACTTTGTCTGCATTCGCGATAACCGACATTCACGCGGACGAAGTCGCGGGCAAAAGCTAGTTTCTTATAAAATGGTTCATTTTGATGTGCCGTGCTTCGCCGAGGGTATTTTGTTTGCCCGAATATTGATTCACCTAACATTCACATAACACCCATATTATCTTCTCAGTGACGGTGGAATGAGCCGCTCTGCAGGTTAGTACAGAATAATGAGCGAGCGCGTCTGATGGCTGTGGGTAAATGGGAGTCGTGTCTTTGGCGTCTGGCACTTCCGTCGTCGAGCCTAGAACAACTAGATACTACTACTAGGTATTTATATGTTTGATGACACTACTTTCCGCTTCGCTGCTTCCCTACGTCTAGGAGCTTCATACTGTTCTCCGTGGTCACTGTGGGGAAGCTGTCAACAGCCTCGGTCACCACAGCGTATCGTGCAGTCAGAGTGCCGGTCGCATAGCACACATTATTGATATTATTCGTTGTGCTCTCGTCGCCGCGTCGTCGGCGTTCCGGCTGTTTTAGAACCCAACAGCTTGGCACGCTATGATGCAAAACACCGAACGGCATGTCTCTATATGCTTGGAAGTTAGGTAGGCCTCTAGTGTGGGACGCTGCGTACGTCGATATTCTTGCGCCATCCCATCTTTCAAGTTTACCGTGCCGTGCCATGTAAAAACCAGAGTTATACTGTAGACATTTTGTATACAGGAGAAAGGATTATAAGAAAGGATTTTGTAAAATAATCGCCTAAAAGAAGAAGGGGATATTTTGATTGTATATGAAATCTTATTAGGTATTAGAAACTTAAAACTTATCACGAAAAATGATCTAAACTAATATCAACATCATTATCATCTATCATCATTATCTAAGTATTTTATTAGAAAAATACGATTCACCTTGGTTGTCGTGCTGGTCAGAAGACCCACGGCTGACCGTGCAATTTTCTTTTTTGTTTTTTTTTGTGTTTGTTTACTAACAATAGTTTTAAGAGCATTGTTCCTAACAATTGGGTCTAGTTTCCATAAATAAACAAAATATTATTATCATTATTTTCTTTAAAACAACGGGAATTTAGGGGTATTAAAGTTTGTATGGAAGAATCTTAACGCGTGGTCCTCTCTTAACTTTAAATTCTGTATTTATAGTCTACAAAGACGTCTAAATAACGTATTTTTGGGGTTTTCAAACATCAACCCTTAACTGGGTGAAAGGAGTTTAACAAGTTTTTTTTTGCTATGGGTTTAAATTAATTCGAAATAATTGGTGTGAATAATCTTATTGGTATCTAACTCAAAAAATGGAGATGGAACAATTTATTGTTGATTTAAAAATCAACACTTGTCGGGGTAAAAAGGAGTGAAAACAGTTTGTATGTACGAGAGATATTCCTTCGTTTTTAAAAGTATGTATGAAACTGGGTACAAATACTCATCATGATCATGTTCCATTTAAAAGTCCACTGCTGGGCATAGGTCTCCCCCAAGGCCGTAATCGCTAAGCTTGGCCGATGCATGTTGGCGCTCGCAGTAGGTGTTATGGTACGCAGAAGAACGCTGCTGCCCATCCTCTGGTTAATATCCGTCTGTTGCCTTATAAGACACCCATGCGTAGAAATGGGGTGGTGCTGTTTGCTGCCGGCACCGCCGCACCACACAGCAAAAATACACGGCACAAATGCTAATATAAGTAAATAACAAAGCACATTTTTTTTTACTATTGATAGGCATATACGTTTTACCACTAACTCACCTGATGGGAAGCGACGATGCGGTCTAAGATGGAGCACGCTAGCCTAGAAGTAACCTATTCACTCTTGACTTAAAGACTCCCAGGTTGTAGCTATCAGGAAACACAGACTCAGGCAGGGAATACAAGCATACAAGCATTTTCCAAGCATTTTTATTTATTTTATTTATTTATTTTCCAAAACCACCCTTTAAAAAACTTTTTACAAAAAAGACAACCGCCTTCAAAAACTAAAAAGTGAAAAATAACTTTAGCACAGAACACATGTTGACTTTAATTTCCAAATTCAGTGGCTTTGTTCTGTATGTTGTTTTGTATTGCCACCGACTTCCGAAACTAAAGTCAAAGTGTGTTCTGTGCTAAAGTTATTTTTCACTTTTTAGTTTTTGAAGGCGGTTGTCTTTTTTGTAAAAAGCTTTTTATTTTCCGCTTTTAAGTACCTCGTTCTCATCCAAATCTATTAAGAAGAGATTGCAAGTTAACTACTACAAAGATTGATGAAACTAAAACGTCGCCTATGTAAAAATTTTGGGTATTTGTTGATTTTTCAAAAAGTGCCGAATCAATTTCGATAAAATTTATATGGGACCGCCCCTGAAGCATACCCTATCTATAAAAAAAAGAATTTTCAAAATCGGTTGACGTTTACCGGAGAAATCGCGTAACAAATCGCGCACATACTTAATGCACATTTAAGACTTATACGGTTTTCTCATGGATGCCATGGTCAGAACTGGACCAAATTAAAATGGGACCAAACGGGAAGCACTAGCTTTCAAATAAAAAAGAATCATCAAAATCGGTTCACCCAGTCCAAAGAAATCAGGTAACAAATATAAAAAAAAAAGAAAAGAAAATACAGACGAATATAATAATATAATATGTGGGGATATTTTCACACACGGCCATCTGACCCCAAACTAGGGAGACCCTGTACTATGGGTGTCAGACAGCTGATATACATACACAAATACATTTTTTTTTGTAAGTACATACATATATAGATAAACAACACCCAGACACAAGGCAAACACAAGTGCTCATCACACAAATGTTTACCCTGGGCGGGAATCGAACCCGCAACACGCTGCGCAGCAGTCGATCTCTCAGCCACTGCGCCAACCGTGTCGTCAATAACCTGATAATGATAACCTATAGAAAATAGAAATGAATTGATAACCTCCTCCTTTTTTGAAGTCGGTTGAAAAGGAGTGAAGGGGTTGTAGTACATAAGCGATACTAGATATGAAACCCAAGCCTTCAATGATTAATTGAACAATATAACAACGACACGCCTTTCCGACCATCTTAACTTAGCAAGACGGCGAACCTTCAAAACATGGGTGGATAAAAATAAAAAGCTCATAAAAATGTATGAGCGGCACGAGATGCGCAGCTAACAAGAGGAGGTTTATCGCCACTCGCCACCGCCACTCGCTAGTTATTCCGCCTCACCGGTAATTGTGACAAATGAACGTATTTCGTTATACTTACAAAATAGTTATAGGCGAGCGAGGAACTGGAGGATTTTGTTGCAAATATTATGCTATATTTGGTGAAGAAAAGGGAAATGGACAAGGCAGAAGGACAAGTGTGAGTTTTTATTCGAACTCGATCATGAACGTTTACTATCGCTAATGTCAATTTGTATGGAAAAATAGGGTATTTTACTCTAAATGAGAAAAAAACTATAAATATATTATTGAGATAGTTTAGGCCAAACGCAGTCGGAAAATGTTAGTTTTAGTTCATAAAATAATAAATATTTTTTTTTAAATTCAATTCAAAGTTTTCAGTTTTTTTAATGTTTTAAACACCATGATATAGTAGCCGCCATGTTATTACGCCGTCCGGCTATGTAAGCAAAAAAATTGGCAACTGTCAGTCAACCGATTGGCGTAATATAGGCTTTCTAATTTTATTATTTTCGTAACCAACGTAACAAATTTTTTAATTATTACACCTATTTCAAAATATTATTTTAATAATTTTTAAATTATATTCAATTATCATATATAATATCAGCGCCTTTGTTACACAGCGAACTGACGTTATTTGCGCAGAGCAACATAGCGTGGACGCCATATTGCTCTGCGGAAATGACGTTATTATATGTACGAGGCGTTTTCGTCAAAATACGCGCGAAAGAAAAATTAAAATTCAGATGCATTTTTATGGCACTTATCGATTGAATAAAAAAATTGTGTTTTTGTGGTGGAATATTAGAACTACAGGATTTAATTTAGACACTTTTCAAAAATGGGTGTAAGTACCTATTGTGGTTCCAATTGTTGCCGCTAGACTGCGCTGTTGTTCCAGTGTCAATACAATTTGGAGTTTATGAGAGTTTACGCGATAGAGTTCGAATTAAAAGTCATCACAAGGCCCTCAGATGTTTATAAGACGAGACGTTTCTGGTTCTTTCGCGTTTCAAGAAAAAGCAAGAACGCTAACAGTTGAGTACGAAGGGTAGACGTAAAGAGAAGTATCTCACATGTGGGGAAAGTTGCTAAGTCAAAGTCAAGTCAAGTCATTTATTTATTTCAATAATAACATTAAAAGGTTCCCAGTTATTCAAGTTTCCAGCTTTACGTAGTACATAACAGTTCCAAAACCCGCTAAAATGGCGCTAGCTTAGGCATAGGGTATGGTATGAATGTAGCAGTTGTTGACGGATTGAAGTATGTCGAGTTAGAAAATTTTACCCGGTCCCTATTGTTGCGCCACCCCTATTTAACATTTTAACAGACACTTTCTCATACACAGAGACGGTTTTTCTTACCTCTATCCTTCATACAGGTGAGATAAGCGACGAATGACTCACAATTATTGCAGTTTGCCTACGTACCGATGGGTTTAGGCGGTACCTATCATATAATCAATGTACCCCAGAGTCACAATATAATTTCTCAACATACAAAGTATTTTTTATAGGCAATTATATTATATTAAGTTGTTGTTGTTATTAAGTTTTAGGAAATAAGTTGTTATTATTAAGTTTACTGCAATTATTGCATTGGGTTGTACCTGTAATAATAGTTGTGAGTGATGGTTATATAAATAAATAAATTGTATCTGCAATTGCCTCATGACAGAACCTCATGGGCACAGAAGCAGAGGGAGGCCAAAGGCAAGGTGGAAAGACGAAATAGAGACCGTCGGAACACGTAATTGGCCCAACCTCGCAAGGAATCGCGACGAGTGGCAATCTCTGGAAGAGGCCTGAACCTGAAGAGGGGTCCCGATGGCATGAATAGTAGACTAACAATATCCACCACACCCTTTACTATTTATACAATTGTACTTGCCAATTGAATAATAGAGGCTTTTTTATTATCTGCTTATTTATCTGGTTGTCATCGCAAAAACATGCCATCGCAGTAAACCACAACAAGTAACAAGTAACTGTTTTTATCATAACCAGGGTAATGATGGGGTTCTCGCGAAGTTGTTTCTGTCGGTGGAAACCATGACCCTCTAGCTAGTAAAATCTATATGTCTAAATACTTCATTAATCTATGTTGTTCTAGGAGTGCCCGTGGGGTATCCGGGTAAGAATAGTACCCACCCATTTCATCCCGAGGGTGTAGTAGAAGGCGGCTAAGGAAAAATCCGAACGTCGGGCAGCAGCGGCTATCGTGTACTTATCAACCTCACTGCGATCCCCAAAACGTCTGCCAAGCGTGGGGATTATGGAAACACCCCGCCACGCATCGGGGAGGTATTTGTCCAACAACGGACGTCTCCCGGCTGATGACGAACGAACGTTCTAGGAGTTTCGCGGGAGGATTGTCGCTACTGCCAAAAAACATTGCGTTACAGCTCGTTCTGTATCAGGGCGGGTGCGGTAAGCAATTTGATAGCTGGAATACCTGTATGCCACGAAAAGGAGCAAACTATTTTTTCACCATAAAACGACCACCCGTATGCAGAAAAACATGTTGTTTTTCTGTTTGTCCATCAGTCCAGTTATTATCCGCATTGCAGCATTCCAGGTGCCCCAACTTCTGGTTAGTGTGAAAACTGTTTTTAAGCACTTATTTATAGTTATAACAGAATTAAAGCATAAATATTTACGATATAATCCAAACCTTACAACCAATTATAATACAATACATGACAACTCAACCCTAAATTGCAATCGTATACAACATACGTAACATTCAGGCACGTGGGTCAAACGGATCCATTGAAAAAACTAGGCACGCTCCATGTCGCAATAGAAAGACGTCGTTAAACAAAGAGGCTATTGTGCCCGAAACGATCCCGGGTGGGCAGTTATTGTACAAATACGGCTGATTCGCGGAATTCGCAGGGAGACGCTTAAAATTTGCGGGAAAAAAGGCGCGCTCGGGTAGAGACAGCCGATTGTGCCTGATAGGGTTGGTACTCAGGGCTGTTTGTATTTTGGGGTTAAATGTTCCTGCTCACAATAGTTCGTTAAGGATGATAATATTTTTTATTAGATGTTAAAGTTTTTGTTAACGAGTTTTTGTACAATTGACGATTAAAAAGGTAAACCGTAGTAATTGTGTAGATTAAATCTCTTATTGCATAACTTAAAATGTTTAAAACATTACATGCAACATCACTGTTAGTCTTGGGGTACCTATTTTGTGTGTCATTTAAAGTTTGAACCGATATTTTAAAGATATGATTCTGCATCTTAAGAGCAGAACCCATAACCAACGAACCCCCAACGCTCTATCATAAATAGAATGTCTGAAACTGTCTACAGGCAACCCTAATATGTCTCCATTCTCTGTTATTAATAACGGCAGCATATTACAATTCAATTTGAGCGGTCCGCCCGCGCCCGAGCTGCCGGCTCCGACCCGTAATCCTTGCGTATAATCTGCCAACAGATAAACTGAACACAATTATATTAAAAGCCAACATGAAAATTTTGCCAAATCTCTGACAAATGCTATTAAATCGACCTCTAATAGCATTGTCAGCTGTTTAGCTGTTACACACGTATTAACGTGTTCCATGTGCTGATTTTAAATGTTTACACGAGTTTTGGATGGTTGTGATGGTAATTGTATAATAAATATATCAAAACATATTTTTTTAATCAAATTTTCTACACAAGAGCTTATGTGCATACCTTATTTACTATATATGTAATAGAGTTTTATGTTCTTACTGCTTGCGTTTGGCCACAACTCACCTGATTTTAAGTGATGATGCGGTCTAAGGTGGAGCTCGCTTACCTAGGATGAACCGGTTCACTCGTGCCTTGAAGATAATCAGATTATATTTATCGGGGAACAGAGAGACCGGCAATGAATTCCTCAGTTCGCACAATAAATGTGGAAGCAAAGCGGTCTTGGTCTGAATACAAAAATTCTCCATAATTTGGAGTCAGATGGCCGTGTGTGAAATGTCCACATATATTATATTATTACTTTATTGCCGAGTGTGTCATATATATTATGTTTACTACTATGTTTTATTATAGGTACCTATACTTGACTACCACGTGAACAAAGTCGTGGCTGGAAGTTAGTCTGTGATCATGTAGCTGTGGTTTTTTTCAGTTCTTATTTTTAACTTAATTGCGAAAAAAAAGGCAGATTTAAACAAAAATGTCAAGAAGAAGAAATTATGTTGTATCATATTTCCTCCATAAAGTAAACAATCTGATATATTTACAAGTGTTCACGGATGGGAAGCTGCGGGTATCGGCTGTCTCATTTAACGTAATCGGTTTAGTATAACCAATGCTATTTGTCGGTACAGTGGACTTGCCCTTATGCCGAGCGTAAGTAAGCACTGCAGTGATTGTTATGGCAGCTTTATATTTAGGTAGGTAGGTATTACACATAACATGAAATAGATATTGGTTAAGATAAGTGATATTGTTTTTAAATACGAGCCTTAGGGTCACACTGGACGAAGAAGAGGACGTCATCTCCTCAGGAGGAGGCGGTCTCTCGAATGACTGTGGTACCGCTTAGCTGCATAAGCAGAGAGGTTTAACCTTCAACATTTTTCGCCCGGCAGTCATTGAGTTAAGGCTTGTATACATGCCAATAACCTTGAGCATTTGGCCCGTACTGAATTTGTGGACGAGTGCGGGGGTGATGTAGACGCAGTCTTTAATTGGACGCATTTTTAATTTATTGCATTAAAAATAACACATATTTCTAAAAAGTAACAAAACCAAATCATTTTCGTTTGTCTTGCAAAGCCGTAGATATTTTTTTTATACTCTTTTGATAAGAAATTAAGGCGTAAAATGGTTTTGATATCAATGATTTGGAGGTGATTTGTCATTTTTTTTCTTATTATGTGATACCGATAGAAAAATTGTGGCTAAACCAAATTACGTATCATATCATGTAGATTACTAACAATTTTTTTCAGATGTAATTTCTCTGTAAATGCCGACGAAAAGTTGCTTCATCTGCATGCTTCTTTTAAGCTTTTTTCGAGAGAGCAGCCTTAAGTGGACAGAAGGAGAAGGAAGTTAATGTGTTTAAGCGACAAGTTAACAAGGAAATTGTATGTATGGCTAGGTACCGAATAATAAGCAGCCTATTAGGCATTGTCCCATAAAGATCTTTTCTCATTTAAACGGCACGAGTATTGATTACCTCGCTTGTTAAAGGAGATTGACGATTTCAGACTTGAATTAATGACAAGCTTTTGTCTTCAGCTTCGTCCGCGTGTATTTTAGACTAGAAGCCGACCCCAACATATTTGGGAAAAAAAGCTATGCAGATGATGATGAGTAGATATATTTTTTTGATGATTGTTTGTCTAAGTAAGTATTAGTAGTATTGTTTGTTTTGTATAAGTAAGGAGGTTTGCGCAACAAAAAGAAATGTTGAACTTTATAAAATGTAGATACCATTATTAAATACAATTAAAATCTACTGTAATTCTTGTAATTATTATTATCAACATAATGAGTACCTAGGTATATATTAATAAATGAATGTGTCTAGTTTATTAATTGTGTGATCTACCTAGGGCTAACCGCAAAGTCTTCATCTGTTGTACGGACTGCGCTACGAAAAGACTTAATCATGTAATGATACCATTATCCATATTTACATTATAAATGCGAAACTGAGTTTATTTGTTGCGTTTTTACAGACTAAGCTTGGACCACAAGAAAGAATATGGGCTACTTTTTTATCCGCAACTTTGCCTGTATCCGCGATAACCGACATTTGCGGACGTAGACTTCGTCGTTCGTTTTGCTAGTCATTTATAAACATTAGTACTTAATAGTGACTTGCATCACCTGCCATTCTAAATGCGACAGAAACTCATTTGATATTATAAATGTGCTTACATAATTACTTAGTTTAAATAAGATATAAGGCAGTCCCCTGTTCCCGCTAACTCTGGCAGACATAACTAAAAGTGTGAAGGCTCCACGACGAGGCTCCAGTTAATTGAATACTAGCCACTACTACTGGAACTGGAGGCGTGAAGACAGAATACTACTCCAGCCTTAGATTATGAAACAAAAGGCAGAGAGACCGTGCGGAACACTGAGAGTGAAGCCACAAAAGCAAATACAAATTAAAAAACGAATACCTACAATTCGCTTTGTGCTATACGAAGCGTTGTTAAAAAAAAACAAATACTAACACAAATAAAAATTGAAAAGCGAATATAATCAAGAGATTTTAGGTATTCGTTATTGAATTTGTATTTGGTGTAGTGGCTTCACTCGCAGTGTTCCGCAAGGTCTATCTGCCTTTTGTTTGATACATAATAAATGTTACCTGAAAATATTCTTAGGCACTGCCTAAAACCAGCAAAGCAGGTATGCAAAATAAAATGTAGTTACGTACAGACGCTAGCACATCAAGACATACACAACTGTAAAAATTTCCCAATTGATATACCTATACCTAAAAATGTTGTATAAACCTAAAAATGGAAAATAAACCTAAAAATGTTTGCAATAAAGTTGAAAAACTATAAAATAAATTGGACAGATTGTCGTAGCTTGATGTGCTGCCCTCTGTACATATACTTATATAATTTTTAAGATTCTTTTGGTTCCCAACTCTATGGTTGGCCGAAATAAACACTAAATTCCCCATTTCTACCCTTGGGTGTCGTAGAAGGCGACATAGGGATATTGACCTAAGGATGGGCAGCAGCGTGCTTCTGAGTACCATAACAACTACTGCGATCGCCAACATACATCGGTCAAGCATGGCGATTACAGCTGAACCCCCCTTTGGGGGAGACCTATGTCCAACAGTGAGCATGTGAAGGTTGACATGATCAAGTTGTCAATCGTGTAGAAAAACGTCGTCAAACGACGAGGCTACAGGTAAGGTAGATCGACGACCTGC
Organism: Charanyca ferruginea; assembly: GCA_947361185.1. Lineage (NCBI taxonomy): Eukaryota > Metazoa > Arthropoda > Insecta > Lepidoptera > Noctuidae > Charanyca > Charanyca ferruginea. The sequence goes on along the minus strand of OX376074.1, from coordinate 5,266,852 downwards.
ACGCGTAGCATGACCACGCTATGCCTACGGACGAATAGACATACTGACAGCAAGAATAAACAAGTCAGTACAGTTTGTCTATTCTTCCTGTCAGTATGTCTATAATTCCTCCGTAGACATAGCGTAGTCATGCTACGAGTGCTGATTAGGGTCGCGGGACACGTTGGATGCAAGACGCTTCCAACTAGTTCTTATTACTTCGTGTTAAAGGCCTATCTCCAGATATGATGGTGATGATGAGACAAAGAGGCTATTGTGCCTCAAACGATCTCGGATTATTACAGTTTATTCGACACAGGTACCTAGTTATCTAGTTTTAGGCTGCATTTCTACCAAGGACGTGCGGGAATACTTTGCAACGGAGGTATGTGAAACTAATCAATTTCAGCGCTTAATTAGCTCAAGTTATAAAAATGAAGTGATGTCATCCCACGCAAGGTATCCCTGCACATCTTTGGTGGAAAAGCAGCCTTATTGGTGAAGTAGTAACGAGTGTTTTCACTACGTATGCCGTGACAGTAGTTAGCTGACCTTTAAACGTGACTAGTACAGTTTATTGAAGCTGTTCATTCGCTATCATCTGACAGTCAGAATTAACATTGAACCCAAAAAGGCTGCTGCAAAGCAAGTTCCAGACTCTTGGATTTCATTAATTTGAAAAGAGTGTTCATGGAGTTTCTAGCACGTTCTTCTCCAAAGAAACAGCTAGGTACTGTTTTAAAATGTCTGACTGATTAACTTATAGACAATTGAAAAATGCCTGTAAATAAATGGTTTATTTGAATAACATGATTTTATTTAATCTGGAGGAGCTCGTGACTAAGTAAAAGCCATACAGATCGATCGGTCAAAGGTTAAGCTACGCATGCTGCGGTCGGTCTGTGGATGGGTGAACATCTCTTCATACCGAGTTCCCTCCGTACCTCGATAAGCACGTAAAGTCGTTGGTCCCGGATGTAATTCGTAGATCTTTGGCAGTCGTTAAGAGGAGTCAGAAGCCAGAAAGTCTGACAACCAGTCTTACCAAAGGGTAGTTATTCTGTTACCCAATAACTGGGTTGTGCTCCATAGGCAGTCGCTCCGTGTAAAACACTGATATTCAGATGCATCCGGTTAGACTGGAGGTCGAGGCCGATTAGAAAGACTAGGCAGAAGATGATGATTTTATTTGATTTGGAGAAATTACTTATTTTCCTTCGGAATCTACTATGAGAATATCTACTACCATTCAAAACAAACGAGTGTGAACAAGTAGTAGGACCCTGAGAGCAGCGGTCCGGAAAGTTAAAACGAGCCCCGCCTCCCCCGGCCTCACTCACCCCCCTGCTACCTCCAACGCGAAAATTTTACACAATTCAATTAAGAGCAGCATTGTTATCGTTTTTAAATATGTCTGTAACAATGAAGATTACATGTTTCCTCATTGTTTGAACACGAGTAGGTACTTTGATTTAGATTGAGAAAGCGAAATTTTAGCTTTAGAGTTTTAGAAAGCGTCCGACTACTAAAGCACCTCTAGTGATAATGAGGTGGTCGAAGGTGATGGACGGTAACCTAGAAGAAACTTATTCACTTAAGACTAGAAAACTCTAGGTCATAAGTAAGCCAGTCGAGAACGCGGGTCATGCGTCTAGTAAATACAGAGGGCCTGACTACTGGTAACAGGAGGAACCATGGGGTTTTAGTCGGTAAGAGTCAGAAATAACTCCGTTCTCCTCAGACGGAGCTTAGATATATATAAGACTCATTTAGACTTTTTAGGACCCATTAGTTAAGTTAATTGTAATCCGTGGAGCTTGGCAACTGGGCTTCTCCTAGTTGTAAATGTCCCTTTGTGCCTATTGGCCTAGTTCTGGTCTGTCTCCTGCTGCTTGATATTGACAATAGGGTATTTTACTCTATACGAGAAAAAATCTATAAATATGTTATTGAGACAGTTTAGGCATAAAACAGTCGCAAAATGTAAGTTTTAGTTCATAAAATAACAAAACAATTTTTTAAATTCAATTCAAAGTTTTCAGTATTTTTAATCTGTTATAAAACACCGTGAAATAGTAGCGGCTATGTTATTACGCCGTACGGCTGTGTAAACAAAAAATTGTCAACTGTCAGTCAACCGATTGGCGTAATATAGGCTTTGTACTTTTATTATTTTCGTAACCAACGTATTTTTTTCGTTATTACACCTAGTACAAAATATGTTTTTAATTACTTTTGAATGATATACAATTATCATAATTATTTAATATGAGCTCATTTGATACAAAACGAACTGACGTCATTTACGCTGAGCAATATGGCGTCCAGTAAGAGGCGTTTTCGTCAAGCTACGCGCGAAATTTGGAAATTGATGCATTTTTATGGCACTTATCGATTTTCTGATTATCTCTCTCATTTCAGATTCTTCTGATTTCAAACACAATTAAGTTACATGTTACTATAGGTACCTATTGACGACTGTCAAAAACCAACCTCTGTACTTTTACAATAAATATCTTATTTCCATTCCATTCCACAATATTGCAATATTGCTTTAAATACACATTACCACGTTCTCTCCTATCGATAATTCTAAGTAATATTGTTTGTCAAGTTATTTAATATTAAAAGAGCTTAATCACTTTGTCTCCTTTGTTTGTTTGTAACCCGAACCGGCCGGCACGGGCGACGACGGCGGGCGGTGGGTTAGGCCCTTCATTAGTTAATTTATTGGCATTACCTAGAAACCGGACATCATGCCATCGTATTTTGTTTTAATTGATGCTAGTCTGATTACCTTTTAAGTTATTGGTAAGTAATGTTGGAGTGGGTATCCACTAGGTATAAAGGTAGGTCGAAGTAGGTACGTTAGTATTAGTTTACATAGGTTTGGGAATAGTGTGGTGGGCTTGTCACATTAAAAAAACCGGACAAGTGCTAGTCAAACTCGCTCACCGAGAGTTCCGTACAAAATTGCAGGTACATCCATACTAATATTTTAAATGTGAAAGTAACTCGTGTCTAACAGACACGAGTTACTTTCTAGAGAGAGTACCCTATAATAATATGTTTTTCCAGGGTTCAAGCTATTTTTGTGCTAAATTTCATCAAAATCGGTTCAGCCGTTTCATCGTAGAAGCATAACAGACAGAGTTACTTTCTCATCTATACTAATATTATAAAGCTGAAGAGTTTGTTTGTTTGTTTGGCTGAACGCGCTAATCTCAGGATCTACTGGTTCGAATTGAAAAAATATTTTTGTGTTGGATAGTCCATTTACTGAGGAAGGCTATAGGCCCATGCGAAGCTGGGTCGGGTCGCTAGTTTATAATATTAGTATGGATATGTACCTACAAATTTGTAAGGAACCCTCGGTGAACGAGTCCAACTCGCACTGGTCCGGTTTTTTTTATTACAATACAACCTGATACTGATCTTCAAATTGCAAAATAGAGGTAATAAAATTTTATTTTCGCGAGCTGCTTTTACGCGTAGGAGATGCGTAAAAGCAGCTTTCATAAATATTATTTAGGACATTGAGGGAGATTGGAACAGAATAGCACTGCAGAACAATCAACGTAAGGTTTATGCTACGAGCGCTACGAGTAAGCTGCTACGATGCCTACGCTTCGCCTACGCCGCTGCTACGAGTACCAACTATAAAACTCACTTCGATTTTCTCCTTTTCTGAAAGTGAACATATTTTTTATATAATTTAACGATAAATCCGCGTAAATTAAGTAAAATAAAAATATGAAGGCTCATTTTCAGAGGAAAAGTATTTTATATAAGAGACAATTCACCTCAAGTTCACTTTAACTAATACACCTAACTAACCAAAACCAATGAAATCTGACATACCTACCTATTGTTACATTACTTAAATGATTTTGAACAGTCGCATTGAATAATATAATATTATGTATGTACCGCAAACATTTAAAGCCAATAAGTCTAAGTACCCAATTAGGCGAAGCTCTCTCGCACGTGTATTCAAAATCTCAATAAAAATCATTAAAATCTAAATACACGGAAAAAATCCGCTATTAATTGGTGCCGACGTTACAAGGATGGGGCGTATTGTACGTCGACGGACAAGCCGAGTTCATTGTTGATGATTTAAAAAAAGAATCCCAATTATCACGTGGAATTAAAAATGTTTCAAGTAGTACAATAATGTATTGGAAACCCAACCTTAACATTACAAGTTAAGGTGTATTTTGGCGTGAAGTTGCAAATGAAGTATGGTGATAGTTTGACGGTTGTAATTGTGGTCGCGTGCTTATAATCCTTTCATTGTCAATATTTATCTGAATAAAAATGTGTTGATTCAATGTGATTTCTTACCTGAGATTTAAAGTAAAATTAATATAATCCTCACAACCTCAAAGCAAATAAAAACCATTGTTCTTTTACATTATTTTTAATTATACACCTATCAATTGACAAATGAGATAACGTTTTTGCTCGCGTGATTTTTAACCGGTTACCTATTTTTTTTTAAATAACCCATAGCTAATAGCACTCAAGGATAACGTTGCTTATTATTAGCGAAATAATACAGAATCGGATAGTAGTTAAAGAGAAGAAACACCAACTCAGCTTTAATCCATACTAATATCCATACTCCATACTATCCATACCTACTCCATACTTAATACTTAATTACTTAATCCATACTTTGATATTATGAATGGGAAAGTAACTCTGTCTGTTACGCTTTCACGATGAAACAGCTGAACCGATTTTGATGAAATTTTATATGAATATAGCATGAACACTGGGGAAGGACATAGGCTACTTTTTAATCCGCGATAACCGACATTCACGCGGAGGAACTCGCGGGCAAAAGCAAGTCCATACTTATAATATTATAAATGCGAAAGTAACTCTGTCTGTTACGCTTTCAAAACAGCTGAACCGATTTTGATGCAATTTGGTATGAATAGCTTGAACCCCATGGAAGGACATAGGCTACTTTTTAATCCGCAACTTTGTCTGCATCCGCGATAACCGACATCCTCGAGGAGGAAGTCGCGGGCAACAGCTAGTAATATTATAAATGCAAAAGTAACTCTGTCTGTAACGCTTTCATGATGAAACGGCTGAACCGATTTTGATGAAATTTGGCATTAGAGCCATTACGCACTGTCGACTGGTCGCTGGCGACTCAGATCCTCGGCGACCAAAACATAGGCATCCCTCGGCGACCAAGTGCGTAAACACCTATTTGAACTAATGAAAGTCACAGTCGCTGTCGACCGAGCCGCCGTCGACCAGTCGACAGTGCGTAATGGCTCTTAAGATAGCTTGAACACTAGGGAAGGACATAGGGTACTTTATAATCAGCAACTTTTTCAGCATCCGCGATAACCGACATTCGCGCAAAAGCTAGTTTATAATAAATGTAGTAAAGATTTAAATCGTACATGTGCCCCCATAGCAGTAAGTTCACACATCTAGTTCAAATAAAATTGACATCTTCATGACAAAACAAACGAAACGTAAACGTAATCATCATTCGTCGCTGCTCATGCACTTTACACTGCACATTAACGATTTAAATGTTTAGTTAAAATAGTAAAGAGTCTAAACCATTTAATCTACTTTAAAGCTTAAACTATAGACTATAAATAGTGTTTATATAATATCACTGATGAACCGTCTTTTGACTTTTGTACGTTTGCAAAAACCAGTTAGATAGCTTAAACAACAAAAAAACTAGGCCTAAATTGAAAAAAACCAACAACAAAAAACCAATCATAAACTAAAAAAGTGCAACGAACATGAAAATCACACACAAAATCGTAGTAACAAATACAGCAGTATAAGTAGCATTCATTAATTGCTGTACACTTTATCGTTTATCAATGAAAACATCTGACAATAAAGCGGGGTGTACAATGATAACAACGTTAAGGGCTGGTACACACTCGACAATGGCAAACATTCGCGGCGTGACGACACTTCATTATATCGGTATTGAACATCGAGGGTAGGGAGGGCATAGAACGTCGATGTTTCGCTATCGATGACAATTATTACTTTATGGAAAAAAAGCGATCTTGATGAAAATTATCAGTCGATAGAAATGGGAATAGATTACTAGTGTCACAAATATTTATTTTTGAGTTTAAAACAAGTTGATATTAATGTAGTACTATACTGCGATCGCCAATCCGCCTGCCAAGCGTGGCGATTATGGTAATATCCCCCCCTTGGGGAGGCCTATGTCCAGCAGTGGGCGTCTTTCGGCTGAAATGATTAATGTAGTAGGTATAATACGATAATTTGATGATTTGTTATTTTATCGTTAGGTAAAGCTCACTGCTCACGACCGGGATCAAAAACCGTAGCTAACAAAAACAAATCCTGAATGATTTACATTCACTTTTACTGCAAAGCCTTAAAATCGTTATAACACTAAAAGTTCTATCGAAAATCGATATAGCGTGGCAATGCTGCCAGCCTTTCGTGCACTTGTCCCATTGAAACCAATGCGGACGAGTTAGTACATATATTTTTATGGTTCCGTATCTGAAAAGGAAAAAACGGAACCCTTATAGGATCACTGTGTTGTCCGTCTGTCTGTCTTTCTGTGAAGACTCTTTATTTCGGGATCGCGTGGAGGCCCTCTATGTTAACGTGAAAAAAAGATACGGCCGTTTATGTCGCAAAAAACGCATTTATAATATTAAGTAGATTAAAGTATGGATGGCAGGTATGGATTAGTATAGAAGTATGGATGTACCTACAAATTTGTACGGAACCCTCGGTGAGTTAGTCCGACTCGCACTTGTCCGGTTTTTTATAAATTATTATTTACTAGCTTTTGCCCGCGACTTCCTCCGCGTGAATGTCGATTATCGCGGATACAGACAGTAGTTTATGTCCTTCCCCATAGTTCAAGCTATTTTCATACCAAATTTCATCATTATCGGTTCAGCCGTTTCATCGTGAAAGCATAACAGATAGAGTTGTACGCAAAATACGTGCTGAGGCGTGGAGTGGTGGACACCAGCCCGTCATACTACTACTTTCGCAATTATAATATTAAGTATGGAAGTATGGATGGATAACTACTGTTTATATTGAATTATAACTAGATGTTAATTAATAAAATATCGATACTAAAAAATATTTATCGAACAAGTACCAAAAAAATTGTGCCCATCACTATTTCCTCAATTGCCGTCACAACAGGGGTGCACAACCCTTCCTCGCGGCTTAATTCTATAATTGAGGGTTAAATCTCTGGCAGACGGGCCTACTCATTATCACACCATGTGTATATCTTAGTGCTTAATCGTTCACGGTACAGCCGGAAGGGAGCCGTATCTCGATGGCATTTTGACAATTGCATCATAAAAATATGTGATTTTTTTTAAATACTGGAATAATCATTTATGGTACTGGTATAGAATTCTTACAGATTTTTTTTCATAAAAAAATACAGCCTATAGCGCTCAGGGATTAACGTAGCTATACCATTGCTGTTTTTTTTTAATCGCTTAAGTTTTTCTTTAGTTTATCCATTAAAAACAAATACACAATATTTATTTATTTTAATTATTTACTTATTTTTCGTTTCGGAAGTCGGTGGCATGGAAATACAAACCAACAAACGGAACAAAGCCATCGACTTCCGAAACTAAAGCCATGAGTGATATTCGCCAAAGTTATTTATGTCTTTTTAGTTTTTGAAGTCTTTTTTGTAAAATAAGTATTTAGTATGGAACTACGCATTAGAGATTAGCTTCTGCCCCCCACTTCGTTCGCGTGAATATATCTACCATAAAACACTTTAGTAATATTTAGTGTGGTTTTCTATCAGTCAAAGAATTTTTGTAATTGGATTAGTACTTCAAGAGTTTCCTCTTATAAATAAACAATCGCACCATTTTCCGTTTTTATATAATACTAGCGGACCTGCCAGACGTTGTTCTGCCATTAAAATAAAAAAGTCCTACAACTCGACTGCAGCGCCACCTACCGGATCTAATTGTGGATCTAAACCATTCTCGAATACACTGGAACACACACAAAAAATTTCATATCTGTCCAGCCGTTTAGGAGGAGTTTACTTTCATACACACGCACAGAAGATTTTTATATATAAGATATTTTTGGTTGATTTAACATTTTAAACGCCTCGTCAGTAAAGCACTAAGACGAATAAGAATGAGTTAAAGGAACATAATTAGCAGAGGAAACAAAAAAGAAAACAATGTTGTTTTATGAGCTTTATTTACGCTATAGAAGTCTGTCATGTACTTGTGACCGTGGCGTGCTGGGCACGCTTTGGTTTGTCATTTATGCATGACTGACGGTAAAAAGGTTAAAGACAACTACACATATGTACATTTCAATTGTTTAATCATGATGCTGAGCTCCTTGTAACACTAATCAGTTATTAATTAATATCAGTATTTAACATAGCAATCACACCTCTAATCCACATAAACTCAATACTAACAAGACTGGTAATAAACAGGTACAGTCAGCAAAGGAGATAAGTATCCATGTCGTCGGGAATAGTTGAAGATTTCTTCGAAACCAATGGGGGCTTTCAAATGAAATTTTATTAAATCATTGAACTGTTTATTCATTTTTGTATTTGTATTCATTCATTGTATTTTATTTTATTCATAAATACCTATCGGTTTCTAAGTAAACTACAACTGTTTCCGGCGACATGGATACTTATCTCCTTTGGTGACCGTACATACCTCTATTATTCCACTCGTACTGGAAGTACCAACAGACTCAAGTTGTACCACTAACAAGTATTAATTAATACGCGCAAGTATTAATAAGCGTGTAGAAATTTGCGGTAAGTACAGACGGCCGTGCATCTAGTTATCCCAAACTGTCTTTTCCCAATTGAATATAAACCTTATTCTTTTATAATAAGACTACCGACCCGACCCTGCTTCGCATGGACCCATAGCCTTACTTACCTTCCTCGATAAATGGACTATCCATTACAATTTTTTTTTTGTTTGTTGTTTGTTTTTTGTTTTTTTTTGTTTTTGTGTTTTTTTGTATTTTTGTGTTGGGAACCAGTAGATCCTGAGATTAGCGCGTTCAACCAAACAAGCTAACAAACTCTTCAGCTTTATAATATTAAGAGCGCGTATTCGATTCGTGACGAAAACTTCATGTTTTTGCGTTTTGCCCAGAGCAATATCGTAATTATGTGAGCAGATTATTTAAGGACAATTTACAGTTTTAGAAAGATTAAGTCTTGATTTAGACAGCTACAGAGTAAAAGTATAATTTTTAATTATGGTTTTTTAAAGCGAAGACAATTCTTTCATATCGTTTTACGAAAATAGACGTCAGAGTTAACTTTCAGGACGAATACAACCATTACATTATGCCAAAATATTTTGTTTTATGCGTTTTTCCAACAGTATATACAGTCATAAAGACAGATACAGAGCCAAAATTACAAAAATATTACTATTATGTATTAAAAAACAATGTTGAAAAAGTAGAAAATCGGTTCACTTTGACAATTTTTTTTCACCAGTATTTGAATAAAAACATAACTGATATATTTATTTTATGAAAGTAAATGTTATGCTTAATATACAGAATATTTTTCAGTCCGTTATACGAGCTCATTTATTTTAGACAATTATTTTAAAAAGCCCTGTAAAACAACGCGCGCTGTCGTTTGCCGATCAATTTCAATGATTCGTGCTTATTTCGTGCGTATTTCTGTTTCTGATGCACACAAACCGACCATTGTGTTGTACTAGTCTGTGTCAATGCTGCTACGCCATTCTAGCAATCATTTAGATTTTGAGTTGCGCTAAATCGAATACGCGCCCTTAAGTAAAGATTAAAAAATTGTCAAAGAAATTTGACAGATTGAGTAGACTTGATGTCTCGGTACCTATAAGAAAGTATGTTAGGTTATAGGTTAGGTTAATTTTAAATCCGTAATTGGCTGTAAGACCAGTTTATAATTTAAGATAAATTGTCAAAGAGCAGTGGACTTTGTGAATAATAAATAAATTGTCTATAATAATAAAACATTTCTCCGGAACTAGTCGATTTTGAAAATTCTTTCGTCAATTAGAGAGCTATAGGCTACATTTTATCATCTAAAATTTAGGGTTCCGTAAGAAAAATCACGCGAACGAAGTCGCGGAGAAAGTGCTAGTATTATAATGAGCATGTAGAGGCTTCCGATAAGTACCTATAAGTAAGTATGAAGGTTATACTCCCACGGATTTCCTTGTACAATGCGAGGGAATTTTCCTGTCCGACTCGACATAGTACTTAAGGTAGTATTCATTATACTACCTTTTGTTCCCGACTTCTACCGCTTGAATTCAAAATTAGCCTTTCCTGGGGTTCAAGCTGTCTTCGTGCAAAATTTCGTCAAAATCGATTCAGTCGTTTCGTCGTGAAAGCCTAACAGACGAAAATTATTTTTGGGCCTGATCCTTCGCAGTACGACCCACCAAAATTTTCATCACAATCGAATCAATGGTTTAGGACATACATACAAACATTAATTTTTATTTTTATAGATTAGATACAATTAACCTATTTTATTGTGTTATGGTAACCAGAGATTCGAAGGTATTAAAAGTTTCAACAAAATAATTGTGACAAAACATAAAAAATACCATTAAAAATTAATAAGAAACTCAACACCTGAATCTCAAAATATAAGTAAATAATAAAAAAAATTAAGTTAACCACCAAATAAAACACAAACATATAAAATCAAATCCTGAAAAAAAACCCCACCAAACGAGTCAAACACATCAGAAACCAACAATCGTAATAATCTCTATTTTAATCGAACGAGCCGGGCGCGAACGAATTATACGTTTATACTTGTAATTTCAATCACAAAATTAATTCTGTCGTCGCCCGCCTTAAATAAGTGCTGGGGCCGTCCAATCGATAAGTTGAGGCAGGCTGGGCGGGCGGGCGTTTGAGGTAAATAACGTTTTGGGCGGGGGCTGATTGGTGGGTTCGCTGGTGGGCGGGGGCTGGTCGGGGCGTGGTGCGATTGGTCAGGGCTGAGGGAGGACAGTCTCGTGCTTACCGCGGCGGTGCGCGGTGCGGTACGCGGTTTAGTAATGTTGTGATTTGTGACAGCCGGCCGAAAACAGGTATGTTATTTTTTGGTTTTCTTTAAATTCATTTAATTTTTTCTGAATAATTTATTTAATGTTAAATTATTAAATTTAATATTCGGAGTTTAGTATTCTTAAGTACAAAAATAAAACTTAAATAAATAATAATTTCTCACATATCAAGAATGAGTTTCATCTAAACATCTAATTTTATAAAAACTTTTGTTCTGCATGATGCTACGACTTTTCGTAGCGCGTGTAGCACTACGGCTACGGAACTGCTACGATTATTCAAACTTGACTTGAAATAAATATTTTGTTAAACTTTTAATTTATTTATTTATCACTATGTACACTTACTGTACTTATTCAGTAGATTCAATTTCGAGTTTGTTATTTACATGTTGTATTCGGTTGAATATTATGTTTTAAAAAGACTTACATTTTTATTTTATTTCTATCTCCTACCTAACATTCCTTTAGTAGTCTAATTTCTTTGAATAAGGTTTAATTTTCAATATTTTATTGTTCCAACAAAATGTTTACTCGTCGCATTATAGAGTACTTGAATCAATTCTGTAGGAAGCGCGTTATTACAGGATTGGCTCATCAGCTGTTCGAAATATTGATTGAGATAAGGAGCAGCTAGTTAATGTTGGATACCTACTTATAAATGTCTGTTTTTTTCCGGCATTGTTTGTATTACATCCTTTTTCGTGATTGAATTTATAGTTAAGTCAAACAGGCGGCTTTAAGTGTCATCACAGTTATTCATCAGCATCTATAATAGTGTATCAGAATGGTTTTAGATGAGGTCGTAACCAACGGTTTTCTGTGTTTTAATTATTGGATAAAAGTAAAGACCGACTTTAGTCGTAGAAGTGGCTAGGGTATACAGTTTAATAGGTAAAATGGTATGTTAAATGAATATAAAATTGTTATTATAAAAATTTTATATTACAAGTCATTTTGTGGAGGAAACTGCGCATCGGAACAATTACTAATAAAACTGCTAAATCTAAGACTACGCAAATAAGGGTTAAATAGATTCATTTATTAGCCCGAAATATGATATTTTACAGATTTTCTAAACATATGTACAAACGTAATAATACTTCATTTTTAATATCAAATAACTTTTATCCGAAGAATAAATATGACAGTGCAGATATTTTCTGTACCTACTATAAAAGCTGTTAAACGATTATCCCTCCTATTAATAAACGTGGAGTAAGGTTACACCGCCGTTCATCGTCGGATTAACCATACATTTTTTGAGGTATACGCTTGGTATAACTTTATTCCATGTTTATTAATAGGAAGGTTATATTAGTCAGGGAATAAACTGACAATTGAAAAATCGACCCAGAGTGTGTGCAAAAATAAGTGCTAATACCTCTACATATGGCATGGGTCAAAAGCATTGACTAAATTTTTCGCCTAAACCACGAAGTAAGTATTATACTTGCTTCGTGGTCAAAACACTCTGGATTCGTTCTAGAAAGTATTTAAAATTTAGAAACGTTCGTTTTACTTTTATATCAAGGCGATGTTTAGCGTGGCGCCGTCAGGGGTCGACTTACAATCGTTACACAAAAGTTCTATTTAGTTTTCCTCCCGTTTTCTTTAATTTAAAAGAACCTCCAACTACTAGTACACCATAACTCACCTGAACACAAGAATACATACTACGATCATATACCGCAAGAGCTCAGCACGGTCTGAACTCTAACAGTAGGTACCTACTTTTCAAAATAAAGGAATTAAAAACCGAATTAGCGTAGATGAGCATTGCATTCACTTCCAAAGTCCCCCTCTGACCCAAAAACCAAAACAAATCATAGAAGAAAATAGCCCACTCCTCTAAAAAGTCATTGCTTCCGTAGATTACATTTAGAAAAAGACAGATAAGCGGAAGATTTAATTTTTGTCCCTCCTTAAATATACATGGGAGTGTTACATTGTTTAAACAGGGGAGGCGATGGGCCCCGGGGAGCCTATAATTGAAAGACAAACAGGGGACGGACGATTCGCGACGAATTCATTATTTCTACATTAAGTTGGTACCGCTTCGAGTTGACGTCATGCGGATTAGGTTTCTAAGATAATCATTGGAGGAATTTGTTCTTTGGTTGCAATGGTTAAGAGGGGGTTGTTTCTGTTAATTCTCAAATAAAGCTTTGCATACTTGAGTCGAAAGTTTGTGTGTAACTCGTAGTTTGCTTTTCATGAACCCGCGGCCCACGTCGGACTCTTTGTAGAAGTGATAATATATTTTGATATAAACATATTTAGTATATGTGACCTAATAGAATTACTTTGTAAGTTACTAGGTGGTAACTATGCCTTCAGCCTACTATATTATAATTATATTTATACGAACTTCGCATTTTTGCCCATTTCAATTGCCTCCACGTTCGCGCCAAATAAAAATCAGTTGTCATTTTGACATTTAACTTTTAAAATGGCGCCGCCTTCATCTAACTTTCTTTTATGAGTTTTCCTTGTAGAGTGTTTCGTAAATTGTGTTTATAAAGCTATTTCATTGTCAATTTGTTTGTTTAGCTGTTCTCGTGAACTGGATTATCGGTTTGTCAATTTAATGGTAGGTACAATTGATTTGTTTTTGCTAAGTAGAAAGGTAGTATCTATTAGGGAAAAAAACTGTGGTACTTTTAAAAATGATAGAACGTAGTGTTTATTTTGGACGTGATAACGTCTTATAAATCGATGACCACCGGCTGTATGCACGATAAAGTGTCACGTTCCACCTGAGCCTGAGCGTGCAAGCGAGAGCGCGGAACAAGAGATAGAGAGGCACGATTGGCCCAAGCAATAAGCTCCACCAAGAATAAGAAGCCATTATTTGCTTATGTTATATTATATGTTAGCCATTATGTTTCTTTATGACGTTATCACGTAAAACTATCGTCCGTAAATCGATTTTACAGACAACCAATTTTTTCTGCCAATCATTGATTTCTCCCGATCAATTTCGATCACGGTGGACAATCACAATGAAGAATACTCAAGTACGCAGAAGATATTATAGTGCACAAGTTTATGCGCAAGCATAGGTGCACTCCCTCTTCCCTCAATCTCATAGTCCGGTGGGACGGCAAACCGACACGACCGGAGAGGGATCAGGCAGTATCAACTTTTATAAGTTGGTGGAATTACACCTGCGGGCTACTAAAATCCAATCTATATTGAGTTTGTAATCTCTGGAAGTTCTGGTTCATTACAAAAAACCTAACACTAATAGAAAGTTACACTATTGTCGATGAGTGCCTTATGATTGAATTTATGATATTCTGCGAACGAAGTCGCAAGCTTTAGTACTTTATATAAAATGCAGATCATGTTGGTATCTGCACTTCAAGACACAAATCGCTGACGTCCCTCAAAAAGCAGCCAGCCGACCACGTCTTCGGCATGTCAAACGGATCATGGGTTAAAATAACCACAATGTGGGTCCCGGACAACGTCCAGCGACATCGTGGTAGACCCAGGCGAAGATGACGGGATGAGTTTGACGCTTACATGAGGGATTGGTCTACACTAGCTCTAGACAGAGGGTTGGAAAGGAGAAAGGGAGGCCTTAGCCCAACAGTGACAATACAGGCTGAATAAAATAAAAAAATGTTGGTATTGTCTGCAACTTGTGACAATAAAGAGGTTAAAAACACATCATCACACATCAATTGGACGGTTTTCATATAAAAAATAACATAACATCATGCTTGTTTTCTGAAGGGATAGGAAGAGGTAGAGGTAAAAACAAAACAACATCGAAAAACAAAAAACCTTCAATTAATTATGTCAGTTTGAAAAACAGTAATATAAAAAAGAGAAAAAAAAAACCGTATTATTTATGCATAAGTCCCCGCATATCTGCGTAATAAAATAGAGGGGGATGAAGTTAATAAAAAATGGGCATCTTCTACCAAGTAGGTAATTTTCATCAAATCAAGTCTACAGATGTCATTTCGCCGGCGCGGGCGATTCAATTACTTGTATAAATAAATTCAGAGACAATTTACATGTTGATGTCTCTCGTTCACGAACAAGAAGGGATGTTTGTTTAAACTTTCTCGTTACCTTACGATAACTTGATTTTAAAATGATAAATTATTTAGATTTTATTTTTATGTCAACTTTTATGGAACATCTACGTACTTATTTGATGCACAGTTCTAATACCGTTTTCTACTTGTTTTAAAAGATGTTTGCCTATACGATTTTAAGAGTCCAGTCTAGAAACACCCACTTATTTGTTTTCTGAATGAGAATTGTGCTTTATCTTAGAAATGAGTAATTGCGTGTGTATTAAAAATGGTTTTATATAGGTAATGGTTTTTAATTTTAAAAATTAGAATAAAACGAGTGTTACGGGTAGTACCAGTAACTATTTATCTTTGGTAAAAACTCATGGTAAACCTCTGAGTATTTAGGATTTGATAGCTTTTCCCATTTGTAGGTTAGTAAGTTCTGAAAACATTTATATAGTTATCATAATATTATGTAGATAGATTTTCTATTCCCTATTTTTTTCAGTTAGTTTATTTTATTACGTTATGCACAATATTTACACGAATAATAAAAAGGTATCGCATACAGATTTTTTATTATTCGTGTAAATATTGTAGGTACATAAATAACGTCATAAACTAATTAAATGGTGAAGATTACATTGGCACATTTTAACCTTAAACTGCATAGTCATTCATTAACCTACCTACCTATTTAAACAAAATAAAATTAAGAAAAGCCCAAAATCAAACAGTTTAAATTCAACAACTGTTTAATTTTGAACAAATTAATTTACCAAATTAACAATGGATCACGGATTAGTTACGAATTCAATTGTGCGAAAAATCTGCGCGGAGGAGCGCGGCTGTGCGCCCCGTGTGTCAACAGAACTCATTGTGTTCTGAGCGCTCGGGCGCTGGAACAAACGCGCACAGTTTAGAACTTTATGGTGTACCGGGAGCGAGCGCCGGTAAAAAAAGTGACATTAATTTTTAATTTAGTTTTTGTAGTGTTTAGTTCTTTTTTTAAAGGTTTGACTGTGAATGTTAAGTAATTGGTCTGTGCCAGTCACAGACTAGAAAAAAAAGAAGGACTCCACGCCACGCACATTGAAAGTGAAGCACCTAAAGTACGCCGGACCGACGACGCACACATAGATCGGTACGGCCGGTACTTTCGATGTGCGTCGCGCGGAATCCTTATTTTTTCTAGTCCGTGTTTAAGATGTAAATGTGTGTCTGCGGGTCCGGCTTACTTAGGGTGCTTCACTTTCGATATGCGTGGCGCGGAATCCTTCTTTTTTTCTAGTCCGTGGTGCCAGTCTTATTTTTATTTTTTTTTTGTACTTTGTAATGGCATAATGTTTATGGTGGCGCTTCACTTGGTGTATTTGTACAAATAATTGCGTTACTTTGTTAATACATAATATACTGTATGTTTATTGCAATAAAGTCGATTTTATATTATCCAAGTACGCCAAGTGAAGTGCTACAATTACAATATAATTATGGTTTACTTACGTGTCTGCTGTAAAGACACCCCGTGTAAAATAAATAAATTGGCTTTCTTCTACATGTTACTTCTTAGCTGTAAGTTATCTTAAAATGAATAGTATAAATAAATAAACACACACTCCCAAATTTTAGATGTATAGAGGTACTTAATTATCGCAGAAAAAAGGTTTTTATTTCGAACAATCTTGATACAAAAATCTATTACCTAAAGTAGTAAGTAGATCAAGATTTAAAGCTCACCAAATTATCTAAAGCGTTCTAAAATCTAAGCAAACATTTAAAACATTTATCAGTTAACGTTGACAAAAGCTCCCTGCCTCCGAGGCTACAACTCAAAGCGCTGATTAAATATGAATCGACGAATTAACTCCATGTCTTTGGCCGTCGACTCAATTAAGCGAACAAAGTAGCAATGTAAATAACGTCGCCAAATTAATTTTGTACGAAACCTTTTGAATTGGTAGCGGCTTGTTTAAACTATGTGTATATTGTTTGAAGGATGTACGGAGTTACGGATTATGACATGTGAATGGGGTGTGTGTCTAGTGATTTTTAACCGTCTTCAAAAAGGAGGAGGTTGGTTTTTTTTTATGTATGTACATCGATTACTCTGAGATTTATGATCCGATTTACGTGATTATTCTTTAGTTTGATGCGGAATAGCTGCCATTTGGTCCCATAAAAAATTAACATTGTTTGGCTCAGTAGTTTTCATTTTATGAACATTTTTTTATTTTTTATATATAGTTTCGATCGATTTCGATGATTCTTTTTTAATTGATAGTGTATACCTCAAATTTGGTCCGATTTAAATTTCAAGAAAATATTCCAATCCTAAGCGTTGAAAATTAAGGGATGTCAGATTTTTTTTGGTGTCGCCGTTTCGTAATTAATTTCTATGATGAGAAGTAGGCACTAAAAACCGAAAAAAATTTTTTTTTACAAAAAAGACAACCGCCTTCAAAAAGTAAAAAATAAGTTTTAATTCGCAAGTCGGTGGCAATACAAAACAACAAGCAAGACCAAAGCCGCCGACTTGCGAATTAAAATTTATTTTTTACTTTTTGAAGGCGGTTGTCTTTTTGTAAAAAAAAATTTGTTGATTGTGAAGTAAATAGGTAGGTACTAGAAGAATGGCATTCATTGACAATCTTACCCGTACCTATTGGTATTTCACTATGAATGTCATTGGCGCCGATTCCCCCGTTCACAAACTAAATTAAAATTAGGCATTTGGCATCTCTTACTACCAGGCAGCTGAAGAAAAGGACGGCGACAGACAATGACTAAGTTAGAGATGTCAAATTAGTTTTTCCCTTGAACTTCGCAGTGTTTTAATCAATACGTTCAGAAATGACAACTATAATTTTATGAACATTTTAGATAAACTTAAATTGACAGCTCTTATTAACATCTTTCTCTTTCTTGTTTTATTGGAGAGAACGAGATACAAATAGCTTAAAATTAATTTAGTTCGTGCACAACAGAATTGGCACCATTATCAGCATCATTATCATCAGTCAAAAGACGTCTTATCATTATCATCACTACAGCTTA
Organism: Charanyca ferruginea; assembly: GCA_947361185.1. NCBI lineage: Eukaryota > Metazoa > Arthropoda > Insecta > Lepidoptera > Noctuidae > Charanyca > Charanyca ferruginea. The sequence continues at coordinate 5,248,665 of OX376074.1, read as the reverse complement.
CCTACTATTGGTCCACTGTTGGACATAAGCGTCCTCCATGGCGCGCCATTTTTCCCGGTCCTCTGCCTTCCGCATCCAGCCACCACCGGCAACCTTCTAAAGACGACAACAACGTCTACTGTTGAACTAAGGCCTCCCCCATAGAAAGCCACAACGAGCGGCAACCGATTTGCATCCACCGGTTACCTGCGACCTTGACGATGTCGTCGGTCCATCTGGTGGGAGGCCTACCAACGCTGCGTCTTCCGGTTCGAAGTCGCCACTGGAGAAAATTTCTTCCCCATCGGTTATCTGTTCTTCGAGCGATGTTGCCTGCCCATTGCCACTTCAACTTGCATATTCTGATAGCTATGTCGGTAACCTTAGTCCTTTGGCGAATGTCCTCTTTCCGGATTTTATCGCGCAGAGAAATTCCAAGCATAGAATAAATGCCTAAGGAGTCAAAAATATTGTAACACCTAATTGTATTATTTACCTACATTCTAGTAAACAAATCTATCTATCTAGATATCTATGGTGTCGACAAAGAAGTCGCGGGCACTGCGGACGAGCTCCAACTCCATTCTGAAGATCATAGCAGGGAAGTACTACTCCCGGAGAGTACTTTGTGACATTATTAGATGTATCTCACATTATCCTGTCATAAAATATTAAGTTTTATCGAAGGGGTATCGTGTTACCCAGTAACTGGGTTGTGGAGGTCCGATAGGCAGTTGCTCCATGTAAAACACTGGTATTCAGCTGCATCCGGTTAGACTGGAAGCCGACCCCAATATAGTTGGGAAAAGGCTGGGCAGATGATGAAAATATTAAGGTTTACTAACATAATTATGAGATTCTTGCTTACTATGGATGTGACTTATTCGAAATTTAGGTATTTTTTTATTCATAACTACTTAAATGAAGCAAATAACATGTACCTAATTATTATTATTTTCTTTAAAGGAAAAGCTCTAATTTCCTTTTCTAAAAAATAACATCTTATTAAATAAAAAAGAAAGTAGAAGGTAAAATAATGTACCTAATTATATGGATTCCAATCGTAATAATCCTAAAGTACTTAAAAACATCGATGTACCGTGACGTATTATTTTGACTCTAACAAAACGGTACATTTCGTCACGTTTCATAAAAATAGCGAACCCCTCCTCTACTAGGTAACGAACATCGGACCGTAACAATACCGGACGGGTCCGACGGACGGGCGTCGCCGACGGCTGTCTTTATAAAGATTAAATAGTATTTCGCTATACAAAACGGAATCTCAAAGGAACCAGTTGAAACGATCCATTCGTTGTTCGGATTTTAGTAGGGTGACTAGGATATTGCGCTTAGGTGATTTTTATAGGTTTTTGGGTGATCTATAAATAATATATTTATGTTGATGTAATGGGGTTCTAAGGTCTACAGGCCCTGGGCTTAATTTTGATCTCCAACAAATTACATTTTATGCTCTGCTTGTTAACATTATTAACTACGTAAGTATATGGTTTGTGGAGATGCATAAAATATACAATAAACATTATTTGTTTTGTTTGTTGTGAATAACACAGAAAACCGATTCTTCCAGACCTATAATGTGGTTAGATCGATAAAACATTTTCGCGCCACCAATGGTAATCTTTAATTAATTTTGTATATTTTAATCAACCTAATCGGCCATGCCTACGAAATTTACATGTCTACGTCAATTCAATACAATGTTATAAATGTTTACGTGCTACGAACTAAAGATATAGTTTCACGGTCACCCTATAGTCCCCTGCACTTGACACACAGATTCTAGTGTCCCCTTTAGTTACGGATTATCCGGGGAAGTGCACAACATGTTGTCAATGTGGCGATCGTTGCGGGTACAAGCTGGTATTGTGCGAGTTATGCGTCGTAAATTTATTTGGACACCCGATGATAGCTATGTGAGTGCCAACATTTGTTGTTAGAAGTTTGGAAAGTACATATTTTTTTGTATCGTAGTTACTTTTTGGTTTTATTTTATTTTTAGGGATGTCTCACTCTGAGATTAATATTGGGAAACAAACTGCTGTATTGAAGAAGAAACATCATTTCCTGTCATTTCCAAATAGGGATATTTTCGAGTGAACCGGTTTTTCAGAGGCAAGCAGCTAGGCCGCATCATCATTTAACATCAGATGAGTTGCGGCCAAACGCTAGCATATACTATAAAAAAACATATCTATTATATTCATTGATTTTACAAAATTTCATGTTTGTAATACTATTAAGATATTGTTTAACACAATGCTGCTTTTATTAACGATTTCTAGAAAAAAAACATTAAAGGCAGTAATGCCTTTAAAGTTAATTAGTAAAGTTAGTTAAATGTTTGTTTTTTGTCTGTAAAGTTAGTTTAATGTTTTGGTGTCTTAATTGACACCTGTTCCTGAGGTTGAAATGAACCAAATAATTCATTTAGAGAAAATATAAACCGTGAAAGCATTAAACTAATGCCGATAACCATACTAAAAGAACAGATTTCTTCCAAAAACGATTAGTTCCGTTACAAGTGTACACATGTGCTCATCCCCATCTCATCCCTTGGGGGATGACCCCCATGTATCACTGATATTAACACCATATGGCCCCCATAAGGGATTTATAATTACAAGTGTATTTTATTAAATGTATTGTCCGCGAATCAACAGGAATTGTTGTCAGTTGAACCGTGAAATGTAAAAAATGATTAATTTAGTGTAATCTGCATGCAGTGAAGGAAAGATGTGCGTCTAAGGATTACATTTTGTTATTGTACTTTTTTTTTGGAATGTACGTCGAGTAGGTATGAAATTTTATGAAACACAGTGAAATATTATGTGGCTATGCAGAAAAAGTATGGATTGTATTCAAAGCAGTTGGTAGGCAATAGGTGGTAGGTGTGGAAGGTGTAATTTAAAAATATTAATTTTTTTGAGTGACAAAACCTAAACATTGAAATGCGAAGACTCTAACAAAGAACAACCTAAAAATTTTCATGACATGATGTTTCAACCTCCGTTTCGTCACAACCAAAAATAATATAACTAATCTATTCACAAAATTACCACAGAAACAATTGAATGTCCCCTAAAGAACGAACATATGTGATCATTATATTAACGTAACATCATTTAACTTAATCAATTATTTTGGCGGGCTTGCGCCTAGCCCACGGTGCAGGGGTGACATAAATTGACTAATCACACCGTATAATGATTCCGCCGGTATGTCACCGCGTTCCATTCTCGCCAACCCTATTTTGATTTCTGATTTTAAGTGGTAATATTTCATTTTAAAGTGGTGACATGTTTAGTTATAGTGTTTTATAATGTTTTCAAGGGTGAATATAGGTCATGTTTGTGTTGTTTGCAAAATATATTAACCATTCTTTGCTTTTGAAGCTGTGGCTATGGATTCAGCAATATCCAAAATAAAATGGGCAGTATTTTGTATTTTTGTAATATAAAATGGTTGAAGAAAAGTACCATGGTAAAACCAAATATTTATATAAATAAATAAATAAAAATGTTTATTTCATCAACTAATATGTAACACATTATAGATTAAGAACAACGGATTAACTCACTCAATGAAAAAACTAATATGTAAAATGTGTATATCTAGTTAGTACTTATGGTAAGGATTTTATAGGTAATTTATAGAATTAACTTATTTTTTATACAATTCGTATAATGGCTTACTAAAATCTAGCACAAAATAAAACTTATACGAACTTGATCTAAAAAAAAACAATAGTAAAATGAGGGTCCTCAAAGGGGCGGTACTCCATACATTATCGCTCCCCTCAATATGCCCAATTGATATTCGATACACTAAATTCACACGCAAACTGCCTATTTGTATACAAAACGATCACTTTTGTTCCAAATTTATTCGAATAAATCACACTGTGCAGTTTTATTGTGCGGCAAAAGTAAATGAAGTCATTTTATTGCTTATTTGTTATATTAATGGGATAGAATGGCATTCGGTAATGCTTTTTGGTATATTATAGGTTTAATTGACCCAAAATGTTTAAGGAACATTTAAAATGATTTTGGTTAAAGATAGATCGCTCGCTAAATAGTCATTTCTGCGAGAGTTTTAGATTTCATAGTATTGTTTTTTTTTTTTTATATTAAAACAACAATAGAAAACAACAATAGTACAGTAGTAGTTTCAGTAGTAGTTTTTTGAAAAAAATAACAATAGTACATACTTCGGATTGTTAGTTTTTTTTCATATTGTAATGGGCTTGTGTTTGACCGCAACTCACTTGACCTTAGTAGCGTATGTCCTTCCCCAGGGTTCTAGCTATTTTCATACCAAATTTCATCAAAATCGGTTCAGCCATTTTATCGTGAAAGCGTAACAGACAGAGGCTCTTTCGCATTAAAAAAAAATAATATAAAATAAACCCCTCCTTATATTAAAGGTCTAGTCTAGTAGTCTCCTTTTATTAAAAGTATAATATTAAGTATGGAAGTATGGATCGCTGTGAAGAAAATAAGAACCTCTTTAAAGCTGCAAGAAATCGGTGTAATCAGATGATACGTAACGCCAAACGCCGCCATATTCTAGAAAACATTTCATCTTCTTCTCCTGCTGATATCTGGAAATTCCTCGGAACTCTGGGTATCGGTAGACCACGTCATGTGGATTTCCCGAAGACCATTGGCTTGGATGACATCAACCGTCATTTCACTACCACTTGTCATTTGGATGCCCATACGTTTTCTCAGACGGTGGATTTCATTTCTGGCCTACCTGGTCCCTTTATTGAACCATTTCGCTTTTTTCCAGTCGCCTTGGATGAAATTAGAAAGACCATCCTATCTATAAAATCCAAGGCGGTAGGCCATGACGACATTAGTCGTTATATGGTCAACTTGCTCCTCGACCTTCTTCTTCCATCAATTACCCACATAATCAACTTTTCCCTTGATTCTGGGCAATTTCCTTCCCAGTGGCGTATGGCTTATGTCCGCCCACTTCCTAAAGTTTCTAGTCCCTCACTTCCTAACCATTTTCGACCAATTTCCATTCTCCCTTTCCTGTCTAAAGTGCTCGAGGCCTGTGTGCACAAGCAGCTTTCAGGGTTTGTCCATCGGAACAGGCTTGTAAGCTCTTTCCAGTCTGGATTCAGGCCTGGGCACAGCACTACCTCCGCTCTCCTTAAAGTGACTGGTGACATTAGAGAAGCAATGGGTGATACTAAGGTTACTGTGTTGGTTTTAATTGATTTCTCCAATGCCTTTAATGCCGTCAGTCATGATATTCTCCTATCCATTCTCTCACATCTTATGGTTTCCTCCGAGGCTCTGGAATGGTCCTCTTCTTATCTTCGGGGACGTCAGCAGTCGGTTCGCGTTGACGACAATTCGTCGAGTTGGCGTGTCCTGGATGCTGGTGTCCCACAAGGCGGTATTCTTTCTCCATTGCTATTCTCTATCTTCATTAATTTTATTACTCACTGTCTTCGGTGCTCGTATCATCTTTATGCCGATGATCTTCAATTGTATACAGCTACACGGGTGGAAGATTTATCGGACGCTATAGAAGATGTAAACCGAGACTTGAATGCTATCAAAGACTGGTCTGACAGATTTGGGGTGGCCGTAAACCCCTCAAAATGCCAGGCCATTATAATTGGAAGCTCGCGTATGATGGGTCGAGTGACGGTTAGCTATCTTCCTCCGGTTATTTTTAATAGTACCGTCATCCCCATTAGTCCTAGCGTAAAAGATCTCGGTTTGCATCTTGACTCGACACTTGGTTGGCAGAGCCAGGTTTCTAGTATCAGTCAAAGAGCCAACGGAACTTTGCGATCCTTGTATCGTCTGAGGAACTTTTTGCCTGCAAAGACGAAAACTATGCTTGTGCAGACTTTAATTTTCCCTATAATCGACTATGGTGACGTGTGCTACTCTGACTTGAACGCGGTTTTGCTGGATAAGCTGGATAGAGTCCTCAATAACTGCATTAGGTTTATCTTTAACTTGAGGAAATATGACCATGTGTCAAGGTACAGGTCTGAGTTAAAATGGTTGCCCATTCGCCAAAGAAGAAGTATGCGTGCATTGACAACATTGTTCTCCCTGCTCAACACTCTCTCCCCTCCTTCTTATCTAGTGTCACACTTTCAATATCTATGTTCCTCACATGCTAAGAACCTGCGGTCTTCTAATAACCTTCTCTTACTTTGCCCTTCTCATACTTCTGATTTTGTTCATTCATCCTTTCATATCCAGGTCATTCTTCTCTGGAATGCGCTTCCTCTCGATATCAGGACGGCCACCAGTCTGTATGCATTTAAGCGGAAATTGCGAATTTATTTTCAGCACAAATGAGCAGAGTTGTCTCATAAACTCTTTTCGTTTATTAATATAATATATATATAATGTATATATAATATAGGTATGTATATATTTACTTCGGTGTATATGTATTCCAAGATATAATTATGTATGGGTAGTTTATATATATATATTTTTTGTTTAACTTTTTTGAATATTACTTTTTGTAATGCACCTGCCATATTATCTCTTCACCACCCTTGGTTGACTGGTAGAGAATGCCTAAGGCATTAAGTCCGCCTTTGTACCTTTGTGCATGAAGTATAAATAAATAAATAAATAAATATGGATAATACTCTATCTATGTAAAAGACCCCTAAAGTTCGTCTGTTACAATAAAATAAAGGAGACTGGTTTTTTTCTGATTGTTATAAGATTATTGCAAAGAAAATAAATAAACATGTTAGCACTTTATTGATCTGGTTTCTTTTTTGCTTAGATTGTAGGCATCATCGCGGTTGTTTATAAGTATTACTTTCAAGACTCATTTTCTTTGTTATAGAATGGAAGCTACCAACTTAGCTCTCTCACCGCGAGAGACTCTAAAACCTCGAGCAGAACACAAGGCTTTGCAATTAAGCGGAAAACCCAATCAGGTAAGAGTTAATTAGTTTTAAAATTAGATAAATTACTTATAATGTAAGTATCTTTAAGATGGTTATATTTTTGCAACTACTCTATTTTCTAGATAATGGTGCCGACTCTCTTATTTACAAACTAAACTAAAATTAGACAATTGGCATCTCTTACTATCAGGCAGCTAAAGAAAAGGACGGGGACAGATAATAACTAAGTTAGAGATTTGTTTTTTCCTTGAACTTCGCCGTGTTTTTAATCAAACGTTCTGAAATGACAATTATAATTCAAAGTCAAAGTCAAATCATTTATTTCAATTAGACCATTACAAGGTACTTTTGAACGTGAAATGAGAAAAAAATTGATTCTAGTTGCCCATTCCAAAAGGTAGTTTTGTATGGAGAAGAATGGGCAAGAAACCCCATACTTACTCTTTTAAAAACGATGTTAACAATATTTGCATTTACAAGAATTATAAATTATACGTGAATACGATGTACCTTGCATAAAGTGTCTAGATTTTATGACCGTCTGTCTATTTTAAAAATCAATGATGTGTCATCTTCCAATAACACCATCTTTGGTTGATTTTGAAATAATTGGGGTAAATAATTTATATAAACTAAGAATAGAAATGGACCCAGTATTGAACCTTGAGGAACGCCCATTTCAGACCCCAATGAGTTCACGCCGTTAACCTCCACTTTTAATTGTCTCTCCCTCAGGTATGACCTTAGTAAATCTAGAGATGTTTTACTAACCCCGTAGTGCTCCAGTTTTAGCAAAACTGTCCCATGGTCAACGCAATCGAATGCCTTTGAGAGGTCGCAAAAAAATCCAATGGTGATTCCTCCCAGGCGTTAAAAATGTTCTTTATTAGGGTGACACCGGCGTCAGGCAACCTGGCGCCCTTTGGTGAAACCATACTGTTGTTCATGAAAGATGGAATTTTTATTAAAGTGACGCAACATTTGATTGAGCATTAACTTTTCAAACACCTTGCTCAGAACTGGCAGAATCGACACAGGCCTATAATTATTAGGGTCTTTACTATCACCGGGTTTGAACTACGGTACTACTTTATTGTGTTTCATCAGATCCGGAAAGACTCCAGGGTCTAAACTAGTGTTAAATATAAGAGCTAAATAGGGTGCAATCGTTTCGATAATAGATCTACAGACTTTTACAGACATTCCCCAAAGATGTTCTGTTGATTTAGTTTTAAGATCTTTAAAGGCTCTTATAACAGCCTGGGGGTATGTGTGTTCAAACCTAAACTCCGCAGGGCATGCCTTAACATTCTTCCTAAGTAAGGCAGCAGAGAGCGCGGGATTGACAGCTCTTATTAATATTTGTCTCTTTCTTGTTTTATTGGAGAGAAAGAGATATAAATTGCTTAAAATAATTTTGACTAGTGCACAACAGAATTGGCACCATTGTATAGTTGCCATGATAGAGTGAATAATCACAAAATAAAAGAACACTGAGAGCCATAAGAACAATAAGGTCATAATATAATTGTATTTATACGCTTTCATAATGGGATTCGCACACCATCTCTAACAACATCCGATCCAGCCCTTGTCCCTTTGCTGTCCTCCCCCAAAAGAGACGCTTTAAGCCGAGGCTCGTACCCCACAGGGGGTGCCCTTAGAGTGTAGTCGCTTAGTTTGTAAGTTTTTTGTCCTGGCTGGAGGCCTTAAATTTACTTTTAAGGCACCACAGGAAAGTCCGGTTAAGCAGCCGACAACCTTCTAGGTTGATCTGCAAGATGCCATTCCGAAAATAAAAACCATCTCCAACAAAGTTTAATGAAACACCATCTCCAACGAAGTTTATTAAAATATTATTTTGAGAGTACTTAGGTACAATTAATTAGTTAACTAACTAAAATTCAGCTTACTTTTTGCTTACTCTTACAGACATTGACTCTTCACCACTGGTGAACAATGCAGTTTTTCCTACATGATTCTAACATTCTTTTCTTACACAGGTCGGCACAGTCCTCCTTTACGGCGTACCAATAGTCTCCCTCGTGATTGAAGGCAACGAGCGTCTTTGCCTGGCCCAGATATCGAACACACTGCTGAAGCAGTTCTCTTACAACGAGATACACAACCGTCGCGTTGCTCTGGGCATCACTTGTGTGCAATGTACGCCGGTGCAGCTGGAGATCCTGAGGAGAGCAGGCGCCATGCCTGTGTCGTCAAGACGATGTGGTAATAACACTCAATATGGCATCTAACGCCGTTACTTTAAAAACTGTCTACTATTTTGTCTTTAGTATGGCAACGCACACAAAATAGAAAGAATGGCAAATTCTACTTTGACAAAAACCTTATTTGTTGGTCATACAAAATTGAGACTTATTACAACAGACGAAGGTTGTTATTATTATACATATTTTTCTGCATAATTGTGACACCCACGGGATAACTGCGTGGGCACTTTCACTGGTTTTTTTCTTGGTAACGCATCTGTAAGGCTTCTGGAAGCGGAGACCATTTCATCCTATGGTGGGCCATCCGCTGGTTTAACTTCCATTATCATCATCTGCATAAAAAACTGTTTACCTCTTAGTGTGTCTATGACTGTCTTTATTGAGTCCATCAATTTCTGAAGCGCGCCGGCATTTGGGAACGCAGACCCAGATGACAGATACCCCAATATTTGAGGAACAGCACCACATTGGCACTCCATTCTAGAACATCTCATTTTGAGGAAAAATAAAAACTTTAAGGCCTTCTAATCCTGTTGATCACAAAGATGTGTTGTTGGCTATGATTCGTGTGTAAAAGTTACTACCTAGAAGGCTTAAGAGTACCAGAGAACTTACCTACATAAATCATAGCATTATTTATTTTGTGTGCCTTATGGGGTACACAATAGGGTTTTTTCAGCAAAGTATAAGTCCTTCTCCGTTTTTCATAGGGTTTTTTTTCTGGTAAGTATTAGTGAACCTTCGTTATTCTTTGTTGACAGAAAAAATATCTAACATTTTCAGTAAACAAGGTTCGTTTCGTAGGTATTCGAAAATTCTTATGACGCTACGTTTTTCAAGTAACTTTTGTGATAAATAAGTGAAAATTCTTTGCTCTTTTTACATTAATGTTATTTACTTGAACTTCAAACATGAAAAGATGTAGACATCTAGCACCTACAAGATATTTCGGGGAGTTAAAAAAGTACCTACTTCTGTAGAATTTGAGTAATATTTGAAATTGTGCTCGTTGTCATGTTTTATTTTAAATTTTTGAAAAAAATAATCGTCATATTATAAACCTGCAAATGTTCAAAGTAAGATTCTTTTGAAGGACCCTTTTTAACAAAGATTTCGTTATCACAGGTATGATAACAAGGCGAGAAGCGGAGCGTCTCTGCAAGTCGTTTCTTGGAGACAATGCTCCTCCAAGGTTGCCGGATGACTTCGCTTTTGCTGTCCATCATGAGTGCGCTTGGGGATGCCGTGGAGCCTTCTTACCGGCTAGGTAAACATGTCAAAATCGTTTGGTTAGTGCGTTTAAAGCCGTTCTAGTGTGTTTGCTGTTGTAAAAGGCTTTGGTGTTGAATGATGCTTTATTCCATGATGACCTCAATAACAAACAGCAAAGCCCATTACAATACACGCTGTCATATTAATATGTGAAGTTGTCAAATGCGCAATGTGCAAGTGAACCTCGTTTTGACGTAGTAGTCTATCTACATGCATCACACATCATCTATTTTAAAATATTTGTACTATTTTAAAGGTGTTCGACTAATTAACATAAAACATTTTTGTTACCCTCCTAGGTACAACTCTTCAAGAGCAAAGTGCATCAAGTGTGCCTACTGTGGGCTTTTCTTTTCCCCAAACAAATTCATATTCCATTCTCACCGAGTTGGTCCTGGAGACAAGTACATACAACCTGATGCAGCCAACTTCAACTCTTGGAGACGACACATGAAGCTCAGTGGGACCCCTCCTGAAGAAGTGGTCCATGCTTGGGAAGATGTGAAGGCTATGTTCAACGGGGGAACAAGAAAGAGGATGCTATCAGCTGCTAGGTAAGAGCAAGATAGCTGTGTTTTTAGTTATTCGGTTTTGAATATTCCGTGGATTGCGAAAGGGTTTGGGGTTGTGTTGATAATGTGGAATTTGAACCGAAAAACATTTTGAAAACTTTTATACATTTATTTGATAACTAGGAAGACTTTTTGACTTCTTTTAACCATATTCTTGCTGAACAGTTTACAAAAATCTTTTGAAATAGTTCAGCCTTAAATTGTGCTTCAGAAGAGTGCCTCTTCGCAGGCCAGAGTCGGAAGGCAGCACAGAGGCCAAGAGACCAGCGGCAAGTCCACCAAGCGCTCATGCACCCGTGCCAAGACTGGCTGACTATGTGTGGGGGGCTCGGCTGCCCCTGCCATATGCTCTACCTTGGTTGAAGCCCACTTTGTGGACCCCTGGTGAGTAGTTAATAACAATGTGAAACATCAGCATTTCTTGAGTTCAAAAGAAGTGCGTCGATTGTCATTTAATTCTTTTGTCAAAAATATGTGTGTAAAAGAGGCAAGATCAGCACACCTTTGCAGAAAATAGCCGGACAAGTGCGAGTCGGACTCGCACACCGAGGGTTCCGTTCAAATTCCGTAATTTGATCACCCATACAATTATGATCGCGCATACCTCGATAATTGATTACGTACTTTATATAAAGACTATATTTTTTATGATTTAATTACAAAATATAAATAGTTTTTAGACTTTTTCCTATACTTACAGTATACGATGTTACTTGCCAAATTTCATAGTTCTAGGTCAACGGGAAGTATCCTATAAATTTAGATTACCTAGAGAATGCCGAAATATACGTTTTTTGCGACATCTATGGCCGTAACTTTTTTCACGTTAACTTAGAAGTTTGATTTTTTAACAGCCTCAAGGACTGTAGACTTGAGTATATAGTTTTAATTATAATAATAATATTAATAATAATAATATTTTTAGATAAATCAAATTGTGCGTTATTTTATGTTTGTTTTACATTTCACACATGGCCATCTGACCCCAAACTAGGGAGACCCTGTACTATGGGTGTCAGACAGCTGATATACATAAATACATTTTTAAATACATATATATAGATAAACAACACCCAGACACAAGGCAAACACAAGTGCTCATCACACAAATATTTACCCTGGGCGGGAATCGAACCCGCAACACGCTGCGCAGCAGTCGATCGCTCAGCCACTGCGCCAACCGTGTCGTCGAAATTTCAACTCGATACCTCCAGGCGTTCCCGAGATAAAGGGTCTTGACAGACAGACCAACAGACAGACAGACGGACAACAAAGTGATCCTATAAGGGTTTCGTTTTTTCTTTTTGAGGTACGGAACACTAAAAAAAGCTGCATAAGTTATGTGGATTCAAAACACCAGTACTAGTTAAGAACGCGATAAACTAAACTGTCGAATGTGCAACGCACGGACCGACGCTAAACTCGAACTTAATCGAACTTTGCTCTAAGAAGAGCAAATGATTACCAATATTTTCTTCTGTCCAGGTGCATTAACAGCATTGAGTAGTAGCGTGAACTCAATAGAAGAGCCCCGAGCCTTCCGTCCAGTCAGGGGACACAGGCTGGAGTCGCCGCAGCTGTCACCTGTAATGTCTCCTCCGAGGTCTCCAACTAGGTAATAACAACTTCTAACTTGGTCAAGTATATCATAAAACATAGTGTAGTGTAGCTTTCGATCAACAAAAGATTTTTTGTAATCCAACCGGTATTTTCCGGATTCATTATCATCATCATCAGCTGTCCACCAACGTTCACTGTTGGACAAAGGCGTTAAGGCGTGGGGTGTTGGCATAATCCCTACGCTTGGCAGGCATCTTGAGGATCGCAGTGAGGTTGTTCAATACACGGAAGCCGCTGCTGGATTTTCCCTTAGTCGCATTCTACGAAAAGAAACAAACGTACTCTACCTCTTTTTAATATTATTTAGGTGATTTATTGAGAAAAAAAGTGATATGATATAGAAAATACAGGATTTGTTTTTTGACACAATAAAATGACATCGTAATGTATTTACCGGGATTAGGCAGAAGTGAACCTTTCTTCCCCATCAGTTATCGGTTCTTCGAACGATGTGGTCTGCCCATTGCCACTAGCATATTCGGACATTCATTCATTTCAATCTGGGGTCGGGCTCTTGCATTTCTACCGGCGGATGCAAGCGGCAGGTTGCCGCTCGTTGTGGCGTTCTATGGGGGCGGCCTATGTTCAACAGTGGACGTCTTCCGGCTGATGGTGATGATGTTAATGAGGCAGAGGTGTAACTAGGTATCCACATTACGCCAGTAGCCTTTGATCCACAAATGATTTTTTAACGTAGAACCTTTTCCAGATCGCCAATGTCATCATCACCGCGACGGTCATCACACACTAGATCACCGTTACGGTCACCACCGCCGTCATCACCAGCACGGTCACCCAAGAGTGACAGAGACAGTGACGAGAGCGTCGATATAGAAACGACAGAGGAAGACCAGCCGAGGGATGTGGTAAGTGGCTTTAAAATGATGACCGAGTTTTTTTTTTTTTTGTATGTTTTTAAATTATAAATAAATATCATTTTCCCTGTCGGTGTTGGTTATCGTCGTCTGCATTCAAGATGAAGATAAAAATCCTATATCCTTTCTTGGTGTTCAAGCTTAGTCTGTACCAAATTTATCAAAATCGGTTCAGTAGTTTAGCGTGAAAGCAGGAGAAACAAACAACCAAACTCGTTATCGCATTTATAATATTAGTACCTATGCATTATTCACAGTATGTTGTCAATATACAAATACCTTAGTAGGCCCTGTTATGTCTTAAGTATAGTCGCATTTTAATCAAAAATCCATTTTAAAATGAAATCACAAATCACGCAGTTCGTGTGTTATATTGTAAAACAACTGACTATTGTAAAACCAGCCCTTAAGGGGCTATTAAACGACTTTTACAGATTTTAAACTGACAATCACGTCAAAATGTGCAGTGTAAATGATTTGAAAAAAATATATGTAAAACTAGAACATTTTCTTAATCACTTAGTAAGTGAATATTTTTAATTATATTCGTATTATATAGTTTAATTAACACGTGAAGTTGTGTCTGACGCGGACAAAACATTGACAATCACACAAAATCTACCAGGTATAATTAAACGAAACTTACATCATCTTACAGACAATTTTATTATCTATCTTTTAGTATACGCCTTTTTTTTAATTTTGAAAGAATACTACTTTTATTTATTTTTTTCGACTAAACTTTGAGAGTTTTGTACGCAAAACTGATGCAGAACGGACGCAGTCTGCGTCCAAAACTTTCAAAATTTAGTCTAGTCAAAAATTGTGCTAATTTCGATTCCGCGGCAAAGAGGAAATGTATGGTCAAGGTTACTTGGAAGCGCCTTAAATAGATGCAAGTAGATTCTCTTCAGTCATCATCTGCTAGCCTTTTCTTAATTATGTTGGGTTCGGGTTCCAGTCTAACCGGATGCAGCTGCATACCATGGAGCGACTGCCTGTCTAATTTCCATAACTGAGTTACTGAGTAACACTTTACCCCTTGGTATGACTGGATGTCAGATTTTATGGCTTCTGACATAATGACTGTCAAAGATCTACGAATGACAGTAAGGACCAAGGCACGTAGGGGTCGTATTGGATGGATAATGGTATATTGGTGGTAATGGATGGTCCCCATCCTCAGACCGACGGCAGCAAGGTTAGGTATCCTTGACCGATCGATCTGTACGGGTTTTACTTAGCCACGAGCCACGAAGTAGATTCTCTTAAGTGCCCATAATTATTTCAATTCTGCTATGTACAAAGTTAAGTTTTCCATTCATAACCTATACAAAAGCAGCTAAGTACTAAGGAAAGACTACTCAATACTCGCGAATAAGTCAGTAAAAATAACTCCAATCCTTTTATAACTTACGTAAACGTTTCTCAAAGATGCAATTTAATAGTATTGAGTGAATCGTATTATCCACTCGGGTTGGATTTTTCTGAGCTCGAACGAACGGAGAGTTAGATCCAATTTAAAAAGTTGGAAGAGGAAAATTTTTCCAATCACCTTGTCTGTTACTCGGTAATCGTTGCGATTAGTTTTTTTGTTCACCTATTTGAACTTCAAGGTGCTTCTGTTGGATTTTGAGAACGGATTTGTGACGTAATGGTAGATAAAAATGTCTGTTGTGAAGCTTAGAATAAAATTGATCTGAGGAGGAATAATTCTATAGGTACATACGGGATGTAAAAAAAACAGATCATATAGCCGTGTGTGAAATGTCCTATTATTTTTGTTATCGTTGCATACTGCTCATCACAGTAAGTAACGTTGAGCGAAAATTGTTCCTACTCTTCGACTTTTAATTCAATTCAGTAACTTGACACACTTGACTTGAAGGGATACCAGAAATTGACAAAAAAAGGGTAGTGAGGTGGTGTAAGAATGAACGAAATTGAATGAACTAAAATAATGTACTTATATGCAAATATATTTGAAATAACTTTTCTTAAAAACACGATATACACTATTAAAAATCTATACACACACATCACACCCATCTATATCTTTACACTAAATTTAATGACAAAAGTAAAATAATGTGATTTTTATTTTGTTTCTAGAAGATATCGTTATCTTCTAGTAACAAAATCTTTTATTAACAATACAATTATTAATTGTTCTTATATTCCACGTCTTACATACGAACATTTAAAGTTTAATTTAAAATAAACCTTTTTGATTTTTATCATTCGTTCTTTACGCAAAATCGTTCACTATCCCAACACTAATAGTTTTGGTATGGTATCATTATTATTCTTTGAACTGTCAAGTTATTGAATAGTTAAAAGTCGAGGTATAGGAAACAACTTCTATTTTTGGTGCAGTGAAACACTGCTTTAGGTAGCGTGTAACGTGACGTACACAAAACATTGTGCTTACGGATGCCTCAGGGTTAATTCACACCGGGATGGCAGCGGTCAGTAGCGGCCAGGCGAATACAGGCGAAAAGTAGCGCGCCGTCGCGTCGCTTATATGCGGCAGCGGTCATCATCGCTCGACTCATACATATATCTTTAAGCCATGCGAAGCCTAAGCTCCATCAGAAATGCCGGCCGTTGGGCTGCCCACCGCTGTCATCCCGGTGTGAATTAACACTTAGAGTTAATTTAAAACATTTAACCATATTTTTGCGTAAAAAACGCTATAAAGAAAGTTTGTCCTTCAATTTTTCCGTAACCAGATGGTTCCCAGGTCTACACCTGGGAACCTTTAGGTTACGGACCAACCACTTAGAGTTAATTAACACTTAGAGTTAAGTTAAAACATTTAACCATATTTTTGCGTAAAAAACGCTATAAAGAAAGTTTGTCCTTCAATTTTTCCGTAACCAGATGGTTCCCAGGTCTACACCTGGGAACCTTTAGGTTACGGATTTTTTTTTCTAGAACGAAGATGATGAAAAGTAGATGTAATTTTCGGCTTTGTGAAATGTCTTTTTACATCCTTTACACATAGGTACATTTTGGAGCATAAACAAGGCATGGATCCTCTTTTCTTGTTCAGTAAATGTGTCTGCTTTATATATGTGAAGAGCACAACATTCATGGGTTTGTCTCTCGCTACTTATTTCTTGTATATGCCTATATGGATGATATATAAGCCGACGGCACATTTGACATTACGTAGTCTACACCAACATCTACAATACCAGAGACTGTTTCACTGCTGCTGAACTGTTTCAGGGTCGATCTCCAGAGGCGTTATTTTTCGTGTCGGGCGGGAGAAACCCATTTTAAAATCGAAAAACGTTTTCAAAATATTTTTTTATAGACAGTTCGCTGTCTAATCTACGTGGTACAAGGCTAATATTATGAATAGGTTTATTTTAAATATTAAAAAAAAAATCTTAAATCTTAAAATCCTGATCGCTCTGGGTTGACCCAACTCCCGATTGAATGAAAAAAATATTCTTTAACTTTTTAATGAGAAGTATCATATCAAACAACTTATTTAAATTACATAACAAATAGTTAATCTTCATAGTAATAAAATATTTTTAGTTATATTAACAATACTTTTGCCACAATTTTAATTTAAAATCGTGTCCGGGCATTTTATCTCATCGCTCTGCGCTGAGGTAAAACATCGCGCTCATCCCTAGTTACGCGTTATATACCCTCTATTCCCCTACCGTGGGGTAACGCCACTAGTGGTCTAACCGCCGAGGAGGATGACCTGTGTGCCACGTTCCCGCGTTCCAACATTACGAAGGTAAGTTTATGATTACTCTGGATTTGGTTCTCGAATTTTATGATTGCTATGGCACATTATTTAAATTCGTAAGCTTGTGTGCTATTATAAAATAGTAAGCTTGTGAATGTGTTTGTTAAGTGAATTAAGTGATCGTTATGATGTTTTTTATGAGACATAATCACAACTTTCTATTGTTTTATAATTCGGCTATATTTATGATTTTGTGACTTTTTCTGATCGCTATGGCTCTGATTGCTCTGTCCAAAAAGACCAGAGCGATGATATTTTGCATTAATTGTGCGTTATAAATCTATTTTAAGTAGTAGTACCCGACTGAAACAATGACAAACGATGAACTATGCATATTAACCTTTAATTTGTAATCTTTTCTGAGTTTCTTCGGATAAGCTAAACCCAAAAACCCGATGATACATTGCATTTAGATAGCTACAACTGTAACCCTTTCTTCTCTATTTAATGACAACTATTGTTGCAGATTGAAATCATGCGTCAAAATAAATTATGTATTGAAGCAAAACGTCTTAGGAAGAAATTGGCTGAGCGTCGTAGAATGTCCAAGATAAAAAATGTTCCAGATCTATACGCACAATGGCTTGTAAAGTCAAGAGGGAGTTACCAAAGGAAAAAAGCTCGGGGCACAGTACTACCAATGACTGATTTAACTCCAAGCTATCAAAAGGTTCGTAGGAAGAAAAGCAGGCAGAGTTCTCGACGATATTATTCAAAGAAAGAAGTGGATAAGTTACTGATGAGGTCCCAATAAATGAAGAACCTATCTATCTATCTGAGAACCGTGGTCCTCTTTCAAATGTTCCTCAATCATCTCCAACCTCAAGCACTAACAAGGAAACAAAACCTAGAGAGATACTGCAAACTGTAACACAAGATGTTGAAAATGAGTTTAACATTATTAATCGTGTAGAAGTTCATTCTCAGACAAGTTCCTGTCTTCCAGAGACATTTCAAAAATACGACAATTTGACCTATTTTGATTCACCCGCGTCACCGGTTAGTAGAAGAAGAATAACAAGATCTCATCGGCTATCGCAAGATACTGAACGAACGAACGAACTAACATGCATTGGCAGTGCTTAAATAAATAATATTTTATCAATATTTTTTTTGTTTCACTGATTTCACCATTTATGATCGCTCTGGCACCAATTATGATTGCTCTGGTCGCGAAATTTTTTGAAATTAAATATTTCCATAACTGTTTGTGTCAATTGAAGGCCAATAGTAAAAATATACCATTTGAATATCATTCTTTTTAATGAGATACATAATTACCCTTAAATATCAATATCTGAAAAGCACCAGAGCGATCACACGAATACGCCCGTTTTGGAGATTGATCCTTCATCATCATCATTATCATATCAGCC